>JARFIY010000056.1:42547500-43960360 GCA_036346155.1 Sinelater perroti | reverse complement strand
TTACAGCAATGTCATATAGAGTGTACAGAAATATTGTTGTAGTGGACTTTATTTTAATGGCCCTTGAATGTTTGTAATATTGCACTATATCCTTTTTATAAAATTTCTTGTTTTGTTTGTAAATTTAGGTGCAAATATTTTCTATAACATTGGTTTTCACTCTTTCCAGATAAAAATAATACTCTACAAGTTTTCATAATAATTTATTTAATATATATCGTTTTAATTCTAATAAAAGTTTCATTATTTTGGGTTTTAACTGGCCTTCCCCTCTTCTTTAAAAAAAGTTTTGATCCTGGAACATTTACGACCTGATTTTTTCCAGTTGTCTTTTGGATTTATATACAAACCATAATTGAAATGAACCAAGCGTAAGTTAGGGGAGGATAACATGCTGTAGTATTTTTTTCGTCCTTTCCCTTCCCTCCACTATAGCTACTATTTGGCCCATTTTTCTAATCTCCTTCAATTGATTTCTATTCGAACTTGCTAAATAGAGTATATGGAAATAATCTTTCTGTTAAATTTTTTGACAATAAGGGAGGAGTGGGCATAACTTATTTTCTTTTTATATGTTAAATTGAACAAAAACGATAGGAGATATACAAAAATTATTTTTACACAGTAAAGCTGTAGAAGTGGAAGGTTTATCTCGATGTGTCCCTCATTTTCAATGCACTTTTTAATTTTGTATTTTGTAGCCCCTTATTGCTTATTTTAAATTGTGTCGATGAGTATACCTAATTTCTTGATGTTTTATTAGGCCAATCAATAGGTAGATTGTTGTGATAAAAATCTTATTAGAAAGCCGACTGTGCATCATATAAAGGATATTACGTAGTTTATTCCGGCACTCTTTTCTACACGAAAATCGGTTTTGTTCTCCATATCCTTCTATAGTAGTTCATTTTAGTAGTCTGTAGATTCTTAATATTTGTTTGCTTTCATGTCCACGCCTCTTAAGCGTGTATAGAAATGTAAAAATAACATAGCATCTTAACATACGTATTTGAAGGTCGAAGTTAAATTTTTGACAGTACAAGAATCTTTTCAACTATATAAATATTTTTCTTGTTTTTTCTATACTCTGTTTTTTTGTTGATTAATTTTTAATGATTATATGTTATTTTTGGTTTTTGATAGTTCTCTCATTGTTACCCTTAGGTGACTTCTACTTGGTAACTTAAATATCGTATTCATTATGCTAATTCTTCGCTTTGACAAAATTCTGTCATGCTTCTCAATCATTTCTCTGCCCTAACCCATGATTAGAGAAGTTCATCATTCTTTAGTATTCAATGCCCATCATTAGGGTCATGTTATTTTTTTTTAGTAGACTTTAAGACGTATTGTAATTGTTCAAAGAAGATTTCAATATCTTCATCTTCTTTGTCTGCCGTTGGTGCATATACTTAGATTATGTTGATTTCCCTTTATTAGAGTTCAGTTGTATTATTATACGTCCAGAATAGTGAGTAAAACTTACTATTGACTTGTTTATTTTCTTTTCAATGATAATTTCAACACCATATCTATAAGTTTGGTCGTCACTGCCTGCATAATATAAAATACCTTTATCGCTTATACATCTTCCTGATCTTGGCCATTGTAGATCACTAATTCCAAGTATACTCAGTTTAAATCTATTCGGTTCTACTGTAGCATAAAAGCTTTTGACATTCCATTATCACCTCCTGCGTTTAAATATTCTATCTCTAGACATACGCCTCTGCAAGCTGTCGCCATGCATTTAGATCCGCCGTCGCTACCATTCATTGTGTTCCTACGACCTTGTTGACGTCGTCTCTCCATCTGGTTCTTAGTCTTTCTTGTTTCTGTTTTCTTGTCCACTGTTACTTTTTTACTCCACTTATCGTTTTCTCGTTTCAAAAGATAACCTGCCCATTAGAATTTTAAGATTGCGATGTGTCATGCCTCGTCCTAAATTATGGTTTTATCTCGAATTCATTCAATTAAATTTCTATTCTATAGTCGCACTCCCAACATCAATCTTTCTATTCTTCCTTGCGTAACTTTCAGTATTTAATCACGGTTTTCGTAAGGGAACGTGTTTTCGATGCATATGTGTGTATTGGAAGAATGCATTGATTAAATATTCTAATCTTAAGGTATGTAGTTGTTTTAAACACATCTCTTAGATTTCCATAAGCAGCTCAAGCTAATTTTATTCTCATTCTAATTTCTGCTGCCTACGTATCTGTCCTAAAAGTAAGTATTTGTCTTAAGTATATATATTCGTCGATAACTTCTAATAGGTCATTCTCGAAACAAATAGGTGCTGAACCGTTATTGTTTGCCATATTCTTTGTTAATAGTCTTTGCTAATAAAATAACATAGTCAGCGAATCATAAGTTAGACAGATATTCCTCGTTGATATTAATTAGAAAATCCAGCCAGCTACGTTTGGCTGCTATAGAAAATGCAAGTGTTTATTTCTTCCGATGGTCTTTGAGAACGTCGTTGTCGTCTGACTTGGTTTTCTACTTCAACTTTCTTCGGAATTCTTTCGGCACATCTAAGTCGCCTCGCTTCATTTATTGCTGTCCTTTTATTCGTAGTCTATTCACTTCTTCGTTTTCTCGTGTAATTTCTGTGGTGCTTAGCTATTTGTACCCGTTCCACACTAAATAATGCATATTTTCAAAAAAAGAACAGAGAAACTAAAACATTAGGATAAATAATTTAATTTTAATTTAAGTTTTTAAAATTGCAGTGTGCTTTAAAGATACGACGATCGTTCGTGTATTTCCGCGTGGCCCTGAACGCGTTACTCTGACAACCAAGGTTTTTTACGCGGCCACGTCCGGGGGACCGGAGACCGAGGACCTCCTCATCGCGCTTTAAAGATATTAGATATTAGATTCATAATTTATTCCAGTTCAACACTTTAAAGACATATTCTAATAAATTAATAAAGAGCTTCAGGGGGGGGGGGGATTCTATCCCCTTGTTTAATTTTCTTTCTTAATTTTGTCGGGTTCGTCTATTCGAATATCTGGAATGTCACCGTGGCATTTTCGTACATTTTCTTGATTAAATTTTTATATCTGTAATCGATCCTACATCTTTTTAATGCACTGACCAGCGCCCACGTTTCCACTGTGTCAAACGCTTCTTCAAAATCAATGAAGGCTAGGTAGAAAGGTTGGTTATATTCGTGCGCTTTTTCTATAGCTTGTGTATATATGATCAAGGTGCTATATCCCTTTCCAAAACCTGCTTGTTGTTCTTAGGTTTGGAATTCGTCTAAACGTTTTGTTATTCGTGTTGCTATTATTTTTGTTAAAAGTTTATACATGTGATTTGGGTATTGTGTCCGTACCTAGACACTGTTTAAATAGCGTTTCTAGATGCTTTAGAAGAAAAAATGTATTCATTGTTTTTAATTGATGCGCTTGCCCTCGCCCTCTGTCATTAGGTGTTACTACTCTATGTATATTCATGGATGTCTCTCCTAGTTGGTATTTTCCAATTTTGGCATTATAGTTTCTGAACAGAAGTGTATAATTGATTTTGTTTTCATCGATGGTCTTCTCTGTGTCTCCATAAAATTGTTCAATCTCTTCATCAGTGTATTTAGATGTTACTTATCTTAATAGTTATGTATGTATATAATTCTTGATGATATTCTCACCGTTGAACAAATATTTTTAGTCTATTTTCTGTTTATTATAATATAATAACACTAGCGTCTTTTCCCTTATAATATAATATGTCCCTTGTTTTCAAAACCAGCATTTCCTCTTCTCTTCTCTTGACTTCGCTTAGTTTAATAATGTCCCACTTAATATGTATCAGTTCTTATTCGAATTGTGCTAATCTGTCCAATGTTCATCTTTACACGACGATTTATTCTTTTTCTTTATTATTTTAAAATTCTTACTTCTCTCAAAATTCTCGAAGCAAACCGGAGTACCTATGTGGAATTAGGGGCGATTAACCGTACCCGCCTGGGCTATAAGTTTTAAAATTATTTTTAATCAACCGCTTCTCTAAAGTTGGACGCTGTGTGCGGCCGCCCAATATAGGTGCAGACGCGGCTATTGAAGTCTACTCTTTCGCATCTTTCATCATTGTGACTTTATTTGTGACTGGCAGTTTTTCAGGGAGGTATAGTTACTGTAGGAGTCTATTATATTCATCAACTGAAGATTTTCCTCTATAGTCTTTCATTTAGTTTGACCTGTGTGGTGACACAGTGTACCAGTATGTGGCCGTTTAAATAAGCTTCTAAGAGCCATAAATAAAAGTGAGAGTTTGTCTGCATACCAGTACCCCAGAATGACCCGTAGGTCCGTCAATCTTGGGTGCAGAGATACTACTCTTAGATATAACCCCCAGGAGTTTCCACAGTGGATAAATCCATTAAAATAGCGCCATGGAACGTTAACAGTCTTTAACAACATAAATAAGTATTCGCGACTTTTATTACAAACTACTCCATTTTTAATCTCAGAAGTGCACTTTACAAAGAGAAGTTACTTTGAAATTTTCAGATTTTTAGTTTATGCAACACTACACCCAGCTAGTACGGTACATGCTGGAACTCTTCAAATACAGTTTTCTACAACTTTAAGCCACGCCATTAGTAGTTGAAGACTGGTTAGGTGTACGCACAATATCAAAACGCTTACTAAGGTATAATAGTAAACCAGAAATATACGAATACCATTTCAGTACCCTAGGTAATAGATTTCTCTTTGGGGGCGATTTTAGTTCTAAGCATATCTAGTGATTGATTACAGCTCTAAACAAATTGGGGCTACTGCCCTTGTCCACTGTGGAACCTATATACTGGCTCACGGACTCCAAAAGTTATCCAGACCTGCTTGACCTGTACCTTTTAAAAAGTAATGTAATAATCGAGGAGAAAGTGCCATCGCTTACCGATACATGTAGAAACTGGGCTCGCTTCTAAGAGTTGGTTGATGAATTTTTACAGATGGATATCTCGACTACGAATTTAGATAAAGCTATACGACACTTCAATCAAATTGTTTGGGAAGTCCAATTCATTGCTCAATTATAGTTAAACAAAAAATCGCGGAGAAGGGCAAACCAAGAAGGGTCTGACAGACAACACAACACTTAAAAGATAGAAAAGTCTAAAACTATGCTCCTGCTGAGCTCAAAAAATATATTTTTTAACATTAGAAATCCAAATGTACAAAACTGCTTGAAGCAGCTCTCTCCACTGCAAACTGACGACTGCATGCTCTGCAAAGCCACAAAATGCTTAAAGGAACCTAGGTCAATATGTAATCACCAGCTATATCTTTAAAAATTTACTCCAGAAAGGATACCAGTTTGTAACTTATCTATTCAAGATACTTATTTATTCTACTTACATATTATACAGATTAACAACGCTATTTATACAACTATTGACGTAAACGGCACAGTATTTATGTCAACACAGCTCTCACACTTAAATTCTCCCACTGGTGGCACCGAACACGTATTTGGAATGTTCAGCCGTCTCGCCGGGCTATATTTATGTCTATTCATAAGTATTCTAGAACAAGCCGCGAACCATCGGACCACTCGTACATTCTAGAATGTTTGGGAACACGTGTGCGCCAGTTGGATGCCTAGAAGTGTCGGACGCCGAGCGTGACGTAATGCGGATGTATATCAGCCGTGTTACGAGGAGAGCTCGGAAATTTGTTACAATATTTACGCTTTGTGTTTTTTATAATTGTTAATCTGTATTTGCAATCCGTTTTAAACGTTTATTAAATTTTGAGTCTATTAGTATAAATAACATGTCAAAAGTAGTTCAATGGCAACTTACATAAAGAAAACTAAAATATTTTTAACTTAATAACTACATAATAGAACTACCGTCATCAATGGAGTAAGCCCGAAAATTTGATTTTTCTGAAACCTCCTGGGTTGTTGTCATTATCAAACAAACATTCAGCAAGTTTATTTGGGAGCTCACTAAATTTATAAATTGTTTTACTAACGGTGTCTATCCTGAGATCACCGATTTTAGCATTTTTCAGCACGCACCAAAAAGCATTCATCCAGATTTTTGGAACTTTAGATTGAAATCTTCTTAGTATGTCAGGCTGTTTTTCATAATTGAATGGTACAACACCAAACATATTTGGTGATAGTCTTATTAAAGAGATCTTATTTTCTATTGACTGCAAATGCCTTCACAGAAGTCAATACCTGTTACAAAATTGTAAACAAAGTTGTTTTTCTTCCTACATATACCTTTTTTTATGCCGACCGCCTATCTAAATGTAATCCAAGATATTTGACTTTATTAACTAGTATTTGTTGACAATTTAACTATAATTATGCACAACTTTCTTGCCCTAATATGAAAGTTACATAGACTGATTTTAAACTATTTATTTTTATACGTGATGTTTTAAGCTAATCTGTAGTTGATTTAAATATTCTTGAAAGAGTTGGGATGATGCCACAGCTGGGTTTTGATACAATGCAAGTATAGCTGTGGCATCAGTAAATGTTGCAAAATATTTTGTTTAATAATTGATAATTCTGGTATACATATATAAATTGAAAGCTCCGGAGTTTATTTAAAATAGGGATGTGAAGGTTTTACCATATTTTGCTTGAAAAAATGTCTATACGTAAGGCACGATTTAAATGAAGGTATACAGTTATTTCTTTTTAATTTTATCCTAACATACTAAATTTTTTGAATGCTCGAGTCGCACGTAATACTGTAGACCAGCGTCCTTTTTGAATCTTTGGTTTTTATGGTCTTTATGGTTTATGGTTTTGGTATCAAGATGATTAGGTAACCTCCATTAGCCAGGAAGTGCCCCTAGTCTTGGTATAGCGTAGTAAGTAATATATCTGAAGGAGCTTTCTTGCAACATATTCAAAATTTTTCCTGAAATATATGTACAGGCAGAAGATTTGCTTAGATTCTTTTTTTTTAATTTAGCTAATTTTGAATCTTTTGCATAGCATGTACATGTGGAAGGAAGCTACTGGTGATTTAGTTTTCTTCTTATAAAGTAATTTTAGTTTTTAGGGGAGTAAAAACCTATGACAGGGCAAAAGCCACAACTTCTCGCCATCACTTTTATTCCTTCTATTGCCTTCGATACGTATCGGGGAAACGTTGAGACTGTTTAAGTTTTTGGCTCTTTTTAGATCGACTGTGCTAAATCAAATGTTGGTGTCAGGTTTGCACTCTTTAGTTTTAGGTTTCAATAGAGAATTTTATGAGTTCCGCTGTAGCTTAGCTAAGTTGTCGTTTAATGTCAAACGATCTTGTTTGTCATTTCAAGCATTTTTGACTATTTACTCACACGAGGAGGCATTTAAAAAGATATTTTTATTAGTTGCAGCTACGAGTAATTTCTCAACGGCTGCAGTTTCAAACTTTTCATTTGAGCAACAAAAATAATCCGGGTAATTCGGTGACCCGGCGGAATTGTATACTGAACCGTTTCGGTGTGAGAACTCTTTGATGTTACAATTTAAGAATAGTTTTTGATGGGGATTCGAACTGTCGAAACAACGTTGTTCTAAATAAGGAGGGTTCTTAGTTCTAACATAGCATGATTAACGTATCCTGTACTGCTAATTAATAAAGCATTACAAAGAAAACGGACCTTTTTCTTTCTTACACCATACTTTGCAAAACTTTCTCTTTTAAGGTTTTTCCTTTTTTATTATTATAAGGTATTTTGAGTTTGATATATGTTGAGTCTGTACAGGAGTAGCTTCTCAAAAGCATTTTGTATTATTTGGTTTGTACGTTTTACTGCTTTACTTATTTCTGTTTTGTCTTTAAAAGATCTATTTATATTGTTTTATCTCATAGTTTCCTTAATAAGTTTCGATTCATATGTTTGATATAATGATCCCAACAAAAATAACAGAATTAATGAAGGAACTACAATATAAGAAATAAATTAGCAAATTAATATCAACGGAATAGTCAACAAGGTGACATATTTGGGAGTGCAAATAAACAGCGAAAAAATCAAGAAAAAAAAAAAAAAGGTATCAAACGCTTGAAAACGTGAGGGTCCACTAAATCATTTATTATAACAAATGAAAGTATACCAAGAAAAATAAAATAAGTTCTCACAAGACAATTATCAGATCGGTTCTAGCTTAAGCGAGTAAAACCCGAATGATAACTAAACAAATAAAAACTAAATTAAATACATGAGAAAAAAATGTTATGATGAATTTTTGGGAAGGTTAAAAGCCATAGATAGCATAAAATGGTAAATAAAAAACTAGAGGAGACCCAGTGTAAGGATAAGACAGTACAGAGTAACGTGATTAAGTCACTTAATAAGAAAAGAAGAAAATAAACTAACATAAAAAATAATGCAACAGAAATCGAAGGAAAAAAGAGAAAAGGAGGATCAAAAAACCTTGGTTGCAGCAAATAATAGAAAACCTGCAAGAAACTAATATCAGAAACTAGAAGCACCAAAAAGCATGGAGTAAAAATATTTAAGCCATAGACCAATCTGGCTTTTATAGCTGTTTTATATATTATGTATTGCAAATGCAGAATATAGTTAGTATTAAATGGAGCTTATTGTGATTGTTAATATGTCTATTAAACATACTATATTTGTTGATTGTGATCTATTTGCATTGAAATGCATTATTCACTTAAGAATGCAGGCTCGGTGTTGTTTTTATATTCTATAATAGGTTATATTAACTGTTTGATATATTGATCGTGTACGTTATATTGCTGTTGGTAATTTAAACTACATAAAAGAATTCAAGATTATTAATTACTTGAAAACAATGTCAAAACTAAACTTTGTGTACTGCCAAAAGAAAGTCGTAAAAAGTGTGTTGAATTAACGGTTATTAGTTTTATTTATACTAGTCCACGACAGTTGTAATTATGGAACGATACACGCCAGAAAAAAATTTATTAAATTTTTTGCAAAAATAATCATTATTACCGTTCTAAAGAAAGTATAATTTGTGGTGTTTTGGCTAATTCCCAAGGAAACTACACTCCATCGTCTTTAACCAAACATCTATATGTTCGTACTGTGGGTACTGGTTTCACAATTGCCGTTGTTCGGGAGAAAGTTGGGCAAAATCCAACTATATCGACTCGTCGTCACGCTCAACACTTGAATCTGTCTTATAATACTCTTTTCAACATTCTGGCGATAGGTCTTTATTTGCACGCCTACAAGGTTAACCCAACATCTAAAGCCAACTGATTATGATTCTCGTCGTCAATTCGTTTCTTGGATGGTTGGACGATTGAATGAAAGTGCTGATTTTTCTAAGCAGATCATCTTCATTGATGAATCAAGTTTTTCATCTCCATGGTCACGTCAACAAGTACAATTGTCGAATTTGAGATTTTGAAAGTCCCTATATAATTCAATAGTGAATGTTTGATGTAGCTATCGGCCGGGAAGTGCAATTGAGTTGTATAGTTTTTGAGACGACCAAGGAAATTTACTAACAGCCAGAATTCATTATTGCAACATGATTGAAAACACTTCGTGGTCCGAATTGCTTGGTTCAATCTGAATAACTTTTGGTTTCAACAGGATGGTGCCACGTCACACACGGCCTTAAAAACAATTGATTGAATTTTATTGAAATAAAAAATTTGAGGATCCTGTGATTTCGCACAATTGACAGGTTAGTTGGTCTCCAGGAAGTTGCGATTTGACACCCTTGGGCTATTTTCTGTGGGTCTACCTGAACGGGCTGTGTCTATAGCTTTTAAAGACAACATTGGAGCCGAAATTGCCCAGATTACACGAAAAATGGTGCAAAATATTGTAATGCCGCTCGTGGTGGTTATATGCTGGACATTCTTTTTTTCGTGTAATTGTCATGAACGAAATTTTCAGACGCAATAATATGTTAAGTTAATGTTTTCTTATTCATTTCAAATTTGCACAAAAAATAAGCACCCGTTATTAATATATGTTTATTACAAGTAATGAAACGAAACGAAATATATCCACTTTTAGTAAATTTATTTTTTAGCATGTATGAAGAAACTGTCCTTAAAACGCAGTTTTATAATAATTGAGGTCAATTAATACAGCACATTTTATGTAACTGTTTAATGATTTTATTATTTCTAAAATAAATCATCGTGATAATAATTAGAGCAAACTTTTATTGCAGACTGTTACAATATTTCATATAAGTTCAAGGAAATTTGTTTATTAGGTATCGAACAAAATAGTACTCATCAATATTAATAGTCGGCTTCTGACATGCTCGCCGCATAATACTGACTACCCCAAATTTATTGAATTAACCGCGGGAGTTAGGAGACCCTTCAATATGATTTTGCTTATAATGTAAGTTTCTGCACCTCGATACACTGCAAAATAACTAAATTTAACGAAGCAACCGGCATTTTCAAATAATTCTACTTAAATGATGCTTTAGCTAATCATCATACAAAAAAACGTGAGGCTGCATTATTTTAAAAAATACATATATTTCTATTATTTAACTTTTAACGTATAATACGCATTTTTGTGTTGAATTTGCTATTTTGTAAAGTAATGTAATGACTCGAAGGTCTATTTGCTGAAAATTTTACTTGCCATTACGGATTTAATTGCCATCATTAACACTCCACAATTGTGCTATTAATACAATTTTAATTACAGTGTAACGTACTGTCGAAAAGTTGTTGTAATACATTTGTAGTCATAAGTAGTATATATTTTATGAATTAAAATTAAATTATTTCTAACTGTAACATATATCTATTTACTTAGCTTGAAATTGTTATTTATTTTCGTACAAATTGTAATTTAATAAAATTATAGATGTTATGTAAATTGTACTCTTATATTAATTATTATCGATAATAGAGAAATTAATAATTTATTTGTTATGTTTTGATGGATTGCGTTATTTGTTCTCCGGGTGTTAGGCCGAGGTCGGAGTTTAGAAAATATTAATGTTTCGTTTATAACTACGATGGATATCTCCAGAAAAAACTATTTTAAAATTAAGCCGCTGTGCCATGCGTTTTGCTTTTTGCTTTTATATTTGTACGCCTCTGGTAAGGATGAGGGTGAGAAACCATTGTTAACGACACCGGGGTAGTTGCTAACTTAACAAGGCTAGCTGCGACGTACGAAGTGCATTCAAGTTTAAAATTTGAGAGTAAGTAAAAAGGTGCAGTTAATTTTAAAAGACGCAAAAAATATTTCTAAATTTGTAATATAGATAGCAGCACCATACAACGTATACAGGTATTGTAGTGAGTGTTGTTGTATACACTTAAAAAGGTGACGTTTACTCGTGTAATTTTTCGTTTCTTTCTCTTACGTGGTGAAATGTTTATCGAAATTCTTTTTAAAAATGTGCGTTTGTGAGTGCAAAAGTTTAAACAAGGTCGAGAGTTGTGTGACATTGAACCCCGGCCACGAAGCAGCCGGACCGAAACTATTATTGTGCAAGTTATGGAAGACCGTTGTAATGCCGCTAAAAATTTTCGACTATGAAGGACATTTTTGAGTGGGCAAAACACACCTCTAATAAAAGTGTTCTTAGCAGCCATAGACTCATGGCGATGATGTTGTAAAAAATGTGCAAGTCTAGATGGAGATTACGTTGAGAAGTTTTAACTTTTGGGTAAATTCTTTTTCAGAAAAAAAGAGACAACCTAAACGCACCTTATAAATCGGTTGATTCGTCTCGAAATTTGCCGATGTCACTCACTTTTTCATTACATAGTAGCCTGTTTTGTTCTTTAAGAGCGCTAGACCAAGATTTAGGTAAATAAAATCTTTTGTCTCTATTAAAGTTGTTTTTATATTTATAAATTTCCATCGCCTCTTTGTATCATCGGGTAATAGATTCTACAGTTAGACAAAATTTGTGTTTGTTAGAACTCTATTTCGTGGTCAGGTTTTTTTTACGGAATGTTCAGCAACAATTGATTTTTCTGGTTGATTGTGGCTTACGTGTCTTTGGTGTTCTTTTATTCTGGTGTCAGTCTTACAGCCCGCGATTCCAATGCAGACCTGGACACACGATTATAGTATGCAGTATACTCCTGGTGAGTTTCCTGTGTCCTTGGGTAGTCGAAGCAAGTCGCGATTGTTGATGGTAGTAGTATAAATAATTTCTTGTTTGTTCAAAATGTTTCTTATACGGTCTGTGTTAGTACAAGGTAAAAAAAACTTTGACTGCTCCGACAGATTTCAGTTGTATTTTGCATTTACATCTGTTAGATTTCATTGTCTCGAATTAAGATGTTTATGAAACAGCGGTGGTGTATTCTTGCCGTGTCTTTATATCACAAACGTGTCATCGACGTATCTTAGCTATATCGCGGGTTTTGATCGTGATGTAATCTCTTGAAATATCGCAGTAATTGGTGATTCCAGAGCTGAGTGGGCTTTTTATTGCCACTTTGTCGTTTTGTTTGCATTACTAATCTTGCCAAACGTTATGTATGTATTATATTAAGTATTGTGTTTTATATGTGTGATATACGTATCTTCTACTCTCATACGTAGTTGTTGCATAGTATTTACGGGAGTAGCATACACCAATTGTTTTATACGGCTTTTCATAAGAAATTGCCTATATTTAATAACGTATAATAAGAAGTAAGCCAGAGTGGTCTAAGCGGTTGAGGTGCGGACTACAATTCAGACGGACCCGGGTTCCATTCCCGGTGCTCTCTGATGCCTGACGGATGGCCTACTCAGTCACTGAAAATAATTAAGTACCTGCGCTCGTTCCAGCAAGGGGTAAGAATGGCTAAGGCGCGGTGCTTGCCACGTCACCCCGCATCAGAGATGGTGCGCGACGCCTGGGGAGAGAAAGCAAACATATGAAAGCCTTAACCTCTCAGTTTGCAGGCCGTGCTCTTACGCGGGGCGTTAGAGTCTTACCATTATTATTATAATAAAAAAGTCCACAACACTAACCATCCACTTATTTGAAAATAATTATTTAGTTACTTCTGTATAATAACAGCAAATGAATAAGTGCTCTATCTATTAAATAGTAAATATCACGGTGTTTGTGCAGTGGAACTTCTCTTAGTAGATCTATATAGGCAGTTCCTGTCAACCACAAAGACAAGCTACAAAGACCGATTCGTGATTTTTACCCAGATGTTTAGAAAAAATGTCTCTTGAGAAGAGTGGTGTTAAATGCTGCGCAGATGTTTATCGTTCCAAGTTTGGGTAATATGGGAGTTTTGTATACCATTTCGTGTAAAACCCTTTTTATTAGTAGCCCTTTTGTAAATTTTTTAACAAATGTAATTTGATGATGTAAAAGACATTGATAGGAGTAACCAACCATCGATGATACTACTAAGGAGATCAATTTACGGCAGTTTGATTACAGTAGGTCTTGGGGTCATGTTTCCTTCAGTCAACTTTGTGGGGGGTGATTTGTAGACAGTTGATATATTAATTCATTGCTGTGTAAGTATAACTTTTAATGGTAATTTGTTAAGAATATTTATTATGTCAAGGTATTTATGAGTTGTTTGATGGGTAAAAACCAAGGCGGGTCAACTATTGAGCAAAGTGGTTGAGGCTGGAATTGTCGCAGTTTTAATTCTAATTGGCTTGGCGCATCCTCGAATTTATATACCAAATTTCCAAATTGGCTTTACCATCGTTTTGTAAAGTAATATTTTATTTCTGATTGATAGTTTTGATTTCCTACCAAGAAGACAATATATTTCACGTAATTTGAAATTTAGTTGCTTGCGTTTATTTTGTATGTGTTTGTTCCACGTGAGACATTGGTTAAGATGTAGTCCTAACCATTAACTTCTGTTTTTACCGGTACCGGGTTGTTATTAGTGCTAACTGATGGATAAACGCTAGCTTTTGTAATTAATGTTATGTGAGTTGATTGTGATTGATTAACTTCTATCCACCATTTGTTGAATCATGCACTAATTTTGTGGGGATACTGTTGGAGGTTGTTCGTTTTTATGAGTGGACAATATTGCAGTGTTATTGGCAGTCACAGTATTATCAGTTTCTGGCAAGTTAACTGTATAGATAAGGTAAAGAAGGGAGCTCGGGGTATTACTCTGAGGGACATCGGACTTGATAAGATGATATAAGGATAGTTCATTATCGTATTTGACGGAAAAATATCAGTCAGTTAGATATGATTTAAGGAGTAAATGAAAGTAGCTTGGTAACAGCATTTTTGATTTAAAAATCCTGTGTGCCACACTTTATCAAATGCTTAGGATATGTCAAAATACGTTTTTCTGTTGCATTTGACGGCCAATTGGTGGGTTCACTAGTAGAATGACAGATATAATCGTTTTGTAGGATAAAATTGAGCAAATTTCGGCTTTTTGTTAGTGTAATTTTGGAACCCCAGTTAGTATGCTTGGCGTTCCAATTGCCATTCGCAAGAAATTTATTCCTAGGGATGTAGCCTGTATTAGTTTAGTTTAGTTTGATAGCTTTCCACTTCATAGAGAGACGGAGTTTTTTATGATAACTGTAGCTCAGACGTGGATGCGTTGTATTTTAAATAGAATAATTTAGTATTTGAAATAGGATTCGCTCAGTAAAATATTTGTTTTCTTTTTGCTTTTATTAATTCCTTATATGTTGAGCATCCTTTGTCTTTGCCATCACTTAAAGCGCATAAGACTGGTGTGCTTCTCGGTTTTATGCATACTTTTACATCGTGGTTATTTTCACACCTAACACACTTGTATTGTCTTAAACAATAATGGCCGTAATTTTGCTATCTTCGTTTATGTAGGGCTTCAACAGCTATTTTTCAGTAAAACAGAGAAATTCACCATCGTATATTTTCTTATTATTTTGGGTCGGGTTTTAGGTCTATGTAGAAGAGTGGGAGCGGTTTCTTTCTAACTTTGTGTCTTACGTTCATTTCATTATAAACCTTATAGTTGAGCTTTTGGAGTTCTTCTGTAATTACTTGGATCGAGATGGAATGATGAAGATGTCGGATAACAACTCTGTATGACCTCTCTTTTTTGAGCTGATACGTCTGGTGGATAATTTTTTTCTTCTCGTAGATGTCCGATATTTTTTCGGTAGGTATCTGGAGTGTATATGTTGATTTTTACTATACTGTTGGCAATGGTTGTACCGTAAAATTGTTTATTAGCAGAAATTTTTGGAATGCCATCGAATATTCCATTGTAGTTTGCAATATCGTATATGTGTATAGGGGGAGGTTTAAAAATTGCTTGTATCTGAATTGGCCTCCACTATTTCTAATTCTTCTTTGGTATTCATTCTAGGGATCACGATCAATAGGGCTAATATTTTGCGTTTTCCAAAAACATTGTGGTTTGCGAGACGAGTAGGCTTCATAAAAGAGCTAACCAGAAACTCTTATCTTGAGCTTCTCAAACAAAAGCGTAGCTATTTTTAACTCAATTGAATTGCAAACAAGACATGATAACAATAAATGCATACCTGTTAGAACAGAAAGAGGTTAACTTTTTGTTGTTTGTGCGTTCGTTAGTAAGGCATTTAATCAATATTCTTTTTTAGTAATAATATTAATATAATGTCGCGAATCTGCTACAATCAACTCCATATATAAAACTTAAAACTATAATACGAAACGTACTGGTACAAAGACATGGGAAAAACCTTAATAAAATAATTATTTCACAAACGAACTAAATAGTTGTCAGTACAAAGCAGGAACCGGTTATAAACTATTATAGGTCTTCTCGCAGGACATTGGTTTTTCAGGGGACACCTCAACAAATAGGTTTTGTATAATAGAGACCTGAGTTGAAAACCACGGGGACACAGAGGCAGCCGTTCAGATATTGTACGAGTGTAAGATTTTAGCTCACAAAAGGAAAACTAATTATAAAAAACCAATAATGGATCTAGAATATTATAGGCAACTATCCAGTAAGGAACTTGTACAGACTGGTATAAGGAACAAGGATACCGGAAAAAAGTGCTCTAAAAAAATGAGAGAAGTACAATAAGTTTATAAGGCTGTAGTATTACTGAACTGCTCTCAACAATGAAAAATACGCAGAATTTTTTAGAAAAATTTAAAAGTATAATTCATCCCAGTGGTAACCAATACTATTTAATCATTTCTTACAACTTATTTTAGAATTAATTATACTCTATCCCAATCAAATTAAATTGTTTATTATAAAACTTTCTTACCCCTGATTATTAAAACATCTACAGGCAGCAAAAGAAAAAGTACATTAAGAATATATTTTATTCAGTTCGATCACTACAGGTCATAAGTGATATAAATTTTAAACACATTTTGTGGGGCTGCAGAACATTAAACCCTAAAAAGATTAAATTAGAAAACTTTATAATAGTAAATTTACTTTAACTTTTAGCTCCAAATGAGCAAACATTACCTATATCGATTAAGTCACCAACCCGATATACTCGACATTGTTTTACAGAAGTCAGTCTATATGAGTGTTATACTTGAACTCAACTTACATCACCTGCCAGTGTTGGTGTCCTTTGCTAACAAATTATCTATTAAACAATTAACGTAAACTTTATAAACGGTAAAGTAAACTGGAATTACTTTGAAAACTCGCTCGACAGCCAATTAAATTGTGCTATAAATCTTCAGAATAGGCAAAATATGTACAGGGATTAGTCACCTCGCTACATCAATCGAAATAATTTATGGAGAAATTTTAATTGCACAGCATATTGTTAATAGTAAAAGTAAAATACTGTTAATTATTTTTGAGAAATGAAATGCTTTTATGTAAAAATATTCTTCTCATATTTCGCACTTTTATGAGATTTTATTAAATTGGTCTATAATACATTTAGACACCAATTTTTTTGTAATAATTTAGAAATTTATTATCAATTTACGTTGAGAGATACTAATTCTGTTTTCACCACTCTTTAGATTTTTCTTCTGTTCCATATTGCGCTGGGTTGGTGGTCCACTGGTTTTCTACAGTGTTTTAGTAGGCTTACTAACTGTATATCTATTATTGGTAATAATTATTATAAGTTTCTAATGCCTCGTGTGGGATCACAGCCTACGAACTGAGAGGTTAGGGCTCTCATATGTTCGCCATTGTGCATGGTCGTCGTGCACCATCTCTAATGCGGGACGATGTGGGCGTTTTAGACGACCGCCATTATTACCTCTTGTTCGAGTGAACACCCACCAGGCATCAGAGAGCTTCGGAAATGAACCTGAGTCCGTCAGCACCACAACCTGCCCTTCAACCACTAGACCACGCTGGCTTATTAATATTAGTTAATGATCCGATAAATTAGAGAAACTGGTGTATTTTAACATGATTTATTACGTTGATTTTCTGCTGTTCAATTATTTTATATATGTACTTGTAAATTCTCCTTAGTTTTTGTTATTGTGTATAAAAGTATACTTTTATTAAAATGGGGAGTCAAAACTGTTCTAGTAACAATTATAATTGTCGAAATAATAACAATTGTCACTTTTATGGCTTAATTCTCATTAAGTCTACTTGTTATGTTACATTTCTGTTTTGTTAGTATGATTGCATTAGGATTTGTAGGCAAGTTATCGATTTCTAAGAGCCATGAATGTAGTGATATTATTAAAAAGGTAAGACTGTTTTTGATCAATTTATCTACTTTAAGGAAGATTAGTCAATTCTAGTTACATGGTATGAAAGACACATTTTTACAATTTTAAAATTTTAATATTTTAATATTTTTAAAGTAACAGGTGAAATGCAGAGTTATGTTTTTTATTCATTTATAGAAAATACGAGAGACGGAGAGCTTTTTTGCGTACTTACAGGCACTTCAGCCTCAAGGGCTTACTGTGCCGACTAACATGCACTTATTCTAGGACATTCACACACACCCATGGGTTGAGCGAGACTCGAACTCGCACGCGCCGGCTAGAGGGCAGAGCCAACTGTTTGAACTATCTGAGCCACCGCGCCTCCTAGAGCAAACTTTATGAGGGAATAGCTACTAGAGGAAAGAAATAAAAAGAGGAATCAAACCTAAAAAACTCACTTAAGTCATAATTGAAATAGGTCGTGGTAGGCAAAGCTTTTTTACTTTATACTAGCAGGTTTACGGACTGAATAAAAAGAATTCTAAATAAACATAAAGTAATTTTCTTTAAACAAACTTTTTATATGTTTTTAACTATAAGAATGTAGCGGTTAAACTTAATCTTTATTTGTGAAGTAGAGTATTGGTAGTTTTACACACTTATGATTTATCATTTTGGTTTGTGCATTCAGAGTGGATGTGTCGTATTAACAGTTTGCGTTCCGTATGATGATTGTTAAAAGACTTGCGACCCTCCAGCGCATTAATGGAAATCCGTGCCAGTCATCGATGTGGCCTGGCCTACATCTCCTCACTGCTGCTGATATCGTCGCTACTCTTGCCGCCACTATCGCTCTTTTAAGGCTAAGAAGCGTTGTTACGTGTTTTTCGCGGTTGCAGTAGATCTGGAATAAGAACTTTTATCCTGTATCAAGCAGTAAGAACTGCTATCCCAAATTATACAAGTAGCCGTAGAAATTAAATACCAAGTGTTATCTAAAGTTGAATTGTACTCTCAAAGCATAAAGTTGTGTTCAAGTGCGCCAAGTGATAAATGGCAAGATAAAGTGTGACCTTCGGGTTTTTAAATTTTAATTTTAATTAATCTTATATATCTATAAGGTCAGTATGGCTCCACCTCATGTGACATATTAATTGTTCCAATGTGCTAAATACCAGTGATTTGGCCATACAAAAATTTTTGTAACAGAAGTCCGATATGGGTCAAATATACCGGCACTCACATTACAATGCCAGAAATGTTGCATTGTGGTCGAGGTTGGCCACAACTAAAGACAGAGACTTATTGATAATAGTTAAACAAAAAATTGCTGAAAACGGAGGCTTCGTAGAAGATGGCAAGTAACAAAGCATCCAATGGACAAACGCCGCTTGAATCAAGCAACGACTAAACTCATAAAACGACTGTCCGATATCAAAAATCAGTCCATACATAACTAGGTCATATTGTTTGAATGCACATAATAATGAATACATGAGATGTTACAAACATTTTGGCATCTGACATGGTTAAATGAACGAAGGACGCAACTATGGAACCGCCGTGCCTTCATAAAAAACCGCTTTTTTAAAAAAGGCATGGGCTTGGATACTGCCCACGATAACAATATTAACAAATCTCGCTGGCCACTACCCCTTCCCAAATCCATTGTCTTAATTAATTGGTAATTGCCTCCGCACATAAACACCCCTTGCGCCTATAATTAAGAGTAAGACCCTGAGAGAGTCGAACGGATATTGCTTACGTACTGCTTCTAAAACAAGAGCGTCTGGACAGTACATTTGCTTTAGTGAATACCACTCCCTCAGAGTTCTTGAAAATTTTCAATGGACCGCTATGTTAGTTATAATAATTTAGTCTAGTTTACAGAGGACTCATTTGAGAAATGGTTTATCTATTACATTCCAGTCCGCAGCTTTAGTTAGCAAAGTGGCAAGATGGTTGTGCCTCCTGATCCTCTGTTGGTAAGTGATATAACAGGCCCCGATTATGTGCGATAAAAATTCCGGTGCGACAATGGTGAAGAGTAGGGGGATTGGAAGCAATACTCATAAAAGGGAGAAGGTTTCCTCGCAGCTGAACGGCTTTACGTAGGTGGATGGGCGCCAGCAAAAGGTCGGAGGAAAAGCAAAGAGTTTGAGAAGTTAGGGCCGTCCTTACACTGATAGAGCTCGTTCTCCAAGTATAAAGTCTGGAGCTGTTAAACATGATGCTTAGTGATATAGACAGTGAAAGATGATCTGTTAAAGATTATCTTAAAGAAACGATCTCTCATACTTAGGGGTGTGGCTCTTAACCATTCTGAGAGGAAGAGTATAGATCTGTTTAACCTTATCAGCAGAATCACAGAAATTTGTGGTGAAAAGTTAAACAGACCTAATCCTTCTTTCTTTCGGGGACACTGCAGGTAAGTCCTAGAACAGGTGCGAGGAAGATACAGGATTTTACAGAGGGTGACACGGCACAGCCGATCGGCTCCGTTTAGAACTCGTGTCGTAACAAAGGAGTTCTGAAAAGCAAAGATCCACTGTGGTATAAGAAACTGGAAGAAAAGAAGAGATTTTTTGGAAAGTTTCAGTGGAGTTTTGCAAATTCTGGTACGTTTAATTTTTAGGATGAAAAAAAGTGGCAAGAATAGAGCTTACATGATTGTAGCGCAGCCCAAGAGACTTATTTTCAAATTAACAAAAGAAGGGGTTTTGTGATGAAGTACAATTCCTTTTTGAACGGCACTAGACTCGTAGAAATCGCTGCTCATTTAAAGATGTTGAGACGCAGGTTACGTTTGTAGAAAAAGTCAACGGCGTGCTTTAAGAGCCGTGCCATACAGGGCGCCCTTTATGGTGCGGCTCGTCAGAATGATGTCTGTATAGCCTAAGGACAAGAAAAATTCTTCATTAGTGAGTGAAATCTTAAGGGAAGGATTCAGGGTATCAAAAAGCTCATCAACTACCACGTTAAAAAGTATGGAGGGAAACGGATTTTTTTGCTTGACGCCTTGGTGGATAGGAGTGGACCACAGACAATGATAATAAAGGAACCCTCATAGGAGCTCCGTATATGTCTGGCCAGGTTTGGGTGAACCCCGGATCGAGAAAGCGTACAGTGGATGAAGGAATGGAACAAAGAGTCAAATGCTTTATGGAAATCTAGGAAGAGGATACGGAGGAGTTTTGCTCCTAAACTTTGTAATATCGTGTTGTTAACAAAGCACCTGTTGCCATGAAAAAAAACACTGTGAAGAATTGAAGGGTAAATGGGAAAATTTGGTTGCAAGAATCTTATAAAAAATTCTCACAACCAGAGGAGAAACCGTAATTGGCCGCCAAGAGCTGACATTACAGCGGACAGAATTTCTCTTGGGATAAAAACGGTTCTGTTACCCCTGGGAGCTGTAGGAAAATGTTAAGAAAATATTATCTAAATGAACAATAATAGGAAAGCTCCCAGGGGTTGACCTTACGGATGGACTTAAGATCTATGCTATCAGGTCCTTTGAAATTTTAGCAGTAACTCGGAATGGTGAATCGAAATTCATTATGGATCGCAGGGTAGTAAAAGGGGATATTCTTGGCGTCCTCTTTAGAAGTTGAAGCCTTGTAATCTGGATTGGGAGGGCAGGAAAATAAGGAAGTATAAGATGTAAAAATGTCGGAAGCTTCGGAAAATACTGGTTTAAGTAGAAAAGAACCAAGAGCCCAAGAGTACTTTAGTGCCCACCTCCTTACGGTTTCCACCGTAAAGTCTCTGAGCTACTTTGTACTCCTGGGTTCTTGGTTTAGGTGTATTGGACTGTGGATGTTGACGCGAACGGAGTTCATTGTAGTGAGTGAAAAGATTTAGGATAGAGGAAAGAGAAGGAAAGATAGAAGAGAGAATGAGATCAACTTCGACCGAGGTGGTATTACGCTGCATACTGGAGATGGTAGCGAGTTGAAGGAGGTTAGAGAAGTGGTGTACTTGACAAAAAAAGGTAGCCGACTATTGGTTCAATACGCTTAGGCTGGAAGTTTTGGGATAACAAAAAATCAATATCAGATGGAGGAAAAGCAGAACGGACAATAGGAGAAAAGGAAAGGGTGTGAGATTGTTGTGGAGAGGCATTGGGAGACAAAGGAGGGGAATATGGCTAGAAGAAGAGGGTTGAGGAGAAGAAGGGATAGAGGTATAAGATGTGCGAATTAAAGAATCAAGAGGCACAGGAGGAAGAATGCTGGGTATTCGCTCTAGAAAGCAACCAAAGTTCTAAAAAAGCCTCAACAACACAAAGCACCTTTTCGTGCTGGTAACGGTATTAACTGTTAGTCAAATTTTCCATCAGTTCCGGCGCTGTGTACTGGGGCTGATTCTCTATATACCCTATTTACTACAGATCTTTCTACCATCTAAACCACAACGACCGCAGCATTTGCCGACAACATAGCCGTGTTAGCTACCCACCCTAAACAGTATTGCAAAATCTTTAAAATCACTTGAATACTCTGCAAATATGGTTCAAGGAATGATGTATCACAGAACATATTGGCTGGTGAGATATAAATTTCAGTTATCTCTCGAGAATAAGTTATTTCTATATCGGGGATTATCTTGTTGCCTAGTAGTGCTTTCTTCAAGAGTATCCACCTTCTGGGTGTGTTGGTGGTGCTTCGATAGGCGACCAAATCGGTTTTTATCCGTTACACTTGTTCTTTTGTCCTTGAAGCTTTCTCTCTACTAGTATATCTTTTCTTAACGTATGGTGGATGCTCCACACTGTGCCAATAATATCCAGAGATTTAACTCTTTCTGCCCACCAAAAATGTATTACAACACGTTGCTCCTTGATGGTGCAATCATTGAGTGGAGCTGTCATACTTCTACCTTCATTGTTTTTTACAATATAGCTGAATGATAGAATTTTGGGTGCATCTAGCTACTTGTTATTTTTTGCTTACATATGATGTTGCGTATCAGAGCCGCTCTCTCGTTTTTACCGTGCAATTTAAAAATTGTTTTTACTTTATGATTCACTATCGTACATGTCACGTTTACTTAATGGTTATATGTGCATGTTCATGTGGTCGCAAAATTAAGAATTCTGATTTTGATATATAGTGCCAAGATTATTTAAGTTTAAAAACAGGCTAAACTTCTGTGAGTGCGATAAAGACGACAAATAAAAAAAAATATATTAATTTTACAACTAGTCTTTAGATAGTCGAAACTTATTTAATTGTTTAATAAAAATTACATTTATATAATTTAAGCACTATTTCCTATTATTTATAAGGTGCTAGTATAATATTCTTTTAATAGTTAGTTACTTATATCATCACTAATAATAGAACATAAAGCAAACCATTAAAAACTATTCATCTGTGAAATTATATAAAATATTAAAATTGGAAGATTATAGTTTAATATTTGAAGACTATTATACTCATATTTGAAAATTACAGTTACTAGTGCTATAGCATTTTTAAATTTCAGTCTTACTAAATGTCTATTTTTATAAAAAAAAACAAAAAAAATAAGTATTTATAAAGTAACTATAAATTTAAAAAACAATTGCGTCAAATAGAAGTAATTGCAAATATACTGACTTTGAAAAATAAATACGTCATTCTGTTCCTGTTTTCAATTTTCAGAATAGTAATTTCCAGTTCTCCTCCCACCGAAGAATACTGCAGATGGCCTGACATTTCCAGGACCTTTGCATTAGTTAGGGGCTTTTACATGTACCTAATATTTGTCGAGCGAAGTAGTCGTCAGGTTCTCGGCGCATATTGATGTTGATTAGCGCAGGGAATCACGGGAGCGCTACAAACAAGCCTTTGTCGCTAGGATTAGAGGGTGTAAAGTGAGCTTATTGCTTATTCTGGTCGGGCCTTCTTCAGCCCTTAATGAACTAGCGACCGGCAGCTGTGTCTTGCGTTCACGCCCCGGGGCGGACTAATGTATGCTGATTTTAGCTTATAGGGCTACTTTCCTTTAATCGCGGCTTTTTGCATCCTCAGCGCTACCAAGTTTGCATTTTTATATAATTCCCTCATTTTTCGGCGTTTATTACGTTCGCAGCCAAGCCTAGGCCCCTAAGCCGGGGCACATTACCAAATTTCTGACAAAAATTTATAATTTTATTTTACATTGGCGACCGCGAGCCTCGCATTATTTAAACAAATTTAAAATTTAAATTTTCATATGCGCGGCTTGGGAAATGAAACATTTTGCTGATTTGCAAATTTTACTTCTCTTGACCACAAATGAACTGTTCAAGCGTTAATGCAGCCAGATATGCCATTTGAAACAGAATATTCAATTACGTTCGTGCGAGGCAAACTGTCTTAGGAGTAGAACGTTTAATTAGTAAGCTATTAACTATGGTTATTATGTGGCTTGTGTGAAATGAAGAAGTTGCTCAAAACGTTTAATAATCCCTAAAAGTATTTTTTATGCACATGTATCACTTTATGTTATTGTTACCAAAACAAATCATTAATTACAGTGGAACACAATATTAAACACCATTGAGTAAAAATTAGGCTTTTCATAAAGTGTGTTAATTAATTTTGAGTTTTGCTTTTTAAGAAATTTTGTGCAAATTTAAAATAAAAGTATTTTTTTATTTTTTTAATATTTTAGAGTATACATTTAATATTTTTAAATATTACTAATGAATACAACAGTGTTTATGATAGCCATTAGCATAAAGGCACACAATTTTGTATAATTTGTTGAAAAAATTATGACATTCAAAAGGTGGTACGTAACATTAAAAATTATAATAATCGCTTTGCTAAGACCTTTTAATAAAAATTCAATTCATTTATTGTGAAAGAACGGAACCTTATGTTTTATTCAAAGTATTGTCCATCGCTAACAACTACTTTTTTCCATCTTTCTGTCAGCATACGGATACCGCGTCGAAAGAACGCTTTATATTTTGAAGCTATCCACGAATCTATTTAATTTTTGGTATCTTCATATGATGTGAAGTGCTGCTCAGACAGGCCATATGCCATCGATCGGAACAAGTGATAATCGAAAGGGGCAATGTCTGGTGAATACGACAGGTGGAGTACGACTTCCCAATTGAGTGTTTCCGAGTAGGTTTTGAACGGCTCCGTAACATGTGGACGAGCATTATCACGCAGGATAATAATTTTGTCTTGCCTGGAGCAGTAGTCCTTAAATGCTCGACTCAATCTTGTTGATTGTGTTCGACAGAGAGCCCCAGTAATGGTTTCGTTCGGTTAGAGCAACTCATAATACACGACACCAAGCTGATCTCACCAAATACATAACATGAGTTTTTTCCATAAATATCGGCTTGCCTGTCGATGTTGAAGCATGGTCCCCATGATTTCCTCTTTTTTGGGTTATCGTGGTAGATCCATTTTTTATGATCAGTGATTATACGATGCAAAAAAACTCTTTCGTTTATGCTTGGTAAGCGGCATTTCACATGTGCAAAATCGGCGTTGCTTTTGAATCATTCCCAACAATTTTAAATGATGTAAAATTGCTTGTTGAGTCACTCCTATTGTAAATGCAAGTTCTTTTTGCGTTTTGCGGAAATCTTCCTTTAATAATGCTTCCAATTCCGTGTCTTCGTACACTTTCGGCCTCTGTTACGTTCTTTGTCTTCGACGTCATACTCACTGTTCTTAAACTTATGAAATCACTCACGACAACTTCTCTCACTTAAAGCAGCATCACTATGCTTCTACAAGCAATCAATGCGCCTCAGCTGTAGATTTCTTTAAATTGAAGAGGTAAATCAAAAGTTCACGAAAATGACGCTTATTAGGCTTAAAACTCGACATTTTTGAACAAAAAAAATTATGTGATGCTGATACAGTATCACTAATATTTTAAAGTATTGACAGATGGTCCACCCTTACGATATGACGTTTTACATCTGACAATTTTAACCATAACTTACTGGTGGGTCCATATTTTGTCAAACGGAGGAGACTTATTTGTACTACCTTTTATATATATATATATATATATATGCATGACAAACGTGATTTTACGAATCTTACTAATTGGGACGCACGTACGCTACGACTGCCTACAATAGGCTTGCAATTCGGTAATTCGTCTTATCCGAAGTTGACGTAAGTAAGTAACAGACGTTTCCTCGAGTAGTTCGCAAGAAAATGGATACCACAGCTACCGAAGCAGCCCAAGCAGTTGCATTGCTGTAGAGAGAGTGTGGCGTCGGTACTGGAAAACCAGTGGCTTTGACCGCCGATAAGGAGACAATTAATTTCTCGTCTCAGTATCTCTCAAAAATCGACTTATGACTGACGTTGACCTTGAGCAAGAGCTGAGTGCGGTCAGAGGTGTTATTGCCAGCGCTTGGGCAGTGAGAAGAAGACTGAAAGCGGCCAACCTGACCAGCCAAGTTGACTGCAGTTCGAAACCAAAGGCGAGTGAAATTTACTTGCGAACATCTCGATTGGGACCTCGGCCACTGAAGTCTGATATTATTCACCGAAGAGTTCAGGATGTGCCTACATAGGTCTATAGAAGGCTAGAGGAGCGATTTGCTTTTTGCTGTATTCAAGAAACTGTTGCATATGGAGATGGCTCTTGCATATTTTGGGCGGGCATTTTCATGCACGGAGTTAATTTTCGTGACTAGCAGAGGACACGTAGGAGGTTTAACAGCGGATTGCTACATCGGGGCCGTTCTGGAGGAACATATTGTTCCGTTTGTAGGATTTTTTGGTGAAGACTTCATGCTAATGCACGACAATACGCAATGCCATACCGCGCGAGTGACCACTATCTAGCTGGTTGACGTCGGTATAGTAAAAACAAAACTGACCTCCGTTCAGCCGAGACTTGAATCCAATTGGGCATGTTTGAGATGAGCTTAACCAGAGTCCGAGCCAAAAAGTCTGAAAAAAGCGTGATAAAACTGAGAGCGTCATTGATTGAAAAGTGGGAAGCAATCCCTTAAGACACTTTAGAAATAGTCATCCAACCCATACGTAATCGCTTTGTAGGTGCTAATAGGAGTAGAGATGACAACTCCATGCATTGAAAAAATCATTAAATTAATTTTAACTAAGGATTTAAATTTTTTTTCTTTTATAATCATTTTTTTCCCTTTCAACTCTTTTGTGTTACATATATTCTTAGGCCCATAACTTTGTCAGAACAAATCCGATTCCAATTCAAGTGGTATCATTTGAAGCCATAGTTTTTAAGCTTTTAAATAGTGCACTAAACTTTACTTGGATTGCTATCTGAATAGATACACCTTCTCTCAAAACCCAAGTATGTTGGTGAGTTGATTGTGATATAAATTCAAAAAATGAATAAATAATAATTATATTATTAAAATACAAGAACAATTAAATTTAGTTATATAAAACACAATTAAAGTAAGTAGTGTTAAAAATTATATTATTTAATGCAGCCCATATCGGCCACTACATTTTCTAGTCGAAATATATACCTGCTGTAGACCAATACAACTTCCTTCTTGTTCATGTTATTACTTCCACGAAGAAAGCTCTTAAACTTCCTTGGTGTTATAATGCCTCTCATTGTCTTTCGCCCCAATCCCACACGTATAATTCAAGGGGATTGCTGTCGGGGTTGACAAGTAGGGAGACTAGTTATAATATAAATTATTGTATATCTATATATGTGTCTTTCTTACCTTGTAAGCTAGAGCAAAATTTCGGAATACGTATTTCCACTAATTGTAAGCAGCCATCACGTCTGTTTAGGACTTGAAAACCGTCTGCATCACGTTTATATAGCTGTTAGCACTTATCTTTAGATTTTCCTCAAAAAATAGAGCTCTATGAGATTTCCTTCGTTGTTCACAAGTCCCAGCGGGAAAATTTTGTAAGCATGCCGGTAGGCACTTTAGAGGTACCTTGATAGATCCAACGGTCATTTAGCGATACACCTTCCTATCCTGGATGAAGTTCTTTTCGTTCGAGAAGAATATTAGGAAGACAGTGTTATCGAGCTTCATGTTCAATAATGCCTAGGCCTTCTTGTTCTCCTCAGTTAATAGTTTGCGGTTTCTCAGAACTTGTATTGCAGGTTCTGCTGTTCTAATAGACTGAGTGTCGGCCTTGCCACGCCTATTTCTTTTGCCAGCTTCAGGATCCTGATCGATCTTTACTTTTAATTCGCGGACAAATTTATTATTTCTCTTGCAATCGGTTGCTTTAAGTCCCTGCCAACATTTATCTCCTCCTGGTAGTCAAATTGTCTGTAGTTCTTGGCTACGTTGTAAATATGGGCCTTTCTGTAGTCAAACCACCTAATAGTTTCTGTCGGCGATTTTCCGGCGCTAAGAAATTCTGGTATAGTAGCTTTGCGGTCGCATTATCGTAGGTTGTTGATTATGCGTAGCTAACGCATGCATACAGAACGAGTTTTCGGATTTCTTGAAATACAACCAGAAAACCCCGAATGAATAAAATGTAGTACAATATGGTATAATTAACTAGACTATGTTATCTAGTACAACTAGAAATAACACCGCAAAAAGATAACTTGATTCCTTATGCTATTAGTAAAGTCATTAAAAAGCTATATGAAAATACTATGTTGCTGTAGTTACCGAGCAAAAATTATTTTTGTATATACGATAATTAATATCAATAAAAAGTGAATAATCGGCCACTATTTACAAGGCTTAATACATAAGTAAGATAAATTTAGAAAAGTTTTGAATATCACATTTTTTTATAAAAATGAATGAAACTGCTACAGTAGACTACTATAAATAATAGTATATCGATTTATTTAATGTCGATGTAGTAATACTTAAACGCTACAATTAGATGGAAGTTGTTAGAGCAAGTTCGTATGTGTAGGCTGCTTTGACTTGAACAGTCTCCCTTGTGTAGTGACTTACAGTAGTAATTACAGTTATAACTGAAACATTAGTACTTAGTATCATTTTGAAACCCGTCATAGTAGAGCTTTTAATTGAACGAAATGTTAAAGCAACTGATATGTCGTTCAGACAGCTGGTTAAAAAGAAACGTTAACGAAAAGCCACGTGAGTAGATGGCATAAGATGTTCATTATAAGACAAATAAAAGTAGAACGTGTAATGCACGTGCATTACGTTCGTGCCAGAAAATGGTGCTGCAATTTTGAAAATTTTTCGTATTGAATATAAACTTGTTATAAGACTTGATTCTAACATTGCAACCCTTAATCAAAAAAACTAGTATGCAGTGGCAAACAAAAATCAAACTTGTTTACGAAGTACTTTTAATCATGTTTTGGGATCACAAAGACGTGGTGTTCACTAACTTTCTGATCCGATGAAATAAATTCAATGTTGCAAATGCCGTAAACTTAATCAGTTAGTACCTTCTTTTTCTATCTTTTTCGTTAGGCTACTACCGGTTTTTTCTAGGTTTATTTACTATAAGGAGTCCATCGTTTCTGCAGTCTTTTAACACTTCTTTAGTGTCTTAGCACTTAGGGTTCCTGATACTTGATTAATCTTGATAAGTTCCGACAGAACCTGGTTTTTTAATTATAGTTGAACTAGTTATTGTAATCTCCAAGTATTTAAAAATTATTTTGTCTTATTAGATATTTTTAAATTATAAGGTTTACAAGTTTTGAAAATTTTGTATAATACCCTTTGGGGATCATCTGCGATTTATATTATCAGCATGGCATTGTCAGCAAAGCACATTATTTTAACTTTACCTTATTCTATTGTATAATTTGCTATGTTACTTGAATTACGAATTATTTTATCCATAACTAGGTTACACAGTAATAGACTCAGAGTTTCCTTGTCGTATGCCACACTATATTTGCACTGGTCCTTTTACTTTCATATAGGTCTTATTTTCTCTTGTACCATACTAATTGAATAATGTCAATTACTAAAATGCGATTAACAGTCTTGATAAGAACTATAAAATACATATATGGGGTTTCATTGAATTATACCTTTTTTGTGATTTGGTGAATTACAAAAATAGCATGAACGCAAGATAACTCAATGCAAATTCTCCGCTGTTCGTTCTGTAATGGTGTTGATTGGGGCTTTTTTGGCGCACTTATAGGCACTGCAGCCCCAAGGGCTTATTGTGCTCACTAACATGCAATTTAAATGCTAAGACATTCACACACACCCATGGGTTGAGCGAGACTCTAACTCGCGCGCCGGCTAGAGGACAGAGCCAACTGGGTGAACTATCTGAGCCACCGCGTCCCCTGAGTGGGGCTTATTCGTTAATATTTTGGTTGTTAATTACATGTTAGCATCCAATAATGTTATGTCCCTGTAATTCTTCAAATTTACTTTATCTCCCCTTTTAAATGCTGATATTATAGTACCTCCCCTCTATTCGTCTGGAATTTTATGGTGTTTTATACTTTTCTCTAATAAGACCTTTATTTGTTCTAATAAGTTATCACCCCTGTATTTTAACATTTTGTTATATATCTGATCATTTTCATATTTATTACTGCTTTTTTTTACTTACAAGAGTTGGGGCATAAGTCATAGTAACTATTATTTTAAAGGTAAGGGGGATAGTATTATCAAATATCGCACGTCATAAAAAAACTGTGCATTTATAGTGTGGGTTTACAACACAAGATCACGTTCTGTAATTGCACAGAGAGCATTGTTAAATCAGTTGTCAGTCAACTGTTTTTCAATCGTTCTCCATGGCAAAATGGCAAAGAATGTACCACAGAGAGTTAGTAGAAGCTGTTGAGAACAATAATCTTCTATACGGAACAGTCGTGACGGCAACGGGTATGATGATTCTATAACATGAAATCTATAATATGTTATCTACTGTAATAAACATAATAAGCACAATGCAAGCGTGCTGTTAAATGCGTAAATATCGTATATTTTTTGTTATTTCGTTTGTATTCTCGCATAGAAATAATTGCCAAGACTTATGTCCCAATCTTCGTACGCTAATATTTATTTATCACCAACGCCGCTCTTGAAACGTTTAAATATTCTTGTGTGTTTACAGTACGCTCTTTGAATAAATCTCTAAGGTAAGAGATCTTTTATTCTGTGCGTATTTTTACATATTTCTATATACGTAAATTTCAAGTTCTTGTTTTTTTTTTGTTACTTATTATTCGCTATATTCGTTTTTGTAAACTACAGAAATATTTTTCGAGGAACATTTCCAGTAGTCTTCCTCATTCATTTCTTTGAAGTTTACTTTGTTTTTTACGATTTTATATTGTTCATAACTGTTCGATTATTGTGGATTTGTAACGCAAAAACGCCTGTCTTCTTTCTTTGTTTAATTTTATGTGTAAACTAGGATTTAGGTATATTTGTTCTAATCCTAGTAACTATTTTAGTTCCCAAATCTTTTTTGTAGCATTCTATTTGCTTTAATAATTCATTTATAGTGTCTTTTTACGTACAGGATTTTCATTTTATTTATGAGCTAATCATTTTCTCTACAAATCATTTACACTGTCTTGTTCAAATAATTTTAGTTGCATTATATCTTTTGCTTTTTTTATCATTCGGTGTATGTAAGCGTAACTTTTCTGAAAACATAGAATGGTAATTTCTAATGACTGCAGAATTTAATATACTTGAAAAAGTAAGATGTAATTCCTTATTACGTAATCTATTGTAGATTTTTATTGTCTAGTATTTTACCACGTATATTTGTACTGAGGCTTCCAATCAAAGAACGCTTTGAATATTTTCAAATTATGTTTTGTCTAAAAATGCCATTTTTAGCAGGCCCAGGTTCCAAACTGAAGACCAGCTCCTATTTCTGTTATTTCTGACATCTGTCACGCCTTATAATTTTTGATCTGTGATAGATAGAGACATAACGTTTTCAGTATTGAACTAAAAACATAAGACAAGTTTAGACGCCAAACATCAGCCTTATCGGCTTAGAGAAAATGGTTGAAGATACAAGAAATATTTTATGTTATCCAATCCTTCTTGGAGTAAACACTTTGAGATCTCGTATTTTTTCCTGCGTTAGTTTTACTATTTAATATATTTTACAAAGCCCTTTGTAGAAATTGTAAACTGCCTTATACCATTAGCTTATATCTTGTCAACGGTCTGATATTCTTTCTTTTCAAAGATGAAGTTTGTTAGGAATTGCAGAACGATGTTCTTACTGTTCTGGCAGCAGTAATCGTAACATGAAGATTTTTCATCAAAACTTTACATAATTTAAATTTTTGGTTTGTTCACCAATTTTCGAACTGCCAGTTGTCGAGCTTTGTTGACTGTAGCCTGTACACGTTTAAACATTTTTCGGAGTTTTGCTCGTTGCAGGTCTTTTAGATTATTTTCTACAGATTTCTGCTTTGCACAAAATTTGAAGTAGTTCTGCTTTGCTTACTTAGTTACTGCAAATGTGACAGTTGGTGTCTAATTTCAAACTGATCCGGTCATTGAAGTCGTCCTTATTTATGCATGCAAATTACAGTCCGCAGTTATCTGCTGCCAGATCACCATTGAGGCCGCACATATTGTTTCCATTGATTGGATATTTTCGGAACAGCCTTCTTATAAAGGATATATATTTTTATAACGGTTATGCTTGTGCCATAGAATTGTTTTTATTTATAATAATTATTAAAGTTTCTTCTAACTTACAGGAATATATATATATATATATATATATATATATATATATATATATATATATATATATATATATATATATATATTTCCTATAAGTTATATATATATATATATATATATATATATACATATTTATATAATAAAATACACATATATAATATAATACAATATAAGATAATCAATATTTGTTAAAAGTTGACAAAGGTTTATTTTAAAAATTATATAAAATTAATGGACGTGGATATTATTAATAAGAAAAAAGGATGTATTAAGGCCTATAGTAAAAGATAAATAATATAATTTTAGTTTAGCAGTTTTTGGTTTAATATTGTACGTTTAAAGTTTTCCACTTTGTTGTTATGATTACAACTTTGTGTGCGGGTTGAAACTCAAAAGTACCAAATTAATATTCCGAAAACTTTGAGCATAAACGTATAACCATGTGCTTCTAGGGTATTATTATTAAATTAATAGTTTTAAAATGAGGATATAAAAAAGAATATACAAAAAAGTATGAAAGCAATAAATATAACGAAAAAAAGAACAGGTGATTTCGTTCTAAAATATACAATGTATATATATAAAATTTTGTTTTTATATGTTATTTTTCACTACTCTACATTTACGTCTATTTTGTGATGCTCTGCTATAAATAATGAAATTTTCTAAATTCCAATTTTTTTGTTTCCTAATATTTTATTAAGTGGAGAAGCGAAGCGGAGTCACTTACTAACTTTATGTTGTCTGTCCGTCCGTCCGTCTGTCCGTCCGTCCGTCCGTCCGTCCGTCCGTCCGTCCGAGCAATAACTCGAGAACGACTGGGAATTTCCAAATTCTGTTTTCACCAATCGACAGGCGACCAAAAATGCTTATTTGCTAGTGATTTTGAAACTGGTTGGGCAAAGGTCAACTAGAGAGTTCTCAAATTTGGGAGACTGCTTCGCCACTTCGCTATGAGTTGCAAGCTTTGCAGGTTTATTTATTTTCGTTTTTTAGTTTTTTTACATTGCACTTAGCTACTGTAAATTTATCGTTTATACCAAATCGTTCTCTTAAAGGGGTTAATAACTTGAGGTATTTTAACCTTTTTTGTTGTACTTTAAAGGATATAATAATAAATTTGTTTATTAGCACTGTGTTTATCAGACGAAACTCTTCCATACGGAAAATCATAGCATTTGGCAAAATTTAACATAGAAAAAGCCGATGCCTTTGCGGATTACTTGGCCGCTGTACTCCAACCACACGACTCACTTACATTAAATGAAGTCATTGAGATATTCTTAAACATTGCTTGTCAAATGTCGTTTCCTATTAATTTTTTTTACTTACCTAACTACGATTTGAACTCTTAGAATTAAACGACCGTTAGTCCCAGGTTATGATCTTATAACTGAAAAACTACTACTAAGAAAGCTATCATTGTTCTTAAGACAGTTTATATTTGTATGGTGAGTGTTTCGTATTACTTTAGTGTATGGAAGTGCGCACACATAATAGTTCCCAAACCTAGGAAACTACCGGAACAGATAACTTTATATTGTCCTATTAGTCATTTGTCCTAATTTCCTAATATTTTTGATAAATATTTCTTCAAAAAACTGATAAAGATGTATCCAAAAATTTGCTGGATCATTAATTTGGGTACACAGAATAGCAATTCAAATAATATGAACTCTTGAAGAAAACAAATATTGGACAGTTGTTTTCCTGACGTCGCTTAAGCAGTTGACAAGGTTGGAGTACTGGACTACTATATAAGCTTAAAACTTTTTTTATAAATTTCCTATAATTTTTCTTTAAGTTTTCCAGCGTCCCACAAGGTAACGTTGTGGGATATCTTCTTTACCTTATTTATTTAGCTGATTTATTAGAAACACTGCCACCGTCACCTTTGCAGATAATGCTGATATTCCATCAATCCATGCTGATTTACAAACATCCAATGTCACCACAATGTCTTAAATAAATAATCCAGTAAATGGCGCAATAAAACCCATTTAGATAAATCGGTAAAAGTAACGTTTACCAACACTATTTAATGTCTGCTCACTTGTTACTAGAAATATTGTGCCGACTCCAGTTAAAACCCATCCAAAATATTTAGGCTCGCATCTTGACAAACGTCTCATGTGGAAAACCTCGGCAATAAAATTTAAAATTTTATAAAATGTATCGACTTATCAGGAATGGTTTCTCTTTACACATTACATATTGCATCTTATAATTTTGTCAATTTTGGCACAAAGTGCTAGAACATTTTTTATTTTGAAGCGCTCGTAGAGAATGGTATAAATTGTCTGTATAGAAATGTCCAAATATTTTATTTGGCAATAAATTATACGCCTATTGAATTTAAGCATCTTTCTGAAAGCAGCGATGCTCTCCTTTATAACAGACAAAAATAGGTGTCCCTTAAAACGTGTTTCATATTGAAATTTTTTCTCTAAAACTTCTGATACCACTCAATATCGTCATGTGATGAGGGCATAGAAACTAATTTCTGCAAACACTAATTAACAAAATTACCAAGTATTCTGTTTTTGAGTAAAAAGGCATTGCGAGTTTATATCAGTAGCACAACTAACATATAGAGATTATTCTTCTTGCTACAGTTCAGATATCTATATGTCTTAACACATTTGAATTTGGTATAACATGCGACAACCACTAGCGCCTTGTGTTAAATGAAATGAATAGAACTTTATTTATTATATATTACGTTTTGTTTTTAATGATTAACAAAAGATACAATAAATGTGGGAAATAAATAAATAGTTAATCAAAATATATTATAGCATTCTTCCATTTTTTTGTAGCTAAACAACTTCAACTGATACGTAGCGTATAAATTTATACGCAATTGATGATGTCATTTATAAAAACTTAGAGTCTACATTATTATCTAATAAAATAAATAATTTAAAATTAATTAAAATATTTTTTTATAGTGGCCATTTTGATGCTTTTTTCTTTCCAGTTCAGCGTTTTAAAAGTATGTTCTAACGCAAGAGTGAATAACTTTTCACATATATCTCTTCGTCTGACTTTTTTTATCAGTAAAATTTTGTTTTGTTTTTGTGTCTCTGGTGATTTTAACCGCATTTGTCAGATTATTATAAATAAGAGAATCTTAGAATATAATGAAATAAATAGAAGTATAAAAAAGAAGGTAAGAGATTATTTAAGAAATAATAAAATGAAAAATCAAAACAACAAAAATATGAAGATTCTCTAGACAGTAATCAACAAGAATCAAGGCAAAGAAGGCTCGATAAGAACTGCTGAACACTTTTATAGTACGCTATACACAGGAAGTAAATTAGAACATACCAATAAAACTATCCTCAATGATGGTTCTGAAGAATTATCTGATGTCACCATAAAAAAGGCAAAATTAGCATTATCTCAAATGAAAAACAATAGAGCGTCTGGAGAAGGAGAAGCTCGAATTGAAATAATACAATATGAAAGATATTATCGAATTAGTGGTTATGCTTCCCAATAAATGTTTAATGAAGGCTGTATACTAAAGGGGTGAAAAATGGCCAAGTGGTCTTACTAAATAAAAAAGTGATAAACTGAAAATCTATTATTACCCGCTCAGAAGTTTATTTCTCCATCCATATAAACTTCTAACAAAGATTATAACAAATAGAATTATAAACAAATTAGACACTTATAAGCCTCTATAAAAATTAAAGTTAGTAAAAGTTATAACACAACACAATATTAGTCTGTCCGCACATTGATAAAAAATGCAACGAGTACAAGATTTCATCGATTGTAACTAAACGACTGATTCTATGAAACTGTTTAAGATATAAAAAAATACTTAAATATGTAATGTAACTACAACAATTTGCATTTTTTATTAATATATTTATTGTATATAATAATAGATGTAGAACATGAAACAATTTTAAAATTTTTGCATATGTTCTGTTAAGAATTCTTATTTTAATTCAGATTTTCGGATATTTTAACTTTGCACTTAAAAAATTGTATCGTTCCACATAACTTCAATTGCAAATTTTCTCTTTGAGATAATTATAAAAAATTACGAATATAATTATATACCTCTATGTATTCATACAGTTCTAAATAACAGTTTAGCTAGACTTCTATGCTAATTTTATTGTTTATTTTTGTAATGTCTGCATTATGAATTTGTTAACCTTTTATAGGTAATTTTATGTTATGACCAATTTTCTTAAATTCTTCCTTAGTTGAAAAACCAAGTGTCTTAACTTATAAATGTTCGCGTAATTGCTTTGAAAAGTAATATTTTATATTTTTTAACAACATTGCTAGCTAATTTTTATAAAACTTGGTTTGTTTGTTTATCCATATAGTTGTGTACAAGTTTTTTTAGGGAATATTGACAAACTCTTACTTGTTTGATTTGTTTTCTTTTGATATTATGTTTATTATCATATTTTTGTTGAACTTGCGTCGTACGCGTGTTTGTATGCCCTATTTACAATTTCACTAAAATTGTCTTGTTTAATTAAAAATAACGAGTAGTGCAGAAACATGTATATTTTATCAAAGAATTTGAAGATTCACAGCAAAGTATAAATTTTATTATAAATATAATATTAATTTTTAATTTTTAGTTATTGATCTCTAACGTGTTAAATAGAAGCTGCTCCTACATTATTACATAATTTTACAAATTAAAAAAATTGCAACAAAATTAATTTACTGTTATACAAATAACAGAATTTTTTAAATTATATAGTGCTAATCACAAGGTGTGCCATAAAGAAGTTTAATTATAAATTTTGAATAATTAAATGTATTATTATTATATAAAAAATATTAATTATAATTTACACATTGGTCCTTGCAAAATTATGTTTCAAAACTGTGTCATAATTGCCCTTCCGACTTTCATGTAAAGGAGCTGCAAAATTATTTATAACTGTACGGAGGTTTTCTGTGGACTGCTGCAGTTTCTTGGCGGATATTTCTTTTAACTCTTCGATGGACATGGGATTATTGGCGATACTCCGCTCTTAAGCACCTACCCACAGGAAAAATCAGGGTCGTTAAGTCGGGGCTTCGTTCAAGCCAATTTATGTCACCTCTCTTCGATATCAATTTATCCGGGAAAATTGCTCGGACGGCTAGCAAAGATGTGTTTGAGGCATGTGCTGTCGCTCTATCTTGCTGAAACCACGTTAGCTGGTTACAACCACCAAAATTTGTATAAAACACTTGTAAAAAGGTCTTCAATAATCGCTATATATTGCATCAAATTTACAGTTACTAAGAGGTCTCTGTCATTCCTAAAAAAGTATGAAATGATTATTCCGTGTATTGACATAACAGCCTAAACCGTCAATTTTAAATCTTTTGATTCGAATGTAAGCAGTGAAGCGGTGCGAATGTTACGCGTGTGCTCCGTTATCACGGTGCAAACTTTTGACCTCTAGCTTTTATAATCTGTGAGTATATATTTTTATTTCTAAAACAAATTTGTACGCAAAAACACCACGGTATTTCAAGAAACCCGTAACACCAATTTGCAAAATCAAGCAGTTAAACGCAAAATAGGTAAATTAACACCACCCATAAATGAGGTGCAGAATAACAGAAATACTAACAAAACAATGCCATACAACGCATATGTCAATGAAGGTCAAACCTTTGTCAATCGAGTCAAAAATTTCTTCAACACATCCCCTACTACCTCAACAAATACGCCAAATTGAACAACAGAACTCGCCCTACCAAATAACATCATTAAAATCCTGTTAAATGTATTAACGCCCTACTTATCTTAAATCAAAACATTCCTAGTAAACACCGTGTACACTTTGTTGTTATCAAGGCATAAAAATTAATCAGTTAGTATGCATTATCATTGGTAATTCTTATGTATCATATGAGATGGGTCTCATGTCATAACTTACTTAAGAATTACCAACGATAATACAGAAAAAGTAATAATTATATCTAGGAAAGCCACCAAGAACAACACAGGAACAAAGACTTTCCTTTGAGTGTGGTGTAATATTTTCATTTGATGTACTTTAAATTTAACACATAATTACTGCAGACCTGTATTTTTAATAATAAAATTTCCTAAATAATTTACTAAAACCCTTCATGGTTTGGAATAGAAAAAACGTAATCATAAAACATGATAATGTTAGTCCTTATTTAGGGTAAAAATTCTTACCTCATTCTGCTCACTCACTAAATATTGTACCATTAGATTATTATTTATTTAGATCTCTTTGTCTCTTGCAGAAAGCAATTAATAATAATAAATATAACAAAAATATGTTATTTACTTCTTCAATTCGAAACCTAAGGGTTTTTACAAATAGGAAACAAAAATGTCATTATTTCTATTTATTTTTGTAACTATTTACAAATAAGATTTGTTTCACAACCGAAATTACTAAGAGGAGTGTTGATACCTTTTTGATTGCTCTAAATTTTTTTGACTGTTTTAATTCTGAAGTATTTTGGGACAACATTTTTTACTAAAATTATATAAAATATGTCTATTTCAGTCATGTCATTGCAGAGGTTTTTCTAATAACTTTTTATCCCGAAAATACAGAGCCATATAATACAAAAAATTCTACATATTAAATAAACAAGACAGTGTCATTACCTTTGTTTAAAATATTCAACAAAATGCGCTGTTGGAATTATAGACAATTGCATGGTTATATTGACCTACAGCTCGTCAACGACCCAGAACTTTCCCATTCTTCTTCCCCAAAAATTTATATACTTAGTTTTATCTGTTCCTTTATGTCATTAGGATGTCGGATGTAGAATTCGCTTAAGTATTTGTAAAATTCAAAGATACATTTTTTTCAAAATTATAAAAACAATACCAACGTTTCCTACGTTAAATTCACTATTTTGAATTTAAAATGTTGATTGACATTTTTTGAAAAGTTGTTCTTTGGAACATTCTATATTAAAGGGATGTTATTACTTTTTTACAAAATCACCTTTCCTGTACACATACACACCTACACTCAACAGTATGCGCAACTTAATGCTATTCCTCTGTGGCTGTTAAACTATGACACACCATGACCACAGCGAGTCTGATCGATTAGAGGGGTTTTGTGGTTGGATGTTTTCTTTCACCCTTCGCCCATCGTCTAACAGTATTGATATCTCCACATTAATTGCTATAAATGGTACTTATTTGTTGATGAACGTCAATAAGCGCACAATCCTCAGTGTTGCTACAAACTAATATCCATATCACTTGTCATTTTGATTACTATAGTAGTCATTTGACATTTTAGGGTAACACTACCGACTTCATGTGTCTCAAAATAATATTGTAACTTTCTGCTCTTGATAGTGGTAAGTAAAATGAATTAATTTACCTAAAACTACTTAACTATTCTACTTAAAATTACGCAAATTTATAACCTTATTTATATATACGCGCACTATACACACTAATAACACTTAAAATAGGATTCGCGGTCTCAACTCGTAATTTGCGCGGAGATCCGCCGTGCGCTATTTATTTGTGTGTATGTGTGTGTGCGTGCGTGCGTGCGCGTGTGTGTGTGAGAGAGGGAGAGAGAGTGATATGTCCTAAATATAGTACATGTTAGTAGGCACAGTCCTTGAGGCTATAGTGCCAGTAAGTGCGCAAAAAATGCATTTGAACAGAAAGTAGACAAAGAAATGCTGCGTAGTCCTCGACCCTTGATTTACACAAGGAAGTCCGTGCGTAGTACACAAAAATAGCCTTCATATTTGAACGGAAATTAGGCAATTAACACAAGGACGTCCGTGCGTCTATCGGGCCGCTGCATTGCCGAACGCAAAAAGCACGTTTGCCACGGTCATTTGATTTGATTCTAGCGAGCGTAGCTTTGATTGTAAGTTAAGTTTTTCTACGTTTTGGATCCAGGGAAAAAACCAATCCAGTTAAAAGTTTATACGTTCCCACCTTGTCAAAATTTAAGGAAAGGCGGATGAAAAATTGTCATCATAGGACGCCAAAAATACCTTTTGTGCGGGTAACCCCTAGTTTTTTATATATGAAGATAGATCAGAAAGTCGGCCCAATTCTGAAATAACCAAAATAGTTTATTTTGGTAGTAACACTGTCCAAAACGTTGCTTTTTTCCAACAGTAATGTTATATTCTTTGTGTAATTATGGCATATCGTTTATAGGCACAGTCAAATTTAGACGAAGTGTGATTCATTATTAGATTGTTACACTATAAAATTGCAAAATGGTACGAATAGGAAAAACTACGAACTGCGTGAAGAGCAATTTTCATCTGTGAAGATTATCGATAATCCTAGATGAGTGAATGATATTGCCAATTTCCACGTTGCAATAAAAGGTATTGCGAGTGAACTGCAGAAGTTAAAAGAAATTGGATAAAATTTTTATATATATGGAATCGATAAATTGATCACCATGCGACTATATCAAAAAATAATTAATTATACCTTCTTTTGTCTAATCAAAATTTACATTTGATTTGTACTCATAGTTTTGGTTGGTTATGCAATACATAAAAGTCAATATGGTACATAATAGATTATTTTAAAGTAGTAAAGATTAAAGCTAAAGTTCTGACTATTCTAAAAAGACATTTAGTTATAATATTCATTTTTTTTAACAAAAAAACTTACTACAATTAAAGACCTGCTTGCAAAAAAACACATAAAGCAACTTAAAATTACTTCAACTTCTTATATTATTAATAATTTCATAATTGTTATAATATAGAAAGAATGTGTGCAACTGAATAATAAATTGCTAAGTTGTAAGCCCGACATGTGAGTGATGCCTTACATCGAATACTATTTAACTAGAACTTGCTGTTTTAGTAGTAACTTTTATTTAATATGTAGAAATATTAGGGTTTGAGGATTTTGTAGTTCTTAGTTAATTTTTATAAAACACCAATAGAAAAGTGTTAGCTCTCTAATTTTTTAATTTCATATTTATTAAAATGTTTTATTTACTTAGAAAGTATGTGGTTAGGTAATTATTAAGTGACAGAAGTTTTAAAAGCAATAAACATTTTATTAAAATTAAATATAAATAACTATATAACAACTGAATAGAACTATCTTTACAAAAATATAATCTTATCTGTAATATTCAGTGCTTTGATGTTTTATCCTAACATTTCTGTAACGCGTGGGTAAGGTATTTTAAATTTTCACGCAGTGATTGTACAAAATTTACGAGGAATAAAAAATTGGCTCATAAAAGGTTTAAGTTGAAATATAACGCATTGCGACGTGTTGAGAGATGAATTTTTTTATGGGTTGATAAAGAACTCTGCAAATAATTAAGTCGAACACTTTAAAGAATTTCTTAAAATAAATTTTATTTTGAACTTAAAAGCGCCGATATTTTACATTTAATGTTATTACTAAAGATAGTTGTTACTTACTGACTAAATTTGGCCGCATTTATACATAAATTGTCAGCACACCGGTATCCCACGGCACCAGAATCCCACGGCACCGGAATCCCACGGCACCGGAATCCCACGGCACCGGAATCCCACGGCAATGCTTAGATCGTTGATAAGATATGATTGCTTAGAACCAAATACAAAAAGTGCTCATATGAGATAAATGCAGCAAGCTTCTAAATGTTGATGTAACTTCTCACGGCAATCCTTAGAATTATTTAACTATGCTGATTAAACTTCCCACGGCAATAGCTGATTTAACTATGTGTTTGAAATGAAAAAGTTAACTTGTGCTAGATTTTAGAAGAATTTAGTAGAAGTCTTGGAAATATAGTTAAATGTAATCTATTTATTTTTTGTCGATATAACGATTATTCATGCTGACACTTGGACACTTGGACACTTGGGTAACAATAAAAAAGGAGTAAACGCAAGGTCACCTTCACTTGAAGGTACATTGTTTTGATTTAATTTTAATGTTGACAATGATTAAAAGTCGTTCTTTAATTGTTAATTCGGTTTTTACTTTTTTCCAATAAAATTTATGTATTATACAAGGTGGTTAACATCCTAGCCCTTTATAAACTCTTGTTAGGGTAATGGCTAGACAATCTTTACGATCCCGGCGGAGATAACCCCGAATTATATTTATTCTATATTCAATTCTATATTCAATTCTATCAGCAGTTCTCTAAAAGCAGCAGTTTATTGAGTACCAGATTGAAGATACACAAACTAATGACTTCCCAACCAACACAAGGATGCCACAAAGTGGCTCTACACAAATTACAGAATCAACATATGCAAACGTCGCTGCTAAAGGCAATCTCACCCAAGCTCCTCAAACACCCACCTTAGGTGAACAACTAACAACTTTCTTGAATGAATTAAAAACAATGTTTTCACAATTAATAAACCAAAACGGTATAATATTAAACCTATTAACATCAGTTATTGCTAAACTGAATCCATAATGGCTCGTATTCTCAGAATTGCTGCTTGGAACGCTAATGCACTGCTCAATTACAAGCAAGAAATAATATCATTTTTAAATTTAAACAAAATTGACATTCTGCTCATATCAGAAACCCATTTCACCAATCGTACAACTTTTAATATACCACAATTCACGATATATAATACTCCCCACCCTGATAATACAGCCCATGCAGGTTCAGCTGTAATTATACGTAGTTCGATTTCTCATCATGAACTACCCTCGTACCAAACTGACAAAATTCAAGCAACAAGTATAGTAATAAAAGCTCTTGCATGGCACTTTACGGTTTCTGCTATCTATAGCCCCCCAAGATATGCTATATCGTCAGACGAATACAAAGACTTTCTCGGTACCCTTGGTAACAAATTCATCATAGGGGGCGATTGGAATGCCAAGCACACCCATTTCGGCTCGAGAATTAGCACACCAAAAGGTCGAAACCTTCTGCAAACCATGATTGATAACAATTATGACCATCTCACTAACGGGATACCTACCTACTGGCCAACCGACCCAAATAGACTACCTGATCTTTTAGACTACTTCAACACTTGCGGTTTTCCAAGAAATAATTGCCTAATTGAATCAAACTTTGATTTATCTACCGATCACACACCAGTCATATGCAGTATAAGTACCAGTGTCATTAATAAACCACTACCTCCTAAACTAAAAATACTGATTGGGCGCAATTCGAAGTCTACCTGGAAACAAATATTAACCTTAAGCTACGAATAAAATCTCTCGAAGACCTAAATGAAGCAGTACAATACTTCACAAAAATAGCACAACAAGCAGCTTGGCACTCTACTCCTCAAAACGATCACAAAACCACTGACTTTCCCTCTCTGCCGTTACGCATCAAACGACTAATTGCTAAGAAACGAAGTGCCAGAAAAGTCTGGCAAAGATCAAGCAATATTGACCAACATCAATATAATAGACTGTCTAGAGAACTAAAAGCAGAACTTAAAAAAAAATCCAAAATAATAATTTTGAACAATATATTACTAAACTTTCGCCTAATGATAATACATTGTTGAAAAGACCTCAGATGGCTGTTCCAACAATTAAACAATCCAATGGAGAGTGGGCGCGTAGTGATCAGGAGAAGGTCGATACTTTTGCCACGTACCTAGCTGAAGTGTTTCAACCCATTAAAGGGGATCCAGACGATGAGGTAGATAGTTTCATCCAAATACCATCCCAAATGTCTCTTCCAATTAAGCCTTTCACGGCTGCATTAGTTAAAAAAGAAATAAGCAAACTTAACATACATAAAGCTCCGGGATATGACCTGTTTACAGAACAAATACTAAAATACCTGTCTAAGAAAGCTATTCTACTTTTAACAGTCATCTATAACCGTATGTTAACTTATTATCCAATTTCATGGAAATATGCTGAAATAATTATGATTCAAAAACCAGGCAAACCTCCACATGAAACAACATCTTATCGACCCATCAGCCTCTTACCTATCGCAAGTAAAGTATTTGAACGACTCCTTTTACGAAGAATCCATAAAGAACGTGACTTTTTGACATTGCTTCCCAACCACCAATTTGGATTTCGTGAACGACATTCAACAATCCAGCAGGTGCATAGAATAGTAAACATGATTGCTAAGAGTTTAGAAGAGAAGAAATTCTGTAATCCTGTATTTCTCGATATCCAATAGGCTTTTGATAAAGGGTGGCATCCTGGTCTCCTATAAAAGTTGAAAAACACACTCTCTAGTAATCTATATCTCCTCCTAAAATCCTATTTAACTGATAAAAACTTCTCAGTAAAATACAACGGATTTCAATCTAACTTTCATGCTGTAGAATCCGGTGTCCCACAAGGCAGCGTCCTTAAACCATTCCTATTTTTAATATACACCGACCTACCTGAAACAAATACTACTACAATTGCCTCATTCGCCAATGATGTTGCTGTGCTATTCACCAGTGAAAATGCTACAACAGCTTCCGAACAACTACAAACCCACTTGGATCTACTTACGGAATGGTATTATAAATGGAGAATGCAGATTAACCAAGCTAAATCGGTCTAAGTCACGTTCACTAATCGACAAGCAACCTGTCCACCTGTAATAATCAACAATATATCCGTACCTATGAAAACTGAAGTGAAATACCTGGGACTAACCCTAAACCAACGATTAACATGGAAAAGCCACATCAAGACTAAACGTAAGCGAATGAACATCAAACTTTGACAAATGTATTGGCTTCTTGGACGAAAATCAAAACTGTCGTTAAATAACAAAATTCTGTTATACAAATGTATAATCAAACCTATTTGGACCTACGGACTTCAGTTATGGGGGAGTGCTAAACCATCAAACCTGGCAATCATACAAAGGTTTCAGTCTAAAGTTCTCAGAATCCTGGCAGATGCTCCTTGGTATGTCAGTAATCTCACACTTCATACCGATTTGAAAATTGCAACCATCAAAGAAGAGATTGAGCGCAGTGTTATTAAATACCAAAATCAAATAATCAACCACGACAACGCTCTGGTAGAGCAGTTATATGAAAGCGGTCCAAACACAAGAAGACTCAACAGAACCTGGCCTCAAGATTTAATATAACGAAGAAGAAATCATCCAAAGCCAAAGCATTAGTGAATGCTTCCCTTATACACTTTGTATTACATTTATCGCATTTACTTAATACTCCTTTCCGGTGGAAGTAGATTGTAAATATGCTATTATGTCAATAAAAAAAAGGTATTTGGAAAAACAACCAATAAAAGATGCTAGTGCTGCTTAGTATAATCTGAATTAGATTGTAACATTTTTTAGTTATTTACTATGTAATTATTGAGATTAAAAATGCTATTACATTTAATCCCCTAACTCAAAAAGATTGACATTGTTACAAATAAAAGAAAGCCTAATAAATATTAATATTCTTCAAGTTTATGTTCCCATGGCAAAAAAAAAAAAAAGATATGGAAAATTTTTACAAATAAATAGAAATCGTGTCAAAACTAATTAATAAGCATGTGAGTATTATCATAATGGACGATTTCAACTTGCAAGTTGTTGTGTAAAGACTGTACACATGGACATTTCCGGAGCATAGACTGCAAGTCATAGTTAGAAACCAAATAGATTTTGTGCTAGTAAATAAACGTTTTAGAAATGGTGTTAAAAGCGTACAGATATGTCCTAGGGTAGACGTGCGTTCAGATCATACTCAGTTAGTAGTAAAAATAAATTTGAAATTAAAAAGATAAGAAAACCAATTTTAAATAATAAAATGAATGTATAATAATGATTCCCCGTGACAGGCTACGAAGGCTTTTTGGGGTCGTAACAGGATAGACCTGCTACAATCTAGAGCCTACGGTACATAAGGGTAGCGCTACGTACCGACCACCTATTATTACCCCAAGTTTGACCTCAACGTGCTCATATATTAAAGCCTGAGTCGAGCTGGCCCGTAAAAATTCCAATAAACGAATTGGCGAGAGCGGAATTCGAACCACCATCTCTAGGTTTTGTAGTCTAGCGACCCATCCAGTAGAACACTACGGCTCTCAAAATTGATATAATAAAACTTAAAACGCAGAAAAACCAAAAGTAAAGTAAATCCAACTAAGGGAAGTAATAAAATAACTAAATGGAAAAATATTCAGCAAGTAGAGTGAGGAAGAAGTGCTAACAACCAACGAATTGTAAACATAAATGCATGTCTAAAAAAATACTCTTATTGATGGGCGAACGGGAACAAGAACAGACACAATGACAAATTCCGCCAAACCAATATCTTTTAAGAAAAAAATAGAACAGACAAAAAATGATTAGCAGAGAAATGCGCACCATTCTATATTTTTATACTTGCTCCTTCCATTTCTTTTTCGGTCTCCCGCCAAGCTTCGTCTATTTTTTCTCTATGTCTATAGTATATTTTGGGTATTCTGTCGTTTTCCATTTGTTCTAAATGTTTTTTCATTGCTGTCTGTAGTCTTTTATTTTATTTTATTTATAATGTTGAATATTTTTAGTTTTTCTCTAATTTCTTCGTTTCTTTTTCTATCTTTATGATTATATCTGGCGGTTGGTCGCAGGAATCGCATTTCTGATGTACTTATTCTGCGTTCATTGTTTTTGGCAAGGGTCCAGGATTCACCACCGTATGTGAGGCTTGGAACAGCTGCTACTTTATAGAACTTTATTATTGTTTTCTTTTGTGCCTTTTTTTGATTGTTCTTTTTAATGTGCCATTGTAGTAGTAAAATCTTTCGATTTTTTTGGATGTTGACTTTTCCATAAAAGATATTGAACAGCCCAGTAATTTGAAGCAGTTAACTTATTCGATTATTTTTTTCATCTAGAACTATCTTTGACCCCACTGGTCCATTGTCGCAAAAACATTACTTTCGTTTTATTGATGGATATTTTTAAGTTACAGGTTTCCATTATTTGTTTTAGTTTATAAGCGGCTAGTTGAAGTAAATTTTCTGAATCTGCAACTACAAGCTGACCGTCTGCGAATAGAAATGTGGTAACATATTTTATTTTATTTAGATTAGGCGTATAAGTTTCTATATTATCTATCCATTGCCTCACAGCATTGTCAATATGGAAATTGAATAGAATTGGGGACAGGCTGCATCCCTATCTTAGTCTAAGATTTGTGTTTTTGGAATTGCTTCTAATGTTATGTATTATTATTTCTGTATGCGTATATATGCTTTTAATGACTTTAATTAGATATATGAGTATGCCTCGTCTGTTCATTATTTCCCAAAGTTTTTTGCGGTTAGTTTTGTTGTGGTCGATGTTCCTCTATTATTTGATTTGTTGTGAATATATTATTCACTGCAGGATCTGTCTTTTCTGAATCTTATCTGTTTGTTTTTCGGTAATTGTTGCATTTTGATCGGTCTTCTTTCTTAAAAATAGGTTTGATCATCGCCACTTTACATTTATAAGGAATAGTGTAGTTGGTCCAGCACATGTTGATTAAACGGAGTTATCCTGATTTTATTCTTCCGAAGCATATTTAATGAGTTCACTATGAATTTCGTCTAGTCCCCAGGCTTTTCTATTCTTAGTTCATCATAGCGCGTCATTTAGTTCATCAATTTATATTAGAGTTACTTCTATCTTTTATTTTCTTTTTCTTGGTCTTCTTCTGTCAGTTCTTTTAGAAACCATAAGTTTTTATAATAATTTAACCATTTGGTGGGTGTTATTATGTTTATTTGTGCTGTGCCTTATTCTTTGATGTTCAGGTATCTCCATGTACGAGGCGCATTCAAGTTATAATAACTCCGACTTTATTTCTCGACGTAATCTCCCTGCAGCCGTACACATTTTTTACAACGTCGACGCCATGATTACATAGCCGCTGTAAACGCTTCTGTAGAGGTATGTTTTGCACACTAGAAAATCGCTGACATAATAGCGGCACGACTAGCGACAGTGTATTTCATTGTTGAAAACAGCCAAAAGTCGTTAGGAGCCAGGTCAGGTGAGTAAAGAGCATGAAAAATCACTTTAAAATTGTCACTATTCCTGGCACCCACTTGGAGGACACTTTTTGCATTTTCAGGTCTTTATGCAAGATTGTGTGCACAGATCCCACGGAAATGCCATCGTTGAAAGCGATCCTCCAAAACAAGTTTCTCCACTCGCTTGATCATGTCTAAAGACCGGCTGGCGCAAGGCCGAAATTGTTTTAGTTTGTTGTCACAGGACGTTCTGCCTTCTTTGAGCTGTCTCACCTACAAACCACATCACCATATGTCTCACTTAACGGGAGATAAATTTTAATCCATGTCACACTTCGCAAATGAAGAAAACGAATGATTACCCACTGTAATTAAAACGTTGCTATTTTAAGTATCAAAAACAGTCATCGCTCTCGCAGCTGCCGTTAGAGTCCTGTGCACCATGCAGTGCTGTTATATATGTCACGCATTCACAAGGAGTGCGTGTGTATTTTGAAATAAACCGCATGTTTCTATCTGTTTCCAGTCCTGAGAAAAGAATTTGGAGATTTTATAACTTGAATTCATCTCGTATACTGTTCTCCATTCTTGATATGAAGGTATTCAATCTATTTTGCTGTGCTTGGCGGTTTCGGTTTTCTACAATTTGGGTCATTTTGTTATGTTTTTTTTTTGTTTCTTTCTGTTCTATTTTGTTGCCATAGGTGGTAAGCCTTATTTTTATCTTTAACTGCTTTTTGTTGTTCTTCTCATCAGCTGTGACTGCTTTAACTACGGATATATATTAGATGTCACTGAAGAATTGTAGAAGTAAAAATTAATTAGCAATGGTGTATGAGAAAGATTGAAAGAAAAAGTACCCAAGAAACGGTAAAGAAAAAATGAATAGAAAAATCAGATTGTTGTAAAAGAAAACTATTTCCGAAACTTAATAAAGCGATAGCTAAATATTTTAGTTTTAACATATATGCGTGGCTAACCAAAAAGTAAAATACACCTTAAATACATTTAATGTTTAAAATAATAATTAGTTATCTATTTATTTTAGACCTATTAAAGGTTTAAAATGTGAACAAAACAACAATATTAAAACTGTTTAAAATGTTGGACCAAGGCAATTCAGTTTAACATATTTAATTATTTTTTAGGATACATAAAGATGTTGCTTTATTTTTATGTCATAAATCGTAACAATAAATCGTAAATTATATTTAATTTCCAGCAAGATGTAATTTATATTTTGTGCTCTCTTTATTCTACTAAAAAAGTTCTTATTATAAGAGACGTAAAAAAAGTATTATTTGTTTACTTAAATTTGGCGCATTGTTTTATTTGAAATATTAGTGAGAGTATTTATGTTAAATTGAATATTACCAAGATACAAAGAATTAGCTTAATTCTTTTACTAATTTAAAAAATATAATGATGGTTACAGTCTTACAGCCATCTTTCAGATAGCGTTTTTATGAAGCTAAAAATGGCTCTTACAATATAAAAACAATTTAATAGACTAATTTTTATTGTCTGGTATTAGTCATCAAAACCTTAAAGTAATGGAAACTGGTTATCAGGGTCGATGTGGCGTGAACATGCTGGCAGATTTTTGTTGGATGCTCAAAAGGGAAACGCAGGACAATAAAAAACGTAAAAGAAATCTCTTGCATCGCTCATTTGAAGAAAAGAAAACTCGTTACAGCTCGAAAAAAGAAAATAGTTAAAATAATAATAAAACATATTATAATAGCTAGAATCATATCAAACAGCCCTTTTAAGAGCTACATGATATTCAAAATCCGATCATGCAACCTCCTTGTGGTGTATATCGGGTAACGCTAATGCCGACGGTAAGGCAGTTTTATATTAAGAACAAACACAAGATAAATAAACGTATTAGGGTACAACAGTTTTAGAGTACCCTTCATGAGACAAAAATGGCGTAAGGAATACTTTAATGAAATTAGGACATTAGAATATTCAGGATTCGGGTTACGAGTTTATGGGATTGGGAAAATATCAAGTTCAAGGGTTTTGAGATCGTCTGGATTATGTACTTACAATCTTATGGGTTCATTTGCATTAAAAACTGTTTTTAGGTTTGGATTTTAGTTTTTTTGAGATTATGTCATAATTATACAGTGATGGGGTTAAATATACGTTGATTTCAATGTCAGCAACTCCAAAAACATATAGTAAGCGTAGTCTGAATCTTAGACTAGAAAAAAATTTTTTTAGTGTTAATTGGCTTACATCATTAGGTTTTTTTAGGGTTGAAGCCTGACGTTACTGGGTTGAATAGACTTTAGATTTGGATTCAGTGACTCCAAAAACATATAGTCAACATATTTTGATTAGGAGATTTTTTGAGGTTATGGCTAAACTCAGACCCGATTGAGCTGCATGGACTTTGGATTCGGATTCAGCAACCCAAAAAACATAACAAGCATAGTGAAACCCCCAGGTCAGAAACTTTTTTTTATTTGTGGGGCTGTGTTATTTACCTTGGATCTTCCAGTCTCTCCAAATATCATAATGGGCACATTTTCTGATGATGTCGTCATACTGGTTAACTACAATAACGTCCTCCGAGCACGCACTCAAATACAAGACTATCTATGTGCTCTAGAACGATGGCTTAAAAAGTGGAATGTTAAAGTAAATGAGTCAAAGTCTGCTCATATAACAATTACCTTAAGAAAAAACCCGTGTCCACCCATATATCTAAACAATATAGAAATACCACAAACCGAGACAATAAGACACCTGGGACTCTACTTAGATTCCAAATTAAACCGGGAAGATCACATCGGCAAAAAAGAAAGCAAATGGAGTTAAAACAGATAGAGTTATATTGGTTGATTGGTAGAAAGTCTCCGATATCCACAGAGAAAAAATTACTTTTGTACAAATTGGTAATAAAACCCATTTGAACTTATGTAATAGAGTTGTGGGGCTGTCCCAGCAAGTTCAATATGAAAATAATTCAAAGGTGTCGGGCCAAAATTCTAAAAATAATAGTTAACGCTCCATGGTACGTAACAAACGAAATGATCCATAAAGACTTGAAAATAGCAGGTCATCTACGAAAAAGGCGTCATACACCACCAAAAATTAGAAACACACACACAAATCCTTTGATGCAGCCCTTATTTGAAGATACTACAATAAGAAGATTCAAAAGACAGCTGACTTATGAAATAGTATTAGAGATCTCATCACTGAATGAGATCTTATCATGTTCTTTAATCAATCTAAACTGTAATTTTCAGATTGTAGGCCAGCGAATTAGCTGATAGCATACTGTGTATTTTGATTGCTAATAAAATTTAATAATAAAAAAAATTCTTGAAATCACATTTAGATTGTTTCATTTAGGAAAGAAGATTTAACAAGTTGCTATGTTTCTCTTATTGATTTTTTATTATAGTGCAATATTTTTCTTGGAAGTTAGTCTATGTATTCTAATATTGCATTGCTAAAAGTATGTATGGAATTATATGATTATTTCTGATATATTTAAAAATTTAAAAATATATATTTATTACAATTTTATTTTAAATACTTTAAAAGGCTTTTGCGTTATATTTAAAAGTCAGTAATTTTATTATTTTCATTAAGAAGTGATATTCTAAAAAAAGGAAGCAATCTGTTTAAAACATCAATTTTATGTGAGCTATAGATGTGTATTTAATACAAGGTTGGGTTTCTATTGGAGCTGTAATTTTTTATTTTAAGGGAAAAGTTGGAACGAAAGCGGATATATTTCAGACATCTGGCGCAATCGATCACATCACATTTAACCTTTTAACCCCAACATTGCCAGCGGTTGACTCGAAGAATGGACGATAACGTAATCCCAACGAAGCAGAAAGCTTTTAAGTATTGGGAATCTCTGCTGACACAATAATAGTTTTAAAGCAGTTTGCCACACTTTACAAAAATATCGGCGAAGTTTATCAGATTAGGATTATCGCGTTACGGCGTAACGGACGGGGCCGTGCTCCGGAAAATGCAAATCGCGGCGCAATATCTTATTTTGAATATAAGCGCGGGCGAAATTACACCGCTGAAGTTGCGTACTTTGGCAACAACAAAATGAAAAAGATAAGCCTCCGCGTTGGGATGTGCAGCACGTCTTCGGCGAGCCTTCTGTGCACTCCTTTCCCGATGACGTCATCGTGAAAAGTTCCTGTTAATTAAATCTTAACCGCAGACTTGTCAAGACGAGTTGCCGTGGTGCCACTCCTGCGGTGACACTCGTCAAACGTTCGCTAAATGGGGTTAAATTATAACAAGTTAGCACTTAACTGTTCTCATGGGGGGTCTGAATTATCTAGTCTTCGTGTCACATATAAGAACTTTTCCAATTGGGCGCAATAAATTTGAATTACACGCGAATTTGTCCAGATATTCTACTTGAGTAAAAAATCCTTGTTTTCTGTCCTAACTGCCTATAACTGCACTTAAAGTTCATTGAAAGAATTTTGAGATATAAATCTAGAGCTGCTGTTTCCTCTTTCTTTTTAAATTTTAATTAATTAAAAATGTTACTAGAATAGTAGAATTATTTTTATATAAAAATTGCCAAACCAGCGCTGAAGCTATCGCTTTAGTTTCAATTAAAAATTAGTAAAGAATAATAAATAAAGAAAAATGTGGACCATAAAATCAGAAGAAAATTCAGGTACTAACTATGGTGTCTAATGGATGGATTGAAGACGATTTGATTTCGATTCATTTTGCAGGTATTTTATTTCTACCCTCTACGATATGAGTCGACTAATTATTTCTAAATTGTCATCTAACTAAATTTTCTCCAGATACAAAACCAATTTCCCAGTTAATTATTATCGCCTGAAATATTTTGTATTTTTGATCATTGTTTTGGGCAAGTCACTCATAAAGATACAGAAAAGAGCTATGAAACCATTGCAGTTAACATATTTTCATAACTTTGTTTAAGACATTACGAGGTGCGTTCAAGTTTTAAGGTCTCCAAATTTTTTCTCAGCAGTGAGAGTAAGTAAAAAGATGCGGTTAATTTTAAAAACGCAGGGAATATTTTTAACTTTGTAATATAGATGGCAACATTCGACAATGCACACAGGTCAAATTACCACTATTGCAGTGAGTGTTGTTTTGTATACTTTAAATGGCAACGTTTAGTATTTAAGAACAACGTGTAATAATCCTTTTCTTGCGTGGTGAAACGCTCATCAAAATTCATCGCAAATTGAGTGAACCATGCAGTGAAGGGGTTATGGATGTTAAAAATTAGCGTTTGAGGGTGCGAGACTTTAAAAAAGGTCGAGAGTTGTGTGGCTATGAATTGAAGCAGCCTCGGCCACGAACTAGCCGAACCGAAACCACGATTCCGCGAGTAGAGCAAGTTGTTATGGAAGATCATCGGTTAGGTGTGCGTGATATCTTTTCTAAACTTGGCATTTTCGTCGGTTGTGTAGAATTCATTTTACATGATGACTTGAAAAAAAAACGCAAGGATGGAAATGTCTCAGGACCTATTGACACGTGATACCGCCATGAATTTTCGACTATAAAGGACACTCTCCGTGGCCGGTTATTTTCCAATTGAGCCGCTATTGCATCAGTTATTTCCCAGTGGGCAAAATACATTCATATAGAAGTGTTTTCAGAGACAACGTTGTGGAAAATATGTACATCTAGAAGGAGATTACGTTGAAAAATAAGATAAGTTTTAACTTTCGTGGGTAAATACTTTTTCAGAAAAAAATTTAGAGACCTTAAAACTTGAAAGCATCTCGTAGTTCTTTAGATGAAGAAAAATGCGATTAACTGGATACTGATTTAGAAAATACAATATAACTCTCATTGAATTTTGTTTGGCCAGTTAGAACTACTTGAATAATGATCTTAAAATTTCTTTAGCATTAAACAGAAGTATTAGCAAGAGGTTAATGTAAGTTGAAAATATTGGCTGATTTTATTTCGACAGTAGGGCAGGGATGTTGTGTGAGTATAGCCCAAAAATACAGTCGTATTGTATTGTGATTTAAAATTTTTGCTTTTGGATTTGTTAAACATTATTTTCTTGATTTTGAAAATTGTAGCAACATTAAACATTTGGGTTGTTACAAAGCTAAGCGATTCAGTTGCCATATAAAGAAATAACTGCGTGTTTTCATATTTTCAGACTTTTTCATAGTAAAGAATAATCAATATATGCCCAAACTATAGCAACAGAATAGTAAACAGAGTCGTTATAATCTATGAATGATGTTATTTAATACATATCTAAGGTAAAAGCTTCAAAAAAGCCAAATTGGGCTGTTTTAGTGTTTGTATCTCCCAGTAAAGAAAAAAATTCTGGTAATTGTGGTAAAATTGCTTTTAATTTAAAACAAACAAGAGTTCCACTATTCTAAAAATCTTCTTGTATGACTACTTTTTAGCTATTAAAGTGTAAAGAGGTAATGTGAAGCTGGACCGTTAGAAATAATTTTTGCTCACTTCCTTTAAGAATACCGTACAGGTTAGAGCTTCTAGTAAGGTTTAGGAAAATGTCTTAACTCAACAAAAGCAAAACATGTCAAAGTGTTTTAATACGTTTAGGCAATGGCTAATATTTTTATTACACTATTTACTCACGTAAAAGTAGCTTTTTTGAACAGTGGTATAAAGGATATTTGTTGCTTTTTTGAAAACCTAGTTAAAGAAAGTTATTTTATTAATTTCCGTACGTAAATGCACGGAATAACCTTAGGTATATAACCTCATTATAATTTTTTTATTACTTTCGCTCACATTGAACCTTGACCTAACGTACAGCAAAGATTCATAAAGTGCCCTTTACACGTTGCCATCGGTCAGCTACAAAAACATCAGAACAACTTTGCACAACATGGATGACTACAAAAAATGATGGACGTTATAATGCTAATGTTAAAAAAATACTGAACAAGATGTATAGGTTGAGTATGGTTGAGAAGAACGACGATGACAAGGTAGCCTTACTAATACACATAGGCCAATGGTAAACCGAAAACGTAGCAAAACGCAGCAAAACGATGGCCAAAGTGGCCAAAATCTTGACGCCAAGTACCATTTCTATCAAAAACTAAGCTATAAATATACCGAATGATGTATATTTAAGAATACGCAAAATAATAGCAATAGTTATGGTAATTTAGTAACAGTCAGCAGCACAGATCAAGCATATAGAGTTTTATTTACGTATCATCTACGATTTGATTTTTCGGCGAGACTGATCAAGTAATTTTGCAAAGTTTGAACGACGACACGAAATATTAGTCGACAATAAGACCAAAATAAAAGTGTGCGGACAAGGCCTCGTGTACATCGATTCTTATGTAAAGTAAAAAGTATGTAAAATAATTTCTACGAGCATGAAAAATGCTGAGTAAATGCCTGAAAACTTATTTTTAGTTGGTGCGAAAATGTCTAAAAAAGTAGCCACAAATTTAACGTGTTAGTTTATACAGGCCACAAAAAAAATTGCTTTAAAATTGTGGCTACCAGTGACGTGGTTAATTTAGGTGGTTGGTACAAGTGACTTGACCGCACATCTTATGGCATTGCGAATGATATGGAGAAACGTAAAGGTGGTGCGAATATGTGCTTAAAAAATTTCGAGCAGTGTCCGAAAGCCGCAAAACACTTCTGAGAACAATGTGACTTTGGACTTATATATCTAGAAGTGTCGTTTCAGAAATGAGCCGTGTGCGAAAAACCAAACGAATTAATTTACTTTGACATCATGTTTACTGACAATGGTGATGAGACCTGCACGGCAGTGTTTACTAAAGACAACATTAGTTTGCTGTTCCCAGTATTGATGTAAGCAAAGGCCGAAGTGATTTACGCGACAGTAGTTGTTTTGGCCGTAACCAAAGCATACAAGCATATGTTCGGCGTGTGCGTTTTCATAATTTTTGGATAATTTAATTCACCGGAAGGTAACAGTACTGTACGTATCACACGATAAATGAAGTTGTTTGCTCAATAATGGTAATAGCAACGTTACCGAGCGCCATGTCGGCCGAAATTATTGGAAACGGGCGCATATATTAGAAATCGCACACCGTGCAAGCGACTTGATAGTCGTATATTACATGAAGTTTGGATGGGCAAAATGCTTGATATTAGTATCTACAAAAAATTGACAGTGACGGGTATATGTTTATCTAAAAAACCGGACGTGGTAAATTTGAGTAAGTGCGAATGTTGGTGGTTTACGAATACTCATCAAAGGTGTACCGGATATAACAACCTGACACCAAGAAGGTAATAATATGTCAAGATCGTCGAGCTGTTAACAATAACCAGGATGAAGGAATAGATAATTATGGAAGAAAGAACCACCGGTGAAGAAGGTCAAGGAAGTGGTCTCGACTGACAAAATTGGAAACCAGGATAAACCAATGCAAAACACGCATGCGAAAACAAAGAAGGGATATCAGGAAATGTGTTCGTTAGTTGCTGAAACGTTAACCTTTGAAGTCTAAATTACATCTACGACAATGGTCAAGGTCAAATAATTACTGACTTGCAAAGGTGAGAGAAGGCCATGTTCAAATATGTTAAGGGGCTAATTCAATTTAAAACGTAAATTTTGTATTACATGCTAGTGGTTCGAAAAATAATCAAGTGCATGTGGATCTTTGCCGTCATAACAAACCTGATGGCACCGTGGCCACTTGTAAAGTATATATCGTAATTAAAAATAGCTTGCAAAAAGCTGGCATTGGCTACAAAGAAACTTTTATGTCAATTAAGCGTTTTATTCTGTGCGCATGTTAATGGCCAACGACTGGAAAATATATTAGCTAGATGTAAAGACACCCTTTCTCCACGGTGACTTAGAGGAAGAAATTTATATGAAACAGCAAAGTAATTTAACGATGCAGTAGCTACATGTAGAAATTTCAGAAACGTTTGTAGGATCTCTAGCAACGGTTCGTGTGTCGTAAGATTGATGACGTGTTAAATAAATTCAAAATAAAGCCTTAGACTGTTGGGTCATGTGGATACTCCAGCAAAGACGAGCTTTGTACTTGGTTGTAAAATTAACTGAACTGGTAGAAAGTAATATTGCCTCACCGGCAGTTTGGTTACATATTATCTTAGTCTCAAAATTTATTACGACTGTAGCCAACGTAAATTCCTAATTCACCAGATGGTTTACATGTGAAATGATTCATATCGCCAATTGTCGTATTTTTTAAACGCACATCATTCGCACAATGAAACATCAACAATGAATCAATGATGTCAAGGGCATCTACAATATTTAAAAAAATTCAGTTATTGGTGTTACCTATAGAGGAATGATAAGCATCTAGAATTTCTTAATGACCATAATTCACTTACAGTTAAACCACAGCAATCTCAATGGCCATTAAGACCACTCTGCTGATCGAACGCTAATTTTTTGCTTTTTGCCTTTTGACATCTGTCAGATTGGCTCTAAGCAGACGATCGTCATTAAGGAAGACATTTGAGTACGTAGCTTGCTGTCCAATATCGAATGGAAATTGCACGGCTCATCGCTGTTGTACAATGATAACGTGGTAACCAAAAAATTGAACACGAACACCCTGTACCACCAGCGCACGAAGCACATCGATTTTAAGTGTTATTTTATTAGAGATCGTTTCGTGGATGGCGACTCTGTATCAAACACGTTGCGAGTGAAAACTGATATTTTCAAAAAGCCGATAAATAATATAAAACTCAGGACTAGATAAGATTCAAAAAAGTTTTGACTTTATTTAGTTTTTAATTTTAAAAAGTTATGCATTGGACGTTACTTAGATTTTGTAATTGATATAGTTAATTTTTGAGTCAGACCAGAGCGTTAAACATATTGTGCGTATTTGCTTTGCACCAAGTGATCAAATGTATCCTGCAGTGCACGCAAGGTGACATTGACAACCAGCAACCTATTCAGTTATTTTTAGCGCCAGAGTGTCACTTTTAATGGTCGGATGTGCAAAAGCATCTGCGTGCACTAGTCAAGCATTTATTTTCAATTCGTGCAGCACTTTAGGTTAACCTAAAATAAACGTAACGAATGCAAACTATAAAGAAATTTTTAAAATAAAAAAGGTAGAATGTATTAAAATCAATTGGATAAAGATGATTGGAAATAAATGTTAAGAGGTGATAATTTTAATAATAATTGAAAAAACTTTAAGACAACGAATGAAGAAAATAGTAAACTGAAATAAAATATAAAATCGAAATAGTAATTAGAAACAAAAAGCAAACAATTCAAACAACAGAGCAAGACTTTGATGAGTTAGCTGCGTGAGTTTAAAATTATTGCGCAAGAATAATCTCGAAATATAATAATATAAAAAACTTTTAAACATTACCTAACATAAAATATCAAAAAATAAATAAAAATAACAAACTTAAAATATTAAATAAGAAAACAAACACTAGGGGACGCGGTGGCTCAGATGGTTTAACCAATTGGCTCTGTCCTCTAGCCGGCACGCGCGAGTTGAGTCTCGCTTAACCCATAGGGGTGTGTGAATGCCCTAGCATTTAAGTGCATGTTACTGAGCACAATAAGCCCTTGCGGCTGAAGTGCCTGTAAGTGCGCCAAAAGAAAAAGAAAAAACAAACACTAATATAAAATGACTAGGGATTGTCCGCCAAAAGGTGTTTTTTGCGTCTCAAGCTGACAATTTTTCACCCACTTTCCCTCAAATTTTTGCAAGGTGGGAACGTACAAATTCTTAACTGGATCGGCTTTTTCCCTGGATTGGGAACATGGAACAATTTAACTTACAATCGAAGCTCCGCTCGACAGAACTAAACCAAGTAGCCGTGGCAGATTCGCTTTTTGCGTTCGGCAATGTAGCGGCCCGATAGCTGCGGGTGCCAAGCCATTTGGTATGGAGCGAGAGCGGCCCCGACTTGTGTGCACAAAGGCACGGCCCTTCTCGTGTAAATCAAGAGCTCAGAGTGCGTACAGGTCAAAATTAATATCAAACGTCTTTTTTGACTTTCCTTTAAAATGTATAGACTGCTTTTGTTTATTACGCACGGACCGCCTCGTGTAAATCAATAACCTAGGGCCGTCACATTTCTTTGATTACTTCCTGTTCAAAAAATTGTTTAAGGAGAAGAACATAAAATTACAAAATTATTTATATCACTAATAAATAGGTATTTATTTAACGGAAATAGCCAAAATGACTGGATCTAACTATTTGTCGTACTAATTTGTAATGAAGACCCTTAAACTTCGGCTCACTGTAGACCAATCTGTTAGCACAGTTTTTACGTTGGTCACTATAATAATATTAAAACAGATTAGAGAAAATTGAACCAAATTAGAATTAATTAATAAATACCTATACTTTACTAATTAATAAAACCAGTTCAAGAAATACAGACTACCAAAATAAATACAAAAATTGAAACTGTTCTTCATAATTGTCAAATATAACAATAATACTTATAATGTCTAAGTTGTTTCTGTACTGACAAATATAGCTTTTATTAAATCTGATTTTGAAAGACTATAAAAAGTAAAAGAGTAATGGACATCAACTTTATAGGAATTCTATTATAAAATCTTAAATACAACACATAGCTACGACAAACAATAAAAATTGTAGTATAATATAGGAAATTAAAAAAAATTAAAATTTCTTCACCTCGTTAATTGACTAATTTATTTAATGAACTTAACCTCGGTATTAGCCTAATAAATGTGTGTGCAAAATTCTATTCAAATCTTATACGAATTCCCGTAGTTAGCTTGTCCACAGTACAAGGTATTCCAAATATGACCGGGACTGATTTGTGTGTAAACAAGTCGAACTGCTCAGCAGCTGGGCGGCTTTGACAGGGTGGAGCCAGAACATCCACCCTCCCTGCTACTAGGGTTGAGCGACAACCTCCATCCTCCCTCCTGCTCGGATTAGAACTTGTTCAGTTCTGTTTGGAAGACTCGAAAAACAGTATGGAGAAGAGTGTTTTTCACCGACCCGTGTATTTGAGTGGTATAATTGTTTCAAAGAGGATAATGAACCTCATGATCGTCGGCAACAAACATCCGTCAGCGAGCCAAACATTGATCGTATAGACACGCTTATTCGTGAGAATAGGCGCAGCAATATCAGAGAACTTAAAGCTGTCTATATTAGTGTTGATAGTGTAGAAGACAATGTGAAAAATCATCTGCACTATCGCAAGGTAAATGCATTGGGCGCATGTAAGCTGCCAGTCGTCTTTTACAGTAATTTTAAGACAAATGTAATGCATTTTAAAAGTCTATAGTAGCCACCGAACAAACGAGAGTGCACTATTTCATTTTCGAGTCCCATTTATCATTACGCGAGTGGTGACATACCAGTTTTCCCAAATCCAAGAGATCGTACAGAAGTCGTTCGGCAGAAAAAGTGATGGCAACTTTCCTCTGAGACTGGCAAGGGGTTATCCATGTAGAATTTCTGACAAATCCCAGAATGCAAATTATTACTCAGACCTCCTGACCACAGACGTGACGGAAAAAATTGAATCCAAGTGGAAGACAGGTAGAAAACCGGTAGCCTTCCTTTAAAACAATGCACGCCCTCATACCATTAAAGCAACAGTGGAAACCCTCCAGAAATTAAAATTAAAAACAGTCCCGACTTGGTCCCAAGTGATTTCTACCTGTTTGAAAGCTCAACTCAAATTTGCAAGGTTTGCAGACAACAACGCCGTCATCCAGACTGTTCGCAAAGTGGATAAGCCGCCAACCAAAAGCTCTGGAGGGGAGTACGCTGAAAACCGACATGTGCAAGTAAGTGTTTGGCAATTTGATTTTATGTAAAAAAAATCAGTCCCGATCATATTTGATCCATGTTTATATATATATATATATATATATATATATATATATATATATATATATATATATATAAACTATATTCAGTTAATGTCAAGTAAAACATTATCGGAAGATCAGGATAAAATAAGAAAAAGTATAATAAAGCTTTGAAAAATCTCAAAAAACTAATATTGTATTTGAAAAAGCAGTCCTCGTAAATATTTAAACAGGTTGACAGCCCCGAAAGTAAGTAATTATTTATTGTAGAAAGTTATAGGAAAACGAATAAATCTTATTAAAAATAAAAAAGCTAAATAAAAGACTTCTTGAAAATTTCTATAAAATAAAAATTCTCATTAAGAAAGTAAAGTTGACAAAAGTAAAACATGTCATAAGCAATCATTAAGGTACAATTTTTATTTGTTAATTTACAGTACTGTCCAAACCTGGGAACAATATTTCCAAAATAATCTTATACTAAGCTATTTCATATTATTTTAAAACTATTCGGGAAACTGACATTAAGAAGATTAAAGTTTATGGTAAAGAAAAAACAACAACTTCTAAGTATAAAATGTGATCTTGTAACGACCATAAAACAATAAAAACAAATCTACTTTTCTTCGGCTTTTATTGCTCGACAAGGGTTCTTATCATCTTCCACTTTGATCGGTCTTTGGTGTCTTTTCTCCAATGTTGTACACTGAACTTTTTAAGGTCTTGGTATACGTTGTTAATCCATTTTATGTATAATCTTCCTTTTGGTGAAATAGCTGTAAACTGATTATGTAAGTATACTGTATCTATGTGTCATTTGTAACGTCAATGCAAACTAGCTTGCTATACTAACACTTACGGTGTAAAATTACATATCGCTTAATAACATTAATTATGCCTGGTTTCTTGTAGAGATTCTTTACTTTTATATTAAATCTTTACAATAATTCTCTACCATCTCGCACTAAACCAAAAATCATGCGAAATATGATGCTAACAAACTAATGTTAGTTTTAGTTATTTCTTTTTACTAAGTCCATGGATTACATTGGTAAATTAGGCTGGGTTTTATTATAGTCTTATATAGCTTTAGTTTTTTGTTTTTCTTTGATAATAATTATGTTTTAAAAATATTATTCTAAACTCTCTAAGCAGTGTTATTTTTCTTGATTGATATTCATTTTACGTTCTATTTATGGTATGGTGTTTTTGAAAATACTTCCACACACGGAACGAATTTTCAAATTTATTGTTTTAGTACATTACTGGTACATTGCTATTTGAGAATACAAAACGAAATATAAAAAAAATAATCAGCAGTGAAAAATTATATCAGTAAGATGTCGTCCATTTTGTCGAGACATTCTTGTAGACGGGCGGCAAAGTTGTCCGTACTCCTCCATAAGCATGTCACGCGGAACCCTTTAAATTTCTCGCGTTATGGTTTCGAAAAGGGCTTCAATGCGAAATTTGTCTATGTAAACTTTAGCTTTTAGGTAGCCTCATGAAAAGTAGTCATAAGCTGACGGGTTGACGTAATGAAATTAGACGTCCAGAAAAATGTTGTTTCAAAAAGCTATTGTTGCTCTTGATGTACATCAAATCGCCCATCTTGCTGAAATCAAACAGTGTTGAGTTTAATGTGTCATGTTTTTAATTATGGCAGGAAATAATTACGTAACATTACAAGGTAGCGATCTGTGGTAACAGGCACTGTCCGTCCGTATTTACTAAAAAAAATAATAAGACCCAATAGTACAGGTTTTAGATACGCCAAACATTTATTTTCTTATAATGCAGAGGTTGTTGATGCAATTTTTGCGGGTTTTTGAGTGCCCAGTATCGAAAATTTTTTTTTATCACTCATAATCAAAATTTTCCCTAGTTATTGAACAGCTATAATCGTGTAGGAATGGAAATAAAGGTCCAAGAGTAAAATTCTACAAACTGACCTGCCTGAATCCGAAGAGCGCGAGCGTGACTTACCGCCGCACGACGAGGACTGACTTCCACCACTTGTTACACCCTTTCAATGCTTTCTGGAGTCCGTACAATTCAATCACCTTCTCGTGCAGTTTTCGATGTGCTACAGACTAAGGCTCCATTGTCACTGAAATAGGATTTATCAATGGGTAGATTTTAACCATTCCGAAAACATTCGTTCCACCCCAGTGCGCATGACAGTCAAAAGCATTATACCTCCCTACCGGATCCTGTATCATATTAAATGATATTGACCAGTGTGTGTCTTTTGCAATGCTTCTAATAGGCGGAGTTTTTTATCCAACTTTTATCTTTTTTACCTAATGGTCATCAGGTTTAATTGTTTTATTTTTGTAAAATTCCGAAATTGTTTAAGGTTTATCCCACTAAATTACGTAAGCTTGTCTATAGTTAAATATAATGTATTGATCGATACCATTTGGTCTATTGTCTATTTACTTTTTCTGAAACTCGCTTGATAGTTTCCTATCTTACCCTTTAAATGTTTTTAAGTCTGTCTAACAACACTTATGGAAGAACTATATATGCTGCGTTGAAAAGGTAGATTCTTCTACAATTGTAAAATAATCTTTTTACGTATAGAAGATATGACTCCTACTATAACTTTTCTTATAGTTTAGTGAGTCCTATAATTTCTTCAGCTTTTATATTTTGTTAATGTCTTTATTTTTTCTGCCTTTTCAACTGTTGTAGTTCTTCAGATAGCCCTCATTTATTTTTATTATTGTATCTTTTCGATTTATTGTTTATACTCTGTGGTTTGACGTTTGATATCTTTTGTCTTAAATTTGATAGGACCAGGAAGTGCTCACTGTCGCAGCTGGTATTCCTCATAATTATCACATCTAGATATACTGATTGGCACATGATCTATTTAATTTATTGTTATTCCATTATTTGACTTTCAATTTTCCTTGTGAATGTTTTATGGTGCTATTTATTAGCAGTGTTTTATTTAATGCCGTATTTATCAGTCTTGAACCGTTATCGTTATTTACCTAATATAAACTGGGATTTCCAATTGCTGGTGCGTGCTTCTTCCGGTCCCACATGTACATTCAGGTCGTTCAAACACGACTTACTTTTCTGCTTTTTATGACGCGTTGGTTGGTATGTACGTATTTGAAATCTTTATATTTTATGGCTTATTGCCTTAAATTATTAGATTTGGCCGTTCAGTATTCTGTTTATAATGAGCGTTCTCTCTTGCACTACATAGCAACATATAGTTTCCTTATCTCCCGTATTAGAATATTGTGCTGTAATGTCTAATTTATAAATTTAATATTTAATTTATGTTATTATTGAGCTCCCGGCTTGTAAATGCTTAGCATATTTTATGTTTATAAATACTATATTCTTTTGTAAGTCGTTTGTCTTTGATTCGAGACTTTATTAAATATTTTCGACTATATGTGGGTTTTCGGGAAAAGTATTTTTTCTCTTACGCTCAACCCTTATTTCGAAGAGCCATTTCCCTAATTCTCGTCTGTCTTAACCTGGCCCTTCCATCAGGGTTGGTGGCACCCGAACATTGGTAAGGTTGCTCAGGTTCTGGGATTAACCACCCTTGTCTTCATACAAAGGCTACTTGATGACAATCGAAATTGGGTAGGAGACGCACTCACTACCCCATTTGTATCCCAAATCCAAATAAGAAAATTACTAACAATATATAGAGAATTGCATGATATTGCTGTGCTATATTTCTTGGTACGAGTTAAGCATTTAATAAGATCTGTCCTGACAAACTGTCTTACAAATTTGAAAAAGGTAAAATTTTCTATAAATTACTTAATTGGACTTAATAGAAAGATATTTATTTGCATGATAACTTGATTTGTTAACTCATACATACATTATCTAGTGTACAGTAAATTTTATATCACTGTAAGCAGGAAACCAACTAAAATGTCAAATAATCACAATAGAGTTCGTTTTTAAACATTATAACCTGCAATAAACCGTCGAAAAAATTGAAACGTACTTAAAGTAGAAAGTGAAGGTAAAGGAGATTAATTGATACAAATGATTATGACGAAAATGTTGTTGCGTTTCTAGTTCAAAATGATAAACAACTAAAACATACTAATAATGAAAAGCATCTTGACATTCATTTACAATTAGATCAAAAATATAGTGAAAGAGTGGAAGTGCATTCAAAGGCCGTTTTATGTGTATTTCCAATTAAGTAACGCAACAAGTAACTAAAAATGTACGATAGTTGACAAAATGAACCAAAAATACGACGCGGAGCTCAAATCCGTTTACGCGAGAAAATTGCCAACATAAATTATTGCCTGATTTGACTATAAAAGACTAAAGTTTATGACGCAGTTAAGAAATATAGAAAATCTGATCACAAGGAGGAAATAACTGCTGACAGGACAACTCACAGCAAGCAATATGATTGCAGGAAAAGTTATAAATTCGTCCAAGAATTGAAAAAGAAGATCAATCAAGGTACCGGGCGAAGCATTAGTGACGTGAAAAAAATCAGCGTGGCAAGATTGACGATCAGTCTAGCAGTGCACCATAGCTTACACTACAAGTTTTTCGTTTTGAAAAACCACCAACTGTTAAAAACTCAAGCATGACAGCGCTGGACTCTTGAGATCCTTTTCGAATAGAACTTTATTTAAAACAAAAAAGTGAATCCTTAAAATAACAGTTGGATCTGCCAAAAGTTTTTGAAGTGCCTGCTATCATGCATAAAAAGTTTTCCGCCTCTATGATGGTGTTGGGTTGTGTGAGCAGCAAAGGGAATGTCAAGGCGCCCCACTTCTTTTAGAAAGACCTGACTCTCAATAGCTATATTAACGTACTATAGATAATTGTTAATCCGCTGGGCAAGAGTATGTGTTCCAGTAAATCTCCGCTCTAACCCCCAAGGAAAGGAAAACCAATTTGTATTACTACTGGTCTCCCGACTTGTGGCCACACTCTAACTCCTACTACAATTCCTTTGATTACTACGTCAATGAGATGCCTCATAACACCAAGGATAACTTAAAGACCTCCATCATGGAGGTGGTAACACATACTTACAATAATGAACTTGTGTTGGCCTGCAACAGCTTTGGATTCCGACTTATAAAGAAATAATATAAATTTTATTGTTATTTACTTTAATTGTGCTAAATTTTATGCAAATAAATTCAATTGTTTTGTTATTATCATTATTTATTTATTTTCTAAATTTACCTTAAACAACCTTGTACATTTATTGGTAAAATTATGGACAGAACGAGGAAGCCTTTATGAAGATTTAAGCTTTCAAAATCGGCCACCAAATTTGATCAATATTACTGTTAGTGTTAATTACAATTGTTAGTTATTCAATAAAATATAATATTCAATACAAAATATAATTTTTTTACTTGTTGCTAAATAATAAAAAAATCGTAGTTATTATATTTGTTGATTGAAAATTTGTGTTTTAAAAATAGTTAACCGTGAATTTAAAACTGTGCACCCATAATTTAATTTTATAAGTAGCAGTCACGCCGAATGCAGCTTGTTGAAAACAACCAAACATTAGCGTAAACGTGCCCTGAAAAAGCCGTCACTAATTAAACGGATTAGGCAACATCTGCGTATAATATATACGTCTTCGAAACTTCCGCAGTGTGGTACCGTTAATGCGCAAACGCTTTTTACACGCGTTATTATCCTCACATGATTACTATTGCTTGTAATTCTCGGCGTAACAATTCGTAATGTTCGCAGCATGGAATTAAGCGATTTAAATCATCCGGCGCTGAAGCACGGCAGCTGGCTTCCTGGAGCTGCACGGGCGAACTTCAGGCTGATGGAAAAACAGCTCGCGTTTCAGCAGCTTTTATGCGCCGCGGATTAAACTGAATTTCGTAATTATTGGCTGATGAATTAGTCATACGCGTTTAATTGCAACCCAGACCTGCCGGGTAGGATGAATTTGTAATTTATTGTAGGGCGTTCGATAAACAAGTGGGGTAAATTTATTATGATGTAAATAGAAAGTTTAACCTAAATAATTAATTGCAATTGAACCGCGTGCTGCGGAAAATCAGCGTCTCGAGTCACGCGTGGTTGACATGTGATGTTGGGTATTGGATTTCCACCGAGACCCTTAAATTACATTCGTTAGAGTAAATACGAAAAAGAAGATAACGTGTATTGGGTAGTGCGTTAAAATTAAGTTAAACACAATGATTTAGGCACTTCTCAAATTCCTCACCCGTGTCCATATTTCTTTTTATTGTTACAAAAAGTTGGGATTTTGAACCGACTAAGATACATAAAATAGACATTTCTCTATATTTTGGTTAGTATGTGTGTTGTATATGTCAGATATTAAAATATTTTAAAAATTCTACTATAAATACATATATAAAACATTAAAAAATCAATTTATTTTTAATATTACAGTAGCTTTTATAATCTCTTTTTGCTCTTATTATATTAATTATGTGCACTACTAACTATTAACGCAACACATTTTATTTATATTAATTCCTCGATGCTACAGATGGATTATTTTTGTTTTATGGTGTAATCTACCTTAAAAATGCAAATTTTAAGATCGACTTACAAAAATGCCATTAGCTTTAAAGAGGCTGAGCCTTCCAGCTCCTTTAAAAGTCTTAATTTCCGCTAAGTAAATAAGCTTCGGAAAATTTTAAGTTTAGCAGGGTCTTATTGTTAGATCTGTCAGGTTAAAAAACCACCGCTGTAGTGTTAGAACAATTATTGACTTTGTTGTTCTTTTTTCTCTTTAAGTAAAGCGTTTCTGATTTAACAGCTGTTGATGGTGTAAAAATATGTTGAATGGGTACGTGTTTTAAATGTTTATCATATGTGAAACATTAACCGAATAATTGCTTTAATATTAAGATTTATTTTTAACATAAAATAATTAGGTAACGTATTATATCAACATGTGACAGTTTAAGAAAAACATTGTAATGATTTTGGTACATACTTATTCAATACAGAGGAATTTTTGCTTTTCTGAACAAATATTTGTTTTAGTGATATTCGCCTAAAAAAAGCTAAAATTAATTACTTAAATTTGTGTAAATACAATATAACCAAATTTGGTGCAAGTTTAAATATAAAATCTTATTAATTAATTATTTATTATTATTATTAATTAATTAATCAAAAATAATTTTTAGCTAGTTGGTATTACCGACAGTGTCAAAAAATAGCTACAAAATATAATTTAGAAAAATAATTAGGTACACAGTTTTTACACAATTTGATGCTTCTCATCTTGGATTGTTTAGATCTTTTTTCAGTTATGAGATATTTAAAAAAACCAATTTGTTGTTTGTCAATTTGTAATTTAATCAACTTCAAATTTATAAATTATTAAGACAATTGCTTGAACAGAATTTTGTTAATTTAGGGTTCACTTGCGATTATCTTTAATGTTTGTTTAATGTTCCAATTAAGTGTAACAGCACAATCACAGGTATACAGTATATAGTCTTACCAAAGATAAAACAGAAGGCCATAAACACAACAAATAACAGAAGATTTAAATGCAAGAGCAAAAAATTAGCCTTTACCAGGCACAGTAGAAACATTTGAAGAAGACACAGAATAGCTATAAGAAATTTTGTTCTACATAACCCAAATATAAATGACAATACCTTACACTAAAAAATAGATATTCTCAAATACACTCGCAAATCCAGAAGAAACTTATTATACATAACAAGTTTTGGTTTATATTTTAGTATTTTCTCAAACGCGTTGCATCTCAAACTTCCTGTGATCGAAAATATTTTTTGGTCGCAGTGCCATCCTCATTTTTAAATTAAACATGGTTAAAGAAATTTATATGTTGAAATATTAAAACAAAGTGATAGGATACAACATATAGAGTCACTATTAGTAGAGGTCATAAAATTTTGAATTTAAATTTTATTCTATTTTAAAATCTGAAATTTACGAACTAAGAAACATTGGAATATTTAAGAATATAAAAGAAATGGAGAAAAAAATCAAGAGTTAATAGAAAAGAACAAAAGCTAGACAACATTCAGATGAAGCTACTGTCACTGAAACAAGAAAATAGAAAAAAAAAAAAAATGAACAATTAAAAAAAGCAATACGTTTACAAAAGCTAAAAATAGAGGTGCTAGAGAAAGAACTGCAAAGAAAAATCTAATAATTTTTGGAATAGAGGAATTTGAAAAAAAAAGTCTAAAAACAAAACAAACAATAATAAAAAAGTGATAAGTAAGACACAGATACCAATAAAAATAAAACAAGAAATAACTGATATAAACAGAAAATAAAAATAGATCATTACTAAGAGAGTTGGCAAGTAGAAATTAAAAAACGGAAATTTGGAAAGCAACAAAAAACATCAAAAACACGCAATGAAGTATCAATGAAAATTACTAGAAGCTCGTTCAGCTACAGAGAAAACAAGACTTTTAGCTACAATAAAATATAATAAAATTATTATAAGCGGAACGGTGCACAATATAAAGAATGTCATAAAACACAAAAGTGAACAAAACGTCAATGTACAAGGAAGGCAAGTGCAAACACCAAGTGGAAGAGGAATAACGAGAACCGTGAATAAAGAAATCCCAGAAGAGGAAGAGAAATGGAGGGAATAAATAGTTAAAATCACAAAAAAATAAGATACACAAAAAATTCGAGAAGGAATGGCGATGAAAAGGGACACAAATTAAAATAGAAAAAAACAAAAAATAAAAAGAAAACAAATATAGAAAATAAAAACAAAATGAAAGAAGAAATTAAATCTAATAAAAAAATTATATCAAAAAAGATAAAAACAAACAAGAAATAACAATAAAAAATAGAATACTTAAAAATAAAAAATACACTAAGATAATAATAATAATAATGGTAAGGCTCTACGCCCGGCGTGGGAGCACGGCCTGCGAACTGAGAGGAGGTTAAGGCCCTCATACGTTCGCTCTCTCTGCCCGGTCGTCGCGCACCATCTCTGATGCGGGGCGATGTGGCAAGCACCGCGCCTAAGACGACCGCCATTATTACCCCTTGTTCGAATGAACGCAGGTACTCAATTATTTTTAGTGACTGAGTAGGCCACCCGCCAGGCATCAGAGAGCACCGGGAATTAAAATAGGCACTTAAAATATTAACACAATAAATAGACACGAAATAAAAGTAACTGAAAATGTGAAAGAGCTAAACATAAAGCTATTACGTCTAAGTAAAACCAAAAAATCAGGCGAAGACGGATTTATGTGATAAATAAATACACAATATTGTACTAGAGATAAAAAAAAAACAAAGAGCAAAAGAGAGTCTGATTATTAAAGAAATTCAGAAAAGAGTGATCCATTATGTAATTAAAAATTAAGTATACTATGGAATACTATAAATGTTATAGAAATATATGCATTAGTGAAAAGCAAAAATGAAGATAAAATAAACAAATGTTATATAAAACTACAAGAAGAAATGGGCAAATTTAAAAATAAAAATGAAAAGGCAGTTATCATGGGGGATTGAAACTCAAAAATTGGAAAAATAAGAAATCAGGACAAGGCTACATAGGAGAGCATGGCGAAGAATTATAAATAAAAACGCTAAGAGGATGAGAAAATTCTAAATAGTAAATAAATTAATAATGTATAATAGTATTACTAAGCAGACTGTAGCAGATAAATAGACCTTCATAGCCAAGGAAAGAAATGCATAAAGCATAATAGATTATATAACTTACATAAATAATATGGAACATAAAAATAAGTTTTAACGATCCCCAAATGTCAATCAGTTCAAATAATAGAATGGTAATTGCAAACATACAAGCAAATAAAGTGGAGAGAATACAGGATATAGACTGTATGTAATAAGATAAATATGTACAAAATAAAAAGAAGATATTAGAAGAACCTACCGAGATAAAAGAATATGAGAAGTTAATCGATATAGAACTACTATATAACCAATTGGAACATAGATAAAAGATGGGAAACGCGAAACAAAAATTATAACGCAAAAAATGTATAGAATGGTAGTCGGTAGAAATTAGAAAGAAAATTGAAAGAAAAAACCATCTCAAAAGGAATACATAGGAATTAGAGGCCCTCTAGATAAAATTGATTATCTAATTATAAGAAACTAAGCAAAAAGAGCAGCAAAAGTAAGAAAACGAATAAACTGGCAAGATTTTTCAATACAACTACAGGAAGACTATAAAAATATCAGTAAGGAATTTTAAATGAGAATCAGATATAAAAGGAAGAAGGAAGAAAGAAGTAAGAATTATAAGAAATAAAATTAATAAGTTAATAACGAATAAAAAATACTCCAAATATAGACAAATTATTGTACAGAAAATTTTAATTCTACAAAAAATAAATATGATATTAAAATGAATAGAAAATATAAGAGAAAAACGATACACACTATCTGATAAAAAATAAATGAAATAGAGATGTTGGAAATAGAAGAAGTGCTAAGAAAGGTGTATACGAGAATAACCCCGTAAACAAATAGAAGGAAAATTGGAGGACGCATAAGCTGCATATAAAACAAACAAGCAAACAACAGATAATATAGCTATAATAAGAAATTTGATAGAAAGAGCTACAGAAACCAATGAGCCGTTGTACCTAACATATATCAACCTAAATATTTATAACATAAAAAGATCTATAATGTAAAATATGCCCAAAGTAAATAAAAAATAATTAAAATAGATCAATTTGCATATAAAAACGTGAGAGCACAGGTTATAAATGGGACAAAAAATTAGAAAAATTCGAATTGAAGATGGGACTAAAACAAAGGGATCGCTTGAATTTACTATTGCTTATAATTGTAATGGATAAGCAAATAAAAATCTCAAAAAAAATTAGAACTAATAACCATTGGATATCAAAACATTATACCAACAAAAATATAAAATCTACTTAATGCAGACGACGTAATTTTGAGTGAAAAGGGTCAAGGACTTATGCAAAACTTAGTAAATATCGGGATCCGAGAAATTAAAAACCTCAGAATGGAAATAAACATAAGTAAAAGTATTTATGATAAAAAAAGAACAGAAAAGGATAAAAAAAAATCTTACATCAAAACTTGGAACTAGTGAGCTCATATAAATATCTAGGAAGTGTAATAACTAACTGCGGAAGCTGGGATTTAGAAATTGTAAAAAGAAAGCAAAAGGTCACAAGCATATTCTATGCTATAAACAAAACGGTACTAGGGAAAGAGATAAATATGTAAAGTAAATCACATGTTTATAGCGCAGTAGCAATATATACATTGTGCGTTTAAATTCTAAGGTCTCCAATTTTTTTTTTAAAGTACTTACCTCGAAATAGTAGAAACTTCTGTTACTTCTCAATGTAATCTCTGTTTAGACGTACACATTTTTTATCTGTCGTTGCCTTGATTCCATGGCTGCTGAGAACACTTCTTTAGGGGTGTGTTTTGCCCACTGAAAAATTGCTGATGCAACAGCGGCTCGATTGAAAAATGAGAGTGTCCTTTATGGTCAAAAATTTATTGCGGCATTATGTGTTAACATGTTCCGAGACATTGTCACCCTCGCAGCTTTGTGTTTGTCTGTTAGCATTCTTGCGATCCACCTTAAAATCCATCGTGCAAAATAGACTCCACAAATCTTGCTACACTCGCGCAATTATGATTTCGGCCCGGCTTTTCGTAGCCAAGGCTACTTCGATTTATTATCACACAACTCTCAACCTTTTCTAAACTTTCGCACCTACAAACTCACATTTTTAACATCTATAACGCATTCATCACATGTTTCACCCAATCGAAGATGAATTTCGACAGGTGTTTTACCAAAAGAGGCCAAAACGGATGATTACACGTTGTTCTTGAACACTAAACATTGCCATTTTAAGTATGAATAACAACACTCACTGTAATGGCACTAATTCGACTTGTGTACATTGTGTATAGTACTGCCATCTATATTAAAAAGTTTAGAAATATTTATCGCGTCTTAAAATTAACCGCATTTTCTACTTACTTTCATTACTGAGAAAAAGATTTGGAAATCTTAGAACTTCAATGCACCTCGTACTATACGCAAGTGAAACCTGGGTGATATTAAAAAACATAAGATAAAAATAAACACAATTGAAATAAAGTATTTGAGAAAAATGGTGGGAAAAACAAAATATGGTAGAATAAGCTATGAAAAAATTGGAAGCATTACAAAACAAGAAGCAATTACAACAAAAATAGACGGTTACATGATCCGAATGAAATTTGAAAATAAAGCTAAGAAGATAATAGAACCAGGCAAGCGCAAAATAGAAAAAGAGGAAGGCCAAAAAATCATAGACAGAATACAAACGATAGGAGGAAAACAAATATAATACAAATATGTATCAGGTATTCTGCACATTTGTTTTTATAACCTCTTCGGATTGGCCTCTTATTAATCGTTTCTTATAAGTGATCTTAAAAGAGAGCTGCAGAAACTTCAATTTTCAGTCTTTTCGACAGATTATTATATCCACTATCTTTAAAACTGTTCTTAGAATAAACTGTTACAAAACTTTTAAAGCATTAGAAAATTTCTGTTTTTGTCTATTTTCACTAAAGAAGGTAAGATGTTAATACATGTGTTTCAACTGCACATTATATATGCGTGTATGGTTTACAATATAATTTGTATCATAAAGAGTCTAGTCGATGATGTTTCGATAACATTCGTACTCGCCGCGCCGGGCCTGGCCAAGTGAGAGTTTAATCGGACAACCACAGCAATGGACCAAGTAGTGCTTACTGTTTACTATAAAAAAAATTTTTACTATGTGTAACTTAGTCATTGTTTAAATATATAGTATCCCAGTATAAAAAAAACCTAAATTGATCAGTTTATATTATATTTTAATTTATAGGAATGTCTAAAGGAAGTAATCCTTCTTGGCTGTGGTTGGGATATTTCTTATTTCACTTATAGAGACAGACAAGTTCTTAAAGTTTAGATAGCTTGCTAACTTGGATTGCTCTTTTCCCTTTAGGTCACAGTAAAATGCAAACAGTTTGGCATACGTGCCTAAAATTCTTAAGTTTTACCTAGTATTCGTTTATTATCCAGGCGGGTTATTTTTTTGTAACTTTTTGTATCAGCGAGTTTTAAATTAGCTCTATATCCAAGGTTACTCCAAAGTGTTTAGCCTTTTCGCTCCCTTTCAATTGTTTATTAAAGAGATACGGTAGTTGTGACTTACCTAATATTCTTATATTCTTCTTTTTGTAAATTGCACTATTATAACACACTGTATCGGGAAATTTCTTGGGGATATGTATTAATCGCCTCCTCATTTGACCAACAACTCTTTTTAGTCAGGAATATTTTGAGTTTTTATAAACCACAAATATTTGAAAAAGTCGAATTAGGCGAATAAAGTAAAACAAAATAATTTCAAACATTTGGTGAACGGTGGGTGCATTGTGTGGTTGGCGTTTGGAAACTCGATGTTTTGTCCATACGCATCTTCAGAAGAAAATTTAAATAATTAAGTTACTGTTTCGTGCCTTTTAGTTTCTATATACTCGGATCTCAACACCTGTACATTTAAGAAAGCAATTCTATCGTTGGATACTAATTTCATGATAAACTCTCTATATTCAAGTGTATTGAATTCAGACGTCTAAGAAATTGCGGTAGTGTCTCCTTTTCGTTCCTTCATATCACAAGCATGTCATCGACGTATCTCTGGGATATCGTGCATTCTAATTTATTGAAATGTCTTCAAATTTCTTCATATAGTAGTTAGCGATTATAGGGCTAAGTGGACTCTCAATCGCTACTCTGTATTTTGATCGTAATATACGCCCTGTTATACAAAGTAACCAGACGTAATGCACTATCGAAATAGCTGCAAAATATCGTTAAGAAAAATTTGTTTTAGGTGGTTCAGGGCATCTTAGATAAAAACTTTGTTAAGCAGAAACGTTACATCAAAATCGAACATTAGGCCTCCCTCCTGTATCTGGATGTTTTAAAGGTGGTTGGTAAAGTGTGCGGAGTTCTTGATGTAACTGCTGGTAGGTCCAATCAGACTGGATAAGTACTTGGTCAGGTTGTAGGTAGGACCTCCTGTGGTACTAACAATGGGTGGGGGTGGTACATCGTCCTTGTGTATTTTGGGGAGCCCGTATATTTTTGGAGGCAGCGCCTTCGGCTACAGCCTAACAACCCGAGAACCATACACACGATGCACCAAAACATCAGCCGTGCGAGCGCTAGACTAGTACGTTGTCACAGTAAATAAACATGTTTTTAAACATTCTGAGACTCCTTTTCTGTGTTGCTGCTTTTAGCTCATCTAAAAATGCTTTATAAAAACTGTATGTTAACCTTTTTCTATATATTTTTTGTACATTTATATTTATGGTATCAAGTTTCATCTGTGCTTACAAATTTTTATTAATATTTTTGGATTCTTTTTAAAAGCATCCAAAATTATGCATGAATGAGTATTTTTTCGGAATTAAGCAAACGTGAGACTCACCTTTGTAGATCTTGCAAAAATCTCAATTTTTTAAAGGGAGTGCAAATAAGTCTTTATCAAAAATTGGGCACTTAATGTGAAAGAACGGAACGTTATTTTTTATTCAAAGTACTTTTTCCAATTTTTCTGGCAGCATACGGAAGAACGCTTTATCTCTTCAGGTTATCCACGAATCGACCCAATTTTTGGTATCTTCATATGATGTGAAGTGCTGCTCAGACAGGCAGTGTGGCATCGATCGGAACAAGTGATAATCGGAAGGGACAATGTCTGGTCAATATGGCGGGTAGGGTAGGACTTCCCAATTAACTGTTTCCAAGTAGGTTTTGACCGGCGCCGTAACATGTGGAACGAGCATTATCATGCAGAAGAATAATTATGTCGTCTCTGAAGTAGAAATGCGCGCATTTTTCCTAAGTGCTCGACTCAATTCCATGAACTGTATTCGGTGAGAGCCTCACTGAAGGTTTCGTTTGGTTTAAGCAACTCATAATTACATAATGAGTTTTTTCCATGAATATTCGGCTTGGCCGTCGATGTTGAAGAATGGCCACGTGGTCACCATGATTTCCCTTTCTTTGGGTTATCGTAGTAGATCCATTTTTTATTACCAGTGACTATATGATGCAAAAAATCCTTTCGTTTATGCTTGGCAGGCAGCATTTCACATGTGCAAAATCGGCGTTTAACGTTTCTCGGCTTCAATTCATATGGAACCCAATTTTCTTGCTTTTGAATAATTCCCAACGATTTTAACCGATGTCAAATTGCTTGTTGAGTCACTCCTAATGTAAGTGCAAGTTCTTCTTGCGTTTGGCAAAATTTTCCTTCAATAATGCTTCCGATTCCGCGTCTTCGTACACTTTCGGCCTTCCGCTATGTTCTTTGTCTTCGACGTCAAACTCACCGTTCTTAAACTTATGAAACCACTCACAACAACTTTTTGTGGTGTAAAGCAAAAGCAGCAGTTTCTTTAGTGTCGGAACTATACTTTTCGTTGACAAATTTTGTAGTTAACGTGGGCATTTCTTCACTTTGGTGTAATATGTTTCTTGTTGTTTTCCATAACCCCATGTCTCCTGAACTAAGATCAGCTGTCTGTTGCTGTTAAGCATTTATTCTTACCTTGTCTAATTCCCTTTTGATTTGGTGTGTAATATTGTTCAGGTGATTTTTGGTTATGGGGTTCTTGGTTCTTTGCCATTCACGTCGAATTTGGCTTTTGTTTTTGATTAGTTCGATTATGTATCACGGTGTATAATTGTACTTTCTCGGAATGATCTTTTTTTGTGGTTTTTAGGGCAATTTTGTACTGCTTTATATCGATGTGGTAATGTAGTTTCGGTGGTGTGGCGACTTTTAGAATAATGCAAACTGTTTGCAAAGTTTCGGGTTGGGTTGTTTGACAAATAAGGTATTTGCAAAAAACACAAAAACTGGAAGATTCTGTTATGACATTTTTTAACACTGGTTATTAAATTTTTGAAAAACAATGTCCAGAATATTGGGGTGGTGCTCAGATCGGTAAGGGTAATAAGTGTACTCATCGGGAGTTAAGGTTTGGAATGCGTTATTTATTACAAACTTTTTGAGTTTTATTCCCTCTGGGTTTCATAATGTGTTTTAAATTTATATCGCCTATGATTAGCAGTGGTCCAGTTGAATCGAAAATTTTTTAATATCTTCTTCGATTAGGTTTTTTGTTTAGTTGCCGGTAAACACTTATTACTGTAATGCGGCTCTGGTCATCTAGTATAACCTTTATCGATGTTGTTCAAATTTTTAGATTGTTGATTTCTCAGAGTCGTGTGTGTTCGAATTAAGTTTTTATAAGAATAGCCACTCCTCCTGCGGCTACTGTAGAAATTTAATTATTACCATAGGTGTGATATTCTGGAATTTTAAATTTGATGGTGTTGTCTAGGTGGGTCTCTGTTATTCAGGTAATATCTACATTATATCGGGCTAAGAAGGCTATGAATAGTGAACGTTGGGTGTTGATTCCGTTCGCGTTCTAATTAAGGATGGTTAAATTTTGTATGACTTTTTAATGTTTATGGTCCATTAAAAAGTAGCGATAACAGAGTATTTGTGATAAAGGATTTGATTTGACTTATATAAGGTGTTATTCGGTCTATGATGAGTTATGTGATATTGTTGGTATTGTTAGCTGAAGTAGTTGTATTGTTAATTAGATTTAATCCGCTCTTGAGTCTTTCTGCAAATGTCCACCTATTGTTTGTATTGACATATCTACGATGCGCGGCACTGGTGGTAGCGGATTGAATTCTAGTTCGTTGCTTTAATAACTCTATGTGGTGTGGTTTCCTACACAGTTTGCGCCTGTAGGTGGATCATTAGATTTCTTTTTGCAGTTTGTGTGTAGGTGGCTGCTAGCACATTTAATGCATGCTAGTTTCAATGAGCAGTAATTTTTTGTATGCCTATATTGTTGACAAAATGGCATTGTAAAATGTTTTTGTTTTTTTTCTGGCTTCTACTGTTACTACTGAGTAGTACATTAAGGTTAACGAGTAAATGCGTTTGGTTTGTTCATTTTTAGTTAGATCTACTGCGCAAACTGGCAATGGTTTTTTGTCTTTAGTATATAAGCGGGTTACTTTTATTATTGGCAAGGTTTTAATTGATTCTTCCTTTATTTCCCGATCGGTGAGGGAAAGTGGAACATTCTTAATAACCACTGATATCGGTTTGTCGTTTAGGTTTAGATAAGTATGGTACTATATCTCGCTTGTGGTGAAATGCTTTGTTAGGGTTCGATAGCTTTGTCTTTGGTTAAATTAATGCAGAGTGTAGTTGTGTTGTAAGATGTTGTGAATGGTCCGGTAGAAGTTTTTTGTATATCTTCTATCAATACTTTATGGTTAACTGCATTATGCTAGTATATTGGTGGTACTTGTTCTGTGTTTGATTGTGTTTTTAAGGACTTATCCATAATTATCCGAAGAATGTGTGGGTGCTATAGCTGGTTCCAGCTGTGGTGGTAGTTAGTATTCGTTGCTAGTTAAAATATCTTGGTTGGCCCATGCGTACCGTTTCTGCACCTCATTGATAGATGGTGATAATTTATCACATTTGAGTTTATTTTGCAATTAATAATCTTTTTTTAAATTTAATAACAGAATTTAATAGAAATAAGTAAAATAAAATTACTTATTGCTTGCTACGTTAAGCGTTAACGTCAACCGTATCGCACTGTTATCGGAGTGCATGCAAGGCGTCCGCACCGATTTACTGATCGTACTTGACCCTCAGAGTTACATTTAGAAAAGTATTGTTATTCAAAAGCATTTTTAAAAAGTGTAATATATTATATAAAAATCCAGTAGTTATTAGTTATCAGAGTAAAAATAAAGATATCCAGAGTATTGAAAACATTAATCTTGAAAATGGTTAGAGTACATATCAGAGTAAGAGTAATTAAAAATACCTAAACAGAATAACACTAATTACGTAATAAAGATAGCATAAAATTAAAATTAGAAGAAAATCAAATATACACAATTATGGAAGAATTTATGAAAGAGCATTAAAGGTCTAATCAAGTGAAAATGACCTTTTTTATAATTTAAAGATGAATTATTGTCATAAAATCCAAAACAAGAATTAACTAAACAAAATACATTAACTTAAAAGTCAACTTAAAATGTGTAAAGTTTCATTATGTATACACAAAATAATCAGCGGGCAGTTATTTATATCTGAAGTTCCCTCGTATTGCATTTCAATAAATATATTCCGCTGCTTTTTCGGATAAGTTTCAATCGCGTGTCCGTAATACACAACAAAAACAATTTTTATGTTACTTTAGTGTTGTCATGTTGTTTTGAGAAGCTACAAATTTATCTTTTTGCGGTGCAGTTGTCTTTCGGTTACATTTAAAAAGAGAAAACGAAATAGCAACTGCAAAATTACATTTCCATCATATTGTGACATGTACGAGAAAACCTAATATTGACAGGAACGTAGTAATGGAATTTACATCAATCAAGGCAAATCATTGCTGAGGAGGAATTATAAAGCTGCGTTATGGGGCCACATTAGGTACACTATAATATACATGCAGATAAATTTGGACAGTGTCAATTCAGCAGTTGAAATATCACTACCCAACAATTTTTATACAGCGTAAATCAAACAGAAAATGTAAATCGAACTCAAAAGGAATACAAAATGAGGTACCTGAAAGGCATCCCAACAAGTATATTTTTAAAGCGGGAATAAAAATAAAAAACGACGAACGCTTTTGCGAAAGAATAAAACGGGGGTATTCGAGATTGGCAGTTTTATTGCTTTTCTGCTCTGAATCATTTCATTTAAACAAAATCATAAATTTTATGGAATCGCGCAACAGGGCCTTGTGTGGACCTTATACTAGCTTTTTTGTATTGCGTTTTAGGGAGTTTTACTGGCATAGTATTTTAAATCAACAACAGATTATATTTTAAAAATAGTAACGTAGTTTTAAATTGAAACAAACTTATGTTGACGTATTTTCGACATTTTTCAACCCACATATTGAAAATGTTTTCAATAATCTTATACCCTACAGTAAATAATCTTATAAAAACTGAACGCAAATTATATCTATCTGGTTATAAAGGTGCATACAGCAAGAGTTGTTGCGGAGCGATAAGAGTGTTGCAATAGTTATAGCACATTTAAGGTTTTTGTACTTTTTAAAGTTGAAAATTACAAATATTTGTTTATTAAAGTATTCAAAGTAGGCTGGGTGATAAATGTACAAGGGAAATTTAGAAAGACACCTTTTTTTGTCAGTGATAGATACGCGTAGTTACAGAACTTTTATTATAAATACTAGAAACCCTTTTCGACGTAATTTCCATCCAAAGAGAAATAATTGCCTGAACGTCTTACAAGGTAGTCGAGGCAAATTAGTAAGAAACACGATAAAAGCTCGAAATTTTTAGCTGGTACACGTATCGAGACGTTCCAAGGCGCATTCGGTTCGTAAGAGCCTCAAAAAAAAAAATGTTACAACATTTTTTTTGTTATAATGCGAAAGTGCATTTGTGCACGCAAAAAAAGCATTTAGTTGATGAGCTTTTTGCAGACCCAAAAGAATATTTTATTTCTCGCTTAATATTGGCCCAAATAAGCTCATTCTCGTTACTTGGAGGTTTTTGGGGTTGCTGATTACGAATATGATGCTTAGAAAGTGCCCCGATGCACTTGGGGGCATAACTCTGGGGATGGGGGTGAGTTAAAGTTAAAGTTGTTTGTTTTTCGAAATTTAACTGTCTATATAAGAGTTTTTACGGTTGCTCATTATGAATATGATGTTTAGGAAGTACCCCGATGCACTTGGGGGGAGGCATAATTCTGGGGATGGAAGCGATTTTGGGAAATCATCTAAACGTTCTTTGTTTTTCGAAATTAAACTGTCTATGTTTGATAGCATTTTTCTTAAAATTCGGCAGTTTCCGATTCAGCACATGGTAAATTTTATTTTTTAGTTGATGGAATATGAGTATATATTTGGAAGATTAATATTGCAACAAAGAAGATTGATTGTGAAAATTTAATTATTGTAACCTTTTTCTTTTTAAATCTGTTGTTCAAAATTGCTTTATGACAATTTCACTTACTTTGATAAAAAATAAAGGCTAAGAAATTATATTAAATGCAAATTTGATTATATTTTATTACATTTGATTTTTTTACTTAAATAGAACCTTAAAAACCAGTTTTAAACCTTTAAAACCCTTATTTATGTAATACTATTAAAACGTGACACTGATAGGGTTGTCTGTGTACAGGCAATTTTTTTTCGTAATAACATCTGAAAAAAAATCTTTTTTAAAAATAATTAAAAGTAAATTATACTCAAATAAAAAAACACCCTACGCGCACTTTCGTGCTTCAGGGTATCCTTTCCTCAAAGTGCCCCAGGGCATTTTCTCACTTCGGTGCGTTGTAGTTTAATTTGAGATCCAACATCGTTATCAGAGATCCCGAAAACCTTTATTCAAACAGTTTAATCTCGAAAAACAAACAAATTTGAGCTGTTTTCTTAAAATTACCCCCATCCAAAGAGTTATGCTCCCCAACTGCATTGGGGCACTTTCTAAGCATCATATTCGTGATCAGCAAACCCAAAAATCCTTATATAGACAGTTTAAACTCAAAAAAGACAAACAAATTTTAGTTCTTTCCCAAAATCGCCCCCATCCCCAGGATTATGGTTCCATCCAAGTGCGTTGGGTACTTTTTAAACATCATATTCGTTATCAGCGACCCCAAAAACCCTTATACAGACAAATTAAACTCGGGAAACAAACAAATTTGAGGTAATTCTCTAAAATCACAACCATCCTCAGAATTATGTTCTCAAGTGCATCGTGGCACTTTCTAAGCCTCATATTCATAATCAGCAACCCCAAAAACCTCCGAGTAACGAGAATGAGCTTATATTGGCCAATATTAAGCGAGAAATAAAATATTCTTTTGGGTCTGCAAGAAGATCATCAAATAAATGCATTTTTGCGTGCACAAATGCACTTTCGCATTATAACAAAAAAATATGTAGTAACATTTTTTTCTGAGGCTCTTACAAATCGAATGCGCCTTGGAACGTCTCGATACGTGTACCCGCTAAAAATTTCGAGCTTTTTTACTAATTTGCCTCGACTAAGGTTTGAAATTTCTTCTACGAAAAACCCTTCCGCCTGGAAATGAAATTACAATGCAACAGTATCTTAAATTACAGTCTCATCGTCAAAGCAATGCAACGCAAGCCACTGTTTTGTATGCATAATAGATCTTTTTGTCAACAGACGAGCTGCCATTACTTGCCTTATGGCGTACGTAAGTGCGTCTATCTTTAAACATGAAATACCGTTGATGTACTAAACCTTTATTTATTACATTTGGTCCTTAAACCATGCACAGTTTGCAATAAATCGCAGCTATGGGAAATTTTTATCGCACATAGAAATCGTATTACTGCACACACCTCACGTTTTTACGGCGTTTATTTTTAATCGATTTAGCGGACAAGTAAACTGCAATACAACCTTTTTCTTCTACTCCGCACTTCCTATTAAACTAACGAGTACAGCGCTACAGGACGAGCATTGTTATTCCCGTCTGTTTTTCGCACATGCCCAAACGGAGGTGTCTTTCCGAATTGCCCTTGTTTATAGTTTATATTTTATCGTAAACTAATGGGCGTTGAAGTCTCATATACGGAGTAATGATTTGGAGTTGGGAGTTTACAGGTAGTGTGCAAATCACTAAACTTTTTTGATGAACTGCTCCTTCTTGCCTCATTTGCACGTGTATGTAACATCATTGACGTACTTCACCTTCATTTATCACGTTTGGTCTGTAAATATTCCATAGTTCGCGTTAAATCGCAGCAGCCAAAACTTTTTTTTAGTAAGGAAGTCATATTACTGCATGCACTTCACATTTAGCAGGATTTTCTGTGACGGCGTTTATTTGTATACAACAAAGGGCTTTGATGTAATACTCACACACTAAGAAAATGTTCCTACATTTAAGCAGATAAATATAATCTGTAATTGATTATATGTATATATGTTATATGTATATATTATATGTATATAAATTATGTAAGGGACCAGTATATGTTACAATCTTTTTTATAAAGTTTTGTGGGTTTACTATGCGAAGATTAAAAATATCTAATGTTTTTAAAAACAAAAATAGAGGAATATCTAGTATTATTTTGTCTTCAGTTTTATAGTGTTCATTCGGACTTGAATGTATAAACAAAAACATTTTTTATACATTATGTTCTTTAAAGCTTAGGGTTTGAAGAATTCGTTGTTAGCTAATGGCAGGTGTATCGTATTTTCTACTCAAAATCTCAAAATTATAAGTACATTAGGGGTTATTAACAATAATTGATAAAATTTTATATTTCTTCGTTATTAGCATATATTTTTGAATTTACAACGTTCTTTAGCAACTTACTTTGGCAAAAATCTAAAAGTATTAAATCGAAGACGATAAAAATATATTTGGGAGTTCTTGTAAGAAAATGCATAAATTTTTTTAAATACACAATTGAAATAACCATAATTTTTTTAAGTATTTAGGAGCATAATAATCTCTCCACCTAAATTTTTTAAAGTTCGGACCGTACATTGAAGCATAGTGGACGTGTGAGAGCCAATCTTATCTGCGATATAACCGCGGCAGCTCTTACGTCAGACATATTTATTTATTTATCAACTTAATATTCATTCACGTACGTACATTTACAAAACAAATAAAACTTTAAACAAAATTAAAGTTAATTTAACCAAATTTAAATACTAAAAGCATGGGGTCGGCGAAGAGATTGCTCTGTAAGCATTCCCATAACAAACTTAAAAAGACCTTTCGATTTCGAAATCGAATATCTCGAAAATTATTCGACATAGAACTTTTTCGACTTCATTTTCGAATGCAGCGTAAAATTTCCTATAAGAATCACACTTAAAATCGTAATGTCGAAAATTTTCCCGAAATTCGAAGTCAAATATCTCGAAAATTATTCGAGATAGAATTTTTTAATTTCGAATTCGAAATCAGCGTAAAATTTACTATAAGAATCCATTTTCAAATTTTAAAAAATCTCAAATTTTGTGACGGACCGACAGACCGACAGACCGACAGACAGACATATAGAATTCAGTAACGAACTTTTTAAGTTCTTTGAACATTAATATAGTCATTAAAATTAAAATCAGGACTGAAAATGCAACATTCCAGTGGCGGCAAATTTATTAACAATAATGGGTATCCACACTATTCTCAAGCAATGTAAAGTTTTAATACTTCTGGGATGTTATTCCAGCCGACAATTTCTATGCAACAAATGCAAAAACAACATAATGCAATTCCATCAATCTATGAGGTGTCTTTCAACAAATAAGCCAAATTATATTCGACAATTATATTCACAACCATATTATTATGAACAACACTTATCACAGAATGTATTAAATACACAAACATCAAATAAAATTGCAATGAAAGTGACACAAAACTTACAAATCCCAGGAAGTTGCAAGGTGCATTGTAAATCTAATGGTGAAGTGGTAACCTGTACTTGTGATAAGAATGTAGCAGACTAGCCACATGCATATCAAGCTGTTAAAATAAATGTAAAAGAATAATTGGTGCAAGTCAAAGTACACAATATATTGCAACCACCAATAAATTCCAGCCACTCATAAAATATAAAGATGAAGATCTATCAAAAACAAGACAGCACCAAAGAAAAAGTATCGCAATTCATCTTACATTTTGTAGAAAAAAATACCTCATTAATTCAATAAATCAGGAAAACAACCAAATTTAGTGACATCTTACAGACCAGTTAGCCTGTTTCTTATCCTAAATAAAATTTTGAAAAAGTTGCTACATAAAAGATTAATGCAAGTCATAACAGAAAACCAACTGATACCGGAGCACCAATTTGGCTTCAGAAAGCAGCATGGTTCATCGAACAAACTTTTAAACAAAAACTTTATTGCTCCGCTACGTTTGTTGATGAAAATCAATCATTTGACAAAGTCTGGCATGAAGAACTGCTTTTTAAACTTAAATCAATATTGCCCCGTGCATTATTTACAATCATAAGATCGTACTTAGAAGAAAGATACTTTAGAGTTAGACATGACCAAGAAGTAACACAATTATGCCCAATTAGAACAGGAGTGCCGCAAGGGAGCGTCTTGGGAGCTACACCATTTCCTTCTCCATACAGTTGATCTTCCAGCAGTAACATACGCACACATAATGTCATTTGCTGATGATAAAGCTATCGTGAAAGCTCACAAGAACCCAACTTTAGCAGCAAACTTACTTTAACAATACCTCAATTCCCTTCAGGATTGGGTTAACAAATCAAAGTTAACGTATCAAATTTAACCAAGATAAATCTGTTCACGTTAATTTTACACTCAAAGGACAAACATTACAACAAACAGATAGTACTAATACCTTGGTATACCCTTAGATAGAGGATTGACATGGAAGTCGCACATTTTCAACAAAAGAAAACAACTAGGCTATAAATTCAGACAACATTATTGAACACTAAAGCGGAAATCTCCACTAAATCTAAAAAATAAACTGCTAGTTTACAAAGCTTGCTTTGAACTATTGTGGAAATACGGAATCCCACATTGGGGTTACTGCATGAAATACTAATATAGACATACTTGAAAGATTCCAATCAAAAGTGCTACGTACCCTATGTGATACACCGTGGTATATCCCTAATAGTGAAATACGTGCAGACCTAAATATCAACAGTGCAGTGTTAGATACCTCAGCGGGTTAGAAGCTTAACCAAATCAGCAAGCTATCAATCTCTTAGACAATAGTAAAAATATGCACAGACTTAAACACCGCAAAGTTTTAGATCTTCTATTTAGATCGTATATTAAAATATCAATTTATTTCCGTATATGTATCGAAATAAGTTAATTAAGTTGTGATTACTGGATCATATTTTCATGTTAATACAAGTCACATACAATCATATCACACATTAGCTTATTGTATTATACAGATTTCAAATAGAAAATTCTGGCAAAATAAAAAGAAAAATCAAAATTTCTCTTGAGATATGGATGTGGTTTAAAAAACCTATATTAAATTTAAAAAACATGTGCATGTATACTTGTAACAAAAAGTCTAATTTTTATCCTTTAATGTTTACCAGCTTTCGAAATGTATTGTGTAGAAAAATTAAGCTACCAATTTTCGTCCTCTAGAGCCTAAATTTAAAAAATACTGAAAACTGTCTTTACATATTTTTACTACATATTAATTTTGATAGCACCTTCTTTAGTGGTTGTCATTTAAAATTCTACTCGCCATGTTCATCTTTTTAGTGGTAGAACTTATAAAAATACTAAATTATGTTTATTTATTTATAACTAAGAATCTATAAACCAGTTTTGATTCCTTTATTTTTGATAACTTTACGATACAGTCACCACTTAGCAAACTTAATCCGTCTATTTGCATTTGACTAAAGGTACAAAGATTCTAAAATATGTGTTTATTTATTTCAAATAAATATTCTGTATCTGTACCGACTATAAATATACATCATCTATAATAAATGATTTTTAAAAAACAGGTACTTTTATTTTTATAAACTGCTTCTCAGTGCACTTAAGTCAACAAAACGAACTGTGCCCTATCGCAACTATCTTCTAGACCGAGTTTTGTATACGCTTGTTGGTATGGCGGGTAGATTGCTAGAACTTTTCGTCGCAACCTGCGCAATAACTACCAAGAATTTTTAAAGTTTATGCGTTGTTTTGATAGTATCTTGATTATATGGTGGATACACTGTCCCTTTCTTAGGGTTCTTTTGTTTCAGAACTGAAATTGTTTTTGTACCTGCAGAAATAGCGAAGAAGTTGCAGTAAGTGGTATCCCTTTAGTCCCGTGTACCACGGCTAATGTTGCATACAGTGATTTTTATTTTTATTTTTTGGAAGAGCATTTTTGGCACATTTTGCAGCTATTTCCAGTTTAACCGATTCAAACCTCATTTAAACTTTAATATTGCCTTTTACTATTTTGTTGAATTAGATAATGTTCTAGACAATGTAGGGTTTTCCACATATTGTTGCAACTCAACTTATGAGAAAAGATTTGCACGGCTAACAGTTTTTATTCCTATTGTATGTATTGTTTTTAGAATTAAAGTCTTACAAAATCTGTGCCAAATACGTAAACATAGTGCTCATATTGTTCCTATTGTCGTGACGTGCAGAACAGTATGACAATAGGATGAGATTGTTAGTAATTCTCTTAAATTTGTTGCTATTATTGTGGTAACTTGTATGTGATCTTAGTTATACTACCAAAGTTCACAATTTTGTATTGATCTATACTACATACCCTGAAGTTTTTATAAAATGTTTTTCTGAAATTAGCATGATATCAGTGATTTTTAAAAAAGGTATTAATCCGTTTTTATATATTTGAACAGCCAATAAGATTATATTTTACTATTTGCATCATTATTGATTATGATAACACAAGTCGTCAGTAGATTCACCATTGTTCTTATTTGTTTCATTAGCCCTTATGTTGTCTGATAGATTATTAGTTGTTAGAAATTACTTGACTATGACTAAGTTTAACTATTACATGTATTGTTACAAGTTAAATAATTATTCTAAACTGTTTTGATGTTTTACGGACCAAACAGCTTTTATAATCAGCAAAATAATTTTTATTACACTTATTACTTGGCTTTTCTTTACTTTAACAGGTGAATGTTAGATAGTAAACAATACATTTAATACTGTTTGGAGTTTTATTACACACTCTTTTTATATAAGCAAGAAATTAGTAATAGTAAAATTGTGATATTTGTCGTTTTGAATTGTATGGTTTAATTTTAATAATTGAATGTAGATTATTAATTTTGTGCCTTTGTTATGATTAGTTAATTTCAGTTTAATAAAAAAATATTTCAAATATTGACGCTCTTGAAATTTTTTTTTAATTACTTATAAATTAGTTGGCAGGTGTTAGTTTCTAGCGATCATTTAATAAAGAGAAAAGATTTGTGATTTATATCTGTAAAAGCTTTTATGATTGTGTATATGTATAAGATAAAAACATCACTCAAACCGCAGCCTTACTAAAGTGCAAGGTTGTATCGATTGCTGAGAGTGATACAAGCGCTATCAATAGCTCTGACCTCCAAGTTAGTGATATACACAAGTTACTTTACACATAATTTAATTATTTTTCTTCGAAATTTTAACGAGAAATAATGATTTTCAACCATCCAACTAATTATTTTATTGGACAAACACAACAACAGCAAATACCACACCAATCAATGTGCAACATGCCCCATCAATTATATCCTTATATAATCAAGCAGCACGACTCCCAACCTAATCATAATGGTAACCTACATAGAGCAATAACATCACAAATTGCAAAATAATGATTGCACCTGACAAAAAGCGTCATTAAAGTAAAATATAACAAGTAACCAAAAAGGATCGCGCTACCACCTCTAGTTTTTATAAAAGAGATTAAAAATATACGATCATTAACAACACTTCTAAGTAAGCTCTAGATAATGAACAACTTAAAATACAATGCAAAACAAGTGAAATATATATTTTACTACTATCAAACAGCTTTCTAAGAAAAGAGAAAAGCTTTAAATTAGTCATACAGCACTCAACAGGTGTGACCGAAATCAAGTAAGGATTAGAAAAACTAACACATACCATATTTAATATTTGAAATATCAAACAGGGAATATCAAAAAACAAACCGCCCTCAATGTTTGTAGTAAAGCTAAAGCAAAACGATAACAACAAAGAAATTTACTAAACAAAAATATTGTTCAACACAAGTGTTGTAGTAGAACCTCCACATGCTAAACGAATAATTACACAATGCGTACAATTGACAACACTTCAGACACATGAAGAATTACTCCCAGTATAATTCCATGTATGTGAAATCTACACAATTTCATCCCACAGAAGGGTGCCCTAGAACAGTAAAAAATGATAAAGTGCAATGTGTTAATTGGAACGGCAACCGCCCGACCAATTACCGCTATTGCTTAGTCCACAAAGAATTTTAAAAAAAAAACTATACTCACGACTTAGAAAAGTTAATTTAAAATTGTATAAAAGGCCATATTTTCAATGTAAAACGACATCAGGAACGTCATACTCAGATAAAGCAAAACATCAGAGACTACAAACTTCGGACAACCTTTCAGAAATCACATTACAATAACAAACGATGCAACAAAATCAACAAACTAATGACATGGAAGAGATGAAAACTATAATAAAAAGTCTTACTACACAATGGGGACTATAATGACATTCCTCACAACGTTAATCAATAAATTAAGATAATGGCACACTTAATTAAAATTGTATTAGAACTCTAATAAGCTGACCCAACATGCTCGAGAAATCAAAAAATTTCTTGAAACCTACAACGTAGATATTTTGCTCACATCTAAGACTTACTTTACCACTAAAAGCTATATTAAATTTCCAAATTCTACTATTTATATAACAAATCACCCCGATGGCACGGCTTACTGCGGAACAGCTGTAATTATCCGAAATAATATCAAGCATCACAAACTTGAAAAATATCAAAAAAATCATCTTTAAGCCACAAATGTTTCAATAGATAATTCAATCGCTCTATTTACAATTTTAGCAATTTACTGCCCACCTAAACATTTAATCAGTCCAGTAGATTACACCATTTCTTCAAGACAATAGATTTATAGCAGCACGGGGCTTCCACTTAAAGAGAACCGACGGATGACGACTATTGGTCGCTATTCGAGGAAGCAATCTCACTTGACTGTCACGGGAGAACCCTCTTACTAGTCCACAAACTTCTATATAATTAAGGGCTTAAATTTACATTAGTAAACCATCCCGCTTTAAACTAGCAGCAAATCATTCGACCATTACAATAACTGTATGTTAGCACATAATTAAAATCCAACCATAACCATCGCTTCATAACAAACCTACAGATTGGAAATACTTGCAAAACAGGCTTGAGTACTTAGTAGATCTACATGTTCCACTAAAAAGTGAGCATGACATAGAACAAGCAGTAATCTTAAATACAAAAGTCATTCAGCAGATAACATGGAAAGCTACTTCCGAACTGATAATTATCTCACAAATTAAAGATATTCCTATTACTATAACGGATAAAATAGCTGAAAAACGCCCTCTCAGAGAACGTTGGCAACATACTGCATCAGACTTAGATGAACGAGTTTTGAACAGAGGAAACAAACAATTAAAAAAACTTCTTTGCCAACATACAAATCAAAGAATTTAGGGTTACCTAGAAAACCTCAGTGCCAATTAACGAACAGATTACTCGCTATGGAAAATAGTACAAAAATTAAAAAGACCAATTCTGCACATACCCCCTATCAAAAAAGAAGATGGCAACTGGGCTTGCAGAAACAAAGAAAAGGTGAATGCTTTCCCAACATCTCACCAAAGCTTTTACACCATTTATTTGTCAACATCCAGGCGAAGGAATATAAATCTCCGCATTCGTAGACTTATCATTTCAAATGAGTCTACTCTTAAAATCCTTAACCATCAAAGAGGTAGAAGAATAAATAAATAAGATCAATAAAAAAGCTCTAGGTTACGACCTAATTACTGAGGCAATTATCAAGCATTTACCAAGAAACGTTATACAAGCTGTTGAACACCTTTACAATGTAATTTTCACAAATCGGCACAAGCCAATGGAAAACAACACAAATCAGTATGCTACCGAAACTAGAAATAACATCGTACAAGCCTACCCTTGTCACAAGTTTTTGAAAAACTGATTTTACATAAAATAATGCCAACCCTGAACAACCAAGAATTAATTCCTAAACACCAACTTAGGTTCCGAAATGAGCACGGCACCATTGAGCAGATGCGCAGAATAGTTGACAAAATATATAGAGATTTGGAGTAAAAACTATACTGTTCTGCAGGTGTTTTTGAACGTAAAGCAAGCATTTGATAGGGCATCAAGGCTTAAGCTACAAACTAAAAACATACGTACTCTACCAAGTATATGAACTTTTCAGGTCTTACATATCAAATTGGCATGTCTCGATAAAATACAAAAACGAAACCACGACTGTTTAACCCATCTTCTCGTGCGTTGCACAGGTCGAGGTTCCATATTATATTTATTATATACAGCCGACAAATTTACCTCCTGTCTAACATCAGCTACTTAGACAGACGATATAGTTACTTTAGCCTCTCATGTATATTTACAAGTTACATCTAGGTATCTCTAAGCTCACCTCAACAAAATTCAATACTGGTCTAGGGCATGGCGAATTAAAGTGAATGAATCCAAGTCTCACCATGTTACCTTCACTATAAAAAGATAGTTTGGAGAACTTTTAGAACTCACATATTCAATAAGAGGAAACAATTTGGACTACAACTTCGTAAATTATAGGGGCTAATCTGAAGAAAGTCCAGACTATCATTAGAAAATGAGCTGTGGGTTTATAAAATAGTTTTTAAACCAATATAGACTTGTAGAATTTTCCTGTGAAGAACTGCAGATACATCGAACTTGGAAATCCTTAAAATATTTCAAAACAAAGTATTACGAACGATCGTCAACGCATCGTGGTACGTCTCTAATAGAGTGATTTTAAGTGACCTGAATGTATCCATAGTGAAATGCGAAATTCAAAACTACAGCATGCTATATAAATAGAGACTAGTGTTCACCCAAATTATACTGTCACATAATGGACGATGACAGCGAGGAACCAAAAAAACTAAAAAGGTTTAATCCATCCGAGCTACCTACACGGTTTCAACTGTAAGTAATTTATCTTATGTCAACTAGTATTAGGATAATGTAAAGGGAGGGTTCGCTGGAACTCACATGCCTAATTGTTATCAGCAGTGATACTGTATTTACACTTTAATCTCCATAAAATACTTATTTTCCAATTCTACAGAGCAGATTGATTAACACTTAAAAATGTTAAAAAAATTTGCTTATTGATTGAAGTAGCCAAATTAAAACTTATGTAAGACAAAAGCTACAATGCACGAATACTTTGTACATCGGGCTTATAAATACTCCTGGGTGCAAGAAATCAAGAATCTACAGTCTATAATAATAATATTAAGATAAGATGGTAATCTAGAAACAAAATATAATAGCGTATAGAGGGAAGAAACCCGGAAGCGAGACTTCTTACTAAAAGCCTGTAAATATTTAATTGATTTGAAATTTAAATAAATTTTTAGTTAAATTATTTAATTTTTTGTGCAGTGCACTAAAAATATTTTTAATATTTAGTTCCTTTGAAGTCAAATATATTTAAAATTAATTTAAAAATAATAAGAAACTGACATCCGAAATGTTTTTGTTGTTGTGTTCTGTGCCGAATTATAAATTTAGATTTTTTGTGTCTACTTATTAATTTAATTATACCTATATTTTATTTTTATTTTGTTAGCATTTTTAAATTACTTTGTTTAGTAGAAACGTAATTAACCATTTCGAAGAAAACAAAAGAGTGTTGCTATTTTAAAGTTAATATTTATTATTACTTTTACTGAGATTATGGTAAACAAAGTAACAAAAAACAAATTTAAATTAACAATAAAAGAGCATTAATAAATTAGAGCAACTACATTATAATTTGTAATGAGTTATTAAGAAGAACAACTTTGATTACATTTATCGTCAAGATTTTTATCATAAATTTTTCTGTAGCAGGAATGAAAGGAAATTATTTAAGTTGTAGTGGTAAGAAGGTACTTATTTTTGGTAATAAACTACGAGGGTTTTTTGAAAAGTCTTGTCTCTCGCGACAAGAAGCTTTGCTTTGTCCCCTCTATCAAAAAGTGTTAATGTTCCATGAAATCACCACACTATTAATATCAACGCTGAGCAAGTTACTCGCGACATTCATAGAAACGTTGCCATAAAAGGCATACCTTTGTCTATGGTAATATTCATTGAATAAATTAGAAACTCAATAACAGAGCGTTACTCTCAATCTTATGCCCATGTCATTTATTATTTTGGTCATTATAATAGAGCTACTTAAAATTGCAGGAAAGGTATATTAGATATATTGATAGTAAGAGAATATTATATCATTATATGTGCCTTGAAGCAATACTACTAAGTCTATTGGCTAGGAGACAAAAGTTTTTAATATACCCATGTTAAACAATAATAAAAAAATCGCCCAATTATGATACTATGAACTAGTAATCAATTATTGTAATCTTGTAGAATTGAGCTATGGAGGATAATGACAGAAATGTTTTAATTGGATTCTAACGCAGAAACTGACTACTATTTTTTACTAACAAAAAAATCTTAATACTAGTTTAGAAAAAAAAATGTTATCTTGGCAAAACCATACAATGCGCACTACTTATATGAGAAAAATTATCAGCTATGATACAACACTTTTCTTTTTTTTACTTTTCTTAATTTTTTTTTATTAATTTCATTGTTATGCAATCTGTCACATTTATAAAGGATAATAAGTATTTTGTATGGTACGTGATACAAAGCAAGTCGCAATTGAAGCTGTATAATGCTCTTAGACATGCAAAATAAAGCTATAATATAAGCCACTCTATTACAATTTTTACTAATCTATATTACAAGTGAGTGTTCGAAAGAGAAGTTGAAGAAACGTAAACAAATTAAACTTAAATTATTATTAAAATTAAGAATAAGACCCATTTTAAAATATTAATTAAAAATTAATTTGTGTTAGGAGTTCCTTGAGTTTAAATTGCATCGGGCGTCTTGGTTTATCGATTTGGTCCATCAAAGTATTTACAAATTGAGCGAGATGTACTAACAGTCCATCTTTATATTTTTTGTATCTTTTCTTTCACAGTCAATATGCACAAATCACTTCAATCATTTTGGCACATACCAAAGACCACAAACTATGCTTTAAAGTATTCCAAATAAAACGGGTAGTAGATTCGTAGTTTTCCCTCTGTAGTTCCTAAAGGAGTGCTTATCGATAGAAAGAGTTTTATATTTTATAGATTTGATATGACGGATACTATTTTAGGTTATTAAATAAAGCTGTATGCCAAAAAATTTGGATATCTATTACTATAGATTTGATCTACTAATTGATACATTTGTTCGACTGTTATATGTAGCTTTAGAAATCCGAACTGGTGCTTGAAAATTAATCACTGTTCATCTAGAATTAGTCAGAGTGCTCTCAATGGTAGCTTTTCCAAGACTTTGGAAAGAACTATCAGGAAATTAATATGTCTATAGCACGTTGAATTAGTAAGAGTCTTTCCTGATTTTGCACCGTTGTTATATGTGCCATTTTTCAGAATCTTGGAAAGTATCTAATTGCAGTAATAGCATTGTGTATTTGCGTAATAACTCGAGTTGCTGTTTAAAACAGCTATTGGAGGATTTGAAGTTTTTAAGTTAAAGGCTAAAGATTTTTTAGGGTTAGTTTATTTACTGAGTAAAGAACATCTAAGAACTTGAATGGATTGATCGGTAAGGTCATTTGGTAGGGGTACTTTAAAAAGTCTGTAATTTTAGCATTTTCTTCAGGATACTAGTTGAAGAAGGATATGAATATATTGGGGTAGTAATAAGGTTTTTGCTTTCTGTTTGCTGCTACGGGATCATTGGCCGTCTGATTTTATAATTATATGTGTATTATAAGCTTTTTAATTTTTTAGTAAAATTGTCCAGATAATGTTTAATGCCTTGATTTTTACATTGTAATCGAAGTTTAATTAGTTGTTTTGTGAACTGATATATAGCTCGTTTGTCTGTTTTTTAATCGTATAATTTTCTAGCGTTTTCCAAGGCGCCTGATTTCAAGTATTGTCTTCTATGATTAAAGGATACCTTGTTAACATTGGAATTTTTCTTTGTTATGGGTTTTCAAGCAGTTTGCTGGATTACGTTAGTTAACACTAGTGTTTGTTGGAGAATGTTAATGTACGTTATATCTGATTGAAATATGATTATAGGGAAAAATGGTTTGCAACTAGTTGTAGACACGATTGAATTTTAAATTATCCAATGTTTAACTCTTTAATGACGCAATACTTAATTAAGCCAGAAATTTTCCAGTAATCTGTGGCTACAAATAATTTATTTCTTAGATTTTGAAAAATATGAGCACAATCTTCTTTTTTTTCAAAGTTTAGTAGCTTTTCAAAGTTGCTGTTTTGTTTCCGACTAAAATAGTTGTGTCTTGTAAGTGGGTTTATCGTATTTGTTTAATTCATTTTTTTATATTTCATCGGGATAACCCCGTTATAGATATTGCAGTTTGAAACTTGCTGTAACTTTTACTGGTAAAGTGGTTTTCAGATCTAAGGGTATATCGATTTGATTATTTTCAGGGTATAGTTTGATACCTGTGCATTCTAACGTTCTAAACAGCTACTTTTAAGAGTTACACCATTATGTAATTTTGCAAGTTAACATGGTTAGGAGTTTCACAGTAGTCCCCATTTGCGTGATTACGTTTTTTATCTTGGCTTTTAGCTCCTCTATGTCACTTGACTCTTTGTTTTAAAATGTAACGTATTGTAGTTGAGTTGTATTAGTTACCAAGTTCTGTAGAGATAGATTGTAGAGATTGCATATTTTGTATTGTTACCTCGATATGTTAAAGTAGGAAAGTTTATGTGTTATGCCTTTACATCATAGTCGTGAGTCGATCACCTTTAGTTTTCTTTTGATATTCTTTGGTGGAGCGAGATTATGTACATATAATGCATGTGACAGTTTGCTGAAAATCATTTTTGATATGTCTATGGCTTTAAAATTTAACACGTTGTGTAATATTTATTTTTACATAGGGGTTTTAACAATTATGGTAATGTTTATAAATAAGATAATATTATAGATTTCTTTGTTATTATCTTTGTATTTAACTTCTCCTGTGAACTTTGAGAGAAAAATTTTGATTTCTTGTTGTTTTATGTTTACTATGTTAATCACCTCATGATATATATCTGTTAAATGGTAAATGTGTTTTATTACTACTTTAAATTTTCCTTTTTTTCCTCTGATTTGTACGTGTGAAATTTTCTGTTCTTATACAAGAGATTTTTAATAATAGTTGTATAGGTTTCACTTTTATTTTGTATTTTAATTTTGTCTTTGCCGAGTGCTTTCAGTACGTAATTATCTTTGGTAATTTTGTTTAGTTAGAGGTCTTATGTTTTCAACATCAGATACGTATACAGGTGTTCTTTAAATGATTTCTTTTGTTTGTACAGACGGTACGTTTTGCGAACTATAAGTACATCTTATGTAATACTTAATATAAGGCTTAAAATAGAAATAACTGCATCTCTTCGAGAGTAATGCTTCTGTGCGCATTCTCTAAGAAACTGACTTGAAGTTGATATTTGTGATTTCTTCTCATGTTGTCGGTACGCCTAGATCAGTATGTAGCAATATATTTGATAAATACTACGGTGCGTTAACTATCGCCCAAAGTGCTTTATTTTAAAATTTCTGCAATACTTATATATTTGATGAATTGTAAAACCAGATAATGGTATACCGTAAATTTAAACAGGTTTTAAAATTGCCTTATATAATAGAAGTTTGTAGTAAATAATTCTGACTTTCTGCCAAACATCCAATACATTTAGCTAAATTTTGTGCCTAGTTTTTTTTTATCTCTACTACCCAGATAAAGACCTAAGATTGTTTTTGTGCAGGTGTAGACGCGTTTAGTTGTTACACAATAACTTATAACACTATCAGCATAGGTGGCAACCGATGTTTGTCTGGTTTTCGGTAAGTCTGAAGTATATATAGAGTAACATAACATAAGCCCAAGGACGTTTCCTTGTGGGAGTCCAAATAAAATTAGATGTAATTTTGTACAGGCTTCTCCGTATCTAATCAAGGACGTTCTTTCTGTGAGCTAGGATTTTAATAAAAAATACAATGGGTGCGAAATAGTGCACGTGTGTTTGTAGAATAAGCCTAGACACCAAATTTTATTACACGCTTGACTTATATTCATACACACAGCTAAGCAGAGGCATTTATTTTTAAAATCATTATTTATTTGATTTACTTCAATCGTTCCGTGGCTCTTTTTAAAACCAAATTTGTGTGTAGGTATGAGCTGAAGCTCGTAAATTATAGGTAATAAAGTTTGTAACAGTATTTTAGAACTGGCATCCAACTGATCTGTACAATGCAACATTATTGGGATTTTCTGCTAGTTTTAGTATCACAACTGTACAACTTTCCATTGACAGGCAAAATATTTAAGTCCCAATATTATATTGAATATGTATGTTGAAACTTTTTTATCGAATAGTTTGTTTCGTACTTTTCCGGTAGATCATATTTTGGTACCCTTTGGAATTGAGGCCATAAGTTATATTTTCTTCTTCTCTTCAATTGTTTTTCTTTTCAATGAGAAGGCCATTTGATTTATTAATTTTTTCTTCAGCTAGGAGTGGACTAAGTTGAAAAACTGTGCTTAAATGTTCGGCAAACGCCATAGCTTTTTGCTGAGCTGTTCTAACCCGAGTATTGTTACTTTTTTCGTGGTATTTGTTGTTTTGATTGTTTTATTCTACAAATTACTTTTTACAGTAAGCAATCTGACCAGTTGGGACTAACTCTCTAAGGAGTTTTTGTACTGAGTCATGTTTTAATTTATGTAATATATTTTTAAGTTTTTTTTCAAATTTGTTATAAGTTTGTTTATCGTTTGGACTCTGCGTTAATTACCATTTTTCCTAAGCTCTTTTTTTGACATAGCTTTTCTTCTAATATTATGGTGCATTTTAATGAAATATGTGTATCATCTCTATCTGCTGTTGCTTGCCATGTGACTGCTTAAATGACTTTTGTTATATTTTTGAATCCATCTTCTATATCTCGTTTAGTTTTTCTGCTAAAAAGCAATATTTTTTCTTATTTTCCAAGTGCAAATGTTAGAATGTTCACTACGATCCGACTTGAGTTCTACATAGAACTGGATTTTTTAAATCGAATCCCTTAGCAGCCCAGAAATCAATAAGATTCGGTGTTTTCTTGCAATAAAATGGCCAATATAGTTGGTCGACTTATTGTTACACTAATTAAGTTATTGTTTCGAATGGATTTTTGTAGTTTCTACTTTTGCTTATAGGAATTCTTAAACCTCAAATTGTATTTTCGGCATTGAATTCTCTACCTTTCAAGATTCGATTTCTAAGTGTGTTTATTGTTATATTTGGACGGGAAATATATTTCTGACATTGTAAATTGTTCTGTTCTGTCTTTAATAGTGGTGGCTTGTATGTTATCGAGTCTGTATTTATCTCGTTCGTGACATTTAATTGTTTATCTAATCATTATTGCAGTAGTTGCATTGTGTGGTTGGTTCTCGGGTTTTAAGGTCGTGGTCGGAGTTCAGAAACTCTTGACGTTTCGTCCACAACTGCGGCGGACATCTTCCGAAGAAAATCTTCTAAAAATTAAGTGACTATTCCGTGCGTTTTCTATTTTATACTGGTGCGAGTATGGTAGGGATGATGTTGGGGGGGGGGGTTAACGTCACCGGGATGGTAGATGACGTGATCGGGCTATCTGCTGACGTCAATCGGGACGTTGCAAGTAATATTTCTGACGTCACTCGCTCTTTCGCCATATCGCGGTCTGTTTTTTGCCCCTTGACAGTGATAAACCAAGACCTAGGTAAATTGAATCCCTCGTCCCTGTTAAAATTATTTTTATATTTATGATTACGGTCAAACTGTGTGACGAATACTCGAATCTCCATCCTATCCAATCCGGCGTTCCCCAGGGTAGCGTATTGGGACCTGTGCTCTACTTACTCTTCACAGCTGATATACCAACCACAGTACTCACGACAATGGCAATTTTTGCTGATGATACGGCAGTCTTAGCGTCGCACACTGATCCTATCATGGCATCTGAAAATTTGCAACAAGCTCTCACACTAATTGAAAATTGGCTGCGCAAATGGAGAATCCAAATTAATGAATCTAAATCCTCACACGTCACATTTACTACCAATAGAAGCACTTGCCCAGTAACCTTAAATAATATTGAAATTCCGCAAACCCTAGACGTTAAATAGCTAGGAATCCATCTAGACCGACGACTCACGTGGCGTAAACACATATTTACTAAAAGGAAACAATTGGGCCTCAAATTTCGTCAAATGTACTGGCTGATAGGTAGACAATCCCAACTTACGCTCGAGAACAAGTTATTACTCTACAAGTCTATTCTAAAACCTATATGGACTTACGGCTTGCAACTATGGGGTACTGCTAGTATCTCCAATATCGAGATCTTGCAGCGATTCCAAAATAAAACGCTCAGAACTATAGCTGACGCTCCCTACTATGTGCCTAATTTTGTGTTACACAGTGATTTTAAAATTAAAACAGTGCGGGAAGAAATTAAACAAAAATATATTAAATATCGTGATCGATTGGGTACACCTAACGAGGTAGCCAACGAACTATTGGACGATAGTGATGAAATACGAAGACTAAAACGCTTTAAACCACCGGATTTAGAAAATCGATTTAATTAAGTACTGTCGCTCTACTAAATACTTCACGCGTTGTGTTTGTAATGTTCTTGTTGGTTTGTTATACGAATTACCTATCTTTTGGCTAATTTCTACAAGCAAGAGGATTATCAGTGGATTATCCTTACCATGTCAACCTTAGATTATATTTAGATTATATTTATTTAGAATATAAGTCTTGTCATAACATTTACTTATTGTTTTATAGAAACAGATTGTAAATTTAGTTGAAATAAAAAAAAATATTTATGAATTTCCACCGCCTCTCTGTATAATCTCGGGTAGTAATTCCTACAGTTGGATAAAACTTGTGTTTGCCCAAATATATCTCGTGGTTAGGAAGGATGTTCTGCAACTGCTGATTTGTCGGGTTGATTGAAGCGTAGATGACGTTTATGTTCCTTGATCCTGGTAGTAATCGTTTGGCCCGTAGTCCCAATGTAAACTTGCTTACATAATTGTTTTACCAGCAGATAAAGATAACGCTACTGTTGTACTAGCACAGGAGGACTACACGAAGAAGATGATCGAACTGCCCGATGCGAACACTTACAACGTGCTCAAACGTGATCCCACATCGCGGATACTACGCGACACGAGCAAACTGATAGAGTTCCTCTCTGGATGACACCACCAAAAAGAGACTAATAACATCAGATGCGCTGCCCGAGAATATACGGGCTCCCCAAAATACGCAAGGACGATGTACCGCTGCGACCCATGTCGGTCTATAGTATCCCAGTCATCTTTATAGATTCTGCTGGCCAAGCTGACATGGACTTGCATCAGTTCTAGTGAACACAGAGCAAGGGTTTTTCTAGTAGCGTGCACTTGTTCTCTGACTAAGACAGCTTCCGCTTTTCGATAAATTCGTTGGGCATGAGGAGTGCGCAGGTAGTGTTTGACCTGTAAATACTTATAACCTGAGGACCAACCACACGATGCACCATAACACCGGCCGTGAAAGCCTTCGCATCTATTTCATTGCTCATTTGTTTTTTGATAAAAGTTTGTATTTGGCTGGGCAAGCCATTTTAAAATAAGTTTGAACGTACTTACACTTTTATTACTGTTTCAGTCGAGATATGCGTGGAATGATAAACTTGATCTTAAGGTCTAGTAAATATTTCTTGATAACACACGTGCACGGATGTTCACAATCTTTTGTTTTCGCTCATCTCCAGATTCACCTTGCACTTATCAACAGGTAAAATTTCGGTTGCTTCGGGTAGTATGTAACCAACAATAAACTTTTTTTGCGTTTGTTTAGCTAGTGTACTGTCTGATTCTTTCTATAATTGATTGTGTGCCGTTAATTTCCTGACTCATTGCAAGTTAGAAGACCAATAGGAGATTGTTTTAAATCTTTGGACACGTTTGTCATCTGTACCTGGTAAAGATAGCTTGAAATTGTATAAGATATGGTTGTTGTTAGAAGCATTATAAATTTCATGTTAAAATAGCTAATAATGCAGTTCAACTTAGTTTGGATAAGATAAAAGTTAGGCTGAGAATATTTTAAGAAGAAAACTTTAATGTTTCATTGATGTAAAATTTCATTTTAATTTATATATGAAAAAGGATAAAATTAATACATAAATAATAATTACCCTCTAATATCAAAGACTTTGCAGTCAATGATAGAACGCTTTAACATTACATTTAAAATTTTATTTGAGAAATACGTCTGAACTTAAGCACACAACAAGTCAACTGTTCCCAATGTTAAAAATTAGAAATTTCAATTTTAATGACATGTGTAACATGTTTAAATGTTTTTTTTTATTTGCCATTTTTTATTTTAACTTTAATATTGAACTTGTTCTACAGAACGACCGAAACTAACCAGGTATTAAAAACTAACTCTAGAACTTGTATTATTATTGGAGTTATGATAAAATAAGTACTTAAAAAGACGACAGTAAATTAAATTTCAAATTTTTTACATCGACAGTATAGGCACCGGTCGCGAGGGCCAGTACATGCAACGTAAACATATATGACCCGATCCATTAAAAAACGTGGTGGTAGTGCAAAAATCAGCATGTTAAGGAGCTCATAAAAGTATACTCAAGAGACACGCAAGGCATATAGTGTTGCATAAAAAATTGAATTTTCGCCTGTCGTCACCCTATTACGCGCTAAAACCAGAAGACTGCGATTGCAGAATGAAATATGGAGAATTAATGCTAGGTTGACATAAATATTAGCCTGAACTGTTTAAAAACATCTTCTGGAGCAATAATGCAGTATTTCATGTTAGCGGTTTTATCAATCATCATAACTGCTGTTACCGGGCATCACGTCATAGTAATCCGGAAGCCACGGTTTGAGGATGCAAACTCGACTAAAAGTGATAGTATGGCGCGGAATAACGGCAACAAGACTTATCGATTTACATCTTGAGCGTGAAATCATGAATGCGGATCGCTACATTCAGATACAGATGTAAAAATTATTTGTAATTCACACATATCTGGCTGTGAGGTGATATTGGCGATCTCATTTTTGTGCGAAATGGTGCACTACTCTATTTTGCACTTATTGTGTGTGTGTGGTGCGACCAACATTTTCCAGGACGTTGGCTGGGACTAGGATTTCGTAAATGTCCTCCAAGAAGTCCAGATCTCAATCCACTTGATTCTTACCTGTCGGACTACGCAAAGGAGATTTATAGGACAATCGCAGACTGAAGGACTTAGAGGCATGGGCTCAGGGGGTTCTCAACAATATCCCAAACTTCCTTCAGAAGACTGTGCATTCCATTCCCGGTCGTTTGAGCAAACTGGTTAGCGCTACCAGTACTTACGTTAGAATTTAAAAATTTGGTTTTATTTTCTTATGTAATAAACTAGATGTGCAATTTGTTTCAATAAATTAGTATTAATTGGTTATCAATTATGTTAATATTTATAAATTATGTATTACTTAGTATATTATTTATTTAAGACATTTTTATTGAATATTATACTAGATATCTATAACTTAGATTTCTTATTGCACATATTGTTTGATATAAATTTATGAGAAGTAATATTTCTTTAGGCCAGCGTGGTACCATGATTGAGAGGCGAGCTATAATACTGACGGACCCGAGTTTATTCTGGGTGCTCTCTGATGCCTGGCGGGTGGTCACTAAAAATAATTGAGTACCTGCGTTCACTTCGAAGAAGGGGTAATAATAGCGGTCGACTAAGGCGCGGTGCTTGCCACATCGCCCCGCATCAGAGATGGTGCGCGATGACTGGGCAGAGAGAGAGAGAGAGAGAGAGAGAGAGAACATATGAGATCCTTAACCTCTCAGCTCGCAGGCCGTGCTCCCATGCAGGGTGTTAGTGCCTTATCATACCACTATTTCTTTAAAGTTATCAAGCATTTAATTAGTGAAGTATATATAGGCTATTTTTTATAATACTATAGCTAGTACATGTTGATGTATTATATTTTAAGTTAAAATTTTATATTCATAATAATATTATTACAGTATATCAAAGCAATTTAAACTTTTAATAGAATTACTGAATATTTAAGTCGAAGCAGATTTAAAGAATTAATAACACCTCAGTTTTGTAGAACTATATTTACAGAATCTTTTGTAGTCAATAAAGTTGGTATACAATGGAACACATTTAAATAGTTAACAACAGAGTAGTACTGTATTTACATCTACTTCCACAGACGTCGTAGGCACTGATTGTCTTATTAAATTATTTCGTATACTTTTATATATACTCATTAGCTTCTCAGAGAAGAACGTATTGGACCATTTAATAATACACAAATACGAAAGATGTCGTACCATGCGAATATATTTTTCTAACAAATAATATTAACTGCTAAATTATAAATCTATCTATATTTTCTCAATAGTAGGATCTTAACAAAGGTGTACTATTGTTATCTATGACTACAGTAAAAACAGCGAAGCCTATACAATTTACTAAAACGGTATATATTAATTTACCTGTTTAAGTTGTTTATTTATACAGACTATTTTAGCAACGCCCAATATAGATTACTGACAATCAAGGTGGTTTATCCGTCTAATGACCATGAAAAAGCAGTAACAGCAATTGCTTTTACTTACAAAAATAGGTAATAGGCAAAGAATTATTTAGTTAAAATGGAGGATTAATACGAGTTAAATGTACTTATGATATTTGTGAGTAAATCCTAGAGGTTTTACACAGTAGCTTACAGGTGTTAGCGCCCCTAATCACACATTCAACAAAATTTAGAGGGGTAGTGCGATAAAGCATGTAACTTTTAGCAATAAGTCGCATTTCACATCACCGGGAAAGTAAACAAACAAAAAAGTGTTAGCATATAGGGGAGAGAAAATCCCAAAGTATCAGCAAAGCATGTGCAGGATTTCTCAAGGGTTAATACGTTCTGTGTTTTACAACGCCGAAATTTATTTTTCAAGAGTTTTGTTTCGATATATTTTAAGTGTAAAACAAGCGCAACTTGATTTGTTAAGAGAAATATATCCTGCTAATACTTACAGAATTAAAAACTACAAAATCTACTCTTTTAAATGCAACAACATGGCAAGGACTTTTGATTCCTTTAACATATATTTTTATTTCAGCAGAAAATATAACATTTACATTCAAATAGGGTTTATGTAATAAAATTTGTGTAGCGCTTGTAGAACTAGAATTAAATTTATTTTAATTATTTAAACTTATTTGGTATCACTCTAATATTTAAATTTTACTTTTATAATTTCGTACAATTAACAACACTATCACTTATTAAAAAACAAATGGCAAATTTATTATGAACGTTTTAATTTGTTTATTAATTTTAAACATTCTACTTTAATTAACAATTAGAACTAAAAAATTAGACAGCGGTTCTTTATTTTTTAAAAATAATTAAGCATTTGGTTATCTAAAGTGACTTTAAGAACATTTATAGAACGAAAAAAGCTTGCTAACTTTTCGATAAAGCTTTACGCCTTAGCTTTTTAAAAACATGCTCTTTACATTAAAAACTTTTTAGAGCATCAAATAAAATAATAAACTTTATAATTATAAAGATGAATTAACCGAAAACCTTAATGTGGCAATAAAATTCAAAATATTGCTCCACAGCTCTGCAGGTTTGCACTATTAATACTGTGTTTTGTAAACAAGCAAAAAAACTACGCTGTTTTAGTTTGACCACAATCTAATTTATGCGCGAAATAAAGAAAAATATTTTAACGATCTATTTCTTTGGACAGTAAAGATGTGAAATCTATAAAACCTATAGAATTAATCGACAAATAAAACTTATTATAATCGTTAAGTGTGATAGGAGCATGTGTAAGAATGGAGAAAAATTTCAGACAAAGTGTGAATTTTGTGTCAAGCGTTTTCTCATTTAGCTCAGGTACAGAGAATTAGAATTCGAGAGTAGTGGTTAAGCTTCTAAAATTAAATAATTTTATTGACTTTAAAGCAGAACGTAATTATTTTATTGCAAGAATTGTTACTAAACATAAAATTTCGGTGGGCAATTTTCTAAAGCAAAAGCAAAGAATTTCGAAAGCAGTCATTTGGAAAGTTACGTATTAAGTCCTTTTAAGGCAAACAAAGTCCTGTTCTTTAACACTATGCACTTTGACAAACATATTCGGAAATGTTAATATAGCTATCATATTAAATAATACTTTCCACTAACATATATGACTATTCAAGACTTACACTATAAATGTCTTCCACATTAGTCGCACTTGACAGATAGATGGGCTATTCAAAACGTGACGAAATAAAAAATAGTTTTAACAAAGTTTGTCTGCACACCCAACTAAAACATTTTTTAGATGAACTACTTTACTTTGTAAGTGATACAGGACTTTAATTTAAAATTACTAAAGTACTAATCGAAACATTAATTACTAAGTAAAATTTGTTATATATAAAGGTATAAACAGTGCTCTTTACTATACATTGTAGTGAAATAAAATTCAATCAGTAGGAATTCTCCAAACTCTAGCCTTTGTGAGACGCTGTGTATTTAACGAAAGCAAATAATCATAAATTATTTGTTTGCCTATTGAGAACTTCGAACGTGCAACACTAGACTATTAACCTCCCTATTTAAACACGTGTTTGCCACTGTTTTCATTGTATTAAATTATGTTTGCTCACCCCCTAATTGGCTTGTTCAGCATAAACTATTCACAACCATCAGAGTTGATACATTCTTCAGGCACAGCTGGGGTGTATAATCCGCTTACCTGTTTGCCCGGCTCGCATGCCTCCCGAAGTTCTAAAAACGTGAACTTTGAGCCGACCGTTTAACCCTATTAGCTTTAATAATTACAAATAATTATAATTTTGCTAAGTTAAGTTAAATAGCGATATAATTTGTTTAACTTATTTGTTTATTAAATTTTTAAGTCACTAAATTAAATATCAATAATTGACATTTCTTTGCTAATCGATTGGTTTAACAGCAGGGTTATAATCTCCATACAATATAATTTCTATATATTATAGATAAATAATTTTTATTAACAATCCTTAGAGATTTATGCCATTAACGCCAATTAACTTTGGTAAAAAATATTTAACGAGTATTTTTTCTGTATTTTTGTATAATGTGCGAGTGCAACAACAAAGATTACTTATAAATATTTTCGCGGGATACTAAAACAGCAAGCTGTTTTTTGGATGGAACCGACTTTTATATATTAAATGGCAGTGAGTGTAGCTCAGTTGATAAATATGATGCTCCTTAGCATAAGTGGTTGTAGAAAACGCATAAACTACGTCCACAGAAAATAGAAGCGTATACTAAAAATGTAATATAATAAAAGACAGATAAAGCAACACAAATTAAGGATGTCAAAAATACGAATGAAAGTGAGGAAACCTTAAAAAAAAATGTATAACTATTGCACGCATCGCTATTTCTGTATGAGTGCTAATATGCAAAAACAAATTAATAACCATGTCTTGTCGATAAAAGTGCAAATATGAAGTGAGTACAAGTAAATTTTCTTGATATGTACAATCACTACATTTAATTTAAATATAAATATTAATGACCAACAAATCAATCACAGCTAATTAAATATTTTAACTCTTAATGCTGTATCAAACATAAAATAAAGTTTTGTAGGTTATAATCTTTTGTAAAAAGTAACTTTTAAAAACACTTTTAACGTACTCTGTCAAAAAATTGAGGATTAAACAAGAAATTTCCAACTAAGACTGACTATTTTTTATATTTGGTTTTGTGTAAATTTGACAACGGATTAAGGCATCTACAATAAAAAATATAGCACCAAACTAAATTCAATGTTGGCATATTCGACTTAAAATTGATTCACTTGAACAGAAAAATTACAAAGTAACAAAAATAATTAAGGAGTACTTAGGAATCGCAGCGTAAATATCCTTTGAAACGGTCAAACGTGGGCAAGGGCTGAAAATATTCTTAAATACATCAAAATATATTTAGTTAAAATAAAAAGGTATATGATGCGTAATGCTGTCAAAATAAAATTTAGTACGTGAGAAAATTTTTGTGAGTGTTATATTATAGTTAGATAACAAAAATACGAGGCTCTAAATTGACTAGAAGGAATGCTGTTTATATAAATTATTTTATTGAGTAGATTGTAAGTACCAATTCATTAGAATATTCACCTAGTGGCCTTATTATTATTGAATTTTTATATTAATAACATAATAGTGAGTTGTACATAAATAAAAAAGAATTAATAATCATTATTTTTATAGAAAAAAGCGGTATTCAGATTTATACCGTAATATTGAATAATCTGTTAACATATTCACTACACTTTCAAAATGAAGTAATAGAAGCTTAAGGTTTTTTTACGAGTACAAATAGAACACAAAATAGAACTAATAGTCAATATCTGTAACGCAGTGTAGAGTCATTCCGTAAATATATATTCCTTTAATAATAACAAATATTTCGTTAACGCGGATTTAAACAAATAAATTAAAATTTTAGATATTCACCAAAAAATTTGATGCTAAACAAAAAAGTTAAATTATTCATTTAAATGTAAACAATAACGCAAAAAGGACATACTAAACTATCTGAGGAGTATAGGGGTTGCGTCGGAGAAGTACAGAGTGGCGCGTAAACACGGGACCTTTTAAGTGGTAGTTGGTGGGGTGGTCACACTGGGTAACCCCCGCTTTCGGCCTCATGTTCCGATCTATCGAAACCTAAAGTTGGTTGTCATGCAGAGTTGATCAGGCCCACAACGCGCTTTCGCTATCAAAGCGTATTACAGTTTAAACGGTAGTTTCGGGGGCATTTTCATCTTCGTGCTACCGACCTAGTTCCATCTCGTAATTCAATCGATTTGTGGGTTTCACGCTTTGAAGAAATAGGTTCTGCTTTGAACCGAAGACCTGCAGGCCGTCCGAGATCCGTCCACCCGAGACAGTGGCAGCCGTGAGAGGAGCTTTTTGCAAAACCCGAACCAGTCTGCACGGAGACATGTGCGAACCCTTGAACTGTCTCGTCGTTTCCTAGGCCGAATTTAAGTGACTTAAAAACAGAATTCACACGATTGATGAATTGGAGGCAAGAATACGCCAGGAAATTGATGCGATTCCTACCGACCTACTAGAGCGGGTGGCACAAAATTTGGATTACCAGAATGGAAGAGGGCGTGGCCAAAAATGGAGGACATTTGATTAATGTAATTTTCAGATAGTAAAAATTTAGCTCTCTGTGAATATTTCGTACTATACCTTTTTTTAATACAATTTTCTTTAAACCCCAAAATTTTATTTTAAAAATGTCTCGTTTTACGTGCCTCCTTATAGTATCTTTTGTTATAGATTGTTACTCCAAGTGATACAGTCAGTCGGAGATTCAGACAACTGGTCTTTAAGAGGCACTAAGCGCTACACCCTGATTAACTGTATTGACCTAAACCAATTGCGGGTTTTCAGAGATGAATGACATTAGCAACACTTATAGTACATATACTCACAAGCGATAATTGAATAATGATTTAACTGGCTATGACACTGCAGTGTGGAAAGCCAGGGGAAACTACCACACTATTTTTCAAAGAAGGCAATTATAAAATCACAGGAAAATCACATTACTTGAATTGGCACCCCAAATACGATAGGAGGGGAATTTTAGTATTAGACTGTAGGGGCTACTCATTCTGCGAAGTCTCTGTGATAAAGATGAAACAGAGTCGAATAAACATTTATTGGCAAACATCAACAACTTAAGTTTAAAGATTAGTACTTGGAATGTAAAGAATTTATATCTCTCCGGCCAACTAAACAATGTTATCATATAAATGGAGAGAATCAGCACAGATGTACTAGGACTCAGCAAAGTTAGAAGGCCAGGATTAGGAAAAACTAATACAGAAAAAACAACTTTGTACTAGTTTGGAAACGATCTCCCAAACCACTACAACAGAGCTTTTTAGTAAACCAAATAGTAAACAACTCAATAATAAACTTTATGATATAGTTAGATAGAATAGCACTGATATAAATCTCATCCAAGTATATGCACCCACTGGAGATGGATCCGACGTAGAAATATCAATAAAGATCTAAGGAATTGAAGAAAACAATTAAAAAAATAAAGTTTTAATAATTATGGGAGATTTCAATGCTAAAGTTGATCAAGAACGTGTCGATGACACTGTAGGGCTAGGATTATGGAATGAAAGCAGTAACACACTCATTCAGTTTTGCCAAGAAGAAGACTTGCCAATTGCAAACACCTGGTTTAAGCTCCCTAACTCTATACTTGGCAGCCCTCCCAAAATACAAAAGACAAAATTGTGATTGACTTTTAAATAATCAATAAGAAATATAGAAATGTACTTCAAAACAAAACTAAGGAAACTGCAACGACTCTTAAAGTTGAAATAAAAGTAAACGCTGAAATTAAGGACAATTATAGAAGACGGTTGGAGCTATCTTAAAAATTTGATTATATTGGTCGAGAACGATGTTATTGAACCACAAACCAAAAAAAAAATAACAGTAGATATTCTGCTATTAATGAAAGAAAGACAAACATACAAAAACTGAAACCAAAAAGAATATAAGAAAATCTAAAAACTAATTTGAAATAAAATCTGTATAGCAAAAAAAAGAAAGGTTAAAAAGGAAATACATAGAAATAGAACGCCTAGAAGAAAGACACGATCACTTTAATATTCACAAGCTTGTGAAAAAAACTACTGGGCGAATAAAATACCCAAACTTGATGAGACTTAACGACGATAATAATACTGGAATCACAGACTTTAACAAAATACTTGATCACTGAAAGAATTATATCGAACAACTGTTTAAGGAATGCGATCCAAAGAGTAATCGACTATCAACGCAAAAGCAAAAATTTTTTAAAAATACTAAAATCCGAAATTATACAGGCCATAAATCACAGCAAAGTAAACATAATGTGTATATAAAAGTTATAAAAAACTTTGACGATGATAGTATCGACTATATGGTAAGGTCTATGGAACCGGTCGATTACGTAACAATTGGCTTCAGACTGGTTTTATCCCTATCCCCAAGAAAGTGAATGTTAACAAATGCTACTAATATCGTACTATCAGCTTGATGAGTCACGTTCTCAAGATATTTAAAAAATAATACTGGATAGAATACATAGCAAATGTAAAGAAGACTTGAGCTGTTGCCAATTTGGATTCTGACAGGGGTTTGGTACTAGAGAAGCGTTCCACTGTGTCAACCATAACGAACTAATAAATTTCCTTGAAAATAAGGGCATAGACAAACAATTTAAATATTAGAACGCTTTGTAAACACCAGACGGTATTTTAAGGATCGGAAACGACAACTCAGTGGACGCAGTGTGCGACAGAGATGTGTATTGTCGCCACTATTCTTTAACGTATACAAAATAAACGAACAAATTATCAACAAACTGCGGAAGATACTGTAATAATTGGTGACAGTCCGACTAATGAACAAAATATCGCCCGAAGGAAAACATTGAAAATTAATATTGACAAGACAAATGTGATGAGAATAAATAAAACGCCGGTGGCCCGACTAAATCTCTTCGTATACGGGAAACCTATTAAACATGCCCTAAACCTTAAGTACCTCGACTGTTGGATAACTTAAGATTTAAATCGGGACACGGAAATAGTTTGCCGAATAGAACTAGCGAAGAAAATATTTCTCAATATAAGAAAACTACTAACCAACAAAAGCTTTAACCTGAAATTAAGATACCGCTTTGTTGAGGGTTATGTTTATGCCGTGTTATATGGAGCCGAAACGTGGACTCTTAAAGTCAATACTCTTAATAAACTAAAAGCATTTGAAACATGGGTCTTCAGAAGACCACTAAAGGTACCCTGGACTGCGCGTATGACGAAGGCTGATGTTATGAGACGAATTGGTAGAGATAGAGAGCTCCTAATTATAGTGAAGCGAAGAAAAGTTGCATATCTTGACCACATATTCCGAAACACAAAGTACCATTTCTGAAGTTGATTATGAAAGAAACGGGGTATAGGTGGGAAGAAACATTCATGACTCAAAAACGTCAAGGACTGGAGAAACCTAGACACCCATACACTATTCAGAGCCGCACAAATCGAAAAGATTTTGTTGTAATTATTGACAACATCCATCGAATGGATATGACACTTTAAGAAGAAGAAACTACCTCAATACTTCAATAAATTAGGAACTTTAACTTAAAGAAAATATTCGGGATATTTTAAGTGTAGATTTCAAATTAGTTAAAACTTTTTATAAAACTGGCTCATAATATCAGATAATAATAAGGGCTTTTAAGAGAAAAAATTAAAAAATTACCTTATTGGATTAACAGATCAATTACAGGTTTAATATAAAAAATATGTACTTTTTAAAAGTTGTATAAGTATGTGCTTGGCTCTGCTTTGTACCTCTTGTTTATTGACAATCCAAAAATGCAAAAATCGTCATTTTAAAATTCTACGATGAACTGAAAACTTAGTTTAAACATATATAATAAAATACCATTACATTTTACATCAAAGATTGAAATGTAAAATTTTAGTTTGTATAAAAGATGTGCAACACTAGAATTTAATATCATGTATCGCATTCATTAATTGGTAAAACTACAGAATAATGAGCTTTTATTTAAGCTACTTTTATATACCTTATTGTTATCCTTTTCCTAACACTTGTGTGATAACAGCATCGGTATATATAAATGATAAAGTGATATAAAACTGAAACGTATATATTCGTCTTTTACATAAAGGAACTGGAATGGAACCAACGTAACAAGATATACATTTCAAAATCAACTGCTTTTCATGGTCATTGACACCTACAGCATATTCCGCTAACGATACGAAATTAATCTTCTGTGACAGTAGTATAGGAAGCACGAGTTACTGTTACGAAGTCCGAGTACTGAAACGGCATACACGTCACGCGCGCACTGGAAACTTTACACCTAATGTTCACAGAGACGAATTTCACCTCCAGTGGAAAATCAACGCGATGAAGCCTAATAGAAACGTCACTTTGCTACTTTCACTAGTCTGAGTGGAGTCCTTCGCGGCCTCCAAATTCCCCCGTGTGACTTGCTCTTCGCACTTCCCGATCGCTTCCACGTCGAGGTCGCTCATCGCTTTCCCGTTCACCTCTAATGGGGAGATGCAGTAATTTTTCGATATAAATTGCTCGACGCTGGCGTTGGCTAGTGGTCCCTCTAGGAGCGTGTGTATGTGGCAGTCGCACGGGAAATGATTCGATATCACAGTAAGCACATCAACTGCGAAAGAAATGCTCTCCGCTTTTGGAATGTCGAGCACGTGGTTCCCCTGGAACTTAATGGCACGGATGTGGTGCTCCGGGGTGATGTGCATCTCTTGGATGCCGTCGATTTTGTTGTTCAGGAAGTTGAGGGAGCCCACGTAGGACAGGCCGTCGAACGCGCCCTGCCGGATGATGCCGAGGTCCGACTCCTGGATGGACATTATGCCCACGTTCAGCAGCCCCCGGAACGTGCCGAGCTTCAGCGAGGGCAAATCCATAAACGCCAGCTTCAAGAGGCCAACTTGTTCTAATCCATTGAACGCGTCGATCTCGATGGCTCGTATTCCGGACGGCAGGGCCAGCCGCTCGACGTTTGTCAGGCCGCTGAAGGCGTTCGACTCGATCTTGACTATCGGGTTGTTGCTCAGCACCAGGTGCTTCAGGTTCGACGTTCCGGCGAAGGCGTACCCCTCCACCTTCCTGATTCTGTTGTGGCTGAGGAGGATGGACGTGATGTTCTGCAGGCCGGCGAACGCGAACTGCGCCACGGACGCCAGCGGGGTCTGCTGGATCGAGAGCTCTTTTAATCTCGGTAAACCGCGGAACGCGAACGGCTTGATGATTGATATGTTGTTTCCGTCAAGAGAGAGCTTTTTCAGCGCCCTCAGCCCCGCGAACGCATCGCTGCGGATAACGGGGAAGTGGTTCCTGGTTAGAGACAAATGCTCCACAGTCGGCGGCAGTAGCTTTACGGGAATCTCTGTCAATCCTCCCGAGTTGCACAGCACCTGCCAACAAGTAAAGGATTAAAGAGATTCTGAAGGAACATACTCTGTATACAACTACTACTACATAAATTGTTAACACCTAGTATATGTGTAAGAACTGAATTCAATTGAATTAAACGTACTTCTGTACTTGGTAAAATTAACATATTTTTTTAAATTTAAGCTGGCATTAAATCTGACAACCCTAAATAAATAAATAATAAAAATTATCGCCAAATTCTCTTTTCCTTCAAAATTATTAGCTAACAAAATAATGACGCTTCTTAATAAGTTTTGTTTCTTATTTACCCGAATATCCTTGCTTTTGTATTAGATTTTTCAAAAACGGATTAGGTGTTTTCAACCAAATTTATAGAAATAGTAATAAAACTCTAGAGGTTGTTATGCTAATTATTTTATCAGGATGGAAGTAAATGTAAGTAAATAATGAACCACGACCTAAAACTATTTCCTTAAGCGGTCAACCTCCTTCAAATTGTAATTTAGAACTATAAAAAGGAATTACTACCATTACATTAAAGTACTTTGCGTTTGACATATATTTTATTATATTGTTATATTTGCAAAGATTATTCTTTTAAAATAAATATATGGTGGAATTGCAAATATTGAAACCTTATCGCTGTCCCATTCTTTAGTAGCTAGAAATTTATTATCACAAATATTACTACAGAAGTAAAATCATTTGGCACAAAAACGCGATGTAAATAGAGAATTATATAAATGCAATTAGTTTATAACTTACGTATGTATGTAACGTGCTTTACGTCTACCAATTTATTAATCTGAAAAACAAACATAAAAGCAATCCCATTCACTAAATATTTGGGTGTATTATTCTGCATAAACTAAAATTACATAATATTATTCCACATGATTTTATTTTTTAAGAGCATTTTTTCATGCATGCTCGCATACAATACCTAACATACTCACTAGCATTCCACACATTTTTTTAATTTGGTAAGCGAAACCATTTGTTTAAGCAGATATATTAAAAACATGACAGCTTATGAGAATTTCTGGGAAGCGTCAAAATACCAACTAATAAAGCAAATAAAAAAATATAATTATTAAAAAATGAATAGTGACTCATCAGATACTTTGTACGTAATTAAATTTATCTGCTAATAATGTATCTAATTGAGGATTTTGTATAATGTTTATTGTTAAGCTTTCTTATTTCTTCAGTAATAGATAAGATAATTTAATATAACTTATGTATACTGATTGTAGTCCCAATTACATTACCCTAAAATCTACTAATATTTTTACTTTTAATGAATATTCCATGAGTTAAGATTGCTTTTCAAATGACTAAATATTAATGTGTTCTACAAGGTGCGTTGAAATTCTAAGGTCTCCAAATTATTTTCTCAACAATTAGAGTAAATCGGAAGATGCAGTTTATTATGAAGGACTTGGAAAATGTTTCTGAATTATAATATAGATAGCAGCAGCATTCAATACACACCGGTCGAATTACTAAATACTCAACAAAACAGAGTCGGGCTCTAAATTTTAAATACATATAAAACACATAAACATCTACAAATTAGAACAAAATGAGATTAGGGACAAATTAATGAAGCTAGAAGATAATGGTCAAAAAAGTGAGAAAGAGAAATGAGAATAGAACAAAAATAAATACAATAAAATCAGAACTAACAAAACTTAAAATGTAAACCAAGAATGAAACCGAAAGAGCAAACAATTAAAAGAGAAAATCCGCATGCAAGACAAGAAAATAGAACTAGTAGGAAGAGCATCAAGAAAAGAAAACTTAATAATCTTTGGTATAAAGAAAACCAAAAACGAGAGCCTAGAAAATCAGCAATGTAAGATAAAGAAGTACTAAATAAAATAGAAGTTAAAAATATACCAAGCGAAGACATAACGGATGTTATAAGAATATTAAAAAGGAGGTTAACAAAGATAGACTAATAATAAATTAATAAAAGGGAATAAGAAATCCGAAATACCAAAGTCAACTAAAATCTGAAAAATACAAATTAGGGAATAAGTGACGACTGCACTCATGAATACATGAAAGAGGCAAGAGATCAGGGCACTAAAGCAACGATTATATATAATAAGCTCATCATAAACGGATTAGTATATACGATAGAAGACGCAAAAATAATAAACTCAAGAACAAGGGGTAGACAAATGAAACAAACTTATACTCCAAAATATAAAGGAAACACGAGAACGGCAAGCGAAAGAATTCCAACCGAAGAGGATTTAAGAAGGGAAGAATTAATGAAAGTAACGAGAACAAGCACATACACTTTAAAAAACAAATACAATACCAAGCTAACACACACATAAGATATAGAACTCGGCTAACGAACAAAGACAATAGGAAAAGATAAACAATTGAAACGAATATCAATAATTGGCGTATTGCAACATGGAATATAACCTTTCTAACCGGAAAGATATGAAAATAACAGAAAAATAAAAAATTTAATGAATTAATGCATTTAGGGCTAAACGAACCAAAAATAATAGGATAGAGTGTCAAAAGTTTAGAAAATAAATACAGATTGTATTACTCGTCGCGAAAGAGGAAATGGATATAATAATTACGGAAGAGCTGAATAAAAAATCCTAAAATGCAATATAGTATCATCGAGGATAATGTCAATAACATTTGGGAAAATTAAAGAAAAATTACTGTCATACAAACATGTACATCAGTAGAAGGTTGAGACAAAATTACAATGGAAAAATTTGATAAAACACTAGTAAATACCATATATAATGCAAGAGAAATAATGCGGATATAGTAATAGCCTTGGGAAACTGCAATGCTCGAGTGGGATATAACATAAATAAAGAATTGGGATGCTTAGGAAAATATGGGGAAAAATAACAAAAACGAAAATAAGACAATAGCATTCTGTGTCGAAAATAGTTCAAAATTAGGAAATTCTTTTTAGCACCAACCTATTGAAGACCGGTATACTTTTATTACAGAAAAAGGAGGGCAAAAAATATAATAGATTTTATTGTATACAGTTAAGAAATGGATAATAAACATTGAGAAAATTAACACAAACCACAAGCAAGTTATAGCTGAAATACATGAATCTATAGAGATGGCAGAAATACTTAACAAATTTACGAGAATAAATATAAATTGTCTTAAGAAAGTTAATTAAGGATGGAATATGTAAGAAAAGTAGACAATTTACTACAAACCCTAAAAGTAACTAATAAAAACGTTAATCTAGAAAGTTGATAGAAAATATTCAAAGAGGCTAGCTTAAGGACGGCAACTGAAATAAAGTAGGAAAGAAAACGAATTAGATGGTGGAATGAAGAAGTGGGATTTGTGGTTAAATAGAAGAAATTGGCTTGGGAAAGATACCAACAATAAAAAATAAATGAAGACACAATTGCTAGAGAAACGCGTAAAGCACTATAAGCACCGCGTACGAGACTGTTTCTCTGTACCCACTCGAAAGGTATGAAAATGGGCCATGAAACGGCTGCTAAATGCTATCTGAACCCATCTCCGTTCACGTGATATCAAATACCGTAGTTCAGTTTAGAAACCTTTATTAGGTCAAAATTATGTGACGAAGCGATTCGCTTGCGCAAAAGACAATATCGTGGTATTGGTTAATATCAATTAACAGACTGGTGCAACAGACCGTTACACACCTAGTAAAAATGCATTTTTGAGGCTACTTTTCTAAACTGGGTATCAAAACGATACTTTTATTTACGTACAACTTAAATGCCACGAAAATGTTCAAGATTTATAAGAAATATTTGTTACCAACTGCCGAACGTTGGATCCTGCAAGAAGACAACTCCAAACACCGCAGCAATCTTTGCATCGGGTGGAAAAAGCAGTCTACTATCGTTACACTTGATTGGCTATCGCAGTCGCCCGATAAAATCCGATTGAGAATGTGTGGTCATACATCAATCACAAGCTTTGTGGAAGAAAAGTGTTCACTTTGAAGCAGTTAACAAGAGAAATTCGACATTTAGAGATCCTTTCCGAATTAATAATGCCACAAATTTAATTGAAGGCATGCCTCGAAGATGCTAGGCGATTATCGACGTCAGTGGTGACTCAACACATTACTGATAAAATAGCACCATTGTTCCGATGGCGTACAATGTACCCAATTATTTTTAAATAATTTTTTCTCTATATTAAAACAGATACGCTCTTAACTGACTATATGATGTAAAAATGCAGATAAAAAGGAAAACAGAAAATCCAAGACAAACATGGAATAAAGTAACCTCTTTCAAGCAAAAGGCAAATCCTGGAAAGAAGCAGAAAACTTAGCAAAAAATAGAAGAGCATGGAAAAGATTTATTTATGAAAGGTAAAGTAAATAAAAATATAAATGTGTAAGAACATAAAATGTAAAGCAGACACCCGCATGGTATCAGGGTATATGATTTTAAAATAAAGTTTAGCCACTGCAATATATTTTTGTGAATTTTGAATTATTTTGTGGTGAATTGATATTATCATTAGAATAAGTTTGACACTTTTTTTGACGGGCAAAGAAGCAATTTATTTTTTTATCGTAAAAATTTGTATTTTTTAAGTGTAAGCCAGAAATATTTTTTACAAAAGTGTAGCAATTTACATTTAGATTGAATATTAATAAAAAAGGAGACAGCAAGTTTTCATTGCGTAGTGTCACTAAAAAATAGTATATAGCATACCTATATGATGTTTAACTCCAAGAATTTTATAATAAGATGATTACTTTAAGAGATTCGTTGTTTGGATTTTGAAATTTTGAAAGGTTGTATACATCTGTGCGCTTGAGTTATCAAGCAACATACACTTGACCTGGGGTCAGATGCAAACTTACGTACGTTTATATTTAGAAATTATCTGCTCTAAACCGTACGTACAATAATAATTATAACTTCAATGGTGTATTCGTTCGTTTATGTGTCACATACAACAAACCAGCCAAACATAAACAATTGTGGAAATTCAACCCCTGATCTCCTATATACAAACAACATGTCAATAGAAACAATCATACCTGCAAATTGCAACTATTTACAATAGCTAACCACAAAATAACACTCAATTACCAATTACGAATACAATTCAGGAGCCGCATAATCGCTGGGAGACAACGGATTTAATGCACTTCTAGAAGTAGATAATATGAAAGAAGATAGTATAAAAGCTACTAAATCTAAACCAACACCCATATTTGTACAAGGAGTTAAAAACATAAAATCTCTAATTGAAATGTTAGATAGCATTGCTAAGGATAAATATCTTAAAAACGCTATACACGATCAGGTAAAAATACCATCAGAAATTTTGGTCTACAATTCAATAATAAAAGCTCTGGTAGAAGAAAAAGACGGAATTTCATACCTATAAGCCTAAAAATGAAAGAACATTTCTTAAAACTTCCATCCGATAACAGAGGTAGACAAAATAAATAAAAGTCCACTACAAAAAAAAACACCACGTAACAAACATTTGAAATATAAAACAACGTGACAAAAATGCCAATACCAATGTATTTTATAGACTTAAAACCAAATGGCAACAATAAAAAAATATATAAAATAGATTTACTCCTAAATACAAAAGTACAATTGGAACCCCCTCATGCAAAAATACCTCAATGCAAGCGTTGCCAACGATTCGGACATACAAAAAACTTTTGCCAAATATCCCAAGATGTGTTAAATGCACCGCGGAACAATTAACAGTCTAATTTCCAAAAAGCAAAAGACTAGGATGCAAAATGCATCAATTTCAACTAACTACATATGTCCAACTGCAGAGGTTGCACTGTGCACAAACAATTGTAACAAAAATTCTACCTAACACTACGGGAGCGAAAAGTTCAAATAAAACCAGTTCAAGCAGGAAAGAACTTGGTCAAGCAACATAGCACACCCACAAATCAAGAAAGTCATTTTACACCAGCCACTGAAACACAACCTTGCAACGATCTAACTATACTCTGTCAAATAAAGAACAATATTTTCAAAATTTTTATTTTCCGCCACCTTGTTGAGAATGAATTCACACAACCCGATGCGTCGTTGTTTTCCGTCTGCATGAAAAGTTTGCATTAATTGAATCCTGTACGGTTCATAATCAAACGTTACCGCAAAACACGCCAGATAGACGTTGAGGAAATGTTTAGTTCTCTACCGGTACGGCGTATTTTGTCTATACCATCGCCTAATGCTCTAAGCCGTAGGAGGTTCAACATCATGTTTTCGCCGAAAATCGCGCTAAACAATTACGGATTTACACTTTGCCAAGTGTAGAACACAAAATGATTTCTGTTGTCTAGTCGTCATTGTGACACACTGAAATGGCAGGTGAACGAAGCGCCCTGGTCCCACCTATCGACAACCGCGTGAAACTAGAGAATTCCATCTTTCTAACAATACATTATTTGATCAAAACGGATTAAAAGCTGAATAGTTATGATTTTTTTAATCAGATAATTCTTTTTGAAACATCCTGTATTGTAAAGATAAATATTAATACTGTAGATTCTTATAGGAAGTTCTTTAAACACCTTAATAACCCAAAAATAATCACATTTATCAGATCAAAATGAAAGAGCATACAGGGTAGTAATCAGAATTTTACATCAAAGCACAAGTAAAGATCTAATCGAGTCTATGTAATGCAAAGAAAGAATAAATCTCTTATCTTTACTTATTGTCGATCTATAGTCCTCAAATAGCAAAGAAATATATAAGCGAAAATTTCTACTTAATGTAACTATAATCCAACGCACTGGCTCCGAAACATGCTCACACAGCCAATTTATTTTTGAAAGTTCCATCAATGTGTTGAGTACCCAAAACATTTCTGCCAGATGTAGTTTATGCAATGAACCGCATCCCGTAAATTACAAAATAGCTAAATCTATTAGCAACTACAAATTTAATGTTGTTCATAACACTAACTTTAATAAAAATAATTTTCCTAAACCTAGTTACGCTAACGTTACTGTAGGTGAACAATAAAAAAAATGTAATAGTCATACTCACGAATAAAATGACTATGATATCTCACTCTTACAGTTTCTTATTAACTAATGAATTAGAACAGTCATGCTCTTATTTAACATCATGTTAAATAAAAGTTTCCAATAATAGAATCATCATATAAAATACAAACGAGATATCACAAAATATATATCTATTTCTTCAAACGCATAAAATAGACATATTATCAATATAGGAAGCACATTTTATCAATCATATGTATCTATAATTGTACAACACATTTCATCCAGGTAACACCGCCTATGGGAGCCATCATGATTAATAAAAAAAATGTTCTCTATGAAATAGAAAAACTTGAAACTGTTGACTTACAAGGTTAATCTAAGGTTTAAATTGAAACTGTTTACATATATACTAAGCCTTTTAAACCTTTATGTTCATTATATTTGTCATAGCCAAAGTGCATATTACTATATATCGCAAACATACTCACTTTGTCGAAATTTTGTAAATTATACTAAATATAACAAATTTATTCACTGTGTGTAAAGATGCGTAGTATAGACTGTAACTTATGTTATCTTTGCCCAATCTTACGTGTTAAGTTGCACAAGTGCAAAGAAACTGTTGGCGTATATTTAATCATAAGTAAAACAAAAAAATATTTTATTGTGAATTTTTTTCATTTAATTGGATTAATTTTATTCATTTGAAAATAATTTTGGCTACTTGTTTTCTAGAAAAATTAATAAACAATTTTTATTTTTATTCTGTATAATATGGCTAAAAGAAAAGAAGACTTTGCATTTGATAAATATTTCAACGATGCAGATAATTGGAATTCATCAGAGGGCGAGAATGATGATTGAGATGAAGAAAACAGCGACGATAATTCTGATAGCGACATGGAAAATGCTGCCGTTTGATGTTCCTTGGACATCAGGCAGTATTTTCTCCATTTTCTTTACTGCTAAATCTCCAAACCAAGTTTCTGGTTTAGAATGTACTAATACCACATACATTTGGAACCTTTGTGACAAATGAATTTGTGATATTATCGTCACGGGAACAATTCGTTGTACGAGCCAATTTATTTAAAAGAATAAACAAAACACAAAAATAAATTTAAGAATCCATTCGTGTCATGAATTGAAATAAATTTGAAATATTCTATAGTTTTTAGAACTCATAATTCTTCAACATATTTCTTTCTAACTAGAAAATCGAATGTGGTTTTTATGGTGCTAAACTATTATTACTCTGTTTACGCGCGTTAATGAGAGAAGGGCGATTTCACTTACTTCAAAATTTTTTTTATTTCAACAATAACCAATAATTTGATCGTAATGCTGCTAATAAAAAACTATCTAAATACTTATTATTATATATTCTTAAAATGAAAATTTATGAAGGTTTATATTCAAAAATATAAAAGTATAAGCATAAATGAATAGCTAATAGGTTAAAATAGAAAACTTGATATGAAACAATACATTACTTCATAACAACAACGAGTTAGGTACGAAAGTGACTTTGATTACGTACACAATTTTATGTTGTATAGGTATACATGTTCCAGTACTATATATGATAATTCACATTACAAAGAGTCAATATTCAGTAGAGTTATATTAGAACAAGGGGTTGCCCGCCAAAAGATATTTTTGGTGCCCCTAGGCTGATAACTTTTCACCCCCCTTCCTTCAAATTTTTGCAAGGTGGGAACGTATATATAGTTAACTGGATCGGATTTTCCCTGGATTGGAAAGGTGGAACAATTTAACTTAGCTCCCATTCCTAATTGACGTAAGCATAAGCCGCTCATAAAAAATACCTAATACGTAAAATTAAACCAATGCAAAATACGTAAGAAATCGATTCAACTTTACGCATTTTTTAAGTTCATTTACAGTAATTTTTAGGTCTTCCCTAGATTAATGTTGGCAACAAGAACATAATGTTTGTTTTGATTCTGAAATTGCATAGCTTAGCTCTATTATTGTCGACATTTTTGCTTCGTTTTTACAACGGATAGGGAACTATTAATTAAGTTAGTAAATATGCATCTGTTCCTACAACATAAAAGGGGTATGCAGCGGTCCGATAGCCGCGACCGCCCGGCCAGTCGGCAAGGAGCACGTGTAAATTAATCGCTCAGAGCGTGGCACGTTAAATTCATGTCAGCCGTCTTTATTTACTTTCCGTTTAGATATATAGGCTGTGTTGGTTTACTACGCACGGACCTCCTCGTGTAAATCAAGGGCGTAGGGTAAAGCCATATTACGTCTTTCTGTTTACTTTCTAGTTAAATTGCATATGGACAGGTAATTGTTACAATGATATAAATTAGTTAATAAACTTTTAGAGGGGAAACGAAAGTTTAAGAAGTAACATAACAAATATTCCAACAGAAATTTAAAAACAGGAACTAAGAAAGGGTGAACATGTTGACTTATTCCGTCTTAAATAAGTGATACTAAAATGGAAAGATAAACGTAATATTTTCAATGTCAAGCTTTATTTATGATTACTCTAAATGATTAGTTAAAGCTAGAGCAGAAAACCCAACTGTTGTGGATTATGTCATTGATTTCGTTGATAACGGATTACATTTTTATTCGTACATCAAATCAAATAAAATGTTATATAAATATTTTAAACATTTTTGAACACAGCAACTATCAGAAATTATATAAAAAATTTGGTTGCAAAAACAAAATTTAAAATTTATTTTAGAATTCGGTGAGAGCATTGTAGAAACTTATGCCGACAAAATCAATACTTTTGAACAATGATCTAAGACACATAAACCTTCTCGGCCAATCAAGCGTCTATAGTACCTACGGAAAGGGCATGCGAAAAGAGGTCAGACTGCAGAAATAGGCTGCGCCCAGCATCTTGCTTTAAAACATTTAAACAATTGTTTCTTTGATTCTTTGATTTTTTGTTTAATCTCTGTTTTTCACTAGCAATGAATATTGTTTAAGTATAAAGAATTTATTTAAAAAAATGCTATTTACATATATGTTTGCTAGTAATAATTAGAGTAAAAAGACCTTTTATGTTTAGCAAATCATTTAAACAGAAACAGTTCAAATAGATTTTTGCAAAATTAAAAGACTATCGTAAATACCCAATTTAATCAAATATCCATAACTATGCTCACACACTTACTGAGCGACTCAAGCAAATTTCCATTCTTCTTTAGACATATATATTTTACGTACACATATACTCTCTATTGAGTCAAAATTTGTGAAATCGGACACTAAAAAGGACCTGCCGAATTTCAATCGGTTCTCTGAATAGTTTTGTAGATATATACGTAGGAAATACTTATAAAAAATTTTTCATAAAAATTCGAATTTTTTGGCGATGTTATAAAGAAATTAATTTTTACACGCCTTTTTTTTCAAATTGAAATTTTTCGGAAAATACACAATGAAAGTTAACGAAACTTTTAGGGTAGGTTTGTGAACAGTAATAAAAACAAATGACATAAAAAAATTTCCAAAAACCCGGCATTTGTTTATAAATAATTAATTTTTTAATAAACAATTGAAAAATTAACCAACTTCTCGCAGGACTAGGAAAAAATCCTTAAACTGCAATGTTCCTTATACCCTAAGCTACACCTACGAAAAGAAAAATTTGCATTTCCCACAGGAAGAGAAGTTATTGATGTTTCAGTGGAAGAGTCTCGCGGTCTTGCGGCAGCCAGAACCTATATACAAATATACTAGTACTACGCGTGAGGCCGCGTGCCACCAGGTTAGTCCACATGCCGCCGTCTTCATTTACTTGCCATAATTCTTCGTTTTCCACACTGAAAATTGTTTTAAATGTTATTGACGAGTTGCTCTTTTGATTGATATAAGTTAAAAAAAAATAAAAAACACATACTTCAAGAAAAAACAGCCTGAACTTATAGCTCGATTCCCATTGTGATGGAGGAGTTTTTAACTAAATATAATAACACCATTAGAAAGATCATGTCAAAAATCTATAGATTTATATCTTTCTATTATTTTTTTGGTTACTTGCCTTCAATCGTGAGCGAGTTGAACGTAGCGCGCTCCATTACAAAAATGCATCGCATATGTCGCATACGATTCGGGATGGCTGTTTCAAGTGCGATAGGCTTATGCAAGTACAAAGAAGCAATAGTCGGCGTGTTATGCAAGCATATGGTAATAATGGCTCGAAAAATAAAGAAGGAATATGGCTACGGTACTTATCCTGATGAAAAGAAAGGCAATTCTACTGGTATGGATATAATAAATAAAGCACGAGATTTTTTTCTTTCTGACAATGTAAGTCGAATCATGCCAGGGCTAAAAGATTATAAATCTGTCGTCGTTAATGGGAAATGTCGTCATAAAACGGTAACTATCTAGATAAAAAAAACAACTAATATATCAATTAATTGATTTTTAATTTAAACGAAAATTTATCTTGATTTCAATTGTAAATTTATATCCTTCAAGCTAAATATGAAAATTATTTTCAGAAACCTTTATTGTTGGGTAATCTATCGGAACTGCATGCTGACTTCTTAAATATGTTTCCGGAATTGAAACTTTCTCTATCAGTATTCAGAACTCTGAGGTCACTTCAATGTATATTAGATGGTCTCAAAAGTACGCATAACGTTTGGGTTCGCAAAATTCACGAAAACATCAGATTAAAATTAAGAGGTCTCCAACAGGAATTCGTTCGGAAAAAAGTCAATTTCGAGAGAAAGTATAGACAGTGTCTGAATGATTTGATTTGCTTGGACTCAAATGCAAACTGTTTTTTAGGAAATTGTAAAAACTGCCCTGGTTCTGATAAAATTCTCAATGAATTACAGGCACTTTTTAAAAAATATGCTATTTCCAAAATTACTTATAATCAGTGACTCACGACTGACAGGTAATGGTATATTATCGTTTTTTTAATTTATCGCAATCTTTATGTTTTACTTATTACAAACATTTTTCTAGATGTCAGCTTATTAGTCAAACAGAAAATAAGAATATTTTCTTGAAGAGTATCAATACTAATATTTAGAAGAATTGAAAGACTCGATAAGTGACGGCGAGTTCATAGTTACTCTCGATTTCTCGGAAAACTACTCATTTTACGTTCAAGATGCTATACAATCACAGCACTGGTCGAAAGATCAAGCTACATGCATCTTGCATGTGTATGTGATATATTATAAAAAGAAAGACGTGAAAAACATGTTCGTAGTTTTTTCTGAATATGCAAATCACGATGCCACCGGTGTACATTTGTATAATTTTAAAATGATCAGTTTCTTGAAAAAAGAATTCGGTGCAAAGACCGTTAAAAAGATCTATTATTTCTCTGATGAAGCAGGCTCCCAATACAAAAACAAGTATAGTTTTTCAAACCTATTGGATCATAAAAAAGATTTTAAAATTCAGTCTGAGTGGTATTTTTTTGCGACCGGTTACGGAAAAGGAGCTTGCGACGGCATTGGTGGATGCATCAAAAGAAATGCATATCGTGCAAGTTTACAGAACAAAAACGATAAGCAAATAACAACGACAAAAAAACTGTACGAGTGGGCGAAAAGGTTTTTTAAAAAAATATTTTTTTATTTTTCCTCTTTGACCGAGTACGAAAATCATAAGAAAAAATTAGAAGCGCGGTTCTTCTATAGCAAGAAGTATCTCGGGGACACGTCAATTTCATTGCTATAAAATATTAAATTCAAATACTATGGATTGTAAAATTTTCTCAAAACATGTCGAAAGTGTAGAGGTGAATGTATAGGCATATATATATATATATATATATATATATACGAGGCGCATTCATAAAGTAAGGGCCGTTTGGTCACAGAAAAAAATGTACTCATAAGAAACAAATTTTATTGTCATATTTAGTTAGGTACAATCTTACTTTACTTCTACATAATCGCCGTTCACTTCTAAGCATTTTCGTACCACTGCACCAGCTTCTTTAACCCCTCTGCATAGAAGCTTGCCGCCTGAGAGTTGAACCAGTTGACAACGGCGTTTTGAGTCCGTCTTCGGTTTCAAAACGTTGTCCATCCAGCCACCGTTTAAAATGCAAGAAGAGGAAGTAGTCGCTAGGTGCAAGGTCGGGACTGTACGGTGGGTGGTCAAAGTTCCCAACGAAAATCTTGAATTTTCTCAATGGTTTTGGCAGCAGTGTGAGGACGCGCGTGATCGTGGAGGACGATTATGCCAGATGACAGTTTCCCGCGGCGTTTGTTTTTGATCGCACGTCTCAAGTGTTTGAGCGTTTCGCAGTACACGTCAGCTGTAATTGTTGTCCCACGTTCCATGAAATCAACCAAAAGAACACCGTCTTTGTCCCAAAAAACTGTAGCCATCAATTTTCGACTTGTGTACTGAGTTTGTTTAAACTTTTTCGGTTTTGGTGAGGATGAGTGTCGCCACTGCATCGATTGCAGTTTTGTTTCTGGGTTGGCGTAGGATACCCACGTCTCCATTTTGTTGATAACGGGCCAAAAACTTTCGTCCACTAGACATTCTTTGCTCTTTGTGGTGGTCGGTGAGCATTTTTGGTACCCACCTTGCACACAATTTGCTGTATGCGAGGTTTTCTGTGACAATATTGTAAACAGTAGTGCGTCCAAGTTGAGGAAATTTGTCAGCCAGGCCACTAATCGTCAATCGACGATCAGATCGCAGTGCTTGGTCCACTTGTGAAACGATTTCATCAGTCTGGATACTGGGCCTGCCACTCCGCTCTTCGTCATGGACATTTGTTCGGCCATTTGTAAAATAACGGCACCATTGTCTAACCTTTCCTTCACTCATAACTGTAGGTCCGTAAACCAGGCATAACTCCCGATGAATTTCAGCAGCCGACGATCCTTTTGCACATAAGAAACGAATCACAGAACGCACTTCACACTTGGCGGGATCAACGATTTTCGCGGCCATTGTTCTTTGCATTCACTGACAACAATACAATTTCAGAATCAAAACAAATGACGCTGTAGCTTCGCAATGAGTCAGTAGATGGCGCTGCAGTGGTAAAACTGTGCTTCGAAGCGCCACTATTTATATACATGCAAACGGCCCTTACTTTATGAATGCGCCTCGTATATATATATATATATATATATATATATATATATATATATATATATATATATTATGTAAGAACGCACACGTATGTGTTATTTATATAAATATTTATGTGAAACAATAAACATTTTACCACTCTTAATATCTTATTAATAAACATTATTCATTTCAAGGGTTGCAACGACAGAAAAGGAAGTCGGTAAAGTAGACCACCCGGAGCGGGTCGTTTTGTGCCAGACCTCGCGCACGTACCCTTCCACTAAAACATCAATAACTTCTCTTCCCGTGGGAAATGCAAAATTTTTCTTTTGCGTAGGTGTAGCTTAGAGTATAAGGAACATTGCAGTTTAAGGATTTTTTTCCTAGTCCTACGAGAAGTTGGTTAATTTTTCAATTGTTTATTAAAAAATTAATTATTTATAAACAAATGCCGGGTTTTTGGAATTTTTGTTCTGTATTTATTTTTGTTACACAAACCTACCCTGAAAGTTTCGTTAACTTTCATTGTCTATTTTCCGAAAAATTGCAATTTAAAGAGAAAGGCTTGTAAAAATTAATTCGAATTTTTAAGAAAAATTTTTTATGAGTATTTCCTACGTATATATCTACAAAATTGTGCAAAGAACCGATTGAAATTCGGCACGTCCATTTTTAGTGTCCGATTTCACAAATTTTGACTCATTGCTTGTAGAAGTATGGATACCTATTAAAAATTTAGTTGTATGCTTTGATTAACCTTTTATCATCTCCTTTTTTTTGTGCGCACTTACCGGCACTGCAGCCACAATGGCTTATTGCGCCTGCTAATACGCACACTTAAAGCTAGGACATCACACATACCCATGGATTGAGCGAGACTCGAACTCGCCCGCGGCGGCTCGATGACCGAGGAACGATGATGTTGACCGCCGGTCTAACGCGGCTCCTATGATCTCCTTAGACAATATTGTTTTGAATGAGAATAATTAGTCGCTTGTAGATGTTTTCCTGTAAGAATTTATCGGATCGAAAACTAGAATAAAAATAATCACAATGCCTTTACGTCCTTGAACTGTCACTCAGCACTTCAAATTTTACGTCCTATCTATATCATTTGTTTTAGATAATTATTTACGTTTAAAAAGAACTGTACTCTGTCCGGATCTCCGACTTTCGAGCTCACCAGTTTATCATCAAACTTTGTGCCGTTTACTTGAGTTTTTTGTCACGTGTCGTCTTGAATTTTCCTATTAAATGCTCCCTGGTAAGTTTTTCTCCATAGAAACTTGTTTAGCCATTTTCTATTTACATCGCAAAGGGCATGTACTTCGATGGTCAATCTTACATTACAACGCTACAGAGAGACAGGAAGTTTTAGAGATTGCCATTGCTATGGGTCATGGCGAGTAATATCTAAGCAGAGGATCAATTTATCAGACTGAAGGGTAAGCAAAATAGAAAATTAACTGCCCCAGATATCGCTATATCGGTCAGCATAATAAAGCAGCATCTTCAGGATAACCTTTATGGTCGTATTTCCAAAAAAGCCAATATTACGGTGTAGTAATTAGGCTTCAGTAAGCGCAAAAGCACCGTTCCTGGCAAATTGAACAGCAGCAAAACGTATTAAAGACCGACAAATGCAAATTTTAAATTTTCAGTGAGAAACGGATAATATTCGTGCGTCGGTCTAAAACGGGAAAGATGATTTAGGACTATATTGTCCCGATTGTCAAATAAGGAGGTGAGTTTGTTTTAGTGTGAAAATGCCTTTCCTTTGGCTAATGTGGGGTACTTAGTAAAAATCGATAGCATTATGAGTAAAGAACAGTATGAAAATGTTTTAATGGACAACGCCACACTATAAGGGTTGCAATTAATCGAGAAGGAATTCGTGATAAAACACAACGACTGCAGACATAATTCAAATGCTTAAAATGATTACATGGCCAGCACAGAGTCCAGACCTCAACCCTATAGAGTTACTATGAGATGAGCTGGACAGAACAGTAAGAAAAGAGAATGCCTAGAACCGTACAAGCAGCATTAAATGTTTGTTTTTTTAATGTTCATGATGATTTTGTTTAGTTTTACATGTTGTATAATAATAATTATACTTGAGAAACATGCGTGCTAAATGTGATCTGAGTCTGGAGAGAACTGTGAAAGTTAATTCAAAACATTTGAAGGTTCCTTTCCCCTACCACTTTAACCGATTGTGACCGTTAGTGAAATTTTTTTACATGTACAGTACTGACATGAGGGCGTCTAAAAATTGGAAAACCATCTTACGCAATAACTCACATATTAATTTCTTTGCCACTTCTATATTGCTAGAGAAAATAAGTGATTAAAACCCACACTGGAAACAAATTAGAAAATTCTACAATAAAAGTTGAGTTGTTTTCCGTGAGAAATATTCTACTATTGAATATATACATATAATTATTAAAGAAAGAAAGGAAAAAGAAGGATTTAAAAAAAGTGTGTTCAGCTACATTTATCAAAATAAATAGAACAGTCGAATAGGATTGTGACATGTCGACCTCTTGAATAAAATCAAAAAGAATTTTCTGCACCAGTATCTTTTACTCTTTAGGACTTATCTAGAACAAAATATTTTTTAAACTAAAGTTGAATATAATTTTTTGGAATCCAAGACATCAAAGCGGAAGCATATCAGGGCAATGTTTTGGACCTCGTTATGTATTAAACATGTACGTAAGATCTTCCGTGTTAAGAAAACAGAATTACAGTTATTTTCTCTGCATTGCAAGTAGCTCCTCACTGATAAAATACAGGTATCAATAAACGTACAAAACTGTTTAGATTCAATAAACAAGACGTATTAAAGTTAACGAAAATAAATCTACAGGTAATTCTACTTCAGTGTGTTTATGTGGCATTTTTATACCAAAAAAATAAAATGCTAAATACCTACTAGTGTAACTAGGTAAAAAAATATTTCGAGAACAACTAAAAGAAAGTATTTTGAAAATAAATAAATGTGGGGAGGTCGGTGGTTAATTTAACAGTGCAGCACCAAGACCTGCTCCACAAGTCTTTTCTCTTAATGAAGCGTCAAGTGTTAACTCAGAAAACAAAATGGAGAGGCCCCAAGAACTGCTGAACAACATCAAGCAAGACAGCGCTGGCTTGCTAAAATTCTTTTTGAGGAAAAAGACTTTATCCAGGGCAGGAAAGTAGAGTTTCCAAAATGACCGTTGGTTTTGCCAAGATGTTTCTTAAATACCTACTTTAAACAGTTTCTCACGCTCTGTAAAAAAATGTGTTAGCCTGCATCCGATTTAGATCTTGACTCAAAAAAGACGTAACCCGTGATGGAGGTTATATCGACCAATATATTCTCATAACTTTAATTGTGCCAACTCATGTAGATATATTTAATTTGTTTTAAATTTTGATGTTATTTTTATTGTTTATTTATTTTTCGGATTTGCCTCGATGAATATACAATCCAACTACTGTTTGAAGTCAAATAATTTTTATAGAAAAACTTTGTTTTATAGCATCAGCAAATAAAAGTGTTCCCGAGTCATACTATATTTTAATACACGAGGATTAGTGATCCATCAAGAAATGTTTTACAAGAATCTTTTAAAAATACTATGCCGATGATGATTTTATCTTTTGTTCCAATATATGATGCTAAAAAAACAAATAACTTTCTCGATGTCCACATCTTTTTTGGATCAATGAAACGGAACTTTGTTTGATTTATTAAGTAAGCTGTTGTATAAAGGCAAATTCTAATAGAAATGGTCATAACTAGTCTACAAACAGCAGCTGAGGGTATTCCTACGAAATTACATGTAATTTAGTTCAAAGGGCCCTTTGCTGTAAGCCATTAACTGTTTCGTATTTAGTATAGCGTACGCAATTGTAGCCATTGTGATAATATTTACATTACACAATAATTTAAACATGATAATTTAAATTTTAGGTAAATATTTAGTTATAACATGTTAGTTAAGTTAAAATAATTTTATGTAGTGGTTAGTAATTTTTATAAAATAAAACTAATATACTAAAGTTTGAAATATTTTGTGTTTTTTATGTTATAGGAAACCTTCGAAATATCTGCTATTTCTGCATTATTTTAATTGTTGTTTATCCTGTTTTTAACTGTTGTCTAAATAATAGGCTATATTAGTTTAAAGTTTAGTTCAATCTTTAATTTAACAAAATTAAAAAATTGCTTTGATCATCACAATAATTAAAAAAATTAACATTCAGTTTTTATAAATTCTATAAACTTTAAGGTTAAAAATATCTATTGAAACATTTTTAATTTTTTTTTTTTGATCGATTAAGAAACAGCGTACAATATTTTAAAATGTAAGCTTCCCAAAGGTTAAGATTCTTGTATTAATTGTTATAATTTGTAATTTTTTGATGGAATATGGGTACATTAAATTTTGTTGTCGAGTATTTGTATATTATTAACTCTTATTTATAGTATACTTTATCTATTAATAATTGTATTCAAACAAATTGCATGTTTAGTTCTATTTATAAAACTGATTTTTATAACTAATTATTAAAATAGGCCATAACTAAGTTTATTAGTAAATTGATTTACAATGCTTACGATTAATGCATTTAAAAACAGCTATATATAAAGATAACAGAAGTAAAAATCAGACTGATACATATTACAACTGTTTTTTTAATCATATCGCCTTATAATTTTTTTTTATTGGTTACCATTTATAAATTTTCCTTCCGAACGAAAAATTAATTAATGAGTTTGCAATTACAATGTTACATTGAAAACTTACGTAATAAGTTAATTTTAGATTTGAATTGCGAATTACCGAAATGGGTGGTTTGAAGTCGCCTGTGCCTAATTTCATCGTTTCTAATATACGAATTTTTTTATATGACTAGTTTATTAGCAATCAGAATTACATGTAGAATTCTATGATCTAATGTATGAACTATGACAAAGTACGGCATGCAAAGGATGAAATAAAGTATATACATATGACATAGGTAATATTTAATTTTAAGTCTAAATTAGATTACTAAATCTGCTGACTATTTTCTTTTCAGACGTTTTCGGTGAGTATTATCTAGGAAAGACTGAATATTTGGATAAGGGCGATCTTGTAGCCTCCTGATGTGAGTGCTAGCGTATTGGGTTATTACATCGTTGACATAGAGCATCTGGAGATCTTCGTGGAGGATACGATTAGATACGTGTCATGAAGCATTGATTATAGTACGTAAAATTGGATTGCAATCGCTGAAGGATGCCAACATTGGACGAACTAGAGCATACTCAGAATTTGAGCCCATATGTCCAAATGGGTTTGATAATCGACTTTTAGATTAACATTTTACTTTTAATTGAGAGACTATATTTTCTGCCAATAAGCTAGTAGATACTTTTAAGCCGTAGGTATATTTCTTTCCTTTTTTTGATGTGAGTTCTCCAAGTGAGTATCCATATGCATACCTAGATATTTAGTTTCATTGACCTGTAGTATTACGATGTTATTTAGTAGCACTGGTGGACGGTTTTGTCTATGTGTGGTGTATTCTTGCTAGTGCCTTCAAACAGACCGAACGTGCGAGACGAGCTATACCTGAGTTATCATAACGGCGGAGCCGCAGCCGTAGCCTTGCTTAAGGTCAGGCAAATTTTTGTATTTATTAATTTAATTTCAACGTTTAACTCAGTAATAACAACTGTTTCACCTTTAAAAACCCAATGACATCAACAAATATTATGCAACACCAGCCAGCTACGAATACGCAAATGTCACAAACGTTCCTATCACAGCCTTATACATTCCCACCTAACCAACAGCAATTACTACAACCTTACATGCAAAATCTAAACCCTCAACAATCTCAATATTTTCTACAATCACAGCACGCCCCACAACAATTCATTTATGATCACCCACAGCAAATTAACAACAAAAGAATTATATCAACCAGCGATGAAGAAATTGCAAATTCATCAAACGAAAATTCATGGCAAGTAATTAAAAGTGTCAAGAGAAGAAAAACATTCACAAACAAAGGAATAACACCGACTAACATACAATTATCTAATAAATTTAGTGCCTTAAATCGTAACCCAGAAAGCACAACCAAACCGCAGTTATCATCCCTAGACCTCCTCCCATTTTCGTATACGGAGTTGACAACTTCCCAGAAATGATAAAAAAATTAAATGAAATAATTGAAGAGGAGCAGTTCTCCTCTAGAAGTATGTCCAATGATACAGTAAAAATAAATTGTAACACCCCTGACACCTTCAGGAAACTATCTAAGTACATGAAAGAAAACAATATCATTCACCATACTTACCAACCTAAAGAGGAAAGAGCTCTTAGAGTGGTAATAAAATACTTACATCATTCCATGGACACTCAAGATATAATAGATGATCTCGAATCCCAGGGGTATAAGGTAAGGAATATCATCAACGTGCTAAGCAGAAAGGACAAAACACCGCTGAATACGTTCTTTGTGGACCTAGAACCAGCAGACAATAATAAAAGAGTCTACGATATCCATACGTTATGTCATTGCGTTGTACAAGTCGAACCTCCAAGAAAACAAAACAACGTAATACAATGCACACGATGTCAATTATATGGACACTCCAAGAAATACTATAACAGACCCTTTAAATGTGTAAAATGTGGCAATACGCACAGTACCGCCAGTTGCAAAAAAAACTAGGGACACCCCAGCTACATGCGCTTTATGTGGAGGTCCACACCTGCAATTACAGAGGTTGTGAATATTACTATCGTTTATAAAAAAGAAACCCTGTCTCAAACAACAATATTAATCCTCATATTACTCCAACATTATCGAATCTTAATCAACAAACACCTGCAGCTATTGTTAACAACCCACTTCAAAACTACAACTACACTAAAACAGCCAACAATAATACTAATTACACACCACAATCACAGAATGTTAATACAGAAGATAACATCAGCGAACTGTTAAATAAGTTCTTAGAAGAATTCAAAATCATGTTTAACCAGCTTTTACATCAGAATAGCATGGTACTAAACATGCTAACCATGTTAATTGGACAAAAGTAATGGCCAAGTTCCTTCGAATAGCACTTTGGAACGCCAATGGTATCTTACAACATAAAGAAGAAATAAATCAGCGAATCCCACCTTACCAACATGTCATACTTTAAGATTCCCGGATACAAATTCTACCACACTAACCACCCAGACAACACAGTCCACACAGGATCTGCAATATTAATAAAATACACCATCGATCATTATGTACTACCTAAATATGCAAAAGATTACTTACAAGTCACTTCGATAAAAGTTAAAACTCTACCATTTGACATAACCATAAGTGCTATATATTGTCCCCCTCGCCACCAACTTAAAAAAGAACATTTTGAAGAATTCGTTAAAAAGCTTGGCACTAAGTTTCTCGCTGGTGGCGACTACAACAGTAAAAATACCCTATGGGGATCACGAACTACTACCACGAAAGGAAGAGAATTAGCCAAGATCCTACACGAAGCGAAATACAACTTCTTATCAACGGGCAGCCCAACTTACTGGCCAACTGATCCCGGGAAAATTCCAGACCTCCTGGACTTTTTCGTCACTAATAGCATTTCAAACTCCTATTTGGACATTGTCCCCAACTTAGATTTATCTTCCGATCGCTCACCAGCAATAGCAACAGTCAGCACAACTATAATAAATGTTAAAAAGCCACCTAAGATATATAATTCAAAAACTGATTGGGAAGACTACAGGAATAAAATCAACGAAAGCATCAATCTAAAAATAAGACTAAAAGAACCCAATGAAGTAGAGGATGCCTTAAATAACCTAACCACAATATTATTACAAGCCGCTCACCAGGCAACGCCGCCCTCGAAAATTCATGTTAGTAACATTAATATCTCTTTATAAATTAAAAAACTAATAGCAGAAAAAAGAAAAGCCAAAGCAAAATGGCACCGTAGCCATTCCCCAACAGACAAAACAGCTTATAACCAAATAACAAGGAAACTCAAACGCCAAATAATGGAATCTCAACATGTATCGTTTAGAAACTACATATTAAACTTGAATCGTTATGATAATTCCATCTGGAGACCAGTTCACGCAAACCCCCCAGTTCGCAAGCAAGATCCCACCCCGGGGCCATGGGCAAGAAGCAACAAGGAAAAAGCCGACCTATTCGCCCAATATCTAGCAGAAGTATTTACTCCTCACGATAACACACCAAATCAAGAAGTTTCCGATTTTCTGAACAACAATCCTCCTCCCGCAGAACCTATAAAACCAATCATTCCTAAAGAAATCATAGATGTAATAACTCAATCAAATATTAGAAAAGCTCCAGGTCCTGACCTGATTACACCAAAAATGTTGAAAGAACTCCCCAAGAAAGGTATTGTAATGCTCACATAATATATTCAATGCGGTTTTAAGTTAAGTATTAGCCCAAACAACTAAAAATTGCTGAAATAATTATGATCCCCAAGCCTGGCAAGAACCCAAATCATGTATCTTCCTACAGACCAATAAGCTTGTTATCAGCTATCTCCAAACTACTGGAAAAACTAATCCGCAGCAGAATGAACTCATTTTTAGATGTTATACCTGACCACCAATTCGGATTCCGGTTACAGCACTCAATGATCCAGCAATGTCATCGAGTAGTTCACAAAATTAACACATCCCTGGAAAATAAAGAATATTGTACATCGGCTTTTTTGGACATAGGCCAAGCCTTCGACAAAGTTTGGCATGATGGCCTTCTTTATAAAATCAAGCTCCTTCTTCCTCTCTCTTCTACCTACTTAAATCCTATTTAAAAGACCGTCAATTTAGAGCTAAAGTAAATGTGAATTCTCTGACTCATACGATATTAAAGCTGGAGTACCACAAGGCAGCGTTTTAGCCCCCTGCTATACTCATTATATACAGCAGATCTCCCAACCACAACAAATACCTTAATCGGTACGTTTGCTGATGACACAGCTATTCTGGGTAGTCACGAAAATCCCATAATCGCAGCTTCTTACCTGCAAGACCATCTAAACCTAATTGGAAACTGGGTCAACAAATGGAAAATAAGAATTAATGCATCAAAATCAACCCAAGTAACCTTTACACTGAGAAAAGGTAGATGTCCTTCGGTCACCTTCAACAATGCTCCCATTACACAATCTTCTTCAGTGCGTTATCTAAGACTACATCTTGACGAAAAAATGAATTGGAAAGAACATATAACCAGAAAGAGGAAACAAATAGATCTGAGGTTCAAGGAGTTACACTGGCTGCTTGGAAGAAAATCGCATCTACCACTCGAGGAAAAAATTTTACTATATAAAGTAATATTACTACCCATATGGACATACGGCATTGAATTGTGGGGCTGTGCCAGCAAACCAAATATTTCCATTGCCCAAAGATCCCAATCCAAAATTCTGCGTGAACTCACTAACGCTCCATGGTATATGTCTAATAATACACTACATAATGACCTCCGCATCCCATACATCACTGAAGTTATCCAGCAAAGAAGCAACAACCATCATACCAGACTTACAACACACAGCAACCCTCTTATACGCCCACTTTTATATCCTCAAGACAACAGAAGGCTAAAACGTCTCTGGCCAAAGGACATACGATGAAAACGACGAGGACTCTTCGATGGTAGAGGCCTCATCATGACCGATAAGGATTTTCATATTTAAGATCCTATGTTAGCACATTAGCCTATAGAATACATATTCTCATTGCTAATTTATTGTACAATAAAAAAAAAATGTATGGTGTATGTGACTTGGGTGGACTTAGCTTCGTTAACTTTAATGCGCCACTGTTCTTGTACATACCAACTTACGGTTAATAGATTTTCATGGCATGAGGGGATAACTGTATCATCCGCAAAGGTGCCTGTTACTGTTTTATCTGACGTAGGCAGATCTGCAGTGTAGACCAGATAGAGGAGGGCCCCAAGAACACTACTCTGAGGTACTCTAGCACTAATATGCTTTATTTCCGAAATTTCGTCGCCGAGTAATCGGAGAGAAAGAAGAAAAGATAGTATTAGTGAGAAAAGGATTTGCTGATTTTGAACACCAAACGCTTGCTCTACATCTAAAAGAACTGCATAACAATAGTTTTTGTCTTCCAAAGCTCTATTTATTACATTTACGACACTATGACATTGTTATATTGATGCTGTCGTATTACACTTTTCAGGAATGCTTTTGTGGTTATGCTTCTAAAAATTAGTTTTTCAAGCAGTTTAGATATTATTGATAGTAGACTAACTGGCCTGTACGATGAAACTTCATTAGGTGCCTTACGTGGTTTTAAGATCATTACAATTTGGGCAAATTTTAGTTAAGAAAGTCAGTGCGTTGGGCGAAGTATTGCGTTGAATAACATAGTTTTTTTACAAGTTTATTGCCAGATCAACAAATGGCAGTTTGTTATACATAGCATTGATAAATTAGAATACAATAACTAAACTATAATAGAATGAGACTAATTAGCAGTCTCATGGGTATGTAAAAACAATAACGAATAATAATAACGATTGACCATAACAATATGATTTAGTTGTGTTCGCGATTAGGTTGGATAATATCTTGTGGTAACCTGCGTTTCAGTCTAGTGTGGATATTTGTTTGAAACAATTCATAGTGTATCGCACAACTACACGCACTTGAGTTAGTAATAAAGTTGTTAGCACATTTTTTAATAAACTCTTCCTCGTATAATACTCCTAGTTCTTGATGTAGTTATATGTTTCGTATGTACCATGGTGCGTTAACTGCGCTTCTCAACACCTTGTTTTCAAATCTCTGCAATTTTTGTATGTTGCTTTTGGAAGTATTACACCATACAGGTGATGCGTATAGTGCCAGAGGCCGTAGCAGGCTTTTGTACAAAAGTACCGCACATTCAATTTTTAGTGTTGAATTTCTATTTATGAAGGGATATAATTGTCTTAGTCTAGTATAGCTTTGCATTAATTTGTGATTAATGTGATATTTCCAACTTAACCGAGTGTCGAGGTAAACTGCTACGTATTTAACTGTAGAGTCATTTGGGTTTCAAGGTATTATACTATTTTTGATATGTACATCGGTGGGTTATTAATTCTTCGCAGGGTAAATATTTTGGCTTGGGATTTATCAGCATTAATTTGCATATTCCATTGTTTGAACCAGGAAGACAGGCTGTTTGTTGCATGTTGTAATGCTATCACTGCATTTTCTAGTTTGGTCGCTTGAGTAAAAATGGCCGTGTCATCGGCAAATGTTGCTAGCGTTGTAATTTCAGGTATATCTGAGGTGTATATGTTGAATAGGATTGGTCCTAGTATGCTGCCTTGTGGAACGCCAGCACAAATGTTTTTGGTTTCAGACAATGTTGAGTTAACCCTAATTGCAAATGTTCGATTTTCCAGAAAGGAGAAGATGATGGCTTTAAGGTTAGTAGGCATATCTATGTTTAGAAGCTTCTTTTTAAGACCTCCGGTCCACACTTTGTCGAAAGCCTGTGCGATATCTAAAAATATTCCTGTAATATATTGTTTGCTTTTGAAGCCCCGTTCGATAAGTTCACTTATTCTCTGCAATTGATGACATGTTGAGTGACTTTTTCGAAATCCAAATTGAAATGTGTAATATGTTGAGATTTTCAATACTGTTAATCAAGCGTTTATGTAAGAGTTTTTCTAATAATTTAGATAGTGAAGTTAAGGGACTTATCGGTCTGTAGTTGTTTACTTATTTTTGTCTTTTCCTGGTTTTGCGAACATGAGTATTTGTGCATGTTTCCATGATTCTGGGAAATAACCCTGTCTCAAACAATCATTATAAGTGGTGCTTAAGTGGGCTTTATCTGTTAGGTGTTGGAGGATGTTGTTTGTGATGAGATCATGGCCGAGAGTTTTATTTTTGGGTAGTGTATGTATTATACTTTTAAGTTCGTTGGGTGAAGGTTGTTTTATGCGATCCGGTATTGGTAAATTTCGTTCGACATCTTTAATTACTTGCATAAGATGAATTGGCGTGCAGCTAATTGCTGGAGTGAAGGTCTTTTCGAGGTATGATGCAAAAGCAGCAGCTTTTTTGGCGTCGGAACTATACTTTTCGTGTCAGTTTTTGTAGTTAGTGTGGGAATTTCTTCTATTGTAATATGTTCTTCTATTGTATATGTAATATGTTTTTTGTTGTATTCCATAACCCTGGTTCTCCTGGACTAACAAGAGGAGGCCTAGTCGTTGGGATCACGGATTTTATTCAAACTTAGTACACTTTTAGTAATCCATTAGGACAACATAATGGGTCTTTAACAAGGCACCACAAACAAAGCGTTTTTGAGAAAATCGCAAGAGAAGTTTTATGCGTCGAATATATGGCAGTGCGTTGCAACTACGAACATGGGGTGGCGGCAACCGAGTAGTTAGCGTTCGAATTTCGCAACTACTGGATCACTGGTTCGAATCTCACTTGGTGTTATTTTTTTTCTATTTATAATATTTATTTTTTTAACGCTGGTCATATTCTTTTACTTATGTAGTATATGTATTACAATTCAAAGATATTATACTACAAACTTTTATTGAATTTCCAGTGTTATTAGGTTGTTCATTAATTTTTATTATTACAACATTCATTATATATGTATATAATAAGCCCAAATCAAACATCGATAAATAAAGATGTAAATAAGTTTATTCAATAATACAATGAGTTACAATCAAATTATAAGGGTAATCTACAATTATTCGTCAGATGTGTTTTCGGCCTTACAAGGTACAGGATGATATTTTTCATATAGACACGGAAAACAAATTCAAACGGTATCTATTACATTAAATGAATGCAATGTCCCCGCATGCACAAGTAGTCTTCAAACTTGCTATGGAAAAACAAACCTCGTTGTAATTTTGAAAATTTTTCTTTTTTCTGACAATTTTGATGCAAACCATTCGCAAAGCATTTCCGAGAATCTAACCCGATAGCAGGTATAAGGGATCCCAGAAAAACTTTATGCGTTTGGTAGTTTACTTGTCGATAATTATAAATATAATAATTGTTGTAATAATAATTTTAGTAAACAGCCAAATAACATTGGAAATTCAATAAAAGTTTATAGTATATTATTTTGAATTGTAATACATATATTATATATATGAAAGAATATGACCAGCGTTGAAAAAATAAATATATAAATATATATATTGGCGAGTTTTATTACGGCCGAGGCCGCGTCTCGCTTCCCAAACGCCACTTATTTCTATCTAGCCAATCTCCTTCTAATCTTCGGGATTCCATAGCGTCCTGTACCTCTGCTCTCCAGCTTCGGCGAGGTCTACCCCGTTTGCGACGTTCTGGTGGTACCCATTTCCAAACTTTCTTCGGCCATCTGTCGTCATCCATTCGTTCTAAGTGTCCATACCAGATAAGCCTTTTTGTTTCTATGGTATTGATTATCGTACCATCCACCTCCATTCGCTGTCTTATTTCTTCATTTCGCACGTGTTGTAGCTTAGATACACCACAGCTCCGCCTCCAATAGTCCATTTACAGTGCCATTAGACGGTTTTTATTTCGCTGATTAATGTCCCATACGTCTGATCCATATGTGGTGATGCTTTCAATTATAGTCTTATATATTGTTGTCTTCGTTTTTTTTTGTAATTTTATCATTCCAGAGTACCGTGTTCAGCAGTCGAATAACTCTCCTTCCTTGGGCTATTTTAAGATCAATGTCCGCGTCACTTCCTGGCGTACTTGAAAATAAAACTCCAAGGTAGCGAAAATTTGAGCAACCATGAACTACGTCGCCACTAATATTCAGGTCCATACCATCGTCTCCAATTACTAGGTGTTCAGTCTTCTGCAAGTTAATCTCCAGGCCTCATTTTTTATACTCTTCCTGGAGCTTGCGTAACATATAGTTCGAGTCGTCTACGTCTTCAGTGATAATGACTTGGTCGTCAGCAAACAGTAATGTGCTAAGTATTTCGTCTCCAATCTGTAGTCCCATGCCACCACACTTTCTTCTCCACTGAATTAAGGCTTCGTTAAGATAAATTTTAAACAAATTGGGAGCTATACAAACACCCTTGTCGGAGTCCCTTTGTCACCTCAAAATCAATAGACATACGTGATCCAGATTTTATGCAGCTTGTGGCATTTTCATATAAGTTTTTTACGGCAGCGATATATATATTACTAATGTTGGAGTTTTTCATGCATTCCCATAGCCTTCTTTGAGGTACACTGTCGTATGCCTTCTTAATATCTATGAAGGTAAGATGTAAGGGTCTTCCGCGTGCACTCTTCTTTTCAATAATTTGTCTTAGTATAAATACGTTATCGTTACATGATCGTCCAGACCTAAAGCCGCTCTGTTCTTCTACTTCATTCATTTCTTCCTCTATTTTTTCTTTCAGTATTTTTCCGTATATTCTGGACATTGAGCTGATCACGCTAATGCCCTGTAATTCTTGCAGTCAGTTCTATTACCTTTTTGTAAATTGAAGAGATATACACTTGTTTCCATTTTTGGGCACTTTCTCACCTTTCAGGCATTTGTTGAATAGTTTGGCTAGAATGCTAAACAGTTGTGTTGGAGCAGCCTTTATAAGTTCAATGGGAATATTCCCCGGTCCGGGTGCTTTGCCATTTTCATTTTATTCACTGCTTTTACTACATCATCAATTTCTATTTTTGTAACATCATTAGGGAGTGAATTTCATTTATTTCTACTTCATCATCTTCTGTTTCTATAAAATCTGCTCTATCTTCTCTTAGTAGTTTCTTATAGTATTCTCTCCATGTGTTTGTACTGATCAGATCGATACCTCCGTTATTCTTATTCTCTACACGTATTGCTTTCAGGGTTCTCCACGCTTCATTCGATCTTGTGTTACCTCTGCATCCATTTATTTCTTGACATTTGTTCTTCCATGCTTCATTTTTTCAATGTGCTACCGTTCTCTTTACTTCTCTGTTTATTCTCGCGTATGCTTTTCTATCTTCTCTGTCGTTCGTGTTTAACCATTCTATGTAGGCGTCTTTTTTACTGTCAACAAGGTTTTTTATTTCTTGGGTCCACCACACATTAATGCTCTTCATTTTTGTTCTTGTATTTTCCCCCAGGGCTTCAAATGCTGCTTCGTGAATTATCTTTTCGATTTCATCATACATTTGTTGTGCTGACGACTCTTCTATGTATCGTAGTTTATTTGCCAGTCTTAATTTATATAGGAATTTTGTCGACTCGTCTTGTAGTCCCATTAAGTTATATTTTCTTGTATCTACCGTATTCAGTTCCGGTTCCTCCTCTTTTTCATGCTGGTTATAATGTTTGAAAGGGATATAGAGTTTTCCTATTAGTAGATGGTGATCGGAGCCGCATTCCGCGCCTCTCTTGACTCTCACGTCTTTACATATTAGGTTTGTATTTTGGCGGATAATTAGGTAATCGATGACAGATCTTAACTGGCGGGATGACTGTGTCCAGGTATAGCGGGGGACATCTCTGTGTTTAAACCACCCATTTGTAATTCTTAGAGCATACTGAGGGCATATTTCTATTAACTTCTCTCCATTATTGTTCACCGTGTCTTCACCATATATTCCTATAATGGGGTGATTAACTCTCTTCCCAGTACGTCCATTAAAGTCACCAAGTAGTATTATTACCTTTCGATCACTAATTCCATCTAGTACCGCCATCAATTCTGTATAGAATTTTTCTTTTACTATATCATTAGCATCTTCGCTGGGCGCGTATATTCCAACTATTACTATCTCATGTCCTCTTATGTGTAAATCGGTTTTAATTACTTCTTCGTTTATTTGCTCCCAACTCTAGAGGTTCTTTTTTAGTGTTTTCTTTAATATTATAGAAACCCCTCTTTTCGCTCTCTGATCTTTAGGAATTCCGCTATATATATGTATATAGTCTTGTTTTATTTCGGTTCCTGTACCCTTTCTCTTAATTTCGGTAAGGACAGCTATACCTATATTATACCTTTTTAGTTAGTCAAGTACTTCTGTCATTTTGTTATTTATTCCTTGGACATTCCATGTGGCTATTTTGGTGTTCCATTTGTGCTTATTTCCTTTAGTGGTACATTTATTTATCTGGTTGACGTTGTTTACGTGCGAATATTTGCCCCCCCCCCCCAGAATCTTTGGGGCTGACTGTGATTACAGTACCAGATTCTGAGCTATTTGCTCTACTCGTCTGGGGTAGTGTCGTTTTACAGTTCGCAGGCATGTTTGGGAAATTTTAAAATTTGTCGTTTTTATGATGCTGGGTTGCAAGTCCACTGCGATCACCCTCCTCCTTTACCCGGGCTTGGGACCGGCAACATCACCTGCTGAGCTACAATATAAATACAAACAAAAAATAACACCGAACCGAACCGAACCAGCTATCCAGAGGTTGCGAAACTTGAACGCCAACCACTCGGCTGCCGCCACCTTATCTTGGTATTTGACGCATAAAACTTCTCTTGCGATTTTCTCCAAAACGCTTGGTTTGTGGTGCCTTGTTAAAGGCTCATTATGTTGTCCTAATGGACTACTAAAAGTGTACTAAGTCTGAATAAAATCCGTGATCCGAACGTCTGAGCCTCCCCTTGTAAGATCAGCTGTCTGTTGCTTGTAACAATTTATTCTTATGTTATCTAATTCCCTTTTGATTAGGTGTGCAATATTGTTTAGGAGATTTTTAGTTATGAGGTTCTTGGTTATTTGCCATTCACGTCGTATTTGGCTTTTGGTTTTGATTAGTTCAATTATGTATCTCGTGGGATAATTGTAGTTTCTAGGAATGGTCCTTTTTTGTGGTTTGCAGGGAAATTTTATACTGCTTTGTATCAATGTGGTAATGTGGTTTATCATCGAGTCTATGTCCTCGGTGGTGTGGAGGCTTTTAGAAAAATGCAAATTGTCGTCTTAAGTTTTTAAATTGATACCAGTCTATTTTCCCGTTGACAAGTTTTGAATTGGGTTGTTTGACAGATAATGTATTTGCAAAAGATACAAAAACTGGAAGATGTTCAGAGTTGAGTTCTGTTATGACATTTTGAAACACTGGTTTATTAAAGTTTTTGTGAAGTACAATATCGAGAATATCGGGCTGGTGATCAAATCGGTAGGGGTAATAAGTGTACTCGTCACGAGTTAAGATTTGGAATGCGTTGTTTATTGCAAAATTTTCCAGTTTTATTCCCTCTGGGTTAGTAGCTTTACAGCCCCATAATTTGTTTTTAGAATTTATTTCACCTATGACCAATAGTGGTCAGGTTGTATCAAAAAATTTTTAATATCTTCTTCGATTAGTTTTTTGTTCGGTTGTCCGTAAGCACTTATTATTGTAACGTGGCTCTGATCATCTAGTGTAACCTTTATCGCTGTTGTTTCAATTTTTAAATTGTCGATTTCAGAAAGTCGTGTGTGTTCGAATTTTGTTTTTATTAGAATCGCCACTCCTCCTGCGGCTACAGTAGAAATCCGATCATTACGGTAGGTGTGATATCCTGGAATTTTAAATTTTATGGTGTCGTCTAGATGGGTCTCTGTTATGCAGGCAATGTCAAAATTATATCGGGCTAAGAAGGCTATAAATAGTGAACGTTGGGTGTTGATTCCGTTCGCGTTCCAATTAAGGATGGTTAAATTTTGTATGACTTTTTTATGTTTATTTTTATTGTTAGTCCATTAGCTGAAGTGGTTGTATTGTTAATTAGATTTAATCCACTTTTGAGTTTTTCTGCAAATGTCTGCGTGTTATTTACGTTGGCGTATCTACGATGGGGAGCACTGGTGGTAGTTGGTTGGGTTCTAGTTCGTTGCGTGGTGCGGGCATCCCCGATAGTTTGCACTGTGGTTTCCTCCGCAGTTTGCGCATGTTGGTGGATCGCTAGATTTCATTTTGCAGTCTGTATGTAGGTGGCTGCCGGCACATTGACGCATGCTGGTTTTAATTAGCAGTAATTTTTTGTAAGCCTATATTGTTGACAACGGTGGCATTTCGGTATGTTTTTAGTTTTTTTTCTGGCTTCTACTGTAACTATTGAATGGTACATTGAGGTTAACGAGTAAATGCGTTTGGTTTGTTCATTTTTAGTTAAATCTACTGCGCAGACTGGCAGTGGTTTTTTGTCTTTAGTATATAAGCGAGTTACTGTTTTGTTAGTGTTCGATAGTATTCGTTTTTGGATAAGTTAATACGGAGTGTAGTTGTGTTGTAAGATGTTGTAAATGGTCCGGTAGAGAGTTTTTATATATCTTCTATTAATGCTTTATGGTTAACAGCATTATGCAAGTAACGTGTGTTTTTTATAGAGGTATAGAACTTTGAAATGGAATAAATCAAAGATGAATTTTTTAAATTGACATGAAATTTACTTTATTCGAAAGATTATCTTCTGGCATTATAATTTAAATATGACTTATGGCATATGACCGCCACGGCTGGCTCGGATGTAGTCTAATCTGGAGGTCCAATTTTCGATGACTTTTTCCAACATTTGTGACCGTATGTCGGCAATAACACGGCGAATGTTGTCCTCCAAGTGGTCAATCGTTTCGGGCTTATCGGCGTAGACTAGCGACTTTACATATCCCCACAGAAAATAGTCTAGCGGCGTTAAATCACACGATCTTTGAGGCCAATTCACGGGTCCGAAACGTGAAACTATGCGGTTACCAAACGTTTCCTTCAATAAATCAATTGTGGCACGAGCTGTGTGATATATTGCGCCGTCTTGTTGAAACCACAGCTTCTGCACATCATGGTTGTTCAATTAATGAACGAAAAAGTCAGTAATCATGGCTCTATAGCGGTCACCATTGACTGTAACGTTCTGACCAGCATCGTTTTTAAAGAAGTACGGACCAATGATTCCACCAGCCCATAAAGCACACCAAAGAATCAGTTTTTCTGGATGCAACGGTGTCTCGACATACACTTGAGGATTACCATCACTCCAAATACGGCAGTTTTGTTTATGGGCGTATCCATTCAAACAAAAGTGAGCTTCATCGCTAAACAAAATTCGCTTATGAAAATCGGGATCAACGGCAATCTTGTTTTGGGCCCATTCACCAAGTCTACGCCTTGCTAGGTGATCGTGTGGCTTCAATTCTTGCACGAGTTAGATTTTGTAAGCACGCAAACCAAGATCTTTCCGCAAAATCTTCCATAAAGTGGATGGACACATATCCAATTCCTGTGCACGATGGCGGATAGACTGATTCGGATTCGGATCTTCCTCTACGCTACGCTCCACAGCAGCAATGACTTCTTCTGTACGCACTGTACGACGTCTCTGTGGATGCGTATTATCATTTAGAGTAAACGTGGTGCGAAGACGTTCCATAGTTAATCGAATTAATTACTCTGATGGACGATTATGTTGACCGTAAAATGGACGTAGTGCGCGATACGTATTTCGAACAGAACCATGATTTTCAAAATAAATTTGCACAATTTGGAAGCGTTGTTCAGGCGTCAGTCTATTCATGTTGAAATTCCAAACCAAACTAAACATAAATCACTTGACAACTGACAAAACGGCCGCCAGTTAAAAAAGTGTTGCCAACTTAAAGTTTTATACCTCTATGAAAAACACCCGTTATATTGGCGGTACTTTAACTTGCTTTGAGGGCTATCATTATCCGAAGAATGTGTGGGTGCTACAGCTGTTTCCAGATGTGGCGGTAGATAGTATTTGTTGCTTGTTAAAAGATCTTGGGTGGTCCATGCGTACCGTTTCTGCACCTCATTGATAGGCGGGGATAATTTATCACATTTGCGTTTATTTTGCAATTGATAATTGTTGGCGATTGTTAACAATATTTAGTAGAAATAAGTAAAATAAATCACTTACTGCTTGCAGCGATAAGCGTTTATGTCAAGCGTGTCGCACTGTTATCGGGGCGCATCCAAGGCGTCCGCTCCGATTCCTGCTCGTACTCAACTCGAATGACATAGTTAAAAAGGTGATATTTTTCTTGGCAACTCTTTCAAGCACTTTGCCGGTTATAAGGTTGTAGTCCGGTGCCTTATTGATATTTAGAAATTTAATTTCAGTTTGTATTTTAACAGGCCAAAAGGCTTAAATTGGCGGAAACAGTTGTAGCGGAGCTGCTGCTAGATACTCTTCAACTTCAGGACTAGCATTATTCGTGTGTAGCGTAGAAACTTCTGGTAGATGGTGAGCAAATACTTTCCTGCTTTTCCTTTACCCGATATGGTCTATTGTTCTTGCTGGGTTTTTATCGGTGGGACAGGTTCCAGCGGTCATTTGAAACACTTTGCAGCTCTCCAGAGGGAATGATCATCTCTTGTAATACCGCTAAAATATGTTTAAAATTGTTGATTGCGAAATTTTTAGTTTTGCTTTTAGGCGGTTATTTAGTTGGTTATAATTTTTTTTTGTCCAGGATATTGTATGTGCGTTGCCATATAGCCCTCGCTTTACGTTTTTCAGCTATAAGCTTTTTGGGCTTCTAAATCTGTGCTTCTACGTGCAGCAACTGAAGCGACATACGATTCCGCTTCCTGTATTGTTTTAATAAACTTATCCGTTCTAACATCTAGGTCTTCTGGTTGTTTTAACTTAATATTCAGCTTTAGATTAAGTTCGATGTACTCCTTAAAGAAATCCCAGTCGGTATTTTTGTTGCAAATTGCAGCAGTACTTTCTCTGTATATTACTCTAGAGCTAATTGTGACAATAATAGGAGCATGATTTGACGAAAGATCATAGATGAGAATAGTATTTTCATAACTATTTAAAATGCTATTTGTAACAAAAAAGTTCAGTAGGTCTGGGATTTTATCTGAGTCGCTTTTGCCAGTATGTTGGAGTGCCAGATGAAAGATACGAGTAGTTTTTTTCATTAAATATGGTGAGTAGCTGTCTACGTTTGAAGTTATTAGTCTAGATCCCCCTCCTGCAAGAAATCTAGGTCCTGGCGTATCTAAATAAGATAGTAGTTTTTCTTTATTTAAACGGTGACGCGGGGGGCAATAGATTGCAGATAAAGTTAGTAGAGCAGATAGACTATTAATCTGTAGAAATGTAGCCTAAAGAAATTTTTCTTTATATTTTGACAGTTCATGATGGATTATTGTTCTTTTCACTATGACAGCAGATTTTCACGAACTACGCCACTTGGGTATTCGGTGTAATAAGTTTCATAGTACGGATCTTGATTCTTTAAATGAGTTTCAGAGACTAGCATGATGTCAATTTTATTTTAATTAAGAAAACTACGACTTCATCTCTATGTTGGACTAGGCCATTGGCATTCCATAATGCTATTTTTAGTGACTTAGCCATTATGTTCTTATTTTATTAATTATTGTGGTTAACATGAAGAAGATCATACCATTTTGTTGTAGCAGCTGTTGAAATATATTTTTTTATTCCCCAAGGAATATTGTTTATTGTTGTTTCAAGGTTTGTAGTTGGATTTTGTGGAGTATTTGTGGGAAATATTTGTGGTGTAGGGTTGGCTTTGAGCCCGTCAGAATATCTTAGACGTCGGTAGATTGGAGTCATACTATTTTGATTATCAATTGATTTTTTTTGTAGGTCTTATAAATCCTACAACCCTTATAATTTGCGGGATGCAGGCCGCTGCATAGTACACAAGAGGCAGACGCATCTCTGTTTCTTTTTGGATGTTTTAGTAACATGAGCATCTCCACATTTAACACATGCGAATGAGCAATGACATCACGTTTTTGTGTGATTGTATAATTGACATCTTGTACACTGTACATGTTCGGCTTTTTTGCGTGAGGGCTCAAACTTTAATAGACATATTTTGTAGGAATTTGAGTTGATATATTTCTTTATTATTTTCTGCCGGCTCTAGATCTATAAAGAGTAAGCGTAAAGGGTCATTTGTTATTTTACCTTTTATATTATGCGCATTTCTAATTATGAAGCAAAGTTGATCTAATTCTTTTTTAATTTTTTCTACCGGCACTGTGGGGCGTAAGTGGCTTATTATTATGAAATATGCTCTCTGTTGCTTAAATTGGAACGTATGATGTTTAATGTTCTTTTCTTGTAGGTGTTTACTTAAATTTCGGTAAGCTTTCGCAGTTTAGACATTCTTTTTTACCTCATTGTTAGCCATTGATTTGGATAGTCTTTTGATGATATTACCGCGCTTAAATTTTTAACCAGGGTAGCTTAAGACACCCTGAATACATTTTGGAGCCGGCTTTGGGATTTTTATCTCCGATGTTTCAGCTGCATCTTTATTCTTTTTTGTAACTTAACTTAAAAGAGGGGAAAATCTATTTTTATGACTAGACGTAGTCTTCGCAGATGATGTACCTACTTGTCTTTCATTTATTACGTGCTTTTTGGTTTGTATTTGCGTCGCGCGTTTTCGTTTTAATCTGCGCACTTCTTGCCAGCTGTTTTCCATATTGGTGGTGTCTTCCTCAGAGTCAGATAAGACTTCCATATTGGTTTCAATTTGTTTTTGCGAGGTTACTGAGGGAGTTAGTGATGATAATGGAAAAAATTAGTACTGATAATTAATGGCAGCGACAGAGAGATTTAATAACATCTGTGCGTTATTTAAGAGTTGTAGCTGTTGATAAGGTACTTTAATGATAAAATACATTGTTTGGGTAAATTGAATTGAAAATAAAGAAAAAAGAAACAGATTACCTATCTTGGGATCAGTTGACCGATGACTTGCGAGCTTATCCATTACACTCGAGTGCTTAGCGTCGCAGCGTTGGCATTTTATGCGGAATTATACGTCTGGCATGTGGGGGTTCTACTACTACACTTATATTCAGTAATATTTTTGTTTTATAGATTTTTTATTGTTATCATTTTGCTTCAACTGCACTTTAAATATTGGGAGCGATTTTTAGATTTTCCATGTTTAATGTTCCAAATGTTAACTTCAGTGTGTCCTAGCTCTTCCAGTTCTTGCTTGATTTTGGTTGTGTCTGTTGAGTAATATATGTTTGTAATAACTACTTTAAACTTTATCTCTTGTTTAGGTTTATATATATTGAATTGTTTTTTGAGCAAGTGGTTCGCTAATAATAGAGTATGTTTCGCTTATCTTACTTTGTATCTTGACTTGTTCATTACCTAGGGCTTTGAGAATGTAATTGTCTTTAGCAATTTTATTTAAGAGTGTTATTAATGATTTTATGTTTTTGACCTCCCCTATAAAGATTGGGGGTGATAGTAGGACTTTAGTAGTGGGTTCATTTTGTTCTTGTGTCCGTCAATGACCAACCGGCCAGAGATATTGATAGCGTTCATACCACTGTAGATGTAGAACCTTGCACTGTGAAAATCAAATGCGAACTAACGATATATTTAAGTATCTTTAAGTACACTACCTCGATTTTAGACTTGCACCTATTATATAAATTTAAAATATATTGCCAGAAAAGAAATTTTCGTGAAATGAGGAGACAATTAACAATAATTTGATGGCATTAAAAAAATGTGCTCGGAGATAAATTAGGAAGCTAGAGCAATGTTAGACCAAACGTATTGAAATTCTGAGTTACTTTGAAAAAGTACAATTTAAATCACATTTATTTCGTTGTAATTTTTTTCTAAAAATTCTTTAATTTATTGTTGCATACGATTATGTGTATGATACAAATGCTTTTTAGACGCCCGCTTTATATTATGATTTTTATAATTTGATAAACTAATATTCCTAACACATCTATTTAAAAATAAAAGGAAGAGTAATTATAATAGCATAACTGTGGGTTATTTTTCATTTCGTTATAACTTAAGGCATGGTAATAAATAAACATGTCACAAGCAATAGTTTAGTATTCACCTTCATAAACATACCTGCACAAACCAAAATGCTTGTTAAGCTATCCCTTCCTGAATCTTTACAATATAAATAATTATAATAATATCTTATACGTTTTGTCAAGTTTTTTCCTAGTTGTATATGTTTTGTGCTAAACTGCGACAAAGTGCAGAACGATTAATTTAATTCACAGCACATTTTCTGACAGTTTGTCAATTTTTGATGAGGTTAAAGAACTAAAACCACTTCCTAACTCTGTAAAGTTAGTATCTTTTAAGAGTTTGACGCAATGAAGTTCTTAAAACTTCAAATTGATTAATTTTGAGGTTTTATACTTATAAACTTTCAAAACGCACAATGTAATCGGTACAAATACCAATTAAAAGTATTTTATGTCACTTTGTTGATAAATGGAGTACGAATGCCAGAACAGCAGCTATTTTGAATCACATGCACGAACCCACTAGGTTCCCTATATAATTAGGATGTATGCAATAACAAGGTTAAAATGCTAAACTAGTTGTGTTCGTTTACTGTTGCTGTTCCATACGCCCACTAATTTCTGTTGTGAAACAGCTTTTGCTTGCGGAAATTGGCTTCATTTGCATACTCCGCGCTGAATGTTTGGAACTTCGTTGGGAATAGCTTAAAACATGTGAAACGTAACTTGGCCATAAGAAAAACAAATCAATTCGGGCAGCTTAAAAATGTACACCGAAGTATTCAGTTACAACGAAGACAAAAATTTAATTTATAAAAGTTTATTTCAGTTTTTTTGGGGTATTTTCTGCCCCAAGAAGTATGCTTCGCATGCAAAAGAATTAATTTGAAAACATTTTATTCAACATTTCTAATAATTTGTAATTTGCAAGACCCGTACCCGCTAAATTGACGATTTATTCTATAAAAGAATCAGTCTGGCAAGTAACAGACCACCGCAGTTTTTTACATTTTTTTGTGCGTTCAAATATTGCTTACGTTACTACGGCAGCTCTTTCTTGAGCATCAAAGATATAACAGGCATTACGAGGTATGTATCATTAAATCTTCATCTACATTAAATTAATTTCCTTCTAGATTTTATTTATGGGAAATAAACAAGTAATAACCATTGTATGTATTAACTGTTGGGAAGCCATCTTTCACAAACAAACAGGCAAATTCTCTTCACGAATTTGATGATATGCGACCATTTTTAAACAAATTTTTGCATAATGCTTTCCCGTAAATGCGGCTCTATTTCAGCATTTCTGATACTCTCTTTTAACCCTGAAACCGTAGCAGATTTGTTTACTTAAAACATTTCTTTCCAATAGTTCCAGAAGAAAAGATCTAGTAAGATTAGATCGCAAGACCATGGCGGCCAATCGATGTTACTCCTTTGCGAGATAACACGACAAGGAAATTTGGTTTGAAGTGAAGTAAGTTTATTACGTGCTGTGTGACGTAGCTCCATCTTCTCAAACCGTATGTCATTCAACTTCAAATAATTGGTTTTATCGAAAAAAAAAGTGTTTAGCATTTCTGATAACCGACATAATTAACAGTAATAACGTTGCCAGCCTCGTCCTTAGAAAACTACAGGCCAATGATTTGTCCAGCGCACAATGCACACGAAACAGTGCACTCTTGTAGATTGGTTTGCCGTGAATATCCCGTAGATTTTTATTATCTCAGATGCCACAATTTTGACGATTTAAAAGTCCATTTAAAGAAAAATGAGATTTATCGCTCAATATAGTGTTTCTCTAAAATAGAGTTCACAAATGTATGGCGTTTCTGGTAGTTAGTTTTTTTAAGTTCATGTGTCAATTAGAGTTTATAGGCGTCCAGACCATAGTCAAAATTTCTTTTGCGAATCGTAACTGATCGCCTGCTTTCATAATAAATTTAAATGATATTGTTGCGTTGTTGCTCATTATAGTTTGTTTTTCAAATTCATTTGTTAATTTGATTTATTTACCTTGTAGGCCTCTAACATTCCACGCCCCTAGTTTCCATATTTTTGTTTGTATTTCTTGCGTGTTTTCTTTGCTTTTAGTATTCTTAGTAGTTTCCTTTTCATTGTTCTTGTTTGTATTTGTTTTTATGTGTTTTTTATTTCTTATCTTCTTTTCTTTATTATCCTTACTCATTTCCTTTATCACTGCCTCGCCTGTCGTTTTTTTTCATCCTCATCTTTATTGTCTAGTTTTTAGTCTCGAGGTTTTGGTTATTTTTTTAAATTTTTCTTGTATGCTGTCACCATCCGGAGATCTTTCATACAATATTCTTTTTTGTTTATATTTTTCTTGTCTTCTTCTACAGAATTCTTTATTTTTTGTTCTCCTGTTCTTTGGGGCTTGTAGATTTTATTATTTATTATTAATTTGTCGTATCTTATTATTGCCTTATCTCCTTTGATTCTAGCTTCTTTCATTTTTGGTATCAGCAGTTTTCATTCCTTTTGTATGTTTTTGGAATAATCTTCATCTATCCATATGTCTGTTCCTTTTAGGTTTCTTCATTTTTAATATTCTATTTTTTTTTCTTATGAGTTTTGTAATATTGGTTTAATTTGTTCTTGTATTCTGTCTTACTCATCCGGAGATCTACTTCATTATCAATATTCTATTTTTGTAATTGTGATATTTTCTTAGATCTTCTTTACTTATGATTCTTTATTATTTTTTCTCCTGTTCTCTTGGGGCTTGTTGTATTTTATTCTCCTGTATTATTAATTTGTGTATCTTAATTGATATTATCTCCGTTTGATTCTAGCTTCTTTCATTTTTGGTATTATGTCCAGTTTATTATTCATTTGTTTCATTGTCTTTAATTAATACTTATTATCGATTTTAGGTTTCATTGCATTATTTAATTTTCTATTTTCGTTTAAATAGCTATCTCGTCATGAAGCTTTCACTATAATTGGTTATCCTTGTGTCTCTTTTATTTCAATTCGTCTGTACTTCTATCTATCTATCTACTCAGTAGTATTATCAATTTGTTGGTACTAGTCCCTATTTGTGTAATTTGTATTCTGTTTCTTTACTGTATCTTCGTTTCATATTTACTTTATCTTGTATTGTTTCCTATTCTATATTTGCCTGACTTCTCTCTGGCGCTAGTTGTTCTTATTTATTTATCCTGTTTCATTAGATATTTCTTAATGTTATGCTCATAACCTGTAAAGTATTTGATTTAAACAATTTCTTTTGTGATTCTCGTCCTAGTTTATTATTCATTTGTTTCATATTGTCTATCTATATTAATAGGAACATTCACTGTTTCGGATTTACTGTGCTCGATATCACTGGTTTGTGTTTCCAGGCTTTTCGTTCCCATGGCTGCGAATTAGCTATCGCCGGTCCGTCAGAAGACCTTTCGCTATTATTAATCGTTGTATCCTTGTGTTCGTTGTGTTTGTTCTTTATTCATGCAGCTCGGCCATGGTCTGTTTAACCCATATTATTTCTATATGCTCTCAGTAGTATTCAGATTCATGTGCTCGGCCACTAAGGTCCTTTTGTCCGTAATTTGTAGTTGTTTCTGATTATTATTTGATCACCCTACTTCACTGCATCGTATAATGTGTTGCCTCATATCTAAGTACCAGATCCGCAACGAGCAGTGGTCTACTCTTGGACGCTAAAATTTCTTTATTTTTGATATCGGTACTATAGCACTTTAGAATTTCTGCCTTTTATGCGGCTGACCTTATAGTTATTAATTAGTTTAAACACATCTACTTTTATATTTCGCTCTGTCTTGTTTATTTATTTGTCTTCTTATCTATCGTATTTTAACACACATTTTCACTGTTTTCGGCTGATTTACTCTGCTCGATATGGCCTCCTTTAGACTTTTATATAGGAGTGTTGCAAACACCTTTAAGTTGAAGTGGAAGTCCATAGGGTAGAACGAAATATTTAATGACCACCATTTATTGGTAGGGAAAATAACGAAGGCACAGAAATAAAAAAACTTAAAACAAAAAAAAGAAAAACCACATACGGATAAAAACATACAAACTTAGAAATAAAGAATTAGCCACAAGATATAAAGAAATAACCGAAACCAACCTGCAAAATAAAATGGACAAAATAAAGCAAGATAACACACAAAAGGATAGAAGACATTTAAAGAAATAATTATTAGTGCTGCAAAGAGATAATTTTGCAGAGTTAGCAAATCAGTAAATGGGAAGAAGTAAATAGCCTGGTGGACCAATTAATTAAAAGAGAAATGCAAGAAGAAGAAGAAAGAATGGAAAAATATCTAACAAACAAAATTCAGCAACAATATGAAATATACAAAACTAAAGGACAAAAGTAAATGAATTAGTAGGAGCAGCTAAAGAAAAATCATGGATAGATTTTGAAAATAAGATGGAAGGTATTAACACTGGGAATCAGAAATTATTCTATAAAGTACTAAAAACCTTTAGAACAGAACAAACAATGAACAAAATATACATAAAAAACAAAAATCAAGAAATACTTAACAAACGAAACAGATATAATGAATAGATGGAGGGAATATTTTCAGGAACTATTAGGACAATAAACACAACCGAACGAAAACATAGTAACCGAACACGGAAATGAAAACCAGGTTAAACACAGGTTAAAGACAATATTAGAACTACAACCAGCAGAACCACAAAACGGATTTAGACCGGGAAGGAACACATAAGATCACACCTTCACAATAAAACAAATAATAGAGAAAAGACAACCACAAAATAAAAACTTCTACCTAGCCTTCATAGACCTAAAGAAGACCTTTGACACCGTATCTAGAATAAAAGTATGGGAAGGACTTAAAGAAATGAGAATACACAATAAAATAATGAAAGTGATTCAAGACTTATATAAAAACAACACAAACTATATAATAAGGAACAACATGAAATCAGAAGGCTTTAAAACAGAGGTGGGATTAAAACAAGGAGCAGGCCTCAGTCCAACCTTATTCAGTGTACACATAGACAAGATCATCAAGAAAAGCAAACAAAAATTAAATTAACCATTTATTGAATATAGAAATCTAGAAAGTGTAGAGATAGAAACAGGAGTTTTTGCGAATGACATGGTGATAACAGCGAGAAGTGAAAAGAAACTACAAGAAAACTTAAACATGTGGAAAGGGATAATGGAAGAAGAAGGTATGGAAATAAATATAAATAAAATAAAAGTTATGATAATTGGAGAACAGGATGCTAAAATAAATATTGAAATAAATAATGTAAAATTAGAACAAGTAGAAGAATATAAATATCTGGGAGTAACGTTAGAGAAAACAGAGAAACAAGAAGCAGAAATAAATGAAAGAATTAATAAAACAATAAAGCTGTATTATGCAATGAATCAAAAATTTATAAATAAAAAAGAAATCTTTAAAAAATAACAAAAATAAAAGTTTTAATACTATATACAGACAAGTACTAACCTACGGATGCGAAACCAGGGTACTATCAGAAAAGCAAAAAAAAAACAAGATACAAGCCGCAGAGATGAAATACTTGAGACGAGTACTAGGAGTGACTAGAAAATACAGAATTAGAAACACACAAATAAGACAAGAACTAGGAGTACAATCAATAATGCGCTTCATTGAACAACGACAACTCAATTGGTGGGGCCACATACAAGGAATTAATAGTAAAAGACAAATAAAATTAGTGTATGAAGCGAGGACACAGACAAAAAAGAGAAGAGGAAGACCAAAAAAACATGGAACCAAGTAATAGGTACAATACTAAAATAAAGAGATAAAACATGGGGAGAAGCAACAACATTAGCAAAAAAACAGAAAAGAATAGAAGAAGTTCATAGATAAAAAATAAAATAAAATGTAAATACATATCACAAAATATTGTAAACCCGACACCGTTATAAGGGTATATGATTATAATAAAAAAAAATAATGACGTTATAAATTTTTACTTAATGACTTATGATGAAATATATAAATATATCAAAATACCAACGAACCAAAGACGTGGTTAGGTTCTCAATATTTCATAATATTGTCAACAATATTATTTATCTTGATTTCAATGCCTGACATCCGTTGCTTCTTCAGTAGGATTTACTTAATAAGTACGATAATTATTTGTATGTCCAGTTTTAGTTTATTGGCCAATTGTTAATACCATTCAGATATTCTTGTGAATTGGTTTAACGTCTTCCATCACAAAAATTCTATTGTGAAGCAGTGTCAATATGTTATGCCGGACGTAAAGTACTAAAGAAGTTAATAGTAGCATAAAGAAGTCTGTGCGTCTTGGAGGAATAATTGTCAATGTAGTTGTGCCAGCCATTAAGTTATGTTTTGAAACACGTCGTAAAGAGACGATCTGTTCTAGTTCGTACGAAATCGAAGAAAGAGTTATGATTGTGTATATTAAATGCTAGGGCTCTAAACTAAGTCATTGAGCTAATAACTTACTATCTAGGCCAATTTATTGATATACCATAATAGACTTGTTATTGTTGGTCGAATAATAAAATTCCTTGGAAAATTTTGTTTCTTAGATATATTGATAAGCTCTGGTAAAGCAGGTAATAAACCAGGCATTTTGTATCCAAGCCTCTTGCAAATCATACCCCTTAATAAACTATTTGGTTGAAAGAAGTTAACATTGCAGTGAAGTCTCTTAGATTATTTTTCATTACATGAAAAGCTCCGGTTAGTCACAAGATCTACCAAGTTGCTTGCGGTACTGCTAACTGGATTCTAAACCTGAATTGTTTATACTATTAAGTTTAATAAATTTCCTTATTATTATTAAAGTTTAGCAAAACTTCAAGATGACGATTTCATTGCTTTTGAGCATTTTAACTTGTGCGAACAAATTAAAGCATTTGACAAGAAGTTTGAACTTGTAACAGCTTAATCCAATACGTTGCTTGTCATAAAAAGTAATAATTGCATAGAAGTAAGAGTAATGTAAAGTAACCTTTATTCTTAGTTTGATAAGTAAATTGTAGTATACCAGTTAGAACTAATTATGCTCTAACATTTTCGAAGAACAAATAAATAAGTAGTAGCATGCGTTTTTTACAACTTCACGAGTCAATTATGATAAAAACATCAAAATAGTTGACGGTGACTTTATGTAAAACTATATAACGTACCCATCAGTTATCACCTTATTGTTGCTTGAAGCATAACTTTGTGCTATGTAATATTATTTGCATTTTGAGCTCATGTTAAGCAAATTGTGCCCCATTTGAGAAACACGATGTTTCTGAGTATATAATTGGTTGCACAACGTAATGCTAATTACTTTTATGTTTCTCAGATTATTTAAATTGCTACTGTATATTGCATAACTATATGGTTTTTGCCAGCAGCGGTGATCATTTGATGAATTTTCTTTTGGAAATTTTACATTTGTAAGGAAACTTAATATATCACTGATTAAAATACATTATCATTCCTAAATTGTTTTAGTTTCCAAAAAAATCCTGCGTATCTATTTTATTGTATTAGGCGTTTCCAGTATATTTTAGTTAACAATAAAAACGTAGCTTTTCTAGATTTTTTAGATTAATCCCTTGAAATTTTTATATTTTCTATAACAAAAGTATAAAGATGGATTGAAGGATTTGCAAAGCAAGATTAAGAAAATATTTAAGTTTTATTTTATTTTTCCTTAAATATTAGCATTCTTAGTTTAAGGATTGTCCGCATTTGATTAAAACTATAAGATTTCTATTTAAACATTTGGGTTATGGTGTTGTAAGATAAAACACATTAATGTGACTACCAACAAAGTAGTTATACTAATTTTTTTATTTTAAATTACCAAATTAGGTCTTAATTGCAACTATTTTTGCTTTGTATCACGTGTTATGGACAACAAGATCCTCAAGTCTACTGCTTATGTCTTAAAATTGATAATCGACTCTCTATGATTGAAAGTGATTCAAGTTCTGAATATATTTTGAAGCACAACCTACACAAATACATAAAGTATCATCTTAAGGTTTGCTATTTTATGATTAGCGTACTCAGAAATAAAATGTATCGTTTTCATATACATATAAATAAAATAAACAGTTTAGTCGTTTACAATAAAAAAAGTAATGGATGTTCAAAAAATCATAATAAGTTTTAAATTAGTCGTAATGTCAAAATAAGTTAAATAAAATATTGTTAAAAGAAAGAATATTGTAATTCGGCAATAATAGATGTAAGAAGAGATACATACATAAATAATTATATATAATATATATGTACTACCTAATTAATAATGGTAAGGCTCTAAAATCGCTGATGCGGGGCAGTGTGGTAAGCACCGCGCCTTGGACGACCACCATTTATTGCTTCTTGTTTAAATGAACCCAGGTACTCAATTATTTTCAGTGGCTGAGTATGCCACCCGCCAGGTATTAGAGAACTCCAGGAATAGAACCCAGGTTTACCCGCACTGGACCATGCTGGCAATCTATTACCCAATTAGTAAGATAAATAAACTAAAATAAAGTAAATTAGTAATATTTAGTGGCAATAACAACTTCTAAACGTTTTTGTATAAAACAAAAAAACATTTAACAGTAATCTACATACACATACTTCTAAGCACTTTCTAATAGCTTCCAAAAGTTTCTATTTGAGGACAAGTGGTGTGGCGGCCTTTTCGCCCTTGAACCGCTTATATAGCGGCGGCATGCTGGCGGCTGTGATGTCTGCTACGTTTTGCCGTCGCACACAAAACGGCATATGGGCTTTTGCTCGGCCGACAAGTCTGCATACGCCGTCGGCGGCACCTTTTGATATGAAAGGTGCTGTCGAATGAAAATTGCCCGCAAAGACCTACCGCCAAGCCAGGCGCGAAGCCCGGCAACAGTCGCAATCCGCAACGCGGCCAATTTGGTCGTGTTTAACACCGCATACATTCGCATTCCGCAACGCGGCCAATTTGGTCGTGTATTAACACCGCACATTCAAGCACCGCAGCTCGGCCAATTCGGTCGTGTCTCAACCCGCATTCAATCACGCATCGCAGCTCGGCCAATTTGGTCGTGTCTTCACCCCGCAAGAACATTCGCTACCCGCAGAAACCCGATCCGCAACGCAGAGGCGGCCACCTGGGAATCGCCGACGAAGCCGAAGCCGAAGCCGATTCAGGTGAGCGATTTGGCAATATTCGTTGGTGGATATCGATAGCCGCCCCCATCCGCTTACGCGACGGCCGTTTAAGGGACGATTTGGGCCTTCTCGGTTGCCGTTCCAAACGGGCCGTACTACGTTTTCACACCGCATCACGAGAGCGGCTATTTACACGCCTGCCTCTCCATTTTGGTCCTTCGAGCCGGATCGGTATCAGATACAATTTATTACGCTTTATTCAAGTAAAGTTCCCTTATAATGGATAACCTTGAATTAACATTAGTTCAGTTAACTGCCAAAAAAGAGGCGATTTTCGAACGATTTAATCGTTTATACAATGCGTCAACTAATATTTCAAATTATGAGTTACGCTCAAACGAATTATTTTTATCTCAAACTGAAGCTATTAGTGAATTATACAGCAGGTTTGAAACAATAATTGAAGAAATTAACAATTTGCAGTTTGAAATTGATCAGACTCCTCCAGACTACTCATGTTTAAATTCTATTGAAGATTTATATTCGAGTATTAAATATAAACGCAACCTTATATTGTCAAACAGCAAAACATTTACATTAGATCAAAAAAGAGGTATCGTAAAATTACCGCCAATTGAACTACCTTCTTTCGATGGCAAGACTGAGAGCTGGCCAATATTTTACGAAATATTTCGTAGCAATGTGCATTTAAATACAAATTTGACTGACGCGCAGCGTGTGCAGTATTTGATTAGTAAATTAACTCATGACGCTTTAAAATTAACCGCAGGTATTATTCCTACTTATAATATTATATGGGATAGTCTTGTTAAAAAGTATCAAGATAAACGTAGTTTAGGCAGTCATTATCTAAATAACATTCTGGATATCAAAGGATGCGTCGGTAATGCTGTTAGTTTGAATACATATATAGAAAAATATTTCGCGTCCATCGCCGCATTAAAACAGTTAGACATTCCCGATCTATTAGATTTTGTCTTGTTACATTGTGGTTTAAGAGAACTTGATCCCCAAACGCTTCAACAATTCGAAAATAGGGTGAGCGGAATAGAATTACGCTCCTGTAAACAATTTATTTCATTTACGCAAGATTATGTCAAAGTACTCGAGCGCTCGCATGTTAATAATTCGCAGACCAAGCCGCGCGCAAATTCCAGTTTACCTTATCACAGCCTTGGCCGTGGCGCACAAGGTGCCTGCAAGTCGTTTGTGTCGAGTAAACAGATTTTTAATACGCGTTGCCCGCTATGCGACAGAGAACACCAGCTGTTTCGCTGCCTTGAATTTAAAAATATGAAATCACCGCAAGCGCGTTTCGAGTTAATTAAAGCGAAACGCGGCTGTATAAACTGTTTAAGTCTATCTCACTCGTTAACTAAATGTAAATCACGGAACGTTTGTAAAATTTGTAAAAACCGCATCATTCTTTACTGCATTTTTCGAACTTAAAGAATGATCGCCGAATAAAGCCGTCTGTGGCGGCTGGACCGCAAGCAGGTAACCGTGCGCCCATAATAGCTGAGTCAGCGCATTCAGCAACGCAACCTCACACGTCTTCTGTATCGCTTAGTGCGGCGGCTCGAGTTCGGCTATATTGTTATCGACCGCACAGATCTATGCACATGGTAAAAACGGAAATACGCTCGTCGTCAGGTGTCTAATAGACAACGGGTCGCAAAATAACCTAATTACTATGGATTGTTGTAAACGCTTGAACATTCCCATAATTAAATTACGCAATTCATCTTTACAAGGTGTTGGTATGACCTCGCGACCTGTACACGGTTTTATTAATTTCGCAGTAGAATCGCGAATTAATCCTAACAACAAATATTACATTCGTGCTTTAGTAGTTGACTGTATTACAGACAAACTTCCCGCAAACTTCATTACATTAAATGAAGATATGTCATATTTAAATAATTTACCGCTTGCCGATTTATCCTGGAATGTACCGGGAGAAATTGACGTTGTGCTTGGTGCTCAACTGTTTCCTTATATTTATTTGGGAGATAGGGTCGATTCTGGTAATCGCGCACCACCCGCTATATTAACCAGCTTTGGTTACGTACTTATGGGAGATATTGCATGTCATTATGATGCAACCTGCTTACATAGTACATCTTCGTTTACCGCGCTTGCTAACGTTGACATTGAGTCAAGTTTACGGAAGTTCTTTGAGTTAGAGGAAATTCCATCTCAACGTTTTATTAGTCCAGATGAATTAGATTGCGAAAATAACTTTAACTCTTCGATTTTATTTAAAGACGGCAGATATTTTGTTGATTTACCCTTTTCTCGAAACCCCTCGGAGTTGGGTAATTCACGCGCTCTGGCTCACCGTCGTCTACTTGCGCTCGAGCGTAAATTCGATTGCGTGCTAACCCTACGCGAAAATTATAATAAAACTATCGCCGATTATATAACGCAGGGGTATTTGTCCCAGGTGCCTGACTCTGAATTGACAGAGGAGGGTTACTACATACCGCATCACGCCGTTGTCAGACCAGATAAGGACAGCATCCGTATCGTTTTAGACGCTAGTGCTAAAACGCACTCAGGGCTGTCACTTAATGACATTTTGCATGTCGGACCTAATTTGCAGGCCGACTTGTTCTCGTTGTTACTCGACTTTCGTACATTCCCAATAGCAATGACCGCTGATATAAAACAAATGTTTTTGCGCATCGGAGTAAACGAGCACCATCGTAAATACTTACAGAATTTTATTTCGTTTCAGTAGGAACGAACCTATTCGCACTTACAATTTTGACCGCGTGCCCTTCGAGCTAAAGCCTAGCCCTTACCTAGCTATGCGTACGTTACGCAACTTAGCGTGCGAGCATAGTGACCGCTTCCCTGAGGCTTCTAAACTGGTAGAAACTCAGTTTTACATGGATGATTATGTCGATTCGGTTCCCGATGAACAGACTGCCATGCGATTGTCTCGCGAATTAATCGATTTATTTAAATTAGGCTCTTTCGACCTTGTCAAATGGGCCACTAATTCACCCGCTTTATTGGAGGTTCTTCCCGAGTCTCACCGCTCACCAGTAATTTTTTTTGGCATGGGTAACGATATTTACAATTTTAAAATCCTTGGTTTAACCTGGGATCCTGCTGACGATTACTTTTCTTTAACAACAATCGCTGTAGAAGATAAATGCACAAAGCGCACGATTCTATCGCTAGTTGCCCGCTTATTCGACTTGGCGTTGTAGCTCCAGTTGTGCTGTACGCCAAAATTCTTATTAAGGAACTATGGCTAGCTAAAATAGACTGGGATGAGGTTCCTCCTGAATCCATCATCAGTCGCTTTTCAGCTTTTGCACGCGATTTTTCCGCACTCTCTTCTCTAAAAATTCCGCGCCATATTGGCATTGTGGGAAAAGCTGTAGTGAACATCGTAGCCTTTTGTGACGCGAGCTTCAGTGGTTACGGTTGTTGTGTTTATTTACACATCACTGATCCTGAAGGTAATATCACCGTCCGGCTTTTATGTGCAAAGTCGAAGGTTTCTCCAGTTAAAATAACAACGCTAGCTCGATTAGAACTTGTCGCCGCTTTGCTGCTGTCCAAGCTTGTTCGCGTGGTCCGCGATAAACTTTCCGCTCTTGTACCTATTACAGGTGTTTACGCCTTCTCGGATTCTACAATAGCGCTTTCGTGGATCCACTCATCGCCACATAGGTGGTCTATTTTTGTCAGCAATCATATTGCTAAAATACAAGATAATTTACCTTCTTCTGAATTGACAGAAGAAAGCTTGAACTTAACAAACCGCAAAAGGCTTTTAGATCAGCTTGTATTGTCTTATTGGAAAAAATGGCGAGTTGAATACTTGCACACGCTGCAAGTTCGGCAGAAGTGGGGATCACCCGATCGCCCAATAGAGATCGGTACTGTTATTCTCTTGGGTCAAGCTAATGTACCTCCTTTAACTTGGCCACTAGGCGTTATAACAGAGACTTTTTCCGGATCGGATGGTGTCATCCGCGTAGCTTCAGTAAAAACCGGGGCAGGTACATACAAACGTCCTGTCACCAAGCTATATCCTTTGCCAACCCAATAAACAATATTTTAGCTGACTCATGTATATATAGATAGTGCATTAATAGGGCATTTATATATAGTTTGTTACGATATAAATCTAACCGCAATTTAACGCATCTGAAATATAACAGTTAATTTCAGGAATTTAATGACTCTATTGTTTCAAACCGCTGTTAATAGCTCCTTGATAAGGTAATAATTTTTTGAAAGCTCAGGACCTTTCAAGGCGGGGAGTATGGTGTGGCGGCCTTTTCGCCCTTGAACCGCTTATATCGCGGCGGCATGCTGGCGGCTGTGATGTCTGCTACGTTTTGCCGTCGCACACAAAACGGCATATGGGCTTTTGCTCGGCCGACAAGTCTGCATACGCCGTCGGCGGCACCTTTTGATATGAAAGGTGCTGTCGAATGAAAATTGCCCGCAAAGACCTACTGCCAAGCCAGGCGCGAAGCCCGGCAACAGTCGCAATCCGCAACGCGGCCAATTTGGTCGTGTTTAACACCGCATACATTCGCATTCCGCAACGCGGCCAATTTGGTCGTGTTTTAACACCGCACATTCAAGCACCGCAGCTCGGCCAATTCGGTCGTGTCTCAACCCGCATTCAATCACGCATCGCAGCTCGGTCAATTTGGTCGTGTCTTCACCCCGCAAGAACATTCGCTACCCGCAGAAACCCGATCCGCAACGCAGAGGCGGCCACCTGGGAATCGCCGACGAAGCCGAAGCCGAAGCCGATTCAGGTGAGCGATTTGGCAATATTCGTTGGTGGATATCGGTAGCCGCCCCCATCCGCTTACGCGACGGCCGTTTAAGGGACGATTTGGGCCTTCTCGGTTGCCGTTCCAAACGGGCCGTACTACGTTTTCACACCGCATCACGAGAGCGGCTATTTACACGCCTGCCTCTCCATTTTTGGTCCTTACGAGCCGCATCGGTATCGTATCCCAAACCGCATCCACGAGAGCGGCTATTTACACGCCTGCCTCTCCAACAAGAAATCTCTATTTACTTTTCTTTCGAAAACATTTCCAAGTGTACCAATATCTAAGCTTCTAGACGGCTAACACTAAATATTACTATCCTACAACGCCTAATTTCTCTGTATTTATAAATTGGGGAATTATCTTCCAAGGGAAAAGTACTTAGGGTACAACTGCTGTACCGATAACTAAATTTTGTTTTGCAATAAATTATATTTGCTATACTTATACGCTTTATATGATAAATTTTGTTATCTGCATATACAAATAGTTTTTCAGTGGTATGATTACGACGCCTTTTTTTTCAAAGAAATGTTTAACTAGAAAAGTAGTAGCGTTTTTTCTTGTTTGTCATTGTTAGAGATAGCAATGACAAAGAAGAAAAAACTCGTTCATTCTTACTTGTAGTTAAATAATTGAGTGCATTAGTTTGTCTTTTAATTCTGTTTACACTAAGCAGTAATACAAAATAAAAATAATTATTTTTAGTAAGGTTAACATTTCATTATCTTAAAAAAATATAAAATTCTTATTAGTTGCTTCATCACGACGATAAGCTAATTTTTGTTTTTATAACCATTTCTCTTTTAATATAACTTATACGCAGTTATGACTTAATAATTATTCATTAATAAAATATTCTACACATTATTATTAATGAATCATTATTAACTAAATGATAATGTTAATATATTTTATTATAGGTACAAGAACACCCCAATATACAGTATACCATTCGATTAAAGTAAGAACAGTTTTTACAAGTAATTGTAAAATAGCATAAAGTAAGTTACAACATCATTAAAGAAAAATTTTGTGTTCCATTTAATGAGTTAAAATAACTAATATGGTTTCCACAACACGTATAAATGTTTTTACTTTTAAAGTAAAAACTAAATCAGAACTAGGTACTAAATTGATAAGATTCTTCTTAATAGTACAAGTCTGTAATCTGGTTAATTTTAAATTAACCAATTACTGATCCTAAACAAAATTGCTAAATCTCAATTTTATTAAATAGTTTGAAATTGAAAGAAAATCAAGTCGATCTAAATTTAAAATCGGCATTGATTAGCGATAAACTCTATTAATTTTATTGAAGTTGCATCTCTTACGGCTTCCGAATTCCGAATAATACCAAATAAATTGACATTTTTTGGAATTTGTTGAAATTTCTTAATCCAAAAGATACAAATATTAAAAGTCAAGAATTAAGAATTTATTTTTATAAAAATATAAATATATTAACGTTTTGTTTATTTTTTATATCTTTATATTTGACTTTATAACATAGGTATATTGTGCTTTATACATTTACTCCATTTTTTAATAATTGGTATCATATGTTGATTTTTAAAACTGCATAAGAAGTGAAGAAAATGTGCAAGTAAAAAATTGTAATCGTTTTTTTATGTTTAATGTTTGGGGTTCTATTGATAATCTTATTTTTGGCCTCATTAATTTATGTGAATACAAAAATTTCAACTATAATACTTTAACTATTTTTTACCTAAAAAATTTAAGAAATTTTGATGCTTAATATTACTTTTGTAATATCTTTACTTTTTAAAATAAGTAATATTTTATATTATTTATAATATCTTTAATAAAATAAATAAAACATTATCAGCTTTTTAAAAGTCATTGTATATTAAGAATTTCACTACAATTTTAGTGTTGGATATTGTAATGTTAAAGCTTTACGCCCCGCGTGAACACGGCTTGAAACTGAAAGGTTAAGGCTCTCATATGTTTGTTCTCTCTCTACCCAGTCGTCGCGCACCTTCTCTGATGCGAGGCAATGTGGCAAGCACCGCGCCTTAGATGACCACCATTGTTACTTCTTGTTCGAGTGAATCCAAGTAATCAATTGTATTTAGTAGGCCACCCAGAGAGGTCCGGAAAATTAACCCGAGTCCGTCAGCATCGCAGCCCGCCCCTCAACCACTTACCACGCTGGCATAGTATTGGGATATTAATAATAATATTAGAAGTACTATGGCATTTTCATCTGTTTATGCTATTTTTACATACTAGCACACGTACCTTAGTCTCAAATAGTTGGTTTTTTAAATTATCTTCCTCTGGCCTCTCTTCTATGCTAGAGTTATCACCATAACGCAGAAGTGTTTCTAATTCGTATTTAAACTTTTGTCTCTCTAAAATTATTCTTATTTTTAATTAGTTTTTAAAGTCTTTCAGCAATAATCCTACCTAAAACTATTGTTATCAAACTACATAAAATGTGTGTGACAAGAATTTACCGTTAGTAATTTTAGTAATCTTAGTAACCTTTATTATTTAGTAAAAAAATAATGTTTTATTTGAAAACCACCACAGCCACTCGTACTTTGAGATAAGCACATATAGAACAATTCTTATACATATGATATCTATAATAGGTCTAAAAGTATGCGTTGTATAAACAGTAGATTTTTCAGGACTTTCAGGAAACTGTAGCATACACTTTACAGAACGACTCAGTAAATTAAATGTTACAATTAACAAGCATCAACATAGTACCGTTTTATTGACTTAACGTGTTAATAAGTACACAACAAAAATAATACGTTGTCTATTTTTTGCTGTAACTTATATGCATTTATTGTTATTGTTAGTTGAGTCTGCAATTCGATTAAATTAAGATATACATATAGGCCTTATAACAAAACATATTTTGGAACCTTAATACGCAAATTTTGGTTTTACACTACAAATGTTTTTATATAGTGGCCTTTGAAATGTTTATTTGTATATATTTTCATATTTTAGTAATTACATAAAATTTCTAATAACCATCGGCAGGTTGATGTGTTGGTTTTGATTATATATGAGTTTATTAAAGAAAATATATTCTTATCTTCAAATTAAAGAAACTACAAAAAAATAAATGCTGACATGTATTTTAAACTTTACCGAAATGACAAAGGTGGTAAGGTCGCGATTCAAAATGTAAAAGCACTCACTCAGCCATTAAATTATAAAGATTGCTCCATGAACGAAAATTACTAAATGCCAGAAACAAAATTCTCGGTATAATTTAGCAATTTCAAACCAAAATCAAATTCGCACAACCCTAATGCACGTTGCTAAAAAATAATTATGTATAGTATTACCACAAACTTGTACCGAAATTAACAATAACTTACAAGTAAACTTAGCAAACCAAATAACTACCCTTTGAATTTAAAACTGTGTTTGCCTAAGTGATGAATCAGGATCAAATTATATTAAACTTGCTCTCATCTGTCGTTAATAAAATAAAATCATAGTAACTAATACACAGCAGATTACAGCTGGAAGTCTAAACCATAAGAAATTATCTATCGCATCTTTAATCATTAATTTTAGAAACACATTTTATAGAACAAACATTCTAAAACATGACGACTAATAGATTTCAGATAAACCAGTACAAGATCCAATAAATTTCAGATATGCTTTCATAACATCTATAAATCACACTAGGGTTGAGACAAATTACGATGCCATCTGACCATTCGCCAATATAATGATACTAAACAGACATATAATTAAAAAAGAATTTGTACATACTTAAAAACAAGAACATAAATTTGAAGACATTTTAAAGCTTTATTGTCGAAAACATAAGTCTACAGTTGTAAATAAAGCAACTAGCAGTGTTTGATCACTCTAACCCAGGTATCTGCGTGAGAATTTACGTCTAGTTTAGACAAGGATTTAGTCTAAAATAATACTATTACATCACACACAAAATAACCCAGATATCGGGCAAGATGGACCAGATCACAGAACCTATCTGACAAAAAAATTTAAAAAAACTAATTCCAAAAACACAAAAATGGCACGATCCAAATTTACATTGTCAACTTAAGTAAAGAAGATTGCCCCGTTTGAAGAGAATCTAAAAAACTGAAAAGACCATATTCCACCAATTAGGAACGAAGATGGTGTGTAGCACGTGAAGCACGTATAAAATGATTTCAAACTCTTGAATACACTAGCTATTGGAAAAATCAAGAAATAATGTATAAAATTTTATGTGTGATATGTCATATGTCCTTGCGTTTAAAATATTTCCCTCCAACTTCAGTAAAACTCAAAATCAACAAATGAAGTAGTTTATAGTTCTAGGATTTAATAACGAGCAAAATATTAAAAAAAATCTGTTGTACTAATTACTACAATATTAAACCGCATTCTAAGCATTGCTTATTACTCCACTTTTTTGAAGTATGCTTACATCCTGAAGATATTGGAACCTGGCAAAAAACCTGAACAGATAACATTTTATTAGTTGCTCTTTATATTAATTAAAATTTTTGAAAAGTTATTATTAAAAAATGAAAGAAGAGGTAAAACTTTCGTTAGTAATTCCGCAAAACACATTCCACCTACATAAGACAAATAAAATTGTCAATAATATCGCTACAAGCTTAGAAGAGAAGAAATAATGCACGGAAGCGTTTCTCTGTGTATCACAATAATTTTATAAGAACGTGTTATTTAATTTTACAGTGCTACTTATCCTACCATTATTATTCTATGAAATACATTCATCCACTTACGGTGTTCTGTGGAGCGGTGTATTGTAGTTTACGTCTGACAATCAAAGACAGAAAACACCATAACTGCCACCTCTAATGACATTGTCATTCTATCCGTTCGTAAAAACACCTCTAGCTCTCAAATGAAAAAATTTAGAGAAACTAAAGAGGATATAGCAAATAGATTTATTGTTGCAATAAAATAAACGAACTCTCTATTCCTAGCCAAAATATATGATGTTAAGTAATTTATGTAGAGGTAATGTTAAATGAGATTACCTCCTTCGATATCTTTTATTCTAATAATTAATTTAATTAGAACCACTCTAGAGTAGATGTAACTTGTAACTGATATTGGTAAAATGTAGTTAATAACTTTATGTATTAGACATTTAAATATAAAGTTTAAATAATATTGCTGCGTTTTCAGAAGATAGAAACCTATAGAAACATAATATAATACTATATAATACAATATAAAGTTAGTCTAAACTGTTAGGCTCGTGTCCCTGTTTTTAAGATTTTTCTATGACTAATGGTAAAAACAATGTGATGGTGAAAAGTACTATGTTGCTAGTAGTAGTGCACAAAGAAAGCGTGTTGAAATTCTCAATGTTTAATGCAGTTTTAATACAAAAGTTTGTATAAAAACTATGCACTTTTTTATTGTTGCTTTCTGCACCAATCAAAATGTTTTTGCTTTAATTTTATATTATTTGTTCTTTTACTCTTATGCCAATAATAGTGCTTGTTCTATTTGTTTTTGAAAATATCGTAATATCGTAGTAAGCGAGATGAGTTATCATTTCAATAAAGTTTGATTCATAACAGTACCTATTTACCATTGTATCTTTCAATTTCCTTATTTTAAAAATAAGGATACTTATCAACGAACTTAAAAAGTTCGTTACTGAATTCTATATGTCTGTCGGTCTGTCGGTCTGTAGGTCTGTCGATCTGTCGATCTGTCGGTCTGTCGGTCTGTCTGTCTGTCGGTCTGTCTGTCTGTCTGTCGCTGTCACAAAATTATGGATTTTTTAAAATTTTAAAATGGATTCTTATAGGAAATTTTACGCTGATTTCTAAATCGAAATCAAAAGTTTCTATCTCGAATAGTTTTCGAGATATTCGACTTCGAATTTCGGAAAATTTCGACATTGCGATTTTATGAGTAATTCTTAAAGAAAATTTTACGCTGATTTCAATAATGAAATCGAAAAATTCTATGTCGAATAATTGAGATATTCGATTTCGAATTTTCCCGAAATTCGAAATCGAAATCGAAAGGTTTTTTTAAGTTCGTTCTGGGATTGCTTACAGAGCAATCTCTTCGCCGGCCCCATGTTTTTATAATACATAATTACTATAAAAGAATATTCTGGCTTTAAAATAATATCTTTTCAAAGTATTACAAATGTAATAATATGTAATACATTAAAAGGAAGGGAAACATCCAAATTTTTAAATATACTATTACAAACATTAAATGCGAGTTTCTCGCGTTACATGACACACACCTAAACGGTAGTTCAGTTCAATTCACACCCGCTATAGTTTGTCCACATTGATATTTTCTATAGAAGCAGTAACACAAAGTCAAAGTTCATCCAATCTTGTTGACTTTAGTGGAGTATAAACCATATCTTTAATGTACTCTCAAACTATAAGATCAGGAGACCTGGAGAATAAGTCGAATAATACTAAACACTTTCTAGCACATCGGCCAATCCAGTAATAAAGGAGTTCCTCATTTAGATAATCATGCACTTCTCCATACTAAGAAATAGAGACTGATCTTGTTTAAATCCTTTGTCGGTTACGGAAAAAGGCCTAACTACAATATATGTGGCTTGTGTCATAGTCTTTTCATTAAAGAAGAAGGGTTTGCACATTTTTGTTATGGAAACGCGAAGCTATTAAGCTTTGTCCGATCCAATTTGAAATTCCATGATATTATCAGACTTTTTCGTGCCCTATATCTGAAGGTGGGATAAGGACAATAAGGAAGTTATTATGAAAAAATTTAAAAGTAACGGCAATAAAACAAGTGGAACAAAAAAGAAAATTAGATTTGATACCTGGAACGTAAAGACAATGATGGAAATGGGTAAAATGGAGGAAATAGGAGAAGAGATGAAGAGATACAAGGTGAGAATTATGGCTCTACAAGAAATTAGGTGGGAAGGAGAAGGTAGAATAGACAAGAAGAATTATTCGCTGTTGTATGCTGGAGAGGAGAAGCAAGGAAGAAACGGAACTGCGTTTATGGTCGACAGAGAAATAAGAGATAGAATTATAGAATTTAGGAAAATAAATGGTAGAATATCATGCTTGAGAATGAAAAATGGAATAGCAAATATTACATTTATAAACATATATGCACCTACAGATGTGGCAACTGAGGAAGAAAAGGAGAAATTCTATGAAAAATTAGAAGAAGTTTGTGAAGGCATAGGAAATCATGAAACCATAATAGTAGCCGGAGACTGCATTGCCAAAATAGGGAAGGAGGAATATATAAGTAATATAGTCGGAAAACATGCAATCCACGAAATATCTTCAGAAAATGGAAAAAGACTATGTAATTTGGCAACACAAATGAATATGGTTATAGCGAGTACAATGTTTCAACATAAGAAGGAACATAAAATAACATGGATGATACCAGGGAGGACCGAAGGGAATCAAATAGATCATATAATGATTAAAAAGAACAGGAAGGAAATGATAAAGGATGTAAGATCGTACAGAGGAACAAGCCTAGACACGGACCACCAGTTACTAATAGCAGAAATGAAACTAAGGATAATAGAGAATAAGAGAGGAAGAAGGATAGAAAGAAAATGGAATACAGAAAAACTAAGAAGAAATGAAAGAAAACAAGAATACGAAGAAGTAAAAAGGCAGCTAAAGAGAAAAAGCAAGACAGTAATATAGAGGTTGAACGGAAGAATATAAAAAATAGTATAACAAAAGCGGCTGAGGAAAAAATAGGAAGATAGCAGAGGAAGCAAGGAAAAGAGTGGTTTGATAATCTTTGTGAGATAGCAATAAAGAAAAAGAGAGAAACAAGATTAAAATGGCTACAAACGAGTAATGAAAATGACTACAGAGAATATAAACAAAGGAGGAAAGAAGCATCAAAAGTAATAAAAGAGAAAAAATAAAAGTGGTTAGATGAAATGTTGGATGAAATAGAAAATGACAACAGAAGTAATACAAAGCTATATCAGAAAATAAAGAAGCAAAAAAGGAAAAGGAATAACTTAGCAAACATAGATATGAAAGAATGGGAAAAATACATGAGGGAAACGACAAGAATACAAGTAGACATAGAAAGTGACAGAGAAGGAAGTAACGAGGAAATAAAAGTACCATCGGAGGAGGAAATACATGAGACAATTCAAGAGATGAAACAAAGAAAAGCAGCAGGGCCAGATAACATATGCAGTGAATTGATAAAAAGCGGAGGAAGTGTACTGGAGAAGAGAATTTTTGAACTAATGAGGCAAATATGAAAAGAAGAAACAATGCCGCAAGAATGGAGGGTAGGAATAATAGTGCCGATACCAAAAAAGGGAAATTTAATGAGATGCGAGAACTACAGAAGAATAACTTTGCTAAATACAATATACAAGTATATAAAAGTAGAAACAGAGAAAAAAATTGGACAATACCAGAATGGATTTAGACAAGGGAAATCGACAATAGACGCGATACATGTGATAAAACAAATAGTAGAGAAATGTTACGAGCAAGATACAGAAATAGAAATTGTATTTATAGATTTTAGGCAGGCTTTCGAAGCACTCATTTCTATTGAGTGATGATGAAGGTAGATGCGAGAAATTTAGGAATACCGGAAAAACTAATAAGACTGATTGGAACGACACTGGAAGGTGCAAAATCTGCGGTGATGACGTATGAAGGGATATCGCAAGAAATGGACATAAGTACAGGAGTTCGGCAGGGGGATGGATTGTCGCCCACACTATTTAACATAGCAATAAAAGGAATTATGAACAAATGCGATGTAACAGGAACAATAATTGAGAAGTCTTTACAAATAGTAGCCTATGCAGATGACATTGCGGTGTTAGCAAGAGATAGGAAAAGTTTAGAAGAAATAATACAGATCATTGCAGGAGAAGCTCAAAAAAGAGTGTTAGAGATAAATCAAGGAAAAACTAAATATATGAAAGTAACAAGAAAAGAGACAAGAGGAAACGCAAGAGATATAGAAATTGGAAATTACAGAATTGAACAAGTAGATAATTTCAAATACCTTGGAACGCTAATAAACAGAAGAAATGACAGAAGGGAAGAGATAGGTCAAAAGGTACAAGCCGGATATAAGGCATATTACAGTTACAAAATGATAATGAATAACAAAACAATAAGTAAGCAAACGAAGTTAAGACTATACAAAGTGGCAATTCGACCGGTAGTAACATACGCTGCAGAGAATGTATGTTTGACAAAGAGAGATAAGATAAACTAAAAATTTTCGAAGGAAGATAATAAGGAAGATATACGGGGGATACAAAATAAATGAAGAGCAATACAGAAGATTAACAAATAACGAAGTAGAAACAATATTAGAACAGAAGAATATTGTAAGAGCAATGAAAGCAAAACGAATTAGATGGTACGAGCACATAAACCGAATCAGTGAGGAATCGATAGTTAAAAGGATAACAAAATGGAAACCATCAACAAGATCAAGAGGAAGGTCAAAACTGAGATGGGAAGATCAAGTAATTGGGGATATCAGTAGCATGAGATTTACAAGGTGGACAGAAAAAATGAAGAACAGGAAAGAATGGAGTGAAGTAGTGGAAGAAGCGAAGAAAAACCCCAACCTGTGAAGAATAAAGTGTAGTGGAGTGACGGCCCATTGTGCTTTTAAAAAAGAACCAGTCTATAGAGCCCAAAAGGCGGCTTCAACTCAAGGAGTGTATAGTATATATATATATATATATATATATATATATATATATATATATATATATATATATATATATATATATATATATATATATATATATATATATATATATATATATAATATATAATATATATATATATATATATATATATATATATATATAATATATATATATATTATATATATATATATATATATATATATATATAATATATATATATATATATATATATCATATATATATATATATATATATATATATATATATAATATATATATTATATATATATATATATATATGAAGGTGCGATATTAATCTCCAGTTATCTCGCTCACAAATTAGAAATGACCTTTTCGCTCCATGTATTACCATACAAAAATCAGTTTGTTTCACATGGTCGTGAGGTTGTAAACTTTGTAAACGGTGCTGTTTGAATCTCAATCGCTATCGTAAAATTTTCTATACAATTTGTTGTAGAATACCAAATTCGCGACTTGCTCTGTTAATAAATTATTGTGAATTCCGCACGAAACTGTCACTAACTGCCTCCATTGTGATGTTAGAAACCCCTAATTTTCCGGTGCTTTTACATTTATCTACAGAAACTGTATTCTTAAACCTAGTGATTCTTTTTACAGTTTTTTTCTAAATGCACATAACAATTGAGAAATCACAAAATGCTTTCTGCTGCACCGTCGCCATTTTGCAAACTGGGTTTGCATTACCACCTGGTACTAGAGTTTAGAATAAAGTTTTTAAGTTCATATTTTAAAGTTGGGCGTCTTCTCTTTATTTTTATGTTATTGCTATATATCATTTTTGTAATACTTCGTAAAATATCTTTTTAAAACCCTATTATTCTTTTTTAGTAACCATGTATAGTGAAACTCACTTGAACAGACTGCTATTCAAAATTTTGTATAAATACTAACTACAGCATAACTAAATGAAATGACTACATATTTTGATTAAAATATACTATTCATTATTATAACAAATACATAATTTTTAATTTATAATACATGTAATAACTGATAATAATAACTTACGTGTAATGCGCTTCGAGACTTAATTTAGAACTTAAAAAATGATTTACTAAGAGTTTATGTTAAAGTTGAAATGCGACTTCTACCTTGGTTTTTTCTCAAATGCTCCAAAATAGAACCCCAGTACTCAAAAAATAGCATTATAAAATTGTTACATACAATAACAAAATGCCTAATGAAATGAGACTATGTATATTTTTATATTCAAATAAAAGCTTTTTTAGTTGCGATTCAAATAAAATACATTTTACTCTGCCGATTGCCCACTAAGGGTAATTGAAGTTCGCGAACTTTTAACCCAAAACTGCCATGACTTCGACGGCAGCCCTTATTTTATTGCGGACAAACCGGGGCGTTAAAATTTATTCATGGGCTAGTAGGTTAAATTTTTTGTTTTCTAGGATTTTATTCGTTTTCCTTATTGATTATAGCATTCGCACCGCAGTATAACGTAAAATAACTTTGATGGTTGCTTGCAGCGAAAATTCGCTGCAAACTAACCCTACAACGCGCCACCTGAAATTGCTTTACACATTTCACTTCAAAACCAATCGAATTAAAAATTAAAGTTACATGCAGATACAACAGCGCCTTTGTGCATCACTAGAAGTCCAGACGAAATTAAAATTCGCAAGTCAGCCGGCGCAGAACTTCAATAACTACGTTCGTTATGACTTTGAAAAGAAATGCGCGGCTATTGTTTTAAAACATTAACTGAAGCCCGACACGTACCTGCGACATTGTCGGCGGAGGAAGTGCAGCAAATACACTGCCGGGAACCGAGTACAGGTCGTCATAGAAATTATAAGCACGTTCGGGATAAAATAAAAGAAATCCCAGAATTTCCGCGGAGTTCCAAAAGTTTTGCAACTTACATATCCGACAATATAAGTTAGCAAAAACATTTGCATACCCTGATAATGGATATATTTTCCCGCACGTTTCTCCCCTGAAGCGCCACTGGAATTGAAAATTTAAGAGTGCAATGCTACATTTTGTTTTGTTCTTATGTATTTGCATATTTATAGGGCAAAAGAGCCGCCGGTGAAATAAATAACGCACTTTTTGTTATGCGTGGGGCAGCGAAACTGATGAATAAGACTAAGTCATTTTGCTGTTTTATAAAAATTTACTTTTTAACACTGCTTCTGCTTAGGAAAATTACAGTAAATTGTGAATTCTGAACTGCCGCAGAAACTAAGTATTTGAATAATTTCTTAAACCAACAGTATTTGCAGCATAATAAAACAATTTAGCATTCTAACTAGTTGAGGTAAGTTACTCAATAATTTTGTTGGTTAAATTTTTTTAAGTATAAGAAATCTTTAAAGTGTCAGTGAAATAAATTTCGAATTGCAACTATTATAATAAACGCATATGTAGAATGAAGCAACAGTGTAGTTAATAAATTGAGACGTTTGGCTGTGATACGGATAAATCCTGGTTCTAGTCTGGGTTCAGGCGCCTGGTGGATAACTGGGTACTTGCGTTCACTTTGATCAAAAGATTATATTACGGTACTTGCCAAATTACCCGGTATTAGAGATGGAAGATTGGGCAATTACATCTGGGACCCTCAGCCTTCCAATTCCCATGTGGCTCGTTAAAGCCTCATTATTATTATTATATGGGGGATGAGTAAAATTTATTATTTTAAAAGAATAACAGAGTAAGGATCAAAATAATAAAGAAGGGAATAGCATGGTGAATACAGCAAATTATCTATGCATAAATTTGAACTACCTTATGCCCGTAATAAATAACCTATAATTATTTCCTCTTTTTATTACCTTTTCATAAAGTAAAAGATACACAGATGCAAAATATTTGTTTTGTGTGATTATTTTAGACTATCCATAATCTTAACATAAATGGTTTAAGGTAGGGTCATAGATAAATGTATAATAATTTACAAGAGCTAATTATTCATTTTTTTGAGAGCACGACAGCCGCGACGGAAAGGCTTCGGCCTGCCAGACTAACGCGCGGCGGGCCCTGGGTTCGACTTCCAGGTCAAAATAACGGCAAACATCGAGTGCTCTCCGGCCATCATACAAACACCTTTGGCGGTCGTAAAGTACATTCTCCTTCTTCTAACGGGTCAGACTAGCCACCTGCCCGGGGTACGCCCAACATGGCTCATGGTACTACACGAAATGTGTAGTTAGAAACAGGCTAATAGCCTATATAAGAGTAGAAGAAGAAGAAGAAGAAGAATTATTAATTTTTAGATTTTAAAAACAAAAAATGTAAATATTCCCATGTAGGCTTGCTAATCCCCTATCGGGCGCCTTCCTAGGTGGCGAATAAGTGAATGACCGCTAGATGTGAGGGTACCAGAGAAATACAATATCTGAGATGAAAACTAGCTGACACTGAGCAGCAGCAATATCAATACTATACTAAGGTAGACAGGACGGGCTTTGGTATAACTTGATAATCAGGGACGGTCTTTGCATCTAGATTTAACTGTCACTAATACTGCGATGGAAAAGGCAATGGAAAACTATCCCATTACTTACATTATTTTTATAGTTTTCTAGTTTAATTGTCATGGTGAAGTGGTCCGGTCCTGGCAAGTGATAGGAAGATTGAAGAGTGAATGCCTCTCAGTTTAAATATAAATAAGTGAAAATTTAATGAAATTAAATTCAAATAGTGATTACAGTAAGGTAAAATAGGTGAATAGTGTTAATATAAACAACAGATAAATGTAAGATTAGCGAGTAGAAAACTTAAAATAGATCGCGAAGGAAATAAACACCGATGATAGCTGACAGGCTGAGCGCGTGAGCGAAACGGCGGAGCGATACCAAACCGCGGGCTTTTCAAAATACCGCAGGACCGTATTCCAAATCTTACAGAATTTTGAGAAGTAACGAGCTTTTTATAAAAAGAGAACGACGACCTCCGAGGAGTGGATCCGGGTCGGTTCTTAGTCGGTTTAGTAAAAATGGAAAATAAAGACGAATATACCGAAAGTATGATGAAACTACTACAAGAAAAAAATGGAAAATTAAACAAAATGGAAGATAGTAACCAGAGACTTGAAACTAAAATAGATAACCTTCAGGCAGAACTAAATAACGTAAGAATGGAAAATGAATTACTGAAGAAAGATAAGGAACTACCATAACAAAAAACATCAATACAAGAAGAGAGAATAGAGAAACTAGAAAGAGAAATAAGAAAGAAAAGAATAATAATACACGGAGTGGATGAAGGAAATGAAGGGAGAGAACGGAAACTAGAACAAAAAGAAAGAGTGAGAATTATAATAAGAGATATGGGAATACAGATAAATATGGAAGAAGAAATAACAGAAATCAGAAGATTGGGAGGCGAACAAAGAGGAAAAAGAAGACCAATACTAATAGAACTAAGGGCCACAACAAAAGATGGAGATACTAAAAGCTACAAAAAATTAAAAGGAACAGAAATATACATGGAGGAAGACTTCACAAAAGATATACAGGAACAGAGAAGATATCTAGTGAAATACATGAAGCAGTATAGAGAAAAGGGAGATCACGCAATACTACGATACAATAAATTAATAATAAATGGAGAAATTATGTCCCTGGAAAAACTAAATCAAATAGATAGACAGAAGTATAAGGAAGTAGAACGAAATGACGCAGAAGACGAGTATGAGATAAAGAAGAACACAAAAAAAGGAAGAACAATGAGTCAAAGATCCCCAGAGAGCAACGAGGAAGAGACACTAAGAGATAAGTTAACTAAAATAACAAAAACAGGACGGCATACAAAAAACTAGTAGGGAGCGATGGAGGGAAACTAGACACGACAAGGCAAAGAATAAAGGCCAACGCAAATGGAAATAAGAAAATTGGCGAAATGGACAAACCTAAACAGACGGAAACATATAATATACAAAAACATAGAAGAAAAGAGGACAAAATTAAAAAGAAACAGGAAGAAAAATGGGGAACAAAAGAAATGTCAATAGGAATATGGAATATAACAACACTAACAGGGAAAGAGATAGAGGTAACAGAAGAAATGGATGAATATGGAATTGATATACTAGGAGTAAGCGAAACTAAGAAGAAAAGAAATGGGACAATAAAACTGACAAATACAGTCTACATGTATTATTCAGGGGTAACAATGGAAGAAAGAGCAAAAGAGGGATTGGGAATCATCGTGAATGAGGAAATAAACCAAAAGTCATCAAATCAGAGGCAATAAATTCGAGAATGATAATCTTACACCTGCAAATGGAAGAAAGAATAGTAATTATACAAATATACGCACCAATAGAAGGAAGTGAAGTAAGGAAAATTGAAGAATTCTATAACAAATTACAGAAAAACATAGATGAAGTGAGAGAGGATACCGATAAAATAATAATAATGGGGGACTGGAACTCTCGAGTAGGCAGAGATGTGAATAGAGGGCTGGGATGTATGGGCGGATATGGAGAGGAAATAAAGAATACAAATGGAACTAAAATGATAGAATTCTGCCAGTTAAACGACCTATTGATAGGAAATACTTTCTGGGAACAAGAACTAGAAGACACGTTTGTGGCAGAGGAGAGACAGGCCAAAAGTATAATAGATTATATAACCTATACACCGGAATTAAGACATAGTCTACAACAAATAATAACCGAGAAGAGGGCGGAACTAGGAACGAATCATAGATTAGTAAGAGTGACATGGAAAATACATAAGCCAAAAACAGAGAACGAATTAAAATTTATAAAGGTAAAGATAAATAAGCTAAAAGAAGAAAAAGACAGGATAAAATATCAAGAAGAAACAGACGAAGAGTTTCATAGACAAGAAATACAGAAAAGTGAGTGGGCAATGGAAGAAAGATGGAAAGTATTTAAAGAAGTAATATACTCAAAGGCAGTAAGTGTCTGTGGGATGACAAAAATAAATAGTAACAGGAAAAGAACAAACTGGTGGAATGACCAAGTAAAAGAAGAAATACGGAAAAAGAAAAAGGCCTGGAAGAAATACATACAGACTGGACAGCAACAAGATAGAGAGGAATATAAAAATAGGAGAAAGAAAGTAAAACAGGCAGTAAAAGAAGCTAAAAAGAAAAGCTGGGAAGACTTTGGAAGAGAGATAAATAAAACATATAAAGATAATAATAGGATTTTCTGGCCAAAATAAGAAAGATGAGAGGAAGCCAACGAAAATAAATTAGAGGATTAGAGATAAAAACAACCATATTACAACAGACAAAAAGAAATAATGGAAGTATGGAAAGACTACTTCGAGCAGAAGTTTAAAAGGAAAGGAGACAATGAAGAAAGGAAATCAAATAGAGAAAGGGAAGAATCAGGAGAAGAAACAGAACAGATAACGAGAGGAACTACAAAATTCACTGAAAAGATAAAGATTGGGAAAGCAGGGGGCGAGGACAAAATAGACCCGGAAATGATAAAATGGATGGGAGAAAAGGGTAAAGAATGGCTCTGGAAAATATGTGAGGAGGCATGGAGAACTAAGAAAATTCCAGAAGACTGGGAAAAGAACTTGATAGTTCCAATATATAAGAAAGGGGATCAGACGGAATACGATAATTATAGAGCCATTTGTCTCTCCTCGGTGTGCTTTAAAGTATATACCAGAATTCTGGAGGGGAAACTTAGAAAAGTGATAGAAAATAATCTAGAGGAGGAACAAGGGGCATTTAGGGCAAATAGGCAAGCTAATGACAACATATGCATATTGAGGAACATTATAGAACGGAAAATAGAGGAAGGAGATGAACTACTGCTTACCTTTCTAGACATAAGAGCAGCTTTTGATACAGTTGAGAGAGGAAAAATTTGGGAAGGCTTAGAGGAACTGGAAGTGACAAAGGAACTAATAGAGACCATCAGAAGTATATACAAAGTAGTTAGAGGAAAAATTCAAATAGCTGGACTGACATCCGGGGAATTCAAAATGGAGAGCGGCATAAAACAGGGCGATAGCCTAAGCCCACTACTTTTATAATAATAATGGATAAAATAGCAAAAATCTAAAAGAAAAACGAAAGGATTGGATACAATAATAGGATATAGAAACCTGGAACCAGTCAAGGTGAAAAGTCTAATGCATGCAGATGACATAGTCATAATGGCAGATACGGATAATAAATTACAAAAGCTAGTCAACATATGGGTAGAGGAAATAGAGAAAATGAAAATGGAGGTCAACATTAAGAAAAGTAAAACAATGATAGTGAATCAAAACCAGGAGAGGGGACAAAATAGAGAAGTAAAGTGTAAAGGTCATAATATGGAAAGAGTCTCAACATTTGAGTATTTGGGAACAATAATAACAGATGATGGCCGAATAGAAGCAGAACTGAGTAACAGAATGAGGAGAGGGAATATTGGGAAAAAAGGAGATAGACCAAAAAGTGAAATTAATGGTACATAATGCAATAACAATACCAACAGTATTATACGCCAGTGAAAATTGGACGATACAAACCAAACATGAGGGTGTAATAACGGCCATAGAAATGAAACACTTGAGAAGGATAGCAGATAAGACAAAGTTTGATAGAGTACGGAATGAGGAAATAAGAGAAACTTTACAACAGGAACCAATAGTGAACAAAATCAAAAAGAGACAGTTAACATGGTACGGTCATGTACAACGAATGAAACCAGAGAGAATATGCAGAAAAGTGTTCGAAACAATAAGTGTAAAGAAAAAAAGAAATAGAAGACCCAGGAAGAAATGGATAAGTCAAATCATTGAGGTGGGAAAAGCAAGAGGAAAGACAGTAAACGAAATGAAAAGTTTAACAAGAGGCAGAAAAGAATGGAAGAAATGGGTTAAGGAGGACCGTGACGTATAAATCCGACGCTGGAAGCCATAAGGATAAGAGCGAAGAAGAAGAAGATTGTCATGGTAATTGTAAAATCAGTTTTTGGAATGTATAAACTTTCTATGAAATAGGAAGATTTGGAAAATTACTGTTATTAGTAGAGAGGATGAATATTCTAATACTGAGAATATGTGAAATTAGATGGTCAAACATCGGACAACTTCAAATCGAATGGTTACATTATCTACTTTTCTAGAACTTAAACTAAGTTTCATAAAGACGGCGTTGCAATAATTATACAAAAAAAACCCAACAATAAGAGTGTCAACACAGTTAAGAGCCCTATCAGTGGCTGTAATTATTATACATGTGTATGCATCCGTAAAAGACAAACAACCAAATAGAAACAAAGAATTTTACTAGAACATGAAAATGTCTTAAATAACATTGACATTATAGACAACTCCAACGTTAAAGTATGTCAGTAAGCAACGCCAGACATTACTGAATAATATTCTCTTAGTATTAGAAATCCTAGAAGTGACCGTCTAAATTATTTTTCCCAATAACAACGAATTGTGGTAACTAATATCTAAGAATAGTATTTATATACTCCTTAGTTAAACATCAAAATAAAATTGTATAGAACTAAATATATTTTGTCCTAATTAACCCTTTCAATACTAACAAAACAATATATCCTAAGGTAATTTTTGTTTATACTGCTTATTGTCTCGAATATATTAATTCATTAATTTATTCCAAACAGTTTTAAAATTGGCGCAATCGCCATTTCAGTCATTTCTACATATTCAGGTCCGAAGTGCTAAAGCACTGCATCTTAGACGACTGCATCATTACCCCTGGTTCGAATTGAACGCAGGCACTAAACTGTTTTTAATGACTTAGGATACCCGTTCTGTATTACGAAAGACAAACTATAAATATATGAAAATTTATATATTTTTTAACTTTTCTCTAACATTTTATATATGTATATAGTATATTATACTACTGAAAGAGTAAAAATTTTAGAAAATCAAAAGTACAGAAACTTAAAACAACTGAAATTGAACCTATATCTATAATTGCGAAAGTAAAATGTGTAGGAACATTTGAAGAAAGAGCAATGTAAAAATTAATATCTTTAATATTACAAAAAAAAAAAAACGTTCTAATATGTTTTGACCATCCCTAGACGTTGGAACCTATATTGCATAACGGAAAACACACTAAAGCAGAATTTGAAACTAAATAGTCATGAAACTCAACTTCTATGGTCGGTCTCAAGCCCGCAAAAGAACGAGGGTTTCCAAATGAGGCTATCGATTTGTTTGGGGTAAAACTTTTTTTTTAATAAACATATTTGCCAGTTCAACAAATACATGTTATTCATGACATCGATATTTATAGCTAATTAAAGAATAACAGAAACTTATTGCTAGGACAATGATTATAATGTTGATAAGATTTGCATGTTTATCTGATCTTGCTTTGTTCGTTATTCACTATCGGGTTCGGAAATACACAAGTCTTGAGGAAGTTTGCGCTTGAGCCTGTGGTGTATGTTTTGTCTACCGAGATATTGTAGTAGACTGCGCCATCGCACTCGCGGATGTTTTTAAAGAATTTGCTTGAATTTTCACTGATAAACTCTTGAACTGTAGACATTTCAAGTTCATAGTGGAGTTGTTCGTTCCTGATGTACCATGGTGCGTTCACTGCTATCCTGAGAATTTTGTTTTGAAGACGTTGAATTTTTTGAGTGTTGGATTTTGCTGTGTTACTCTGGGGTAAAACTAAATCACGCTCATAGATCCAACTATGACGACCTCCTCAATGATATAGAACTAAACAAAGGAACGAGGTAATGAATAAATACACCTTAGGAATAATAACAAGTCTGAATGATAATGAACGAAACAGGATTGATGATAAAGAGACGACCCTCGCATGGATAACGACGATGCGTTTAGCACTTAAAAACAAAGAAAAATAGATGGAAGAAAAACATCATAAAACTTGCGTGGTAGAATATATTATGGTGGAATGGCAGGGACTGAAAAGTTATACTAGAAATGAGACACATAAAATAGACATATGCGTAGTTTCCGAAATTAAACGAGAGGACAAAGGCAAACTAAGGTATCGAGCTATTATCCTCTCCAATACAGCGCCAAAATATAAAAGAGCAACAGCCGGCGTAGAGTTCATTATAAATAATAAATACGATCAACACATAGAAGAGACTTATTACATTAGCGAAGGGATCTTGAGAATTACCTGAAACATCAGAAAAGTAAAGGTTAACTTGATTAGCGTGTATCCATCAGATGCTGGAAAGCATAGAGATGAAACGGAATCATGCATGTACAAAAGCTTTTATACTTAGTGACTTCAACGTACAAATAGGAAAGAACCAGTAGCAGGCATAAAACAACGATTTAATGAGCCAAATCTGAATAAAAATAGAACAAGCCTAATAAAATTCTCCACAGAAAATAAACTGCAAATAAACAACACGTTCTTTAACCACAAATCTCAACATAAAATAAAATGGTTTAACTCCAGAGGTAAATCCTTGATGATATATAGTATATGGGCGCGTCCACTAAGAATGGGCCACCCGGCGCTCGCGCCGTATTTTTTGCCCGAGCCCCCTGTGTTCAACTCGTAGGAAGAAGGCTAGATAAATAATAAAAAAACAAAATAACGATAGTTTTTGATCTGCTCTTCCCGATCATTGCTCAAAACTCTGTTTTCGTGGTGAAAAATGAGTTTGAAGTTAGAGCCACAACTTTTCATAGTAAAATTTGTACGCGCGTCTGCCCCCATGCCGCCGTTTTTTTGCTTGTCATTTACGCATTTGTGGTTCTCCCACTCTGGAAATTGGTGGAGGTATTGCCAAAGAGTTGCTCTTTCGACTCGTATAAAGTTTACTATGAAAAGTTGTGGCAAGTTTTGGAGAGACATCCCAAACTTCAAACTCATTTTTCATGACGAAAACAGAGCTTTCAGCAAAAACTGATGACACCATCGGGAAGAGGAGATCAAAATCTATCGATTTATGTTTTTTTATTATTTTCTAGCCTCCTTCCTACGAGTACGAGCGTGTTGAACACAGCGGGCTCGGGCGAAAAATACGTCGCGAGCGCCGGGTGGCCCATTCTTAGTGGACGCGCCCATATGTAAAACCTATGTACGACCAATAATAGCATTCGCTGTGGAACCCGAGCTGACGCCTCAAAAACGAAATCCATGCTAAGAACAATCAAAATGGAGATTCTAAGACAGTTTAATGGATATATATCCCAAATTTTCAGTTTTCAACAAACTGTATTATTTATTTCCAAAATTATAACAATAACCGATTACATCATGTTTCAAATTAAATAAAAATTCGTCTAGAAAGGCACATATTCCGGAGGTGACATCAAATCCTACCATAACTTGCTATATTCTACAATAAACCTAAAATTAAAGAATATTGTAAAACCAAATAATGACAAGCGTACAATGCACCTAGAAGAACAAAGCTCTTCAATTAATTTAATGGCAAAGCAAGTGGGATGGGGTATAACATCATTTCAAGTCAACTTTATTGGCTACAACTAAATTATCTGTCAAAATATTTAAGTGCTAGTAAATAAAGAAAAAAATTAAAGGAGTGGGATGATCTCAAAACTAATAAAATTGATATAACAACAAAAAATATATAAAAATATGAACAAGAATAAGTACTCAGATCTTCATAGTAGCGCTTGTAGTAAAAATAAGGATACCTAAAAAAAGTATAGCTCGATGAATTATTTTGTATAATTTAAAAAAAGAATACAAAAAGTTGTCCGTTAATCGAAGAAGATAGACCAACGCTTCTAAGAATAAGAACATTATATTTCAACACTTTTCAATTATCTTATGATAAAAAAATATTTAATAGACTATGAATTAAACAGAATCCTACCTATTCTCTAATTAGAAATTGGAAAAACCATAAGACAAGCCAAAACTGGAAAAGCTCTCGGAATAGACAAAATTTCCATCTGGATCAATGAAACTCTTAGATGAAGAAAATACAAATTTATTCAATAAAATATGTCAGATTTGCAAAATTCCAAAAGATTGGTTACAAACTTAGTTGATTGCCTTGTGAAAAAACGTGTCATTTACTAAAAATACTCCTGAAACACTGCAATGGTATACTGCAATGGTATACATTCCTTATGTAAAGAAATATTGAAAAAAGAGCAATTTGGTTTCCATGGTGACAATCTTTTTTTACAATAAAGTCATTCGATTGATTATTTGAATGTCTAGAAGCAAGAGGACTAGGTGGTTGTAATATCAAGTTATTGGATAATTTTTATTGAGACCAAACTGCCACTATCAAAGTACAAAACCGCATCACAAAGGAAATCCCTATTAAAAGAGATGTAAGACAGGTTTGTGTTTTGTCATAATGGTAAATAATGTTTATTATGTAACGTACAATTTCAAACCAATTTTTAAGGACAGACACGGTCCATCTTACTTTATTGTTTGCAAGCTATAGCGTTATTATAGAATATTAAACATTTCATGGACAACTCATACCCCAAATGAGCAAGTGCTAAACCTCATGTAAAGATATTTTAGTTAGGTGGCCGAATGGGCCATAAAGCAAGACTACCTCGTTCGAGTCATTTATCGGCGAAATATTAAACAGTTGTTGATAATAAATTTTAACAGATCAATAGAAATTCCGCTTAGCTTACAGATATATGACTGTTGTGGTCGATATTGACATCTCCATCAATTTTATTTTCAAAGAGAATTGGCATCAGAAATTCCTTATTGGTAGTGGTCTGTTGTAAAAATCAGCGACAAAACGTCTCTATTGGAAAAAATCCACTTGCGATAATGCTTGTACACGTTGTAGATGATAAGAATAGTAGCAGTTTTCGTCTACGATGTTAGATATAGTCATCTGGTGTACACCACGCTGGTGGGTCACTTTCTTGAAGCTTGTACGAACATAAGGCGCTAGTGCCACATGTTCACTTCCGGTCTTATACAACAACAAAAAAAAAACATTTTCACATAAATTCGTAATATAATTGGTCTTAAGAATTTTCTTCTGACTATTCGTAATTAATGTCAAATTCGTAGCTACCCTTGAGCGATAAATCATGTCGATTATTACTTTTTACCTCCTTATCCTATAATAAGGAAAGTAATGTAATCGGCGGAAATTTGACCTATCCAGTTTTCACATTTCTGGACGAATTATCGCCTCAGGACACCAAAAAAGTTGGTTTGGGCCATTGGTTCGTGTGTGTGTGTGTGTCTGTCGGTCTGTCAGTAAACAGGATATCTCGAGAACCGTAAGAGCTAGACTTGAAATTTGGTATGCAAGTTACTTGTAGGTAGGAGACGCAGTGCGAAGCTTTTGGTAAAATCGGCATAGTCGTTTGGTCGCAAGGTCGCAAAATCGGTCGCAAAGCGGTCGCGAATCTAAACAGTTGAAGATACAAAAAATTTATGATAGTAAAAATTATTTTTTATCATGAGATAACATGAATTTAAAATAAAAGTTGGTAAAATAGGAACTCGAAAAAAAATTGCAGCTCAGGATTTTTAATCTACCGGGTGTTCATAAAATGTTTCGGGAAATTTATATTACCGGATAGATCAGACCGAGACGAACAAAAATTAATGTGAAATTTTTTGATCCGAGATCAAATAAATAAGTTATAGCCGATTAGAGATTAATTAAACGGACCAATCACAGCGCGCTCGGTGAGCTACCGGGCCGACTGCGGAGGACGGGGAGCGCTTGGCCGCTGGGAGGCACGCAGGCGATAATGGCGAAGGCCGTGCGCCAGAGCTCACACGGTTACCTTCAGTGACGTAGCAAAATTTTAAGTACGAGTCAATTATTGTCTTGTACTGTTTATTTTAATCAGCTTTTGAGTGTTGGACTCGCGCCTTGTCCTTTTTTAAATTAACAAATTTTTAGACGAGAGCAGCACAGGGCCGAGACGATGGACTCGCACCTCGTCCTTTTTTAAAATAACAAGTTCCGGGACGAGAGCTGTGCAGGGCCGAGACGATGGACCCGGTATAATATATAATAATAGGATAAGGAAAGTCCTGTGATGTTCACACCAAATTTTTTCTTATATAAGATCTCCACGTCAAGCATTTATCGAGATGCAGGCCTAGATATCTGACTTCGTCTGCCTGAGGGATCGGTGTATTGTTTAGGTAGACTTGTGGACACGCCGAGTGTTTCGTTGTAAACGTGACTTGAGCCGATTTATCCCCGTTTACCCTTACTTTCCACTTTTTAAGCTGGTTTAAATATTCTTGGAGTAGTTCGGTTGCTGTGTTCGGGTCTTTATTGCACGACAGGATTGCTGTGTCATCAGCAAACGTCCCTGTATTTATTTGCTCTGTGATAGGAAGGTCACTTGTGTATAACAGATACAATAGAGGCCCGAGCACACTACCCTGAGGGACACCCGAGTGAATTCTACATATCTGGAAGGTGTCGTTACCGAGTTTGATTTGGAAGAATCGTTTGTCCAGGTAAGAGCGCAAAAGCAGGTAGTAATGGTATGGAAGTAGTTTTTTATTTTGTACAATAAATCTCTGTGTCAAACCTTGTCAAATGCAGAACTCACATCTAAGAACACTTCACAACAATAAGTTTTGTGTTCAAGTGCCCCGTGTATTATGTGTGTTAATCGATGGCATTGTTGAATTGTTGAATGCATTTACTTTGAAGTTCACTTTCATTAATCCGTTTTAATATTAATTTTTCTAGTAGCTTAAAGATTATTGGAAGTAAACTAATAGGTCGGTAGGATTTTATTTGGGTGAGAGGTTTACCCGGTTTAAGGATTAGGATAATTTTGGCAAATCTGAGTAATGATGGCCAGTACGCCAGACACAGTATTCTATTAAACAGGATTTGAAGATAACGAAGTCCTTTCTCGGGTAAGTGCTTTAATATAATTCCTGTTATAAGGTCATGTCCTGAAGATTTTTTGTTAGGAAGTAATTTTATTTGGGCTTCAATTTCGTGGATAGTGAAACTCTATATTTGGGGTGATAATTGCAATGGAGTTTCTAAATAATGTTCAACTTTCTGGTCTGGTCCATTAGAATTAGGTTCAAAGGTAGTCTGAAGGTGCAGCACGAAAGATTCAGCCTTTTCTTTATCAGTTTTCGCCCATAATTCTGTTGCATCTTGCAGTGGTGGTATGTACTCTTTGGGACGTTTGATTCCTCTAGTTGCCCTCCATATTGACTAATCTTGTACAGAGAGTGCGGATAGATCAAACCGAGGCGAACAAAAAATTACAATGAAATTTTTTGATCCGAGATCAAATAAATAAGTTATAGCCGATTAAAAATTAATTAAACGGACCAATCACAGCGCGCTCGGTGAGCTACCGGGCCGACTGCGGGGAGGGGAGCGCTTGGCCGCCAGGAGGAGCACGCAGGCGATAATGGCGAAGGGTGCGACCGAGCTCGCACGGTTGATTGCCCTAGTGAAAAACGTGTCATTTACTAAAATACTCCTGAAACACTGCAATGGTATACTGCAATGGTATACATTCCTTATGTAAAGAAATATTGAAAAAGAGCAATTTGGTTTCCATGGTGACAATCTTTTTACAATAAAGTCATTCGATTGATTATTTGAATGTCTAGAAGCAAGAGGACTAGGTGGTTGTAACATCAAGTTATTGGATAATTTTTATTGAGACCAAACTGCCACTATCAAAGTACAAAACCGCATCACAAAGGAAATCCCTATTAAAAGAGATGTAAGACAGGTTTGTGTTTTGTCATAATGGTAAATAATGTTTATTATGTAACGTACAATTTCAAACCAATTTTTAAGGACAGACACGGTCCATCTTACTTTATTGTTTGCAAGCTATAGCGTTATTATAGAATATTAAACATTTCATGGACAACTCATACCCCAAATGAGCAAGTGCTAAACCTCATGTAAAGAGATTTTAGTTAGGTGGCCGAATGGGCCATAAAGCAAGACTACCTCGTTCGAGTCATTTATCGGCGAAATATTAAACAGTTGTTGATAATAAACTTTAACAGATCAATAGAAATTCCGCTTAGCTTACAGATATATGACTGTTGTGGTCGATATTGCCATCTCCATCAATTTTATTTTCAAAGAGAATTGGCATCAGAAATTCCTTATTGGTAGTGGTCTGTTGTAAAAATCAGCGACAAAACGTCTCTATTGGAAAAAATTCACTTGCGATAATGCTTGTACACGTTGTAGATGATAAGAATAGTAGCAGTTTTCGTCTACGATGTTAGATATAGTCATCTGGTGTACACCACGCTGGTGGGTCACTTTCTTGAAGCTTGTACGAACATAAGGCGCTAGTGCCACATGTTCACTTCCGGTCTTATACAACAAAAAAAAAAACATTTTCATATAAGTTCGTAATATGATTGGTCTTAAGAATTTTCTTCTCACTATTTGTAATTAACGTCAAATTCGTAGCTACCCTTGTAATGTAATCGGCGGAAATTTGACCTACCCAGTTTTTCACATTTCTGGACGAATTATCGCCTCAGGACACCAAAAAAGTTGGTTTGGGCCATTGGTTCGTGTGTGTGTGTGTGTGTGTGTGTCTGTCGGTCTGTCAGTAAACAGGATATCTCGAGAACCGTAAGAGCTAGAGACTTGAAATTTGGTATGCAAGTTACTTGTAGGTAGGGGACGCAGTGCGAAGCTTTTGGTAAAAATCGGCATAGCCGTTTGGTCGCAATGTCGCAAAATCGATCGCAAAGCGGTCGCGAATCTAAACAGGTGAAGATACAAAAAAATTATGAGAATAAAAATGATTTGTTATCATGAGATAAACATAAATTTAAAATAAAAGTTTGTAAAATAGGAACTCGAAAAAAAATTGAAGTTCAGGATTTTTAATATACCGGGTGTTCATAAAATGTTTCGGGAAATTTATATTACCGGATAGATCGAACCGAGACGAACAAAAAATTACGATGAAATTTTTTGATCCGAGGTCAAATAAATAAGTTATAGCCGATTAAAAATTAATTAAACGGACCAATCACAGCGCGCTCGGTGAGCTACCGGGCCGACTGCGGGAGGACGGGGGGAGCGCTTGGCCGCTAGGAGGGAGCACGCAGGCGATAATGGCGAAGGCCGTGCGACCGAGCTCGCACGGTTACCTTCAGTGGCGTGGCAAAATTTTAAGTACTAGTCAATTATTGTCTTGTATTGTTTATTTTAATCAGCTTTCGAGTGTTGGACTCGCGCCTCGTCCTTTTTTAAATTAACAAATTTTTAGACGAGAGCAGCGCAGGGCCGAGACGATGGACTCGCGCCTCGTCCTTTTTAAAATAACAAGTTCCGGGACGAGAGCAGCGCAGGGCCGAGACGATGAACCCGGTATAATTTATAATAATAGGATAAGGAAGGTCGTGTGATGTTCACACCAGATTTTTTTACTATTTCTAACAATATCTTTTATAGTTTCTTAATTTATTTGAGAAAAGTCAATTTCTGGTGCCTTATGTGTTAATAACAAATTAAACTATAACTTTATCTGCTTATTAATTCTCTTAATTTTACGGAAATTACCAATTAATAAACGTTTATCGATTGGTTAAAATATCACATGAAAATTCGCTCTAGACATAGATCTATTGCAAAAAAAATTACACATTAATTAAATTATTCGCAATAGCTGTATGGCTGTCGTGGTTAATTTTTAGTTTATTTAATTATTTACTATATCAGTTTATACGATTTTTGTCTACTGTAATCGCTTAATCAGCGTTAAAAAGTGTAGCAAAAGAAAACTAAGCTTCTTGCAATCCAACATTCTCAACGTTAGTTTAGAAATTTGACTCCCACTATTTTAACAAGTTTATCTTTTTAAACCATTTGCAATTGATTCAGAAATAGCACATGTTGTCAAAATAATTATAATACAATGCTAATATATTGCGCCAATTTCGGATTATCTTCTAATTATTGTCATAATTTCTAGTAGAACTTTCTTTACTATACTATATTTCACATACGCTGCTTTTAGTTAGTGTTTGATCTAATATGTTTCTCACTTTTTCTTATTTTCGGTTCTCAATACGTGACCTAATCATATTACCTGTTGTGCAACTTGGAAGTGGTGGTTCAAGATACCACCCGCTTCACCATCAACCCTGTCTGTACCAGAAATGAAAAATAACTTCTACTTTCGGAGTTAAAAGAAGCAGTTTCTATACCTTGACCTAGCGCTGTTCATGAGTACAAGTTAGAGGCCGTCGATGCAAACGACGTTCCCCTGTACAATCCATCCACGAAGAGAACAGCGTAATTCACACCACAATAAACAGGATAAAGGTGCGATCTGGACTATGCCAAATTCGATCTTTTCTATCTTGCCATCATCGATAGCTGGTCTGGACTGCGAAAAACACCTACATCTAGTGTCTACCGAAGAAACTCAGCAGCTACCACCACAGAAAGCCCCCGGACCGAAAGGCATTCCGAACCACGTGCTATAAGCTTTCTCAAAAGAGAGAGTCGTCTGCATACTTGACATCAGCAACGCTATTCTGGGTCTGTGTCACTTTCCAAGCTTCTGGAAGACACCAGATATTGTAATGCTTCTTAAGCCTGAAAAGTCAGACACTTTTTCCACTTTTTTACCGCCTCCTTAGCCTCCTACAGAATCTGAGGAACTGGTGAAACGCATCATTTACTACCGCCTTCGGACAGCAGTCGAAGAACACGCGCTACTACCGCACATCCAGTTCTGGTTCTGGTCAGGTCTCTCCACCGTCCACCAACTTCTTTAGGCGGTACAACAAATCACAGAAGTCTTTATAAAAAAGCAATACATTGCTGTCGCTTTTTGTCGTCGCCAAGGCTTTAGACAGGGTGTGGCGTACTAAACTCATCTTCAATTTTGCCTCCAGCATTCCGCTGCTAATTGCGCAACTGATATCAAGTTCAGCGGTGTGAAATGAAAGCTCGGTACTGTCCCCTGCTCTCTTTAGTCTCCATGACAATGGCCTAATTTGCAGACGACGCTGCGGTGCTATCAAGTTTGCAAATCGAAGAAAGGTACGGTAAGTAGAGGATTAGGATCATTCACTAAAAAGGTATGGTAATCCTGTTTTAAAAAGATTCAGATAAGCGGAGTGACCTAAAGAATATCAAAATTTTTGCGAGGTATATTCTAAAAAAAGAGACGTGGTACCTTGGAGTGACAAAAAGCCCACCTAGAGTTTATATAAAAAAGTTAACAAATCTAAGAGAGCCAGATAAACCTTGGGCAGTTTTCTGCACCGTAAGCAAAATATCTACAAAAAGCAATAAACTCCAGATAATCCAGAAATGGACTGTCCGGATGGTCCGAAACATCTACAATAACGCCGTTGTGCCAATCATCCAGGAATATATCTTGCACTGCGTTTATAGTCAGGAAAACACAGTTATTCGTAGTCTTTACAGAGATGGGGTCTAATATAAGCTAACCACCATCCCAGTTAGGTCTCTAAAGAAGTTGAGTATTAAAAGCTAAGACTCAAAACCCCAAAATAAACACAAGTTGTCTTGCAATTGTCCACCCATTTCTTCTTTATCTTATAATTAAATCAAATCAAACCTCAATTCGATCCTATGGGTATTAATATTCTTCTTAAAAAATTTACTTTAAAATCTCACAATTTTTTTTGATATTCTTTTACAACATTAGTAACTATTGTTCTTATTATTAAGAAATGTATCCTAAATTTAATTTTCTTATTAAAATTTAATCGAGGAGCATTTTTGAGTTTTAATAAGGCTTATTTTATAAATTAATTTTTTAGTTGTTATAGTTTGTAAAATTTGTATCATATATTTGTAGTTTTTTTAATATTATTTGTATTTTTAAGTTATTTATTTTATTAAGTTAAAATTTAATTAAAATTTGATAACCATATAGAATCTTTGATTTTTAAAATACATATATTAAACAAATCATAGTGCTGCTATTCTGGATAAAAAAATTGAAAAAATCAGTCTCAATTGATAAATTGTAAAGCAAGGCAAAAAGCAAATATCTTGTGTTATATAAAATTTGGAAGTAAAAAATTAAAAACAATTTTTAATTAATGTGTTTTGTAAAATAAAAAAGTGATAAGAAAAATAAAATCTCAGAATATATAATATAACATTTCATCCTTTACATTCTTTGTATTCTAAGAATAAAAATATATTTCAGTAGAATGTTTCGAATTTTCATTTGCTTAGAAAACTGAATTGCTACCTGATTAGTTTCAACTAGTAACTATTTTCTTATTCAACTATTGCGCAACCATATTAAATAATCTTTCTGTAATCATCCAACTTATAAACATTATTTAATACTAAAAGCTTCAATCTTTGATCAATCAAATTGCTGTATGCACTTCTATTGTTATGTCCAATTTACATTTCAGTATTATTTTTATTTTATAACTTTTATTTTATAATTTTATAATTTGAAGAGTTTGTTGTAGCCCTTTTATTAAACATATCTACCTCGTTTATTCTATGGCATACAATTAAAACATTTATTGACTCAACATTTATATGTGATTCCGGACCCTCCCCAGAAATTTTGGTATTATAATATATGCTGCAAGTTTTAAATTTTTAGTAGTTTTGCTAATAGATTTGTGAATCTTTTTAGAAATTTGATGCGAGGATATAGTATATATTTTTTCTATAGTATTACAATAGCATAACTCTCTTCTAGCAACTTTTTGTTTTTTTTAATATAATAGTAAAACCAATGCACTTTTCTACTTAGTAAGTTTTCATTTTATTAGAATCACCGCTACATAAACAGGAAAAGTATTTCATTAATACGTAGAGTAAACCAGAAAATACTAATTATTATCAAACCAGCTCAACGATAGAGTGTATAAAATTTTTTGTATATAAGAATTTATGAAAATTTTCACTTTTTTAAACGATAAACACCATAAATATAATATAGACGACTTGATAATATTTAACATTAAATAAAAAGCATTATGTGAATAAAAACAAAGGCATAGTGTAACATAAAAGTAAAACAAAATCGAATAATATTTACTGCGTGTGTAGCCTTTGCGCTTGATGAATCTGATCGCGAGTTTTGTAGGGCACCGGATTTGTATAGAGGACTCTTAGGGGAGTAAAAATGTCATTACATCAGGGAAGCCGCTAGAGGGCGATTTTGTTTACCATGTATTAGCTCTAATAAACGGTAAGGGCAGGCGCACCCACTTTAGGCTAATCTGTCTGGAGAGTAGGGGGAGTGGAAAGACCCCGGTTTGTCCCCACTTCAAAAACAAGCTTAAAAGATAAAAAAATATATTATCGACAGTAACGCTATCAAGTAGTTGTTCATACAACTATCAATAGCAAGCTCCACCACATAAAAAATCATGTGAACAAAAATATTAAATTATCAACAGTGGTGTCATAATGGTGATTAATGCAACTATTAACATTGCTGCCATAAATCCATGTAACAGAAAACAAATAGTTCAGGACGGTTTTCTATTAATTTAATTTAATGAAGACTATTGTTAGCATTATATCCTTGAAAATAAATTATAACTTTCATGAAAAGGATCTTGAACATCCATAATAAACACTTTGGACATCCGTAACATTAATTACAGAAAATTAATTTATGATATAGTTGTTAATGAGATTTATAATGTTTATAAGGCAAACTATTGCATCTCTTTATTAAGCTGACAACGATCTAGTCGTCAGAGTGTTGGTTTTCCAACATCGAGATCGCGGATTCGATTCAGGTTTCTGACAGCGCTTTTTTCTGAAATAAAGTACATAAAACAGTGTTTATCTCTAAAGTCCATTTGAGAAAGTCTAATTTGTTCTCCAGACTTTTGTTGCAGTATACTGTACCAAGAACGCAAGATAGCATAGCTCTAGTGTTCTTTTTCGGAAGATACCACAAATAGGCGATACCCCTCCGTGGGGCACCATTAGAGCGAAAATGCCCCGACACTTGTTAATTAAACAATTAATCTGCATTCTAAGTAGAGAAATTTGCATAACGTGTTACGGAAGTGAGTCAAATACAATTTTTTTTTGTATTTTCTGGTTAGTACATCTCTAAGTATGACAAAATAATTCTAAAATGAGTTATGGACTATCTTTCGATAGCGTCATAAAATAGGTACGCTTTGCTCTACTGCACAACGTGTCATATTTAAATTATTTGCAAACAAGCACAATTAACTCAAAAAAATTAAGCAAACAGTACAGAAAAAATACATCATAAAAGACGCAAGTAGAAAAATGAGCCAATAATGTCGTCCCAGAACTATTATAATAAATTTTGAATTAATTACGGAATGCCCAAAAGGTTTTTCTATCCGTAACCTTTAGATTCACATTGCAATATAAACACAAAATTTATATAAATTGTTGTAAGCTATTTTCCAATACCCTGTCTACAGTCTGATCAATGTTGCAATGTATGATTAAAACATGTTTTAGCTATTTTAGGAAGTGTTAAGACGGGTTCAACGTATTACAGACATGTCCCCTTTCTTTTGCAAGTAATAATACCAAAAACTTTTAAATCCACTGACAAAATGCATGCAAAAATTAACAACTTACATTTAATAGTGACATTTCTTGTTTTCTAAAATAATGATACAAAAGAGTTCCAAGTATAAGTAGATTTATATTTCCTTCGCTCCTCTATAGAGATTGTACTTACATAGCACACAAAAACTTATTAATAAACTAATTCTTAAAGTCATAAATCATGCAGAAAATCAGTTTCAAAAGTTTTGTGAAATATCTGCAAAAAATAAAATATACAACAGAAATGACAAGCTAATAAAGCTTTCACGTAAAGTTAAATATAATATTAATTAAATTTGTTGATAATGGTTAACGCAAGTATAATTTCAACATGTAATACTAATTCGTTTTTAAACAAACTAATACAATCAAAATTGTTTAAAATTTATAATTAAAATTATTTCTAATATCAATGAAACTATGTTTGCCTGTAGACTTACCAAAATATTTAATGGTGTTGCAGAGAACGTCACGCCCAAATAAAAAAGTAATTAATTTTCTACCTAAATAAATCATAAATTATAAGTATTTGTTTATAATTAAAAATCAACGCTATTTTATCCTTTATACTGTAAAGAGTTTTTTTAGACTCTATCATAACTACACATTTTTCACTTATTACTTCAGGTAGCGCACAGATGTTTAATGGTTTATTTAGAAGCAGTGTTTATACTTTGCCCTTGTTTAAACATCCTAAAAGATCATTCACAGAAATCCGTTTCTTTTTCGTAATTATAGTAAATCAAAACAGGGATTCAGAAAAAACCATACTAGCACTTTTGTCGTATATTTTGTGTACTAGTAAATTTTATCTAGCCAGCCTCTGCAAATTTGTAAGATTTAATTAAATTTTATTTTCTTTCTTGCATTACAGCGTTGTAGGCAACGCAGAACTCGGAAAGAGCCAAATTAAAAGCGACATCAAAAATAGGCATAATTGTTGCGCTTAAGCAAACCCACCCAAAGAGCAAAGTGAAATTTGGCCGGCAAAAATGTAGCTACCCAGCTACTTAGTCTGGCAAAGTTAAATTGACTTTCCGAAAATTAAACCTTGACCTTAGCGAATCCAGCCCTTTAAAACGCGGCCTGCAGAAACTCGGTCGCTTACTGAACACAATTAAACGCGTACTCTTACAGCCTATTCGGTTAATTGTTTGGAAACTAATTATTGCTGTTACAAAGCAATTAAATCTTTATTGCCCATGATTAATAGGATTGTAATTTTCCGACTTTCAGATGAAATAGACCCGAGCCGAGGTTGTTGCTTAATTGAGATTATCTGCTGCGTCATGCTAATGCTCACTACAAAGTGAAAAATGCAATCCACGCAAGAAAACTTCAATTGAATAAATCACTTAAAATTGTAAAAGACGGGGACCGTGTAGATAGCGATACCTGTTTTAGAGTTTTAAAAAATCGATAAAGGTATTTTGAAACAAAATGATTTATTTTATTTTTTTGTTGCATTGTTTTATTACAAAAGGCAATTAATTGTGAATTGACTTGAATTTTTTTAATCTGCAATAATTAACAATAATTTTAGGTACTAAAGTATAAAAAATGTGTAACTACATATATTTTGGTTTTTGGTCTGTTAAAAAGAATTGAAATGTGAAAGGAAGGCATATATATGGTTAAAATTTATAAAGAGATAACTGTACTATATAAAAGTGTACAATAAAATTTGCCTGAAAGAATGGAGTTGGATATGAGAATCTATATATGATGCACATACTTGACAAACATATAGTATCTATATTTAGAAATAATTTTTCTTTTGAGATGCAAATATATATCTAACAGTTCCACGATTACTGCAGACTCAGAGTGAAAGGCTAAGGCTTTAAATATGTTTTTAACTCTAATTTATAACAATGCTATTATGTACAAAGTGTCCCAGAAAAAAGAAGACGTCTATTAAAAATAGATTTATTTTTATTAAAATTCAGACTTTGGGAAAATTATTTTTTAAAACTAATATCATTTAAATGTGATCCAGCATACTCGTGACACTCTTTGAAACGGGAAGAAAAATTTCTGAGCACTGCACGGCATTCTGCACCCATTCTGGAAATCAATTTTTGGGAGAAAATTTCACAAACTCGTGGCAGAGGCATGTTAGAAGTGTGCAATGTTGCCCCATTCAGCCGGTACCAGATTTTTGATTATAGCCAGCTAAATTTTGCAGTTAAGGTACCAAGAAATTGTTTAGCATCTCCACGTAACGCCCTAAAATAACTGTTAACCCGCGGCCCATTTCATATTCAAAGAAGTAATCGATTCATATATATATACATACAGTCACTTTTGTTAAATAAAATTGTTTCTCATGTTTGCATTTTGGATTCGTAGCTATTTGTTAATGTAGCCATTGAGGTCAAAATGTGCATATTCGAAAACAAAATTTTGAATGAATTAAAATACTCAGTTACACAGTTAACGAAGCCTCTAACTGGCATCGTTGAACTTCAATTTTTGCACTAATTGAATTTTATAGAGGTGTGGGCATAAATCTTTGTGCAGAATGCGGTATAATGATGATCTAGGCACTTGCCCGTTTACGAAGAGTCTCGCGACGAACTATCGTACGCTCTCTACGTTTGATGACCTTGGTCATCCCAACATAAGTTTATCCATAGTTCAACCGGTTTCTTCGAAGTTAAGTATCTTTTTTCTTATGAGAAAAACAATTGTCGCTTGATTTATATTACGCAAATCGTGATGATTACTGAACTTTCTCCGTGAAATAAACTGCGAATCGTTCTTTTTGTAAAATTATCGTTTACAAAACGTACAGTCTGCTTCCGAGAAACAGTCCATAGCAACTGCACTCCCGAAAGCCACACTACCGATTGATGAGCCCCTCTAGTTCGTTGCGTTCACGCAGTGATCCAATCAAATCGAAAATTCCTTTTGAAATACCCAGTATAAAAATGTAAAAATTCAATCTACTTTGTAGTTTAGATGTAGTACCACCTAAATTCTATATTAAAAAAAGAAATAAAACTCAAAAGACAATATTTTTCCACAAACTAGTATCCAAAAAAATTATGACGAAGTGGATAACAATCCAAAAAAAAACTTTTTCATTTAGCGATAGGAGGTTTTTTTCACAAAATGGCTTACGTGAATTAAAAATGATATAAAGCTATATTACGGTATTTTAAAAAAATAGTAACTTCTGGTTTGCTAGTTAATCAGATATTTTTTTGTTTTTCTTACAAATTGAAAATTTTAATAAATACAAATGTGCATGTCTGTGGTCAACGATGGCTTAGTTAACAATAATTAGATGCAGCTTAAAATCGAGTGCGCATTTTCGTTTGAAAACAGTTTTTGGTAGCTAGCATTGTTTAAAAATAAAGATATTAAATACATCATAAATGTACATGTTTCTTTCATATAGAAATCTTATAACCTAATAATATGAATAAGATAGAAAAATAGCTGAAGCAGAATTTAAAATTAGGTGAAATATTTTAAAAATAAATTTTGATAGACAACATTAATTTATATTTTGATTTACCTAGTAAATACACACATACACAAACACATAACGATAGAAAGTATCAAAGAAGCCAAGGAGAAATGGTTAACAGAAAACTGCAGAGAAATAGAAGAATATGAAAGAAAATATGACAGCTTAAATATGCATAAAAAAATTAAAGAAATAACAGGTATTAAAAGTCAAAAATGGCAAAATAGTTACTGACATAAATGAAAAGCTAAAGACATGGACGGAGTACATAGAAGAACTATTTAAAGATGAAAGATCAGAAATTGAAACTATAACGGAGGAAACAGGACCGGAAATTTTAAAAAGCGAAGTAGAACTATTAAAACTTATAGATAATGACACAATTGACATAATGGTAAATTTCTTTAACACAATTTATAGGACATGTATCATTCCAAACAAGTGGCTTTTATCAACTTTTGTAACACTCCCGAAAAAGAACAACGCAAAAGAGTGCTCTGAACATAGGACTATAGCACTAATGAGCCACACCTTGAAAGTGTTTCTTAAAATCATTCATAAAAGGATATTTAAGAAACTTGAGGAAGACATAAGTGCCACACAACTGGGATTTAGGAACAGACTGGGAACAAAGGAAGCTCTGTTTGGTGTAAGTGTATTGATGCAAAGGTGTCTAGATATAAATCAAGATCTTTATGTGTGTTTTATAGACTTTGAAAAAGCTTTTGATAAGGTCCGACATGAAAAGCTGTATGAAATTCTCAAAGGTAAAAATATTGACAGTCGAGACATTAACATAATATCTAAATTGTAGTGGAACCGAACAGCAAAAGTCAAGGTTGAGAATGAACTAACCGAAGAAAATAAGATCTGCCGAGGTGTTCGCCAGGGTTGTGTTCTCTCCCCGCTCTTATTTAATGTATATAGCGAAGCCATATGCCAAAAAGCTTTATTGGAACAAAATGCTGGAATAACCATTAATGGAGAAATTATTAATAATATGCGTTACGCTGACGATACACTTCTAGTGGCAGATAATTTAACAGACTTACAGCACTTACTTGAAAACGTAAATATCTATAGTAATGATTGCGGTCTGAAACTAAATCTTAAAAAGACGAAGTTAATGGTAGCATCAAAGAAGACTAAGGTTTACGCTAATTAGACAATCTCTAATACACAAATTGAAAGAGTCACGTCATACAAATATCTGGGGGCTTGGCTCACCGAAACAAACGAACAAACTAGAGAAATTAAAGCAAGAGTAGAAATAGCCAGACAAGCGTTTATTAAAATGAAATGCCGAGACATTAATTTAAATCTCAGAATGCGTATGTTACGCTGTTATGTTTTCTCCACGTTATTGTACTGTGTGGAAGCATGGACACTAAAACAGATAAACATCAAAAACATTGAAGCTCTTAAAATGTGGTGTTATAGGAGAATGTGGAAAATATCATGGACGGAGAGAGTAACAAATAAAAATGTATTGCTAAAAATGGGGAAAGAACGTGAAATAATAAAAACTATAAAGAAGAGAAAATTAGAATATCTGCGCCATATAATGAGGGGAGAAAAAAACTTATTACTGAGGCTTATAGTCCAGGGAAAAATCAAAGGAAAAAGAAGTGTAGGACGGAGAAGAACTTCCTAGCTACGAAATCTAAGAGAGTGGTATAGTTGTAGTTCAGGGGAGTTGTTCAGAGCTGCGGCCAGCAAGGTAAAAATTGTAGTGATGATTTCCAACCTCCGATAGGAGATGGAACTGGAAGAAGAAGAAGTGATACAACTACCCACATACACTCTTTTTTTCTTTCTATCTTTCTTTTCCTTCTTTCTCATGTACATATACACGCACAAAAATGTACAATTAATACACAACTTTTATATTTAAGTACCTTAATGGAAAATAAAATAAAAATTAAATTATTTAAAATAAAATTGTCAAACAGGAAGATATGAAAATGTTTGTCATCACTCAGGTAAATATTTTAATGTAGAATAATCTGGTAACACAATTAAGAGGCGCTACCAAGTTTTTTTGGCAGCACTAAGGGGCAATAAAAAAAGGCCAGAAAAGTAAGAGGAATTTTGTTAGTATCGGATGATAGGCTTGAACTAGTAGTGAGGGTTATAGTTTTTTGTTGTTTAGTTTCATAGATTAAATACACGTCTAGAATTTATTTCCCACGTAAACTAAATACACACCAATTTACTTTTGACACTAAACGAACCCTCCTCCTACCCTCTTCTTAGATACTATGGTAACAAAAGGTCTTTTAAAATAACTTTCTTTATATTTATTTATAGAAAAGACTAACCGTTATTTAACTGTCAAATCCTATCATTACTCTAAATCCATTTTCTTGCAAAATTCCTCATCTCCAGATCCAAGAACGTTAAAAATTAATTAAAAATAATTAACATCATACTGCAAACGCACAAAGTAGGTATTTCAACAAACTATTATTTCATATAATTATAGTTATTAATAAAAGAATTAGAAGAGGAAGAAGCACACAAGACTTGATATTCTTATTAAGACAAGTAGGGGAAAAACGAGTAAGGAAAGGAAAGGACATACATATTGTTTTCATAGACCTGAAGAAGGCTTTCGACAAGATAAGAAGAAATAATGTATGGGAATGCCTAAGAGAAAGGGGAATAGAAAAAGAAATAATAGAAATAGTTAAAGTATTATACAAGAGCAATATAAACAAAGTAAGAACTCACAACGACGAATCAAAAGAAGCAAAGATAGGTTTGAAACAAGGATGTGTGCTTAGCCCACTATTATTCTCAATTGTAATAGATAAAGCCAACAGGAAATGTAAAGACAATGCACATATATGAAAATAGGAACATGGAAAATGAAACAATTCCAACTTCAAGAAATGTTATTCTCGGACGATATGGTGATAGAGGCCGAATCAGAGAAAAAACTCCAAAAATAACCTAAACAAATATCAAAAAGAACTAAAACGAATAAACATGGAAATAAATATAAGTAAGACAAAGACGATGATAATGGCCCACGAAGAAAAGAAACACAAGAAAAATTAAACGGACAAACACTAGAACAAGTCACAAGTTATAATTATTTGGGAACAATAATAGAAAACAACGGAAAATAGAAAAAGAAATATCTGAGAGAATAAGAAAAGTAGGGAGAATATACAACGCCCTTAGAAATTCATTTTTTGGAAAAAAAAGGTACCAAAGGAAACTAAGACACAGGTATACCAAAAAGTTATAAGACCCTCTCTAACCTATGGAAGCGAATCCTGGTTTTTAACAAATAAAAATAAAAGTCGTATCAAGGCCTCTGAGATGAGATTTTTAAGATAAATCTAAGGGATTACTAGAGAGAATAAGATAAGAAACTCGGCAATAGTGGAAGAGTTGAAGGTAAAACCCATAGAGAAAATAATAGAAGAAAGACAACTGAGTTGGCTGGGACACCTACATAGAATGAAGGAAGGTAGAATAGCAAAGCAAGTATACGACGCGAGAACACAAGGAAGAAATAAAGTGGGACGCCCACGAAAAAGATGGGAAGAACAAGTCAGACTAGTGGCGGAAAATCGAGGAATAAGTTTGGGGTGAAGTAAGAACAATGGCAAAGGACAGGAAAATATGGAAAAGAAAAATCAAGGACTCGTAAGAGCGAAGAGTAATACATAATCCAGTCAAGTAAATGTAATGTATCAATGTAAATAATATATGATATGTAAATGTACAATATACAGACCAACACCTAACGGTACAAATGGTCTTATAATTAAATAAATAAAATAAAAATTAAAATAAAAATATTAACTCAATCTGAAGTACCACCTGATTAACAAAAAGCGTTCTTGCCTTATACTAAAGAACTTACCTATAAAATAAGCCAAATATTAATAAAAAAATATAAATACTGTAGCGAATTTCTGACTAGTATCAGGGTTGGTGCCGAACCGTGGCGGTCGAGCGGCGAACATCATGCATTTCAATGTAGACCGCAGCCAAGACTCCCACTGTGCTTGTGCACATGCTCGAATAATGTGGAAATTTTTAGATGTTTACCAAATGGTTTGTGTAGGTTGCATAACAGGTTTGATTGTACAAATATCATAAAACCAAGGAACTAAAGAAAGTTAAATACCAGAAGCAAAGTGAACTGTTTCAGTGTAATATAAATTGTGTTATAGATAAATATAAATATAGAGTGTGATTTTATGTTACTAATTACTTCCAGTGTGCATAAATATTTTTGAATAATTTAATTTCCTGTAAGTAAAGTTTAATTAAATTGAAACAAGTTATTCACCACCGTTGAGAGTGAAAACCTTACAATATAGTTTTCACGACCAATAACAAAAAAGCTGATTTTATTCGTTTAGCCAAAGACCATTGCCCTAACAAATCTCAAGAAGTATATGAAATACCTTGTGAAAATTACCAAAGAGCCCATATAGGTCACACAAGCTGTTTAGCATTTGCCAAACATAATAATGAAACAGACCACAAAATTGACTTTAGTCATTAAAAATCATTACCCCCCACCATTTACCATCCTGGCAGCAAAATTACTTTTGAATCAATTGAGATAAAAATGCCTCAAATATAAGATATGTTAGCCATAGTTACGCAACACCTTCCAACAAACATTACTTTCTCGACTTCGTGCATCTACCACTTAAACACTTTGCGATAAAATTTTCAATTTTTTTTGTTTTGAGGATGTCAAAAGAAAGGGCAAATATTGTTTTGTTCGACTTTTTTTGTGAACTTAATCTTGTATTATAGTTTATTTAGGTGGAAAGACATTGAAAAGTGTATTTTGTTCATGAAGCCAGACAACACCGATATCATCAACATACCTTATCCAACACGTGAATTTCAAGGAAAAAAGTAAGGGTTTTGTTTTAAAATTAGTCATAAATATAAACAAACAATTTTCTTTTTTTTTTGTAAATTCTTATAACAAAAAATTCATCCAAAGACAGTTTTTATTATACTGCATACAAATTCCAAAATGCACGATCTTCCCGGCCAACTAAAGGCGTTCTTGCTTTAAATTACAGGTATTACAGACTGCATACTGAACAAACAAAATATATAAACAGTTTTTACAATAATATAGCTGACTTCATCCGCTTAGCTAAAAACATTATTTACCACAAAATACCTTGTGGTAACTGTGACAGGACCTCCATAAGCCAAACAAAAATAGAGGTATCAAGTCGCATATACGAACATTTCTGGCTGTACGAAAAGATGATACTTCTTTCGCACTGGTCAAACATAATAAAGAAACCGGATATAAAATTAATTTTTCTAATTTAAAAGCACTTACTTCCATTTCCACTAGCAGAACCATTTGTAAAGCTATTGAAATAGAAAACCACTTTCAATGCTTCAATACTGGAAAGGATAATTATCATTTATCTGTTACTTAAACCAAGAAATCGGTTACGTAAATCCTTTAAAAAAATTTCTCTAACGCAATAGAGTACTCTCCAAAACATATTCCCGCTAAACTTTCACTTTTGTATCAATAAATAGTAGAACACGCAAAAGGTTAGTTTAGTTTTTCCAATAATATAATAGTTCCTTATTGGGGAGTTGGTAGATTAAGTAAAAAACTAACCGCCATCTCTCAATAATGACATCAAAATTGATGTTGATATGTCAAAAATTTTCCATAAATTAACGCAATTCAACCCAGGAGCCTCATTGTACATTTATTTTTGAGCGAGGAGAGTTTTCTAAGCATCTGATATATCTCTATGAGAAAAAAAACAAAAACTAGTAATTTTTATATAAACAAAAACTATTTCCACATTTTATTGATAACAAAAAGCTGTAGAAATCACTGACCTTATATTTATACTTTAGAACCATATTAGAAATGAATATATTACCATTTACTTCAAGGTAAACTAAAAATACACTTGGGCTATTTTATGCAATACCTTAGAGCATAGTAATTTCATGTCTAATAAAGGGAGGAAAATATAAACCAACAGAGGTCCTAGTAAAAAAACAAGCAATATGGCTAAAAACATGAAACAGTAGTATAAAATTTTCTTAAAAAAGAATAATAATTAACATAACAGCTAAAATAATATCCAATAATCGTTAAATTGCGATGGGAGTACAAGTTCAAAATGTGATTCGGCGTTGCAATCAATAAAAAATAAAAAATAACAAAAATCCGAAAAGATCTACCACATCAAAAAAGCTGCAGTATAATTTTAAACACAAGCAAATTATCATTCGTGTTTGTATTTCGGAACAATCGGTCGCGCGCCGTGTTCGCTCTACCTGCTGTTTAAGGCCAAACCTGCATTTTTAATATTAGTCAAATTGCTATATGATAAGTTGTTTAATTGACGCACACGCATATACTAAAAGTGTATTTTCTATTAATTTAAATAAGTCTTACAGCTTACTATCAAAATGTCCCGATTCATTTTAACAACTATAATGTTCAACAAGCAGAACCAATGTAGGCTAACAAATTACACCAAGTTCGATTTACGCACTTGGCTTATCCACATCAACTATTAACAGTTGCCAGTTAATACCGTACACCAACAATTTCCAGTGAGTGCAGTCCAGCAGCATTAATTCCGGTATCCAATCACCCTTATAATAGTCCTTATTTAGCGCAACCCTATATCCAAAATCACTACGATACAGATTGGCAGCTAGTGGAAAACAAAAAAAAAAACGTTATGAAGTCCGTCAGATAACCCTCAGTCGCAATTGAAACATGTTAAAATTACAAATTACTATCTCAGTAAACCAATAGAAACGTCAAATCAATATATTAATTTTCAAATATTGCCAATATTGCCTTTATTTGTGTCAGGAGTCAAATTTGTACTACCGGTTATATAGAGCTTTTGGAAAGTGTAGCTAAAAACGAGTACGAGATTAAAGTACTGCAAAAAGTACTGTAAAAAGATTGCCCAAAACATGCAATAAATATACTGGAATAATAAAAGGTCTTGCTGAGAAGAATACGGAATATCATACGCATAAACGCAAACAAACCCAAAGTTTTAAAGTAGTTCTACGAAATATTCATACTTCCACTAACCCAGAAACCGCAAAGAAAGCTATAGAAGAATTTGATCATATGGTTACAAATATACGTAAAACAACAAGGTCTAAAGAAACAATTGCCACTATTTCATGTTAAACTCAAATATGCTTCAAGTAACAAAAACATATGCAATGTAAACAAATTTCTACCCTCAATTGTGAAATTCAAGCCCACGACTAGAGAAAGAAATAACTCAATGTGTGAGATGTTAAAAATAGGCAGCGCAAAAAGCTTCTATAATAGATTTTCCTGCTGTGTTAAACGTGCACAATACCTCCGTAAAACTAAAGTGCTGACGTTAAATGTGTCCTTTGTAATGGCAATCACCCCGTCAATTATAAAGGTTGCAGTGTTTACAAAGAGTTCCAACTTAGGGAAAAAGATGGTGAGAGAGAGAGAGAGAGAGAGAGAGAATTAAATAAAAGGAAATCGGTGCTATTTCGGCCAGGTATCTCAAACGCCCAAATTGTCAACGGTAAAGGTCATCTCGCCTAAGGTACTAATAACGCACTTCGGAAAGAAGCAATCTTACCGTCAACATCTTAGCCACCAAATAATATGAAAAAGAACCTAAACAGATAATGAAAACCTAATGGGACAAATGTCGATTATGTTAAATATCTTAACAACCCTTGTCTTAAAGCTTTCATAATGGATCAGTTTCTGAGGATTGCCGAATGGAACGATAACAACGCTACAACACGATTTTGAAGTTTGAACGTTTCTACAACAACATCACATTGACGTTATGTTGATCTCAGAGGCCAAATTTACCGATACAAGCCATCTGTAGATTCACAATTACATCACCTATGTTACTCAATATCCCAAAGGAACAGCGCACGCTGGTTTAGCCATTATCTTAAGAATCCAATTAAACACTATAAATTAAACAAATATTGGGAAGTTCATATTCTATCAATTTTAGTTGTAATTGAATACCGGACTAGACCTCTAATACGTTCGGCCGTTTACTACCCACCGCGACATGTCAACAAACTAGAGCATTACCAGTATGATTTTAATACACTAGAACATCGTTTTATTACTGGAAGCGATTAGAATTCCGAGAACACAAAATTTCAGATTGACAACGACGAAGGGAAAAGAGTTATTGGAAGCCGTAACACCAAATAACTTATACTTTATTTTTACTGGTAAACCAACTTATTGGCCCTCCGACGCTACCAAACTCTTCTTAAAAACATTATCCTAAATTATCTTCAAGTTAAATCTTGTCTCAATTTATCTTTTGACCATTCTACGATTATACTTACTCTTGGGACGCAAGTACTACCAATAGTAAACCCACCATTTTCTGTAATCGAAAAACTGATTGGAACTATTTCAAATATACGGTAGAAGACTTGCCGTCGGTAGAAATACCACTAGATACGGAGGATGATTTAAGAAGTGCTTTTAAACATGTTAACCAATTAATCCAAGAAGCTGCTTGGAGAGACTGAAACCTCAAGAATAGATAAATGCCCAGTACTTGTTAAAAAGCAAATTGCACAAAAAATAAAACTCAGAAAACGATGGCAACTTACTAGAGCTCCAATTGAGAAACTACATTACAGTCAAGGTACAGCTGAGCTCAAACGATTCTTCTACCAATTGAAAAATCAATCAATTTAGCAATACCTGGAAAATATATCTCCATCGGAAACACAGAAACTGAAAAGGCAACATATCCCACCTCTCCGCAAAGAAGATGGAACTTGGGCGAGAAGTACTCCTGATAAGACCCTGTTATTCGCTACTCATTTACAAAAAGTTTTCGAACCTCGCCCCTCAAAAGCTACCCATGAGGAAGAGCAAAAAATTCAACAGTTTTTAACGGCCTTATATCAAATATCAAAAACCAAGTAAACCTTCAAAATAAAAGAAATATAAACAATAATTAAAAGTCTGAAATGCAATAAATCACCTGGTTACGACCTACTCACTGGAAAACCCCTCAAGAAATTATGATCAAAAGGTTTCATATTTATGACAAGGAACGCTGTTCTTCGAATGTGCTATTTTTTTAACACTGGAAAGTTGCTAGTGTAATTTTTATCCATAAACCTGGAAAACCAACTGAGCAAGTGAATTCTTACCGGCCCATAAGCTTTCTTCCCTCGTTTCCAATGTGTTCAAAAAACTGTTTTCGTTAAAACAAAAACTAATAATTGCAACCAACAATCTAGTCCCACACCATCAGTTTAGTTCTCGGGAACAACATTACATAACAGAACAAATCCATAGAATTGTAGACCAATTAATTAAAGTCTCAGAAACCAAAAACTACTGCTTTACAGCATTTATTGACATCAGACAAGCTTTTGACAAAGTTTGGCATTACTGTATAAATCGGAGATCAATCCTCCCAATCGATCATTATCAAGTATTCAGGTTGTACTTGTCTAACTGGCATTTCCTAATCAATATACAAATTGAGACTACTACCTTATTTCCTATTAAAGCAGGAGTTCTGCGGGGCATCGTTTTGGGTCCTGTACTCTACTTAATATGTACCGCCAACTTACTTACAAAAAGATTAACGACTACAGCAACGTTTGCGAAAAATACAGCTATTTTGTCAATTCATTAAGATTCTGTAACAGCATTACATAATCTGCAAATTCACTTTACCCAAGTCCAGATTTGGTTAAGGAGGTGATGCATTTTCATAGAGACAAGGAACTTGTCCCCCAGTCACGTTAAATGGCAAGCTGATACCACAAAAAAACACTGTCGAATATTTGACTACGCACCTGGATCGTCGCCTTACTTGAAAACGGCATGTATGGGCCAAAAGAAAACAGTTAGGTTTAAATACAAGAAGATGTATTTGATGTTAGAGCGTCAACCACAGCTGTCTTTGGACAACAACATTTTCCTATACAAAGCTATTCTACGGCCAGTTTGGACTTATGGCTTGCAATTATGGGGCTCAGCAACAAACAGTACAATAACATAATCAAAAGGTTTCAGTTTAAAGTTTTAAGAGACATTGTTAACTCTCCCTGTTATGTGCCTAATAAAGTTATTAGACGTGATCTTAACATAAGTTTAGTTAGTGAAATTATCACAAACATCAGTGTTAAATATCAAGCTAGACTCAGTCCACGTAACAATGGATTAGCCAGTAATTTATTAAACGATCAAAATTAAGTGCGGAGACTCAAGTGGTTTAAACCCTCAAACTTACATAATCGATTCGTGTGGTTTATACATATATAGACTAGAATTTATTTAGCTTTTATACTTATTTTAAATTACTTTATCCCTAACCACAATTTAAAATTATTAACCAATTACAGCATTTTAATAAAATTTTACCAAACAGGTAAATAGATTTGTTACATAAAAACAATTTTCAATTAATTTCAACTGAAGTGATTTCTATAAAATGCTACATTTATGGACCTTATAACCACAATTATTACTTCTAAATTGTACTTTTAATAACATTTCTAAAAAGAGAAGATTAAACATTTGCGTTTGATGGTTATTAATTAGCTAATCATAATGAGCCATATATATTTTTTTAAATATACTAAAATTGGTAAATATGGTCTCAGAAGTGAAGCAAATCCCAGTATACTTTACTTATAACAACTGAAAAATGACACCGCTATTATGTCACCATATAGCAACACTAACAAGTCCTAATCTCATGTCTATGTCATACCCTCTGATTAACACTAACTATAAAGGGCAAAGACGAGTTTCTGGCGCTTTAAAACTGGTACCTTTGGCAAAGAGAAGACAACCCCTACAGAAAAACCGGGCAAGTTAGAAAGGCTTAAGGTGAAACCCACCAACTTACCTGTAGCTATGGATTGGTACTCAACACTATAGAGAAATACTAAGAATATTCGAAAGTTCAATAGAAACCTCGGACCGGACGGAAATTTAGTTGACGGACACTGCAGACATACTAAAGATTTTTACATGAAATACGCAAAACATAGCTACAAAGCAACTAGAAATATGATGAAATAAAAAATAATGGCGACAACAGAAACCAAGAAAAAAACTAAAAGGAACAGCTGAAATAAAGAAAAACCTTATCATATGGAGTCGAGTCACACTAAAACAGAGAGCAAGTGCAGTTGTAGCACTTATAATATGCCCCAGAAATAGGAAAACACCCGAAACCCATACATTCTACAAAACATCAATAAAGTACAACCAAATAACTACATAATACTAGAAAGAGATTTAAATGCTAGTGGGAAATACACCAATTCAAAACATAGTCGGCCTATACGGGGAACAAACAATAAACAGTAACGGAATTGAATTACGACAGTTTGCTACATATAATAATCTGAAAAACACAAACAAGTTCTTCCGCAACAAAAAAGAAATTAACAAATACACATGGTCAGCAAGAAGTTTCAGAAACTTAATAAATTGTATCATAGTAATTAACAGGCTAGCCGCTAGTTACGGACACACATGTCTACAGAGGCACCAACATAGGCTCTGGACCATTATCTAGTAATAAGCAAAATAACCATTCCAAAACCATAGGTAAAATCCAATACAAAACATAAAAAGAGACTACAGAAGAAACATATAACATACCTACTGCTGAAAGGGCAACATCAAACATCTATGCCAAACACGTTTAACAAACAACTTTCAAAAAGAAATAAAAGAAAATATAGATGAAGAATGAAAACTCATAAAAATAATTATACACAAAGCAACAGCAGAAACCATAGGGACAAGACGGAAAAACTACAGGAGAAAAGACCCAATATATGGAATAACTAGCTACAACAATTAATAGATAACAGACACAGAGCATACCAACAATACCTAACATCAAGAACAAAACAAAACACGCAGCATTACAAAGAACGAAGTTCAGAAGATAAAAAAAGCTATAAAAGAAGTCTATGGTAATATTTGGGATAGATATATGACACGTATAGAAGAAGATATATACGGACGAAAAGAATCAGTGTATAAAATTATGAAGCACCTCAACAAAGAAGAAAAAGATACTGCAACGTTAAATATTATAGAAACTGTAAAGTGGGAACAGCATTATAAGGAACTGTGGTACAATTCGAAAGAAGAAGGAAACGAAGCTCATAATAGCAAAGATATAAATTTACAAGAGACGAATTAAAAACGATAAAAAATAGAGAGCCACAGAAACTGGTAAATTTAATACTAAAATACCTAAATACGGATGTATGTTTTTAAAATGAAGATTTCTACACTTCATTAATATGTGCTGGAAGCAACCTAAAATTCATCAAGAATGGACCATAGCTAAAATAAAATCATTCTACAAAAACAATAAAACAGATTATTACAATTATAGGGGCTTTAGATTACTAAATTCGGCATATTAAGAAAAATGCTAACAGGGAGAACACAAACAATAGCCGAAGTGATCCTAGAAAAGAGCAGAATGGCTTTGACAAGGACGATTCTGTATAGATGCTGCTCTCATCTTGAAGAAGACCACAGAAAAACGTAGATAAAGTAATTTAGAAGACATATAGCATTTGCCGATTTCACTAAAGCATTTGACAAGGTCACAAGAACAAAACAAAACTATGGTCAATTTTAGAAAAAAAATAATTTCCATCTCATCTGATAAAAGCCATAAAAAGTCTTTACTGCCACACCAAAATCACTATAAAAAACAATAATAAAGGCAAACGCCTGACATACGCAAATCAAGATGTAAGACAAAGATATGGCCTACCATCTATTTTGTGTGGAAACAAGAAGCACCGAAGGGAATCCAAATAAATACAAATATATATGTCAACACAATATTATTCGCAGACGACCAGGCTATAATCGCAAATTCAGAAGACAATTTACAACGAACAATATACAGAATAAACAGCATAGCAAAAGATTACAACTGCCAAATATAAATAAATAAAAATAATAGTCTTCCAAGAAAAACAGCCCATAAGATATAAAATTATTATTAACAACATCAATCTAGAACAAATACAAAATTTTAGATATCTAGGTTGAGATATCTCACATAAAATTGACCAAGATATCAACAACAAAAATAGGCACATTTCAAAGGATATGCGGAACTATAAGAAGAGCACTAAAAACAAAACAAGAAAGGAGACACAGTTAAAATTTTACAAAGTAATGAACTATAACAACAAGGGGTCATGGGAAAATCCAGTCCGCAGAGATGAGGTTCCTAAGAGAAGTCAAAGCATGCAGCCGATTAGACAGATTTACTAACGAACACATCAGAAACGAGCCAATACGAAACCAATAATCAATTACAAGACAAGATTGAAAGAACATGTAGACAAAATGCACCCAGAAAGACTCCCAAAATTACCAATACAGTACAACCCAAGAGGAACCTGATATGCAGGAAGACCTTAGAAACAAAGGAACAGTGAACCGAAACAGGCCGCAAGGCCTAATCCTTGAAGTAGACGACAACAACGATTTAAACAATTTGGTGTCAACATCACACGACTTTCCTTATCCTATTATTATATATTATACCGTTTCCAAAGAAAAGTGCTGCGCATGATAACAAACGCACCTTGGTTTGTACCAAACACGGTTATCATAAAGGATCTTGTTATTTCGCCAGTCAAGACGAAAGCGTTAACACAGTCAATACAAGTACTCGACTTAGCGCCCATCCCAACACCTTCGCAATAGATCTTATGGATCCGCCCAGCGACAACAGGCGTTTATATCGACATGTGCCAAACGATCTCCAACCAGATTTTGAATTCTTAGTTAATCGTTAAGACTAGTTATAAGTTGTAGTTTGTAAGATTTTCCCGTTTGTCACAAGCCTATAAGACTTATCTGTTATAGAATTTCTGAGCATGCTTCTACATGTCTATTAAATTATCAAATGATTTCTAAATGTACTTTAAGTTGCAAATAAATGGGATGTTATAAAAAAAAAATATATTATATCGGGTCCACCGTCTCGGCCCTGCGCTGCTCTCCTCCCGGAACTTGTTATTTTAAAAAAGGACGAGGCGCGAGTTCATCGTCTCGGCGCTGCACTGTTTTCAACTAAAAATTTGTTAATTTAAAAAAGAACGAGGCGCGAGTCCAACACTCGAAAGCTGATTAAAACAAACAGTACAAGACAACAATTGACTCGTACTTTAAATTTTGCTACGTCACTGAAGGTAACCGTGCGAGCTCGGCCACACGGCCTTCGCCATTATTGCCTGCGTGCTCCCTCCTAGCGGCCAAGCGCTCCCCCCCCTGTCCTCACGCAGTCGGCAAGGAAGCTCTCCAAGCGCGCTGTGATTGGTCCGTTTAATTCATTTTTAATCGGATATAACTTATTTATTTGACTTCGGATCAAAAAATTTAATTGTAATTTTTTGTTTGTCTCGGTCTGACCTATCCGGTAATATAAATTTCCCGAAACATTTTATGAACACCCGGTATATTAAAAATCCCGAGCTTCAATTTTTTTTTCGGGTTCCTATTTTACAAACTTTTATTTTAAATTCATGTTTATCTCATGATAACAAATCATTTTTATTCTCATAAATTTTTTGTATCTTCAACCGTTTAGATTCATGACCGCTTTGCGACCGATTTTGTGACCTTGCGACCAAACGACTATGTCGATTTTTACCAAAAGTTTTGCACTGCATCCCCTACCTGCAAGTAAGTTGCATACCAAATTTCAAGTCTCTAGCTCTTACGGTTCTCTAGATATATTGTTTACTGACAGACCGACAGACACACACACACACACGAACCAATGGCTCAAACCAACTTTTTTGGAGTCCTGAGGCTATATTTCGTCCAGAAATGGGTAGGTCAAATTTCCGCCGATTACATTACTTTCCTTATTATAGGATAAGGAAAGTAAAAATACCATGCACGGTTCAAGTGTTTTTGAGATATTTTAATTTTCAACGTTCATATAAACTTAAGATTTCCTAATAAACTGTGTGACCAAACATTATGTGATAGTTAAAAGTAAGAAAACAAGGCAAGGAGTCTACTACAGCATCTGAATTTATAATAAAAGCATTTAATTTGCCATATATAATTAATTACTTGATTAAAAATATTCTAAGAAGTTTATTATCCAAAACCGAGAGTGAAATCTTTTATGTTAAATTGTCTGGCGTAGGCATTTTATTGGCTTATTATAATTGGTTAATTAATATCCATCGACGGCACTTAGTCGCCGTTCTTGTGGCCACTTGTTTATCGTGAATTTGCTTTCTAAAGACAAATCACGTATGAAAGTTAGTGCAATTAATAATAAAATTTAACAACAATTTCCTTAACTTTCTAAATATACAAAAATAGTTAAAAAGTACTTGATAGAAAAAATTACATCAGAGATTTTATTTAGAAATAATTGGTTTAGAAACAAATGCAATATTAAAAATAGTATCTGTTGTTTTAACCGAATTTTTTCAAGTAGAGTAATTTACTACAGTTGATGTATAACGTCCAAAGAGAAGAAAATTACATTTTATACGGCTTTTTAAATAATATATTGTTTTGCTAATGCATCTTTGTTTTTGGATATATCTACTTTAATGGATATCTATAATCCAATCAAAATTTTTAACCAAAAAATAAAGTAGTGATATTTTTGGGGAAGAAAAGAAATAAGATTGACATTGCTAATATACATCTATAGAAGAATAAATGCAAGTTCTGTTTTTCTGATATTTCACTATAAAGTACCATCAGAAACTTAAAAGTGTTAAAATTCTGAGCTATCCAGTACACACTGTGTTAAAAAGATTATGTCAAAAATATGAAATGGCGATTTTCCCATTTACGTGAACATACGAGGTGTATTCAAGTTATAACAACTCCAAATTTTTTTCACAGGACTGGGAACAGATTTGGTGGTTTGTTTCAAAATACGCGCGCACTCTTTGTGAATGCGTGACAGAGATGGAAGCACTGCGCGGCACACAGTACTCTAACGGCAGCGGCGAGAGTGAGGACTGTTTTTGATACTTAAAATGGCGACGTTTTTATTACAAGAACGGCGTGTAATCATTCGCTTTCTCCATTTGCGTGGTGTGACACCGATTGAAATTCATTGCCAGTTGAGTGAGACATGTAGTGATGGTGTTTATGGATGTGTCTAATGTGCGTTTGTGAGTGCGAGAGTTTAAAGAAGGCAGAAAGTCGCGTGACAACAAACCAAGACAATCTCGGCCTTGCACCAGCTGGTCTAACAGCATGATCAAGCGAGTAGAGAAACTTGTTTTAGAAAATAGCCGAATGAGTGTGAAATACATCGCCCCAAAGTTGGCATGTCCGTGAGATCTGAGCACACAATCCTGCATGAAGACCTGAGAATGCAAAAAGTGTTCTTCAGGTGGGTATCACGAATGCTGTCAATTTTTAAGTGACTTCTCATGCTCCCTACTCACATGACTTGGCTCTTCGCGACTTTCGGCAGTTTCCAAAAATGAAAGACATTGTCAGGGGTCTCAAATTTACTATTGTATCAGCGATTTTCCAATGGTCAAAGAAGACTCCTAAAGAAGTGTTCGCAGCGACCACAGAAACATGGCGTTGTAAAAAATGTGTACGGCTGCAGGGAGATTATGGCGAGAAGTGGCACGAGTCTCACAGTTTTTGTATGATTAGTTTGTGAAAAAAAAATCGGAGGTGTTATAACTTAAATGCACCTCGTATATAAAGGGACTAATATTTGAAAGAATAATGTAGTTAACGGTCATAGCTGGAAGAATGAATAAAGAAATCTTGAATACAGATATTTTATTTCTGTTCCCTGTCTGCGCAAAAATATTTCAAGTGTTCTACAAATTTTGCAGCAGTATTTTTCTGTAACTATTAATAGATTTTCTTGCTTATCACGGGTGGCACCTTTACAAGCACAAAATAACGGAACATCTGTGGACCTATTATTTAAGTAAAGTGTTGCACGTCTTGCTTATGAGGTACATTGCATATGTGGCTAAGAAAGCCATGTAATAGCTGTTTACAATAATTACGGTATTATATTGTCTTTTAAGTGTAGCGATAATGTTGGAGAAAATTTAACGAATACTAGAGCAACTCTTTGTTAATGTGCTATACCAGCGATGCATGGATATGAACCAAGATGTGTTTACCTGCTTCATCGATTTCGAAAATGCGTTTGATAAAGTGAAACATGGTAAACTACAAGAACTTTTACTTAAGAAAGGCATAGATAGGAGAGATGTAAGGATAATTAGTAACCTATATTGGGGACAGAGTGCTAACATAAAAGTTGGAACAGAAATAACCGAGGAAATTGAGATACGCCGTGGAGTGAGACAGGGATGCATCCTATCTCCACTTCTGTTTAACATCTACAGCGAAGCCATCTTTAGAGAAGCCTTAGATGAGGAATCTGCGGAATTATTATAAATGGAGAAATAGTTAACAACATGAGATACGCAGATGACACAATCCTCTTAGCAAGCAACCTTACTGACATACAACATCTGCTTGAAAAAGTAAATGATCACTGTAATTACTACGGCTTAAAAATAAATTTTAATAAAACCAAATGGATGGTAGTTACAAAAACTCCACACATTCAAGAAAACTTAAGAGTTGCAAACATATTAATAGAACGGGTAAGGAAATACAAATACCTCGGGACGTGGATAGAACAAACAGCTGATCAAACAACGGAGATAAGAACTCGTATAGAAATAGCTAGATCCTGCTTTGCAAAATTAAAGAAAGTACTTTGCAACCGAAACATAAACATTGGGCTCAGAATACGAATGCTTCGCTGTTATGTATTTAATATCATGCTCTATGGCGTAGAAGCTTGGACACTTAAGAAAGAGCAAACAAACAAAATACAAGCCTTTGAAACGTGGTGTTACCGCAGAATGTTGCGTATAGCCTGGATTGAAAGAATAACTAACAGGAAGTTTTGACAAGGATGAACAAGGAATGTGAAATAATAAATACAATAAAAGAAGAAACTAGAGTGACTTAGGCCATGTAATGAGAAATCCCAAATATCGCACTGCTCCAAGCTAATCATGCAAGGGAAGTTAACAGGTAAAAGTTTAAATTTGGTAGGCGTATAATTGTCTTGGCAAAATCTCAGCAGATTGGTTTAATTCGAATTGAACTATTCGATCGAGCGTCGACAAAATCCGTATAAGAATGATGATAACCAACCTCCGTGAAGGAGAAGGACCATAAGAAGAAGAAGAAGAAGAGCAACTCTAGAGAGGAATAAAAACAAATGGTCAACTTTAAAATCGATCCAAAGAAAAGGTAGATCCTAAGTGTACATACATACACATTCATTAATATCATTGTTAAGAGAAAAATTAGAATCAACTTAAACTCATCGTCAATGTCGCAGTACTCCAGCCGATATTTAACGATCTACTTCTTTTTCACAAACCACGTGTTTCTTTCTTCTTTGTTACAAGTTATACGGTTTATTTTATTAGTTTTGCTTAAAATAATTTTATTTTCAGTTATTTTTGCACTTTTCATTTATGGTTCTAATATTTCAATGTCGATTTTAAAATACAATTTTTATACAAATTCCAACTTTTTGCAAAAGGTGTAATTTATACAATATATTTATATTCTATTTTTTCCATAAAATTTTGCAATTTATGATTTGTTTGGTATGGAATATGACAATCAAATTTCTTTAGTGGGAGGTAATATAAACCATTTTTAGTCATTTTATAAATTAAAAGGTTTGGTTTTGTTGGCATGGACAATTTTAAAATTTGTTTGGTTGTCATAAGTTTGTGTATCTTTCATTAAACATTATTATTAATGGAAGCTATAGTAATTTATATGCGCATAAATTAGATAAGAGTACAATACTAATTGTTACATAAACTAACTAAATCTAAAGATTACTATTATTACAATAACTGTTAGCACATAAAAATTATATTTACCAACAAAAGCTGCTTGCAGAAGACTTTCAATACTCTACATAATTTTATATAGAAACTTCTAAGAAAATCCGAATAAAAATATCATGTATATGTAATTTAAACCATGTAATAAGATACAAAACAGTTATTAATTGTGCAATTAAGAGGACAAATTAAATATACACTGGAATTTCTTTTTTAGCCACATTTTAAAACCAACGCAAAAATGGCTCCTGAACGTTGTAGGAAAGGATGTCCGAAAGAAATTACCCTTGTTTGTTGTGCAACGAAATATCAAATTTCTTTAAAAACGTCGAAAATTTTAAGAAAACTTAAGGCATGGTTTGGGGACAACACCCTTACAAATTCAATATACTTATAATATAAACAATTTTTGAAAGCAGTCCAAATGAAGATCACTTTTGTTTCCTAAGGATCAGCGTAACTAAAAAGAATATATGCATTATTCGGCGCCTTCCGCCCACTAACGGTTGCTGAAATTACTTCTAAGTTCGAAATAAGCTACAGCAGTATTCAGATGATCTAAGAAATTTTGAAAACATAGATCTTGGACAAAGACAGGGATGCAACCTGTCCCTAATTCTATTCAATCTCTATATTGGCTATGCTGCGAGGCAGTGGATTGATAATATAAAATACTTATACGCATAGTCTAATAAAAGAAAATATGTTGTTACATTTCTATTCGCAGACGATCAGCTTGTAGTTGCATATTCAGAAAATTCACTTCAGCTAGCCGCTTATAAACTACAACAAATAATGGAAACATATAACTTAAAACAAAAGTAATGGCTTTTTGTGTCAATGAACCGGTCCCGATCAAAGTTAGTAAGTACTAGATTAAAAAATAATCGAACAGGTCAACTGTTTGAAATTTCTGGGCTGTTCAATATCTTTTACGGAGAGGATCAACATCCAAAAAAAATCAAAAATATTATATATTACAATAGCACAATAAAAAGAACACTCAAGAACAAAGTACAAAAGGACAAAATAATAAAATGCTATAAAGTAGCAGATGTTCCGAGCCTAACATACGGTAGTGAATGCCGGACCGTTACCAAAAACAACGAACGCAGAATAACTACATAGAAATGCGATTCCTGCTACCAACTGCCGGATACAAGCTCAGAGATTAAAAAAGAAACAAACAAATTAGAGAAGAATTAAAAATATTTAACATTATGGACAAAATAAAATACTACAGACAGCAATGGAAAGAACATTTAGAACGAATGGAAAACGACAAGCTACCCAAAATATACTATAAATATAGAGCAAAAAGAAGACGAAGCTTGGGAAGACGGAAAAAGAGATGGAAGGGGCAAATATAAAAATACAGAATCATAGTGTTGCAACGGATTATATCCGAAGTATGATGGAGAAGAAGAAGAAGAAATATTCAGATAATCCCATACGTTACTTTGCTACACGATACCGTCTAGCTCCATATATTTGTTTGAGTTTGACAAAAAAAAATAAAATTATAAACTACGCCATTTTTATCGTCCAAATAAACTTACAGTTACTATTTGTTTGGAACACTAAAACAAGCATTTGGGGAGTAAAGATTTGACAACGACGATGCTGTCTAAATGTTTGTTTGCAATTGGTTGGTATCACAACAATTTTCATTTAACGGGGCGTAATTAAAAACTTTCTATTTGTTTCTTATGTAAAAAAACAACTTTCTATGTTCGCATTTTTGTGATACTTTAATAAATTTAAAAAATACTTTTATTGCATCATATATTTATTTAGGCTCATATTAATATGCTGAAGGAGACCATCTACTTTATTTTTACAATGCAGATTTTTTAGGAACAAAAGACCCTGTTAGAAAATAGAAATTTCTTCAAAGTATTTTAATATAATTCTTGTAGTATCAAGATGTCACATTAAATCTATGTCGTACACTACTTGCCGCACGATCTGTAGATAACTTAACCAAATTCTTCAATATTCACATGTTTCATTGATATACATTTTGTGAACAAAATGTGTTTCAGATTTCGTGATGTCTTTAGCGAACGCAAAAGTATACAAATTATTGGAATTTGGTACCGATGTAGCAAAGATGGCACCAAAATTGTCAAATTGGGAAAGAGAGAGGTGGACCAGAAGTCATCATTGAATCGACGAACGATCATTTGGTCAGCCTCGATTTTTTTACTCTAATAAAAAAAATTTAAATTTGACAATTTACATTTATTTGTTTAAAAAAATCATTTGAAATTTTATAATTTAACATTGAGAGTTTAAAAAGCATTACCAATTACCAACTACTCCAACATCAGTTAGAAATGGATCAAAAAGAGCTCGAAATCAAGAGAACATCTTTTCACCGGATCGTTAAACAAGAATTATAAGTTTTCGCCTACAAAATTTAAATTCATCAGCCGTTGAGCGACAGAGCAACTAAATCAATATCAATTTGGTATTACTTTGATAGAAATGACTGAATAGAAGCAAATCGATTATAGAGATACTGTTCTCAGACGAGTGAAATTATTTGTGAACATTTAAGTTACGGTACATAAAGTCGAAAAAACGAAAAGTTACAGCAGAGCACCCTCTCTATTAGCAGCGAATTATAGCTTGTTATATCATCAGTTACTTAGGCATTGTATGCCTATATTTGCTGATCAACACAATTACTAGTCAGTGACATGAAGCAAAATGTTTGGATCTGTTCTTAGGCCATCCATACAAGTCGAAATTTGATGAAGCCTGTATTCTGATTTGTGCATTACTAGCCATGTTCAGTCCGTTTCGCAGGAGTTACATTTATAAAAAAAATTAAAAATAAATAATTTTACCTGGTCTCCTGGTGGTTGTTACTCCATATTTGGATGCTTAGCAATGAGTAGCTTGGCAAGCAAACGCTCGCAATAATGCATATGGCTGCTCTCGTTGCAATTAAATGGACACTCTGATAGTCAACGTAAAAAAAAAAAAAACTTGAGAGTACCAATGCCAGTAATCATAACGAAGTTATTGAAAACGTTTTTAAGAATAAATAACGTCATTTTGATTAATTTTATCTACTACAATTTTTTGTCAATTAATTGCTATTTGAACGATAATTTTTCTTAGTATTTTTTTCCCGATGACATGGATTTTTAGGACCCGCTTTAAATACTCAAAGATATTTTAATTTGTATCTTATTTGGTGTCATGATGACTAACTACAAATTGCTGTCATCAGATTCAAATAAATCTGGATCATCTAAAATTAGATTTCCTTCTGTCTATATAAATATAACAATAAAGATTTTTTCAAACAAATAATTAAAATGTAATGTAATAAAATGCGTGTTTACTACAAATGGTTCGGTGAATTTAAAAATTAAATTTCTTAAAGTACTAAATATAAATTAATATTTGCACGCTTCTACCTAATAGTCCAATTCGTTTAAAATTCGTTATAAGATTTTTCCGTTGACGAATCTAAATACAGCGATAATACGGTCTCTAAACTGTTTATAATAACGGTGGTACGTAAAGTCTTTAATATGCCCTCCAAAAGTCACAAAATTGTAGAAAAACTTTTAGTGTGTTTCGAATATAACCCACATATGTCAATGAACAAACGTAGTAAGCCTCGAACTTGATATTTCGCAGTGAACTGTTTGAAAATTGTTGTGCAAATGATTAAAAATAAAACCACACCTTTATCAACATTTTCAGTCAAGCAATTCAAATTTTGTAATTTCATAAAAGAATCTCAAGTCTTCCTACCTAATACCTAGTAATTAATTTTTTAAGGTATATTAAAGACTATGTATCCCCATTATCATCAACATTGAAAAACGGAGAAATGCTACGAGTCTTGGACATACTGATCTACCACGTAGAAAATATCGTGTGACAAAGCAGCAAACATTAAAATTTTGTAATGTATTGATACGAACTTAGACAATATCTGTTCTTTTTCGTATAGCATTTATTAATTTATGTTTAATACTTCATAAAATATATATTTTAAATACAATAGATCACGTTCTTTTGCTAGTTATCTGTTACGATTAAAATATTGATTTGTATTGTCCACCAAGTGTTTTTATATGATATATTATAGAGTAAATATACTCTTAAAATAAATAGTTACCTGTGTTTGCGAAAGGCAAATGCATTCCGGGGGACATACTGGAGGCAAAATCATGTTAAAAGCTGTTACTTGCACGAGAAATGCGATTGATGCATAGCGCCGTCCAAAACCGCCAAACATCTGGAAAACAGAAAAATACTATTAAGAAATATAACGATAATAGTTTTCGTTTAATATTTACATTAAATACGAAAATAGTTCAAGTGTATTTAGACTGTGAAATAAAGTCACACGCTTTCGTTTTTTTACTTTGTTAAATACGGTAAGGTTGAAATTTCTTGTGAGATAAATTACGCAAGGAGATTTTTGTTTAAAACAAGCATTAATTGCTCTCCCTATAAATATTTTATTTTGTTTATTCTCAATTGTTGGCCGAATTTTCCAATTTTTAATATAAATCTTAAATGATTTATCTGGCCAACTTACGATAAGACAATGAAAGCATTTTACATTGTACATTTATGTTTTCTTGATAACGGCACTAAGTATTAAAGCGTTTCTTAAAATGAATCCTAAGAAGGCCCCCGGTTACGACTCGATAACTGGTAAATTAATTAAGGAACTTCCTCGCAAGGGTATAAGTATGCTAACACAGCTCATAAACGCTGTTTTCAGACTACAACATTTCCCAGCCCAATGGAAGACAGCAGAAATAATATTAATTAAAAAACCCGGCAAACCACCACAGGAGCCTTCATCTTATAGGCCGATTAGTTTGTTGCCAGTCTTATCCAAAATTGTTGAAAAGCTGTTAGCCAAAAGGTTAAATAAGATAGTCGCAGAGAGAAACCTGATACCTGATCACCAATTCGGGTTTAGACAGCAACATTCTACAACTCAACAGGTGCATCGTGTAGTCGATACCATTAATAAGACGTTGGAAAATAAATATTATTGCGCCGCAGTATTCTTGGACATTAGCCAGGATTTCGATCGGGTATGGCACCAGGGACTTCTATAAGCTCAGAAAGATACTTCCAGAAAAATTCTACATCCTCCTTAAATCATATCTAACTGAGAGGTACTTCCGAGTGAGATATGAAAGTGAAATAACAACACTGCACCCAATAACGTCTGGCGTGCCACAAGGTAGTATACTGGGTCCTTTATTGTACCTCTTATTCACTGCTGATCTTCCAACCAATAACGAAGCGCTCACAACCACATTCGCAGACGATACTGCCATATTAGCTGTACATAAAAGTCCAATTGAAGCAAGCAACATACCACAAAACAGTATTAATGAAATCCATAAATGGACCCAGAAGTGGAGGATTAAAATAAACGAGGCTAAGTCCAACCACATTGTTTTCACTAAATGCCGAGGCGATTCACCACAAGTAATGATAGGAAATCAGTTTATACCTACAACATACAGTGTAAAATACCTCGGTATACACTTAGACAAGGAATTGACCTGGCGTACACATATTTGGAAAAAACGCAAACAACTAGGTACTAAATTCCGAAACCATTATTGGCTGCTGGGACGACAGTCTCAACTTACACTTCAAAACAAATTACTTGCATACATTGTCATCCTCAGGCCAGTATGGACATATGGGCTACAGCTTTGGGGAATAGCATCGAAATCGAACATCGCCATCATCCAGAGATTCCAGTCTAAAGTGCTGCGTGCTCTTGTAGACGCCCCATGGTTTGTAACAAATAAAGACATCTACAATGATCTGCAAGTGCTGACAGTAAGTGAAACGATTGTGCAATGCAGTGTTAAATTCATTCAACGATTGGAAAATCATCCAAATGTACTGGCAGTAAATTTGCTTGATAACAGTGAACAGACAAAGAGACTTAAGCGTAAAACGCCACTCGATTTAGTTCATGACCGATAAATATCCTATTTTAGAGTTTAGTTAAGTTTACAAACAAATTTAAATTAATTTTCATATAGAGATTATTGTTCATTGGAGCATATCTCTATTCAAGGTAATGTTGTCAATCCACATAAATGCTTATTGTTAATTTTGTAACAGATTGCATAATAAACAAAAAAAAATGAAAAAAATATTTTACATATACCATAATGCGCAAGCGGAATAACTTTTGCCTTAATAATAATTTTACATTTGTCATTTAACAAATAGTTATATCTTCCAGATTTTAATAATTTGTGTAATATACAGGACATCTTGTTCTACGAATTGATAAAAACTATGTTAATAACGTACGCATTGCTACTTCTAGTTGTGGATAAGTGTCTTCTCCGTCCTTAAATATTTTCCGATCTTCTCAAATAGTTAATATTTGTCAAAACACACATACAACAGGCAAAAGTTATAAGGCATCCTATAAAAATCACTCTCCAGATGTATTTGTGCATGTTGGAAAAAAGCTCACAAGCTTTGTTTTATTATTTATTAGCCATTGTTAGGTATTTTCTGTTTTGTTGTAATAACTTTTTTTTTATATTACGTTAGGTTTCCTTATCTTCCACTTTTCTGTGCCTGAAAGTTGCTTAATGGGTTTTCAATAAAACTAATATTTTATTTAATTGCTTTAAACGCATAATGTCTGAAGATTTGTGGTAAAGTGTATTATCTATCTGCAATTTGATGTTCATATTGGTATTACAGTAATATATTGTTCAGTGTCTATTCGTCCTTCGGAAACAATAATTTCCCCTATGTCGTTGGCCGCCATGTAATTCCAAATGATCAAAGTGCTCCCTTCGTATTTGAATGCAGGCACCACATATTGAAAAAAGTAATCTTCACCCACTTGTCTCCTCGCATTAGTAACGTCCGAATAATTGTCATAATTAAATATTACTTTATTACGATACATGTAGTATTTGTTTGTTATATAGTACGTAGGTTACTCACTTTACTGAATCACGGTAAAATATAGACTTTATAACCTGATAAACTGCCTAATGTCTGAAGCTCTTGATTGTGTATCTCCTGAAAGTCAGTATTTACCCACATGTAATATATTGTTCATGTCTATTCGTCCTTCACCAAACAGCTTGGCCAGCCTGAATCATGTCAAATGCCCCTCAAAGTACGTTATGGGACCTTTAAAATTCTCACACTGCCGATGAACGTCGAATGATGCATAATTAAATATGTACTGTTATTAGACTGTATATGTTGTTATAAGTGCCTTAGTAGGCTTGTCTGACCACAGAAAATTTGTATAATATTCCTCTGTTAAATCTTGGTATTATAGATCTTACTGTAAGAATTTTTATGGTCTCTGAGAGCTATGGCTTTTTGCTAGCCTTGCAGCCTTTCAGATTTACTTCTCCAACTTTTTCTTAGGAGCTTAAGGGGCTGACTAATTTCTATACGCATCATGATAGCAATTCAAAAGCAACCTTTTCTGGTTTTTAAACACAAATAAATTTAAGGTTTTTGCGTTAACCCTATTCTCTTTTAATTTATGTATGATCAGGTGTACTTAATACCTTTTATATTGCTTTAAACAGCCTAATGAAAATATTTAACATAATGGTTGCTTGCCCGTTTCATATAAAAAGTGATTCCCTAAATGTTCTTGCAAACAAGTTTCCTTAATTGAGGCAGTTTCGTTATATAATCACTGACTCTTTAAACTCCTCTTACGTAGCAATTTTTGCCATTTAAAAAAATACAAAACACGTATTTTTTAGATTTTGTAAATTAGTTGTTATTTACATTTTTTACTATTATCAGTAATATAATAATAACAGAAACGTGCCTGTTCTTAAATTATTAAGGTAACATACAAATATAAAGGTACTTCATACCTTTGGACATAGTTGTAAAACTGTTATCGGGTTAATTCAATATATATTTTTTTGGAACTAAAAACCAAGACTTTTTAATATTTTGTACATTAAATATCAAACTCATGCTTTTAGTAAATTTAGTGAAATAAATTGCGTGCTTGTCTGAATTCTGAATTTTAACATATTTTTTATTATCATTGCTTCGAAAGCTTTTTACCACATTTAGCTTCTTTACTAGAATGATACAAAATTGTGTAACAATAACCACTGATCTTTTAAAACTAAATAGTAAATTATTTTAAACTATATCTTAAATAATTTATCCCCAAAATATATTCACTATTTTCACAGGTAAGTTTTATAAAATATTCAACAATGCAATACACAACCTTTCTTAAGAGTAATTTTATTTTTTGTAATTTTTTCAGTACATTAAGATATATTAAAAAAGGCAAAATGGTGGTAGTGATAGTGTGTCATCGTACTACTAATCAGAAAAACAAAATTTGATTTATATTTAAAAATTGTTACTTAAAAAAAAGGCCACTTAATCTCTGACAAATTTTATTATTGCGTTACACGATTTTTTGGTGTATCTAGATATATACATTAAAGTATTTATTAGCTTCTTTAATTAATTTTTTTATCATAGTATTTAATGAATTCTTAACTATTTATGTTTTTTCAATTTATGTGTCTTATAGCTTATGACAATATTTAAACAAAAGCTTTTTAATTTGTGGTTTGTTAATTTATTTTATTACTATTCTTGAAACTGCCTTTACTTAATTATTTTTTTAATGTATATAATAATAATGGTAACGCCCACGTGGGAGCACGGCCTGCAAACTGAGAGCCTAAGGCTCTCATATGTTCGCTCAATGTGCCAGGTCGTCGTACACCATCTTTGGTGCGGAGCGATGTGGCAAGCACCGCGCCTTAGACGACCGCCATTGTTACCCCTTGTTCGAGTAAACGCAGGTACTCAATTATTTTTAGTGACTGAGTAGGCCACCCGCCAAGCTTCAGAGAGCACCGGGAATTGAACCCGGGTTCGTCCACATCGCAGCCCGCGCCTCAACCACTGGACCACTCTGGCGGTTTTTAATGTATATGCATTTCTTTAAAATGACCTTTAGCTAGATCTTTTTACTTTACTATCTTTAAAGCATATCACAAAACCGTAGAAGTTATATTTTACCATTATAGCTAAATCAATTTTTGTATTGTTATTTATCAAATAAACACCAGCTATTTTGTAATGTATATTTTTTAAACATGCCGGCTTAAAGGTATAAAATACATATGTTATTTTTACATATCCAATTGCAGGGATTTAACTGCGAAGAAGGGATTCATGGAAAGGTTTTACTTACTACTTTTAATTAAGTTATTTAAAGACTTGTCCGTTTGCTTTTCAAAATTAGTTACATTTTTAAATAAAAATATTAGATAAATAATAATTTTAATTAGGATTTCATATAGTAAACAATATTAAACATCCACGAAATATGTTAGAGATAATAAAATAAAAATTGTTTTGTGTGCTTCTACAGTATTAATTTATATACTGATTGATTGGCTTCTTATATTTATATTAGTTAATATTTTATTTTACAATAGCATGTTATAAAATCCATAGGTGAATGTAATGTTTTATATTACAATGGTAACTTATAAATATATACATATCCCTTTTCTTAAATGGACTGTTCCACTAAAAAATAAAATTTCTACATAAGATATGTTTATAAAAAGTAATAAATAATAAATTTCAAGTTTTTCTAGAAGAATTATTATTTTTAATAATACATGCCCTAGTAAACAATTGCTCTAATAAAAAATTCATACTAATATCCTATTACGTCACTAGCAAAATTTGAACAATAAACTTAAATTATATAAATGCTACAAGGTGTCTTTGTTTGACTTCTTCCAATTTACTTAATTACCTATATATGAGGTGCATTCAAGTTATAACACATCCAAAACAAGTTTCTCCACTCGCTTGATCATGTCGTTAGACCGGCTAGTGCGAGGCAGAGATTGTCTTGGTTGGTTGTCAGACAAAGTTTCGCCTTCTTTGAACTGTGGCACCCACAAACGCATATTAGACACATCCATAACACCATCACCACATGTCTCACTCAACTAACGATGAATTTCAATCGGTGTCACACCACGCAAATGGAAAAAGAAATGATTACACGATGTTCTTGTAATAAAAACGTCGCCATTTTAAGTATCAAAAACAGTCCTCACTCTCGCCGCTTCCGTTAGAGTACTGTGTGTTGTGCAGTGCTGCCATCTCTGTCTCGCATTTACAAAGAGTGCATGCGTATTTTGAAATAAACCGCATGTTTCTATCTGTTCCCACTCCTGAGAAAAAAAATCGGAGATGTTATAACTAGAATGCACCTCGTACTTTTAAGAGCTGTTATTTTTAAAACCCCTTTATTTTATGAGAATTAGTCTATTATTAATAAACATTACTGTATTTTTATTTTGATAAACAACTAACAGCTTATTATAAAATTGAATCTAGAAATGTTTAGGAAACTAGCGCTGGTGCCACATACATTGCTATTTACTTACGTAATCCAAATGCCTTTTAATTAGGTGAAAGAATTGGTAATAACTTTGAGTGTTGCGCTGTTGAGTTTGTTGGTGTCTTTTGGCAGAAATAAAAAAGACAATTTGAAATTATTTATATAATTATATATAAAAAAATTTAATTTTGGTTATATAACCCTTTCACCAATCTGTTTGAAAATCACTAGCAAACAAGCCTTTTTGGTCACCAGTCGATTCGTGAAAACAGAATTTGGAAATTCCCAGCCGTTCTCGGACGGACGGACGGACAGACAGACAGACGGACAAGATGAAGTTAGTATGTCCGCTTCGCTTCGCCACTTAATAATGTGGCACATTGCAGTTCTGGGTAACAAAGGGTGTAAACGTGTGAGATAAAAGAGTAAAGTCCCAGGCCAAGCACTGCGCGGTGTCGGTAGTCGCGCTGTATTACATTTCACTTTATTAAGCTACAATTGTAAATACTCGTAAATAGTTTAAAATTCTTAATTTCGCATTAAAATGCAAAGTGATAATGCTGGTTATCCAGCATATTACAATAATTGCTTTTCGAAACATGTGGCTGATCGTAGTCATTTCTGAATGCTCTATAATATCTAACACCATATTCAATGGCAAATGGCAACAGTAATTGAATTTCAATCTTTGCAAATGCTACACTACCAATTGTCCCATCAATCTATTAATGTCAGAGTTTATCACACACAAAGTTCTTTTCCGAGGCCAACGTTTTCTCAAAATTGATCTAATCTAGAATTAAATCCTCGCATTACGGAAAATATTTTAACTCCGGCGTTAGCTTTAATCCTAATTGTAAACCATAAATTAGCAACTATGGCCTATCAAAAATAAATTTAAAAATTAAAGTGGAAAAACACGTAAGAAGAAGTTTCCGTCCAACAAATTCAAATATTATTGGGATACAACAAGTACAGACTCTTTAAAGTCAGTAAATAAGAAATTCATGCATAAACAAAAAAATATAATAATAAAAAAGAGAATTGCCCACCTATAATATTTATTTATTAATAACAAATACCGCCTCTTTGCTAAAAACTTCTCTTCGAGAATTTGAAGAAAGTAGAATACAAATAACAAGTCGTATATAAAATTAAAAAATACGAAGACACTAAGAAAACCTTATGAAAATACTATCCTTCTATCTTCAGATTAGTCGAAGAATTAAAGAAGACAGTCAATAAAGACAATCTAGACAAAGTTATCTTGAATCTCAAGCAAAGAGAAAAATGATGTATTATTTAATTGTTGTACTCAATTTATTGGGAATTCGCAAACTAAAATAAAGGAAAAAGTAAGAGTTAAATTTTGTTACAGATAAACTCTAAATATCAAAAACTTTAATATAACAAACACAAAGCTAATAAAAACCAAGGTTTTAATAGGTCGACCAAATCTTGACATTTTATGCATGTAGATGACAGAGGGTGATTACTGAAAAGTCATTTCAAGAAACAAAACATAGAGTTCGCGTTAGTAGTAGAGTAAATTTTAATTTTAAATTTAAATTTATTTTTAACTTTGACATTAATTAAAAGACTGTTTCGATAAGATGGACGATCTTATGGAAGGAATCAGAGAAAGATTTAAAAGCATGGAAGAGACGGAAATAAAAAAAGAAGCAAGAGATAGCAGAACAGAATAAAAGCTAGACAACACTAAGGAATAACTAGTGTCACTGAAAAGAGAAAACAATAAAACGAACAATTAAGACAATAAATATAAAGCCAAAAGGTTGAGATGCTAAAAAATGATTGCGAAAGAATAGTCTAATAATTTTTGGAATAAAGGACGCCGAAAGTAAAAATCTAGAAACATGATAAACAATTATAAAAAAGCGATAAATAAGACAAAAGTTCAAATACAAATTAAAAAAAATAACGGATATAAGGAAAGTAGGTAAGAAAACTGGACCATCACTAATAGAGTTAACAAGTGGAAATGAGACAGCGGAAATTCCAAAAGCAACAAAAAATCTCAAGAACACGCAGTGGATCATCAGTGAAGATTATCCGAAGGACGTTCAGCTAGCAGGGAAAACAACTGATAAAGTATATGAAAATAGCAAAAAAATTGGACTTTTAGCTACAGCAAAATATAATAAATTTATCATAAGCAAAATGGTTTACAATATAGAGGATGTTATGAAATGGGAAAGTAAACAAGAGGTTAATATACAAAGAAGGCGAATACAAACACCAAGTGGAAGAGGAATAATGAAAACCCTGAGCGAAAGAATCCCATAAGAGAAAAACAAATAGATTAAAGAAATAGTTAAATAACAAAAAAACAACAACATATACACAAAAAAAACTAGAAAAGAAAGATCAGTATCTTAAAAATAATGGAAAACGATGGAAAATGACATACATTTGAATGGAGAAAAACAAAAAGAAAAAATAAAAAGAATAACATCGTGTGTAGATATAAAAAAAATGTAAACGAAATTAAATCTAATGAAACGTGTAAAAATCATAAAAAATAAAACAAACAATAACAATCAAAAATAGAATAGAATTCCACGTACCAGGAAAATATCCAAGTCTTAGTACTGCATTAAAGATCAGCCGTATGGCTTGAGACCTTTTATTTGATTGTTCTTGCAACACCTTGCCTGTTATCAAATCGAACCCTGGGCTTTCTTAGGGCTAGAATATCTTTAATTTCAGATAGTTTCATGTTTTGTATTTGGATATTTATCTGATGCGGTGTATTTAGGAATTCCATAACTTTGTGTTCGTGCTTCACTGTATTTTTGTTGTGTGGTTTGAAGACATTTGTTAAATGATCTGCAAATTCCGAGGCCTTATATTTGCTATTTCTAGCCCGTTTACTATTCTGATATTTGATAGGTAGAAAGGGCACTTGGTGGGTTTCTAGATTAAATAACCGGTTGTTTCAGTTGCTGATAAAGTGCTTGAATACTTCATTCATTTTTTATTTATGTAAGTAATTGTTTCAGTTCTTTTGCTGCCTTGTTGAATTTGCTTTTATCATTCTCTGTTCTTGTAGGCTGCCATCTTTTTATATATATATATATATATATATATATATATATATATATATATATATATATATTCTATTGAGAAGAGGTCTTCCAAGAAGAAAATGTTAACAGAAGGAATTGATTGAAAAAAATGTGTCAAGTTTTAAAATTGCATTAAATTTGTACAAAAGTTTATCAGTCCTTTTCTGGGTAGCTCTTGTAACATTTTGACAGTGATTGTATCTAGGCTTGAAGCTTTCTTTGGGTTTTGAGTCTTAATTATTTCTTATATTTTCTTTGGAGTAAAAATTTTAATCGTTTTGTGTTAGAAGTGGCGTGGATAATTTATGTACTACTTCTTGTACTCTATTGTTATTGTGAGGAGAGAACATGAAAATAAGGTGCTCGGCGAATAAAGTTCGCCTCCTCTTTATCGCTTTTTGCTTACGGGCCTGGAGGTGTGTACATTTACGAATAGGAAGAGAAGTAGCTTCAGGTTTTCTCGTGGCTTTTATAGGTTTCCAGAATTATTATGGCTTGAAAGATTAGAAAAAATATTTTTACGGAAGTGTTTCTAGTTACTTTAAGTTTTTATTTTAAGTTGTTGCTAATACTATTATATTTGCTTCTATGATTTTGTATACATGTACGCTGGCATATTGACCGGGCTCTTCTCTTCTCTGCCACCAACTTCTTTATTTCTAGAGGTATGTTGTTTGTTTTAATTTTGTGTTAGTTGTTGATGTGACATTTCCCACTGCTTGTTGTAGAGTGCTGACTAATTTATTATATTCTATCAATCATCTGGTTTCCGTAGTCTTATAAAGATTTTTATGTTATTATAAATTATTTACCGATGGGCATCCAAATTTGTTTTGTTGTTATGCAGTCAAGGTCTTAACTTTTTTACTATCACCGTTGTGCTTACTATTGAGATGATAGTGTTGTGGCCGGAGATTAAGTTATAATTGGATATTATATGTGTATAATTTGAAAATACTTTGTTAGTTATAAAAAAGTCCAACAAATCTTGTATAGGTCAGTAGGTTAGTGGTCGAGCTTTAAATTTTGGGCCCAGTGTCTCAAATAATTTTTTATTGTGATCCTTTTTTAGATTATGACAAGGTGGATAATAGACAGCTGTATGAGGGTATTTCGTAAGAAAGGCTTTGAACTCGTATTGATGTAGGTTGTATATAGTTATTTTTCATATTTTGGTAATTTGTAATGTACTATCGACTTTTAATAGGCATTGCTGTTTTAACATGAGCTGCCTTATCAGAATAGTTTGTAAAATAACAATTATAATTTGGTATATCAAAGTATGTTTTTATAGTAAAATGAGTTTCACTGACCATGAGCATGAAATTTTGTTGTAAAATTAATTTAACTTTGTCTTTACGGCGTGGAAGGAATTTGCATTCCATTGTGCTATACGTAAAAAGTTAGCCATTTCTAATTAATTTTGTTGACTAATTGTGTGATCATATAAGTACTAAACTATTTTGTTAGAGTAGTTGGTTAAATAAGTTTTTGAATTCATCGAGAATTTTTTCCGTTGGTTTTAAATTTATTTTTACTGCGTCTATGTAAGTTCTTGAGTGTTGATTGGTTCTTGTTAGTTGAATATTGTTTGTATATATAGTGTATTAGTTATGAGTTGTGTTGTTACTGTTAAGCTCGGATTTTTGTTTCTTAACAACTATTGATAGTGTTCGCAGTTTTTGTAGTTTTCTAGGTGGCTGCCTTTACATAGTGTCTATTTTGAAGGCGTGTTTCTATTTTAGTGCGTACTGGAGCATTATAGAACCTTCCACACTTTATACATAAGCATGGCTTGTTACAATACCTGTATGTTTTTGAGTATCCATAATGTTGGCATCTCATGCACTGTGTAATGTTAGATTTAGTAGTTCTGGGAGGTTATCTTTGTATTGTTATATTTTGCAGTCTTTTTATCTTGTAAATGTCTATATTATTTGTTGTCGGCTCGAAGTCGAGGAAAAATAAATGTAAAGGTTATTTAGTGATTTTATGTTGCGCGTTAATTGTGTTTCAAACTTGATGTCCCAATTGACCCAACTCTTGCTTTATATCTTCAACTGAGGTTGAGTGATGTAGATATCTTATAACCATTTTATAAGCCCACTCTTTTTTAATTGGTAGTTATGGTAAAATACATTGTTTTCTTTAAAGTTTTTTATTAACCTACGATATGGGTCTGCCGTTACACAATTTTGACAACATTATTTACAAGGCTTTTTGTATAGTACTGTTTATTTTCGGATATGTCCTTTGTTTGATTTATCATTTGTGAGTAGTTTATCATTTCATCCACAAATATTAGAAGAGATACTGAATTTTTTGTTGTGTTAGTATTTCCTACGTTGGTGTTATTTTCTGTTGTACTTTCTAGTAGGTAATCTGTTAATTCTTGTTACTAATTTTCTAGACGGATTGTTTTGTGCTTTAGTGATTTTTCTTCTTTTGACGCTTTTTATAAATTATCATTCGTTTTTGTTGTTGCCTTGGACTTTCTCTTCTTGCCGTTCTTCCTCACTTAAATATGTTATCCATGTTATCCGTATAATTTGATTAATACTGTAGCTTTGATTAGGTAAGTTCTTTATTGGTATAATTATATAATTTAATGGTATGAGTTTGATTTGTGTAATGAATATTAATATGACTTTAATTGGTTATTCATTACTGGTTTCATTGCATGGGAACATCTGTTGATTATTATTTATGTTACCTGGTTTAGAAAAAATTATCTGCATACCTGATTATTGGTAGACATTTATGTTATTGAAAATTAAAATTTTTATGGTCAGTATCACTGTAAATAAATAGTTGGTTTAATTCGATTAAAATTATTAAGGTAATCTCGGAGTTACGTTATCGTTCACAAGGTTGCAGTTGAAATCGCGCACGGAAGATAAGACAGCTTGCGGTGAAAGCACATCTATCTACTCGTTTTCTCTTTCATCCCTATTATAAGAGAGTTTTTTGTGAAAAAATTGTTAGCAAGTAACTGACAACGCCGTCGCAACAGAAGCCATGTTCAGAATAAATATGTATGTTTTCCGCAAAAAAATTTCAAGGTAGAATATTTTTAAACAATGGCCAAAAGTGGCGAAAACAGCTTAATGTACTTCAGATATAACCGCAAGTTGGGCTCTATAATTATTACAATTATTGTTTTTTTCATTGACTTTCTAAATGCATTTGAAGACAATTTACAATTTTTGATTTAAAAAATATCTATTGTTTAAGAGATTAAACAAACGCGATGTATAGATAGATAAATAATAAAACATACTACAAACATTTTTAATTGAATCGAATAAAAATAAAGTGGAGGTGAGGCCCCAAATTGGAAGACCACGCTTGTGAGTCCTGCGAGAAGTCGCCTGGTGGTGATGACGGGGTTAGCAAGCTGCGGGCGCTCAGCTGGTGGCGTACGCTTCAGAGCTTGATCTAGCGTTTTGAAATTAATCGACTATTTAATGTCTCGACAATCACTAGTCGAATCTGGGCGGTTTTTTTTAAATTCGGGGTAGCTCGACGAATTATTTTCTAATATGCAGTTGTATTTCACATAAACTAGTTAATTGCACAGGAATTTTATAATTTTGAATCTTATTCTAATAACCTGTTTTTTTTTTTAATAAATATGTTAAATGCTCTTTTAACAAAAGCTAAAACAAATAATAATTTATAATAACATAATAATGAAGACGTATTCTGCTACATTTTGGGGCAAATACAAATATGAAAAAAGAACAAAAAGCTTGTTTTCACAATATTGCTTTTAGAACGAAATACATTTTATATTGTAAAATTAAGTTTTTCGTCCTTTCCTTTCATAATTCAACGCCTAGTTTGTCAAAATATGTATAGGTTATAAATGGGTGTGGAAATTTATTACTTCTTCTTATAGTGTTTTTTCAATCGGTCCATAAATTTAGATAATGTTAATTATTGCTTTGGTTTTATGCTAATTACTATTATTTTAGAGTTAGTTGTCTTAACATATGTAATATGTTGATCATATTCTCTGAGATTATCATTTCTGTTTTTCCCTTTGCTCTCTGTTCTGGATCAATTCCCAAGTAATATAAAATGTGTTTATTTGTTAGATATGTACATTCTTTGTCATTTCTCTTAATTTTATTTATCCCTAAAATTAGTATGTTAGTTTTATTCATTCCCTTCGTTAATACTAACTCTCTTTCCTTTGTTAGTGTATTTATGTTTCCAGATACCTATAACTATCGTTTCATTTTTTATTTCTTTTCCTTATTATTTCTTCTATAACTGTCTTTTATCAGGTTCTGTTTGTTCTAGTTATTTTATTTAAATTTTCTTGTACCCGAATCTTTCTATTTGGGGATTTTTCATTGATTGTTTTCTTCTGATTTTTCTCTTGGTGTTTTTTTATTTTCTAGTTTTATTTTAGGTTCATTTCCTACTGGCTGTGATTGTTCTATGTAGTATTTATCTCCATTTATTATTAATTTATTGTGCCTAATGGTCGTCTTATTGTATTTCTGTATTTTATCAATTTTTTCCTAATTTATTGCGTTTTCTTTATGTAGCTTCTTTTATATAAAATGTTGTACCTTTTAGTTTTTTAGTTGCATTTAGAATCTCCATCTTTTTTGACATATTCGCTTAGTTGTTTTCCAATTCTTCTGATTTCTATTACGTCTTCCTCCATTACTATCGCTATCTCCATGTTTTTAAGAACCTCGTCTCCTTTATCTGTTTCAACTATAAAACGCTCTCTTCTCATTATTCTTCAGTTCCGTGTATGATTATATGCCTTTTTTATGCTTCTACATATTTTTTCCACTGGAATGAAAGAGAGATTGGACAATGTCCAAAAACGTCTTGAAAGTGGTGCATAAACTTACAGGTAGACTAAAGCTTCTTTACACAAGCGCTTACAGCGGTTATCGCAAGAAATTAAAGGAGCCGCGCGCGTGTTACTTTATAATTCTTTAAAAATTAAAAGATCAAACTGAGAACACATGGTTTGTTGCTATTGGTTTCAAAGATTTATGTCTAATAATACGGAAATGCTGGATTACATATCGTAGAGTGATGTACTGTTCTGTTCAGTGATTCTGCTTGTTTGCCTATTTAGAAAATGTGTCCGTGGACGGATTGTACGAAGAACTCTATCAGCTTAACAAAGTCCACATATTCTGTGCCCTATTAAGGCTACTTGTAACTAGATCCATTTTTAACCCACCTGTAACGAGTACCATTAGAATAAAATGTTCTCAACTTTTGTGAACTAATTTAAACGAACGAGGTACTCATATACGGTTTTTATCAGCAAACCAACATTAGCGGTGGTCATAACCTTAGTTATGAGATTATTTTTTATAATTATTTTAAAAATCTTTAATTTCTAAAACTTTTTATATAAAAACAAATTACATATGTAAAGAATTTATGATAAAATATCAGGTGCAAGATCTAGGTGATGGCTTCTCAGGTTCCAGTTGTTTGATTGTGTTTAACAGTATTTCCAGCACTGTCGCCCATGTTTTTTCTCTCTTCCCCTTTCCTCACAGATAACATTTAGACGTTACGTTTCCATTTTGATTTTGTTGATTAATTTCAATTGACATTTATCAAGACTACCTTCAAGTGAGGTGTATTACAGCGTACACGACGTCATCGAGTAAACTTTAGGTTATGGCTTCTGCATCGCGACATTAAGTCACTGCTAACATTTGGAAACTATCTTTCAGTACATAGAGAAATAATCATCCGTGGCTCTTATCATAGTAAAAGTAGAATATATCGTTTTGATTATCATATTATTATAATTTATCATATCTATTAACATTTATTGAAAAACATTTACCATTTTCATTATAAAAAAGCAGATTATTAGAATAAGATTCAAGAATGATAAATTCCTATGCAGTTAACTAGTTTATGTAAAATCCGACTACATATTTAGAAATAACTCGACAAGTTACCCTGAGTTTAAAAAAATACGTCTAGATTTGACTAGTGGTTGTCGAGATATTGCATAGCCGATTAACTTCAAAACGCGAGATCAAGTTCTGAAGCGTGCGCTACCAGCTGAGCGCCCGCGGCTCGCTAACCCCATCATCACCACCAGGCGACTTCTCGCAGGACGCACAAAGTAGTCCTCCAATTTGGGGCCTCATCTCCGCTATATTATTTACCCGATTAAATTAAAAAATTGTAAATGTTTTCAATTGCTCTTAGAAAGTCAATTAAAAAAAAACGCTCAGAAAACGCCAGCTATACAAATATTACTTTAAAAATCAATGCACACAAAAAGTCCCATTTTGCAATAATTTATTAATAAAAAATTGATTAGGTTAATGACAAAGTTTTAATAAATTTAAAATTTATATAATGATAATTTGTAGTACAACACATTTATTTTCTTAAAATGTCCTTAAGATACCTCTAGGGGCACTCCGCGAGCCAGCACAGAAAAAAATTCTTAACAAAAACTTTACAAATTGAATAAAACAATAACTATAGCAGCTACAACTTGCGGTTATGTCTGAAGTTCATTGAAGTGCATATTTTTATATAGTACCAACCTGTACATTATAAATTTGGGTAAGTTATTGTTAATACAAAAAAGCCAACTTTGAAGGTTTTTTGAATTTTTTTGGAGCAACATATAAACTAATTTTAACGTTTGATACCTTATTTAATAGCTTTTTTTATTATCTACATAAAGTTTCAGTAGAGTACTAATTTCAGATTATTATTTATTTTTCTATAAGCAAAAAACCACTTTTCGCCACCTTTGAGGATTGTTTATAAATATTTTACTTGATTTTTTCACAGAAAATATTTACATTTTTATTTTGAACATTCCTTCTGTACGACGGCGTTATTGGTTACCTGTTAACAATTTTGTCACCAAAGCTCTATTTGTTTCTTTCTAACGATTGGCCTATTTCGAAACACAAATCGAGTAGTAAAGTTGCGTTAAAAAGCATTCCATTTTAACCTTTTTTATGGCGGATGTCTGTAGTTATTTGTTATTTTGACAGATGGTTGCAACTAAAAATTTATTTTTATATAGAAATTTTATTGCAAGTAAAAATTCGTAAAAAATTGTTAACTCGCCCAACAAAAATTATGGGAGATTTTATATTTTCGACATACGAAAAAAGAAAAAAGACTGAAGTGGACAAAATACAAAAATTCTATAATATATGTTTTTTGGAATTTTATGCAAAATCTATCTGGCTTATTCAGCAGGTATTGATCAAACCTACATGTAATAATTTTCGGGAGAGACATTCCCTAATAATATTTGCAGCCGACTTATGATATTTTTAAGTATTTTAAACAAATATGTACAATACCATAAATACCAAAAGGTATGTATTCTCTTCCAAACTTGGCTTCGTCCGCTTTTTAATTAAATCCACAAATATTAGAATTGTATTCTTCAGCTGTATTATCCAATTTTTATTATTTTTTGAGATTGTAGCCGTACAATACGAAATAAATTATAATAAACCAAAAAATAAAACTGACTACCAGGAGTGTAAACATTTTATAAAATGTATCTACAATGGCAAGTTTTTTTCCACGGTTTTTTTTTTATTTGAATTGAACTCACTGCAAAGTAAATACAAGAATTGGAAAGAGTAATCTGACAAATGCAGCTTTACTTTCAAAAGTTGCAATGATCTACAGTGAATTGCAAATTGGAATATAATATTCACAACAACCGCATATAAGAGTTATAGTGAGAAATTCCCTATTAATTTTTTCGCATAAATAAAAAGAATAAGAGTTGAAACGGTGTTACCTTATAGTGTTAATATCTATTTAAAAATGACTTTAGAATGGACAACGTTAACAAAGGCTTTAAATTATTAAATAACACCTCATGGTGGAAATGGATATATTTTGTTTGTATATTAGAACAGAAGAAGGAGCTAAAATTATTTTACATTCATTATAGGAAAAGCCGAAAAATCAATTGAGGAATAATAATTAAGCTTAGAGAATAATTTTCAGTTAAGATTTTAAAAGTTATTTATTAACTCTATTGATACAAATAGTGATAAATATAAAATTTTATTCTAATACGATAACATAAACTCATGCCAATGTAACATCAAATTAGAATACTATGATTAATTAAAATAGTACACTCTGTCAAAAAAATATCGAGAATTATTAAATAAAACACACAATTTTCGCCGCTTTCGAAGTAGGCCCCATTTGATGCAACACACATACGTCAGCGTTTTTCCAATCTTCGAAACATTTTCGTAGGCGCTTTTCGCCTTCAGCTCCTTACACAAATGTTATTTTATGGATTCGACTCAAAACGGCTACCATAGAGGAGCAATTGCAGTTTAGGTAACAAAAAAAAATTCAGACGGGGCAAAACCTGGTGAGTACGGTGGTTAAATGATGATGGTTGTCGCGTTTTTGGCTTTAAATTATTTACTAAAATTGAACAAACGGACTCGTGAGAGACCTTGAGGTCACATGCTATCTCGCTTAATATAGAATGGCAATTATTAAACACAATTTTCTTCACTTTTTTGATATTTTAGTCGTTTGAAGAGGTGGAAGGTCGTTCGGGACGAGGGTTGTCTTCGACGACCTCTCGGCCCTTTTTGAGCTTTGTGCTACTTGTACGTTTGTGGTTTTCATAAAACTAATTTACCATAAATCACTTCTAACATTTTTAGCGAGTTGGACGACAGAATTCCGTTCGTAACACAAAATCTAAGGCAAACTCTTTGTTATATATTTTCGTTCATTGTAAAAATCGTGACGCACTACCGAGGAGTACTGATTCAACCAACTACTGCAAATAAACTGGTTGACAGATCACACTCGTTTTAGCCATAGTAATTAAAGACTGTACTATATTTATTTATAAATTACTAGCCGGGGCTTTTTAACTTACAAATTCCCGGTACTTTTTTGACACAATGTATATAACTAATAAAAGGTAAAAAGTAAATAATTGCCGACAATTGTATGTTTTCACAATTTCACATTATAGTTAGATAGTTTGCTTGTTAGAAAGCAGACACTTGGCTTTTTAACAGCAGTGCACCTAAAAAGTTGTTTAACCTAAATTGTAATAATAAATAATAATAAATGTCATAAGGTCAGAAATATTATAAATGTCCGACACAAATCAAGTAAAGAGTTATACAACCTGCAGTTCTTGCTATATACTAAAATACAAGTTGATGCTCTTAGACCGAAGAAAATTATCATACAATGCACAAGATGCCCAGAGTACGGACACTCAAAAACATATTGTACAAGACCATACTATTATGTCAAATGCGGTAAACCACATGACTCAAAAACGTGTACCAAGTCAAAAGACTTAGCTGCAACATGTGCGTTATGTAATGGAAACCACACCGCAAATTACAATTAATGCATAGTCTATCGAGACCTAACAAAATAATATTTAAAGATAATCTCAGTAGAAAAGCAAACCTTACTAACCAATCATACGGAAACACGCGTCCAACTCAAAAACAACTTGTCATACAAAATTCTCAACTCAATACAATACCTAGTTATGCTCAAATCACAGCAGAAGGCAGCAAAACAAACACAATCTACAACCATAGCCGCGGAAATTAAGATTTCTTTTTTTATTGAAATGTTACAAAAACTAGTTCGAATGAACTAACAATCTGTTTTAATTTGGCAATATATTAAAACTGTATTAAGCTAAGTTTCCCCATTGGATCTCTTAGTTGTCTCACTGGTTGGCTAATTCGAGCGGTTTAGTTCGCCTAAGTCGTCTGGTTAGATTCCTCACGTTTAGTAGCCTGGACATTTCTTCGTTAATGTGATGTTGGAGGCGATTTACATGAGAGGTAGCATATCTCGTGATGATGGATGCGACTGTTTCCGCTCCGAGTTCTCGATGGGTGTCTCTGTTACGTGCATACCATGGCGTATTAGCTATGTATCTTAGCACTTTGTTCTGGTACCGCTGCATCACATCAGTGTTGGATTTTTTCGCACATCCCCATAAGTGGACTCCGTATGCCCACACGGGCCGAAGCACTTGTTTATATAAGAGCAGCTTGTTGCACATTGAGAGTTCGGATCGTCGTCCGAGTAACCAGTACATTTTTCGAAATTTAATTTGTAGTTCCTCTTGTTTCTTTTTGATGTGTGGTTTCCATCGGATTTTAGCATCAAGGGCCATCCCAAGGTACTTTGCTGTATTCACCGTCTGTAGCCTTACGCCATTGAGAAATATTGATTAATATTTTTATTGGTGAAGTTTATATATGTTGATTTGGTTTCATTGAGCTTAATGCGCCACTTACATGTCCAGGTGACAATAATGTCTGCTGCTTGTTGCAGTTTCTTGTTGAGTCTTCGATTGAATTACCCGTTGCCATCACTGCTGTGTCGTCTGCAAATGTAGCAATCGTGCAGTTCGCCGTTTTTGGCATGTTGAAATCAAGATAACAAAATTTTTTGATAAATGTGCGAGCTTCATCAGTAAATTTAAAAAAAATGTTTGTGCAGATGCTTAATCAAAATAGCATGATTTTTGACCACGCTAACCACACTAACCACACTTATAGGCAAATTAAACCAAGCCATATCAAGAAATCACTTTATTTTTGAATTGAAACAAAATAGATATTCTACTAGTTTCCGAATCCCATTTAACGGAAATAACACATATTAAAATTACATTCAATATCTTGTGCTCATCACCTGGATGGAACTGCGAATACTGGATCGGCTAGCATTGTTAGAATAGCAATGAGCCACTACGTCACACAACTACAGCCACGATAATAAAATTAAATGGACTTAACATGCCATCTATTTTTCTCTTCGATACATCTCTTCTGAAGAATGCAACACCTTTTTTCGTACTTTGGAATCTCACTTTCTAGTACCTGGATTGAAATGGCAAACACATAGTATGAGGATCCAAACTCATTACACCAAAAAGACGTAATCTACTCTATTCAACACAACAAAACAACTTAAACTTCTTATCTACAGGGAAAGCAACAAATTAGCCGATAGATAGAAATAAGCTATCGGATTTACTCGACTTTGCCATAATTAAAGGCATATCTGACATATACTACACAATAGAGTTCAACCTTGACCTAAGCGGTGATCACAGCGGTTTAATAATAACATTAGGTATGAATATAATATATAATATACCAATACAAGTAAATGGGACTTTTTTCAACAGTCAATTAATGAAAACATTAACCTAAGGTTTAGAATAAGAGAACCATTCGAGATTGAAGAAGTTGTTAACCACCTAACAGACACAGTACAGCACGCAATATAGGAAGCCGACCTATAAAAAGGAAAATTTAACCGGACAACCATTAACATACCCTTATATATAAAAGAACTTGTAATCGAAAAAAGAAGGGCACGTGGTAAATGACACAGAACAAGAAATCCCTATAACCAAACGCAACCAAACTTTATTTAGCTTTCCAACAGGCTAGAAACAATACATTCAAACACTACATCACTAAACTGCACCACAAGATCATTCATTATGGAAGGCCACTGAAAATTTAAAAACCCGCAGTAGCTGTACCATTAATACGGAAACTAGATAAACTTGATACAATCAGGCAAAGAAAAAGCTAACATCTTTGCTGAATCCTTGGCAAATGTGTTCACTCCACTTTCTAATAACAACATTAAACAAAAAGAAATAGAAAACTTTCTTAGCGCTCCATGAGAACTTTCACTACCTGTAAATCTATTTTCACCAGGTGAAGTCCGTCGAATAATAATACGACAAACTCATTTAAAGCTCCTGCATATGCTCTGCTGGTCGGCGAAATATTAAAACACTTGTCCAGAAAAGCAATCGTTATTTTAACTACAATCTTTAATAGCATGCTACGGCTGTGTCACTATCCCATACAATGGAAATATGTCCAAATTATAATGATTGCTAAACCTGGAAAACCAACCATGAAACCCACTTCTTATTGTCCCATAAGTTTATTGCCCTTAATAGCCAAAATATTTGAACGGCTTCTCCTGTCTAGAACCAGCATAAACGGCTTAATGCCTAAACACGAATTTGGCTTCCGACAAAAACATTCAACAACCCAGCACTGCTACCGGATAGTAAACAAAATCAAAGAGAGCCTAGAAAGAAGGTGTGATACGAAGGATTATTATTTAAGCTAAAGAAATACATGTTTAGTCAAACATACCTTATTCTAAAATTTTATCTCAGCGAGCGATTCGACCAAGTAAAGCTTAACAATGTATTATCTAGCTAACATTCTTAAAATCAGGAGTGCTCCAAGGTAGTGTCCTCGGACCGCTCTTGTATTTAATTTTCACTGTAGATATACCTACGACTGACGATATGACACTGGCCACATTTGCTTACAATACAGCAATTATGACAACTGACACAAATTTAGCCACAGCTTCTGATAAGCTCAAAAACCACCTAAACTATTTACACAATTGGCTACGACGTGGAAAATTACAGTTGACACCTAGAAATTGACACAGATCACCTTTACCTTAAGGCCAAATACATGCCCCCAAGTCTACTTCAATGGCACTCCTATTTCTGAAAAGCTGGTCGTTAAATACTTGGAACTTCACTTAGAACAAAAACTCACCTGGAGAGGACTATAAAGGCCAAAAATCCCAATTAAACCTTAACGTAAAACAAATGTACTGGTTACTCGGTAAAAAATCTCAATTACTCTTTCAAAATAAACTAACCACATATAAAACTATAATAAAACCCATTTAGACGTACGATATTCATTTCTGGAGTTGTAGTAAACTGTCCAATTTGCATAATAGCAAATGCTTCCTGCTATGTGTCCAACCAGACTCTCCATGAGAATTTCAGTATACCATTTGTCAAAAATGCAAACACCACTCACACCTACAAATCTAAACTCCGCAGTACCAGTCAAATCAGCCCATAGAAGTACTCTACCAACAAGACCCAGAAAGAAGACTTAAGAGAAAATGGCCAAAAGACCTCATTAACAAGGAAAACTTGAAGAACTATCAATGGATGGTACCCACCTTATGTCCAACAGCGCTCAAACCTTTTACTTGTTACTCTGTATATAAGTTTTATGTAGAGTAAATTGTAAAACTGCAATTTAAAAGAACAATATCTTAATTAAAGAATACTTTGTTTGAATCATCAGACCTTATAAAATGATATAGCTGAGTAGTTTCAGGATTTTTGGTTTTATTTAGTCTTTTTTTTCTCAATTTTCTTTGATTTTTCATCTTCTTTGATTTGTATCTTTTAAATAGCTTTAATTTCCTAATTCTTTTTGTAAAAATAAACACATGACATATTGTTTTAATTTTATATCTTATGTAGCATTAATGTATGGTGTGTAATACAAGTTGATAAAATTGTTTTTAAAATTTTTAAACCTCTGTCGTGACAACATAAAAGTACTTGCTTAATCCTTTATTACAGGTGATGAAATCCTGTACTACGCTTCTTTAATAAAAGAAAAGTCAATGGAATGACACGGACTGGATGAAAAACGGATAAGGAAGGCAAACGTGGTTCAGCCGGCGGAAACGATCATGGTAACGATTTTAAAAGAAATTTTGCTAACTGATTTCAAGTTGTGAACGAAGAATGTTATGCTAACTTATTGTGTAAATTGGGCAATGTTATCAAGAAAAGGGGGATTGGCATGCTGACTCAAATTGTTCAGTTTTTACACGATAACGCCCCTGTCTATAAGGCCGTATTTTCCCAGATTTCTGTAAATGACTGCGGCTTTGCGGAGTTTTCTTACCCACCTTATAGCCTAGACTTTGTTTTCATTAAGTACGTTCTATTTTCAAAACTAAAGAAATACCTTTGATATAGAAAATTTAACAATGATAAAGAGTTGCAGGAAGCTGTATCAGACTATTTTGCAGATAAAATTAGATTATCTTTCCAAGAGCATCGAAATGCTAATTTGGAGATGTAATAAATGTGTAAAAATATATGAAAACGGTCGGGCCGAAAACTTTTGGCGTTTTCTTCGTACATATAAGTCTGATATAACGCAATACGCTTAATTTACTTTTGTGCATTATTTACACCTAAATTAGTACATCTTAAAATTCTTCAACTAACAAAAAATATTGTAGATGTATTTAAGAAGTGGATCAGATAACGACGACAATATGGGGCGCGATAATGTCCCACTTTATAACGGTTTAAATAGAAAAAAGTGACTATGTATTGTAAACACGAGTTTTCGGCATAAAATACAAATGTGAGTAACAGTACGAGTGTAAAAATAAAGCCCTGGTGGTTCTCAGGAGCAAATTAAAGAAGTATAAACAAAAGAAAATCAAAAGAAGTTAAGTTGATGACAGGTGTTAACCTAGAACTGTGTAGCAGATGACAAGGTCGTATAAATTCAAATTATTACTGTTGGCGGCAAATTTATTTTTCTCGAAAATGTAAATAAACGGAAACAAACCGTCGTACAACAGGACACAATATAGAATCTACAGCAGAAAAAAAGACAAGAAAAAGAAAAAGCACAGAAAAAAACTCCATCAGCAATAACTTCAAATACAGAAAAACAAAATAAAGATTTATCAGTCTTAAAAAATAGTTAGGGAAATGGTTGCACAATTAAAAAAATATTAGGAAGACATTAGGGGCACAAAGGAAGAAGTGAAGAAGAATAAAAAACTGTGGGAAAGAGATAAGGTCACACAAGCAACAACTAATAAAGAAAGGAGAGGAAGAAAAATAAACTACGCAAAGAAATTGAAGCAATAAAAAGCAAATTAAGGAACCACGAAAGACGCCGTAAGAAAAACAACAGAGTTATCAAGGGAGCAAATTTCAATGACAAAAACTAAATACAAGAAATCTCCGAATTCTTCCAGGAAGAGATGAACGTGGTGACCGACATAAAAGAAGTTTGTGAAGTGGGAAAACAAGAACCGAGGATTACCGTAGTAAGATTTAAAATATTTGAGCAAAAAATTGAAGTATTAAAACAGAAATATAAGCTGAGGAGGAAGAAAGGGTACATTGATAACGATCTAACTACAGAAGAGCAAAAGGTCCAAGACACGATAAGGAAAGTTGCAAGTGAGTTGAGGAGTAATGACAAGAATACCAAAGTAAGCTACCGAAAAATGGACATAGATGGAGTCAAGTATGAATGGTTGGATAAAAATGGAGGATGCTTCAAGCAAGTACCAAAAAACCAAAAATTAAACATAACGAAAACAAGCGCGAAAACGGATTTGATTCTGGATAATAAAGAGGAGCGCAAAAAAATTGATATTTGTGAGTTGGAATGTAAAAAGTTTAAATAGTGAAGGGGTCTTAAAACAAATAGTAATAGAACTAAGAAGATATAAAATAGATATCATTGCAATACAAGAAACAAATATAAAAGCAACTAATCTAACAGAAATAGAAGAGTATACCTTTCTAAACAGTGGCGGAGCACAAATCAGGTTAGAGAATGGTTTCCTAATAAAAAAACCTTTAAAAAAGCACTTAATAGCATTTAAAGCTATTAGTGACAGATTGTGTTATCTAAGGCTGAGAGGTAAATATAGAAAGATTAGGACAAAGAGAAATACTATACAGCACTAAGTGAAGAGTATGATAAGATCTCGAAATACAATATAAAAATGATAGCAGGAGATTTTAATTCCAAGTTAGGGCGTGAGGAAAAGAATCAGCCAATGGTCGGTGAATACAGCAAACACAAAACAACAAATAAAAACGGACAAGAATTAATTAATTTTACGGCTAATAAAAGGATGATGGTAAGAGCTACATATCTAAAGCGCAAGTCCCGATGGCAAAACAATTAACCAAATTGCCATATGCTCATTAATCAAAGTCTGTGTGGATGACGTGAAGAGCTGTAGATGAGACGACGTAGAATCGGACCGTGCTAAATCCACACTACAATTATTAAAGGCAGAGGGAAAGAAAACAGTAAAAGCAAAACAGAAAATATGGGAGATGAAAGCACTAAAAGACGAAGAACGAAGTGTGCAATATAATTAGAAAATAGACAAGTAGGTGAAATCCAACTGAGAAGCGACAGAAATAGAAGTTAACTGGAAAATAATAAAGGAGGCAGTAATACAAGCCGCTAATAAAAATTTGAAACCATATACAATCGAAAACAAGAAGGGATGGCTTGGTAAAGAATGCGGAGGACGTATGCCGATCGTATGGTATGAAGCAATAATAAGTCCAATATACAAGAAAGAGGGCTGTTTAGAGTGTGGGAATTACAGACCCATTGCAGTTCTAAATGTAAGCTATAAAATATTAGCAACGCTGATAAACAAACGACTTAAAGACAAAGCAGAAAAAATAGGCGAGTAAGAATGCGCTAAGCAACAGATCGGTGACGGATTAAATTTGCACGATACGACAAGCCAAAGGAAAATGTTTTAAATGGAGGATTACACTGCATATGTTATTCATCGATTTTAAGCAAGTGTATGTAAATGTCCCTAAGGAATTAATAGAGCTTATAAAAATAACAATAGCTAACACTACCAACCAAGTAAAAATTTATAAGAAAAAGTGAACAGGAGGATCTAATCTCGCCAACAGCAGAATTAAGAGAAATAACAACATAGTCAGGAACGTATACCAGTTGGTAACATATGCAGATGATGTAGGAATTGTGACTCGGATCCAAGAAGAACTAAAATAGTTAGTTAAACAATTACGGGTCAGAAGCGGTAAAATAAGGGATAGGAATTAATGAAAGTAAAACTAAATACTTAGTAAGTGGAGTGCATAACCGTCAACCGACAAAAAATCGACCTTAATTTGTTTATAAAAATTGTAATTGTCAATCAATTATAAAAATCGTGTGTACTTCACTAGATAATTTATCTAAAAACTGCCTGCCGATTTCGAAAACACAATTTCGAGATAATAGAGTTCATAGTTTCAAAACTACTTATCAATAGAAAATTTCTAAAATACGTGCTTACTGCTGTTTTTACACTGGCATCATACATAAAATTTTAGTGTTTATACTTCAACTAGCGACACCTATAGCTGCATATCGGCCGTGGGTAATAAACAGAAATCGCGCCAGTATGCTTTGAAGTTCAAAAAAAGCTATGCGTGAGGTCGAAGCTTTTTCTATAATTTAGAGTGCTCAGACGCGCTTTAAAAAATTATTCCCCTTAAAAATTCTTGTTAAATATCATTTTTGAGAAGTTTATAAAAGGTGTTTTTTAAGCCTGATAGAACTTACGAAAGCGTTAACTATCAAACGAACTGTCATACTGCGCTTACTTTTTGACATTTATGATCAGTATACTCTGGCAAATCATTATAAATAGATTGGCGCTTGAACAACGCTACCAAATTATCCAGATTTACTTTGAAAGTCAGTCATCGATTCGCGCAACTTATAGACGACTTCTTTTATGGCGCACATAATCGTCCATCTGAGCAAGCTATTCGTCGAACTGTGGATAGATTTCATACCACATACTCTCTAAATGATGCAATAACACCAACACGTCGAAGGAATGTGCCTACTGAAGAGAATATCGCCGTTGTAAACGAAAATGTGGAAGAAGATCCAAATTTATCAATTCGTCGTCGTTCGCAGAAACTGGGGCTCTGTCAGTCCACTACGTGGGAAATTTTGCGCAAAATCTTGGCCTACACCCGTACAAGATCCAGATGGTGCAGGAATTAAAGCCACGAGATCATCATATGCGTCGTTCTTTCGCCGATTGGGCTCTAGAGCAGTTGGAAACTGACCCGATGTTTTATCGCAAAATTGTGTTCAGCGATGAGGCTCATTTTTGGCTTAACGGGTTTGTTAATAAACAAAATTGTTGCATATGGAGTGAAACCAATCCACAACAGACCCTACAGACTCCATTACATCCAGAAAAATGTTTAGTTTGGTGCGGTTTACACGCTGGTGGCATCATCGGACATTATTTCTTCAAAAATGAGGCCGGAGCTCGCGTTACGGTCAATGGAGATCGTTACCGCACCATGATCAATGATTTTTTGTTTGAAAAGATGGATGACATTGATCCGGGCGAGAGGTTTCAACAGGATGGCGCTACGTGCCATACGGCGACCGCAACCATCGACTTATTGAAATCAAAATTTGGCGATAAGTTGATTTCAAGAAACAGACCTGTCAATTGGCCTCCAAGATCGTGCAATTTGACATATCTCGATTATTTCCTGTGGGGCCACCTGAAGTCACTGGTTTATGCTGATAAACCGGCAACAATTGACGCCTTGGAGGCCAACATTGTTCGTGTTATTGGTGACATACGGCCAGCAATGCTCGAAAAAGTGGCCCAAAATTGAACGTTCAGAATGCGCTTCGTCAAGAACAGCCGCGGTGGCTATATGCCCGAAATCATTTTCAAATTTTAATGCCATGTATTGATCTTTCGAATAAAATTTTTTTTTGGTTAACATTTAATTTTTTGTGTTATTTTTTACAATTTCAAGTTCGATCGGACTTTAAAAAAACCCTTTACATCATTTAAGCCAATAAAAAATTGAACAAAAAAATTTTTTTAAACAAAAAAATAAACAAACGTTACGGATGTGTGTTTACAAATGTTGAAATTAAAAACTAAGAAACACTTTAACATGCTACTTAAATTATCATGGAAAAGTCAATCTTAAAGTGTTTAATTTTTAAGATACTTTAACGATAATTAATAAAAAACAAAGAAAGTACAAGTGATTTAAAAACCAGTTTTTAAAGTTTTGATTCAATATAACAGCGATGTAAACGATATTTAAAAATATTCAAAGATTACATTAATTTTTTTTATCTCAAAGATACTACCCACAGAAGTAATTTTATCATAATGTTTTAAAGTGGCTTCAAGAATAAGTGGAACGAAACATTTTGAGCCCCGAGTTAGTTTTAATCTCTTACAAACAAGACCATTATTTACCACTATTTTCACACTTCTAATCTTTTCTTAATTATTTTTGCATTATAAAATAAAAATAAATATCAAATTAAAACTTGTCAGAGAAAACCAATATGAAAACTTCTTGCGCTTCATCAATCACTTTAGGAACGACTCAGAGACAAATATTTTAAAAACGTAAGATTTATTATTATTTGTTGTGAATGTTAATAATCTCAAAAGTTTTTTAGTTGCTGTATATTGTACTACATATTAGGTAATCATTAGGAGCGCGTGTCGACAAAAAAGTTCCTTTTAACACACTTTTAAAAACAACACTCCTTTTATGTTTGATTTTGTCCTCTGAAGCAATATTACTAACAAAGGGGGTGTAACGCTCTTTGATGGCCTCCGCTTACAAACACTAATACGGTTGAGAAGCCCTGGTATATCCCCAAGGACGGCAGTTAATCCAACATATCGTAACCGACGTCACCTTAATATTCTCCCCCAAACCTCTAAGGTGCAAGCAGATGACGCCCCGGTTCTTGCTTGACTAAAAGACGCCACTTTTAGCATTTTACCACCCGAAGCACTTTGAACGCGGCATCAAACTTTTTAAACTGCGTAAGCTATATGGCCACATACATGAGCACTTATTTTTGCGTTGGAGGAAGTGACGGATCTCGCATTCGGCGCTTATGAGCGGGAATGAGATTGAACGTGACAATTGTCAAGGCAATCGTACGGTTTTTCGTCGCCTTATCTTTCAGAGGCATTCTAAGTGACAAATTCTGACGCTTCGTTCGGAGAGAGCTTGTTTTTAATCAATGAGATTTGAAAGTGTTTGTTCTAACTAGAAAACTACTTTTAGCGGACCGAAGTTTTAATTTCGCAGCGGGTTTGCTTTCCTCCCACGGAACGTTCGCTCGGGATGCTTGCAAATCAAAGTTTTAAAGAGATTACAGCCGAACCCGGTAATGCAAATTAATCCTACTAAATTTGATTCTGAAGCAATAGAACAAGATTTTTTACAAAATTGCATATAAAGGTATTTAATACGCCCAGAAAATAAATATCACCCAATTTACTTGTAGTAACAAAGTAATAAACTAAAATGTTATTAATGTGAAAAAATATGCATTGATTGTGATAACTGCTACAATGACTTTGATATCTAACTATAAAATTAAAAAAATAAGAAAGTTATGAATACTATACAAAATAGTCAGTTTAATGGAAAAATAGTTATTTTAAAATAAATAACAATTAGGCACAATACAGTGACGTTCTAATGTAAAAAAAGAGAAAAATAATTCGGTAATAATATTATCCCTAATTCTGTAATGACGGTGTCCGGTACATAAAATCAATAATTAAAATAATTTTATTTAGTATTTAAATAATTTATATTTTATATTTCAGATGGTTAAAGTAAACTTAAACATTTTATAAAATTAAATTACAAATTTTTCTGCACAGTATAAAAGATGCCAAAAAATTAATCATAATAATCTAAAAACTTAATAACAAAATATTAACAACAACCAAACTAAAAATAAAATGCAATTATGTTAAAATTATAATTTTAATAATTATTTGAAATTTACCGGCACTGTATGCAAGAATGAAACGTCAGAATAAAAGTAAACATTGTTCACTAAGCGTGGAGTGTTGTTTGAATTTTCTCAAGTTTAACAATCTCGCACTAGAGGTCTAATTGAGTGAATTTAAACATAAAAGTCTATATAAGTTTTAAAAAAGAGAAAAATATTAAATATTAATAATAAAACAGCAAAAATATTGGAATAACTGAAATACGACTAGGAAAACTAGAGCTTATAAAGTGCTTTTGATAAAAATAACCTTGCATGAAGAACACAATCAACATTGCTGATACTGCAATTAAATCGTCAAAATGCAAACGTAAAAGAAATAGAGTGAGTAACTCGCTCAATACCTTTAAAAATCAAGGAAGACACACAGATCACCTGTAAAGAAAGAAGCCTTTTAGGTACAGATTTACATAAGGCAAAATAAATGCTTGCACATATGGCTAACGAAATGTAAGTATTAAAAGAGGAACACGAGAAATATAGGGAAAACATAAGAAAAATAAGGAAACAGAAAGTTTAAAAAAGAAAAGTAAACCTAAAAACAAAAAAAGAAAAAGAATATAGTAACGAAAGATATCTGCTTTGAAGAAGATGTCAAAGTAGGAGTAGATCAGTCTTTAAAAGAAGAGGTAGGTGTCGAAGTTAATATTAAAGAAACATGCTATTAAGCAAGAAATGGCAATTTTAACAAATAAATAAGAGGATAAATAGATGGTAAAAAAACTTAAGGGAAACAGATATTTAGAATTTAGGAAAGGTTCAAGATGAGCCAAAAAACTAGTTAGTAAACTAATAACGGTAGAATAGATCCAACGTAGTGTAAAACTAGATATGAATAAAAATAAAAGTATAAGAGATAAGTATACATAGAGAAAGATACAGTAGGTAATAACTGCTATCAACTACAAAATAGTTCTTTCAATATATACGTATAATGTAAGATAAAGTTTTACAGAGGAGACAATAAATTATTTAATAAAATAGATAAAAACATACAAGTTAAAGTTAGTAGTTCTGCAAAAAACTAGACAAAGAGAAAAAAATTATAAATAATAAATGTTGTATTTTGTTTGGCAATGAAGGAAAGAACATAATGTAGAGGACGGAATTTGCACCTAACAAACATATAAAAAATTAATAAGTGACTTTAGACCATTCAACATAATGTGCGTTATATCTATTAAGAAAAGATGTAAGATATGATGATAGCAATTAAAACACTTGCACCCTCAAGTAATAAATAAAAAGAAGAAAAGTTTTACGGTGTTTTAGAAAAAGTACTTAATAAGGTGCTAAGTTATGATTTAAAGGTCATAATAAAGGATTATAATACGAATTTGGCGAGGGAAGAAATGTACATGCCAGTGATAAGAAAACAAAATTCACATACTATAAGCAATAAACATGGTACGTTTTACTAACAAAAATATTTACAAGCAAACTTGAAGAAAATCGAACAGCACAAAAATAAACCATCTATTAATAGAGAAAACCCAACCATTATAAATTCTAGACACAAGATCGGATGCTGACTGATCGCTAACCGATAAGAATAAATTAGTAGCTGATTCTACCTTCTCATTAAGGTAAATGCAAGAAATATCTTATGAATATAACACAACTATTTATTTTTTTATAAATTTTAGAATGACATATAATATATTCTTCTTCTTCCGTCATGAGCTTTTTGTCAGAAACTACGTAACCCAAGCAACTGCAAGCTTCTTTTTATGATGTCTCGCCATCGATTTCTGTCTCGGACTGTTCTTGTGGCCTGTTCGATAGTATGCCTCGTGAGCTCTTTGATCTAATTCATCCACCTTTTTGGTGATCGTGTCCATGGTTTTGAACTCTGAGTTCTACCCTGTACAACTAATCTCTCGAGATCGTCTGGATTTCTTCGTTGAACATACAGGTACGCGCGCGCTCTGACGTACAGTCACGCCAGGAAAAAATTGTTTTCGATACTTTTTATACAAACTTGTACCCATAGTATCTTGTAATTCTTCCTTATATAAGTTTGGATAATTTTATAAGTTCTTGGATTTCTTCAATGATAGACACATTAGTTCTTCTCTCCGAGTAATCTTCGCCAGCACCATAGTTCGAAGGAGTCGATTCGTCTGGAGTCCATTTTTCGCATTATCCACATTTTTAAAACAAGTAGTATGAGAAATACTAGCGTTTTCATAAGTATTTTCTTAGTATTAATAGTAATATTACGATCAGCCCAAATTTTATTTAGTTTTGTAACAGTGCTTCTAGCTATTTCTATGCGTCTTTTATTTCCAGAGTTACAATATCCATCATTAGTAATCTGGAATCCCAGATATATATAATGATTCACTATCTTGCAGTTATGGGTACATAACCTCAGGTCGACTTTGTTTTCTTCTGTCGACTATCATCACTTTGCTTTTTCATAGTTAATCTTCAATCCAAGTTTACCACTTTCCGTTTCTAATTTTCCGATTAGTTATGATAGTTCTTCAACATCGTTACCAAGGATAATCGTATTACCGGCATACCTTAAATTATTTATTTTAACTCCGTTGATTGTGAATCTTCCACTCCGATTTTTTAAAAATAAGACCTTTCTAATTATAAATTTGCTGTAAATATTGAATAGAGTTGACGATATAATGCAGCCATGTCTAGTTCTCTTTTCTATTTTGCATGGGTTTGATATCTATTTATCCAATTTTATTGCTGCATTATTTTTCTCATATAGTCCTTTTATTAAACATATCAGGTATTTTGAAACACCCATCTCTGATAATATTTGCCAAAGTTTCTGCCAGTTAATGCTGTCAAAGGCTTTGGTGTAGTCGACAAAGCAAATGTACACAGGGGTATTAAATTCTCTTGCCTTCTCTATAATTAATCGTAAGTTAAAGAACTGTTTCCTGGTACCCATTTTTTTCTTTGAAGGCAGCTTGCTCCGCATTTATATATGTATTTTGGTTTCCCCATTTATAGTTATGTTGTTTAATTGTCTCCTCTTTGTGATTAGTTCCTATGTACGATCCGTTAACCATGGTTTGCGTTTTTGTTCCCTGGAATTATTTGGCATTTCTTTGATTGCGTTGGATATTATGGTTTTTGTTTCTGCCCACAGTTTTTCTACAAATATGTGTTTTGTGGGGTCAGTAGCTAAAACTTCTAGCGATTATTGAATTATTTCTTCAAATGCTGATTTATCTCAGTTGGATACTTTTAATTTGTCTTTTGCATGTCATTTTTAGTTTTGTAGCCACTAGTGTGACCAGTAGTTTGTGGTCACTTCCACAATCTGCTCCAAGGTATGTTATTGTGTTGCGCATTGAAGTGGGCCAACGTGTGCTTATAAAGTTATTTATTGGATTACGATATTTGCCATCCGGGGACTTCCAAGTGTATAAACGTCTTGCGTGTTATTTAAATATGCTATTCGTTATTGTTAAATTGTTATTAATACAGAAATCTATGAGGTTTGTTTACCCTAGTTCATGTTTTCCTATGTTGTTTTTGATATGTGTGCTGTCTTTTATTTTTCCCACTTTTGCATTGAAGTCCCCATAACAACAAACATTTCTCTATTTGAAATAGTGTTTATTACCTCTTCTAAGGTTGTGTAAAAATCCTCACTGGTTTCTTCATCTGCGTTAGTACTAGAGGCATATGTTTGTATTATATTCATAATTAGGGGTTTAGTGTTTATCTTAATCCATATCATTTTATTATTTATGGGATTGTACCCTATAACGTGTTTGACAATTAGTTTGGTTGTAATTATTTCTACTCTGTATCATGTCCCAAGAAATATATATTATTTCCTTCCAGTGAATTTCATATATTCCAGTGATTTGTACTTTATTCATTTTAAGTTCTTGTTCTAATATATGGGTCTTCTCCAGTTGTAATAGACCTCATACATTTCATGTACATATAATTAGTTGTTTATTTTTGACTGTGTTCAATGCGTTTCCCCGAAAATACAATTGGAGGACTCTTTCTACCTTCCCATAATTTAGTTTTGAGAGTAGTCATTGAGTTTTCATAAGAATAATTTGAAGGTAATTTCTCGTTGTCTTCCTTAAATTTATTTAAAATATTAAATTTAAAGCAATATTATAATTAAGAATACCAGCAAAACTGGCGAACCTAGTAAAAATGACATTAGGGGATGGCAAATACGAAGTAAAGATACAAAAACTTTTCTAATTATTCAGATGTGAACAAAGATAAATAGAACAAAAACCATTTTTAACAAGACACATAAATGTTTTATTTGCGCAAATAATGTCACAATTATTGGCAGAAGAAAACTAAGAATTAGTAAAGGAAGATTACAAAAGGCTGAAAAATCAACTAAACAGTGAATGTAATATGAAAACTTGCAAAGAAATTTAAATAAAAAAATCAATTAATAATAAAAACATACAAACTTTGTAAATTTAACAGTGTACAGTACATGAACTATCTTGAAACTATCTATAATAAGGAAGACTGAAAACAGGAGTGCGGTAAGTTTGCGAAAACTACTCACATTTAAAAGTGTACTGTGAAATTAAGAGAATATAAAAGTGTAATAAGACCAACAATAATTTATGCAAGCAAAACGTAGATTACAAATTAAAGTGAGTAACAAAGTTGGTTATATGAGACAGAAAAATACTTCAATGGGGATTCTGTATTGACGTGAACGTAATTCTGTTAAATACAAAGTTATTATGTGTATTAGAAAACAAACGATAAAGCCGCGAAGAGAGACAAAGTGCAGTAAATGCATTTTTGCAAATCAATACTCCTAATAGACTTCTGTGACTCAAAAGCAGCAGCATATAAAAGAATTATAGAAACTTGGGAAAAAATTAAAGTTAAAAGATTTACAACAAAAATGGAACAGTTCAAAAATAGTAAAGAGAGCAATAATGGACCGTTCAGAATGATATCTTAATGTTCAAAAGACACTTTTTATTTTAATCATTAAATCTAAAAAATATTTGCGTTGTAGTTATGCTTGTAAAGTACAGTACAGCAGGAAAGCTTTTTATGCCTAGAATTAATTATTTACTCTAACAAAAAATAGAGACTAAAATAGCACTATACATATTTAAATTCAAAATATAAAGACAATTATAATATAATTGTGAAGATCTTTTATGACCAGCAGACAAATACGTTTTTTGTTGATACAAATAAAAATGTGTTTTCCAATATTTGTATTATTACATGCACCCTTAATTTTGATTTTATTCTGCCTATGCTTTAGACAACTGCATCATGTAATCGTGTCTGTGCCTTACTAATAGATTTGAAAAACAATTTGATTACCGATGTATTTATTTCTTCTCGATAACCTATCGAGCCAGTATTTCCAATATAATAAAAACTAATTTAATGTACTTGACCTTTATTTATAAGATCTTAAGTTTAAAATTTATTACAAAAAATAGACACTTCTCTTGTTTTAAAACGCAAAGTACTTAAATATACCATTGGTCATTTTATGGAGTCCAAGTTTTAGTTACTCATGACATAAAGAACATTATTGTTGGGAAAAGATTACGATTGCCAACTACACAATAGCAAGAAAAAAGCACAATGACTAGCTTAAGAAACTAAATATGTTTGTCTGTGAGAAAGAACTAAGTTCAGATAAGAAGATTAGGAACATCTAAATAAAATAAATTTAATAAAAATTTTATTTTGTTCAAGATATTTTACATTTTCTAGTAAAGCGTCTGAGGTAAGAAATATGACAAAAATTATTATTAGTTACTGCTTCATTAGGAAAACATAGAGAAACGCTTCTAATAAAATGTTAAACTATAATTCAAATAAAAAGATGCAGAATAAATATATTACAGATTATGTACATATAAACAAGAAATTAAAATATCTATAACAAATATAAACATGTAAAATGTGGTTGTCGAAAAAATTATAAAATAAAACAGAAATATATACTACTTTAATATAAATACGTTTCTAAAAAAGAGGGACAGTTTAGCCGATATAATCAGGGAAAAACAGAACTAAAATTGGTAAAAACGTAAATAAAACCAAACATAGACAAAAAACCGATATTACTAAGTGTAATAATTCAAACATTAAAAATATTATGTCAAAGATAAGGGCACAAGATAATAACAGTAGCAAACTATAGAATGCCAATGTAAGACAAGCTGAAATAAGAAACAACTCTGCAAAGAATATCTAAAGATGGCTAGCTCTACATTTACAATTATAAAATTATTGCGTTACAATAAAAGTAATCAAATTGAAGATATTAATAAAAATTATACAGATATTGGCTGTCCAAGAAGTATGTTTTGATGGAAAAAATTATTAAACTTTGGACTACTAACATATAAAATGAGGGACTACAAAAAACCAGCCCTTAGAGTTACAAATATGGCTACAGCTTTATACATCTATAGTACTCGACAAAAGTTAAAAATTATTGAATTCTACATAATTTTGGTAAAAGACTCTTCGACACCATGTAAAGCTTATAGAACACAAGTTGATAAGCATTCGACTTTGAAAAAAAATACTGTGGACAGTTCATCAAAATTTTAATAAATAATTAAAGTTTTGTTAACTAATTTATTAAATATCTTTTAAAGATTAGCTACTAAATGAAAAAGAACTGGAGGTGTCGATGATAACAAAAACAAAGCTGTAAGAACAGAAGGGAGCATTAAACTCGTGAGAGAAACTTTTCAAAAACATCCCACTACATCAATAAGAATTGCCTCAAAGCATTTAAATATATCAAAAACCACCATAGAAATTATTTGCTACAAGATCTCAATTTATTTACCTATAAAAGTCAAGTTTAACAGCCCATTAAAGATGCAGCTAAAGTGAAAATATTGAAGTTGCAAACTAAATCCTATGACTCGCCTTCATTACAGCTAGCGAGGGGGCTCACTTTAAAAATTTAGTTAATTAGCCTCTAATTTTATATAAAAAAAATAATTTGATTTAAATATCTATTACAGTTTGCTGTAATTAATTTTTCCATTAGGACTTATTTCTTGAACATCCAAGTATATAATTAAATACCTAAAGTAAATGCCAAGTTTAGATATTGCAGTAATTCTGCAAATGTTCTATTGATGTATATTTATTTAATAGTTTGATCACAATCGTATTTTAGTCATTGTTATATAGTCTATTTGTGCATTCAGTATCCATGGTCCAGTTCTTATTCTGTTTAGTAAAACCCATTCTTGTTCAGATAATTCAAATCTTGGTCGTTATAACGATAAATTTATGATCCATTATTGACAAGATATTAAATTTTCCTGATTGCAGTTGCTCAGAAAGTTTCTGACATAGTCGTCTTAGAGTCGCTTATGCGTGTTCATTTATTGCGCCGTTATTATGTGTGTGACTGATAAGAATTTTGTATGTATCTTTTTTTAAAAACAGCATGATGGAGTGAATTAGAGTAAAATATTGAACTGCACTATAAAGGTAAATTGATCTAGTTGCCCCGAAGATTATTCCCATAGTTGAATTTAATTGAAGCCCCTAACACGTTTAAAACTAAATTAAACTAAATTAAAATTAAAGTAATCTAGCCCTATCCCAACAACCAAATAGTAAACTTTACAGAAACTATACTCGAATTCTCAGGTCATGTATCGGTGTATTCGTGTATGGAATGTTGCAGCTCAATTTAGTTAAACAGTGCATAAAAGTGTTAGGGGCTTCAATTAAATTCAACTATGGGAATAATCTTCGGGGCAACTAGATCAATTTACCTTTATAGTGCAGTTCAATATCATCATGCTGCTTAAAAAAAAAGATACATACAAAATTCTTATCAGTCAAACACATGATAACGGCTCAATAAATGAACACACATAAGCGACTCTAAGACGACTATGTCAAAAACTTTCTGAGCAGCTGCAATCAGGAAAATTTAATATCTTGTCAATAATGGATCATAAATTTATCGTTATAACGACCAAGATCTGAATTATATGAACGAGAATGGGTTTTACTAAACAGAATAAGAACTGAACCGTGGATACTCAATGTACAAATAAACTATATAACAATGACTAAAATACGATCTAAACTTGGCATTTACTTTAGGTATTTAATTATATACTTGGATGTCCAAGAAATATGTCCTGATGGAAAAATTAATTACAGGCAAACTATAATAGATATTTAAATCAAATTAATACTTTCTTATATGAAATTAGAGGCTAATTAACTAAATTTTAAAGTGAGCCCTCTCGCTATCTGTAATGGAGGCGAGTCATAGGATTTAGTTTGCAACTTCAGTCTTTCCACTTTCGCTGCATCTTTAATGGACTGTTAAACTTGCTTTTATAGGGAAATAAATTTAGATCTCGTAGCAAATAATTTCTATGGTGGATTTTGATATATTTAAATGCTTTGAGGCAATTCTTATTGATGTAGTGGGATGTTTTTGAAAAGTTTCTCTCACGAGTTTAATGCTCCCTTCTGTTCTTACACCTTTGTTTTTGTTATCATCGACAAATCCAGTTCTTTTTCATTTAGTAGCTAATCTTTAAAAAATATTTAATAAATTAGTTAACAAAATTTTAATTCTTTATTAAAAGTTTGATGAAAGCATATCTCCAAAGCTCTTTTCTAACTTATAAGAAGATGTCTTTAAAGCTTTGAACTGGAATAAATTAGTAATTAATATCAATGGAGGATATTTGTCTAACTTACGAATCGCTGACGATATTGTTTTATTAGCAAATAACATGGAAGATTTAACAACAATAACTAAAGACCTGCAAGAAGTAACAAGAGATTCGGGGTAACAATGAACATTACAAAAACAAATATTATGGAAAACAATGACGATTTAGCACCTATTCGCTTCGAGAATGACTTAATAGAAGTTGTCGACGAATACATATACTTAGCACAAATATTTACTTTTAGGACTGATACCCAGGCGGCAGCAATTGCAATGAGGATAAAGCTATCTTGTGTTGCTTGTGAAAATCTAAGGAATGTGTTTAAAACAACAACATATCCGAACACCTTATGACTAGAGTGTTTAATCAATGCATTCTTTCAATACTTACATATACCTCGGAAACACGGTCCTTTACGGAAACTGTGATAAAAAATCTGAAAGTGACATAAAGAAGAATGAAAAGATTGATGTTGGGAGTGCGACTACAGGATAGAAAATCAATCGAATGGATTCGAGATAAAACCAAAGTTAAGGACGTAGCACGACGCATTGTAAACTTGAAAAGGCAATGGATAGGTCAACTTATGCGGTGAAAGAATGATAGGTGGGGCAAAAAGGTAACAGAGTGGAGGCCAAGGACAGGAAGGAGGGAACGAAGAAGACCAAGAACTAGATGGAGAGACGACATCAAAAAAGATCGCAAGAACACAATGGATGGGAGCGACGGCGGATCCAATGGCATGAGGACACCTTGGGGAGGCGTATGTCTAGAGATGGAATATCTAAATGCTGTGAATGATGATGATTGGTATCCTTAAACAAATGAAAATCTTATGGGATGTAAATAAATTGATATGACTATTCGGATTTCGCATTAAATTCAACAAGGTAAGCGTTCTTACGACATGGTATTTTCAATTAGATTGGTTTAAACGGATAAATACAATTTTTATAGCACATGCAGGATCTTTGTAAATACATGCAGGTGTCGGGTATCTACTTGACCGTACAGAAAAGAAACTCTCTGATAAATGCTGGATGATCAAACCGATCAACTAGTTGAAGTGAACGTCTTACTAAAAGCTTGTATAAATGTTTTCTAATAATACAACTTGTTTATTTTGACGTGTAAGTTAACTTTTGCTGTAACTTTTCTTCTAAAAAAACTAAAGACAACTTAATTCCACACATTAAAAAAGAAATAAAACATCAAAGATACAACTGCATCCTTATCATACATTAGATATGTTAAATTTTTACTTTTGTCAGAATTCTTCGTTTTTGTAATGACGATATTTATGTGCAATTCATTTATAGTTGGCAGAAAACTTGTGCAGAAAAGAATATTTAAAACAGCTTACAAATATATGTATAATTTACTTTAACACGACGAAAATACTGGAAATTCTAAAACATGCAGAAAATTTGACAATACTTAACTATGTGTAGTAGTTTTCAAATGTAACATACTTCTTTAAATATCTACATTTATCAAATCTTTATTTTCAACTGAAGATTATTAAAAATATAATACTTTAATAACTGTTTATATGTATGATTTACATAATCGTGGTAAATTAAAAATAGACTGAAACCAAGTTGTCAATTTTATCAGAGAAAATTTGTAATAGAAAACTAGTGATAGTATTTTATTACTTTATGTAGAATAACATATATTAAAAGACATTATTATAAGACAAAAGTTTGAAAATAACTTTCTTCTTCTTGTCGTGCCTTCTCTTAATAGAGGTTGGCGATTACATTGGCAAATGTTTCTCTTTCTGCAGCTGCTCTAAATATTTGTTGAACATTCATGCCTGTCCACTGCCTTATATTCTTAAGCCAACAAGTTTTCCTTCTACCCCTTCCGCGTTTGCCTTCAACCTTACCCTGTATGATAAGTTGGGGTAGGTTATATTTTTTATTTCTTATTAGGTGTCCCAAGTAGGCGGTTTTTCTTCTTTTTATGGTAGTTATAATTTCTCTATTACAGTTCATTCTTTGTAATACCTCTTGGTTTGTAATCCTGGTTGTCCACGGGATTTTAAGTATTCGTCTCATCAACCACATTTCAAAGGCTTGCAGTTTGTCTATCTCGTCTTTATTTAGTGTCCAGACTTCCGTTCCATATAACAATATTGACCATATATAACTCTTTACCATTCTCCATCTGATTTGTAAATTTAGATTTTTATTTGTCAGGAGTGTTTTCATTTTATAAATCCTTGCCTAGCTATTTCTATTCTACTCTTATTTCTATATTTGAGTTTAGATCTGAGTTTAACCAGCAACCTAAATATTTGAATTTTCCAACTTCTTCTAAAGCGTTGCCATCAATTTAAAATTTATACCCTAGATTTTTACTCACTTGCATGATTTTTGTTTTCTTAGTATTGATTGTTAGGCCCATTTGTAAACTTGCTTCGTGTACTTTGTTAATTAGCTGTTGTAATGCTCTAGGGTTGTCTGCAATTAGTACGCTGTCATCCGCGTATCTTATGTTATTTATCGTTTCCCCGTTTATTTTTATTCCTAAATTGCAGTTGTGTAAGGCGTTCTGAAAAACTACTTCCGAATAGAGACTAAATAACATTGGGAACAGTATGCAGCCTTGACGTACCCCGCGTTTAATTTCTACGTTGTTTGTTTCAGTGTCTTCTACCATTACTTTAGCACGTTGGTTCCAATAAAGATTTTTGATTAGTTTTATGTCTCTTTCGTCTAAGCCAATGTTTTCCAAACATTCTATGAATTTGATGTGTCTTACTTTATTAAATGCTTTCTCATAATCAAGAAAGCACAGATACACATCTTTTTTCTGATCTCTACATTTCTGCATCATTACTTGTATGCAGAAGAGAGCTTCACGCGTTCCCATCCCATTTCTGAAGCTGAATTGGTTGCCACTCACTACTTCTTCACATTTTCTATATATTCGGTTTTGCATTATCTTCAAAAGTATTTTAAGGGCATGGCTCATGAGACTTATTAATCTGTACTCATTGCAAGATTTCGCATTTGCATTCTTAGGCAAAGTAATAAATGTTGATTCCAACCAGTCATTTGCAATGTTACCCGTTTCATATATTTTATTATACAAATCAACTAGTATCTTTAGGTTGTCTTCGTTTATTAGTTTAATTAGTTCCATATATATGTTATCCGGTCCTGGGGTTTTTCCTATTTTTATTTGATGTATTGCATTCTCTACTTCTCGCTTTAGAATTGTGGGTCCTTTTTGTTCTTCTCCTCTGTTTTGTATAATTGTTTCTGGTCTCTCGTCGTCAAACAATTTTTCTATTTATCGTTCCCAGATTCTTATTTTCTCAGTTTCGTCCATTATTATTTTGTTGCTGTCATCTCTTATCATCATTTGTGTTTTCTTTCTGTTGGTGCCAACAACTTCTTTTATTTTCTTATATAGACCAAACATGTTGTGTTGTTCGCTTAAGCTTTCTATTTCTGTACATCTGTCGCACATCCATTTTTCTTTTGCTTCTTTAATTTTAATTTGTATAATTCTATTTATTTGTTTGTATTCTGTTTCATTGCTATTTTTGACAATTCTCCGTCTATCCATTAGGTCTAATATTTCTTTCGTCATCCACTTCTGTTTAAAGTTCTCTTCTCCTTTGAATATCAGACTTTCATTTCCAACTATGTGTATCGTTGTTTTCAATTTTTGCCATAAATCTTCAATACCTTCTTGTGTGCTCCCTGTTATTTGTGAGCCATCACTTATCAAACTTGCTATTTCTTTATTTATATTATTTCTTGCTTGTATTTTTGTTTCTGCATTTCGGAGTTTATCCACGTTTAGTTTTTTGTTTGTTTTCTTCTTCAGTCTAACTCGCATTTTGATGATTATGGGGTTGTGATCTGATCCAATGTCTGTGCCCGGGTATGTCTTAGCACTTAGTATATTGCTTCGATATCTTTTATTTATAAGCACATAGTCAATTTGATTTCTAACTATGTTGTCCTTCCTGTTTTGAGGAGAAGTCAAAGTATATAGTCTGCGAATTGGTATTTTGAACCATGAGTTGCTTATTACGTAATTTTCCTCTTGGCAGAATTGGATAACTTTAGTAGTCGAAAATAATTATCATTTGGTATCCTCAAATAAAACTACTGTTAATTATCGATGGATTAAACTAATTTAGGGCATTTGTAAAAAATAAATTTATATATCGTATGATAAAAGCAGTCATATAAAAACAATATAAAGTTAATAATATATTCCATAGCTATTGTCTGTTGGTACAAGAACAAATGTACTATAGAAAAATAAGGTTAATCAGGCATTATAAATTAGTTCTTTGAGCATAATTGACACTAAGTAAGGATTTAAAAAATTATGGCAAACTCAAAAATGTAAAATGAGTGTTGAAAATCACTTCATTAATACTGATCAATGTTAATAGATTACATTACCGTTTTTCTGTCTTGTCCAGTATTGTTTAAGTAATAATTAATAATCGCACACTGTAGCATTTGATCAATAGAACACCAGCAAAGCATAGTGAGGAGTTAGCTGAAATATATTTCCAGCCCTTTACTTTGCGTATTTGAGATAATCTGAGATAAAGCTGAAGACCCAAGTAATTGCACGGCTTCCAGAGGCTAGAGTCGGCTGCTGAAATTGAACAACAAGGGTAACCTTTGAGAGGGTTATGAATTAGTTACGTTTGGTAGTGATGGAATCTGGCAAAAATTCATCGATCGCAACTATTTTCTTTAATGTTTTAAAAATTACTGTAATTAAATATATATAAATACTGGTCACATTTATAATCCTAGGAGCTGCAAATTAAAATTTCATATTTAAATAAACTAAAAACATGGTTAAGAAAGGTACGCTGCAACTTTATATTATAAATTATGAATTAACAAGAATATGTAATAACAACTTTTTAAGTGATATAGAAAAGAGGGTTATTTTTTATTGGTGATTTAAATCCTGTAAAGATACAAAAATGTGAATTCCGACTTAAATTTTACAATTCCAAATTATCATTTGCTACCACTATTCGATTCTGTATAATTTAAATTGTTAAATGGCAAATACTTTACCTTAGTATGTATGAAATGTTAAGGAATAATAAAAGCTTGAGAAATAAATATAGAGTTAAAAATAATAATCCTAACAATTTCTCTACGACTTGCTGTAAAGAAATCTTCTTCTTTCTCCCCTTCCATATTACCCTCTTGGGTGTCGAAATCGAGTTAGTTTTCTTTAGTTTCTTTCACCCATTTTTTTAATTCCTTCCTATATTGTACTAATTGTTTCATTTTCTCTATATTTTTCTCTTTTCCCGCATCTTCTATTTGAGTTATCCAAGCCTTTTTAGGTCTTCCTCTTCTTCTCTTCCTGAGATTTCTTGTCCCCAATTTCTTCTTCACTAGTTTGTTTGTATTTATCCTAACTATGTGGCCATATCAGTTTAATTGTCTTTTCTTTATTTTATTCACTATCGATTCTGGTTTAATCTGGTCTCTTATTTCTTTGTTTTCTACTTTATCCCATTTCGTCTTCCCTGCTATTTTTTTTAAGTGTTCCATCTCAATTGCATTTAACTTTCCGATATATTTTTTCTGTATTGTCTAATTTTCACTTGCGTATATTAATGTCGGTAATATAACGGTGTTGTATATTTTAAATTTTATTCCCTTAGTAAGTGGCGAAGCGAAGCGAAGTCACTTACTAACTTCATGTTGCCCGTCTGTGTGTCTGTCCGTCTGTCCGTCTGAGCAATAACTCGAGAACGGCTTGGAATTTCCAAATTCTGTTTTCACCAATCGACAGGTGACCAAAAAGGCTGGTTTGCTAGTGATTTTGAAACTGATTGGTCAAAGGTCAGCGTTAGTGACCTTTACGATTTCAAATTTTCAAAATAGCAATATAGGACATGTAGCATGTCACTCATCTCTCAGCTTGATTTATTTCGTGTTTCTGTAATATTTATTTTAGAGCATAGAGTAGGATCTATTCATCCTACTTGCTAGTTCTGTGTCTATATTTACATCGTGTGTTATGATGCTTCCCAGATAATTAAATGTTGTTATTTTTTCTATGTTTTGTTATTGCATTTTATTTGTGTGTTGTCCGGGTCTTTCCCATTTATGATCTTAGTCTTTTCTATGTTTATTTCCATTTTTAAGTTCTCTATCTCTGCCATCCATATGTCTACTAACCTTTGCATCTTCTTCTTGGAGTCTGCTATCAATACTATGTCATCTGCATACATTAAAGTGTCGATTTTAACTGGTTCTACTTTTTGATCCGATTATTGTTTGTATTCGTTTTCTTTAGTATTTCCAAGCAGTCTGTTTATGACTAGTATGAACAGCAGAGGGCTGAGTATGTCTTCCTGTTTTATTCCTTTCTTCCATTTAAAACATCTGATGTTCTCCCCGCTATTTGTACCTTTCCTTTCACCCTTTCGTATGTACTGCATATAATTTGGATGACGTGTTTCGAAATGTTCATGTCTTCTAGGCTTTTTCATATTATTTCTCTCTATATTGAGTCGAAAGCTGCTTTGAGGTCAATGAATACCAGTGTAAGTTCCTCTGCGGTTTCTAAGCTTCGGCCTATTAGGTCCCTTATTTTAAATATATTGTCATTTGTTTGGTTTCCTGGCATAAATACGGCTTGCTCTTCTTCGATCTTATTTTCTACTGTGTCTTACTCTTTTTTCTATTACTTTTGTATAAATTTTGAAGCTGGTAGGTGATAGGCATATAGCTCTACAGTTATCGCATTTTACTTGTTCTTTTCTTTTATCTGTGGTACCATCAAGTTATCTTCTTTCTTTGTTTTCCAGTTTTTCCTATTTTTACTTTGCTTATCGCTTCTTCTACTTCCGCCCTTCTTATGTTTTCTATTTTTGGTGAATCTTTTTCTGGTTCTTCTTGTTTATCTTTGTTTTGTTCTTCTCTATCTGTTGTAGAGTTAAATTTGTCCTCGTAATATTCTTACTTACCCTTAGGATGTCGTTTGTATTTGTCTGTAGCTTATATTTTTTGTCTTTAATTCCTCTAATTTATTTTCTCTTTTCTCCTTTGCTCGGTCTTATTTTATCCCAGAATCCTCTGTTATTTGTTGTATAGTTTTCTTGCATTTCAGTTCCAAATTCTTCCCAGCTTTTTTTATTTGCGTTTTTAATCGTTTTATTAACTTCTTTACTCAATTTGATGTAATCTTCCTTGTTCTGTTCATTCTTCATCTCTAAGTGTCTTCTTCATGTTCTTTTTTTTTTAATCTTTGTTTTTACGTCCTCGTTCCATCACTTTGTTCTTTTTTGTGTGAGATTGTTATATTTTGTTTAGCAAACTCCTTCTGTTACCTCTTTTATTGTGGTTTTGAATGTGGTCCACCTTTCTTCTAGTGACCATTTTTCTTTCAGGGTCTCCAAACTTTTCAGTTTTTGATCAGTTTCTCTTCTGTGCTTCTCTTGAAAGTTTTTCTCTTCTAATTTTTTTATATTTATTTTGTCTGTTTCTCCTCATTCCTTGCCATACTTTCTTTTATTATTGCTGTGACTATTCTATGATTTGCCGATAGTTCTAGTTCTATTTCTGTGTTTATGTTTTATTTATTTCTTATTCGAGGTTTTCGGTGTATACTATATAGTCGGTTAGGCTTTTTGAATTTCTCTCTTCTAACACGAAAGTGCATTTTTGTAAATCTTTCTGTTCCCAAAACGTATTTTCAATTAACAAGTTGTTTGATTGGCAAAAATTAGCATCTTCGTACCATTTCTATTTAATGTTTCATCTCTATATCTTTTTCATGCATTCCAACCTCCAATTATTATAATTTTCTGATATTGTTCTCTTATTTTATCTATTTCATATTGTATTTTTGCGTAGAATTTCAGCACTTCTTCTTCCGCTGTTCCTTCTATTGGCCCATATATTTGTGTTATAACTGTAGTTTCTTCATATATATATATATATATATATATATATATATATATATATATATATATATATGTGTGTATATATATATTTGTCCTCTTCCTTGTTTTTTTGTTTCACTTATTTCCATTAAGTCTATTTTTCTGTCTTCCATTTCTTCTATTAATTCTAGTTCTTTTCCAGTTAATGGCGTTATATTTAACGTAACAATTATTATTTCTTCTTTTTCTTTCATTTCCTTTCGGTTCTTATTTCCGTCCTTTTCTTTTTCCTTTAGTTTTTTGTTCTGCTTGTTTTTGTTATTTTTCTCAATTGATCCTCTGAGGAGCGTGATTCCGGGGATCTGACGATTGTCTTCTTTTTGTTTTTCCTATTGCTATCTATTTCTTTCTCTGGTATTTCTTGTTCGGTTTTCTCTGGGGTCTGTTTCATCCAATTCTTCACTTCGTATATTTCGTCATTACTATTAATTTGTTGTAACTTAGGTATGCTTTTTGGTCTTTTCCTCTCGCCTAATTCGGTTTCGGTATTAATTTTTTTCCGTTCTTCAGTATCTTTTTTGAATAGTCTTCATCTATCCACACATTTGTTCCTTTTAATTTCTTATTATTTCGTATTTCTTGTTGGTTTTCATTAGTTTTAATAATATTGGCTTTGCTTTTTTTTGTTATATCTCCTGATTTTCCTGATTTCTTCCACATCGTTCTTCATATTTACTTGTTCTATGGTTATTATCTCTTCCTCCTTTTCTTCAACGAAGATTTTGATTATAAAATTTTTCATTTTAATTTATTTTTCCAACTATTTAAACTTTTGGTCTTGTTTGATATTTTTTCTTTTGGCTGCTTGTTTTCTGTTTTCTGAGGTTACTTCCTTTAGTTTGTTATCTATTTCTGATAGTTTATTTTCAATTCGTTCAGGTATCTCCTGTACTTTCTCCATTTTTTTTAAATACATTTTTCCTTAATACGGCTTTGTTTATTTGAGTTTGGCACGGATGGCATTTACACTTATCGTGTTGCCGCGCGCCCAGCTGATCTCGGCCGGGTCATCGTTGTCAGTGTGTTTGAATTTTGTTTATGTTTATTTTTTGCTTAAATCTAGTTCAACCTTATGTTTTGGTTGCTGCATGATTAGATTAATATTTCTTTTGCTTTCCGTTTCTCGCTATATATTTGGCACTAATTTTTTGATTTATTTTCAATTTTACTGGAGCACAAATCACTTATACTTTCAATCTCGTGTTTATTACTGAAGTTTTGAATTAATATTACATACCTATGTTGATTTTTAATAAAAGTATCTGATGAGCAATGTTTTATAATTTCTGACACCTCTTCTTCTTCTGCGAGGGATCAAATTTTATAAAAGCATTGTTAGAAAGTCTCAATTTGTGAATGTCTTGAATATTTACGACTGTTTAATGTTTCGAATTTCTTGAAATTATTTTATTTCCTAAACTTCTTTAGAGAGTTCTTTGATAGGTAACAGATGATATTCTATGCTATGACGGAATAATTTATCCACTGTCACAAACATGTAGCACTATTGGTAAAAATTGACAAATAGTTCTTTAATATCGTTCAAAACCATTTAAAATTTTTCCAAATAAATTTTATAACCTGATGAAGTGACAGAGCATGATATTATTTTTTAAATAAATTTACGTTGTTATTAAACTCTGTGTTTTTCAAAAATCTTTGTGAAGCTCTGTCATAATTTTTTAAATTAAAGGTTTGCATTAACCATATTTAATGCCGTTTTATCTTTAATAGGCGATCGGGGCATCCTCAAAAAGTGGCTTAGAAATAGCAATATGTGACCACGGAGTTCTAGTAGCTAAAACATGTTTATTCTTATGTTTTTGAGGTCGCTGAACACGAACCCAATGGTATATTTTTCGCTAAAAATTGGGCGTTTATGTATAAAAGGCTTTTTAGTGAAAAAGGAAGAAAACATTTTTTCACGCTTTTTCACGTTTAACTCGAGATATCTCCGGCAATTTTTAATATTTCTTTTTGAAATTTTAACTACATATTTTTCGAGCTATGAGCTAAAAAATGAGCCCTATCCAAAATCTCAACGGCGTTTATTGCTCAAGTAGCGAATTTAACAAGTTGCACTTACCGATTTTACGACTTTTTATGTACTATCGCAAAAGTTGTCCGATGAAGTTTTGATTTTCGGGTAAGTAAGCATTAGAATTAAAATATGCTATATAAGGAAGTTTTTTGCAAAGTTTCAGCTCTCTATGTCAAAAAAAAATATGCGTGTTGGAAGTTTGACCTCATGCCGGGCACGTGCGCTCGGTACGCGCCGGTCACATCGGCGGCCGTATACAAGCGTATAAATGAGAGTATTATGCGGTAATATTAATTAAAAATATTATTTAAACAATGTAATCATATTTTTTTATTTCTTACTGTATATAAAAATACCTCAAACGTTGAGAGTTTGGCGCGTTGAGGTTCATTCGCACATTTTCAACATTTTGAAAATAAACCGAGGATGTGGTTTTTTATAAAAAAAAATACCATCCGCACTGATCTGAAAAGATATAATATCAAAAAAACTAGGTAATTACATATGTTCATCTTTATTAGCTGCGCATGCATTGACTGGTTGTGATACAACTTCGGCGTTATTTTATATCGGTAAAAAGACTGTTTATGCGGTTTTGAAAAATATGTTGAATGACGAATTGGTTGATTTAGCTCAAATAAATTAATTTTCTACGGATACAGTCGAAGAAACCGTTAGCTTTTTTATAGCAAATTCATGCGATCACCCCAAAAAACATTAAATCCGTACGCTCTGATATTAATTCGTTACGTTATAATTTAGCAATCAAAAAAATTCAAACTTCGATAAATTTTCAACATACAAACCAGCTATGTTCAAACATATTTTGAGAGCTCTTTGGCAGTTGAACGAATGGAGGTAAGCAAATCAATCTATGATTGTTTCCAAAGATGTAACGAAGTTTGGGTGGTTGACGCCCCACTTTTAGCGAAAAACTACCACCGGATTCGCGTTCAGCGTCCTCAAAAACATCAGAATAAATATGTTTTAACGACTAGACCCTCCGTGGTCACTATAGGGTCATTTTAAGTGTGTGCCCGCTCGCCTATAAGTTATAACTGTTCTGAATGTTTTTCTTTTATTAAAATTTGATTTATTTAGTACACTTTTATAAACCGCTTTATTATTTCATTATCTATATCGAACTTGAACGTTTATATCCAAGCATATAAAGTAACTAAACCAAATTTATATAAATAATCTAATTCAACAATATTGCAATGGTTCCGTTGAGTAGTTTTTTCTCATCTAACATACTTAACTCAAATTTAGTAACCATGGAATTTCCATCTATTATTAAAGCTATCAAATTATTTATTTGTGTTTGTATTTTCACTATTACACCAGAAACAAGTTTGGAAATTTCAATTTGAAAAAAAAATGAATAGACTTACAGTAGCGAAAAGTGTTTTTCATTTATTTAGTACCATGAATTTGCTTTTAAATCATTTGAAGAAGTGACACAAAAGCAAATTTTTGAAGTAACTTGTAAATTAAAGTTTCTGTCAATATCACTTTCCGGTAGCACTGAGATTGCCTTGCGTACATTGTAATAAAATGGAAATTCTTAATACACCACAGACATTACCCATCTTTTGTTTAAATTGTATGTTTTAGTTGTTGATATAGAGTCTACACAATAAGCTATTGCTTAAAATAAACTGCTTCTTTTTATGTATTAAAGCAATTTTTAATTCTAGAAGTTTGTACATCATATTTGATATGTTTCTTTCTACTTTAGCTCAAATTACGAATTCAGCTCTTTGTACAAGTTCAGTGGTTTTTTAACAAATTTTGAGTCCTTCAACGTTCCATTTTAGAAGAGATTTATTAAAGTTTTTTAAAGGCCGACATTCTTGTCATAAATGTACTAGCCTCGCTCATTTTATGAAGAAACTCTTAAATCTTTATATTATTCTATAATATTACATCGAGACTATTTGAACGTTTCCTATAACTATTTTAACACAAATCTTGTTTCCAAAAACTTGCCTGCCAGCGTCGACTGATGTTTTTAGAAAAATCGACAATTATATTTTTAATTCCTTCTCCCATTTTCTTGTTAACGTCTTATAATTCCAATTTATTACCAATTTGAAAAGATGTAAACATCTGTTGAGTTTGGTATTCAAATGTCGCCTAACGCAAAACTCCAATAATCTTTAGCCATGATCCTAAAATAAATTAAAAAACGTGTTTATTTTGCAGAATCGTCCATATGTTCATATATGCCTTATAAAACCATAGGAATTTTGTATTTTTCATTTCTTAGTTTTTGTAATTAGCCTGTTGTATCAATTTTAAAATATATATTTTTAAATAATGTGATAACTGTAGTTAAAGTATTCTTATTCGTATTGATTTATTACATCGAATATTGGCGCTCAACTACTGTAGAAAAATAAAATAAAACATAGAAGTTTCGCTAAGCAAAACTCATTAGTGCAAGCTGCATTGGATAAGTGAAATATGTTACTTAGAAATGCATTTGCCCTTTACAGCAAATGCCTTTCCTGTAACTGAAAATGGGTTTTGACCTCCTAGCACCTACTAATGAATGCAATGTGCGTTGGTAAGAAGTTTATTTATTTTATTTATCACAATATAATTCAGAACCAATTTAAAATCATGGGTTTAATAAAAAGCTGTTCAGTTTTTACTTTTAAAATAGCAACTAATATGGTGACAATAAATTATATTGCAAATTACTCCGTTTGCATATTTTGAAATTTTTTCAAACTTTAAATAAACATAACTGATTAGTTAATAAAGATTTTTCAGGTTTTGAAAGCGAATTTTAAAATATATGTTTACACGTAAGGGTACTACTTACTACAATGTTCACTGAGACAGATGCCGATTGGAAGATACAAGGAGCTGAAGATGTATTTAGAGCATTACGTAAAGAAAATATAAAAGACCTATGCATATGCTACCAAATGTGACGGTCAAGCGTAGTTTCTTTTGAAAAATGCTCAAAGAACTAGTGAAATAGTTCTACAAAGGATGTATAAAGTACATAATTAACACCAGAAAGTTTGTTTTAAGCATCACCCTTTCTTACTAAAATGATCAGATTTTGCTAAAATGCATAATATGTTTAATGGTAGTTCAACATAAGAAGTTCATGAATATCTTGAGAAACACGGACGTAGACGAAAAAGACTTATACTGGCATCAGATATCATACATAACAACACAAAATATTAACACAGATGACATCCATATTCAGAGAGGCCTACGACAGGGATGTGTGCCACTATTATTTAATCTGTACTCGGAAGCCATATTTGACGAAACCCTTAAAGAACAACAGATAAGTATAAAAGTGAATGGGGTGCCAATATCGAATCTTAGATATGTAGACTATACAGTACTAATTGCCAACAATATCAAGGACTTACAGCAGATATGTACACAATTCAATGAGAGCATTGAAAGATACGGACTAGACGTAAATGCAATAAAGACCTAGTTTATGATTGGCATTCACTAACGGCGCTTTCCAATAGGAAATCAACAAATTGAAATAGTAACCCATTACAAATATCTAGGATGCCAGCTAAATGCAGACTGAAACCCCGAAAAAAATTAAAAACAATTGAAATAATACGCGCGACGTTTATGAAGTATGCGCATGCGTTATACAAAATGCTATATATGGTCTGTACTGTTATATGGAATGGCGTCGTGGACTATGAAAATAAGCAAAATTAATACAATCGAAGCTTTCGATATGTTGATTTACAGACACCCGTTGAGAGTGCCCTGCACTGAAAAAATGAGAGGGTGCTGGAAAGAATACATAAAGACCGAGTTCACTGTTCACTAAAATTAAACAAAAGAAAACTGCTTACCTGGGACATATTGTTAGAATTCAAAAGTATGGGGTACTGCAATTAATTTTAGAAAAAAAATAGAGGGAAAGAAAGAAATAGGAAGGACACAACTGTCATGGGCAAAAAATATAAGATAATGGAATAAACTTAGAACAATGGGAGAACTAGTCAACATGGCAAGAGTTAAAAAAAAATTCAGAAATGTGGTGACCAACATTCCATAATGGTAAGGCTCTAACGTTCCGTGTGAGAACATGGCATGCGATCAAAGAGATTAAGACTCTCATATGTTCGCCCACTGTGGCCGGTCGTCGCGCACAATCTCTGATGCGGAGCGATGAGGCAAGCATTGCGCCATAGACGACCGCCATTATTACCCCTTGTTTGAAGCGAACGTAGGTACTCAATTATTTTTAGTGACAGACTAGGCTACCCGCCAGGCATCAGAAAGCTCTGAGACATAAACTCGGGTCCATCCGCACTGTAGCCCGCTCCTCAACCACGGGAGCACACTGGCGATCATAATATGTTTAAGAATACTGTAAATTCAGTATTACCAGATTTTTTTATATTTATTTGGTTATACACAGTTTGAAAATATGTCAAAAAATCCATAAGTTGTAATTGCCTAAATGGAAAATTAAGCAGTCAAATTTATTTAACTATATTCGATTTTTAATGATTCTTAATTTATACTAATCCTTATTTGCTATAAACTGTCTTTAATAATTTAATTCAGCATATTCGTTTATTAATACAACCAATGAAGTTCAAAGTATAAGGATGTAGCATTTAATCCAGTAATGTAAAATTGATCAAGTGGCTAGATCGCCAATTCAGAAGCAGAAAAATAAACGATTACTGAAGCTACAATAAGGATTGTATAATCAAGTAGGGTATTTTATTTTAAACATTTATGTGTGCCATTTACATGCGAAAGATGATATCACTCAAATGTTCACCACGACTGGCTTTTGCAGACGTCGATAAGATGATCGAAATTTTCAATATTTTCACATAGAATCGCTTCAATGGCATTTATCTCGGCAATTATGTTGTTCTTAAAGTCTTCGATGGCGGCTAATTAATGTAGACTCTACTTCTGAGATATTCCCACAAGGCTAAAAGCGTCAAGTCGCAAGAACGAGCAGATCCATTAACATTTCCATTTCTCGAAATTAAACGTTCCTCGAACTTCTACTGGCTGCAGTAATTCGATATTCGCACGTATTGTGTGGCATGTTGCTACGCCTTGTTGAAAATAAATGTTATTTATGTCAGTTCGATTGAGTTTCGAGAAAAATAGTCATTAATCATGGTGCAGTATCGCTCAGAATTCACGGTAATCGCATTTTCCGCCTCACTTTCGAAAAAACGGTCCAGTGACATCTTTTGACTACAAAGCATACCAAACAGTCACTTCTTGATATTCTCTTGAATTATCGTTGGTCCAAACGCGACAGTTTTGCTTGTTTACCGTCCCATTCAATGTGAAATGTGCCGTATAGATGAAGATGATTTTCATAGAAAAATTCGGATCAACTACACGATGTTGGAGGAGCCAATCAGAGAACCCGCGGTAGTTGAAATGGTCAATTGAGTTAATTGGATCTTGTAAGAGTGTAAATTCAAACCTTTGTACATAATACGGCTTAAACTGGACTCCGAAGTGCCTAATTCTTGGGATCGACGAGTTATTGAGAGTTTTGGGTCTTCTATCACATTCTCCTTCACCGATAGTTGCCGGTGTCCGAACATTTTTGAGTGGTCCATTTTTTGATATATCATCAACGAAACCAGTGGCTACAATTTTTTGCACCAAATGACCGATGCTGACCTTATTTAAACTGTTAAACGACCGAAATAATCGCGGAGAGCTTGATAGGTATTTTTTATGTTTTCACCATATTTTTAGTGTTTTTAATTACTTTAACACGGTTTTGAATCGAATATGACTCCATAGCAAAAATGCCAAACCTTAAACGAAAAAATGACGCTGAGTTGACAAAAAAAACATGACGCCTGGTCAAATTTACATTTACTTTTCTGCGTCCCTAGTGGCGGACCCCATAGAGACATAGAGACATCTTAAAAGTTTTTTCAAATGTGTGCAGTAGACTTTTTGGGGCAAAGATGTGCTCACATTCTGTTGCAGTCATGGTGTAGGGTTAGAAAAATTTTAGAAAAATACAGAAGCGTTGGTTCAGAGAAGTTACTGTTTATCTAATTCCAGATTGTAGAAGATGATATAATTTCTTTTTGATTAGACAAATTATTTGTTAGATTCTTTAATCAAATCTATAGACCACAATACGACCCACCTTAACTTTGTAGAAGCTAGAATATTTTATCCTGTATTTAAGATCGTCGTTTGGTTATTACAAATGTTTACAATAAAGCAAAATTTTAGTATCAATACATGAAACTTGTCGTTCCAATGTGGCACACATGCCGACTCGTAAATTTGCTTTATTTTGTTGGTTTTGTTTGTTAGCCAATCCTAGCAATAATTATCCCAACTCGAAAAGGACAGTACATCAAAATGTGGCCTATTGAAGTTTCCCGTGGTGACCATCATACGAATAAACAAAAAATATATATATTTTAGATTTAAAATAGACTACTTTAAAATATGAGCCATAATTACTTCCCAATGCTTTTCAAAAAATTTCTATACTTATATTATGGGAAAAGATCTCAAAAGTCGTACGCAAGGTACGTCAATTAACGTGTTTAAGCTTACAGTACACTTTTCAATCCAAACTAACCGACGTAACGGTTTCATGATATCTCGTAGGTTTAGTAACAAAGTTACATGTAACATTTACTTGTTATTTACTACGTATTACCTCTATAAAAATGCGCTATCTTAGTATTCGAAAGGTAAAACAAAAATTAAATAAACTTAGTTTTCATAAACTCCAAAAGGTTTATATCGACTATAAATACCAAAACAAGCATAAAAATGAAATTAATAGAATTTATTTTTAAATAAATAATTCAAATTTAACATCAAGAGCAAACAAAAGGGTTATTTTTTTTTTGTCAAACCAATACACTCTTCACAAGCTTAAGTTTAATATAGTATATCAAAAGCTTTTCCTTATAAACTATATAAAAGTAAGACTGCGTGTACTGAGTACGTCTTTTTTCTCTTGAATTCATTATGTAATAAAAACTTATTTTAGTTTTATTTTAATTTATAGATTAGTCATTTTTTATTTTAGTACATGGTTTTTTATATACAATTATCTTTAAATTTAACTTTAAATTGTTTTTAAAAACAAATAAAGGTATTCTTGTTGCTGAAAGTTATAATTTAATATTTGCAGGGGTTTTCATTTCAAATATTAAGTAACATTGCACCAAAATTCTGTTCGTGTGGTTTGTTCAATATCGAAAACATCTCAGTGTAACTGAAAGAGTTAAAACACAATTTTGTTAAATGTGAGGATTTTATTTGTAGTGGAAAGAAAAATATAAGATATCATACGAAAAGTAGTTTATATTTTCTCGTGGTCCATGTAACATTTCTTTTTATTATAACGAATGTCTTATAACAAGCAACTATATAATTTTAGTTTACCAAAACTTTGTGATCATAAAACCATTCAGTCACCTAAAATATTGAAACTAGAATAAAGCTAGTAACGAATTTCTTTTGTATAAAATTATAAATGGATTTTTTGCAGTTATGGAAATCTCACAACCAAAAGTAGTTATAGATTTTGCATGTCTTTTGACGACGATTTTTGCTTATTTTTGAGCTAAAGTGGTTATTATTAATGTTTTATAAAGTATTTCAAATTTTCTCATTGTATTAGTTTTTTTTAATTCTTGGTCCCGATGAATGTACTTATTTATTGAGCGCGAACAGACCTGATACTTGTATAATTACTTCTTAAAAGCTATGTTTGTCATCCTGTACCAGCAGTACATCTTGAGGTCAAAAATTAGTATTTTATGTAAAATGTAAAATTTGTTTAATTTTTTTAAGACTTTTAAAGTCATAGCAAGAGCCGTAGTGGTCTGTGGAAGGTCGCTAGACTAAGAAACTGGAGATGCGGGTGCGCCAATTCGATCACTGGCATTTTTACGGTCCAGCTCGACTCAGGCTGCAATAAATGAGTACCTAGAGGTCAAACTCTAGGGTAATAATAGGCGGCCGGTAGGTAGTGCTAGCCACGTTACTACCTTTATGCACCGTAGGCTCTAGATTATAGCAGACCTATTCTGGTATAACCCCAAAGGGCTTTCATGGCCCATTGCGGAAAACTATTATTATATTATATTATTACAGTCAGAGCAAAACCAATTTAGAAATTTTTGTTTTTTGGCAAAGTTATCTTTTGGTTTTTAAATGCATTGATTTAAGACCATTTGAAGATCTCATATATGTTTGTAGAGTTAATTAATAGTTTGTTAATATTTGACTGAAATCTCGTAATCGATGATAATTTTCTTCTAAAATGTTTCCTTGCTCCGAATTTTTGTCATTGTTTCATAGCAGTTAGTTTCTTACAATTTTCTTAGTTTTTTGACACGGATATACATTACCATTTATTAAAATTGCAGAAACAATACATTACATTAAATTAAGCACACTATAATCAGAAAACGATTAATGTGTGAGGAGCACAAGTCTGTATCTCTCTGAGATTTGCTTATACCATTTCTTACATGTTATAATGGGCAACGGAACGAAGTATGTGGATACACAGAATGGCTTTTGTGATAAATTTTTATTTAAATCGAAAAAATGGTATGATGTTCAATCCGCTGCACATTTGGAGAAAGGAAGTGAGAATACTGCATTTATACGAAGCATACAAAACCAACTACGTATTAGTTATGATAATAGGTAGTTAAAGGCAACATTACCGGTTATATTTACATGGACCTGGTGTTACAGCTTAAGGCACTTTCTTTCCTTAAGAGAATACCCCAATTAGTCTTTCAGCAAATTAATTCTCAACCACATGTGGCACATAACGCATGAAACTTCTGTTAAGAAAGCCAAGTAAAAGCTTTTTTATCGTCGACCCGATTACCTGATGGAAGAGATGTTGCGGTATTCACGACCTTCAAGAAGTTTGGTTAAATTTCAATTATAAATAGAATAGAGTTTATAAAAATCCTATGCGTTAATTCCATCGATTCGATTCTAAGAAGAATAGAGGGGATCACAAGAGCCTAAACTATACATTATTGAAGAAATGTAAATATTTAAAGAATTTTACAAGTTAAATCATTTATTTATATTGTATTATTAAATAAATTTGCTAAGTTTTAGTCGTTAATTTGTATTTATTCTTGGTGCTGCAATTCAAATAAATAGTAGCGTAAATCAATGACAGCCTTGTAATATTGTATCTTTAATAAGACGGAAAAATACTTAGGTTTTTGTTAACTAATGATGGACATAGTAATATGTCATATTTTAACGACCACATAAAAAACAGCTAATAATGGTATAGTAAATGACCCACATTTAACAGTTACGTCATAATCAATTTGCGTATTTTAATTATAATTAAATTAAATTGTTTACATAAACATAAATTTTCACGTTGCTTATTCCACTTAATTTAGAATTAAAACAGAATCAAATTAATTCTGGTTTATTCAAATAATCTTGGAATAATTTCATTTAATAAAACTTTATAATGTTTATGTAAAGTCATAAAAATTTATTCAACTTCCTTTAAGACTATTAAAATCAAATTTGGTTTTTATTATTATCAATGGAAATTTGTACTATATCATATGTAAATAGTGCATTAGTTTACATATTGTTTATTATACTATTAATAGAATAAATAGTTTTTCCACAACATAAATAAACTAATTTATCATAGCACATTTTTACATCCGCCTACCGAATTATTTATTTATTACTATCACCTATATTATTTCAATAGGAACGTATTTTAAGAATTATAAAAATTCCTCGAATGAAATCAATATTAAACAAAGAATGGAAAAGTTTCATTCATTTGTGTGTTGGTTTACAATTGATATATGTGTACTAGGTTGATTCAAAAGTTCATCCTGTTTTATTTTTTACACGTGACTTTTTAACAATTGTGATAACATTCGAAAGCCTGCGATCTCCACAGAATTTTGTTATGTAACACTTAAACATTTATTTTTCAAACAGAAATTGGCTTCAACACATTTTAACCAATTATCAGCTTACTGCTCAATGCCTTTTCTATAAAGGATTAGTCTTTTGAAACAAAGAATACTCGAAAACCTTCTTCGAGCTCACGCCTTGACCTTCGACAACACAAATTGCTCTGGCAGCTTTCAATCTCTTTTTATAATAATGCAGCAAAAGGACGCGCTTGTAACTTTCTTCGGATACCATGTTAAACTAAGCCGTTATAGTAGCAAGTTGTTTATCAAAATTCTAGTGAGCTTTCGAATGATATCACAATTTTTAAAAAGTTACGCGGAAAAAATAAAAACCGGCTAGATGTTTGAATCAACCTAATATTTGTGATTATTGCTACAGTTAGCAGTCGCTTTTGTAGCAAGAATTCAAATCGCAGAACAGAAAAACAAAGAAATACACGTCGGTATTTAAAATCCATATTTCAAATTGCACCTTCTTGCGCGAATTATTGTCGCCACATTTTTATTTGAAGCGGGCGGGCGGAGCGAAGAGCCGCACGAAGAGTAAAATGTGTACCCAGCCTGCTCATAAACACTTGCTAAAAGTAAATAAGGCCACAAATTAAGTTATGACCTTAATGTCAGATAAAGTGGCGCGAAGTGTGAAGAAGATGAGAGAAAAGGAAGTAACGAAATTAAACTGCGTACGCTTGCATAGGGGCACGGCGCGAGTGGAAGCGAGACGAACATCCGACACAATTTCCGGCGATAAAAAGAACATAGGACGTTATAGGTTGTAGAGATGAGTGGAGGAGTTTTATTTTTGATGTTTTTGGATCGCAGTGCTTTGTAGGGAGGCGTTTAAAATTTAGTAAGGGCTGCGATATCCCCGTTTACAGTTTTCCGATTGCCGGTCGAATCTGTAGTGGAAAAGCGCTGATTTTTATTAATACTAAATTCCCCAGATCTCGCCATAAATCGTAAAAAAATAAGCGCCGCAAGTATTCTCGGCCATTGAAATTCTCCCCGCGGCTGAGTTAATAATGTTGACTCGACTTTTTATTTGAATAATTAGGGCCTTAATTAATCCATAAAGCAAATGCACTGCGCCTCAAAAAGGCATTATACTCAAAGCGTTTGAGTCATCTCGTTGCTCATTTAAAACTACAAACCTTTTATTATAGCTTCTGACCGACAGAACAAAATATTAATTTAAATTTTTACACAAGCGAGGTGTTACTCAAAAATAAGAATTTAAAACACTAATAATTGTACATCCATTTTTAACTTACTAAACCACTAAATGCAGAAGGACACAGCTATCTGAAAATTATAAATCCATAATTTTTTTTCAAAAATCACATGACACTAAAGATTAAAAACTTGACGTAACCCTAATAATAGGTGATTTCAATACTAAAGTGGGCAAAATAAAAACTAAAGAGTATACTGGAGATGGGTTGGGGAAGAAATGTGATTGAGAAGAACGACTCACAGATTTTTGTCAAAGCGAAGAATTAGCAATAGTAAATAAGATTATCAAATAGAAGATTGTATACATGAAGGTCTTCTAAGGACAACAAACAGAAAACTGTCAGAAATCGAATAGATTATATAATAATCATTAACAAATTTAAAAATGGCGTTACATCAGCAAAAACATATCCCGGAGTTGATCAGGTCAGATCGCAATCCCGTGGTAGCACACTAAATATATAAAAAGTTAAAATTTAGTTGTAATACGTAAATAATAAATGTAAAGTTATTAAAAAAGGAAAGTTTTTTTGTTGTTCATAGTCTAGCGGCCCACATAATACCTCCCAGAAAAGTAGCCGCTCACGTGCGAGGACTCGAACAACAGAAAATTGCCAGACGCTACTGGAAACTTTGCGTACGTTATGGAACCGGTTTGAGTTGCTTAAATATCATGTAGCAAAGCACCCTTGAAGAATTCAAGTGTTGAAAACGAAACTAGTGCAACTTAAATAGTGTTACAGAAAAATATAATGTAATTTTACATTAGTAATTCTTTGTGTTGTGCGTATAAATAATATTAAGTAATCTTGATTCTCTGTAAGTAAAATAAATAAGTTGTTTGAGTAAATTTGCATGTGTGGAGAATTAAACGTTACACTTCAACGTATTTTTATTATAATATTAAATAATTGTTGTGGCGGTAAATGTAGTATGTATTGGGCGTGGTTCAGAGTCAAAGCTTTAGAGTATGCCATAATTGACTGGTATATTGTAACTAAAAAGCTACAATACTAAGCAAATGTCTACAAATGTATGTTTGTCTACTATACACAAGTTTATTAGTCTAACGAGCTGGTTTTTTAGTCTGGATAAACTGCCAGTATTGTGTAGTAGGAAAGAGCAGATTATTCGGGTTTCTCTTACTTTTTTTTAGATATTTTGAACTATTTATATAAATCCTATTTTTTATGTAAACAATATTGAGCTCTCGGTGAGTAACTGAGTTTTTTACGTACCATGGAACGTCTGTGATTAATCGTAGTACTTTTGTCAAAACCTTTGTATAATTTCTATATGTGAGGCACTTGTGGTACCCCGGAGTCCAAATCGGGTTTAAAGCTATTCTGCATATAACTACTTTCTTGTTTATAACTAGTTTTGTTTTTTTAATCTATTAGCCAACACATTTTATTTAGTTGGTGGTTTAGCAATAGTCAGGGCGTGGTTAATCCTCAGTTGAGTAAGTTTCAGGCTGACGTCAAGAGCTAAACTAAAAAAAACTTTAAATAGATTATAACCATTAAACTTTAAAAAAATTCTTTGAAATTTACTATTTATCGACGTACAGTGAATTTTTAAAAATATTTGTTGTAACGGATATGACATCACAAAGAAATTATTTAAGAACTTTTTAGAATGATCAATCACCGTCCACGCCATTTCAAGTAACGCCCTTGAGTGCAAATTTTAAAACCTGATTCGTTTCAGAACCGCGCGTTTGAATAAAACATGAAGCATATGGGTACTCGCGGCAGTCATATAGGAGAATTGATTAGTTATGGTAACTGTTTACTGTTTTATGCTATTGTGCAGCATTGTAGCGTAAAGTTTAGTTTTGAATAAAGTCATCGTCCAGTTCACATTTCATTTATCATAAATGCTGAGCAATGAGTGACAAATATGGCTCGAGTTAAAAAAAAACAAGTCGAGCGTCTTGAATAGCAGAATACCATGACCAAGAAAATAGCAAAACTAAACACTTTTCCTTCACGTAATGTGCAGTAATTACGATAGTCACCAACGATTTCAATAACTTTATGTCAAAATTGTAGTGCATTAAATATACAGTTGCAAAGTTTTTAAAATACTCTCAAGGAGGTAGATTCAATTAAATGTCACTTAATGACGGGACATTGTTGTGCGCAAATGATAAACTTCATAAATTGATGACCTACTATGAAATTAAAAAAAAACGACTTTGACTTTACAGAATCTGAAAAACCGTATGTTTTACAAAAAATATTTTTTACCAATCCCTTTTTTTATAAAAATTTAATGAATTTTTTTTTATAGTTTATTTGCAGATTAACAATCAGAACCATTTTACATAATAAACATTTAATAAGGTCCTATGAGCTAATGAGATGACGGTAGTGACGCGAGGGGAGCCCATCCATCGATGTTATCCCGTTAGTTTCTTCTTAGATCAATGGGCCACGTTTTTTGTAGTCGTCTAGGAGGTGGATCATGTTGCAGGCTGGATGTCAGGACATTGGGATGAACTTGAAGTTGCAGGAAATGGTTGTTGCTTCTTTTAGTACGTTCTTCTACTACTGTTGGCATTTCCAGGTCGGTATGCAGGGTGTCGTTGCTAACATACCAGGGAGCATTGGCTAATATTCTCAGTGTATTGGATTGCATGCGTTGGATTATGTTTACGTTTGACTTGCAGGAGCATCCCCACAGCTCGATGCCATAGGTCCAGATAGGTTTAATTATTATTTTATAAAGTAGAATCTTATTTTCTAAAGATAGACACGATTTCCTACCAAGTGACCAGTACATTTTTTTAAGTCGTAGATCAACTTCCTTTCGTTTCTTTAATATATGCAGTTTCCATGTGAGTATTTTGTCTAAATGAAGGCCCAGGTAGCGGGCTTCATTTGCTTGAGGAATTGCTATATTATTTAAATGCACCGGCGGGCATTCCAAGCGATTTAAGGTAAAATTTACCTGGGTGCATTTGGCTTCGTTCACTTGGATTCTCCATTTGTTTAGCCAGGTTTGTAAGAGGGACAAATGATGTTGCAAGTTTAAGGAGGCTGTTTGAGGATTGGTATAATGAGAGAGAAGGACTGTATCGTCAGCGAAGGTGCTTATAGTTGTAGCTACTGTTGTAGGTATGTCTGCCGTGTACAATGTATATAGAAGAGGTCCAAGAACGCTGCCTTGTGGTACTCCGGAGTTAATTGAATATTCTTGGCCATACTTTATCTGGAAGTGTCGATTTTATAAATAGGATTTTATAAGTAAATAATATTCACTTGGTAGGTGTAATTGAGTTTATATAAGAGCTCCTTATGCCATACTTTATCGAACGACTGTTGTATATCAATAAATACTGCTGGACAGTAATATTTAGAGTCCAGTGCTGTGTTAATCATATTTACGACGCGATGACGTTGCTGAATGGTAGAGTGATACTTTCTAAATCCAAACTGGTGGTCCGGGATGCAGTTTTCCAATATATCTGTTTCATGTATTCTCCTGACTAAAAGTTTTTCTAACAGTTTAGAAACTTGGGGCAGTAAGCTTATTGGACGGTAAGATGTAATTTCCTCAACAGGTTTACCTGGTTTTGGTATGAGAATTATCTGTGCGAATTGAAGTGGTAACGGCCAATAATGGAGACGTAAGATAGAATTGAAAAGGTTCCTTAGAAACACCAGACCGACTCTAGGTAATTCAGCAAGCACTTTACCGGATATTAGTTCGTACCCTGGTGCTTTTTTATGGTTAAGATGTTGAATTTCTTCTTCCAGCTCTGCACAGGTGAATCTTTTGATAGGTAGCGACAGTTGCAATGGTATGTCCAAGAAGCTGTTTATTGTATCATCAGGATCATATGAGTAGGGCGTAAAAACATTAGCAATGTGTCGTGCAAATAAGTCTGCCTTTTCCTGATCTGTTCTAGCCCACTCGTTATTTGTTTTTTGTGGCCGTTTGTTTGCTTTGGCGATTTTCCAAATGCCATTATCTGTTCTTGATAATGTAGTTAGATAATGGTTAAAGGTTTCCTGCCTTATCTTGTGTAGTTGGTTCTTTAAGGTATTTGCTAATCTATTATACACTGTTTTGTCAGCTGGATGTTGTGTTCTATGCCATCTAGCTCTCACTCTTCGCTTCTGTCGAACTAATTCAAGTATGTCATTAGGAATATTTATATCTCTTTGAACGCTGTTTGTGATCGTAGGTGTGGATTTCCATGCTGCATTTTGCAGAGTAGTGATAAAGTGATCAGTAGCTTGCTCTAATTCCTGGGGAGTTTTTAAACTAATATTTGATTGTAGGGTTTCTTGAAGAATGGCTCTGTATGAGTCCCAATCTGTTTTATTGTTATAAAGTGATGGTCTTAGTGATTTTTTAATTATCGTTGTACTGATTTTAGCGATAACTGGTGTATGATCTGAAGATAAGTCAAGATTGCTGATAATATCCGTATAGTTAGAAGAAATTTCATTTTTGACAAAAAAGTCCAGGAAATCAGGTGTTTTATTATGGTCCGTGGGCCAATATGTTGACTCCCCAGTTGATAGGTATCCATATTTTTCTTCTCGTAGGAGATTATATAGAGCTCTACCCCTAGTGGTAATTAGCCTAGATCCCCAGTAGGTGTGCTTACAGTTGAAGTCTCCACCGCATATGAATGTACTGCCAAGTGATTGAAAAAACGGCTTGAGGTCCTCCTTGGTAATATTTATCTTGGTGGACAATAGACAGCAGATATGATAATTGGGTTTGGTAATTTACAAACTTGTATTGTTGTTGCTTGTAGGCAGGGATCCTCATATTTTTGTAGTTCATAATGAACTATTGAGCTCTTTATGAGTAGCGCTGTTCCTCCGTGGGCGGTACCATCCGGATGTTCCGTTTGATAGCATGTATAGTGCGGAAATCTTAGATAAGATTTGTCCGTAAAATGTGTTTCTGATATAAGAAATATATCTATATTATGAAGTTTTGAAAATATTTCGATTTCTTGAATTTTTGGTTGGATGCCATTCGCAGTCCATAAACATATTCGTAAGGACTTAGACATTAACGACAAGTTTATTTATGACAGTAGATAACATGTTTATTATCATGTTTTGTTGCATTAGCTGGGTGAACATCATTTTGAATTCTTCTAAGAACTTTTGTAAGATTGTGTCTTGACTGTTGACCTGTACATTGTCACCTTGTACTACTTGGCTGTATGTTGAGGGTGTGAACTTTGAGTGTTGTCTATTGTTGTTGGGTGGTGAGTGGTTTGAATTGATAAACCTGTTTTGAGTCTGTGTGTCTGGTTTCAGTCTGTTTTGTAATTCTTTGTGTACTGTACAGTCTCTATAGTTGGAGGGATGATCACCGTCACATAAAGCACATTTAGCCGTCAAATCTTTTGATTTCTTGCATGTCTTAGTGTCATGCGGTCCTCCACATTTAACGCAAGTGTAGGGACGGTTACAGTAGGCTTTGGTATGGTTATATTGTTGACACCTCGTACACTGGACAATTGATGTATTTTTACGTGGCGGCTCCACTTTTATAACTTGATTATTTAAGAATTTAAGGTTGTAAATGTCTTTATTGTTTTCAGCAGGTTCCAAGTCTACAAAAAAAAAATTTAATGAATGAAAAAGTTATCAAGTAAAATTAGTTTATTCATAATCAACTGAAGGAATATTTTATGAGTCATGCATACTATAAAGAAACGGCATTCCCAGCAACTAAAAAGTTTGATCATTGAAAAAATAAACATATAATAAATGATTATGACAACAACTCTGCAAACAAAAAAAATATCTCAAAATTTATTAGTATAAGCTTTGTATTTCTCAAATGTTCTCTTAAGATTTGCGAAGTTCTCAGCTTTCCATACACTGCCAATTTATGATTATAATAAAATATTAGGTTCTATAAAAAATGGTAACCTTCAAGGCTGTGTAGAACCGATGTCATAATTCAATACTTTAATAGCTGAACATATAGCAAAATTTAAAATTAAAAGAACTATTTCTTATGTTCATCAAATACAACAGTCAATGAATTTATTGCACTCTTCAAAGACCAAACTAAGAAATAAATTATCCAAGAGATTGTAAATACTAAGTATTTGTTCATATTTATAAACTTAACGGCCGATGTGTTACACACAGAGAAGTAGTGTTTGACTTTAATAACTGTGGCCATAAAGACGAAGAGAAGACGAATGCTATAATTTCGACTATAGATTTTGTAGGTTTTGATTTAAATAACTGTAGAGGATAGAGCCACGCCAATTCTAGACACATTTTTAAATACTACAAAGGTGTTTAGACTAGAATAAGAAGAGTAAATCCTTTGGCATAAAATACATCCCTTGCGCAGGCCACTCTTTACAAATATTTGGATTGCAGCAACGAAGAGCAATAGATATACTGTTGAATGTTTTTTTTAACAAGTTAATGTATTTATTATATAAGTTTTTTAGTTATTTAACCAAAAGAAGGGATATTTTGCAGTCTCATCTTAATGAGACCATCATTTTTAAAACCTTTTCGACAACCCGATGGAGTGTTTGTGCTGATGCCAGTCAAGCATTATAAAAATTGTACGAAAAGATCTTTTGCTTTATTCATAGTAGTCAGGCTAAGGATGCACAGTAAGAAGGGAATGTGGTATTAGAGAAGCTTCAGGGTTTTAAAATGACATTAATGGTATGTTTCTAGTACAATATTCTTGTCTCGAGAAGTACGCCAAAGGTTTTAAGGGGAAAATATCATTACTTTATACAGTACTTTACAAGCTTTTAAAAACGTTTTTCGAATCAAAAAATTTTCAAGACTAGAATATGAAGCAAAATATATCTGTGAAACTGATGTTTACAAAAATTACAAGATAAGTGAAGCCAGTATTTCCTTTGGTGAAAACAAGAATGGAAATTAGGAGTTTTCTAGACGACAGTTTTTGTGGTAGTAACATATTATATTGCAATTGATTTTTTGAAGCTCTACTTGGTACAAAAAAGAACAATCTATACAAAAGTACATAAGAATTTCGAATTTCTGTTGGAAACCACTCAAATAGCAAATAATAGAGGACAAATGAGCTATTGAAAAAATATAATAATCATTTAGATAACAAAGTTTTTAAGAAATGTACCAATTTAATATCATTTTGAATAACTAAAGTGTTGAGGAAAAAGATAAGAATACCAAAAACACAAACTGAACCACAAAAACTCTTAGTATTATTGAAGTCTTGGGACATGCAGTCTACTTTTCTCAATACTATTATCGTTCTAAGAATTTTTCTAATTATGGTAGTTACTAACTGCACTAGCGAACGGTTCTTCTTAGCTCTTAAGAGCTCGAGATCTTTTTCATCAACATTAAAACCAGAAGAAGTATGGGGTTTGAACTTTTATTTATTGACAACATGGTCCAGAGATTTGATAATTCTAAATCCAGAAAAAAAATGTTTTTTAAGTAAAATTTTTTAGATGAAATGAACATTTGTTATTTTCCCTCGTTGATGTGTAAATCTATGTAAACATTATAGTAAAGTGTATGTATGTAACGAGAATAGAATTAAATCAAAGTTTTGTCTAAATCATCAACTTATTTGTAATTATTTGATAACTTAAAATTGTCAATTTAAGGCGGCAGAAACCTAATTTTTTGTGCAAAGACTGTTTTTTTTATATCCCTTTTTATTTGTACAATCAGTCTTGGTGAAGACTATAAATACAATTGATGTGTGCTTAATACAAAACTATTCTAGGAATAACATGTCATGTAGAGTAATGTCCCAGTGGACATCCTCTGTAGTATTTTAGAGATATGGCAATTTAGTTCTAGACAAGTGACTGAAATCTAGTGGGAAGATCAGAAGGTTTGAATCGTTTAAGTCGTCTTGGCTCGTCTTCTTCTTGCAACCGGTTGTTTGCTAGCTCATTGGGGTGAAAGGTCAGCTTCTTTCTATAATTAGTGCTGAATCGAGTGATTTCTTCACGAACTGTAGGCAGTTTTAAGTCAGCATGGAGTAAGGCAATTGGCACGTACCATGGGGCGTTGACAATAGATCTAAGGACTTTATTTTGGAAGCACTGGAGAATCTCTATATTTGAGGTGCAGGCGGAGCCCCAAATAGGGATCCCGTATGTCAAAATTGGTTTTATGATAATTTTGTACAATAAGAGTTTATTTTCGATCGATAAGTTCGATTTCCTTCCGAGCATCCAGTACATTTGATGAAGTTGAGAACCCAGTTGTTTTCTCTTAGTTAAAATGTGAGTACGCCAAGTTAATCTTCGATCTAAATGTAGTTCGAGGTATTTGACTACATCATTTTGGAGTATTGGAGTTCCATTAAGTGTAACTGCAGGGCAGGTTTCTTTGCGAAGGGTGAAGGTGATATGAGTAGATTTAGTTGCACTAGCTTCCATTCTCCATTTTTTTAACCAGTTTTCAAATAGATTCAGATGGCTTTGCAGATTTCTAGATGCAGAAATAGGGTCCTGATGTGATGCTAAAAGAGTCGTGTCATCTGCATATGTAGCCGTGATTGTATAATTTGTTTGAGGTAGGTCTGCTGTGTACAGTGAGTAAAGTGTGGGTCCTAAAATACTTCCTTGAGGAACTCCGGATTGCACAGGATAGAGATCAGTGTAGGCTTCTTGATACTTTGCTTGAAATGTTCTGTCGGAAAGGTAGGATGCTAGGAGTGAGTAGTACGGATGTGGGAGCAAGAGCTTAAGTTTGTATTTCAGTCCGAAGTGCCAAATTTTATCAAATGCCTGGCTTATATCAACAAAGGCTGCCGAGCAGTACCAGAGGTCTTCCATATCAGTACGGATTTGCCTAGTTATTCGATGGACTTGTTTCGTAGTTCCGTGTTGTGCTCTAAAGCCAAACTGGTGTGGGGGTATAAGTTCATGTTCTTCTATGATGTCGGTCAATCGTTTAAGTATGAGTTTTTCGAGTACTTTGGAGAGGACTGGAAGCAGACTAATAGCTCGGTAGGACGTCGCTTCGTTTGGATTTTTGGCAGGTTTAAGGATCATTAAGACTTGAGCAGATTTCCAATGGCATGGGAAGTATTCAAGTCTGAGAACAGCATTAAATATTTGTACCAATACTTTAATACAATTTTTCGGATAGCTTTTTAATAATTTCACCAGTAATGAGATCATACCCGGGTGTCTTTTTAGTGCTAACCTCGTGGTGTATGATTGCTTCAGCCTCACTATGTGAAACTTTAGGAACAGGCAGAGACATCTGAAAGGGAGCATCGAACTGGTTCAGTAACTCTTTTTCTTCAGCAGCAGTTAACTATGGATATGGTTGAAAAACTGAGGCAAGATGTTCGGCAAAAACGTTAGCCTTTTCCTGATCCGTTCTTGTGTTATAATTGGTTCGTATTGGAGGTAGAAGATGTTGTTGGTACTTTAATTTACGAGTGAGTCGCCACAAAGAGTAATCGGTTGCGTTTGTTGGTGTTAGTTCTTTAAGATAATTTTGTATGGAATCATTGCGTATCCTACACAGTAATTTATTGAGGTCTTTTGCTAGGGTATTATACCGTTGTCTGCCGGGGCTCTCGTAATCTGCCATCGTTTACGAGCTTTTTCGTTTCTCGGAGATTTTTTGCTGTGATAGTACTGGGGGTTCTTCTCGAATTCGTTCTTCGTTTATGTCTGGGGTCGCTTGCCACGCTGCACTTAGTATTGCTTGTGTGATGTCTGTCACAGCTTTTTCTATGTCGAGGTGAGTTTTCAAAGGCAGTTCAAGAGTTATTTGTTCGTTCAGTTTTTCTTTGAAGTAATCCCAGTCTGTCCGTTTGCTACAAAGAGATGGTTTCTTCAGTTTTCCCAATATTTGTATATTCATGTTTACTAGAACTGGAGTGTGGTCCGACGTTAAATCTAAGCAGGACTTAACATCAAATTTTTTGGAGTTAAGTCCTTTGATTAGGCATAAGTCGACAAGATCAGGTATCTTATGGGGGTCGGATGGCCAGTATGTTGGCTGAAATGTTGATAGATAAGTTATATTATAAGCGGACAAAACTTTGAATAGTTCTCGCCCTTTTGTAGTTGTGAGCCTGGATCCTCATATTGTGTTTTTCACATTAAAGTCTCCTCCGTCCAGAAATCAGTTTTTCAGGGTCCGAAAATATTCGAGGTAATGCTCATATTTATTGTTATGCCTTGGAGGACAATATATAGCAGAGATTGTTAGTTCTCCTAAGGTATGTAGAAGACTGATGTTGGTGGCTTGGATATTGTTACGTCTGTATTCAGCTCGTTCGTAGTGTTTTAAATTTTTCCTGATTATAATTGCTGACCCTCCATGTGTCGTTTCATCTGGGTGGTTTGTTTTATATATGTTATAATTTGGTATTTTTATGTGACTTCTATTGGTGTGCAAAGACTGTAATGCTTCAATCGGATTGTTATGAGATGCCAGTAGACCTGTATCATCGGTAAATGTAGCTGTAACTCGTTTTGCATTGTACATAACAGGTACAGCAATAGTGCCAGAACACTGCCTTAGAGATTTTACAGAAGTAAGGTTTGTTTTAAAAATTACAGAATTTAACTTCAATTTAACTAAAACGTCCAATTAGTGAATTTTATATTTTCATTTGATTTTGTAGTAGAGGCCTTTGTGAAATACCTTTTCGAACGGTTGTAAAATGTCCAAAATGTTGTAACTATAAATTTGTTCAATCATAGAAAGCTTTTCTTAAAATCCAAACTGTTAAGGACGTATTAAATTGTCTTGTATTATAATCGTAATAACACTAATAGAAGACTGATCAGTCTATACGATTTAACTTCACAGGGGATTTAACAAGTTGAAGGATGATGATTACTTATGCAAATTTCCATTAAGTTAGTTAATAACCTAATCTTAAGATAATGTTGAAAATAACTATAATAGAAACTATAATTTGGATTGATAGTTCTCTAGGTCCCTCACATCTGATTACGTTAAACTAGATATTTTTCTGGGAGGTAGCGTTTTATGGATTATGTGCATTACTTCTTTAGGAAAACTACAGGAATTAAAGATGAGATCTCTAAAGGAGTATCCAGGAATTGTCAAAGTCTATTTGTATTGTCATATTAACACTTTGAAGAAATAACCAGCAAATACTTGAGCTGTTTTGTTGTAGGTTCTAGACTAAGACTTATTTTTCTTGAAGGTTTACTGACTTGAGGTTGCTTAACCTTTTTGTTGGCCTTCCAGAACTAATACTTTCTAATCATTTTACAAATTCTTCTAAATCATATTTTCCTTGCAATAAGTTGGTGTACATTCAAAAGTATTTGTTTATTAATTTATTTTCTTTTGTAAATTATTTATTGCATTTAAAGCTGCAATTTGTGTAGTTCTATTAAGATATTCTGTTAGATATACATTTGAGTAGTAAGAAATTCTGTAAAATGTTTTTGAAAATACTTCCAATTAATGCGCTGTTGGCTTTGATTTGCAAATAGTATTGGCCTTATTATGAAGGACTGGGATGTTATCTGCTAGTAATTCAAAATATGATTCTTCTTCATTATGCTTTTGTATTATTTTCTTTGTAACACAAAAATACAAAGGAATTAAGTTTTTGTCTATCGACCAATAGATAAGGTGGTCTTGAGTAATTTAATTTAGGTTGCTGTTCATCATACTTTTATAGTGTTCTTCTTCTTTTAATTTATGAGTTTGAAATTTGCGTATACATACTTCACATTGTCATAACCGCCAACGGTTAATCTGGTTTTAAATAAACTAAAATTTTAAAAATTAAAGCATTTTTAGGGAACAGTATAGAACAGGTATTGCTATTGGTTTGAGGTGTTTTATTCTATTTTTGATTATTACTGCAATACACTTATATTCGGTACCATCTGGATGCGAAGTGTAATAAAGTTGAAGGCCATATAATCTTATGCTTTTTTGATTGATAAAATGTGTCTCAGGAATTAGAAGATCTATGTTATATTCCTTACTAAAAACTTTGTTTCTTTTTCGGTGAGTTGATAACATTTTTGCATTTAATAACGCTATTTTGTTTGTATTGACCATTATATAATTTTACTGACAATTGTAGTAAGTTTAACGATGTGCGGAGGTGTTCTGCAAGTTATTATTGCATTTCTGCTTATTTGGTAAAAGCTATTTTAATCTTTCGAGCGATTATTGGTATCACTTGGTTCTGTAGGAGGGACTTAAATTTTATAACTCTTTATATTTTACCCTTGTAATTCGCTGTTTTTGTGGCATACTGATGTGTGTTTTTGCACATACTTTACACACTGTAACGATATACTTCTTTATGTAACCAAATTTCGAGAAAAGTAAATATTGTCTATTTTTTTCTTTTTCATGTGGAGCTTTAAAAATTATTCTGTAGCTGACTAATTTGTCGATATTGTAAATCTTATTGTTGTATTTGGTTCTAGATCTATGTAGACCATAGATAATGGCTCTTTATTGACTCTATTCTTCATGTTAAATATGTTTCTGGCGCGTTTTCTTTTTTTTTACCTGAAGCTGTTTTTTTGGTTATATCTAGGACTGATTTTATAATCTTCATTACTAGAATATCCGAACATCCACTAGAAGATGGTTCCCTTAACTGGCAATCTTTCTGTGTTTGTTCGGGGAATTTTAAAGTAAATTCTATATTTTTACATAAAATTACTCTCGTGTAACTGTTTGGTGTGCCATCAAGTACAACATTATTAAGCAATATTTTTTGAGGGATGAACAGGACAATGTTGAGATGGGTAATAGGAAACATTATAGGGCAACAATGAAAAAATTAATAATAGATTACTACGGGCTGATATACAGTGGAGTAGATGAGCGAGAAAGAGCAACGGCAGGGGTAGGATGCTTGATAAGCCCGAAATACCTCAGGAAGTTAGTAGAGTGGAAAGCAGTGAGCGGAAGAACAATTAAAGCAACCTTTGCAAGATATAATCAGGAGAAATTGGATGTAATAGTGGCATACGGGCCGGGAGAAAGCGATGCGAAGAGAGAGCAGGAACAGTTCTGGCAAGAACTTCAAATGCTATATGAAAAATCAGACAATCCAACAATAATAATGGGATATTTCAATGGTAGAATTCTAAATGAGATTGCAGATGGGAAGACATGGAGAGACTACAAGCAATACGAATGGGGAGAATTTAATTGATTATTGTATACAGAACAGGTTAATGATACAAAACTCCCTATATCAACACAAGGACTGTTACAAATATTCTAAAGAGGAACCAGGAAAGAAAGAGAGATAAATCATAGACTATGTATTGACGGACGCAACCAATAGAAGAAGGATAAAGGATGTGGGAGTGTACAGGGGAACAGAAATATCGTCAAATCACCACCTGTTAATAACAAAAAATGGGAAACAAGAAAGAAAATGAAGAAAAGAGAATATCAGAAAACAGAATAAAGAAAGAAATAAGAACGATAAGGACACACAGACTACAAGACCAACGAACAAGAGAGGAGTATGCAGAACAGATCAGGCAGAGAATACAAGAAGTGGAACAAGAGATAATGGAAATGAATATCGAAGAAATGTGAGGAAAGTTCAAAGAAATTATAAATAAGGCAAGAGAAATAGCATGCGGTCTAACGACAACTGGAGGCATAAAGAAGAGAACAAGTTGGTGGAGTAAAGAAATTAAAGATATGAAAACAAAAAAGATAACATGGAAAACTAGTTACAAAGGAAGAGTGATGAAGCGTATGAGAGGTATAATAAAGCGAGGAAAATAGTAAAGGAAAAGGTAAAAATAGCTAAAGCTAAGGAATGGACAGAATTTGGGACCAAAATGGAAAAGGATAAAGGAGCCAGGACCCTAAAGAACATGAGAAATAAAGGAAGAAAAATCAGGTCGAAACAGGTTATGGACAGAGATGGAAGGATACTAATAGAGGATGAAAAAATTATGGAAAGATGGAAGCAATACTTTTAGGATATACTAGAGGGGGAACAGGTGACTGAAGAGAAAGCGAAAGAAGGAACACAAAAAGAGGAGAAATTCGAAAAAGAGAGAGAAAAAAGACAAGTGGACGAAGCGAGTAACGGGATCAAGCGAGAAGAAATCGAGAAGGCAATACGAAAGCTAAGAAATGGCAAGGTTCCAGGAGTAGACGACATAAAAGCAGAAATATTGAAGGGAATGGGTGAAGAAGGAATGCAGTTACTATAAAGAATTATAAATAAAGCGTGGATAATACAAACAGTGCCCAAGGAATGGAAAACTGCGGTGATAGTTCCCATTTTCAAGAAGGGTAATCAGAAAGATTGTGCAAATTATAGGGGGATATCGCTACTCTGCACATCATGCAAGGTATATGAGATGATTTTGGAGGCAAGGCTAAGGAAGGAAATGGAAAGAAAGTTTCATGAAGCTCAAAGTGATTTCAGACCTGGATATTGCACACAAGACCGCACATTCACACTGAAAAAAATAATAGAAAAAATGCTACCGTTGTACCGCTGTAGATATGGAAAAAGCATTCGACAAGGTGGTGAGAAACATTATATTGGACATATTGGAGAAAAATGGAACAGCAATGGAGTTGATAGAAGCTATAAAATCGCTATACAATAACACAGAAAATATAGTTAGGAAGGACAATATGGAAACCAAAAAATTTAGAACTAAAGAAGGAGTTAGGCAGGGCGGAAATTTGAGCCCACTGCTTTTCATCATTTTTATGAATGAGATAATCAAAAAAGTAAGTGGTAAAAGCAAGAAACTGACGGTGGGATATTATAAAATGAAACCAGTGGAAGTGAGTGAGCGCTTGTTCGCGGGCGATATAGCAATATTGGCAGATTCGGACACGAGGCTACAACATAATGTGGACCTATGGGTTAAAGAACTGGACAAACACGGAATGAAAATAAACATAAATAAAACAAAGGTAGCAGTGATAACAAATAATAACGTGAGAAAAATAAGCATAAAGATTAACAATCAAAAAGTAGAACAAGTAAAAAGCTTAAAGTACTTGGGAGTTACTATAGAGGGAGAAGGAAAACAAGAAGAAGAAATAATAAGAATAAATAATAGAGTAACAACAAAGGCAAAATCTTCCATAGTATAAGAAAAGGGTTCATTAACAAAGCAGAAATCAGTAACAAAACAAAAATGACAATTTACAAGACCATATACCTACCGACGCTGATTTACGGATGCGAAACTTGGGTTCTGACAGAGAGTCAATACCAAAAGATACAGGTCTTAGAAATGAAGTACGTTATAAAAGTGGCTAAGGTCACAATAAAGATTGGATACCGAAAGTGCCAGAAAGATCATCGAGAGGACTCAATTAAGATGGTGTGAGCACATGAGAAGACTGAGTGAAGAAAGATAAACCAGAAAAGTATGGGAAGAGAAAGAAAGGCAGACCAAGGAAGACGTGGGACGGAGAGGTGGCGAAGATAATGAAGGCAAGAGGAATCTCAAGGAAGCAGGCTGAAACATCAGCAAGGGACAGGGCCAGATGGAGACAAATAATAAAATAACGCAATAAGTTTGAGTGAAAGGTAGACTAGTGTAGACATAAACGGGAGGGTGATAGCTACACGCAATATGGAAAGAAGAATTTTATTATCTATTTTAAGTTATGGTAATTGTGATATTTGGACTTAATTTAATTTAAGGAAAGCTGTATTCGATCCTCTACACCTAACGGTAGAAGAGGTATATAGATTATATAGATAAATTATATATATATATATATATATATATATATATATATATAATAAAAAAATTCTTACCTGTTACCTGATGACTACAACTTATAATTCCAAAAAAAATGGAACCATAGTCCACACTATTCAAGCCACAATAAATTTTCAAAGACAAGACTTTCCCATTCGACTCATTTCGAAAAATGGTGAAGTAGGATGGCCATTGCCTTCACCGGATTTGACAGTTCCAGATTTTGCCCAAGAGAAAATTTACATTAATAATTTCCAAACAAATGAGGCTCTAAAGGGGAACATCCACGAAAATAGTTTCAGATATCTCCATAAAACATTGAGAAGTGTTTTTGAAAATGTGGTTAGAGGAGCACATGCTTGTCTTCAAAAAATCGTGATTCTTTATTTAAGTAAAAAAAACTGAGAATAAAATTATTTTATGATCGATTTGTTTATTTATATAACAAATAAAATGCGTCACCCTGCAAGTAGTTAAAGTTGTGCAATTTAATTCTTGGCTTTTTACTGCCGCATCATTTAAAGATCTACTTTAAAAAAGAGAATCCGAGTTAACAAACTGGACAAAACTTTTCTCGACATCTTAGAAGTAAAGAGATCGTAAAGCAGATTATACTGCAGAGATCTGCGAATGTGATAATCTAAGGGGGAGATCGTTTCAAAAGTCGTTTTGGTGGTGTTTGCTTGCGCGCTGTTACCAAGTAAAATGACTTTCTTTTTTCTCTTGTCGGTATAAGGCCTTTTTATATGCAGCACCTCACTAAGACGCAACAGTTGCAGCTGCTAATGTGTGGAGGTTATTGTTCACAAATTAAACCAACTTATAGTAAAGTTGATTTCACCATACCTCTATCTATACATTTGAACAGAAACTAAACAAAGAAATGTGGCGTGCCGTAGGCCCTTGATTTACACGAAAAGGTCCGTGCGTAATAATAAAAAACAGCCTATATATTTGAACTGAAAATAAACAAAGACTGCTGATATGAAATTTGACGTGCCGCGCTCTGAGCGTTTAATTCACACAAGGAGGTTCGTACACGTACGTTGGTGCCCCTCTCGCTCCTTGCCGATAGTTCATCCAAATAAACCAACGATTTTTGTTTCTTCGGATTTTTCTATAGAATCAATTTTTTATCGCGTTACAATCTTTCGCAAAAATTTTTTTCCTTGGATTTAGAAAGTAGCAACATGGTAACATCATAGAGACCACTGTTATTTTCGGCTGTGAGTAATTCCACGCAATTTCTTTCAAATCTTTGTTAGCTTATATAGACGTTAAAGAATTGGCTTAACGTTTTATTACAAGTTCTTTTGCAAGCTTTAATTGTGTGTTATAATAATGTGCTTTTAAGAGTTGTTTCTTAACTTTGACTTTCTTTGGCGAAATAGTACGTTTGGTTACATATAGGCCAAAATTCCACTTTTAAACCGTTAGAATTACTTCTCGTAGGTGCTGTAGCAAACAAAATCTTTCTCTAAGTAGGCAGAAATTGATTTCCGGCGGCGCAATGTATGAATTTCAGTTGATTGAAGTTAGTAGCTACAAATCCAAGGTACGCACCTAATAACTATCACATTTTTAAAGCAGATAAATTTAGTGACATATATAAAGGAACATATCCGCTATAAAGGCTTAAAAGAGAAGATCAGCTAACTAAGATAAATTTGAATACTGACTACAGCCTACTTCAATTGGTTTTAAAAGCTTTAGGAAACCGCAATCAAGAGCCTAGCAAACAATTCATATAAATTCATTTATTCAAATTTGCATAATACCTCCAAACATAAAGATTTTACAAGTCTGCAAATTGAAAACTACGGATCTTAATTTAAGTGGAAACATATGTTGTAAAGTAGATTCAATAGTTATCTTTAGGAAATGTCTTTTAAATTAAGCAAGTATAACCCACTAATACTCATTATGTTTAATTTATTATTAATTATTTAAAAACTACAGTATTTAGTATTTTATATAATAAATATAACAAAGACATGAAGTGTAACGCAAGGGCAACGAAAACGATTTCTGAGCGGTTTTCGTCCCACGGCCAAACAGGCTCCCAATTGAACTGCGATCATGACAGCTGACACTGATTTCACGGAGACTTAACGGTTTGGGATCCATGAAATAATCAAGAACGAACTGACAGTCAAAGGAAAAGGAAACTGCGGCCATAAATTAGAGCTCAACGTTTTTCATTAGCTAACTCCTTGTGCTAGTGAACACTCTTGCCGTTTTAGTGCCATTTAAAAAATTATTCTAGAAACTATCTAAATAATTAAGAGCACAATCTATTCAACATACTAATAAATATTTTTGTATTAACAAAGCTGTTTAACAAGTTTTCTTTAATTTAGGCTGTTTATTGTTGATGTCTGTTCTAAAATATATCCAAATGGGAGGAAATAATTAACTATTTATAATTTTTTTAATAAATATTTCCACTTTAAGGTAAAACTTTACATGTAATCACAAAATTTAGCTTTAATTTTAATATGAAAATTTTTAGAAGAAATTGTGCTCTTTGGCGACATATAATGAATGAGTCTAATAAATTCATCAAAATCAAACAGGTGAATAATGTTTTTTAAATTACAGAACAAATTTGCATCATTCTTCTAAAATGAATGTCAGTTAATGATACTCAAACGATTTCTCTCATTGGAAATAAGAAATTTTTAGGGATTTTTCTTTGATTATAGGAATTATGAAACAAGTTTATTATATCTGATTTTTACATTTTTACAAAAGCACTGACATTGACTAATACAAATGACTGTCACACAACTAAGCGTCCAAAATTGCTGAAATTTGTACAGGTATTATTCTAAGAATGTACGATTGTAGTAGCACAATGATTTTTATATGTAGGATCATCTTCATGTTGAGGCTCAAAACTTTTCAAATTGCCCACATAATCGTTAATTTTTTAAAATTCTTTAAAATAGTTTTCTCCTACATCTACACAGCATTCCCAGTATACTTGTCACGTTTTGAAGATTTCCTGGAATGCGTAACTGAAATACCGTTTATAGCCTTGGTTGCGGCGGTTTGGACCCTCTTCACTGGCCCAAAACGGGTTCATTTCAGGCTGGATTTAAGTTTTCAGAACAGAAAGAAGTTGTCATGGTGCGCTTGGTTAACAATTTCCGCACGAACTATTATTTTGCAAATCTTCAAACACAATTTCATGCACTACGGTTTTTTGTAAATTCAACTCCCGTGTTATCAATCGAACACTTAAACGCCGATCAAAGTCCAAAAATTGTTTCGCATTTAACAAATTTTTATCACTACGGCTCGTTGACGGACGTTCTTTGCGCTCTTTGTCTTTCACGGCTCCTCTTCCCTCATGAAACATCTTGTGCCATTAAAAATCCTTATTTTTTACATGGTTTCCTCCTCGTACTCTTCCCTTATCAGGTTCAAAATCCCAATGCCGAATTTTTTGAGTTTGATACAAAACTTCACCGCATAACGTTGCTCTAATGTACACTGCATGTTGAGTCCGTAATACATCACCAAAACACGGTTTGTGGAAAGCGCAATCCTCACTTTCTGAATGCTCGGGGGCAATTGATCCGGGTTGTATTCTTTAGTTAAGACCCCTCACCATTCATCCCGCCGAAAATCACGCCCCTCTATCCCTTCTGGTTGGCTAAAAAATTATTATTATTCCCGATACTTTCCGGATAAACCGTGTATATTGATCAAGAAAATAAAAGATATTGTTTAGCGCCTTTGAGAAAGGTATAGCACGTGAAACTCCTAATCAAAATTAAATCTAATCTGCTTCGCTTCTACTACAATATCTTGCAATCATATTTGACAAACAGACATTTTCTCTTAAAGTTAAAGGAAAAATGCATGTTGTTCTTTCCTATTAATTCAGGAGTGAATCGGGGAAGCGTGTTGAGATAAGGCTAAATTTATTGTACACATTTGATATTAAAACTATAAATTTGATAATAATAGTCACATTTGCTTATAATGCAGTTATTAGGAGACTTCATGTTACTTAGAATACTTGAATTAAATTGAACTCTGACTTAAAAATGGCTTATCAGAGCAAATGGAACAAATTCAAGGCATATCACCTCCACTTCACGTAAGTAAATTTACTCCCCAGATTTTCTGAACAACCAATTTATGAAATATCTAGGCATTTGTCTTGGCCAACAACTTACATAGAGAACACATATTTGGGACAAAAAAAAGATACTAAGTTCCAAGAATGTACTGGTTAATGAATCGCCGCTTCCAAGTATTTCCAGAGGACAGAATACTTACATAAAAGTAATATTAAAGCTAGTATGGACCTATAGGCTGCAGTTATATGGATCTGCTAGTAAGTCCGAATTGGTAGTACTTTAGCAATTTCAGTCACAGGTACTGTGTTTACTTGTAAATTCTCCGTAGTATGCACCAAATGTGTTTATTCATCTCGATTTGCATGTACCTACCATTACTGAGAAAATTAAATACGATATCAATATAAATTGTCTCTACACTTCAATATTATTGTCTACCTTCTACACGATGAAGAAGAAACATGTAAACTCCAATTTTTCACAAGAGGATCTCGCAGCTGCAACCAATCAAATACGTCTTTCAAATGTCTTTTTTTCAAGTTTACACTATAAACTCACCATTTCTTTCAGAAATACTGTAAGGGTTCTGTTTTTGCAAATAGAGCTGTACCTTTGATATCTAGGCCCAAATCTGAAAATGTGCTTAATAAGAAAAGAATATAGATATTGATAAATTACTTGCAGTCGACAACTTGAACTTTAGATAAAACTATGAAATGTTAAACAACTTCTAAATATTAAGTAAACTAAGTATTGATTAACTTTAGAGTTTTAATATTCCAGGACTTGTCTTATCTGACATATTTGTCAAATCTATATAATTTTCCACTATATCTTAGTAGAGTATACCCGGCAAAGTGTTAAGTAGAATTTTAGAGAAGCGACTGAGAGAAGAAATTGAAAACTTGGTGGAGGAGTCACAACATGGGTTCGGTAGAGGTAGAAGCACACAGGACTTAATTTTTACAATCAGACAATTAGGGGAAAAATGATAAGGAAAAAGAAGGAAATTCATATTTGCTTTATTGACCTAAAAAAAGCCTTCGACAGGGTAAAAAGAAAGGATGTTTGGGAAAATCTAGAAAGAAGAGGAGTAAGTAAAGACATGATAGATGTCATCAAAACACTATACAAAGACAATAGAAATAAAGTAAGGACACACAACGAGTCAGAACAATTCGAAACAAAAATAGGACTGAAACAGGGATGCGTGCTTGTCCACTCCTACTCTCAGTACTCATGGACGATGTAGTGAAGATCTGTAAAAAGGAATGCTATAATATGGAAGTGGGAAGTTGGAGATTAAAAAGAATAACAATAACAGGAATTATATTTTCTGATGATATGGTGTTACTAGCAGAATCAGCGGAAAAACTTCAGGAAAATATCAATATCTATCATCGCGAGCTCAGAAAAATAAACATGGAAATAAATATAGAAAAAACGAAAATTATGATTATTGACAAGACAGACCTTCAACACAATATCAATATAGAAGGACAAACACTAGAACAAGTAACAAATTTCAAATATTTGGGTACAATAATAGATAACAAGGGAGAAATAGATAATGAAATAATGGAAAGATTAGGTAAGGTGGGGAAAATATTTAACACACTGACAAACACGTTCCTCAGGAAAAAAGAAATTCCGGAACAAATAAAATCGGAAGTATACAAAAAAGTAGTAAAACCTTCGTTAATCTATGGCAGCGAATCCTGGACGATCAACAGAAGAAACGAGAGTAAAATTAGAGCAATGGAGATGAGATATTTGAGGAAAATTAAAGGAATAACAAGACTGGACAGAGTGAGAAATGAAAATATAACGGAACAACTGAAAGTGAAACCTATATTGACACTGGTAGAAGAGAAGAAATTAGGTTGGATGGGACACCTGCTCCGAATGGATAACAGGATAGCGAAGAGAGTATACGAAGCAAGAACAGAGGGGAAGAACGCAGTAGGTAGACCAAGAAGGAAGTGGGAAGAACAGGTAAAAGTAGCAGCGGAAAATAGGAACATACAATGGAGAGAAGTAAGGAACCTGACAAGAGACAGAAAGGCTTGGAATAAATTAATTAAGAAATATTAATTAAGTTTAATAAGTTTTATAAGTTATATTAGATATTATATTACTGTAATAATAATATTATAGTACTGTAAACTGGGTTATAATCCGACACCTAACGGTATAAGGATTTTTAGTTTAAATAAATAAATAAAATCTTACAGGCATTGTTAAGGACTTTATTAGTGGAATACCAATAATGTTACAGTTAATGAAGTAATATTGTTTCAAATCACACGTTACAAGTAATAATTTTGGCAGACTATAACGATGAGTAATAAAAAACTGTTTGCACTTCAATTTTTTAATTTATTTACACAAATGTAGGAGTTCAATAAATTTGTCATTTTTCTATATGGTCTTTTCTTTTCAATTTTCAAGCTTAAGTATTTCCATTAAAAAGAAAGTTTTTGGTTGGTTACGTAACCTTTTGTGCATCATTATGCTTTCACTTATACTTTAATTTTTTTATTCTGATTCATGGTGATGGTCTTACGCTTCAATTTCCTGACTATTCTGCTCAAAATTGGCATCCATTGCCCACAGACTTTATGGAAGCCGACCTCATCGTAGATGATTTAATAGGCGCAATTATGATTAATCTGAAAAGAACATGTTATATTGTTGATGGTAACCAGTCGGTTTATCAGTATGATTTTCTGGTCAGTTGTGGAAGTTGACGAGCGTCCTGCTCCATTTTCGAGTATCTCGCTTATCTGACCATTTATAAACTTTTTGATCTATTTATACACATTTTTAGTTGGTAGAACAGTCCTAGTATTGTGTTCTAAGTTTCCGATAAATTACGATTAGAGAAACCAAATCCCTGCTCTCTGTTTCTCCTTAGTGAACACTGTTAGCGGATCAGACACGTTTTCACTGAAACAGGAGCGAGAAAAATGGTCTAAGTTTGACAACGGGATGACAGTAATACCAACTCTACGCATGCATGCGCAGGCGGCGGATAATTTTCTGCGTAATACAATTTATTCCACTGGCTTTTACAATTACACTTAATAAGAGCCTATATTAATACATACATTTAAAATATAGTCATTGATTTGCAAATCCTTCAATCACATAGTTAACGTGATGTTAATTTCGCTATCGTGCTAAGTACTTAAGTTTTTTGAAGATTCATATAAACAAAAAACATTATGCAACTTATAGAAATCTAATATCTCTACCCAACATTCTTCTAATTTTGGAAACGCACTTTACTAGTAGGAACTATCCAAAAATACCTAAATATATTATATATAACATAAATCACCTTCACAAAATGGTACATGGATGTATAGAAGTAATAATCAAATAGAACATAAAACATTAATAAAAAAAATAAAAGAGGGGAGTACAAGATATAAGCCACTAACATCATTATTGTAGACAATACAGGAGAAACAATAATATTAGCAATTTATTGTCCATCACGACACAGTAACAAGTACGGAGAATATGATAATTTCTTCAGAATACTTAGATAACTTAAATTATCTAACAGCATTACAGCTAACATATTAGCCTTTTGACACTAATAAAATACCTTATATCAAACATTTTTTTATAGTCAAAAAATTTCTGGGAAACTCATACTTAGAGATAACATCTGATCAATCGCCAGTTCTACTCATTTGTACTCATATACTGGAAAAACCAAAAAACTATCGCTTTACGTGGAAAAACTAACTGAAACTATTTTGGGAAAAAATTTGGAGGTACAGATAACCCTAGAGTCACCATTAAAAACAAAAATCGACTTAGAAGAAGCCGTAGTAAACATGACAAAAGCTACATAAAGTACAATATAGCAAGCAAGAATGCATACAGAAATGAAAAAAAATAAAGAAGAGTGTCCTATAATAATAAGGCAAAAAATTAGAAAAAAGGAAAAGTTAAAAAAATGACAGATAACAAGATCCCCACTAGACAAACAACAAAGGTACAGTAAACCTGAAAAATAATTTAAAACGTTACTGCATAAGACAAAAAAAATAAATTCATTCAACATTATCTTAAAAGCTTAACACCCATTGACGGGACAGCTGTTCCTTCTAGAAGAATAACCGTAGAATCAAACAACCTTACAATCCAATAAGACTAAATTAAAATACTTGAGTAAGAATGGATCAAAAAACCAGTACTTTTGTCTAAAATCATGCTGATAGTTTTCTGAAATTTCCTATCCCAACTAACGACTATTACAAAAACCGAAATAAAATAATTTTCGAAACTGAAATAAAACATAAAATCAATCCAAAAAAGGCTCCGGACTATGACCTCATCACTGGTAAAATACTTTAACAAATACCCCAGAAATATAAGTGGGTGGCATCAACATCTATCCACATAAATGTGAACCCCACCAACACATGATAGGAAGACAACGAACGGGGCTCTGTCGACCAAACGTAGGCGGCATATCCTTAACAGCACTCACCAAAAAAATGCCGTATCCAATTTCTTGTTTACAACTGAGACCTCTTTACGAGCTGTAGATGGTAGTCCCATCGTTAAACTTGGACAATAAGCTAATTACCTGCCTACATTTAACTGATAAATTTGTGAAACCTCAACTGATGAACTGTCGTACCGTTGACAATGTTTAACATGAAATGAAGGACACGTTTTGGAACTTGGAACTTCAGAACTCTATTGGATCCTACTACGTCAAATATACAGGTCCTAGGATTAAGCAAAATTGAATAGCTAGATGCGCGCGAAATAACAACCACAGATAATGAAACCTTTATTACTCAAGTTTACCCAAAGATGGAGATAAAATAAATGGAATGGGAATAATTATGACACAGAAAGCTAAACGAAGTCTGCTGATATATACTACTGTTTCTACTAATTACTGTAAAATTCCATACTAGGCGCTTAATGTAGCGATAATTTAATGCTATGCACCAATAGAATTCTCCGAATATGAGAAGAAAGAAGACTTTTAGACTATATGTAATAAATGTATTAAATGACACAATATGAAAAGAAAAGAAGGCAAACATTCTTATAATTATGGGGGATCTAAACGCTAAAATAAGTAGTAACAACCAAGATATGAAATAAATAATGGGTACACATGAAGTAAGTGAACGTAACGAGAACGAAAAGCTATTATGTAAATGCTACCTTACCAACGATTTGGTCGTAGCTGGCTTAGTATTTTCTCACAAAGATACACACAAAATCACCTGAGTCTCCCCTGACTAGAAAACATGCAACCAAACAGTTCACATCACTATAAAGATGAAATGGAGGCACTCCCTTCTGGATATCCGCAACAACCGCGGAGCAGATATGGCAAGCGATCACCACCTTCTTTCAGGAACACTACAAATTAAACTTTAAATAGCCAAAAAAAACCTTCTTGGAATTATCTAACCCTTTCATAGGACGTGGCTTTAAGAACCAGACAAGAAACGCCTAAAGAAACAAAAATATCTCTCCAAGATTTGACACAACTACAAAAAATAAATTACATAAAACTGACAAACAACATGTAGGGACAAAGAAAAGAACAAAACATAAATTGATCTCTAATGAAACGTGGGACTTAATAAATGGAAAAAGACAAATTAAAAATAAGTTGAATAATGCAACCATACAAGCCGAAAATTGTGCAATAGCAGGACAAATATACAAAAACCCCAAACAAGTGAAGAGAGCAGCTAGAAAAGATAAACTAAGATGGGCAGACAACCTGACCCAACAGGCGCAACATGCCATGCGCAAAAAAGCCTAGGAAAGTATATCTAATAACAAAAAAACTTGAAAACAAACTACAAAATGTTAATAGGCCATTAAAAAGATATGGAAGGAAGATTTTACCATTTTTTTAAGCAGACCAAGTGAGTATCGAAGAAACTCAGATGCCAATCCTAAGAATAGATGTAACCCCATCAAATACCAATGAAATTAAAACAGTACTCAAACAATTAAAAGATGGTAAAGCAACGGGACTAGATAAGATTCCAGTTAAAGTCGTAAAAGTAGACATCACACACACAGCAACAATTTTACAACCAATTACTTAAAAAACTTGACCTGAAGACTCATTCCCTATTGACTGGAAGGAAGGAATCAGTGTCAAACAACGAAAAATGGACCTTACAAAATACAGGAAGTTAAGGGGTATTCTCTTACCGAATATGATAAACAAATTACACGCATCATTAACAATCGGCTTACTGAGCACATAAAACTCAAGTTATGAGATGCATTAACACCCTATGAATAATTATCAAACAAACTGTAAAACGGAGAAGCTCACTTTATATGACCTTTATAAACTTTCTTATTATCCATTCTAGTATCTCCTAAGATCTTATTTTTTGACAGAACCTTCCAAGGCGCTTACACTGAACTCTATCCTGTCCAATCACACAGGGAATTTACCCCAAACCCACTCAATGATGATCGCATCATACGCTGACGATATATCGATTTCAGCCCCGTATCACGATCCAATTTTCCTAATTAGAATTTTATCTCACCTAAGCCAGCTTGAACAATACAATAGAGAAGGCAAGATAACAAAAACAAGTCTACACATTTTACCTCAGAAATAAAATCTGTTCCAATGGAACAGTGAACGGAAATCATACATTTTAGCGGATGTAAGAAAATATCTGGGTCTTCAACTGGACAGAAGATTAACGTGACGTACTCACAGCTTTACAAAGAAAAAACAGTTATGTAGGAGTAAAAATCAAGCAAATGTCCTGGATCTTTGGAAGAAAATAAGAGCTGCCAATGGAAATTAAACTACTAAATTAACAAAGCCATTTGGACATCATAGTATACCCTCTGGGATACAGCTTGTACCTTAAATATAGAGATATTGCAGCGTTTTCAAAATAAAATTCTCCAAGTAGGGTTTATTGGGGTAAATAGAAACAGTTCTTTCACTTCTGGAAATCTGATTAATGTTTTAGTCCGAAAGATTTTTTTAAATATACAGATTTGTATATAAGTAAGCCGCATCTCTCTTGGACATTGTCTTAGAATTTTAAATAAAATAATAACTAATTTAAAAAAATATATTTTTTTAAGTTTTGTTTACATTTACCCCCGACTCGTCAGATAAGTAACTACTTACTTATTTATTGCACTAACCTAAACTAGAGGACAAATGTAAACAAAGTGTATACTATTGCTTTTGTTGGATTAAAACATAGTTAAAACTTGTGTTTACATTTACCACATTTTGCAAAAAAAACAAAACAATTTCAAAACTAAAAATAGAAAATATTTACTAGATTTTTTAACTTGACTAATACAAAAGAAGTTGAAAATCTTAATGCTTAATATAACTAACGCAAAGCAAGTAGGTAATTGCAATTTAGTCTACTTCATCTTAATTTTATATGCTCAACCGCACAAACATATTTAAATATGGCTACCCTTGAACTCAACCGTAATAAATTTTTCAATATCTGTCATCTATTTCCATTTCATTCCAAGAATCTAAATCACTTTCGTGTGTCGCTTTTATCATCAGTTGTTTCATTTTATTTTCTTCTTGACTTCTTGGGTTTCGTGGCCTCATTTTCTGGGTTTGTTCGATTTTTGGGTTTTGGCTTTGCTTTTTTTTCTCTCTCTGCTTTCTTTAATAGATTTAGGACTTCGTCTATAGTTAGAACTTCCCCATATGTCTGATGTTTCACTTTAAGAGTGACTACATTCTCCAGCATATTACTATATTTACATAGTTTAACTTCAGGAATGGAAAGGCTGTCCACTGTAATATTAGTTGATGTTGAAGGCTGTGGATCATTTGCTTCTGTATGTAAACTTGCTTTAGAATCTAGCAAGTTATGGCCATTATCAGATTCATTAGACAAAGATGAGAAAGAGATAGTTACAATATTAAATGTGTCACTTGGTTTCTTTATTTGAAGATTATTTAAACACGCTTTATATTTTTCAGATTTTATTTGTTAAAATCTTCTTCAAGGAATTTTTAAAAATCCACTGGATATATGGTATTTGCAAATCCCAATTTAATGTTTTTAGTCAGCATTGATTCCTGTCGTGCAATGCAGAACAGTTCAGAAAGTTTTTCTTCCTTTTTTTACTAACTGTCTGTTCCAATTATTCTTTTGTGGGCCAAACACACACTTGTCTATCGGTTAGAACTTGCCAGTGAGTTGACTTAGAAATTTTATTAAAACTATGTTGCCTTTTATAACTTCTTCAATTATCCTCACGCTTATGCGACTGTAGAGAACATCAAATAGTAACAAGGATGTTTGTTTTGGTAAATTCTTAAATATTCGCAAATTTCCGACATAAGATGTAAATCTATTTATAAACCAATGGTAAAATTGCGGTTCATCTATCCACCCTTTAATTAAAGCTGCATATGATGTTCATGGATAAGCGTTCCCTGAGGTCCATCAAGCATAAACTTAATCTTAAATTTTAAATACAATTAACTGTGGTATAGCTTTACCATCTGTTGAAACGCAAGTGAGTACAGTAGTACTTTTTCTACCCCAGCCTCCAGATACACGACGTAGAGCTTTTTATTTATTACCGATTGCCCTAATACTATTTGGATTACTATTAAACCCTAATTCATCCGCATTAAATACGAATCTGTTTTTATCGTCAGCCAGACCATGTTCAATAATAACCTTTTCAAGATTTTCATAAAAATGGTAATTAATTTCCGGTTTCCTTGCATCTATTCTTAGTTTTTGCAGGTGTTCTGGCTTTTTCAAGGAAAGACAAGGATTTCTTCTCACAATGCATAGTACTAGTATTACCCCGGTACCCCATATTTAAAAGTATTTTCAAGTCTTTAGCTTTAATATATTCTCCAGCTAACTGATGAAGTTCTAACCTATCACAAGGAAGCCGGATTTTTGATCTTGCTAGTACATGTTTCACAATTTTATTTTCAACTTCGGATGGTAAAACTTGGGAACGACCTGATCCAGTTACATTTATTGGAGTTTTTCTTCCGCCGATTCTAATATAAATGGCAGATTTTTGAACCCTATAATGCTCTTCTGCTTGACAGTGGCTTTTATTTCTGTTCAACACATCTGCAACAGCATTCGCGACATCTTCAGCCGTGTAGGCTGGCTCTTCCTTCTTTCGGACATAATTTCTGGGCATAACAACTACAATAACAACGATATGCAATAAAATTGAGCAAGTTTTGTAGGATGGCACAAATTCAATTTACGTCTTGAAACTCAACTTCACAAACAAAACAAGGTAAACATGTGAGACTTCAATGGTGTCCCATATCGATTGCGCTTGATTTCATATTTTAAAAGAGATCGAATGTATTTTTAGTCTGTAATGTGCGTTTACAATTGCCCCTATTGACATTCACCCCAATTAACCCTACTAGTAATGTTCTATGCTACATAAAAATGTGATACTACAAGCCAATTTAAACATACCAATTATTCCTGAAGGAATTATAAAAATTAGCACAAGTACAAAGATAAACTAATATCCATTATCTAAAGAGATTTTGTTACAACAAAAGAAAAATTATATACATCATTAGCATTCCATTCTGAAATTCAAAGTTAGTATTTGCACAAGTTCAGTTTTGCCAGCTCTTTCTGATATTTAATTATAACCGCCCGCAATTTTCCGGCCTCTGAAGTTGTAAAGGTTTAAGTAGAATAATTACCAAAATAGGCATAATTTGAAGGCGTCACACAAAAACATTGTACACACCAATTTATGCTGAGAATCCAGTAAGAAATTAAACCCTCTTTAGGATACAAAGCCGTTGACTTTTTGTTTAGTTCCACGCTCTCTCTTCTAGAATTGCGTTCTTTTTATTGCTCCATAACCAGCGCGTCTACATTCGTCGGCATATCATGTTACATTTGGGTGAATAACTATCTTGCATAATTCAAACGAATAAAATACGGGCTCCTCGCCACCGAAGGTATGAATAAACACTTTTTTCTGCCTGGTTTGTCATTAGACCGCACACTTAAGAAAATACTGCACATAAAGCCAGCGCCGTCTCGCTGCCTTTGAACTCCCTACTCCCCCTATTTACAGTTTCAGAGCAGCCGTCCGAATTTGCATACATTTGGTCTCATTTAATAAATTATAATTTTAGACGCGGCATTCCTTAATTTAAAAGCGCAGAAGGCGGTTAATGATAAGAAGTTCTTATGCGGGTTATCTTGAGCTCCGAGCGGCGCGAGAAACTTTCCGTCGGTAATGGCGCCGTAATACCTGGCCCGGCCCGCGGCTTACAAAAACTAATAATTGCGGACCGCACGCTGCGGCGGCGGCGCCGAGGCGCGCAAAAAGGATTCCGTCTTTGAGTGTACGTAGCGCAAGAAAAACAATGTTACTGAGTTACGACCCATAAACCGCCGTATCAAAATCCGGGCGGCGATTCAGCTCGGCGGCCGCAAACGGGCCTGACGGCACGTAGGGCTGCTGGCACGGGGCATTCCCGCCGCAGCCTACGTTTAATTTAAAATATTTCGGCGGCAGATTGGGCACGTAGTGCCCGAGACGAGCCGAAATCATTGCAGGATATCGGTGGCACCGAAATTGCCTTCATTTAGCAATCGAAAATTAAATTGCTGTAACCGCGCTTAGTTTCCTTGCATTTGCCCCTATAAATAATACTGATAATAAAAACACTGACCCAGAATTACATCAGAAAGGAATGATTGATATCAACGACGTGAGTCCTGCTTTTTACCGGTCCCATCAAATATTACATCAAAAGGAAATAATTATACGCTTTTATACTGACCCGCACTTCATGATTAAAAATTCTTTGAGCATCATGTTTCTTGTGTAATATTGTATAAATAGCCAAATTAGAATTGTTTGCCTTCCATCAGAAGTCTGAGTCTGAGACCCGTAGGTTGAGTAAGCTGCAGGGTAGAGCGTCAGCATTTGGGGAGGGAGGGGGGGGGGGTCAAAATTTTTAATTGACTGAACATAAAGATTAGCTCAATCAGAGAAACTTTGAATAGGTTATAACTAGAGAACGAATTTTATGCACTAACTGATAAAATATATGCATAAGTATGCACTAAAATGGAATCAAAATATGCAAGAATATGCATTATTACAAAAAAACAAGTAATATATTAATTGTATAAAGTGTAAGCATGAATTTATTAAACAAACTATACAATAAATTTTACAAAACATAAAACAAATCTTAAATACATATTATTAATAAATTGTTTATATCTACAAGCAAAATAATATACAATTAGGTGTTTCTCAATATTTTCCGGTGAGAAATTTTGACGCTTGTCAGATAATATATGTTTGTAAGCAGAAAAACTTCTTTCTACGTCTACAGATGTTATAGGGGCATTTTTTAAAGCACACATAATAGGTATTTCTATATCAATATCAACATCTACAGTGTTGTCAAAATTAAGAATGTCATTAACTTTCGCTAGCAATTGATAACCTATTTTCCCCAAAATATCATTAAATTTCAGAAACATATTTTTTCGATATTTTCTAGAACGACAGTTATTAATTTTTGGAAATTACTTATCAAATCAATAGATTCATTCAATGGCATTCCTTTTTCTTCCAGTGCTGTAATTGATTTACTTACAAATGAATAATGAGCCCTAATGAATGCTAAATGATCGCGTAGTTCTAGTTTTCTTAAAATATACTGAGATTTTTCAATTAGAGTCTTTATCTTCTCAAAATGCTCGGCACAAAAAAGAGCTGAGTTAAGCCAAATACCCCACCGTGTGATTACAGGCTCAGGAGGCACAGAACGTTGGGTAATTTTTCTCTATACAACTGCACCCTCAATGGGGTCTTTATAAACATTTTTTTATGCTACTTATTAATGAATTTACTAAAGAAAATTCATTTGAAACAATGAACCAGGCATGTAATATAAATTAGATTTTTGTATAAAACCTTTAGTTGGGACATCAAATTTTTTTCTGTGGGTACAACATCGGGAAGGAAGAATTATATTAAGGATTCATTATCAAGAACCTTACAAGCAATTAAATAAGACCTACCAGATATGCTTTCTTTCAAACAACCAATTAGAAGGTTAGCAACATATCTTCCGAGAGTATCTGTGGTTTTTTACAATTTCTTTTATATTTGTAATAGTTTCAAGATACAGTTCGTTGACATATCTTTTCCTCGGTATGCTTTCGTCCGGCATTTTTCCTTTATGCCCAACCGTATTAATGTGTTGCGTGATCTAAGACTTTCTTTCACGTGTAATGTATAATTTAAAATACATACTATAATGGTTAGTTACACAAGTTGTAAAAATGTGCGTGCTTTTTATCGAGCCGCAAATTTGTTTAACAAAGCTTGCCGAATTTAACAATTACAACGAGTAAAAAAACAAATCTAAATAATCAAACATTTAACCTTACCATTTTTCCGCAAACTTTGCAAAATACTCTATCATCTTCCTCGTTATCCATACGAAATTCATGAAAAATTTTTATTTAAGTGGACTTTAAGTTATTTTTCACTTTCGGGATGATATATTCACGTTCTCTTCACAAGCAAATGTATCGTATCGAACTATTTATCTGTTTAATAATACAGTCACAAATATGCTTGCTAAAGGAAATGCGCCTTAACATAATCAGTGGGGGTTTTAAATCTTTCTTTTTAATATTCTCAACTTCTTGAGAAACCATAATATTTAGTTTGAAAATTCACAGGTATATTATAATACCTCTCACAAATATTCTTACTAAAATCAGTGTACATTGCTCACAACCTTAAATAATTAATAGGGGTTTTAATCCTTCTTTTGCCCCTTTCTAAGGAAACCGCAATAAAAATATTCAGTTACAAACAAAAATATGTTAAATTACTCAGAAAATAACAAAATATCCCATTTAAAATAAAATATGCACTATTTGGCTAAAAATGTAAAATATTTTCCATAAAATCCGCTGTCTAGTTTTATAACTAGAGAGTTTAATAGTTATAAACTTTGAAATCGTATATTCATCGTTCGTCAACCTATACTAAATTTTTAGAAACTTATATTGTAACAGAAATAATATATTACAAAGAAATTGTTTAGGAACTCCCCAGAATGACTGAACATCATCCGCGCCATTTTAGTTAAAAGGTTATGGCACAATATGCCTTTGCTGATTTTATTAAAAGAGGGTTCCTACTCAGTCATGAATTTTGCTAAATATTAATGTTCGAAACTGCGTACTTTATGAGGAATTTTGTTTTATTTAAAAAATATTTTCTCATCAACCACAGTTGCGAATTTGATGGGACTTATACCGTGATATACAGCTACTAAAGGCTCATTAGTGAGATTTCTCTGGTACTCATTTATAGACAGGGAATGAGAGAAGTAAAGGAAAATATTTTAAAAATTAAAAAAGGTATGTAGCACTGATAGTTTTTTTTATCACATATTTCTTGTATCCGCTCCTACAATACATAAAATGCTTAAAACTTTCCAAAGGATGCAACATTTGGTCATTTAAACAATTTCCCATTTGGTCTCACTTATAAACCATAAAGTAAATAAATAGGTAAAAAGAAGACTAAATCATTAGCGCGAGACAAGTTTCATTAACGTGTCATCTTTGCAGCAAGTCGTCTCGATACAAATTTTAACCTGGTCATGTCCGTGCAAAAAGATTACTGTCAGCAGACCAACGCTGGACTTCCTTGCTAATCGTTATACGTGCTTACACAAATAGGATAATACTGGACTGCTTTAGTGTAACATCAATCTGAACTAGTGCAGAATTAAACTATTTCTATACATTTTATATGCACATTGTCATCCGCCGATCCTAATCAGAAATGCCATGGTTGCGGATGATTGATTTGACCCTAAATCTTGAAAAACAAGTTTCAGATAACCCACGGAGTGTTATCAATTCATTTAAAAAAAACGTTTTTTCTTTTTATTTTAGCATCAGTACCAACTCCAGACAAGATCTAATAGATAACAACAGACATTGTCAAAAACTTGTATAAGTCACAAAATAGGCAATTTTAATTTGCCCTTGCATCAAATAATTGCAGTTCCAATAATGAATACCAACGGAAGTTGTACTCTGGTCAAAAAAGGTGTCACTTGTAAGCCTTTTACAATATGCACAACAGTTGGCTATGTTGTAGATAAGTTAGGCCTGGAAAACTAAAATTATACGGTTGTACTGAAACACGTCATTGCAGATTCAAATGGATTATGCAAGCTGATGCAACCTGGCAATATTTTCGTTCTCGCTCTTGGTTTTCGTAGCGTTGTTGCAGACTTGGGAAAAAGGGGTTTTAAAGTATAAATGCCGGCTCTAAAAAAATAGCAGACGCAATTAACTGGCCCACCAAGCAAACGAATTCCGATTCGTAGCAACGACTCGATGGGTTGTTGAATCTGTACATGGCATGACAAAAAAAGTATTATCTTCTAAACAATATTCGTGACAACAGAATGTGGCCAAAAGTGAAAAACTATTACTGGATTGCCGCGTTTTTTTTTTGAATAAGTTTGACAAACACTAGTTGTTGAAGTAGAAAAAAAAACGGCTGGCTTCGTAATAAAACTCCCGTTTCAAGTAGTATGTTCGACGAAATGACAGAAAGAGACCTGAAAATATTTTATACTGGAATTTACCAATATAGTCTAGTGATATCATATCTGACAAATGATGAATGAAGATAGCTTCATAAATATGAATTTTGTTAAAGACACAGCCAACATATTAAAAGTGTAAGTTAAGTTTCGTCACATTATAAAACAAAAAGATCGTTTTTTTTTAGAATGCACGCCAATTAGTATAGTTGTTTCGGGGTTTCAAAGGTATTATTGCGAGTGTGTCAGTGAAATGAGAACTGTTGGGCGCTGTTCATATTTTATTTATCTTGTGCAAGATATTTGTTAAAAATAGTAAGACTTGCTGAAATGTTAACGACACTTTTTAAAAACGAAAACATAAATGTAATTATTAAAAAAACAGTGATGAAGATTAAACTACAAACAATTATATAAACATCAATCTTGTTTTATTTATTTATCCAATAAATCATAGGCACTATGTACTAATGACACCAAATGTTAGATTGTTTAAATAAATGAATGTTGCATTCTTAGGTTAATTTGGAGCATTTTAAATATTATAGGGGTGAATACAAAGAATATATGATGAAAAAACTGTCATGACTCCCGAGTGTTAGTACTTTTTAATTTTTAAAATATTTTCTCTTTATCTCTCATTCCCTATACATAAAGAAGTGCCAGAAAATCTCAATAATAAGCCTTTAGTAGCAATAAATCATTGTATAAGTCACATCAAGTTCTGTGATTGACTAGAATTTTTTTTTAATTTCTCGTAAAATACGCACTTTCAAAAGTTAATATTTAAAAAAGTTATTGGCTCCATAGAAACACTCTTTCAAAAACCAGCGAAAAAGGTCTAAATGCATATTTCCCCCTCGATACCCGGCTATAGCTTTTCAGAACCTTTTTATTCGTTCTGGAATATAAAAAACAGCAGATGACCATTTGCGACAGTCAAATAGAAGACGTCATACAGCGAACAACAGTGGTAGAAATAAATTAGTATTTTTATAATTATTGTTGACCATATCGTTAATAGCATTGTAATTTATAATTATTGTGCAGCTCTTGCGAATAAAATTTAGTCTTGAATTAAAATTCTCATTTTATTTATTATAAAGGCTGAAGGACGCGTAGTAAAGACGACTGAGATTTGTTAAAAAAATCAAGTGAAGCAGAATTCCAGAAAAATCTAAATAGTTAGGCACTTTTTTCACGTAATATGCAGGAAGGTATGTTAGGTAGTAAAATAAAGGGATTGATGCTCTTCCACGAAGCCGTCAAAAGACAGATCTACTTCAGGCAACCGCGTCTTGGTTTTATCCCACCTCATTTCATGAGAGAAACAATGTCTTAACCTAAGTCCTATCACCCCTCCCAACTCCTAACATTCATTGTTAACCTCGCGAAGAAGGCAACGGGAAACTACTTTGCCTAACATTCCTTAGATAATTTTATGGTGAAAGATCATAGAACAGGAAGTTAGGAATATAGACATAGTTGGCCTGAACGAAACACATTCGAAAGGCAACGGCCACTTCATTGTAATTTACTTTTTAGCGCATGAAACAAACTCAGTAAATGGAGTAGGAATAATAATCTCCAAAAAGTGGCAACCGACTGTACCGGGTTATAACCCAATAAATGACAAAATTTTAAGAATAAAAATATTAGCTAAACTATGTAAGCTAAACGTCATCCAAATTTATACACCCAGGTCTGTAAGGAAGAAAACATTATCGTTTTGTTATAAAAAAAAACACTGAAAATAGTTATTCGGGAAATACATAAGAAACAAAATTATATTTATTATAGGCGATTTCAATGATAAAATAGCCAAGACAGAGAAAGATAAACACATCAGACACATAGTGGCGTGTTTCGGATTGGGTAATAAAAATAATCAGAAGAGCATTTTCTAGAATTCTTTACTGACAACAGTTATACCCTAATAAACAATTTTTTAAATTATCATTCCACACGTTTTTATATGTGGATATCCCCAAACGGACAATAGAACGAAATTGACTACATGCTACTTCAGAGTAGATGAAAATCTAGTATAAATAATGCAAAAGCATATCCTAGATTAGTGTTGCAGCTGAAGTCATAATTTATTTTAAAACAGGAACAACTAAGAAAGAGACATACGATTAAAAACATACCAATTGGAATAACAAAAACAAACATTAGACATGAATATGCAAAACATTACAGAAGAAAGGATGGGCACAAATACTGAAGAACTATAGCAAACACTTAAAACGGTTCTGCTGGAAGCTAAGGTAATAAAACAAAATCAAGCTAACAAAGATATAAAGAAGAAATACTGGGTGATTTTAAGAATATGAAATATAGTGAAGAGAAGAAAGGAACTAAGGAATAAGAACTCAAAACAAATGAAAAGGAAACAATACCAAAGACTGAACAAAAAAATTGAAGGATTATGCAGGAGAGACAAAAACCAATATTTAAACGAAATATGTAAAGAAATAGAAAAATTTGTCAACACAAATAAAACGAAAAATCTGTTTTGGAAAATTAAACAGGTAAAAGGAAAGTTCACCAGGGAAAGCCTAAATCATGAAAAATAGAGGGCCGCAATCAAAGCGTTATAATGGATTTAAGTGAAGTAATAGAAATATGGAGAAAATATTGTCAAAACCTCTACATAGGCAATAACCATAACCAATCAGACAAACTTAAACTCCTGATAAAGGCTTTAGAAAAAAATTTATACTAAAGGGGCAATTATATAGGATGTACAAAATGTAAAAAAAAAAATTGATGAGAGAAAATAAAATAAGTACAAAAATATTAAACCAATTCAACAATAAGGGAATGGAGCTCTTATGGAAAATACGTAATAATATGTGAGAAAAGGCACAAGAAAACACATCTTAAATGTTCGACAAACAATAGGAAGAAAAAACGAGAAAGTTTGGAGGCACTGCATACATATACTTTTTAAATTATAACAAAGCTTTTTACTGTGTGAACTTGTCAAAACTATAGACAGTACTAGTCGATATGAAAACTCCTGAATATTTCTTCCTACTCATGAAGCACCTATATAAAAGTTGGCCATAAATACTCCAAAAATTTTAAGGTGCATAAAGGTTTACGTCAAGGTTGCATGCTCTCTTCCATAGTCTTCAACATTCATATTTTACAAACAGCTTTTGATGACTGGAATGGCGGAGTTAGCATCGGCGCAAAGAGAATAAATAACTTGCGGATTGCCGACGACACCACACTCTTTGCTAGTAACAAATCGGGAATGTGTAAATTGCTTGAAAACATTGAAACCGATAGTAAACTGATGATTATAGATCGAAAAGGAAAGCTCACTTTGTATGATGAGAGCGTGTGTTTTAAAATTAAATTGTTGGTTATTTTATGTGCGTGTTATCACTTACTTTAAATTATAAATTTCAGCGGAATAATCTCTTTTCTCAGCAATAAAAAATAATATAGGTTATGTTCTACACATAGAACAATGCTTGCTGATTATTCATCAATTAGTTTTAAAGATGATATAGTCTGTATGTTCGCCCGCACGTGCGATATGCTCCTGTATCATTACCTTACAATTCTGCTTGTTCAGTTATTTCCACTGGTACTGCTGTGAAGGCACTATAAATGACATCCTTTGATTTTTCAATAGTTCGCGGCTTGAGTTGAATGATTTCAGCCTTCCGGTATCTCCATAAAAAGAAATCGCAAGGGGCAAGTTTTCGTAACCTAACCGGCCATGCGATATCAGTATGCATTGAGATAAGGCGGCTTAATATCTTTATCTCAGTGCTTGTCGAGAAACTATTGGTATGTACGCGGTAATGCCATCTTGTTGAAAGCACAGTAGTACATTTTGATGTTCTGGGCTTCAGGAAATGGCTTAACATTGCAACATAGCCACACTGCGCGTTCTGTTACCTCAAAAAAAAAAGATGTTGAATTGCGCTACAGTTACTGCTGTCTGTGAAAAGTTCTCTTACAAAGTTTGTGGAGTTTCGAGATGTCTACGAAATAGCTGCTGCCCTACAATCACGACTCGCCATTTTTAAAATAAATCTCCTGCGAAAACGCACGGTGTTCATTAAAAAATAACATTCCCGGTGCTGCTCAAAGATGTACAACTCAAGCGTCATTTATCAATACATTGCGCGTGGGGAGCAATCCAAAAACGGAAGATCATTCTGCAGGACTCTATATAATCACTTGGCTTTATGGCTGAACTTATCACACACTTTAACCTCACCGATATCTAAAAGACCTTGCATGTTTAAATTCAAGACAAACATAGTTAAAAATAGACCTGCGGTTTGGTTTAGTCAAAAGTGGCAAACTCCTTATGCTGTGCAAAGTATGTGGTCGCATATATGAAGACCGAGGAAATTATTTAGATGTCTAATTTAATATTTAAAATAATTGAAAAGAAGTGAAGAAGTGCACATAACATTTAACGACCTTCAAAAAGTTTCTGATACCGTATCAATAAATAAATTGTGGGAAGTCTACCAAGAGTCCAATATAAATTACACGCATATAAAAGATTTGCAAAATCTCTGCAAGGGGTCAAAATCAATAGTAAAAATTGAAAGGGCTAACATCAAAATCCTGAGAACGAAGGGATTACGTCGAAGACGTAATTAGTCGAAGAGTACGAAAAATGAGGACTCTGAGATTACCAAATATTTATGTATTGGGGAAGATGAAACAAACTTCATACTCGACAACAATAAAGAAATTACTTCATTCAAATTGCAGAAGTATTTGGGAAAAAGAATTAATTGGTAAGGAACGGATGAATAAGAAGTGATATACCCAAGAAGGGATATTAGATGCATAAATGAGATTTTATGGAACAAGAATATAATTAAAAGCAAACAATACAATACATATGAAACAATGATCAAAAGTATGCTAATGTACGGCTGCAAAACATGGAGACTTGTGAAAAAACAGGATAAAAGTGGAGATCACTGAATTAGTGGACACGATAAGGCGAACAGTAAAAATGTCACTTAGAACATAATTGAGGAACGAAAAAATTAAACAACGCATGGGTATAGAAGTCATAATATTCAGCGTAAACAATTAATATGGTATGTCCATGTACGAAAAATAAAGAATCACAGAATACCCAAACAAATGCTAAAGTGGACATCTCAAGGTAAACGGAAAAGGGGAAAACCAAGAAACTTGTATGGAAGGAATACGAAAATCCATGAGTGCAGATCAGTGGAATAATCGACAAAAATGGAAAATAGGCATGGGACAACGTCGAAAAATGTTTTAAACCGAGAACGATATATTTAATATCCGATATTGGATGAGGATAACGTGATTCAACATGGTTGCATATCGGCAACGCGACCGCTGGAAAATTAATTACCAACCTTGTTTATCACCAAAGCACGAAGCATATCGACATTAAAAATTATTTTGCTAGAGATCGTTTTGTGGTCGTAGACATTTAGCAGTTAGCTGATATAAAACTAATTTTATGGCCAATAAGTAATTTAGTTGAAGTTTGATTTTGTTCTGATTTAACTTTAGTTTCGTTCATTTGCGATATAATGCACGCCTTATAAGTACAATTCCGATTTTGTTAATTTTGTAGTGGTTCCGGAGAGACCGAAAATGTTTAGGTATATTCATCGATGGCCAATAACCTGGTCTGTTATTTTCTAAGCGAGCGTGGCTGCGGTAATTTTATTGGACAAACGTTCAATCAGTTAAAGTTTGACATTTATCATGTCCAGTTAATTTTAATTTTAATTAATGCGTTTCTGGTTTTTTATGTGCATCTATTTTTCTTCGTCGCTCAACATAAAGTATTTATAGATACATACCTTTTTAATTGATTTTCTCTATTTTTAAATTATTTGTAAATAGTTTTGGTCTAATATTATCCCTGCATATTATCTGTGTGTCCTATAATAGTCATTCATAAGAAAGGATACCTAGAAATGTCATTCTTCTCTATGAAAACCCTAGCTTTCTATGGTCAGTAAAAAGGACAGTAAACTTGTTAAAAACGTGTTAAAAGAGATAGTTTTCATAAAGCCTCTTAAAGAAAACTTCAAAAAGTAAAAAATATAACAACTGATACAATGATGATATTAGTACCCAGATGCACATTTGGTCGGTCAATTTTGAGTGATCCCTGTATGTATGTTAAGTATGCAGTGTCGTTTACGTTGTTTAAATAAATGACTTTTATTATACAATTGATATTATTTAAATTAAAATTATTATTATTAATACTTATAATTAATTGAAAAAATTCATCCAATGATGAAATTTTGCTGATTCACATACATTTTTTAATGTTTAATTAGCAATCAGAATATTAATACATTGTATGAGCTAATGTTTTGTATTATATCTAGGTTTGATTAGTAGTCCCTTATTTAAACAAGAATTTTGGCCACTTCTTCTGAAGGCGTCTGAGTTTAGGATCTTCTCTCAGCGATGCTAGTTTTTCATTTGGATGAAGCTTCAGTACTGTTTGGTGCTTAATAGCATAATTTTTAATTAAGTCTTTCACATAATGGATGTTGAGATATACATGGAGTGTCTGGTTTGTCACATACGAAGGTGCGGCTGCCATAGTACAGATGGTTTTAAATTAAAAACGTTGAATTACTTCAACATTCAATCTACTTGCGCAACCGAATAGCTGGCAACCATAGGTCCAGATTGGTCTGATAATCGACTTGTATAATATCTTGTTTCCGATGGATAGATTGGTGTTTTTCCCAATGAGCCAGTGTATCTGCTTTAGTTTGAGATCTATTTGCTTCCGTTTTTTAATAATATGGGTTTTGCATGTCAATCTTTTGTCAATATTTAATCCAATATACTTGACTTCGGTGGATTGAGGGAGCACAGTACCACTAAAGGTGGTGGCTCGGCGTTCTTGATGTGTTGTTGTGAATGTAACATGAGTTGACTTAGTCTCGTTGACTTTCATACTTTATTTGAGTAACCATTATTTAATATGGTTTAAATTAGTTTGTAATGCAGCTGATCCTTCTACCAGATTTTTGTTACACACGAGCACCGCCGTATCATCAGCAAATGTACCTATATCAGTCGATTCTGTTGTGGTTATGTCAGAGGTACACGAAAGGTATAACATAGGTCCCAGGACACTCCTCTGCAACACTCCTGCACTTATATCTTTGATTTTAGAGATGTTCGGACCGATTCTTGTTTGGAAGGTTCTGTGTGTAAGATATGATCGTAATAGAAGATAATAATCAGAAAGAAAGATGTTCTTACCCAATACCCACTAAAATGTTTTACTTTGTAGTGTATTTTGGTGGATATTTATTAGACGGTGGCATTGTTGGATAGTAGAGTATTATTGCCTAAATCCAAATTGATTATTAAGCAGCCATACTTATTGCATTGAGTTTTTATTAATAGGCATGAGGATTAATTCTCAAGCAACTTCGATATTATAGGGAATAGACTAATAGGACGATAGGAATTAATTTTGTTGGAGGGGAGGTCCGGCTTTAGGAATAAGGATTATTTGTGCGAATTTGAACTGCAACGGCCAGTACGCGAATCTCAGAATTCCATTAAATAGAATTTGTAAAAATTGTCTTCCTTGTTCAGGTAGTTTAAGTATATTTGTTGTTATTAGGCTTTTCTATTTTTCAGCCACTTTATCTCGTTCTGTATTTCGTTGACTGTAATTTTGCGTATCGGGGAGACATAGTATTTAGTGGTGATCGTAGTTCTTCTTCACTTGGTATATTACGACTGTTTATTTTTATACTTCTTGGTTGTAGTATGCAGTTCCAATCTTCGCTTCACTGGTGACTGTTTATTTTATACTAATGGTTTAGTATGCAGTTCCAATCCGCTTCCTGTGCTGTAGTTATAAAATGGTTTGTTGTAACTTCTATATATTCTGCAGTTTTTACGCTGTGCACATAAATGAAATTTTTAACATAAATACATTTTTTGATTAAGTGTTGTTATTTTAGATATTTTTATTTTTTAATTAATGTATACCACCAATATCTACATCAACTATATTTTATTTTACTTTAATTATTTTAAAGTAAAAAAATAATAAATTTATTAAAAATTTAATTATTTTAAATTAAAAAATAATAAATTTAATAAAATAAAAAAAATTATTTCTTTAAAAAAAAGTTAAGGAATAGAAACAGACAATGTTTACCAAATAATAGATTAAATACTGCAAGTCTAAGCACATGTAATGAATAAGAAAATAATAGTATGTGTATATTTTTATTGAAGGCAACAATTGTTCGCATCCCCTAACGTTCTGTTTAATTACATCATAAAAGCGTAACAATGGGATAAATATTAAACTGTTATTCGGTATTCTTCTAAATAGATAGATAGATCCTCATGACATTAATTATAAATGACGTATGTGTTGGGAGATTGGTGTCAGGTGATGAATAATTAGTGGCAGTTTAAATACAACGGAACAGCAAGCAGATTAAAGCATCCTATTCTGTTAATACCTGGACATTTCCATGATTGATTAATATAAACAATGGTAAATTGCTGTTCGATATCAGCACAGAGATTAAAAACGCAAAGGTTCTTCATGTTCGAGCAGTTTAATTTGAAACAACCACTTTGACATATGAGGTGATAATTGTATCGTCGGTTTCGCTATTTTATACCAAAACGTCCGGTTTTATTGCATCCCTTTTAGAGCATTAAAAAATAAAACAAAAGTTAAATGTTTTAAATGAATCATTATATTGTTTATAAAAAGTTATAAAAAGCATGTAAAATGGGATTTGTCTTTTCATTCCTGCATTAACAGGATTTGCAATATTTTTAAAGGTAATGTATCCTTAAACAATTACATTAAAACTATACATTGAGAATGTTATATCTTAAGCAATTTTTTTCAAAAATAAACTTAATCTTTTTTACATTTATAGCAAGAATAAGGCTTGTATAATAATACTAATAATTCTATGTCCGATAAGAAGTATAGAATAATGCTCTAAAGTATTTTAAATCAAATCTCCAAGTCCCTTATAGCAAGGGGTGTAGACTAGTATTTTTGTGATTTTAAGGCCTCTTGAAGGTAGTGATATAAGATTGTTATAAAAGTTAGTAATTTTTTGTTGTATCTTAAGTAAAGTAAACAAAACCTAGTTGGTAAGCCTTAAAGAGTGCTGAAGAAAGGGAGGACCAAATTAAATGTGTTTGAATCAGGTAACTATACCAACCCATGTTCATAAGGGAGATATGAGTCTTAAAATAGATACCGAGTACAATTTGTATTTAAAATGAGGATTTAGATTCGTCAAAGCGCATATCTGTACTCTGTATAGACTATTTTCAACAGATTTCTAGCCATTTTTGAATCGTTTGTAACGGGTGACTCAGAATGGAATGCATATTTTAAAACAACAGAACATAGCAACTGTTTACGATATATTTATGTAATTATGATAAAATTGAAGCATAAAATGTGAAAATTATGTGCGAAACATTATATCATCAAGATGTTTGCCATCACGGCGTTGGCACTCCTCCAAGCGAGACCTCAAATGCGTAAAAACACATTGATACAAGTCTTGCTTAATTGCTGCGATTTCTTCTCGTATACGGGCGTTAAGTTGACGCAGATTAGTCAGAGAATTTATGTAAACTCGATGTTTCAGATATCTCCACAGGAAAAAATTAGTTGGGGTCAGGTCACCTCTTCGCGAAATAAGCCGGTTCGGAAACATTTCTAATTGCCTCTAATGCTGCGCGCTGTGTGACTTGTGGCCCTATTTTACTGGAACCATGTTGTAGGCCCATATTCCTCCCATACTTGTAGAGCCGGACTAAAAAAATTACGAATCATGGCGATGTATCTTTCAGAATTGTCAGTAAGTACGCGTCCATGGTTATCTTCAAACAAATACGGACCAATAATGTCCTTTAAAGAAATGGCAGCCCAAACGGTGACTTTGGAGCTGCGGATATGTTCCTGATATTTTTCCGAGGATTGTTTTCTGACCAATACCGCATATTTTGACCCATTTAAGTGAAAATGGGCTTCATCACTAAACATAATGTTATCAAAGTTTTCAAACTGCAAAAGCATCTCGCGCGCAAAAGCGATGCGTAACGGGTAGTCAGTTACTTTCAGAGCTTGCACTAACTGGATCTTGTAGGCATAAAAACGTAAGTGTTTTGTAAAATTCTCTGAACACTGAACCAGTTCAAATTGAAAGCCGCCGCGCGTTTACGGATCGACCTATGGAGATGTTGCCGAACGCTAGCGCGCACGTGGTTGATGTTTGCTGGTATTTTCACTATTCGCCGGCAGCCAACAGGTTTGAAATTTACGGTAGAATCACTACGCTCGAACTTCTGAACCTAAAGCTTTATTAAATTGGCACTTGGCGCTTGCTGTATGTCATGAAGCCCATATCAAACTTGAAAACGCCTACGTACAGTTTTGCAACTGTTAGTTTCGTAATAACTACCCACACATGTTGCACGTTGCTCCCCTGGAAACTGCTCCATTGCAAATGACAAATTCCATGCTCCCTACTACTCAGCACATGGCCGTTCTCCCCTCTCCTACTATTATATCCCGTGCTATTTCAAAGACAAATATGCATTCCATTTTGAGTCACCCGTTACTATATCTATTTGTACTGCACTCGTTATATCGTTCATGAAATTTTTTTTCAGGCGAATGTCCCATATTGCACAAAAATAATGTAAATTTGCTACGATTACACACTACTTATACTTATGATTTTTGAGACAGGCTTAGTATACGTTTTTAATGTTGTAACTTTGCGATTTAGAAAAATTATTTTAAAAAAATCTTGAACATGTGTAATTTCTAGAACATTAGATTATTTTGGCTTGTTCTGAATTTACTAAAAATTATAAAATAAGCAACCTGCTTTAAAAGAATAAGATATAATACTTCGTTTCAGAACTGTATATATTATGTTTGTCGTATAATTTGTTTTGTTAATTTTTAACTTTAATAGTAACGAAAGTTTTTGTGCATGAGTATATTGTTTATTGTTATTAATATAAACTAACAATAGGGTTTTGCACAGTTATTTTGAAAGAAATAGCCAGTCTATTAAGCTTAAAATTTTCCAAAATTAAAAAGTATGAGCAACAATGCAGACATGTTTCTTTGAATTGTTTAGGAAATGTATATTTAGCCTAATTATTTTACTGTAAGAGCATTGCTGAGTTTCTAAATTAATAATGCTTTATTAGTAGACCTAGTGAATTCTCTTTAGAATACCGCAAACATAAATACTCTAATTTTTTTGAAAAAAATTGCAAATATTTTTATTGCTTCGCAGTAGCTGATTTTTAAATTTTATTATTTGATCAGCAATCAGAATATACATTCTATAAGCTAATTTTACGGCATTAAATGATTATCTATATACACAGAAAATAATATATAGTCATAACCGTGTGGTATGATGAGGACGGCATTCTGCGGTGGTGCTCCTATGGACTTACTTGAGATCTGTGGGCCAGGAACGCTTGAGTCTTTTAGGGTCAGCACTATGGGTAGCTCTAATAAAGTGTTACTATGGGATTGGAGTCGATAACAATGTCTACTGCATTTCTTGTAAATAACATCTTGAATGTAAGGAACGTTGAGGTCGGTGTGGATTGTGTGATTTGACACAATTTGACTCATTTGTATGATTGACACGTTGGATTTACTGGTATACACCCAAATTTCAACGCCATAAGTCCAAATGGGCTTGATGATCGCCTTGTAAATAAGCAACTTGTTTTCCAGTAATGCTTTAGATTTCCGTCCTATTACCCAGCAAAGCTGTCGTACTTTTATGTTGATTTGTTTGCGTTTTTTGGCGATGTGTCTTTTCCAAGTTAGTTCACTATTAAGAGTTAATCCAAAGTATTTGACTTGCGGTATATCTTTTTATTAATTTTCGAAGTTAGACAATGCCCTTTTCGGATGGTAAATGTTGTATGTTGGGATTTTTGTCCATTAACCTTTACACGCCATTTTAGAAGAAGTTTTGGACATATCCAGCAGCTTTTACTGAATTTTTATATTTAGAAAGTATAACTGTATCGTCCGCGAACGTATCTATGTGTGTGTTTCTGTCTGTTGGTAAATTTGCCGTATAAAGGTTGTGTAATAAAAGGCCAAAACACTGCCCTGCAACACTATTGCAGTTATTGGATCTAAACTGTATTTTGCACAGTTATATTTAGTTTGAAACTGTTTATTATGTAGATAAGTTGAAATATTCTTGTGATAGACTTTATCAATTTTTCTTAACAGGCCTGGGTGCCAATTCTTATCAAAGGTCTGGCTTACTTCTATCGCCCCATTTATTATTTGCACCATGCGATGTGGTGGATTGTTGAATGTGACTTACGAAATCCAAATTGATCGAGAATCCCGTTGGTAAATAAATTGCCCTTGATTCTTCGGAAAACTATTTTTTCAGGATTTTAGAGACGACATAGAGCAGGCTTATCGGTCTATATGAGGTGAGATTCGTTGGATCCTTAACAGGCTTTAGAATCATAATAATTCGAGTTATTTTTAACTGCTTAGGCCATTAACTGAGGATGACAAGTAAATACGTCAGAAGTACTAATCCTTTTTTGGGTAATTCTTTCCTATTATTAGATAAATTTCCCGTGATTTTAGTGTTCAGCAATTTAAGTTTATCTTCAATTTCGTTGTATGTTACTGCTGTGTATTATCAATTGGTTGCTTTAATAATTTCAATCTAACCTCTGTAAGGCACTAATCTGTCTCGAAGAAACATATTCTTGATATGCTTCTTCATTTTGATGAAACGACTTAAAACGACGATTGAGTGAAAAGTGCACTATAAATCGAAACTCTAATCAAAAGATACAAAATCAAAACTATAAACTAAACGTTCAGTAATTTTGATTGTGGCTTTTGCAGCATAATGAGTCCAAGCATTAGTTTATTAAAGAATAGCTCGTTTTCGTTTGATTAAGGTCGGATATTTTTGCTTTAAAACTATGTCCTAGTTGCTCGCCATTTAAAACCAATTGAAACAAATTTATAGCGAACATTACCATCAGCATTCCAACAAATATACATCATGATTTTTTTTACCAAGACAATCCAGTTACGACACTGACAGAGGACTTTAGGCCCAAGAAATCTAGGGCGTGGAACGATTACGACTGACATGGTAACCTCAACTGACTTTCAAGCATTTTTCGACATATTTCGAGTAGCATGTCGGTTCGTAATTAAGTCAATTTGGTTTCTTATGTACAAAGACGGATTAACGCAAATGACTCCAAGCACTTATGTACAAGACGAGTTCAATTGATAAATTGCTTGATAAAGATTCGACATCTAAAATGGCTTGTAAGTTTCCTTTATTCAAAACAAGTCAGACCTTAACACTAAAGTCGTCAAAATAAAACTGCTCCTACTGTTTAGAAATAGTTACATGCGTTCCAGTTCATTGTCCTTCGGCATTTCCTGTTAACAGTTTTCGTTTCTAGCAACAGAAAGTCAAAACTCGAAGTTTATTTTTGTCAATTGCCATCTGGAATCCTAAAATACTGCTGTAAGTACGAAAAGCAAGAAAAAATCTATTTTTTTATAAGAATTAAAAAGATTTTCCATATTTGAGTATTGCATTTTTAATTATTTTTGCAAAGGAGTGGGTTACCAGAAAGGCATCATACCTGTAACTAAGTTTAATAAATACGAAAGATACATTTTCATTGTCCTCAGTTACACGATAGCTTATTTTAAAGGATAGTTCTACTAAACAAAAGATTTTTTTTGTTTAATAATGTAGTTACATTACAATTTTGCTTCTTTTTTATTTTAATCCTAAAAAGTTTTTTTATTTATTTTTACTATCTAGAAAGTCTGAAACAATGGCGTGGTTAAAATCCATCAATTTTCTGTGTTTCCTGTATACATAATATTTTTGTTTTTAAATAGTGGTTTGCATCAGTTTAGTTTGTGTAGACTTTTACTGTTATCGAGCAGATTCAGAGCCAAGACCTTTGGATGATGGTCTAGTTCAATTAAATATTTGCCACTGAGCTTCACTCTCACTTTTTTACTGTATCAACATTTAGGTTACTTAGAATGTTTTTATGTTTCACAAAGTAAAGAACGTCACAGAGCACTTTAATTTGAAATCTCTGGTTGATACGATTATTGGAGATTAGAGGTGGCGGTTGTACCTCACGGCTGCATGCCATATGTCCAAATGGGTTTAAATATTGTATTATAGACTAGGAAATTGCTAGTTAGAAGCCAAGCTGTTTTCATATACTTGAGTTAATAAAAACTTGTTTGTGTAGATTAATACTGAATTAGCCCTACACTTGGTAAACATATGAAAGGATTTGGATAATCGAGTACGATACGTTATAATTTTGCCTATGCTGCTCTACTAAAAAAGATATGCCGCTTGTGCTAGATCTTTGTGTTTCACCACGATGTTCTTGTTGTCTGCAAAGGTAATAGTGAAAGAGTGCTGACTTATTGGACTTTCTACTGTGTAAACGAGGTATAAAATCGGACTAAGTATGCTGCCTTTGAGTGCCCTTGAGTTGATTGGATAAAGCTCGGCTTGATGTTAGCCAAATTTTTCTTAAAAATATTATTCTTTTAAACATGATTTAAAAATAACGTAGGAGTGAGAAAGAACATTTTAAAGTTTTTGTATAAGAAACTTATACGCCTCACTTTGTCAAATGCACAACTTTTATCAAGAAGGGCGGCTACGCAATATTATTTCTCATAAAAGGATTGGTTTATGTTGTCGACGATTTGGTGGACCTGTTGGACCTGGAGTGGTTCCTTCGAAAACCAAATAGGTAGTCTGGAATATCCTTATTGTTTTCTAAGATAGATGTTAGTCTTCTGACCAGCAGTTTTTCTAGTAATTTATCTAACCCAGGCGAAAGACTAATGATCTTGTAGGAGGTAACTTTGTTTGAAGATTTGTTAGGTTTGGAAATTTGCATTCTTTAAGTATCTTCCCCGTAATTAATATCAAAGCTTGAAGTTTCCTTGGTGTTTATCTGACCAAATTTTAATTTCTTTTACTGTAATACAATTTCTTTGATGAACACATTAGATGGTATAGATTGAAAATCATTCTCTGGGTGTTGAGCAAAGAAGTCTGCTTTATGAGTTGTTTGGATTTTTATTTTTTTTAAATAATTGTGTAATCGTGTCAGCTATAAGTATAATCGCAAAAAATTTTATTAAGACGTAAATAATAAGTTACACAAATTACACTTTTTTAGTAATTTTTAAATTTTCAATTTATAATTTCGGAGCAAATTACTTCCTTATGCTTTAAATTGTTTAAAAAAGTAGCTTAACGGTTGGGTGTTTGTCTATAGACGTAAAATAGATAAATAAACACAATTTTTTAAAATTCTAATATATGAACACGAATTAGCCTCAGCTAGATTTCATAAATGTTAAATTAAGTTTACAAGCAGACTTTAATTTTAACAACCAAATGTCTGAAATATATTAAAGCCACCAACAGGAACCACATAGTGCAAGAGTTGTAGTAACTTTTAAATTGTTTCGAAATCTGTACTTCTGTTTAGTTCATTAAAATTTTGATGGCGCAAGAATCGATTAAAAACATAATTTGTTTAGCAAATACGACAATTTTAAAGTGACTATGGCATTCTGTCTATAAAAATCCCCCGCCGTTTGGGCGCAAGCTCGATTAAAAGCTATAAAATAGCCTGTTAAAGTTTAATTGTAGCCATAAAACCAACAAAGCACTCGGTAAACTTCTGACCGTTCATAAACACATTCTCTTTGTTGAGGGTTGTTTATGGCTAAAACTTTGATTTATAATGCATGTCCTCGGCCGAAAATCAAAAATCATAATTTAAAGTTGCTACTTTGTGTTATAACTCTGTTTTGCTGCGTTAATTACATATAATTCAGGTTTAGCTATAATTTTAGGCAAAATTACTAAATATTATAACACCCTTCACTTATTGAACTCAATTGTAATTTATTCGATAAAGAAAATCAAATAAAATATATTTCATACATAAAAACCTAAAGTAAAATTTATTACGAGGAATATGCGTGTACCTAATGTTCTCATTTTTCATATTTTTTATATTATCATGTCATTTTCTATTGAATTATAAGAAAATCGCTTATTTCGATATATTTAATTTGCCACGTTATTTGTTTTACATTTTCTAAGATTTACATCTCCTATGTGTCGGTGAATTACAATTTGGTATTAAACTTGTTCCAATCGAAATTATTATCAGCGGCGTTTGGACAATAATCCACCGCTTTGTAACATTTACAACGCTCGGATTTTAACACGCACATTTGATACGTATTTGCTGCAGTTTTATCACGTTCGAATTTTCATTTCCATCCTAAGTTCCGATTTAGCATCCAAGTGTTGCGCTTGGCGTGGTTTGTGTCTGTAATTTTGAGTTTTCTGTAAGTGCGCATATTAAGTTTTCCATCTAACCTCTGAATAAGCCTAATGCATAGCTTGTTGTGTGCAGTTGACTTTAATGTGCACCGAAGAATAAAGTTTTTTGCAGTTAAAGATTAAACATGCGGCATATGTTTGTATTACGCCCATGCGCGCAATATAAAGTTTCCATCGCCATAATAAGTGCAACCTGCGGTTTCTTCAAGCATTCTGCTTATTCTAGTTTTTAGTAACTGCACTTGTTACTTGCTCATTGCATGCATAGTGACTGCTTTTTCTTCCATATACTTGTAGGGGCACTCAATATGCTAATGTTTAAGGGGTAAGAGTTATTCTTAACTAGTTTTAGTGGCTTTATTTTGCAGGGTAAAAAAATTCAATTGTTCGTACGAAGAAACTATTTGGGACAGTCAACTGCTTCCAAATAATGAATACTTTATTTAATTTTATTGGAACTTTGCTGTTGTTTGCGTTATTTATCCACTGTAAAACGTCCTACATAATTTATTTGAGTTTGCCTCTATAAAGCCAACGCCGTTTAATATTAACTAGGGATAAAATTTGTTGACAATTTTACATCGCTGCGTCAACTCGGGAAATGATGGCCCTCAGCACAGATACGGAGTTGGAATAATATTAAACAAGAAAGCAGCAACGGCAGTCACAACCTTCATACCACTCTCAGACAGAGTAATGATGTTACAGTTGAAAACAAACAACGGTAATATGAATATCATCCAAATTTACGCGCCAACTGCCGATAACGAAGACGAAGAATGCGAAGAATTTTATGCACAAATAGAAGAAATCTACAGAAGCATTAAGCGAAAAGATATTACAATCGTGTTGGGTGATTTTATTGCGAAAGTTGGAAATGGGAAAGTAGAAAGATGTTCCGGTGGTTTTGGGTTAGGAGATCGCAATGATAGAGGAGACCGTATGATACAATTCTGCCAGGACAAAGATCTAATAGTCGCAAACACGCTTTTTAAACTTCCAGCTCGCAGGCTGTATACATGGAAGTCTCCAGCTGATAAGCCAGGAAAACAGTAAGAAATCAAATAGACTACATTCTTTGTAATAATCGCTATAGAAATTCCATTAAGTATGCGAAAACATATCCTGGTGCGGACATTCACAGTGACCACAATCCAGTTGTAGCATAAATTACAGTTAGGATGAAGAAGATAATAAGATCCCAGAATGACTATATAGATACAAGACGTTTAAAGGAACCCAAAATATATAATATAGTTCAACAAAAAATAACAAATGAGATAAATAATATAAATATGCAAATAGACGAAGTCAATATTGATGAAAAATGGAACAAAATACAAAATGTACTAACATCTGTAACCAAAGAACACCTAGTAAGTAAGAGAATAAAAAAGAAACCTTGGATGACACAGGATATTTTAGATCTCATGGATCTGAGAAGAAGGAATAAGCTAAATCTACAAAAATATAAAGAAATTCATAAAACAATACAAAGTAAAATAAAAAGAGCGAAAGAAAACACCTGTCTGAACAATGTGAAGAAATTGAATTACTACAAAGTAAGCATGACAACTTCCACATGTACAAAAAGATCAAAGAAGTAACAGGATATAAAAAGAAAAGTGGCGCCAATAATGTCATCAAAGATGCTGATGGACATATACTAACAGACATAAAAGATCAAATAAACAGATGGAAGATATATATCCAAGAACTTTACAATGACGAAAGGCCGGAAAACACCAGTTTAGAAGTAAAGGACGAAAATTTTAAAATTCTAAAATTGGAACTAAATTATGCACTAGAAAACATGAAAACAGGCAAAGTTGCTGGCCCGGACGAGATACCAATAGAAATTGTTAAACTTTGTAACGATGAAACATTAGATGTTATTTTAGACCTTTTTAACACTATTTATGACACTGGGCAAATTCCCAAACAATGGTTGCTATCTACCTTTAGTTTAATTCCCAAGAAAATTAACGCAAGAGATTGCTCAGATTACCGAACTATTGCACTTATGGGACATATTTTAAAACTATTCTTGAAAATAATTCATAAAAGAATTTACAAAACATTGGAAGAAGGAATAAGTAACTCCCAGTTTGGTTTCCGCGCAGGTCTTGGAACGCGTGAAGCTCTCTTTGGGGTTAATGTGCTATACCAGCGATGCATGGATATGAACCAAGATGTGTTTACTTGCTTCATCGATTTCGAAAAGGCGTTTGATAAAGTTTGATAAAGGTTGATGGTAAACTACAAGAACTTTTACTTAAGAAAGGCATAGATAGGAGAGATGTGAGGATAATTAGTAACCTATATTGGGGACAGAGTGCTAACATAAAAGTTGGAACAGAAATAACCGAGGAAATTGAGATACGCCGTGGAGTGAGACTGGGATGCATCCCATCTCCACTTCTGTTTAACATCTACAGCGAAGCCATCTTTAGAAAGCCTTAGATGAGGAATCTGCAGGAATTATTATAAATGGAGTAAATAGTTAACAACATGAGATACGCAGATGACACAATCCTCTTAGCAAGCAACCTTACTGACATACAACATCTGCTTGAAAAAGTAAATGATCGCTGTAACCACTACGGCTTAAAAATAAATTTTAATAAAACCAAATGGATGGTAGTTACAAAAACTCCACACATTCAAGGAAATTTAAGAGTTGCAAACATATTAATAGAACGGGTAAGGCAATACAAATACCTCGGGACGTGGATAGAACAAACAGCTGATCAAACAACGGAGATAAGAACTCGTATAGAAATAGCTAGATCCTGCTTTGCAAAATTAAAGAAAGTACTTTGCAACCGAAACATAAACATTGGGCTCAGAATACGAATGCTTCGCTGTTATGTATTTAATATCATGCTCTATGGCGTAGCAGCTTGGACACTTAAGAAAAAGCAAACAAACAAAATACAAGCCTTTGAAATGTGGTGTTACCGCAGAATGTTGCGTATAGCCTGCATTGAAAGAATAACTAACAGAGAAGTTTTGACAAGGATGAGCAAGGAATGTGAAATAATAAATACAATAAAAAAGAGGAAACTAGAGTACTTAGGCCATGTAATGAGAAATCCCAAGTACGCACTGCTCCAACTCATCATGCAAGGGAAGATAAAGGGAAAAAGAAATGTTGGTAGGCGTAAAATGTCTTGGCTAAAAAATCTCAGAGATTGGTTTAATTGCAGCAGCATTGAACTATTTCGATCAGCCGTCGACAAAATCCGTATAAGAATGATGATAACCAACCTCCGTGAAGGAGAAGGACCATAAGAAGAAGAAGAAGTCAACTATAGTTACAGTAGCTCTTATCAAAAATATAGTTTTCATAACTCTATTTATATACTCTGATTTGCTTTTCAATAAGTGTATTTTTAAATGGATAGTTATTTCATCAGACAATCAAAATATTAGCTAAGTATAAAGGAAACAAAGTTTTGGTGAATCAAACATTATTTTCTGAGATTGGTTTTAGAGTTAGAGTAAAAAAGTTTTTCCTAAAAATGTTAAAGTAACGAGGGTTGATTTAGTACGAACTAAAAATTTGTGCTATACTATGGGAGCTAGGGAGTGGAATTTTTTTTTTGTTTGATATTTGCGTAGCCATTTATTATTCTTATTGAGTGTAGCACTACAGCTTGTCATTATATTTAGTTAACCAAAAATTATTTGCTACGCAAATTGTAGCTGTAGTCATTAATTTGTATTTCTGTTTTTATTATAAACTTTTGTCCATGATCGACGCAGAGAAACTTTTTCTTCAACTCTTCCAGCCCAACTTAAATACTCTTTATATTTTTTCTTCACCCAAATATTTATAATAGGAGAAAGAAACAATGCAAGAAAATGTTTGATTTTATTTTAAGTATTTTAGAAAATAAATCTTTCTGTTTATACTTATGTTTGCTTTATATATGGTAAGCATATGATGCATCCAATATGTAAAATTTCCAAATATACGGCATCAAATAATTTCAAGCAAAATTATTTTTGTTCTTCTGATATCGCGCCTTTTGTAAACATTTAGGTTGTAATTTTGTCAAAATAAAAAGTATCTGCAAATTTAACAGTTAGTCAAAACTTTATGTTAACTTAGTGTTTCTCATTCTAGGTTATATAATGCACTCCAATGAAAATAATAAAGATGTGTTTAAAATAAGTATAAGGGAAACACAATGGTACAATTTAGGAATGTAGAAAAAATATACAGATTTTACAATGCGAGATTGTCAATGCTACGCTCACACAAGAAACAAACCCATATTATATTTATATTGTGGACTCTAATGTCCTCGTGCTTCAATGTCTTTGCGCTCTAATGTCATCGCGCTCTAACGGCCGCGTTCCAATGTCTCATCCTGAACTTGCTGCAAATTATAAAGAGTGTAAAATATACACTTATACTCGATAGTATAATAAAAGAACGACTCAATAGCAGTATATATTGGCGAAGCAACAAACTTCAAGCACAGCAACAGACCATAAATGAACTGACAAATCAAACTAAATTTCTCAAGAAAGAACTGCGCCTGAAAAATGTTTTATAATAGTGTTATGGGACGTCAGAAGTCCATCTAATCATAAACAAAAAATCGAAACATTGCTGAAACATAATGAAACATGCTTATTTTAAAAACCCATTTCTTCAGCAAAAGCTTATTGAAAACATCAAATTTTTATATTTATACGACTAACCATCCCGACGAAAAACATGTGCCAAAGGAGTTTCAGGCATCCTAATGAGAAAACTAATTAAACATTAAATTTTATAAACGACTTTTTACCAGCTATAATTGGCACGGACTACGGGCTCAGCCTCAGCTACCTACTTCTCACCAAACTATCTCAATAATAAAGTGGACTTAGTCAGTTACTTCTGTTCTCTGAGCAGCAAAATCATACCAGAAACTAACTACAATACAAAACACGCAATGTGGAACCCACAGCTGCCCCATCTGGTAGAGAAAATGAATGCGCTGCAAGAATATCTATTTGGCTACCTGTTAATCTACGAACCTACTTATTGACCCAGCAATTCGGAAAGAAAGCAGATTTCTTCGTAATGAAGGATATTGCGTCGGGCCGTCTTACGGTTGCGTCGAGTTGAGATTTACACAAGACTTCTTTTCTATTAAAGCTGCAAAACGCCTCCATTTATTTAAAAAATCTTCCAGACTGGAAGTACTACAGTATTAGTGAATTAGTTTTGAAAATCCCATTAACATAATCGAAAATTTAGAGTTTTCTGTATTATGCTCCACTAAATCAGTGATCGGCGGTAATAAAAAAAATATTAACGAAAATAGAAGATTAAAAAGAATCTAACAGTCCACACAGTATCCTTCAGACAAAAGAGGCTATAGTAAAATCTTAAAACTTAAAATTCAATTAAAAGACAAATCGTTTCAGAACTATCTTACAAACGTAAATGCTACAGCAAACTCAGACTAAATACAGTAAAAAGCAACCAAAAACATCAAACGGCAGAACCAACCCATTTTCCTTAGGGGTTACATGGGTTTCAGAGGCCAAAAAAGTTCATTTTCTTGATTTTTTTACATATAAGGAATGCAATTTATTATTCAAATTTTTTTTGTACACATAAGGTAACTTTTGAACTATATTTTGTAAAATTTTGAAGATCAAATTCCCAAAATTAAGCCAGTTATACCCATTTTTCGGAGACATCTTGAAAAAAAGGTGGTTTGCCGTGGACAGAATTACTCACGACTGCTTCTAAAAAAAATACCTTCTTGTAGTATTAGAGTAAAACTCGTCCTTGGACGAAATATTTAAAAAAAAATTGAAAATTAATTTTTGGCAGAGATTTTAGCACAAAATGCAGTTTTGGGGTGAAATTTTCGGTATTTATTACCTTATAAAATTTTTTGTAGTTGAGGGAAAAAAATCCTTCATTCAAAGACTAGAAAAGATTATTATAAAGAAGTGTGCAAACTTTGAGCGATATCTGTCCAATAGTTTTCGATTTTGAAGTGTTTCGAGAAAAACGCATTTAAAGTTTTGTGTAGCTAAAAAATAACGAAAAGTAACAAAGGTAAGCAGCTGCGTCTATATACCTGCAGCGCTCTCGACAGTACAGTAAAAGGAGGGAAGATTCAAATGGCTCTAGCTCCTACAATGAATTTACTAAATTTACTTAAAGAGTTGTACTATCGACTAAAAAAAAATTGATTTTTTGAAAATCTGAAACCTATGTAACCCCTTAGCGCTGCTAGTATCATGCTACTAGCGCGGTCGCAGGTGGTGGATAGTGATGGCCTTTAGATATAAAGGTTAGCGGGAATACTTTAACGAATAAGCAGTTCTCGGCCAACCAAAAGCGAACGATTGCCGGTATAAGCGATCCTCCTGTACCTCGCCAACAGTCTCTTTGAGAATGAATGAGCGAATATAGGTAAAAATGCTCTCTTGTCCTTGAGGTAAGAAATCGCTTCTAGAGGTGGATGAATCAACAGAAGATTAATGGTATGGAAATGCAGAAGGCAGTGGAAAACTACTGCATTAAAGATCCTAATTGGATATTAATCATCAAGGCAAAGCGCAAGACGGAATTTATGGTCTTCCAGTTAGATTTCCGGGAGACTGCTTTAAGTTAACCTAAGAAATAAGAAGCCAATTTAAAGACACGACATTTTAGGATCGGATAAAGTATATTCCAAACAGGTAAGACCGTAAACATAATTCACAATTATACAATAACATCTTTGCTTGTATCTTATTATATATAGTATATAGGAGAAGACAGCACCCGTTACCAAAATGAAGCAGCAATGATAATGAAAAAAAGCTAGATGACTGTGAACTAGTATTTCTCCTTATATCAGACTAGATAGCAATAATGAAAATAAATTAAACATAATAGTTGCCTATGCACCAAGAGCAGAGAGATATGAAGATGAAAACCTCGACAACACACTAAATATACTAAAAACCACTAATAGTCAAGAAATGACACTAATTCTGAGTAACTTTAACGAGAACGTGCTGATGAAAATATAGTTGGCAACCTTGGACTAGGTAGCTGAAATAAAAGAGGGATCCGGTTAGTATAAAACCACTTACAGAAGTGTAAGGTCGAGTACCTCGAAATTCATCTAGGAAAATGGTCGACGTGGAAAAATCCGGTTTGGAAAAAACAAAAACAGATAGGTCTCAAGTTAAGAAACTATTACTGGCTGTTAGGTTGTAAATCAAAACTATTGCTTTTAAATACGTTTAGTCTGCAAATATGCTTTCATACTTATTTGAACGTACAGTCTTCAACTATGAGGTACAACAGTAAACTCAATAATTCAAATAATTGAAAGGTTTCAAAGCAAATATACGATGCACCGTATTATATTAGAAGTTCTGACATTTTAAGTGACTTAAAAGTAAGTTCAATATAAGAAAAAATAAGTAAGTACAGTAATAAATACCTAAACAGTCTATCAACTCACTGTGAATTTGATAAGCAATAATGTAAAGTCTTATAAATTTAAGATTTACACTACAAGATTTGTCACACACTTCTAATGCCTCTAATTTTGTTATAAAATTATCCCTGTTTGTTTTAATAAGTGATTAAGAGAGGCACCCAATGAAAGGTTTACTTCATGTCCCTATTTATGTCCTATTTTAAATCCATAACATAACTTTTGATGATTGCATATAATACAGATTGCAAGTAATAAGATATAAGCAATAAACTAAAAAATTATGTGCAGAAATAATTCTGCGAAATCGATTGAAGGTTATCGTATATTAAATACGGAAAAAATGATGAATAATTCAAACAAAACTTTTATAATTTTATCGACATAAAACTTTTTGGAATCCGAGTTTGTGTATTTTTTTTAATGATAAATAGGTAAGGAATGTGATCCGGCTCAATTGTTTTCGAGTCTTGAGAGAGCGAGGATCGCGTTTTCTACAAACCGTGTTTTGGTGACTTGTCACGGACTCGACAGCCAGCTTCCGTTAGAGCAACGTTATGCGGTAAAGTTTGGTGTCAAACTCAAAAAATCCGACATCGAGACTTTGAACCTGATAAACAAAGCTCTTCAGGAGGGAAGCCATGTCAAAGATTAGGATTTGTGAGTGGCATAAGATGTTTCATGAAAGAAGGAAAACCGTGGAAGACGAAGAACCCAAAGGACTCCCGTCACCGAGCCGTAGTGATTAAAATTTGGTGAAAGTGAAACAATTTTTGAATTCTGATTGGTGTTTAAGTGTTCGACTGATAGCACGAGTTGAATTTTCTAAAAATCATAGTGCATAAAAGCGCCCAGCCACACGTCGCTGCAGGTGAGGGAATTTTTGGCCAAGCACAACATGGAAACGTTGCTCCAATTACCATACAGCCCGGACTTAGCCCCGCCCGACTTCTTTCTGTTTTCAAAACTTAAATCGAGCCTGAAAGAAACCCGTTTTGGATCGGTGGGGAGAGTCCAAACTTCCGTGGCCAAGGCCATACACCGCATTTCAGTTTCTGCATTCCAGGAATCCTTTAAAGCATAGAAATCATGCTGGAAACGGTGTGCAAATGCATGAGGAAATCATTTTAAATGATTTTCAAGAAATAAGCTATTACCTGTAATACCTCTGTTATTACTGAATTATTCCCGAAAGACAATTAAATTCATTAAAGTAACTATTAGAGCAAATAATATTACACACATATAAAAATGAAAATATTTTTTCACAAAATACACATAGTTTTAGAAAGGTAGTTACATTTCGAATACACTTCTTTAAATAATTCTCATTTTAGTGTGTTGTACACTATGACATTTAAGTAAACGTAGAGTGGAACTACTGTAAGAGATTAGTTACCGTTACACGACGGAAACTTCGACCGTTATTTGGACGCAATAATGGGCCAAGTGAGCGTGTAATTTGTAATCTAGCACAAAAGTTTGAAACAAGTAATATGCTTATTGACAGAGCAAGGGTTTGCTATTAAAGCAACGGTTTTTCAGGAAACGATATAGCTCGAGTAAATGATAATGTTCATGAAAAATCAAGCATGTCAATTCTTAGCTGCTAATAGCAATTGAATCTTGCATATGGCACTAAAACAGACCACCAGAAACGCAATAAATGATTTTGTGAATCGTCAAAATTGTGAATCTAGGATAGTAAAGATCCAAGTGCTGTCTACAGAAAACCAATATATTCACAAAAATGCATTGTTTGGTTTGAATTGTGAACTGTAGAAATCGTTGGCTTATATTTTTTCAGGGCCAACCTGGCAACGCTGTTACGATATTGGGAGATGCTAAAAACGATTTGAACTTGAATAATATGTGGTTTTAATAGGATAAAGTAATATATCACACGGCATGTAAACACTCACTTTACTGTAAATTAAATTTCCTGGTTGTGTTATCTTGCATCTTAACCACATGTAACAACATTAGTTTTTTTCTTTTGGGGATATCTGAAGGAAACGGTTTATGTCGATAAACCTGCTACGATGCCAAAGTAAAAAGCAAACAGCAAATGTATAATTGTTAAAATAGAGCCGAATTTATTGGAAACAAATATGAAAAACTTTGTTGAGAGAATAGTCGCATATCAGCGGAGCCGTGTAAGGCAGCGTTCTTTAAAAGTGCACACATTTTCCAATGAATTTAAATTTACCCTATCCGACTACTAGTTACTAGGAAAAAAAACAGAACAAATAATATAATATTGCATATTAATAAGAAAGAACAAGAAATCATAAAAGAAGAAATAACACTCTATGTGGTTCAAGGCTTACGACTACTAAAGGTCGCGAATTAGCTAAGGTCATTCCGAAAGAAAACTATTCATTTTTATCTACCAACTTACTGGCCGTCTGACCCAACCAAAACACCAGATCTGCTAGACTTCTTTGTAACCAAAGGAATTTCACAAGCATATACAGGAGTAATTCCGAGCTACGATCTCACCTCAGACCATAGTCCTATAATAGTAACTATAAGCACATCAGTGATAACCAGAAAAACAACCCCCAGACTTCACAATTCCAAAACAAACTGGGATATGTAAAGTCAAATAAAACACAACATAAGCCTAACTGGACAACTACAAACACCAAAAGATATTCTTAATGAGACGGAGAATTTCATCCACCTACTTCAGGATGCTGTCAAACTTTCTACTCCACGAATTGAACCCCACCGAATAGTAAATAATATACAATGCGAAATTAAAAAACTAGTAGCAGAGAAACGGAGAACTAGATCTATCTGGCAACAAAATCCCATGCCGGATAGCCGGAAAAAATACAATCAGATAAGTAGCAAATTGAAAACGAAGCTTCAGGAAATGAGAAATAATTCATTCGAAAAATTTGTGTCAAATCTGTCCAGGCAAGACAATTCGATCTGGAATCTTATTAAAAATAGGAGTAAACCCAAACTAGCGATACCACCTATACGTGAAAATTTTACTCCACCGGGTCCGTGGGCCAAAAGCGACAAAGAGAAAGCCGCCTTATTTGCGAAGCACTTATCAAAAGTATTTACTCCTCACAACAACGATCAAGTTCCAGAGGTAGAGCAAGAACTAGCCTTACCTATTCCTACACATGAACACCTAAGACTCTTTACTCCAAAAGAAATTAAGAACGAAATTCTAAAACTAAACGAACAAAAGGCACCAGGTATTGACTTAATCACAGCCAAGATGATTAAAGAACTTCCACGGAAAGGACTAGTTAAACTAACGTATATATACTGGCCCAAATATTTGAAAATTGCCCAGATAATAATGATACCGAAACCCGGAAAAAATCCGACGGACGTTACATCATACCGTCCTATTAGCCTATTGCCAATTCTATCAAAGCTCCTCGAAAAGCTTATACTTAAGAGAATCGAACAAGACTTAAATCCAGATGACTGGATTCCAGACCACCAATTCGGGTTCAGACATGCCCAATCCACAGTACAACAATGTCATCGGTTAGTGCACAAAATCAATCAGGCCATGGAAAACAAACAATACTGCACAGCCGCTTTCCTAGATGTAAGTCAAGCCTTCGATAAGGTTTGGCACCCAGGTCTACTCTACAAAATCAAAAACACCCTTCCAATTCAGTACTTTTCCATACTTAAATTGTATTTACAGCAACGAGACTTTGAAACTAAAATAAATGGGGAAACCTCCGAACGATATTATGTACAATCAGGAGTACCTCAAGACAGTATCCTCGGCCCCCTTCTCTATGTGATTTATACAACTGACATACCGCTTTTTCAAAATACAACTATGGGCACTTTTGCAGATGATACTGCAATATTGGCAACTGAGAATGATCCAATAACTGCTGCATCAAAACTTTAGCAGCACTTAAACCTCATAGAGGATTGGCTGTTAAAATGGAAAATAAAAGTCAATGCATCAAAATCGGCACACATAACCTTTACGCTAAGGAAAGGGAATTGTCCAAACGTGAACCTTAATCACTTCAACATACCACAACAGGAAGTAGTGAAATACTTGGGGCTCCATCTGGATTCGAAATTAAACTGGAAACAACACGTAACAAAAAAAAGGAAACAAATTGAATTAAAAATGAAAGACCTTAATTGGCTAATAGGTCGTAATTCACACCTATCAACTGACAATAAATTACTTATATATAAAACCGTCATAAAACCCATATGGGCTTATGGAATTGAACTTTGGGGATGCGCGAGCAAGTCCAACACAATTATAATACAACGAATCCAGTCCAAAATCCTTCGTACCATAGTAGATGCACCCTGGTATGTCACCAACCACACATTACACACATACCTCAATATTCCATACATAAACACAGTTATTCAAAAACGAGCCACCTTACACCACGGAAAGCTCGAAGCTGATCCCAATGAACTACTACGACATCTTCTACAACCCATAGTAAACAGACGATTAGGAAGATTTTGTCCACAGGACCTTCTATGAATCCGAGGCGAAGTCGCTGGATGATGAACCTCTTCATGCCATTCTCTTGTATAATATAAATAACATTATACATAACATCAAATTAGCTTATAGAATGTATTTCCTGATTGCTAATAAAGTTTAATAAAAAAAAATTCTATAAAACCCTGCCTATCATTTCCTGGGTATCATTGGCAGTTTCTTCAGTTGAAACCCATAAAAAAGCAATGGGGCGAACTTTACTTGTCGCGTGACATTACTTATATCAATGATTTTTATGTTATACTGGTAGAACAGATACCCCTTACATTTTTTTTAAACTGTTAAATGGCACTTTACTATAACCATACGGCGGTCACAATATATGACTTTCAACTGCATTAGCGAAGAAATTAGGAGCCGAATATTAAATTGTGTATATATATATATATATATATATATATATATATATGTGTGTGTGTGTATATATACCGCTCGGTGTTGTAATTGCATTTGAATATCTTAGTTATTAGGTTAGAGATTTAATTTTTTATGCTGCTTATTACTAAATACTCTTAATTGAAGCTACTCTAGTTGCGTTCTCAATATCCTTTTTATTTTATTTGTTTGAAAAACTAGATATTGACTAAAAAAAGTTTCGATTTCATTGGCTCACTGCGTGATCGCAATGACTCAGAGGGGCACGGGGCGCATGTTCATCGGTAGTGCTGCTTTCTGATATATAGCCGCTATGGGGAGTTCCTCGAGAACGAACCGTGCATTTTGTTTGCGAGAATTTTACAAAAAGATAGATTCGGAGATTATTGCATGGAGAAAGTTCAGTAATCATCATAATTTGCGTCATATAAATCAAGTGACAAGTGATACTCTCATCAGAAAGTGGGTGCATAAATTCGAAGAAACCGGTTTAACTATGGATAGACCTAAGTCGGGACAACCAAGGTCATCAAGATCTACCGGAAACGTAGAGAGCGTATGACAGTCTGTTCGCGAGACTCCTGACCTACCTGTTCGTAAACGGGCAAGTGTTTCGTACGTGCCTCGTTCTTCAATACCGCATTCTGAGCAAATATTTGTGTCTCCACACCTATAAAATTTATTTGGTGCAAGAATTAAAGCCAGACAGAGGCTTCAATTCGTTAATTGTGTAACTTAGTATTTTAATTCATTCAACATTTTGTTTTCGAATTAAACACATTTTCACCTCAATAGCTACGTTAACAAACGGAACTACCATTACTAAAGCGCCACAACTCCACAATGCAAACATGAGAAACCCCTTCATGCCCCAAAAGTGACGGTATGGGCTACAATGTCAACGCGAGGAACTTATTTGAAGATGAAAGGGGCCGCGCGTTAATAGTGAATTCAGAGCGTTATGTAGAGATGCTGAACAATTTCTTGGTACCTGAACTTCTGGGTATAATCAAAGAACATGGTTTCAACAGGATGGAGCAACATCGCACACTTCTAACATGTCTCTACTACGACTTTGTAAAATTTTTCTCTGTAAATTGATTTCCAGTAGAGATGATATAAAGTAGCCTCCACGCTGCTCTGATTTGAATCCTATGGATTGTTTCTAATGGAAATATCTCAAATAAAAAGTGTGCAGTACCAATCCGGACTCTCTAGTTTAAAAGAAAGAAAATATCCCCCAAGAAACGGCATATTTATATGACATTATTTTTAAAAAATAATTTCCCAGTCTGTATTTTAATAAAAAAAAGTTTTTCTTTTGGGACACCTTATGTATTCTTACTTTTTCCTCTTTCCTAATTTTTATTTATTGTTACTCCCTCATCTTTGCATTTTATGTCACGCTCTACGTTCATTGTATAAAAATTTACTGTGTTGTTAGTTCTATATATTAAATATTGTTGTGCATGTACCTATATTATTGTACATGTATTGATTTATTATAAGAGTACAATTTTCTAGCCTTTCCTCAAAAAACTTTATTTTGGACCTTGCCCGAGTTTTTTTTCGCGAAATTCCTTTTAAATTAATTTGTAATTCAGTAAAGTTTTATTTCATTACTGTTGATTTATTTTTCTACTATAAGACAATTTTTTTGTGAAAAAATTTATAGACATCTTGTTAATTGATTATACGATTAAATTTTCTCTTGGTAATAAAAGTGCGTTTTTGTTTTTGTAATAAATAAACAACGTTTTTATTACTATCCCAGTTACAATGTTTTATATTTTTATATTTTTAGAAGATTTTATTAACGTACCGTAATGTGTTAAAAAACTTTATTTTCAAATCGTATTATTGTATGTGATTCTAGCTAGCAATATAGAGAATGTTAACTTCTTTTTTTAATATTTTGGATATGGTATATGTTGTAATGTCCAATTAATTTATAGTGCTGTACTGATTTACTAAAATTTTGTCGAACCTAAGAAATTGCTTATTGCATACTTAATAGACCAAGCATTACAATAACATAGAAGCTATCTTTTTATTTAATATTCCAAGGACCCACTTTCGTAACTAAAAAATTAGTAACAGAAACTAAATTCTCATCTCTAAACAGACAATACAAAAACATTAATCGAAAACTAGTATATACACTCGTTATGTTCTCTGTTTAATCACAGCTAATAATAAAAAGTTCATCCTTCCTATGTGCAATGAATTCCTTCCAAATTATGGCCAGTTAAAACAGTGGATCAGCATTAAACTTACGTAAGCCTTAAACTTTTATAACTCTAAAATTATTAACTAGAGACAGTATATAATGTTGATTAGTACCAGAGAGTTACTACAGTTGAAGCTAAATTAGCTTCCATTCAGTCCACATAAAAATAGAGATATTTTTTTCAATCAGTAGTCAAAATTTAATTAACTAATAAATCGGAACAAAAAAGCACTGCAATAGTTTAGTAATAATAGAACATAATAAAATACGAGAAGAAGAAGAAGAATTGCAAAACATATTACAAGAAATAGAACCATTGTAGAAAAAAATCAGGATTAACAAAATTTATAACAGCTAATAACAGCCATAGTCGTAACGAAATTAAAACAAAAGAAATAAAACAAGCCAAAGAACAAAAAAAAACTGATGGACATAGGACCAACGGTTTTACTGAAGGGGAAAAGAAACGTAATAGAATACACAAAAATAAAAAATAACAGAAAATTTAAGATAATATAATGAAAACGAAATAGAGAAAGCCATAGAAATTGCAGATTAAAATACTTAATGCTAATTCTTAGGTAAATAGTTTCCATAAAACTAAAAGAAACAAAGAAATATAGTGGAATTATTTTTGTAGAAAACTATATGCTTTAAAAATAAATATTAAAGTAAGGGAATGACGCAATATTTCCAATAAATAAAAGATGTTAATATAATCCTCATTATCATAAATTTATAAACTTTTAATGACGGTAATAATCAACCGACTGACATTAAAATGAAATGCTTAATAAGCTAAAAAGCTAAATTCCAAAAAGAATATAGTCCATTTGATCACCTACTAACGATAAGGATATTAATCAAAAAGAATAATGAATCTGATTGTCATTATTGATTATAAAAGAGCTTTCGATAACGTGGAACTGTAGACTGTGGAAAGATCCATGAACAACTGTCGAATTTATTCTCGTTACAGAACACATAAAAAAGTAATTATAACTCTACAGTTAGGTAAAGACACTACAAATCATATCATTAAAAAGAGGCATCCGGCAACGCGAGGTCATTTATCCAAAGCTCTTCCCGCCAGCAATGGAAGACATGATTAGGCAGCTCTGTCACACAAATAAACAAATATAAATGGAGAAAAGTTAAACTACCTTAAGTATGCAGATGACATCGAACTCATCATAAAAAACTTTGAAGAATTTCAGAACATGGTAACACAGCTATCAAAAGCATCAATAAATAGACCACACAATTAATATGTCTAAAACCAAGATAATGACCAACAAATGAAGTAAGAAAACTAAGCTTTAATATGCCGACTTTGGGACATAAAATAAATATATTTATTTTGAACAACTACTCAGAATAAATAAAGAGACCAAAAATTGAAAGTACAAGAAAATATTGATTAGCCTGGGCAGGTTTTGGAAAATTAAAAAGAGTATTAAAAATCAAAATACTTCACTATTTTAGAACCTGAGTATTCTACCAATGACAATGACTGAAGCAAACAGTTTAAAGTTGCAAATAAAGGAAAGATTAGTAATAGTTGTAAAACTATTAGATAAGTAATCAAATATCTGGATCACACTAATCATAAAAGTTAAAGATGCAAGATGCAGAAACCGAATTGCAAGACATAAACCAGGTAACCAGACCAAAGATGAAATATAGACATACAACAATCGAGGTCATAGTTATGAAAAAGATCAACAAGACGATCACAGATGAGATCTAGAAAGAGTGAAATAAAAATAATTTTATTGTTAGAAGCATATCAAGAATTGCTGTAAGTCTGCATTAATAGTGAATAAAACAAAAAAAAAGAATTCAAATATATGATAGTTATAATAGTTGGTGTACAATGTAAAAAACTTTAACTGGTAAGCAGTTTAATATTATAGAGAATATTAAATTTGTTTTGCTAATTGCAAATCGCGTTAGAATTTAGTCAAGTAATTAAATTTATTATAATGCCCTAAAGTTTTTAAATAAAAATAAATAAACAGGTTTGTTTTAATAAAAGATAATATTAATAAACGAGTTAGTAACTTTCGCCGTAAAAAATTTTGTTAGGGTATAAATTTAAAAGTTAAGGTTAGTTGTTACACGTAGATAATAATAATAATGAGCGTAGTTTTGCCTTCAGGATACAATTAGTGCGGCACAGACTTGTTAAAATTGTTGTTATTGCATTAAATGAATAACTATAAAGTATCTACATAAACATTTCAGAATAAATGCAAATACTTCTATTAGAAGTATTATCAGATTTATGTGCTCAAACATTAAAACATTTAGCAACGAAAATTTATACCATCCTCCTTACGATAGTATAGAGAACTTAAAAGCTGATAGGGTGTGTCAAACAGATTAATCCGATTTAAAAATTATTGTAACTATTCAACTTTTAATCCTTTTTAATGGAATAATGTACTGTTAGAAAAAGGAAATTTTCGAGTTTCACGCGGTTGTTGATAGGTAGCACCTAGCTTCGTTCACTTGCCACTACAGTGTTTGTCAAGATGGCGACTGGACAAAAGAAATCATTTTGTGTTCTACGTTTTGCGGAGTGTGAGTTTATAACAACCGTTCAGTGTGATTTTCGGCGACAATATGGTGTCAAACCTCCTATCCCTCAGAGCATTAGGCGATAGTATAGACAATTCCGATTTGTATAAAGGAACACCCAGTGTTCGTATTTATATTTGATATGTAAAAAAACTTTAAGATTAGCCCTGTAAAATAAAATTAATCTTAAATGCCCATGTTTATTCATATCATAAAAATTTCAAATTATTATTCTTTTTGAAACACCTCTCATATGTCTGACAGTACGTATATAACTAACTGAAAAAGTTACATTGTTAAAAAAACCAAAAGATAAAACAAAATTAATACATGTGATTGATATCATTAATAGTATTTTTACAATATAAGCATGAAATCTATCTATTTTTTCAAAAGTATATCTAATTTTTAGTCTCTATTCACTAATGACCTTAGTCTTAAAACAAACTAAAAAAGTAAATTAAAGGAATAGTTAATAAACTCCTAATCAATATGCTTAAATCGCGCTATTAGCATAAATCGCTAGTAAATTTAGTTAGTGATAAATAATTCTTCGTTCTCAAACTATTCACATATTAAAAACCAAATTCTAAAATAATGACAGCGATGATATTTTCGAATTAAGTAGGAAAATAGATGCTAATACGATAGATTTACCATAAAATTAACGTAAAAAGATAACTAGTAATAACAAGAAATTTAATTCAAGTACCCATTCTAGTAGCGGCATTACAAATGATATCGCTCACAAACCTAATAGGAAAAATTTAAATGCTATACGTACTTACTAATGGATGAGTGCTAGTAAATGTAAATTGTATATTTCACATCCATCATATTAATATACATATAAGTAATTAAAACTATAAACATTTTAAAATTCGTTTATATTTTATTTTTACTATAATATAACGTAACTAATAAAATTGTTGCAAATTGATATTTAATCACATTTTAAATACATGATAATATAATTTTGTTATTATGTGTTTGTAGTGCGTTGTGTTGTTAATTATTTTTACCAGTCGATCATATAATTAATAGTATCATATTGTGCTCATTCAATTTTTTTCTTTTATATTTAGTAACTCTGTGCTAACTTTATTTTTGTGTTACTACGTATCGCTTTTAACAACTTTATACAATTTTATTGCTTCAGTATTTTATAAAAAAAAAAAATTAAAATAAAAAGCAATCAGAGCTGTTGGTAATCAGGGGTTACTTTAGAGTCGAGTACGAGCAGTGTTACAGTGCAGACGTTCCTTGGCCTGCCTGATATCAGTGCGATACGCTTGACCTTAAAGCTATCCGTAGCTAATATTGTAAGTAAATTTTATTTTACTTATTCGCAACAAAACTAATACAATCTCGGTAAATGAATTAAAAATGGATTATGAAGCGCATAATAAGCGCAAAATAGACAGTTTAACACCGCCCGTTAATGAAGTCCAAAAACGGTGTGCATGGACCACCCAAGATTTATTAACCAGTAATAAATTCTATCTACCAGCCCATTTGGAAAATACATTAGCTGATGGCGAATCTTCCAACAAAAATGACTCAAACGTGTCCGATAAAACACAATCACAGCCAGAAACTCATAACATACCAACCATCAAAGTCCCACCTATCTACTTACCAAACACCTTAAATCATAAAGCCTTAATTGAAGACATACAAAAACTAGCTGCTGGAACCTTCACAACAACGTATAATACAACCACATTACGAATCAATTTAACAAAAGACGAAGATTTTCAAAAATTAACCAAACATTTTACAGAAAATCAAATCCAATATCATACTTACCAAAACCAAAATGACAAACCAATTTCCGTAGTAATTAAAAATGTTCCATTTTCTCTGACAGATGAGGAAATCAAAACTGAGCTAGCTAGACAGGTGCCTGTGACAAAGGTAACACGATTGTACACCAGAGATAGAAAACCTCTACCTGTTTGTGCACTAGAGCTAATCAATAACGAGCAAGCGAAACGTATATATTCACTAAAAGCAATTTTTCACTCCGTAGTTACTGTTGAAGCTAGAAGAAAATCAAAGAATATACCTCAGTGTTACAGATGTCAACAGTATGGCCATACTAAAATTATTGCAGTCTAAAACCAGTTTGCGTAAAATGTGCTGGTAATCATCTACATTCCGAATGTCAAAGAGGCCAAATGAACCACCAAAGTGTGCTAACTGTGGAGGCAACCCAGCGCAAACTATCGTGGCTGTTCACACCATATTACACTACTAAAACAACGGACTCGAGCCCAACCTAGAAACTCGTACATCAATAACACACAGACCTTTGCAGATAAGCTTAAAAGCGGACTCGCCCAGAACAACAATATTACCTCCTCATCCACTCCATCAGCATTACCCGACAATCTCATTCAAACTCTCCTTAATCTTATTACGCCGTACCTTAGCCAAATTAAAACATTCATTATTAGCACTCTCTTACCAATGCTTATCAATGGACCTTAACCAAAGCAAACTAATACAAAGTTTAACCATCCTTAACTGGAATGCAAATGGAATCAACAATCAGCGCTCTCTATTTATTGCCTTTTTAGCGAGATACAATGTGGACATCGCCTGCATATCAGAAACGCATCTTGATGAGACCATAAAATTTCGAATCCCAGGTTATCATATCTATCGCAAGGATCGAAACTCCAGAGTAGCAGCTGGTGGCGTAGCGATCATTATTAAAACGAAATATGAACACATTCAACTTCCAGAAATTGTTAACTTAAAAATTGAACTTATCTCAATAAGGGTTAAACTCGATGATCAGAGTAGTGTAATAATTGCTTGTGTCTACAGGCAGCCAGACACAAGAATTGCTGAGGAAGATATAAAAAGAATTTTGACACTACTGAATCAGTACTAGTTTTAGGAGATATGAATTCCAAAAATACCCTGTGGGGATGCAGAGCCATAAACCCCGAAGGTATTAAACTGGAAAGTCTTGCCATAGCAAACACCTTCCAAATTTTGGCACCAGATGATTACACCTATTACCCGTACCGAGAAGACCACCAGCCTGACATACTCGATATTGTTCTCCTGAAAAACTTTGGTAAACCTTTCTTTCAAAGTGTCATTCCAGAACTAAATTCTGATCATCTCTCAGTACTGGTGTCATTCACCAACACATTAATCATTAAACAATCTACTCCAAAATTAATTAATGGCAAAATCGATTGGAACGTATTTCAAACTCAGCTCAATAGTAAACTCCACTGCAATCACTTGTACGCCCACTCACAACACACAAATCATAAACGATATTGAACGAAGGGTGCCAATTCCAGATGAAATTCAACCAACTTCACCTAACGAACTGAAGGATATTATCGAAAAGCTCCCCGAAAGGAAATCTCCTGGCCACGACTTGATCACCAATACAATTCTTAAACACCTCACATTGATGGCTATAGCTTATCTATGTACTACCTACAATGCCTGCATGAGACTAGGGTACTTTCCAGAGTCCTGGAAACTTGCGCACATTCTAATGTTCAGAAACCAGGAAAAACAAAACAAAATAAGCAGCTACAGACCCATAAGTCTGTTAACGTCGTTATCAAAAATTCTTGAAAAAATTGCTTACAACCGCTTGCTAGAACACATTGAAAATCTCAACATCTTGCCTAAATTTCAATTTGGCTTTAGAAAAGGCCATTCAACAAGCCATCAACTACAAAGAATCAACGAGCTTATCGAACTCGGATTTCATAACAAACATTACACTACAGCAGTTTTTCTTGACATATCACAGGCATTCGACAAGGTGTGGATCGAAGGCCTCAAAAAAAAGATCCTAGACATAGCCATGCCTGTATACCTTAAAGCACTTATTTTCTCCTTTCTAGACAATAGAACCTTTGCAGTTAACACAACACTGTCCGAAACCAAAATGTGTCGAGCGGGAGTCCCACAAGGAAGCATTCTGGGCCCAGTGCTTTTCAACATATTTACTTCTGACCTACCTGAGCTTAATGCAACAATTGCTACCTTTGCGGACGACACTGCCGTATTTACCCAAGCGGACAATCTTATTGAAGCAATCGCGATGCTGCAGAATGCAATTAACAAGTTATCTTCCTGGTATAAACTCTGGAACATCACCATAAACCCCGACAAATGCCAAGCGAAAATCTTCACTTTGCGAAGAATCAATAATCCTCCTTGTTTACGCATTGACAACACCGCAATTTGTTGGAATCCGAATGATGGTGCAATCAAATACCTAGGGATATATCTCGATACCCGTTTAAGTTGGAAATACCACATAAACCAAAAACTTACCCAAGGATACACTAGATTAAAGCAGCTATACCCGCTCATTAATCGCAAGTCTAGTCTCAAAATTAAATGGACAGTTTTATTGTATAAAACCTTATTACGACCTCTTATATTATACGCATCACCAGTGTGGTGCAATACATCGAAAACACACTTGCAAAAAATTCAACGCTTTCAAAACAAGGTGTTAAGAATTGCTGTAAACGCACCGTGGTATATACGTAACACTCAGCTACACGAAGAGCTAGGCATCCTACCCGTCGATCAGTTTGCTAAAAGATGTGCGGAAAAATTCATCTTAAACTCAAGTGCGTGTAGTGGCGCGGTTCATTATCAACGCAAATTACCCCAGGATATAGTGCTAACAAATCCTATTAACGAATAAGCCAATACCAACAAGTTAAATTATTGTGACCATTATTTTGTCACACAAGTTTTGTTTAGTGTTATATTAACATTTCTATTACCAATGCTATGTATAACAAAAATGTTTGCTGATCTGGCAATATTTTAAAATAAAAAAAGGGGTTACTTTAAAAATTACGTCAAAAGTATTCTACGGATATTTAAATTTTATTTTCAACAACATACCTGTTTATTTAATACATAAATTCTATTTAATAAACATGCTGCTAATTACTGAATTTTTTTACTAACCTATTTTTACCTTGATGATCAGTTAAACTACTTTAAAAACTTAAAGTGAAGTTTATAAATCTTGTAAGAGAATAGGTGGGATGAAAATTAATAATGATATAAGATTCTATAAAATTGCATTACATGAGCAGTTCGTTAGAAAAAGATAAACTATATGCGTTTCACCCATCTATATTGTTTATACTAAAGTAAGTGTGGAAATGATAACATAAGAATGGTAACATTGTGTTGTCCAAAACGTTTTTATGTTTTATAGACAGATTTATTTATTGCAATAAAATATCGGTTATTGAAAAATCTGAGTTAATCGATCTAATTTTCAAAAAAGTTAATCCAAACGAGGTTAATGATAAATATACTTATGATGTTGCATAAACAGTACAATCTAAATTTAAAAGTGACTATAGTTTTATCATAATTTGTGGAAATTATGTCAACAAAGTACAAATAGTAGTCAAGAACAATTTTTTACAAAATGTACTCTAGATTGGTTCAACGTTTAGTGATTTACATTATTGATAACATCGCCTAGTTAAAGATTTTAATTTAATAGGTAAACATTGATAGAAGAAATGGAAAACAAAATGCAGATATATGGGCCTACCAATAGAAGACGAATATATATATTCCTTATTATTTGCAGATGATCAAGTGATAATGGCGGTTGATTAATACGACATAAAATATATGATGCAAAAGCTTATAAACACCTATAAAGCAAATGGTCTGAAAATAAATTATAAGAAAACCAAAATGTGATGACTTTAAATACTTAGGGAGCATAATATCATCATGAGCAAATTTATAAAAAGATATTGTGAGTAGGATGGGATAGGCTAGACAAGCTATATAAAGACTAAATTCGTTACTGTGGTCAAAAAGCATGTATAATAATATAAAAGTTAGAATCTATGATAGTGTAGTGCAAAGTATACTAATATATGGCTCGGAGACTTGGGAATTATCTAAAAGAAATAGATAACAAATAAATGGATTTTCTTCAAAGAGGATGTATAGTGTCGAGATTAGAACACGTAACGAATGCAGAAATAAGAAACAAAATGCAGAAGAACTCAACATCCATAGTTGTTGACAAGACTCTTATGGTATGGACACATGCAAATAATGAACACAAACAGATGGCCAAATCGAATACTAAAGTAAAACCCGCCAGGACGACGAAGACGAGGCAGACCTCCTGATACGTGGATAAAACAAGCGAAAGAGGGCATGAGAAACAGGAACCTTGAAGAAGGATTATGGAATGACAAAGACTACTGGCGTTTGGAATGGGAGAAACGGCATAGGCCGCAAAATACTCGCTATAAAAAAGGTAAACATTGACTATTCTTTCTAACATTGTCACCCAAGGTCGTTTTTCAATTTCAATTAATGGGATGGAAAGTGGAAGCAAGTGCTCTTGATTACAGAAATAATTTTATGACTATGTTTTTATTAAGTATGGCAAGTGCAAACTATCCAATTATCCCTTAAGTGAATAAGCTATCCTGTCCTTATAACATTTGTTATACCTTAAATGGTTACCTTCAGTATCATTCTTTTCGGAAATCTAGCTAGGCAGCTAAAGGTAGTTAAAGCGTTATCCACAGTTGTATTATCAAAGTCCAAGATTATACCTTCTGAACTACAGGCCCTAAACACTCTTTAAAGAATTTATAATCTCATAGGCAATGAGGATAATATTATAGTTATTTTTAAGACTTCAAATTATATCAGTAAAATGGAAAATTTACAAAAGTAACTAGATTATCATAAAGTGCTGAACAACTTATCTTAAAAAAAATTAAAATCCACATTATCAACTATGATCTATTCCTCTATAGCAAAAACTTTCTCACATACCAAGAAAATGTTGAAAATTACATGGTCTATCAAAAATTTACAAGAAAAGTACTCCGACAACTTATTGTCAGCATTCCGGTGGGAAAAATCCTTCAGCCCCTCACAAAAAAAACCCAACATATGTTCAAAGTTCTTACTACTTCATAAATATTCTCAAATTCGTTCTTATATGTAAAGATGACTTAATGATTAGTGTTTATGCTGTCTTTCTATATACCAATGTTTCAATTCCTGAGGCTTTGTGATTCCTATAATCTACTAACAATCTAAACAATCACAGCCTTAAAATAAGTAAGCATTGTCAGCTGACTTAGCAGTGCAATGATTTTAGCAACTCTTTTAATACTCACTACGTACATTACCATCTAATAGATAAAAATTGATCTGTAATTAAATTGAATACATAAGAGAAAAGCTTTTTAAATCTTATATTTAGCATATGCCGTATTCCCTAGTTAGATAAACATTTTTCTTCGTAAATATAAATTTTAAAAGACCACATAAAAGTAGGACGAGAGTTTACTCAAAGCTCCTTTACGTCGTTTATGTTTACAATTTTCACTAAAGCAACAAAAAATAAAAAATCGCCTATATTAGATTAATAAATTTTTGTTTGTAAGTGCTATGCCCTTACTGCTATTTGCTATAAAATCCTCATTTGCAAATAAATTTTAAATTATCTCTTCCATTTGCATTAACCATGTAAAATAGTCTCTACGATTTTGTTTTATTTTGTATGTTACTTTGTGCAAACAATTTTGTCGTAAATGTATCCTAAAGTAAAAAGTATTTTTTATTTGCCTAAGCACATTTGTACCTGGAAAACATAGAATCTAGTGACTATTCCTTATCCTATACTAAGGCAAGTAATATAATCGGCGGAAATTTGACCTACCCAGTTTTTCACATTTCTGGACGCATTATAGCCTCAGGACACCAAAAAAGTTGGTTTGAGCCATTGGTTCGTGTGTGTGTGTGTGTGTGTGTGTGTGTGTGTCGGTCTGTCAGTAAACAGGATATCTCGAGAACCATAAAAGCCAGAGACTTTAAATTTGGTATGCAAGTTACTTGCAGGTGAGGGACGCAGTGCGAAGCTTTTGGAAAAAATCGGCATAGCCGTTTGGTCGCAAGGTCGCAAAATCGGTCGCAAAGCGGTCGCGAATCTAAACGGTTGAAGATACAAAAAATTTATGAGAATAAAAATGATTTGTTATCATGAGATAAACATGAATTTAAAATAAAAGTCGGTAAAATAGGAACTCGAAAAAAAAATTGAACCTCAGGATTTTTAATATACCGGGTGTTCATAAAATGTTTCGGAAAATTTATATGACCAGATAGATTAGACCGAGACGAACAAAAAATTACAATGAAATTTTTTGATCCGAAGTCAAATAAATAAGTTATAGCCGATTAAAAATTAATTAAACGGACCAATCACAGCGCGCTCGGAGAGCTTCCCAGCCGACTACGAGAGGACATGGGGGAGCGCTTGGCCGCTAGGAGGGAGCATGTATGTATTATAATTAATAAATGTTTATCTAACCTACGAGTTCGGGAACAGGCCAAAAAGTGACCTCGTGACATTTACATAGAGATATGCTGTGAACATTGTTTTATTGCCTTAAAGTTTTATTCATTTAAGTTTGTTGGGTGATGGGAAGTGTGTGGGAAATGTGATGAGTCAAAAAAACTTACGCTGTGTAAGAACAAAAATCTCTATGTAAATGTCGTGAGGTCACTTTTTCATCTGTTCCCGACCTCGTATGTCAAAATGCTTGGTGCCATTGTATTCAGCGTGTCCTAATTAGTATAGATCAACCTTTATCTTATAATCCCGAGAAGTCACATGTCGGGGTATAGGAAACCACCTTAGCCTTTCTCCATTCGATTCATCTCCTAAGAAGGTTAGATAGGAGTAAGTTTTTGAAACCCAAAAATTAAATGCATGACACTTAATTGTATCAGAAATAAAACGTACTACTTGTATAAATTGTTAGTGAGCGTGGGTATCAAACTTAATCGTTTCAAAACATACAATAAATCACTTTAAAATTTAAAATTAAATACATGAGCAAATAGAAGAAAAGTAATTAATATGTAAGTACATAAAGCATATCATACTTAATTTTACAATCTTCGTGATAAATTATTGGATGCTATTAATACAGTTTTTTATATGACAGTGGAGTAAGAGGAAGTTCGGGATATTGGACAACGAAAAGAAGAAATAATAGCAAGTGACATATCAGTGGTTGAGAAAAGAAAAGAAAGAATCTTAAGAAATTAAAGTTTCCGAAAAGCGCCTAGAAAGATTATCAGAACTTTTAGCTTAGATTCAGTTATTGACTTTGAGCATAGCCAGGCATTCAAAATCTGCTTGTTTTATATATATTACGTGTGATTGCTGTAGGTTTTTTGAAGCCAATGGAAGAGTTTTCCGTGATTTGATAAAAAGCTGAATGTTCATTAGAGATTTTTATGAGTAATTTACTTCTTCTTCTTCTTTATCACGTGCCCTTGTGCCTTAAAGCCCCGGACTTGTTGCCTAGATCTACTTCTTTCAGTGTTTTCGATCTCGGGCCAGCCTATTTATTTCTCGTTACTCAGTTCTCCTTTCTCTTGCCGTTCTGTTTATTCCTTCTATCAATTTTATATTGGGCCTCTTGTTCCCCCTGGTTTTGCTTCAAGTACTTGTTTGGGAATTTTTTCTGAATTTATTCTAAGCACATGTCTATAACAACCCAACTGCCTGTTCTTTATTCTTCCATTCAGGGGTATTTGCTCCACTTGCTCTTTGATTCGGGTGTTTCTTACTCTATCTCTTCTTGTTTTGTTGACCATTTTTCTTAAAAATTTTAATTCTGCCGCTTGTATGTGGCTTTTGTGTTTCTCCGCCATAGTCTAGCTTTCAGTTCCATAGTCAGGATATCAACATACAATGCATTATATATCTAGAGTTTTGTTTTATTTTGAATTTATCTTTTTTCTACTATGTGTTGTTCATTTGGTAATAGGCGTTGCTTGATTTCTTAATTTTATTGCTGATTTCCGAGTCGTTCGTTCCGTTACTTGAGATGATTGCACCTAAGTATTCATACTCTTCTACTACTTCTAGTACTGCTTCCTTGCAGCGAATTCTAATATCCTCTTCGCGTTCTTTGTTTGTTATTCTCATTATCCTATTTTTTTATGTATTTATCTTAATCCCTTTTGCTTGTATTTGTTGTGTCCACACGTTTATCGCTACTTGTAATTTTTGTTGAGAATTTATTATTATGAGGATATAATCTGCATATATTACTGCTTGTATGTATATATCGGTACTAGATTCCTGTACCGGATGTTGTTTACATTTTTTTATAACGCTGTTCATCAGTATATTAAAGAGTAGGGGACTCAGAGTACTGTACTGTTTTACGCGCAGTTCCATGTCAAATATTTCTGAATATGCTCCGCCTATTCGTACCCTCCCATATACTTCTTTGAATACATTTTTAATAGCTGTTTTGAGATTTAATGTGACTAATAATTCGTCTAGAGCTCTCCAGATTTTGGAACTGTATGGAAAGCGACTTTGGGGTCTATAAAAGCTAAATATAATTTTTCGTTGCGTTCTCTTGTTTTTTTTTTTTTTGATTATATTTCGTACTGTAAATGTGTGGTCTTGGGTTAGTCGGTTTGGTCTGAAGGCTGCTTGTTCTTGTTTGAGTTTTTCTTTTATTTCCTGTCTTAGTCTTTTCCAGTACTAGAATATATTTTGAGCATTATAGAGGACAATCATAAAGCTCTATAGTTTTCGCATACTATTGTGCTTTCCTTTTTGTGTATTTGGTTAATTATGTTTATTTTTCAATCCTGAGGTACTTGCTCTCCATTCCATGCTAACTGGCAAAGTTTTTGTATCCAACTCTTCACTTTTTCGCCTCCGTATTTAATCATTTCAGGACTTATTCCGTCTTCCCCACTTGCTTTGCCAGTCTTTATATTTTTGATAGCTTTGATTGCTTCCTCTATGGTAATAAAATTTTTATTAATACCATCCTCCTCTCTTGCCATATTTTACCTCTGTTTGTTGATCAGGTTCCTGTCCTTCTTCTTGTTGGTTAAATTTATTTTTATGATATTTCATCCAGTTCTGCAGTATTTCTGTCGTTTCTGTTGTTAGGGTCTTCTTTCTGGGCGTTTCTAGCTTTTTTCCGTATTGTCCTCTTAGTCTTTTGATGATCTCTTAGAAGTGTTTCCTATTTCCTTGAAATTTTGTTTCAATATCATTTTCGAATTTTTCCCATGATCTTTGTTTTGCCTGTTTTACCGTTTTTTTGCTTCATTTATTTTTTGTATATAGACTTTCTACCTAGCGGGGTTGGTGGATCCTCAACTGGGCGCCTCCCCAGGTGGCGGATAGGGGAACGCTCACTAGATATAGTGGGTACCGGGGAAATAAAATACCCGGGGTGGAGCAAAACCACATAGAAGGCAGTTTCCGAATGACGGACCTAATGGCTCAATTTTGGGAAAGCAGGAACAGGCTTTCTCCTTATGGAAAGGCGGCGGATGAACTAACATATCAACGGCGGCTACCAAAGTCTTAGTAAGTTAGACTACTGAACGCTCCCCAACCCGTCTTGCCAACGTGGGGTTCTAAAGGCTAAAAAAACCCTTCTTGAAGAAATGCAAAACAAGCACCGGCCCTCAGTCTCCGGCAGCCGGAAAACCGATGGGATTAAACAGCAAAAAGGTGGCGACCATCGATGGAACGGCAAAGAGGGTGCTAAGAATCCCCGGAGTCTAAACGAAAGCCATCACCACGAAAACCACAAAACTATGGATAGGAACTCAAAACATAAGAACATTACGAGTACAAGACCGCATAACAGAACTAGAAAACGAATTGGAAACAATTAACTGGGATATAATAGGTCTCAGTGAAACAAAAATAAAAGGAGAAACATGGTTAACACTAAATTCCGGCAATATACTACTAAACAAAGGAAAAGACGACGAAAGTTTGAATGGAGTAGGCTTTATAATTCGGAAGATACATGCACATCGCATACAAAACTTTACAGCCATATCAGATCGTGTAGCATATATAATATTCCAACTGAACAAAACAAGTGCATTAAAAATAATTCAAATATATGCTCCTACAACATCTCATGAAGAAGAAGAAATAGAAGAGTTTTACCACCACATTAGAATCGCCTTAAACGAACCTGTCAAAGGAAAAAAACACTACAGTATACTCATGGAAGATTTTAATGCAAAATTAGGTGCAGGGAAAACAGAAGAGGAATATTGGGGAAAACATGGATTAGGACATCGAAACGAAAGAGGGGACAAATTAATTGAATTCTTAAATGAAAATAAATTATATGCAATGAATACATTCTTCAAGAAAAAACCAAATAGACGATGGACCTGGATAAGTCCGAATGACAAAGTAAAAAATGAAATTGATTTCATTCTAAGTAACAATAAAAACATCATTCATGACGTATCTACCTTAAATCGTTTCGATGTAGGAAGCGACCATCGACTCGTAAGAGCGAAAGTAATAATTAACACAAAGATGCAACGCCTAAAAGATTTAAAAGAATGACACCGATATTAAAATACAGGACATAGAAAACAAGAAGGAGGAATATCAACAAGAAGTCAAAAATAAACTGAACGATCTCGAACAACAAAATAATGGTAATAAAATTGAAACATTGTACAAGGAAATCTTAGATGCTATCTCCCATGGGACCAAAATAACAAAAATAACAAAGAAAGTAAATGGAAAATCCCCAACTCAAAACGAAATACAACAACTTTTAAGAGAAAGAAGACAACTAGTTAGTGAAAATAAAAGAAATACAACAGAATACGGCAACTTATGTAAGACTATTAGACGAAAAATCAAAGAAAACAGAATCAAAAGACAAGAAGAGAAAATAAATAAAATAATTCAGCAAAATGGAGCAATGAAGGTACTACGACCAACATTCGGGAAAAAACAAATATGTGCATTACGAAACAGAAATGGGGACATAATAAGAGATAAAGATGAAATACTAAAAATAGTACAGGAATTCTATAAAGAACTATATGAATCGAAAGTAATAAGAATCGAAAACACCCAAGAAACCCGTAAAGAAACTGCCAAAACCCAAAATGTTGGTTCTGAAGAATTGCCCGATATAGAAGAATACGAACTAGAGAACGCACTAAAGCAAATGAAAGCAAATAAATCACCTGGGAAAGACGGCGTCGTAATAGAACTGATCAAATAGAGGGGGACAAAAATTAAAACGAAAAATAGTAAATATGCTAAACAAATGTCTGATCCAAGCAGCTATACCGCAAGATTGGAACGATTCCATTGTCATTCTTCTACACAAAAAAGGAGATCACACGCGATTAGAGAATTACAGACCGATAAGTTTGTTATCAGTATTATACAAGCTAATGACAAAAATAATAACAAATCGATTAACCATCAAACTGGACGCATTCCAATCAGAAATTCAAGCCGGATTTAGAAAAAGCTATGGAACCAGAGATCACCTATTTACAATGAAACTATTAATTGAAAAAACCAATGAATATAACATACCTCTTTACCTGCCTTTCATAGACTTTGAAAAGGCCTTCGACTCGGTAGAAACATGGGCAATTGCAGAAGCACTTAAAAACGGTAGAATTGACCAAAGATACATAAATCTTTTGAACAACATCAGCAATAAAACTACTGCTACCTACAAATTACACGATGAAATAAACCGGTTGAGTTAAACGCGGGGTTCGGCAAGGCGATTGTCTGTCTCCTAAACTGTTCACGCTAGTGTTAGAAGATATGTTTCGAAAAATTAAATGGGAAAACTATGGGGTAAACAGAAATAGCAGAAAAATAAGCCACCTACTGTATGCAGATGATATCGTTATCATTGCTACGAACCAAAACGACCTACAGTATATGGTACAAGACTTAAAACAACAAGCAGAAAAGATCGGTCTGAAAATGAATTTAAACAAAACAAAAACAATGATGCCAGAACACCAGGACATAGACGAAACATTAAAAGTTGAAAATGTAACGATTGAAAATGTTAGTGAATACATATACTTAGGACAAACACTCAGGATTGACCGTGACAGCCAAATAACAGAAATCAAAAGAAGATCTCGATTAGCATGGATAGCAGCCTATGGTAAACTTAGTTTTATTTTGAACTCCAAAAATATTGCCCAACATCTTAAGACGAAAGTTTTTGATAAATGCATCTTACCTGTAATGACCTACGGAAGCGAAACTGGGCCCTAACAAAAACCCACTTGCACAAATTAACAACCACTCAAAGAGCAATGGAACGAAAAATGCTATTCATATCACTACGTGACAGAAAAACTAATGTATGGATTAGGGAAAAAACAAAAGTGACAAATGTTATTGAAGCAATGGCAAATCTGAAATGGAGTTGGGCCGGACACCTTGCCAGAACACAAGAAACTAGATGGACAAAAACAATGCTTCAGTGGCGGCCGTGGGAATATAGAAGAAACAGAGGAAGACCACCCAATAGATGGTACAACGATATAAAAAAAATGGCCGTATTGAAATGGATACAGGAAGCTCAAAATAGGACCAAGTGGAAGTTTATGAAGGAGGCCTTCGTCCAGTTATGGACCGAAACGGGCTAAGAAGAAGAAGAAGACTTTCTAATTCTCTCATTTTTATTCTTTGTGTATTTCTTCCAGGCTACTTTCTTTTCTCTAATTTTTTGCTTGACTTCTTCGTTCCACTAGGCCGTTCTTCTTTATGTGACTATTCTTTGTTTACCACAAGCTTCTTCTGTTGTTTTGCTTATATTTTCCTTAAAATAGTTTCATGTTCTTGTGATATCCCAATAATTGCACCCATTTATACTTTCTCCTTTAACAATATCTCCAGTATGTTTGTTATGTATGCTGTTTGTTCGGGACAATCACCAATTCCTTTGACTTGGGTTTTAAACTAGAGTTGGCCGTTTTGTGGCTTTTTCTGTACGCGTTTTGTTTAATTAAAAATAGCCGCGACGCGTCGACTTCGCTATAAAAACGGGCTGTTACGGCCGTTTTAGTGTAGCCATATTGGCTTTAATTTTTTCGTGTTTACGATACCGTTTTGACCAAGAACTGGCCGGCATATTTTATTGGTGGTAGGAGTTTGCACATCCCGCAGGCCGATTGCGTGTTCGGTAGTAGATATTTGCTGACAGAAAAACTCGGTCTGTCTTCTTTTGTATTTGACCTGCCAAGGAGAGTAGAAAAACCCTGTTGCAAACCTCGGACACAACTTGTCCTTTTTTCTGCCCACACTCTTCTCTCCTTTTCCTCGATTCCCCCTAATTACAGCCCCGGGGAACCTATTCCTGCAGCAGAGCATCCGCTTTCACAGTGAGTGTCTTCCAACCTTTTGGCACTATCCGTTTATGTTTGAGGTTTCTTCTTCCCCGTATCTTCCTATCGTCCCATGGTCTCTATTTACATCGTTGTCTGTTCTTGCGTTCTAGTTTCCGATAACATATAACATTTTCCCATTATCTCATGCTTTATCTTTTGCCATGTTTGTTAGAACTGATATTTCTCGACGTTTGCTCTATCTTCAGTGGCTGCGTATATCTGTATAATATTTATATTATTTTCAATTTATAGCTGAATGGTTATTATTCTACTGTTGATTGCTTCCCACTTACTTGTTGTTAAGGTTTTATTCTAATACTATTCCGACTTCTTTTTTCCTGCTTTCTGTTATGCCCGAGTAGTTTAATATATGGTGTCTACCTAGTGATTTCTCTTCTTTACCTTTCACTCTGATTTCACTTAGTCCGAGAATATTCAGCAGAAGTTTTTATGTTATGTACTATAAGTAATTTACTAATATTACAACTATAAAAATCGATCTGAGCAAAAGCTGCCACACACCATACAAACTGCCTCGAAATCAAAGATGTAAAAAATCTTGATGAATATAACTAAAGCTTACATTGAGATGTAAATACATTCATAATTTTATGTTTTGCGTGTCAGAAGCTATACATAAGTAAAAGATTATTTTATAATAGTAAAAAGTCAGTAGATTATAAATATTAACAAAAAATAAATTGTAGCAAAAGGTCGTCCTAATAAAATATAACCTGAGCAGACAATAAAACATATTTTTAAGGAGAGACGATGTTAAACAAACTTACATTAAAAAGTAAAAAAGTACCACAAAGAAGCTACAATTTTGGAACATTTAAGAAATGTGATATGGTAAAATTAATAGTTAGATACAAATTGTAAAATTAAGATAAATAATAAAATATTCAGATTAATTGTTACCTACAAAACAAAAGCAAGATAAATACCATAAGGACGATTCAGTTACTAAAAATAGTAGAAATAAGTATTCTTAGATATATTATTTAAAAACAAATTCACAATATAAGAACAAAGTTTGCAAAACACGGAAAAAGATGCTGAAATAAACATTTTAAAACACAAATCAATAAATATAACGAGAGAATGAGTATCATAAAGACAAAGCGATCCGTGACCACAAAAGACGTAGGAAGTCTAAAGAGAAATTCTATGTCATAAATTATGTGCGGAGAAAAACAAATCACCATTCTACCATAATTACTAAAATTTCTTTTTGGTCATAATTGAAGTTCTTAGCAAATTTTGGTTTATTTTTTATTGTTTAATATAAACTCAATAAAATTTATTTTCTCTTCTAAATAGTCATCTGAAAGTTTAGACATTTATCACTCAGATCACAGCTGCTAGTTCGTGCTTTAGAATATGATACATAAGTGGAACATCTAACTGCTTCTAAATATTATGACTATCACAAGACAATAATACATCTAGATTTAGATATTATCTAAGTTTAGTGCATTTACTAAAAATTTTTTTTACAATCATCTATAACTATAAACAATGGCAACTTAGTTGTTAGTTTGAATTTAGTGATAAAATACAGGAATTATCAGGTAAACAGGACGGAAAATATATACGAATAATATGCAGATGTAAAATTTTACAAAAGTATCCCTCATATGCAAGCTACCTATGAAAATTGGCATTTTAATTTGCACCCATATAGGTTATGAGAGTTATAAGTGATCGTTTTGCAGAACTGATAGTAAAACCTTGCTTTTTCTCTAAATCTAGAATACCGTACACATTAGTTCTGGTTATAATCAAATCTGTCTCTTTCACATTAAACATTCTAGAATATATTTGTGCGTCTTTCTAAGTTTTATCTTAAAGAAAAAAACATATTTTTTATTTTTCAATATTTTACATAATTCTTTATTTTATTTTTATTTTTTCTGTGCATATTATTTTATTATTTCACTACTTTTGTAGCTTTTTAGACATTATATATTTTTATTTTTATTGTTATTGATCTACTGTTTAATTTATTTTGCTTAATTATGTTCATGTGAACGTTTATATGCTTAGCCATTAAAAATATATTGATAATAAGAATTTTAACAAGTCTTGAGAATATTATTAAGGTATGTAACTTTTTTAAATAAATCAAATTTGAAAGTTTGCATTTCAGAAAGGTGCAAAAGTGTTCTGTTTATTGAATATTGCATTACCGTTTCTTTGCAATCTTTAATTTGTAATGTCTTTTTTTTTGTTTTAAACTCATTATTTATGTATATCGTTGTTCATTCACTTGACAAGTTTATCAAGTCCTTTATATAGATTGCAATTGATTGTTTGTACTAGCAATCCACATAAAAAATTAGCGAGCTCGCCAAAAGGCCAATAATTTGCATTTATATTAAAAATCAAAGCTCTGGAAGTAACGCCTAGGTTCGAGCCCAAAGCCGACAACGAAATAGGCACGGTAATAGATCTGTAATCGATATTTTTGCCATAGCTCGTTGTTTAGTAAACCATAAATGGGGGCCTGGAACAACCTCACGAGCTAAATATATCACGCGAACAGGACAGAATGAACGATAGCCTGGAATGAAGGTCCATCAGTTGGGTCCGGGTCAGCGCATCCGAGCTCCAGGGATCACTCCAACTGCACTTTACATTCTTGTTTTTTCATCCCCATTCCTTTGCGAAAATTACGTCTCTCGCCGGGGAGCCCGCCGGAAACCGACGCAATGAAGGTTAAGAAGTCGAGAACGTTACACGGCCCGGCCGTTCGACTCCGCTCAAATAGTCGCAGCAGTCAAAATTTTATTTGGCTGCAGCTGACTTCAACTAATTAATTTACGAGTACAGACCCGAAGTCATGTAGCAGCAAACTTTCGCGCGCGGAGACGATAAGATATTTAAACAGCCGTAACTCTTGCCAATTACCAGGAAGGCTCATTAATTATTGTCCTTTAAGTGAAAGATCTCCTATCAGCAGTCCCTCAGTTTAGTTAGCGGCGGAATTCTTTGATCTTGTATCAGTAGAAACTAATTAAATGTTGGGAATTTAGCTTGTTACGACCTCAAGCGAGCAAACTTCGGAAGTGGCGCGTTTTTTGTGTAGATCAATATTATTTAGGGTTATTAGAAAAATTTCAAATTTTCTTTTATTAAAACATTTTTTATCTGAAAATTTCTGGTAAAAAATTAAAATTTATAAAAATCGTGTAAAATCACAATACAAATTATTCATATTCTGCTGCAAAACACTAATTAAAAGTACGTTTATTTGTCTCAAAAACGTTCTCTTAAATCTTGATTTTTTAAATAATATTTTGCAATAATAAACCGAATTATTTATTATTACATAAAAAAATTCAGAAACCTTTTTGGCAAATTTTTCAGAAGAACGTAGAACTTAAAAGTGGACAAAAGAAAGCAAACATTTTTAAACGTTTTCACAATTAGGTAAAATAACTTGATAATTTAGATGTTTTCAATATTGCCAAATTAGAAGACAATTACAAAATATTCATTATTTACCAGCATCTGTACACTTCCCAAATTTCACAAGTTTATAGACAAACAAAAGTTGGCATGGTTGGAGAATAAGTGAACCAAAAAGAGTTTCTCCCTTCGTGTTCACTATAATGGATGCAGTTTTATTGTTTCTGGCTAGTAAGGTTTACAATGATGACCAGTACACCTTAGATAGCATAAAATTCCATTTTGAGGAAGAAAAAATCGCTACCACTAGTAAACATTTTTTTAAAAGTAAACTTTTGCAACTAAAAATCAGACAAACTATAAAAAATTTTACAAAAATTAAACTTAGCTAGGAAGCAACTATTATTAGTAAGCAACTGGACGCATCAAAATCTATTTTTGCTTAAAATATCGCACTCAACGTGTGTCAGTGGCCATATGAAATTGTCCATCTAATGAAGTGGAACTTTACGTCATGTAAGCCATCAAAAGGAATTTATTCAATGCGGAATAAAAGGCGTTTTTGTGATCTAAAAAACGACGGCACCGGCATCCTTGTATCAATAGAAAAGCGTAATGCAATAGTAATACGGCCACGAAGACTACACCAAGAAGAGATATTCTATACTTGTTATTTCTTGGGAGATTGTTGCTGAGTTTTCAATTGTAATAAGCAGGTTGTACTACTTTTTGGTTTCTTACATTTCCATTGAAGAGATTCTAAGCATACGTCTATAAGTGTCCAAACTTCGATCCCATATAACAATATCGAACATATATATCACTTTGCCCCAGCAGGCAAGAAAATCTTTAACAGGCTAAGCAACAAGCTGAAATCCCCAAAAAAAATCGCTAAGAGAAGAGTCACTTAAAGACTATTTATGTAATTTAAACTATTCTATGACAATTCTATATGAAAACCAATTAAGAATTCCCCCCTTTAAGAATAGAACAGCCAATACTACAACAGTGGGTAAAAAGTGACAAGGAGAAAGCAGAAGCATTTGCGAAACATCTTGCAGATGTATTTCAGTCTCATGAAAATAACCGGGATGAGAAAATATCAGACATTCCCGTGTTAGCAACACAAGCAATTAAACTAGTCACACCTAAAGAAATAAAAGAATACATACGACGCCTGAACCCAAGAAAATTCCCAATATGGACTTTATAACAGCAAAGATGCTTAAAGAAAAGGTCAAAAAAGGGCATTGTATTATTGACGTATATCTTTAATGCAATCCTCTGAATTCACTACTGGTAAGGATCCACATAGTACAAAATAATATCGTGCTATAAGCTTATTACCAACTATTTCAAAATTGTTCGAAAAACTAGTACTTATTAGAATCAATGAATACCAGACTACCAATTCGGATTCCGTCAAGGTCATTCGACCACCCAACAATGCCACCGTATATCGCAAACCAATCTTGCCAGTTTAAACAAAAAAGAATACTTTGTTTTAGTGTTCCTAGATGTAAGCCAGGCTTTTGATAGAATCTGACACCTAGAATTGTTGTATAAAATTAAACAGCACATACCAGAGTTTTATAATCTATTTAAAACATATTTAAATGACAAGCAATTTAGAACAAAAGTAAGCCAAGAAGTCTCAACTATACGTCTAATTAACTTTGGGGTACCCCAATGCAGTGTCATGGGCCCTCTACTCTATCTATTATTTACCTTGAATCTTCCAGTCCCACTAAATATCATAATCGGCATATTTGCTGATGATACCGCCATACTGGCTAGCCACAATGAAGTTTTTCGAGCACGCACTCAAATACAAGAATATCTCTATACTTTAAAACGATGGCTTAAAAAGTGGAATATTAAAGTAAATGAGTCAAAGTCTGCTCATATAACATTTACCCTAAGAAAAGACCCGTGTCCACCCATATATCTAAACAACATACGAGGGTGGTAGAGGAAGTACCAGACCCAACAAAGAAATCACAAAAATTTTGGAAAAAAATGTATTTATTTTTCAATATAATCTGCTTTTAGCTCTATATATTTTTCCCAACGATGTTCAATAAGTTCGATACCCTTTTTATAATAAGAACTGTCTTGCTCCTCAAAATAGATATTATCTACCGACATCACTTCTTCATAGTTGGAGAATCTTTGACCACTGAGCCATTTTTTGAAGTTTGGGAACAGCAAATAATTCGAGTGGGCTAAATCTGGCGATAGGGCGCATGAGGTAGCAATTCAAACTTTAATTCATTAATTTTGGTCATTGCAATGACGGATTTGTGAGCTGGTGGATTATCTTGATGAAACAACACTTTCTTCTTATCCAAATGCGGCCGTTTTTGCTTGATTTCTTCGCTCAAACGTTGCAATAAGTTCGCATAATACTCGCCGTTGATAGTTTTTTCTTTTTCAAGATAGTCAATAAAAATTATCCCACGCGCATCCCAAAAAACCGACGCCTTGACCTTGCCTGCAGATGAAACGGTCTTCGCCTTCTTTGGAAACGGTTCTCCCTTTGGAGTCCATTGTTTTGATTGTTCTTTTGTCTCGGGTGTGAAGTGATGGACCCATGTTTCATCCATGGTTATGAAACGGCGCAAAAATTCTGCTTTGTTGCTGTGAAACTTCGCTCAACACTCAATGGAAACATCTTCACGACACTGTTTTTGCTCGCGTGTGAGCAAACGCGGCACCCATATTGCACACAACTTTCTCATGTCCAAATTTTTAGATAATATGTGTTATACCGCACTTTTTGAAATGCCTACTGTCTGCTAGCTCGCACACTTCCAGTCGACGATCATCCAGTACCGCTTTGTAGATTTTCTTCACCATTTTTGGAGTTGTGACCTCATTTGGTCGAGCACTGCGATGCTCGTCTTGGCAGCTCGCACGGTCTCGTTTAAACTCTACTACCCAATATTTTACTTTTGTAAACGAAGGAGCAGACTCATCCAGAGTAGAATCCAGTTCAGCTTTTATATTGGTTGGGCTGAGGTCTTTCACATAAAAGTATTGTATCACATAACGATGACCAATTTTCCCCATTTTCACAAATTTACTGACAACGTTCACTATTGATGGCAGCCAAACAAATACTAAACAACCTGGCGTCTTCAAACTTATAACATATGCTTCATAGGTTGTGTACTTTCTAATACAGTAATATTTTTCAAACAACTACCGCCATCTCTAAGTCAGGCCGTGTACTTATGGGATCACCGTCGTAGAAATACCACAGACCGAGACAATAAGGTACCTGGGACTTTACTAAGACTCCAAACAAAAACTCGATAGATTACATCGGCAAAAAAAGATATAAAATAGTTTAAAACAGAGAGAGTTATATTAGTTGATTGGAAGAAAGACTCTGATATCCATAGAAAACAAATTACTATTGTAAAAATCGGTAATCAAACCCATTTGAACTTATAAAATAGAGCTGTGGGTCTGCGCCAGTAAGTCCAATCTGAAAATAATTCAAAGGTGTCAGTACAAAATTCTAAGCTCCATGGTACGTAACAAACGAAATGATCCATAAAGACTTGAAAATACCAAGGAGGTCATCCATAAGAAAGGCGTCATACACCACCAAAAACTGGAAACACACACAAATCCTTTGATGCAGCCCTTATTAGAAGACACTACAATAAGAGGATTAAAAAGACAGTGGCCAGCTGATTTATAAAATACTATTAGAGATCTCATCACTGGATGAGATCTCATCATGTTCTTTAATCAATCTAAACTGTAATCTTTAGATTGTACGCCAGAAAATTAGCTGATAGAATACTGTGTTTTGACTGCTAATAAAATACAATTGTCCTAATTATTATAAGCTGTACTTTAAACTTATTAGTAGTCACATTAGATTACACAGCTATTCCACACACTTAAGTAATCATCTTCGAAATGTAAGATACCTTAAATTACGTAAGTAGATTTTTACACTGCTATATTTAAGTTTCTCCAACAGTTACTTACGTGCAGTTATTATTTTTTAGTAAGGCTTGTACTATGAACAGAAAGACAAGCTAAACATGAGAACCGCCAATTACTATGTAGAGAAATTTAAAAAGAATGCCATTAAAACCTGCCGTGTAGTTAAAATATATCGATAATACATTTACAATATAGAAATATAGAAAATAGAGACTACAGCAGTTTATAAAACACTTTAATTTGATACATAAATGTTTGTCATTAAACTTGAATTAAACAACAAGTTGTTTTTCTAGTTGTACAGGTCGGAGAAGATCAGGTGATAAACATCTGGTAATAAACATTGTGTGCATACAAAATGAAACCTTTATAAGTCAAAAAGAATAGTTGTAAAAATAATGGAGGATTGAGCATAGCAAATATCAAGTGCAGTTCTTATATAAGGAATTAAAATACCTAGAATAAGTCTTAAAAGTAAATGGCTACTTAAAAATGTAGATAAAAAGGCTATAATGTTCAACAGATAGTCACGTAAATCACAATCGACATCGATTATTGTACGCAAAATTTTTCTGCGTTATATATTTACACTATAAGAAAATTACATGATTTATTTCGATCAGCCAAGGGCACAAAAATATACAACACACACTAGAAGTATATTGAATAATATGCTCTATAAGAAAGTTACATTGAACTTACGAACGAAACAATTACATTCAATATGAAAATACATCTTGCAAAATCGTAGATATAAAGTTTACTTTAAAAAACCATGAGCGTTGTTTAATTGTAGGACCTATTATTCGAAACTACACAAAGACAGTAGAAATCTGAAACTTAAAAATAATTTTAATAGAAACGGCGATTTTTACTTACCTAGATCTTGGGTTGCTGCTTTTAGGGGTCAAAAAACGACCTCTATGTAAGAAAAAAGCCGGAACAATCAGTAAAGTTAGCAACTATATAGAATATATTATTTGCAGAGAGTGGACTGATATCAGCAGTTATCCCGTTGATATCAACAGTGGTTTCACAGCACCGCACAAGGTAGCAGTTTACTACTCCACCATCTATAAATTCTTTTAGGGTGATAAAGAAAATCGCGAAAGATTTTACTAAGAAGCAGCACACTGATCCACCTCCTTCTTAATGTAGTAAAAGCCCTCAACAAATTTTGACACAACGATCTCATCTTCAAAAAACCTCAGCATCCATTCTGTTGGCGATGATGTATGTTGTCTGATAATTGCTGTCAAAATCGTAAAATGATTGAAGAGACTTCTTTGAGCTGGTGCAGCTCCAGACTCGGTAGTCTTCCCGCCCATTTCAATCTATATATATCAGGGACATGATGGCCTAATTTGCAGATAACACTGCAGTACTTACAATGTCGCTGCTACCTCCCTATCAACGCGGCGTATTCAGAAGATTGATAAGATAGTAAAATAGCGCGTTGTTGGAGAATAAAAATCAACACTGAAAAGATGTCCTGTTCTGTTATTCACTGAGACCTAACAAACATCGGAATTTTCGACTGACACATACTTCGAAGAGAAGAGGCTAAGAGCTCGGGGTAACCTAGAATAAAAAGCACACCTGGGCAGTTCGCGCGAAGACGCTTTAGGTTCTTTGCTGTGTCTTAGTAGTGAGATGCCTGCAAAAAATAAGCTTGCCATCTACAAAGTTTTAATAAGATGCAAGATAACATATGGTTGTGCTGTTTGGAGAAATGCACTAAAACCCATAGGAATAAAAATCCAAAGGCGGGCTCTTGGAGTTCGTAAGTAACACATTGATTTACAGACTCATAAATTTATCAACTACTATATCAACGTTTTAGGTTACGAAAATCCAACACCATACAACTATAAAATGGACAAAGGCGCCTGCCGTAACTAGCTGTAAGGCGATATGGAGACAACCTAAACTTCTTAACCATAATTTTCACGAAATTACCAAAGTAGGATTCAGGGACTATAATTATAAAAATAAATTGAAGTGAAGTGAAAATAACAGCTTAATTTTAGAAAATATTATTTTCGAAGATGTCCATACATTTGTAGATGTAACGTCAAGAGTTTTCATATTCCAAAGGCTATTTATAGCTCGAGAAAAAACCATACGATAGGCAAAAATTGTTTTATAAGTGAAAATGTTTATTGTAACATTTAAGGTTACATAAAAATTGTACCATATATTTAGTATATTTTTTCCACAATTTGTTCTAATTCATAAACATTCAAATTTGTTATAGTAATATCTTATATCAGTCACTGTTTTGTAATAACAAATAGCTTGTTTTGCCCAAAACATATTAAAAAGATTTACAAATTTTAACTTCATTGACTGAATTTCTATTCTTATTATTAATTTTATTTATTTTTAATTTATATAATTTATATATCGGCCAATAACTATAAAAATAAATAGGGTACACTCATAAATGATAGAAAAGCAATTATGGGCAGACGGAAGGAGTATTCTGAATTCCTTAACCAAAACGACGTAGAAGACAAGTAAATTGCTTAGAAATTAAAAAAGGCATTAAAGAAACAAAAAAAGGAAAAGCACTAAGTTACAATGAAGTGACTCATAATTATACTTTTACATCAGATATGTAACAAGGCCTGGATGGAAAGGAGTACACCAAAAGACATTATGCCCATTTACAAAAAGGCGACAACAAGGATTGCAAAAACTACAAAGAGATCACGTTATCAAGCACAGTAGCCGTAGTTTATAAAAGAGTCTTGCCAACAGATTACGATAAATTATAAAATCACAGCTAAATTAATCCCAGAGCGGATTTAGAAGAGGACATAGTATTCAAGATGACATTTTTGACACTTGAAGAAAGTTACAGAAGAAAATATGAAGAAAAGAGGCATACTTTGCTGACAAACACTAAAATAGATTTACAAAATAACTTAACTGTTTGGAACGAAACTCTAAAATTGTACAAGCTCAAAATACATGTTAATAAGACAAAAGTAATGGTAATAACAAAAAACATAGACGAGAAAATTAACACAAGACTAGAAGACGAAGTGATAGAACAAGTAAAGAAATTTAAATATCTGGGAGTGATAATTGACAGTACAGACAACCAAAAACAGGTATTAAAAAACGCATAGAAAAAAAAACCAAAACATATTACAGAATTTACAAAACAATGGTTAAAAAAAGTATCTACAAAACGAAATTGTTGGTTTATAAACGTATTTTCCTATCCATCCTGTAATTCGGTGGTAAAACTTGGGTATAATTTAATTTAAAAGTATATAGAATAGAGTGTAGGTGGTGAAAATGCTCTATTTACGTGCAGTCAAATTAATAACAAGAAGAAACCGAATAACGAATTAGAAGGCAAGAAGAAATTGAAGTTAAGGCTGTGGTGGAGATAAGTGGAGACAGGCAATTAGGATGGTAGAGACATTTACAAAGGTTACCAAGCATCAAGTGAAAATAATATGGGAAACAAAGGCAATACACAAAAGAAGCAGTGCCATACTAAATGAAACGTGGGGTAACGTAATTGGGAAGTTATTGAACGAGAAGAATTTAAGTTGGTAGACAACAAAAGTGTTAGCATAGCACACAAAAAAACTGTATATTTCATTTATGGCATAACTGATAATCATTACAGATTTACCGTTAAATATATATATACTGCTAATAATGTTTATTTAACTGAAGCACAGGCCAATTTTCACTGTTTCTTTATAGATGTAATACAAATATTCAATTGACATGCTTTACGAAAAATGTTTACCAATACATTTTACAATATGACAGCATCAAAAATAAATTTATCTTTAATTCCACATTATATTGTAAAAAAACTGAAATTATAACGACAGCTATTCAATGAAAAGCATAGACAGGGAGACACAATCCAATTAAAATATGAAAGCGGCTCTAATTTAATATCACGCCGATGTTTCTAGTGACAACAATGAAATTGCTGAGGATCATTATTTAGAATATTTCTTAAGTTTAAATTTAAAATACTATAGCATAAACAATAGATATAATCTGTGATTGAAAAAAGAAAGATAAAAAGTAAACTTTAACAGATAAACTAAAAATAACAAAGAGTAAACTCAAAAATTATATAAAATTAAAAGTAAACATAATTTGAATTCAATAAAAAAAGACAATGATATACAATTTAAATAAAAGCCCTACGCCAAAGTTTGATTTTAGAAAACGTTATTTAATACAGAGAGGCATAAATATTCATAAAACAAAAAATATTGACGATTTATATTTATCATGGCAATTTTTAAATAAAAAAAATTAAAAAAACGTCTAAAAGGCAAGGTACATCACGACCAAAAATAACCTTGAAATTAGAACAAGGCGTAATCCAACCGTAGCCTTTAATACAAACTAACGATGCTGGTTTATTTAATATAATGTAACATAAATTACGTTCATGTAAGATCAAATATATGTAGTATTCAAGACATAATTTAATAAATAACCACAGCCGGACATTAAAGTAGAAATTCAAATTTAAAAAGCAATAAAACGGTGATAAAATTTATGTTAGAGTTGTAAAAGGGCCAAGATCGTATCCCGTACGTGCTCAGTTTTGTACATTTAAAAGAATTAAAGTTTTTATGTACAATATCAGATGTCAGAAGATAGTAATTTATAGGTATATTACTAAAAACGTGATACTTAAAACATCTAAACATTTTATTTTGTGTAAGTATTAGCTTTAAAATAATAAATCCCTGAAAGTTCAGACTTTCGTCAACAACTATTTTTACAAAAATTGCAAAGGGCGTTGTCAAAATCATCAACTACATGAAGGAAATAGGAGTTACTTTTCTGATTGCCCCATCCTCATCAACTATCAGCGAAATCATGCAAGATCCCTAGCATCTTCCGGAGGTCTCCTCTGGTTCGCCATCGTGATCGACGATTGGCAACATTCCGATTGAGGAGATCGTGAATGATTTCAACGCTGGTAGCCCAGCGGAAGTTGCAAGACTGCTCAAGGTCAAGATACTTTCCTACACTACAAGCTACTCAAGATTATGCAAAAAAAGATCGAGGAAGGAGGATCTAATCTCGGCAAGTTTAAGTTGATACGTACGTTCAAAAATAGTTCCACGAGACTCGGGAGATCCAGAACAAGGTTGCCCTGACTTACCACTTTTAAGCATGGGCAGTGACAAAAACTTGAGAGCTGGGAATGTTGGACTTCAACAAGTGTCGAAAGTGATCTACGGATCAGCTTCCACAAAGATGGTTGAGTGCCAAAAGTTCCAAACCTTCAGCAACGACGACGACGTGAAGATAAAGACAGCATTTGCATCAAATTCGACAGCACAACATTCTCCTTTCCAGGGTTTAGAATCTCGATCAAAGTATATTCAACTATGCTACAACCAGCAATAGAAGCTTGACAACGAAAGGAGAGAAGACAACAGTAACCACAATGGAGTCGCTGGATAAGACAAGTTATAGTTACAGCATACAACGAGTTAGAGCTGCAGACACAACGGTTGTTGTGATGAAGAATCTGGTGGTCATTGAACTCCAAAACTACTTCAACAATCAATTGATCCACTTTAAGGAAGTTTGGAACAGAACATCGCAAGATGTACCTAGAGAAGTTGATGGTTTCTGTATTCGCTGGCAAACCAGTTCTACATTTTCTTTTATTTGGCCAGCGAATTCCATGCTTTCCCAAATTGATCGTTGAATAGCAAATTGCCTTCAACTAGAGGATATTTTCTTCTTCAGACGCTGAAGTATTTCTACGGAAGAGCAATGAGACATCAGAGGGTATTCTTCCCGGAAATAAACATCACTTCAAAAAGATTAATTGTTGCACTTCAGGCTCACATCGAGGATCAAGTCAGATGTCCGATCTTTCGAGAAATGATTAGGTATGCATGGGAAAAATCTGGATACTTCTAGAGTGTGAAAGAGGTCTGTTTTAAACCGTTGAGATAAAGTGACTTGTACTCCCATTCCACTGCTGAAGTCCAATGTCCGTCGGACATCAATCAGCACTTCCTTGTTATCATGAATTAATATATACCGTTTTTGTTGTCAAAAAATATTATATAATTATTGTTGTTACTAATAAATAATATATATCAAAATAAGAATGTTGAAGAAATCTATCTGCTGTAAAAATATATAACTTATATTAATCAAACATATAATAAAAACTTTGTTACAATAAAAGAATCGTGTGGTCATTGCAGAGTGACCCTGTTCTAATAAGTTCATTTACTCTGAGCAGTTTAGACGGCATAAAAAGGAAACAAAAAAGTGTTTTTCGATGATTTTCGGTATGCATGTCTACTCGAAATGGGGAACATTTTGGTAGGACGACCATATAGGCCTCCAAAAATGTTTGGTTGCCGACTTTGACATTATCTCAGGAACCGAGTCGCTTCCGAGCAAATGTCTCGGGGGTTATAATACGATAGGTTTTGCTATTGTAAACCTTGACGTTTTCAGTTCCATGTCTTACCGAATCCTCGATAGCTCAATCATCTGGCTTGCATAATTAAAATTATAGTTTATAATCGGAAGGCTTTTAACGGATCAAACTAAATACGATTACTTCTTTCATAGCATCAACTCTGAGATATTCACCTACGTTTACGATATTTCGATTAAGTTTTTGGAAAATAAAAAATATGAATTAAAAAAAAACTGCAACGCGTGCTGACTAGACTGGCGTTGGAGGAAGATAAGTTATAGCAACTTTTAATGCACATGTGGCATAAAGCTACAGAGGATACTCTTTTGAAAGCGCTCTGGATTCACAAGTAATGCATACTATTTTGTCACATACATTTAACGATAGATTAGATTTGAAAACTGCAAGAACCGTCTGCAATATCTTGCGTTGCTAACAGCTCCAACACTGTTTAGAAGTGGTAGGAGCGTAACTTAAAGGTCTACAAAAAACTTCGCACCTTCAAATGTAAGTAACCACCTTAACATCGGTAGAGTGGCGATACAAATCGCTTATCATAAACAAGAAAACATCTAGTTTTAGTACTACCAATGCTATTAACGGTATAAGAATTAAAATCTATGGACAAGGTTGTTAAACTTGAGTTTAGGGTCTTACTCGGCGAAAAAGAATCACTCTATCTCATGATTGTGACTCAGAAAAACAGATGCTCACGCTTACTTTGGTAAAGTGCTGATCTGTTGGAACTAAACATGTTGAATCGAAAAATATATTATACTATCACTGCCTGTCCTAATCTAGGATAAAGGAGGAGACAAGCTTGGCAAGCGTAGCGTTTCAATATCAAATGACTTCTAAGTAATCCAACATAAAGAAGAATTTTAAAACTCAAATACCCTGGATGGGTATGGTTAATCGTCCACAATCTCACACCAGTACTCTGGTCTTTCTTGAGGAATCTGGAGGAGGCAAAAATTTGAACATAACAAACAAAAGAATATATCGTTGTGTAAAGATGAACATTGGATCTCTGAATGTAAGATAACTCTATAAGAGGACAGATTGGCACAATTGAAAACAAAACTGATACATATTAAGTGGGACATTGTTGGAGTAAGCGAAGTCAAGAGAAGAGGATAGGAAATGGTGATTCTAAAAACTCTCTTATAAGAGAGAAGAAGACGCCAGTATGAATGATGTTGGAATTGTAATGAACAGAAAATGGACCAAAACTATTTGTTCAATGATGAGAATATCATCAAGAATTATGTGCATAACGATTAAGAAAACTAATCATTATTACATTAAAATTATTCAAGCGTATGCACCAACATCTAAACTCACTGATAAAGATATTGAACAGTTATATGAAAATATAGAGAAGGCAATGGATAAAAAAACCTATTATACATTTCTAATTGGAGATTGGAAGAGATACATCCTTGGGTATGCATGAAGTAGGAACACGCAATGACAGAGGGCAAGCGTTAGTGAACTTCTTTGAAGCTCATCAATTAAAAGTAATGAATACATTCTTTCTTAAAAACACGGATATAGATATGAAAAAGCCTTAATAAAGAACTAAATATACCAGAAGAGATAAAAGAAATTAACAAGGACATCAAAACGCCAGTAAGATTAGACATATTAGAGTACAACGAAAAAACTATTAGAGAAGCCATTAAAAGAAACATGGGACCAAAAATATTCAGGAGGAGAATACAAAAAGAAAACAAGCGAAAATTTGCTTTATAGATAAAGCAGAGCGAACCCTATGCATGAAATTAAACTACAGGGTTTACCAAAATTTTATTGAAACGAATGATAGTGAATTATGTTCAAATGAAAGTGAATAGCAGCAAAAATTTAGCGGCCAGAACCGAAAAATTTGCGCCCACATCAGATCAAACCGGTCTCGAGATTTTCTGATGAAACTGATTTTTGACTTGCCTTATGGTCCTTAGTTAAATACTGAAATATCACAGATAAAAAATTATTAACCAGCAGTTATTGTATATCGTTAAACTTTTGGTGCATACATCGTAAAGACCTCAGACTAGCGTCATTCGACTCAGATTGAAGAGTAGAATCCGAAAAACTAAGTGTCATCCTCGGGCGCTCAAAGGTTAAAAAGTTATAACGTTTTCACCAGTGGCTCTGACAAGAAAAATTTTGAATTGTAAATGTTGGTCTGACGTTGCAGATGTCATTTTCAATGGTTAGTTACCAACCGCATATAATTACACATTAAAAAAATATTAGTTACCAACCACACAAAAAATTATAGACTAAGTAGTCGCCAAGTAAAAATTTAATTTATTATAATTTTTTCTCTTTATTTTCGAAACAACTTATTATATATATTTACAAAGTTAAATTCGTATTATCGGTAAAGACAAGATGCATTTACAAAATGTTATTGTTTCCCCACGGACTTCGGCAGGCGGCCGCCGCGGCAGGGCCCGCAGTGGCCCGGGCCAAGCGGAATTTGACTCACGAATACTGACGGAACGAATAATCGTAGGAACGTGATTTTTGGCACACGAGAGCTTTATTACCCGCTCTCAAACGAAAATTTTCTATCGCTTGCGGTTCCGGAAATATAATACCTCGGTCGCGCCTGCCGCCGGGCCGAAATTTGTCCTTCGGAGGCGCTCGGGTCGGCACGAAAAGACACGAACGAGTTTTGCTATATATTTGTGATGTCAACATAACGTCAACGCATATTTCATCAACGTATCAGAGCGAAACGGAATTAGGTGACGCGCAAACAAAATTATCGCGGACACCGTCGAAATTTCTCTTCTGTCTGCTAGGACAGCGGTTTTGGCAGGAAGGCCGAATTTAACTCGCGAATACTGACCGAAGGAATAATCGTAGAATTGTGATTTTCAATATACATATTCTTTAAGACCGGCTTTCAATTTTAGAGCAGACAAAAAATTTGTATCGCTTCCGGTTCCGGAAATGCCAAATTTGGGTCCCCCCGTACAACCTGCATAAAAAAGTCTTATACAGAAAAATGCCCCATTTTAGGCTCCACAACTTGGTAAAGGAGCCGTCTTTGTATCTCTTGCCGTTTCGGAAATATAAGTGAAAAAGTAATTTTTTCCAAATTTGGGGCCGTTTTTGGACAGGAAGGAGGAAAATAAGGACACGGGTTATTAAGCATTTTTTGAAGCCACTTTATAGTTCCACAACTTGGTCCTCATGGCAAGTCGATAACTGCAAAAAAAGGTTTCTTCTTTCAACCCGCATAAAGCCCTTAAACGTTCGTCGAGGTTTTTTAAATTTTGCAGTGATAAACTTCACAAAAGGGTCTATAAATTCACGACGACTCCCAGAGGGATCCTCATCTGTGAGCGGCTCGCCAGAAGAAACAATTTCAGGGTGTTTTTGGAACGCGTTTTTGGTGCACCCGGTATCATTGTGCGCTCGCATCAATAATGTCGTTTTAGTAGAATCGAATCTAATTAAAGAATTTCGAAAACCGCGTCCCGCTAGCTCTTGCGGTTTTCGAGATCCGGAAAAAAAATTCTAAAATAATAAATTAATTTAAGAAAATTAATCTAAACATCAGTTTGAAGCTAATATAATTCATGTTTACATATACATGCCACATAATTTATTAATCAAATATTCATGTGACTAAGGATTATATTATAAATTCTTTATCAATAAAATATACATTTTTTAGCTTTTGTAACTGCAATTTCAACTAGTAAAGAGTGACAGACGACGGACATGACAGAAATAGAAGCTGGTTTCCAGCTTGGAAGCTGGGTCCGCTAAAAAAGAAATAGTAAATATAATAGATGACAAATAGAACGCATTGTGCAATCGCAAAGAGATTCTAGAATATACTAAAAAAATTTACGAGGATTTATACTCATCGTAGATTCAAGAACCACCATAGCCCAAACGAAAAACGAGCACCATTGACCAGACACTAGACAGAGAACACACTCACAATTAATAATCATGAAATAAAACAGGCACTAAAGCAAATGAAAAATATTAGAACTAATAAAAGCAGGAGAGGATATTCTTCTAGAGTACCTAGAAACATTATTTAACTAGTGCCTATATACGGCACAATACCGGAATCAAGGAAAAACGCTAATTATGTGGTAATTTATAAAAAAGAGGATAAAGAGGACCTAAAAAAACTATCGGCTGATCTCGTTGTTATCCCACATGTATAAAATTTTAACAAAAGAGTAGCAAAACGGATAAGGGAACGTCTGGACGAATTCCAAACCTCAAAACAGGTAGGTTTTAGAGGGTATATAGCACATAGACACTGTAAGACAAGCTATGGAAAAAGCGCACGAATGTCGATTTTGAGAAGGCTTTTCACACTGTGAAAACGTGGGCGCTGGTCAATGCATTAAAGAAATGCAGAATCGATTATAGGTATATAGATTTAATCAATAAGATATACAAAAACAATAACATTCCAGATATTTCTGCGTATATGTAATTTACTATAGATAGTTGTGCATTGGTCATTGTAAATTCTGTAAGAAAACTTGTGCTGCAATGACTAAGATGCAAAACGCACATAGTATATGACTCTTAATAAAGGTAAATGCCTTGACTAAGCTAAATAGAAATTGACATGCTAGTCCTAGTCAAATAATACATCATTAAGCAATATTTTAAAAAATCTTTGCCATAGATGAGTACAATATCAAACCTAAATTGATAATTGCAATGAATAGACACTTAATTATATAATTATTGCATTTTGACATATTTGTGGAGAAAAACTAGGGGTGACAAAATTTCATTTTGTTCTGATGATTACTCCAATTGCATTAAATATAAATAAATGTTCTGTACGATTGTTTCATAATAAAAAAAATTATAGTTTACTTTAGCATAAGATTTGAAAAGAAATAGTATGACATGTGATATAGTACATGTAGTTGGTGATGATACTCACATACACAACTGTTTATCGTGAGTAATTTGAAGGCAGAAAAAGCAGCATGGACATTCTTCTCGCAGTAAACAGCCAAAAATGGCTGCAAATGTAAAGCATTGTTTTAAGTGCCAGATGATTTAAGTTGCAAGAGAAAGCAGAGATGCACGATTATTTAATGAAATTGTATCACCAAAAAGAAGTGCAAATTAACAACTGAAACTCTGCAGATTTATTTAATAGTATGAGACTAATAAATGATTAAGTTTACAAAACATTTGTCTATAAACATTTAGGCATATTTTGAATATTTATGACCGCTATCATTTTTCTTGGTATTATGCAAAACAATGAACGAATAGTGACTTGATGCACTGCATTCTATTTATTTTTAGTACCATTTACAACTCAGCTAGATTTTTTGGGGGTTGTGGATACCGTTGTACATTTCGCCCAATAATATTTCAGACATTTTCAATTGGTAAAAGGTCATGCGATCGGGTCAGCTATACGACAGTTTCCGTTCTGTTTTAATATAGAAAACAGAATGTGCTTTGGGCCACATATACTCGAGTATTATTTTATTGAAAGATTACTTGGGGTACCCTACAAAGAAAGAAGTTTTACGGGTTGTAAGACTTCATCGATGAAGATGTAAGTGGGAATATTGCCTCTAAAGCTCACTATGAGTTGCTGTTATAAGTAATAGCTTTATATTCCATAATATCCATAGTTGGCGTTATGTTCTCTGCAACTACGACTATCATCCGACTATCGTTTAGGTCTATATATATTATAATAATTAATTTTTATTTTTACTGGGCACTGTACTAGACGACAAAGAGGGGATGACAGGTCATCCGGTCACTGTGACCACCCTTGAGGTTATAAAGGAGGCGAAAGCCTTATTCCAACAAGAGCCCACTACGTGGTCCAGAAGGGCAGCACAGACTCTTGCAATGAGTCAGTCGAATATCCTTAAGATGCTGTACCAGGATCTAAATTTGTTTCTATACAAAATTTAAATACAACCGCTTACTACGGTCACTATTGACAGGAGGCGTGATTTTGCAAATGAAATTCTGATAGCATTCGACGAGAAGCAGATCGACATCAAGCACATCCACTTCACAGATGGGGCCTATTTAGAGCTCGAAGGGTACACCAATAAGCAAAATCGCGTTATTGGGGCTTAGAAACTCCCATTTGAGTGTTGTACGCCCCCTGCATCCCCAAAAAGTCTGCGTCTGGTGTGCAATCTCTTACCACGGAATCATCGGACCATTCTTTCTCACAGGATATATGAATGAGTCCGTTTACCAGGAAGAGGTGCTCGAAAAGTTTATTTCAATCGCTAAGCAGAAAAGGAAGATCAACCAGTACTGCTTCCAACAAGATGGCGCTACAGCTCATAGAACTGAGGACGACTTTGCTATTTTAGCTGAAACGGTTGGGCATAGACTGATTGACCTGTATGTACCTCGAAAAGCAGGAGGGAGCATCGAATGGCCCGCCCCCCGACCTCACCCTCGTGGCTTTTTTTTATGGGGTTATTTAAAGGGCAGAATGTATGTTCCGAAACCGAACAACATCGAAGAACTCAAGAATCGAATCTCCGAAGAGATCTTGGCCATTCCAGATGACATGCGAAATCTAGTTATTTTCTTATTTGAAAGCGCCTCCGTCATGTGATTGAATCTGACGGAAACCACTTTGAAAATATTATACATTGAATCGCATACTTTTCTCTTCAAAACAACGAAAGCATAACATTTTTAAAATTAATACTTTGTAAATTCATATTTTTTACATTTATACGTATATATCATTCATGAATATATAATAGTCTGACCAGAGATAACATTTTTACGTGAAAGAAAATATAAATAGATAAAAAGGAAATAATGGCCATCAAAATGTTTGAGTATATTAAAATATTTAAAATAAGGTACTTCGAAGCTTTAATAATTGTTTCTTGTGTGTATTAAACTAAAAAGAAATTATGCATAAAAACAAAGATAAAACGTTATTTTGTTGTTAATGGCTTCTCATTCAAAATAATTCTAATACTTTGAGCTACCCTGTCTATTTGTATTTTCCTAGATGCCATCACGATTGACTGAATCTTGCAAAGTAAAAGATTATTGGTATTTATTACATTATTTACCAAACTCAAAAATAGCATCGAATTTATTTTAGCAAAAATTTATAGAAATAAAGTTATAGAAGCATCTCTTTGCTGTTAAGGGGTGTCAAACTGTCATTCGAACAACATAGATTACATTCAGTGATACAAATAAAACATTTAGATAAATATCCCGTCTCATACATATTAAGAGTAAATTGATAATAGTTAAAATGGTTTAACGAAGTAGATAATAAAAGAGTTGCGCCAACGCAAAGCTTAGTTATGTACATTAATCAAGGTAAGAGGAAAAATAAAAGTAATGGAGATAATCACTAGCATTAAGGTTTTGGTGAGCATGCTATCAAACGAAAAGGCACGCTAACGAGTAACTATTAACTAGCAGAAAAAATTTAAGGTTATTGAAGGTAATTACAGCACGATTTAACGAAGTTAAAAGCTAAAGCACGAAGACAACCGCGTTTTTTGAGTTACCTTTTGTGGTAATTTATAAAAAACATTTACAAATTTGATATTAGCTAATTTACTAAAAAATAGCTTATTTGCTAAAAAGTTGCTTTATTATAAACTGATTTTTTACGTTTACTCTGTTTAGCACCCATTGAGCATAAGTTATAATGGCACATGGGCCTTGCCCTTTATATTTATTGAGAAAAGTAACGTAAATCTTGAACTCTGCCAAACTTAAGGCTTTGCTAAGTAATACCCTGACTTTCCCAAATAGATTGCGCTACATCTGCATTTGTTAGTGGAAGCAGCAAACTGTATTAGGTACCCCTGAATGCGTTAAACAACTTTTTATAGTACTTACCGTATAAGAACAATAAAAATTAAATTATTGTGTTATTCACAATACAACAAATGATGACCTATTAAAACGAATACGAATAATTTTTGTTCTGCAGTCGAATTTTCTGTTTCGTGGATTACGTATGCCAATGTTGTTGACATATTATTACTCTAAGTTAACAAAATAGCATTTTAATATCGAAAGCAGGCCATATATGTATATTTTAAAACAACTTAGCAAACGTGCAACTTTGACTAACTGATAGCATGATTAACTGCTAAGCAACTCACTAAAATTTGCATAATTTTAAAAGTAAGAAATATATACAGATATTACAATTTAAAAAAATAAATTTTTTATATTTGTCTTTTAAATTTTTTAATATGTAATGCATTTTTATTGTGTATAAACGTTTTTCTTACAATATAGTACACAGTCGTTTGGTTGGCAGTGTTAGAGCAATATAAATATAAATTTAAACATAAAAATAAATTAAATTATCATTACTGTGTGAAATGCAACTGACAAAAATTATGTATTATTATTGTTTTAAAATGTAGTAAGAAACGAAAAATATAGAATGGTAATATTCAAAATTTGGCATCTATTATCAAAAAAATCTGGTGTGAACATCACACGACTTTCCTTATCCTATTATTTATATCTTCAACCGTTTAGATTTGCGACCTTGCGACCAAACGGCTAGGCCGATTTTTTCCAAAAGCTTCGCACTGCGTCCCCTACCTACAAGTAACTTGAATACCAAATTTCAAGTCTCTAGCTCTTACGGTTCTCGAGATATCCATCCTGTTTACTGACAGACCGACAGACAGACAGACACACACACGAACCAACGGCCCAAACCAACTTTTTTGGTGTCCTGGGCCTATAATTTGTCCAGAAATGTGAAAAACCGGGTAGGCCAAATTTCCGCCGATTACATTACTTTCCTTATAATAAAATAAGGAAAATAAGAATTAGGTTTTATTCGACAAGTAAAATAAAAAAGCACAGCAATCAAAGTATTGTGGTTTATTAGCTATGATTTTTTCCCATCTTACTAACAATTTATGAATTTCACTTCCAAAAAAACGGCTTGTCTTTTGAGACGATTAATTGGGAGACCCAATTTTGGATATCATTATATGACCTACTCTGCTAGCGCGTATATTTTCCATCTAAATAAGTAATAATTGGTGAATGTCTGGTGAATTTGAAGGGTAGGGTACGACATTCTTACTAAGCGCTTTGTGCCTGTTTTGATAGAACTGATTATTTGTTATTTGTAGAAGTCGCTTGGCACGCTTTTAACAGATCAAAGTCCAAAACTCTTTACTACACGAGAGTAAGACAATCGACTAGCTAAACGCGCATTTTTGTCTCTTATTTTAGTCTAAGGAAAACGAAAACGAAAACATTAACGTGCAAGGAGTATCTTTATTATTGAGCTTGAAAATTCTGTTCCTATTGCATTAATCGGATGACGCATTCAAAAACATATGCATCACAAACGGGATTTTAGAATCTTGCTAACTTGGAATGCACATGCGTGATGACTGTGATTGGCTTATAGTACGCTTGCAATCTGGTAATTTACCTCAGTTACTTATCCGAAGTTGACGTAAGTACTCGAGTGATCTGTAAGAAAATAGATACCACAGCCGCCGAAGCAACCCAAGCAGTTGCATTGTTGAGAGAGGGTCTCGGTCAGAGGACTGTGGAAAATCGAGTAAATCTGAGTCAATCAGCTGTGTCGAGAGTGTGACGTCGGTAGCGTAAAATCGGTGGCTACGTTCACTGGCAAGAAGGGAGCCGTAGTCGCGTGACAGCGGAGAGAGACAATTTATTTCTCATCTCAATCTCCCTTAAAAATTGACATATGACTGGCGTTGACTTCAACCAAGAGCTGAGTACGATCAGAGCTGTGGTCGCCAGCGCTTCGATAGTGAGAAGAAGCTGAATGTAACCAACCTGAGGGAAGGAGATTTAACAGCAGTTGTTACATTAGGGATATCTTGGAGGAACATGTTTCGTTTTCAGGATTTGTTGGTGAGAACTTTATGCTAATGCACGGCAATGCGCGATGCTACACCGCGCGAGTGACCACTATCTATCGGGCTAACATCGGTATATCGAAAATGGAATGGCCTCCTTGTAACACGACTTGATTCCAATTGAGCATGTTTAGGATGAGTTTAAACGAAGAGTCCGGGCCAAAAATCTCGCACCAGGGAACATAATGAAACTGAGAGCGATGTTGATTGAAGAGTAGGAAGCAACCCCTTAAGACAGCATAGGAAAGGTTATCCGATCCATGCGTAATCATTTGGAAAGTGCAATTAGGAGTAAAAGTGGCAACACCATGTATTGAAAAATTATTAAATTAATTTTAGCTAAGGATTTTTTTTTCATAATTACTTTTTTCCTTTCAACTCTTTTGTGTTACACATATTCTTAAACCCATAACTTTGTCGGAACAAATCCAATTCCAATCAAAGTGGTATCATTTGAAACCACAGTTTTATAGCTTTCAAACCGTACTCTGAAGTTCCTATCGGAATGAATACATATTTTCTCAAAACTCAAGCATGTTGCTGAGTCGACTATTTTGCGTCCAAATTTAGTTCCACCAAATGTAGAACATCAATAATATTTTATTTTGGCGTTTATGTTTATGGTTAGCCTGCATTACAAATTTTCCATCTAAGAGATTATTTAATTATATCTACTTTTCTACCAACCTCCACATAAAAACACATAGCAAGATATCTTTCCTTTGTTACCTATTGAGCAGAATTTTGCACATGGTGTCAAATTACTCTTTGTATAAGCTTCTATAAGCCTTCGATAACATTCAACAACAGTTTTCTTTTTATTGAAGTAATAAAATTAAATAAAAAAATACAATGCAGCGATGTTTGTTATTTTTATGACAAACTACATTAACGTTCTATAAACAGTAGGATAAATTAAATATAAACCAAAGTTTCTTACTCCAGGTAGCAAAAGCGCCAATATGTATTTTTAGAAAGGCTTCCAACTAGGGTAGTGTGAATTTTCAAATCCTCCACTGTAGCACCGCCCTGAGGCGAGGTTTTTTAAGTTGGTTGTCTTTTTTATGATGACCCATAAAGCAATGCCTTGATCCGTTTGTTCATCAAGCTTTTCATAACAAAAATTTTGGCCTCATCAAAATTTGGGGTAGATTGTGCAAACTGTACAAGAATGATTAATACCGTAAGTAAAATTTTTACCTGTAAATACGAGTCATGGATTGTGTTCTTAGGCAAGAATTACTCAAGAGAACACAGCCGTTCGTAAACTCAATGAAGTTTATCATTATCTAAGAATGATCAAAATTTAGCTGCAACAGTATTTAATTCATGATCAGTAATAAGCTTCAATGTCAAAACATTATCCTTCAGTGGCTTCCATAGTTGTTGAGTAAGTAATATGTAATTTCTAGTGCTAGAATTTCTAAAGACTGCCAGCGAATGAAACGGTAAGAATGTTCTAGTAAATTACCACAAAGAGAACCAACTAAAAAGTGGTGCAAACTCAAAAACTTGTTTGTCAGCATATAAAGTTCTGGGTACAGTTTTCGGGAGTACAGAGAGGCTTCACTTAGTGATTTACTTTAATATTCGAGATTTAGCCCAAAACAGATATCTCGGACATATTATTTCTTTATGACAACGCTATACTATAGCGAGACCCAAATTATCAAAAATTCTGTGAATTGTCTTCTAACATTTTTTTACAGTTCTAACTTCCTACCTCGTTCCTTCAACGTGTTTGGACTACATTTTTCTATTAATTCTCAGCATGTTTACAATATGTTACATAATAAGAATAATTGACCTCCCATACATTCAAACTTTGGGAGCGAATTATTAACAAGCGGCTGACAGCTCTTTTGGGTATATCCCAAAATCAGTTTGGATTTACGGAATCTCGCTCAACCACCGATGCCATCAAAGATATTAGAATCCTGATGGAAAAACACCGCATAAACCAGCAAGATCTTCACAAGGCTTTTATAGATCTGGAAAAAGCATTCGATCGCGTCTCCCGGGAACTAGTGTGGCGAGCATTGCGTGCTAAATTTATTCTACTAATACAAGATATGTACAGAGACACATGTACTAGAGACAAGAGCCTGGCAGGTATGAATGATACATTTGAAGTTAAGGTGGGAGTTTACCAGGGCTCGGCCCTAAGGCCACTGCTCTTTAATCTGTCGATAGACTATCTTACCAGAGACTTTTAGGATTCACTCCCAGGGTGTATATTATATGCTGACGACATAGTACTGCTATCTGATAAAAGTGCTCAAGATTTGCAAAGTACACTGAATACCTAGGTGGCTGCGCTTGAAAAAGTTGGCTTACGGATAAGCAGAAATAAAACCGAATATCTAGAGTGCTGCTATAGCGAGATCACAGTCCCTATAATGAATGTATTATCTATACACCAAATACCTGTGCGAAAAGTCTCTAATTTCAAATACCCAGGCTTCACATTGACTCAAGATGCTAACGTAGGTGAAGATGTGACCCATAGAATAAATGTCGCCTGATTGAAATGGAGAACCCTCACTGGTATCTTGTGTGACCCACGGATGCCTATAAAACAATTTTGTTTTATAGAGAGAATGAAACCTTTTAGCTCTATTTTCTATAAAAAAAATTGATGAGATAATGTAGAGATCGACAAAAAAATTGCTCGGCGTAACAAAAAAGCATTTGATAAAGTTCGTCAAGCTTATATAATGCTTAAAGTCGAATTGGACGAAAAAAAGGCAAAATTAATTAAAGATCTTTCGTAGAAGCTAAGGTAAAGTAAAATATAGGAAAACCGATAATAGCTATATAATAAGGTGTACGTTAGGGCTGTATACTATTTTCAAAGCTGTTTAATATTAATAACATCAGACGATACCGTATTACTGGTAGACTTTCAACAATTAATTACCAAGTTTATGAAAAATATAATAAATGTTAAATGGGGGATGGTTTAGAGGTCAGGAGAGGGGGCATAAGACGAAAACTACAGTAAAATTTATACAAAGGCTTTTGCTTTCTTAAAAAATAAGAAATAAAGAATTTCAATACAAAGCAAAATAGATGGTAAAAGTAGAATATGAAGAAAAATATTCTGATTATAAAACATAAGAAAATGGATTAGAATAAATACGCAAAAGAGAAAGAATTATTTTCCAATGTAATCGTCAACTTTGTCTAAAGAAGCCACAATAAATCCAATACTACATTCAATAGATGTTTTTTTAAAATATAGTCTATAACTTTGGTTACTATAGCTCTTAGATCTCGTGCTAAATTTAAAATACCACTTTTGCTTAACATGCGACTTTATGAGTTTTATTAATAAACTTAAAGAAACGTACGCTTAATAAATTCCTTTTTTGCAGCCGAATTAATAATGGCGTTTTACTTCGAAAAGGTTTTAATAGGCACATTGTTTCTGCACCTCTTTGCTCCATAAACACAATGTTTACATTATATAATATTCAATAATACGGTTAATCGCTTCATGAGCAAAATGCTTATCTGTTCGACGATGTGACAAAATTAATTAATGTTAAAATTAATCCAGTCGAAATTACCCACTTCTAAACGTAACTAAAATGCTAACATAGTGGCAATTAATAGGTTAGCGTCTTGATAGATGCTTTATCATAATTTTAGTAGTTAATAAAGATAAACCACAAACTAGAATAGTTATCTAAGGATTATATAATAATTGTTTGCATAAGTATATATCTTTATGTGTGTGAATGTTTGTTAATATCATAAACTCATAAGATTTGCAAATCTGAATGCAACTCTGACTAATTGCCAATTATAATGCTGTTGATACTACTCGGTGTCAGTAACAATTTAAAAAAAAATAACCAACTTGAATTTTTTTACAATTGAACCAATACAAACTTCAAATCTGTATACCATACGACTATAAGTTTAATTAGGGACGACATCTAATAAAATTAATGAGTTTTAAGATTATTTTAAACAACTTCTTTTAGTTACAAAATTTACGTATCATTCTTAATCTGTGCTTGTGGCACTTTACTGCCATTTAAGTAAAAAAGTCACGAATCCAACAGATGATCTGATTGAGTGGAATTCGTAGGTTTGTATTTTCCCCTAATTTATTATCTCCAACATTAAGTGGTCTTAATGAATGTCAAATGTAGCAAATAGCAGCTACACGAAAATTGGTCAGCCATGTATGATAAAGTAGCAATTTTGGTCCAAGAGAAGTTTATCCGATTTGATAATGATGCTTTTATGTGAAATACGTCAATGAATATTATCTAACAGGTACAATTCTATTTCTTTTTGGGATTATCAGCTTAACCGGATGATTAGTTTACCGTTAAAGCGTTAATCCTCAAATTTAAATCAGTAAACAAAAAAAATAATGACTTTTAATCAAATTTGATAAAGGTAAAATCACTAGTCCTGCTACCATTTAAATAACTACTAAATTTCTACAGAATCAACTATTATGCTATTAGGAGTGTGATTTTGTACGCTTTGAAAATTATATTGCACAAATAGCCTCTGTTTTCTTCTTTACAAACACTAGCCTTTTTGATAACATTTTGCATTATACTGGTTAGTACGTTTTTGTTTATTTTCTTACTTTCTGCACGAATGTTTTTCTTAGATTGTTATACAGGGTGGCGCGGAGCCAACTGACATTTTTCAATTAATCATATATTATATATGGAAGCAGGGAAAAATAAGTAAATATGTCTATATATGCCATTTATTTACCACCGATTACAAGGTTATTTTTTAAAAACTACATCAGGCAGATGGTCTCCGTTTACATCAATGCATTGTTTGCAAACACACGGTCTTTCAGGAACATCCACAGAAAAAAGTCTGGTACACTGAGGTCGGGCGACCGAGCTGGCCAAGCGATTTTGCCGAAACGAGAGATAACAGTTCCAAAAATTTTAAGAACTACAGCCATACTGTTTTGGTCGGTGTGGGCTGTTGTTCCATCTTGCTAGAAATATAGGTTTTTAGGGTCAATGCTAAGTTGTCGTAACTTTTGTTTAAAGAAGCCTTCCAACATAGTCATATAACGTTCTGAATCAATGGTCACTGTTTGGTCATTGTCATTTTCAAAAAAATATGGGTCTACAATTCTGAAAGCACCGACTCCACATCAAAACGTCGCTTTAGGAGAGTGCAAGGGCTTTTCCTTAGGGTTTACTGATGACCAGTATCGCATACTCTATTTGTTTACCCAGCCAGAAACATGAAAATGTGCTTAGTCAATTATTAGTAAATTATTCAGAATGTCTGGGTTGTCCGGTAACAAACCACTCATGGTGGTGCAGAAAGCAATCCTTGCTTTTTTGTCTCTTTCGTTAATTTATTGCACAACTTGCAGTTTGTAATAGTGAAATTTTATTTATTTTAGCATTCGATTTAAACTTCTTCTACTTATGCCTAAAATGCGAGATTGCTGGCGCGCCGAACAACGAGGACTGCATTTAACATTCCTCACTATCTGCATGTTCTCCGGCATCCGCACTATTCGTGGAGCTCCATGCTTCACGTCTAACACGCTACCAGTTTCTTTAAATTTCTTCGCCCAAGCCAATATAGTATTGCGAGACGGTACGTGATCATGTCGACCAATTTTGAACTGTCGTCGATAGACACTTCCGTGACAAAATTTGTTTTGTAATAACTACGAACACAGCTAACACGCTGTTGCACATTCTAACACTCCATTGCGACTGACATACCGTAGCGGCGCACGTCATAAAATGGCTTCCCCCCTCTACCATTCCCTTTCCCGCTAACCACGACAAGCTTTTCCAACGGTGCACTATTCAGATTTGAAATGTGTAAGTTGGCTCCGCGCTACCCTGTATATTATTGGCATAAACAAGATATTTTACATGATTCTTCAGAAAGAAATTAGAATCCATCAATTCAGGCAAACATGTAATCCATTCTAAGTTACTATTGCGTAAAACTATTTTTTCGGGTAGTTGCTCCATCTCGTTGCCACCATAATTGACCAAATAAAAGTTTCTAGCATTTCTTGATAGCTAGCTCCCACAACTGTCATAGCAATCTCATCTATGCTCTTGAAAAAATCAGTTTCGATTACCTTTTCTGATGCCACTCCGCACCAAACAGTGATTTTGAAAGATTGCAACTTACGTTGATGTATGATTTTTGGGTTTTGGTGTCTCAAAATCTACTGTTTTGTTTATTTACAAAACCATAAAGATAAAAAAAAGCGTTTTTGAATAAATTCGTTATTCTTAGCCATTTTTGGAATCAAACTCTGTAGCGCAGTTGCTGTTTTTAAAAGCTATCAGTTTTATTTTTGGGCCAATTAAACCTTATAATGATGCATACATAAATCCTTTTGTAATTCTCTTAGCGATTTCAAGTTCTTGTGAATGTTCAGGAGTCGAAGTTTCTGGATTTTGTTGAATGCTTTCCTGTACCAATGCTATATTTTCTAAAGTGCGCACAGTACGTAGTCTGCTGTTTAGTGGCAGGTTATCCACAGACCCTTGTTGCCAAAAACGATTAATTAGTTGCCGTTTAGCGCTTTTTGAGGATGGATTTTTAAATTGAAAACAGATTATGGAAGTGCAATGTGTGAGAACAATGGATGTCTAGTATTTAAAGTAAAGTTCAATAATCGACACTTTGGTTTAAAGTAAATTTACAAAACTTGGATTTTTAAAACGAAAAACATGAATTTATAAATAGTATCATGACATATGGCCTGCCCAGTACTATTTCTGAGTTACTATAGATATAGTGCCAATGAAAGTGCAAATGTAACAAATACGTAAATTTTAAAAAGATACAATGTTTAATCTGACAATTTATTTACTGGATATTTATAATTTAACAAAAAATTAAAATTTTATGTAGTTCAGTGACTTTGGAGGTCAGGGCATATGATTTTGTTAAAGTTATATTCAAATAAATTCAATATCAAAACATACGAGGCGTGGCAAAAAAGTAATGAAACTGATTTTTTATTTACCAAAGTTTTTATTTTTTTTAAACATCAATGTAATCCCCTTCAAAGTAGTTCCTTTGAGCAGCTACACACCGATCGAGACGTTGTTCCCACTGTTGGTAGCAGCGCTGGAAGCCTTCAACCGGTATGGTCTTCAGCATGTCCGTTACACTCTTGGATGTTTTCTAAAGTCCCAAAATGACGTCCTATGACGACATTTTTCAGTTTAGGAAAAAGGAAAAAATCACAGGGACTGAGGTCAGGTGAATAGAGGGGCTGGGGAACCACAGGAATGCCTTTTGAGGTCCCTTTCGCATGTGCAAATGTTCAGTCAAAATTTGATGAACGGTAAATCTGTTCAAATTTAATTGTTCACTCAACATTCTTAATGCTAAACGACGGTCTGATCTCACAAGAGTGTTCACACGTTCGATGTTTTCGTTGGTTTTCGAAGTTGAAGGCCTCTCTGAACGGTGTTCATCTTCAACATTTTTTCTGCCTTCCAAAAATTATTTTTGCCAGCGAAAAACTTGAGCTCGGATAAAGAATGTTCCCCATAGGCCTGTTTTAACTTTTTAAACGTCACACTTGCCGATTCTCCAAGCTTAACACAAAATTTAATGGCACAACGTTGCTCCAAATTAAGCTGTTCCATTTTGCGTGGCGCACAACCAAAACACAACTTCACTAATAGCAGTCACAAAACTCACGTAGTTAACGGAACGAATTTAAACTCGCATTGAGCAATGAGAGGGTATTTATACACGTGCTCTATCAAGGACAAAGGCGTACCGTTGCCAGATCGCTTGCAGTGCTGCCAGTCTCATTACTTTCTGCCACACTTCGTACATATGAGAGATTGCAATCCTCAGATACATGATCTATGTTACAGCTTTTAATAAAAGACATGCAACAAACACCAGAAAAGAAAAAAGAGTAATAAAAAAATATGCAAAAATGTATTGTTTAGGTTACCTTTGTTATCCAATGAAAGCAAGATAAAGGTCTAAGACAACAAAGAAAAAGTCAATTGTGTAGATTTGGTTGATGTTCATTTCGAAAACTTTTTAATTGGCAAATTCTTCACCAATGCTGATGACATAATTATGTTCGTGAAGTAGCTAATTGCAAAAGACTCGAGTATCTTGTAAAATATTTAAAAAGCGATGGCCATTAAAACTATTCTTTATTTCTAAATATTGAATATATACTCAACATAAACATAAGTAATATTATTTACTAAGTTAACCATTTAAAAGAATGTGCTATTTTTTTTACTAGGCGAATTTTAAAAAGAAATGTTTTTTATTGATAATTTGCATATTTATAATCTACTCAGTATTTGAGTAATGAGCATATAATTTGATATTATATTATTAGTAGGGACCCAACCAGTGCTGGTGTTTCGTGCACACCTCTAAGCCACCTTTGGCTCTAATTTTATCTCTACCTGCAACATTGACAAATGCCTAGAGCGACGGTTCCACTAAGAACCACTTTTTGACCCAATGTACAATTTATTTATGACAGAGTACATATCTTCTGGACATATGTCCCTTGTTAGAAATGTCCCGTCTTTTTCTCTTGATTGTATCTACATACCACACCATTGCGTTCTGAAAGAACAAGCCGATGGCCCTAAGATCAGAGTCGTCTTTGACGCATCAGAGAAAGACCCTACTGAGGTGTCATTGAACGATGGCATTTTCGTCGGTCCAAACCTGCAGAGTGATATTTCCGTTATTCTTCTTCGATTTCGATCGCGTCTCTTTGCCTTTACATGTGACATCCGTCAAATTTATAAGCAGATAATAATGCACGAGAAAGACCGCCGATTTTAATTGATTCGCTGGAGATTTTCGGAAATTATGAACCCAATACTGTCACGTATGAAGTTTCCACATCACCATTCCTGGCAATTAGAAATGTTCTTCAGTTAACCGATAAAAGCACGATTAGTTCCTCTTGCCTCACAATGTCTGCGTACTGATTTGACATCGCGACTGACGCGGATATTTTAGGTTATACGAGTGTAATTTACATTCGACATACCGATGAAGATCAGACAATAAATACATTCCTAGTCATGGCAAAGTGAAAACGATTGTCAATTCCAAGGTTAGAATTGTGTACCGCCGTGTTGCTTTCCAATCTGGTGGCATTTGTGCTAGAAACCTATAAGTCATGTATTGTATTTGATGAAATCATTGCTTGCAGTGATTCTACCATTGCCCTTTTGTGGATTTGTTCTTCTCCTCACCAATGGAAAACCTTTGGGTCCAATACAATCACGCATATACAAGAAAGAGTACCACCCAGTTCGTGGAAGCACGTTCGCTCCCATGACAACGCTGCTGACTCCGCATCCCGGGGTTTATAGACTCAAGATATCGCAACCTGTTTCTTATGATAGGCGGGTCCCTCATGGTTAATAGGTCCTTCCGATTCACGGTCATTAGGAAATACCTTATCAACGTGCCTAGGCAATTTAGCATCTGAAAAACAAAGCGTGTCATTCGTTGCCTAAACCGAGACTTTGGTAATTGACAACTTGCTGACCCAATTCTCATCATTACGAAAGATTCAGGGGATCGTGGCGTTCTGCTTTAGATTTTTTATTATGTGTCTTAAAGGGACCCTCCTCAAACGGGCCCCCTGAGTGAGCGAGAGCTATTTAATGCCTTGTTAATGATAATAAAAATGGTTCAAGCCAAGTTCTATCGCCAAGAATTAGGTAAACTACGCAACAATTTGCCGTGTGCCAAATTCTTACAAAGATTAGCTCCTTTCGTGGACCAAAACGGTGTGTTAAGGGTGGGCGGACGTCTTCAGAAAGCGAACTTGTTGTACGACACAAAATATCCCGCTCTTCTCCCCCATAAACATAAGCCAACAGAGCTTATAATCAAAAATGTATAACCACCCGACCCAGTATTCCAAGTTGAAACTTTTTGAGACACAGAGCGTACCAAACCCAATAGCGCGCTTTCATTGCGTGTTGTCGGTTACCTTTTTTGTGTGTTTTGCATCTGTCCGTGGTGTTCCAATAAGTATACATCTGGCTAAGTAAGAACCCACCCCCCGAGTTTGACGCAGCCAAGCCAAAGCACGCTGACATCCTCAGCCAAGCTACAAAAGAACGTTACGTGTGGTAAGTCTGGTTTAGTTGTTCCGTCGGGAATTTTGATCCCATCAGCACATTTTTCCGTAGTCCGGAGAGTTCGCAACTGACCTGCCGCCCATCGTATTTTAATCTAATTTAATTTGCTTATTCATGTTTTGTATTGTCTTTCATTAATTTATTTGTTGGTTTTCATTCATTTTTATGTTATTTTGTTATTAATATTTATTTGGGTTAAATATATAGTTTACACCGCTCTATTTTTTGTTTTGTGTGCATTTGAATGAAATTTAATTGTGCTTAATTTCAAATAGCTGGTGCCTCAGGAAATTACGCTAAATAAGATCTTGCGACCAATGACGCATCAGTCTTATGGTTGTTGAAGTGTTTCATTAGGTATGTACTAGGGGATGTTTATCATAATTCGTAAAATGTTAGATAGAAATATCTGAAATATATTGGTATGGGAAGCCTTGGTATAGCCCCAGAGCTAAATTACATAGGTCTAGAGGGGTTTTTGTATTGCTTTGTACAAGAGCAACTTGTTAGATGAAAGTTGGGAGTACCTGCTGATTAACCACTCCAATTGTTTTGTTTTGAGATCAGCTTGCTAGCGTTTGGCCTTAATATGTGTTCTCCATGTAAGTTTATGGCCAGGGTGCAGCCAGTATTTAACTTCGGTTTACACTGGTTTTGGTGTGTTGTTGATTGTTGTTAGCTGACATACTACGTGTTTGTTTGTAAAAGTCACCTGAGTTGCTTTATTGTGATTAATAATAATTCTCCACTTTTTGAAACAATTGCTTAGGAGGTCTAGATGTCTTTTTAATATATTCTGTATATATGAGATACAGAAGTGGTCCGAACACGCTTTCCTGTAGCACTCCGAAGTTAATTTGTCAATAGTTTGATACATAGTTCAGTTCAAATTGAAACATCCGTTCATTGAGATATGATTTTAGTATTAAATAGAGTTGACTAGGAAAGTGCCATGTTAGTTAGTCCAAACACGCCGCTGTACAAACTTTTCTTGTCTCGAAGTTTTCTATGATTGTGGTAACTATGCAATAACTTTCTTGAACTATTAAATGGCCTTTTAAAAACTCAAATTGAGAGGGAGGAAGTATATCACTTAGGTCGATTGTTTCATGGATTAGCTTAAAGAGCAATTTTCCAAATATTTTTGACTAAGGGAGAGAAGGCTTATTGGTCTGGTAATGAGGTTTGTGAGGGAGATTTTCCAGGCTTAGCTATCGTAAGAATTTTAGCGAATTTTCATTGTAAGATGTAACAGCATAGTCTCAAGATGCTGCTGTATATGTTAGTACAACTACTGCCTTTCTAGGTAGATTTTAAATAATGTCTTCTACTATGAGGTCGTAGCCTAGTGGTTTACGAGTATTAATTAGTTTTATTTGGTTACGGATATCAGGTGGTAACAATGCCTTTAGAGAAAGTGAAATTTGACATCCGGCGTCAAGAAATGCTTTAATATCAGAAACATTATCATTGTGTTGGAATGGTAGAGCTGTAAAAATGTTTTTGAGGTGTATAGCAAGTGTGACTGCTTTTTCTTTATAAAGCTCAACTACCATCTGGTTTCTTAATTTGAGAATTGCTGTAATGTATCGTTTTAGTTTTTTTGTTGTTTTTCACAACAATTAGTCATTAGGTAAAAGTTTGGTAATATATTGTTTAAAGATTCCGTTTCTCACATCTCTTAATGTTGCATGTAACTGATGGGCAATCCGATTATATGTAGTTTTATTTTGCACATTTCTGGTTCTTTGCCATGTTTTCCTAGCTCGACGTTTTGCAATAATAAGCTCTCGGATGTATAATGGTACATCGTTAATTTCGGGTAAAAGGGGTCTTGAAAATGGTGTAGCTTTACATGTAGTATTCTGTATCAAGGTTATAAAATACTAAACTGCTTCATCTGGATCATGCTTGGTTTTAATTTAAATATTAAGCTTTAATCGTCTGCTCAAGTTGGATTTGAAAATGAACCCAATTATGGATAACAGTTGTACTTGCGGTGATAATTACTTGCGAGTGATCGGAAAACAGACCAAAACTAGACTCTGTCATGAAGTATGTGCGATTAGTACCTCTGACCACTACAAAGTCAAATAAGTCCGGTGATCTATTTGGGTCATTCGGTCAGTAACAGGGTGTACCAGTAGAGAAATAGCCAAGACTGCAATAAGCCAGAGCATGTCTGAGGTTGGTTTGGGAGTGGTTAATCTTTGTTCTCAAGAGACACGAAGAATCTTTCATATTCTGCAATGGTTATGAAGTATCTTGGTGGGTTATATACAGCTGCAATTACAAATAGACAAAGCCCTGTTTGCACTTTTATGGAAGCGCTTTAAATTTTATTTGATCGGTAACGTTGTAGCTCGTAGTATATAACTAAATTTTTTTCGATGACGGTAGCCCTATCTTGAGTATGAAATTTTAATTGTTATTCTTGGTGTTGCGGGGGATTCTGATATACGTAAAATATCTATCTTTTGTAACTGAACGAATGTTACGGTTTCCTGTGCCTGATTTGCGACACCATTAGCGTTCCACAATGCTATTCGTAGTGATTAAGACATTTTCAAACTAATTTGTTAGTAACCGAAGAGAGCAAGTTAAGAATCATGCTGTTTTAATTGCGTGAACATTGTTTTAAATTCCTGAAGGATTTTAGAAAGTTGTTCATTAATGTTAAAGTGTTGCTCATTGGATGTGATGTTTCTTCCTGCAGCCACTTGCAGTTATGTTATTAGAAGTAGTTGATCGATGTGAGATTGGAGTAATTCGCTTGCATTTTAGCGTATTTTTTGGTCAGGTGTTTTCTTTTTAATGATTGTGTTGGTTAGGCCGTTCAATAACCCATTTCTAACTTTTTGCAAGTTTTTATAAATTGCGCATCTTTTATAATTTGCCGGCTAGCTCTCGTCACAAAGAGCACATATGGAAAGTGTAATTAGTGTTTTTTTTACATAGAATATTATTATGTCCTCCACAAAATTTAACACATTATAAAAGGTCTGTTTCAGTACGTTTTGCTGGCAGCAGATGTATTTGTGGCATGATATTTTTTTTTCTAGGGGGTTAAATTGAAACTTTTTCATTTCCTAAGTATATAACCTTGTATATAGTTTTATTATTTTTATTTCGCTCAAGATCTATCATAAACAGCGGCAAAGTTAGTTTGGTTACCTTATGACGCACATTAATGATTTATCTCACTGTGTGTCTCAGTTTAACTACCTCTTTTTTAATGTCGTCTGTTGGCGTGGAATGATGGATATTTCAAATAAATATTTTATATGATCGATTTTCTTTGATTATATGCGTGGAATACAAAAGCTTCATTTTGAGATGCCTAGCTAGCTTCCTATATGCGTCTGGGGTAAAAGTGTTAATTTTAATTGTATCGTTGGTCATTGTCTTAGTGTAACATTATTCTTTTTCGATAACAGTGAAAATATTTTTTACCATTTCACTGTAATTATTAACGCCGTATATATATACACCGGTGGTGGCTTACGAATTGTTAATTACTAGTAGTTTGCTTGTAGCCTTCGTCGTTATTTTCCATTTGGGCTAAATTTTGATATCTGTTTGTTTGGTTAATTATAGATGTGTTAGGGCTAGGTGTGTTTTTTTAAATTTTTTTTAATGGTTTGCCATTTATGTATATTTTCATTTAAATTACAGCAGGTTTCGTGATTTATGTTGTTAAATTTATATCAGAATCTTTATTTGATTGTATATCTTCTAGAATAATATTGTTTACAGATTCCATAGAAATTACATTGCAACTAAGCTGCTTAGCCTGGTAAGATGGGGTTGTTTGAGGGAGTATTAACTAAGGTGGTGATGTTATGGATTGATTTTGAGACACATATGGAGTTTGTGAGTTAAATTGGTTTACTTGTGGTATGTATTGGTTCTGTGGAGGAAATAAGTAAATCCTGTGTTTATTGGAATATTTTGGTCGTTTATTATTGAGGGTATTCCGGGAGGCGCTAGACCGTTGCCACTTTCGGTTGGGAACATGATTTAAATTTAGTACACATGGAACGGGTAATATTATAGTGCATCCCGTTTTGTTTTGAACGGATTTTGAACTTGACCTATGATAACAGTTATCGGTTGAACCACACTTCACACTTCAAGATAACGGAGTGTTGTGGATCGCAGGTAGGCACGTATTCAAACTATGAGCAAGAATTAAAAAAAAAGTAAATTTAAAAAATTCAAAAACAGGAAAACAAAAAGTTTTTTCAAAACTAATTAATCCAATAAACTTTATTCAATTTATTTAAATTTTCTAACTATAAAAAAAACTAAGTTTTTTTTCACTCTGTAACAAAACATTATATTGCTTATTTCAAGATCTTGCTTTAAATAAATGCCAAAACCAATTGTTCTCTAACTCAGTAAGGTACAAAGATAGACAAAGATGATTAATTCGGTGTCAATCTTTAAATTGATTTCTGTAACAAGTCTTTTAAAACTTTTTATTACCACTTAGTGCATTAATAATTAATTGTACTAGTGTTTCTGTTTTGTAAGAATATCGACATTGATTCCAAATGTGTTTCCTATAACTCCACGCACTTCTAATGAATAGTAAAAGTTATAAATGTTTTGGATTTCAAAATTTCTTTTTATTCATTAATTTTTTAATTTCTAATTTTCTTATAGTCAACTGTAAATCAAGTCTCAAATAAAACTTCTGTTGGATTTTTTATTATTTAAATTTACAAGTAATAATTCTTTTCTTTTGCTGATTATTGGCAATTAAATTGAATATTATTGACATTAAAGGTTGAGCCACTTAGTCCAAATGCAGTGCAGTGTCGATCTGTTGTGAGATACGTGATAAAATTTTGCATTGAACTCAAAAAACTCGCTTGCTATAATATAAAAAGCCTACAAAAAATATGCTTTATTAAAAGTACAAGTATTTAGAATGGCAGGGTGTTAAAAATAAGCAACATGCAGGAAGTTCACCAAATTCGGATTTTTTGTGTATTAGATTGATAGCATGTAAACTCAGACTTCTAAAATTCATTGCGTATAAAATAATCATAACGAAATTACAGATGTGGAAGGTTTGTGTTAAATTAGTTTGAAAGTTTTGGTCGAGGAACAAAAAAAAAACGTGTGTCAATTCCACGTGAGCTTTTGGACTGTTTGAAAAGTGAGCCTGATATTTTCAACTTAAATTTAGTTTAAAAACATTGTTTGAAACTGTTAAAGATGTGCAAGCTGTGTGTTCTGAGAGAGATTTCAATTCAAGACATTCAGGTGAGCTACGGTACAGTTAAAGAACATTAAACTTTTAGATATCTGCAAAAAACAAAATTTATGGAATCAGACTTGTTACACATATCTTCTGTATCCTTTTATTCTCATTTTCAATTAAGCGTATGCTTCATATTTTACTTAATCTTTTTTATATAATAAAATAAAGCCCAAATTTATTCAAGAAACTTTAAACTAATTGATTGTTTCGAGTCACTTGATGTATATTTCATACCACTGTTAACCACCCTATGTATATTTTGGAACTAATTATAATAAATTTTTCTTGCTATTACATTTCTTATTTTATGTTGGAAATGTTGTACAAGGTATGATTGTTAGAAAATTTGATAGCAACAGCATTCTTTATTATTACATTCTGATAACTTAAATTTTATTTTTTTTTATTCTACCATATATCTACATAATATTGCGTATACATTTTTTTTGTTGCAAATAATTTTGTGAGTTACTTTGTCAGTAGTAACTCCATTATTGTAATTAATTTTTGTAGCGTTTCTTTCGGTTATTTTCATACTGGATGCGGCAGTTTTTCTTTTTAGCTCGGAGAGATCTAAGAGAGTTTTAGAAACTCTGTACTATAAAAATCCTTACAAAAAGAAATCGGGTATTTGGATACGACATGACTAAGAAAAGAGTGACATAAAGCATCTATAGTAACGTTTGAAATATATGATGTGTAATCTTAGTACTAAGCTAACAGTACCCTCACTGAACATCCGTTTCATCTTCTAAGAAGTGTGGCTCAAACATGCCAGAAAATTGCACATCAAACAGTTACTTTAGCAGTGTGTAAGGTCTCAGGAGTTTTATTTCACCACTTTTTCTATAATTTTTGAGTACGTTCGCATTTATTTGGTTGAAGCCACTATAAAGGATTCTGCGAAACAATTCGTCGAAGATTTTAGGATTAAAGCATGTCGGAGTGCAGAATGAGTCATAGAATATGTCTAAAGATCCCAATGTTCTTTTAGATTCTTATTCTTCTTTGCACACGTAGATGCTTTTATTTTAAACCGGAATTTGTCCTTTTAAACCCCTCGATTACATAAGCTGAAAACACACTACCGTATCGCGGAATATTAATGTGTGTATAATATAAATATTGTGTGGTAGTGGCCATTTCCATAAAAAAATTTAATTGCAGAACGAACTTTTATCGCATCTTATATTAGGATATATATATATATATAAAACCTTTTCTATTTCTTGTCATACAGAGTTTTTTACGTTAGCCTTAAACGATCACCTGCTAGTTTTTTACGTTTTATAAAGCATTTGAAATTAATGTACTGCTAAATTTAATATTAATCAATAATTAACATCACCAGTTTTTTTCCATCAAAATATTATATATATTATGAGACTATGAAGAAATCGCATTAATAATTTACTTTAGCTAATCTGCATTTTATGGTGTTTAGCATTACTTACGCACTTTTGTGCTGAAATATTTAAGAGCCGTACACTGAAAAATGTTACCATACGCCGGCAACGGCTAATGCAATTACGTGCTGCCGCTGGAGGGAAATTGTTCAACGAGAAACCAGTTTTAGAAAAATCATTAAAAGTAGCAAATTTAAGGGCAGAGAGATTGTTACATTATTTAATCACAAAACACGCTAGTATACGCAGGATTCGTTTGTTTAAATATTATTCATAGCAAGCGTGCAGCGTTCTGGAACTTCTAGACGCAGCTGTAATAAGATAAAACACTCGTTTGCCGTGAACTTCAACCCAACTCCAAACTAATTCTAAACTTGTTGTAATTAGCGACATCTGCCCTGTTATTTGTTTTCTCGTTCTACAACTATATTGTCACGAATAATATTATTACAGCTTCATCACTGCCGGGTGGGGACGGTGCAGTTCGTAAAATTGAATTTAAGTAGATAGTTTACTTCATCCAGATTTAACCTGTATAAATACTACATATGGTTTAGGCAATTCATGATGGTTATCGAGTTACTGGGTTTAAACAACAAAAATAAAATATAAATTAATCAGTTAGTAGCTAACAATAATTTTTATAAAGCCCTGTATCATCAGCTTTGGGGTTAAATACTGGTCATTTCAACATTTTATGTAGATATAATGGGTTTTTATATATTTCCAAATAAGAAGTGCTATTTTCAGATAATTAAATAGTTAGGTTGCTTCATTTTAGGTTAAGATGCTAAATAAACCTACTAGTTGTCTACAAAATGCAAGCTAATACTGATTTTTTATTTGACTTGTAAGATTCATAAGTTGTATGAAAATTTATTTGTGTACATTTTTACAAATTTTAATATTATTTTCGAGAGCTGTGATTTTTTTAAATACATTTTTAGTTTTATTATTACATCTGTTTTCTGGGTTAGACGTCTATTAAAATGTAAGTCAAGGTAATTTACCGTGTTTGCTTGAGGAATAGCTTCGTTATTGATAGCAACTAGGCACAATCTAATTCTTCTGTTGTCAACGTGACATGGATGGACTTATTTTTGTTAGTTTTAATTCTCCAGTTTTGTAAACCTTTTCTCTATTTACTCAAGATCTTCGTATGTCCTAGATGAGGCTACAATTGGATCTTTACGACGTATTAATATATCTACATCATCAGCAAAGGCGCCAACGTCGTTTTTTCTGTAGCTACAATGTCATAAGTATATAGTAAGTAAAGCAGGGGTCTCAATATACTACCCTGGGGCACACTTGCCCTGGTTTTTTTAATTTCATACCTTTTATCTCTCATTTTAATTTGAAAAGATCCATTTTCTGAGTTAGAATAAAATAGCAGGTAACAATGATGTGGCAACAACTTATTTGTTTTATACATCAATCCTCTGTTCCAAATTTTATCGAAAGCCTGTCTCACATATAAGAATATTATAGAACAGTACATTTTGTTTTCAAGCTCCGCTTGAAGGGTGTTGATCACTCTATGGCACTTCTAATGACTAAACCCAAACTGGTCATTTGGAAGTCGCTTTGTTTGCAACCTATTTTGATCAACTCATTTTAATATTAGCTCTTTAGAGGTTTAAGGACAAGAATTATTTAGGCAATTTGTCAGGCGTAAAATTCTGAAAAAAAAGATATAATTCCTTTTCCAGGTAGTTATTTTGCTGTTATAAGGTCTTTTTTAGCGCACTTACAGGCACTGCAGCCTCAAGGGCTTATTGTGCCCACTAACATGCACTTGTTCTAGGACATTCACACACACCCATGAGTTGAGCGAGACTCGAACTCGCCCGCGTTGGCTCAATGACAGAGGCAACTGCTTGAACCGCGTCCCCCTGTTATAAGGTTACTAACAGGAAACGTTCTGTTGTTGAGTAATTTAATTTCGTCTTGAATTTCCTGCAGTAGTAAAAGTTCGCACTGATAATGACATTTTCAGTGAGATGTTAAAGTAATTTTTAATTTCTCCATCCATTTTGTTAGGAATCAGCGTAAAAACGGCCGACTCCAAAAAGACCGACTTTGTGCTGGCCATTCAGCTAAAAACATTAGTGTTATGGAGTATCCAGAAACTTTAGCGCGCCGTCGGTCACTATAACTGAACATTTTAAAAGGCAGTAAATTCAAAACGAAAAAAAGATTAAACCAACTCAGGAACTAAAGCCTGATGATCATATTTAAACGTTGAATATTTGCCAACATAGGTGATAGAAACTAAAGAAGTTAGCAGAAATGTTGCTAATAAAATCATCTTTAGCGACAAAGCGCAGTTTTACCTTTAGTAGGCATGTCAATAAGCAAAACTGTCGCATTTGGGGTATTTAAAAACTACCAAAAGTGTAAGAGTTTGGTGTTGACTTCATGGTGGTAAAATGATTGGGCTGTTATTTTTTTGAAAAAAAGGTCAGAAAAGCAGTAATTATCAATAGTTAACGTTATCGTAAAAAATCTAATTTTTAATTTAATGATAAAATTGTACCCTCAAAACAGGGAAGCTAACTAATGAGCAAGATTTGATCCGGAGTTTATTATTCGTTTGAGTTTGTCTGAAAAAAGAAATTTTAAGCAGATAAAGCAGCGAATAAAGTTCGAAGAAACCAGACAACCTGCGGTGTCGATTTTGTTTCTAATATTAGATAAATTAGAGCTTGGAGTTCAAAGATGTTAGGCAGGTTTAAAATATAATCAATTAAAATTTTATCACGTTCTTGCGTTAGCACCATGACGAATTGCCAAAGTAATTAAACTTTTCAAAAAAGTTGTCAAAGTAGCGCATTGTTTTATCAAGGCCAAGAAAATTGGGAAAATGCTGTAACGATGGTAGCTATGTCTGAATTGCCACAGTAATTTCTAAACGGAACAAACCTGTGGATTCAATGTGTTTACTGTTTAAAACTAATCAAAGCGCTGGGACATAATGCTGTTTTTTATTATTTGGCTTCAAATGTAATATTTTGCATAAAATAGTAACCGGTAATAACAGCGGAAGTATCATAAGTAAAAAAATCCTAAATTATTTTTAACGAATTATCACCATCAAGCGTAAAGCACAGTATTTTCGCAAAGAAAATCTTTTGGGGCATATGATGGAATGTGAGGGATGTTCAACTCTCAATTATTCTTAAATTATAGTTGCTACCAAACTTTTTTAGTTAAAATGTTATCTTTTTGACGTATTGCTACAATTAAAACATCAGCAAACAATTTTTTAACGCAAATGTTAAACGTTAAATATAAACATTTCAAGTTGTGTTACACAAAAATAATTATAGGTTTTAGTCAGAGAAGGGACAAAACTCTCTGAGATATTGGTGAGACTTTCTATATATTTCAGTTAAATACTTTTATCTAAAACTCAAAATGAATATTGAACTTGTTCAAAGTTTAATTCATAAGAATCGATGAATAACGGTAAGAACTATTTCTGTTATTCTTTTTTCAAGTATTAAAAGAGTGAAAACCATAAGTCCACAATAAAATGCAGTTCAACAAAGTCAGTGCTCGGTAAGTTTGCAAACAACTGTCCTCTGAACCAAAAGTCTTTGCTTTTCCGAAAGTTTTGAGGAAGAAAGTGATCGATTTATTAAAAACATAATCACTTGGGATAAAACATTGGTTCATTATTTCATGCCTGAAAGCAAATTGGCATCAATAAAATGGCAACAAAATTTAAAGCCTATACATTTAGCAGAAAAGTTTTTGATAACCATTTATTTGAAATTTGTAGAACTTCCAATGCTGGATATTCTTCTTTCTGTGCCATATTCTCAGTGGACGTTGGCCCATTGAACCCTATCGACTGTGGTTCTAAATAAGTCTGCAGATGTTTTGCCGGTCCATTGTCTCAGATTGCATAACCATGACGTTCGGCGTCTTCCGGGTCCTCTTTTGCCGGCCATTTTTTCTTGCATAACCAATTGCAAATGTGATATTTGTCATTTCGCATGATCTGGCCAAGGTGTAAAAGTTTTCTCTCCTTAACGGTTTTCATCACTTCTTTTCCTTTATTCATACGTTGCAGGACGGCTTCGTTTGTTACGTGATGTGTCCAAGATATTCGTAACATGCGTCCATAACACCACATTTCAAACGCTTCTAGGCGTTTGCACGCAGCATCCGTCAACGTCCAGGCTTCAATATCATACATCAAAATCAAGAACACGTAGAATTTCAGAATACGAGTTCGTATTTGAATATTGTTGCATAGCACAGTTCTTATGTTATTAAAAGAGGTTCGTGCTTTTTCAATTCTTGTTCTTATTTCCTTAGCTTGATCCTAATTTTCATTCAGTTGTATTCCCAAATATGTAATAGATGGTGTTGTTCGGATCTGGGAGCCATCTACATAATACAAAGCGTTATTGTTGTTATTTTCGATTACCACCATGACTTTAGTTTTGCTTGCATTTAAACACATGTTATATTGCGCACATGTCCTGCTACTCTCTCTATCAATCGTTGCAGTTCCTCTGCTGTATCAGCAAGCAAGACTGTGTCGTCCCCAATGCTGGATACCACATTAATTTCTTGGAAAATAAAGGTAAGCCGGATTTCTGTTTAACAGTTTCATTAGTGCACAACGTTCGTCCGTTCCACAATAATGCTCGCTTCCACATAACGATAACCTTAACTGAAAAGGTTAGTCATTCGGCTTATAGCCCAGACTTATTGCTATGTGATTTTATTTTTTTTGTCCCTTAATAAAATATCTAGGGGACAAAAAATTTGCTGTTATCAAATCTGCGGATTTGCAGCTGTGACTAAAAAAAAATTCTATAAAAGAAGAATCAGAAAACTTGTACCATAAAGACAGCAAGAACGTGTTTCAAAAGAAGGAGAATGTGTAGAGAAATATATATTAAATTTTTAACATTACTTTTTTTTTATTAATAAAATAGAAGTTTCAGTTATGAATTGAACATCTCTTATACTATGGATAAAAACTCAGAAAACTGCTACTTTTAAATATCATAAGCTTTCATATTTAAGTGATGAAATCGGGTATAACAGATCTTTTATGGAATCTTTTGTTGGTTACTCAACTACACGATAATGCAAAATTACATAATCTTAATTTGTAGAACTGAATAATTTTATTTGCTTTAAGCTTTCGAAAACGCTACATATGATTCTATTTGGACTTAGCCTATATTTTCGGACGAGAGCTTTTCCAAATGCCGCGTTTCTATTTTGCTGGTTCTCCAGAACGTCTGTTATTCTTTATCTTTAATATTTTTATTGCTGAATCGCCAAAAAACATTTTATACGTGCTGGAAGAAACTACACCTGCTCCATATATCTGTAATCAATTTCTTTACCTTGTACGTTTTTTTTTAATTTAAATGCGAAAATCAAGCACTAAGTAATATGTTGGCATTATCATTTTATAGTATGTTATTTTAATATTATATATAGCTCTAAAATCGCCGACGAAAACTTTTCGCTTAGATAAATGTAATCGGAATACCGAATAACTTGTACAATTAAAAATAAACGTACATAGCTCCTTCCACATTACCAAAATACATTATTTGAGATGGTGCGCGACGACCGGACAAATAAAAGATACATATGAGAGCGTTAACGTCTCAATTTGCGGGTTGTGATCCCATGTGAGTCGTTAGAGCTCTACCATTATATTATACATTATTTACCAGTTTCAAAAATTAATTGTTATTCATGGTAGCGTCAATACAAATATGATAATACATGAGACATATCAGAATAACAAAAAGGTTATTATCACCTCTTAGAAATACAAATTAATATAGTTGATCTAAACACAGTATGGTAGATAAAATTAAGTCATTTAATCACCATTCAGGATCACTTGATGTTAGATAAATGTCTTAAGGTAATTTTCCTTCAACTGCTTGTTTATTTGTTTTTGACTAAGATTACAATACAGCACTTATCACTATTGTCGTGGAATTTTTGAGTAACTTTTTAATATGTTTACGAATTGTAGATATGCTGAGTTCAGTGTGGAGTTGATAGATGGTAATGAGCCATGACAAAGATCTTTAGAATTCTGTTTTGCAGAGCTTTAATTTTTTTCAAGTTTGTTTTTGATGTGTTTCCCAACCTACAACGCCATAGAGAATTAAAAATTTGTATAGTAGAGTAGTACATTCAATTTTGAGTGAAGATTTTCTCTTGTTGAGCGGGTATAGCTGTGTTAGTCTTGTATGACCTTCATTGAAATTTTTAATTATATGAAATCTCTAAATTAGGCGGAAGTCCAAGTACAGGCCTAGATATTTCACTGCTTCCGTTGTTGTTGATTGAGATTGGAAGTGGGTTAACGATGCGTTTAAGTGTGAAAATATTTGCAGTGCATTTATCATAATTGATTGTCAAGTTCCATTATTTCATCCATATGGCTAGAGTGTTTGTAACTAGTTGATTGCTGCTAGTAGATTCAGCAATGTGGTGTCATTTGCATATAATACCATATCCGCAGTAATACTACTGAGATGGATATTAAAAGTATTGGATCCAGGATGCTCCCCTGAGACACTACAGCTATAATATGTCGGGTTGTCAATCCTATAGCTTTTAGATATTCTGGGAATTTCAGCTTAAAGATCTTGTATTTAGGACCTTCTGTTCACACACTGTCAAAGGCTTGTGCTAAATCCATAAAAAGTATCGCTGTAAATTGTTTGTTTTGTATATTATTTTAATTGTCTCGGCGATTATTTGGAGCTGATGACAGAATGTCCCCTTTCAAATTCGAATGGGAACTTTGGTAACAGCTCTAATGTCTAAGTTCATCATAGATTCAGGTGTAAATCACTTTTTCAAGCAATTTTGACAGTGTTGTTAGAAGACTAATAGGCCGGTAACTAAAAATGTCTCTTTTGTTTTTACCAGATTTCGGAAAAAGTAAAACTTGAGTATGTTTTATTGATTTGGAAAATAGCCAGTCCTTAAACAAATTAAAAAGGGTTACAGATTTTTGAGAATGATACTGGCTATTTCATTTTTCCCTGAGGATTTGTTTAATAGAGGTGTCTTGATTATTGTGACTATTTTTTAGGTGAGGTTGGCTTTATCTATTCTCCAGCTAATGGTTGGTTGGTGTCAATGTGTCTGACAGTAATATTTGCAAATCAAGGATTATGATGGTTATAAGAGTTTAAGGTTTCTCCAGGTGGTCGGTAAATGCTCCACATTTTTCTTTATCTGCAGTATATGTCATACCATGTAATGTTATGGAAGGTATTTCTTGTGATTATCTTAAGATTTTTTTTGTAGGTATCCAAAGTCTTGAATCGTCTGGCGCAAGGATGTTAATAAACTTTTGGTAAGTCTAAATTCTGTAGCTGTCTAGTTCCTGTTTAATGTGGTGAGATAAATTGTTAACCAAGTTTTTAGTTAACTGATTTCTAGTGCGTTACCATTTTCTATGGAGTTGACTCTTTTGTTTTATTAAATTGATTATGTGTGAAGTTCTAGAGCTCGCAGATGTTTTTTTGATTCTTAGCAGAGTAGCTATTTGGATGCTTTTTCTTATACTTGCTATTTCATTGAGATATCTAAGATTTTTGCCCAAGGTCTCTTAGAAGTTATTCCGATCAACTGTTCCATTGATTAACCTAGGTTCGTTTGATCTGTGGGATGGAGTTGTAGTGAATAAGATTATAACTGGTAGATAGTCTGAGTCAAGCTCAGTAAAAACTATTTTCGTACAACTATATTCAAAATATCTGGAAAGTAGGCTGTCTGGTAGCAAAAATAAGTACTATCTAAAGAGCGTGCGCTGTTGCAATGGCATCAAGCTTAATTCCAGCTGGGTTATTAGTTCTACATCAATCCATAGAGTATTTCTAGAGTTTAGGTCACCAATCAGCAAAGTGGGTTCTGTACCATTAAATATTTATATAGGTCAGTATTCAACAATTGTTAGTTGGGTTGCTGATAGACACTTATAATTTTGATGTAGATGCCATCATAAGTTTTAATTTTGACTGCGATCGTCTCTAGATTAGTTACATTAATTTTTGGTACTTTATGTTGTATAATTTTAGGTTTCACGAAAATAGCTACTTTCACGAAAACAAATCTTGCTATTCTGTCATCTGGGTAGCAGTGGTAACTTAATGCTTTGAAGTTGTCGGTTGAGCTTAAGTGTGTGTCCATGATACATGCTACGTCTATGTTGTGTCTTGTAAGAAAAGTTGTAAATAAGGTTTGTTGGGACTTAATGGTATTAGAATTCCAGTTTAGGATATTTAGATGAATAAGAGTTTTGTTAAGATTATACTCCACCTAGGATAAAAGGTAAAAAATTATTTAATAAAGCATGTTTGATTTGCACTAAGTAGGTCTATATTAGGTTAATAATTGAAGTTACGATTATTTAGATCATTGGTTCAGTATTTGAAGTGTCTGCTGTTGGCTTTCAGAATTAATTGAGGTGAGCTAGACTAGCGGAATTTTTGATAAGGTGGGTGAAATTACTAAGGTTAGTTACTGGGGATCCTTGGTTAATTTTTGTTAGTGGGTTATTGCGGATACGCTGGTTGTTTTTAGAAAATTTTAATTTTGGAAGTATTTGCATCCTCTGAAGTCAGTGGGTGGTCAGTTTTACAATTGATGCAGATAAAGAAGTATCTTTATTTTTATCAAAGTTGTTATATGACTACCTAGCCACTTTACGCATCTTGGCTCTAGGCAAAAATAGTTCTTAATGTGACCGTAGCGTTGGTACATATGACACTGAAGTGTCTCTTATTTTGCATAGTTCAATCTTGACTGAAGAGTGGCAGATTTTGTCTGTTTTGAAGATTTTGTTCGCGTTCTTATTGGCTGACCACAGACGTGGTAGGGTTTTTTCTATTAAGTAGTCCTGTAATACTAATTATTGGGATGTTTTACGCAGCTAGTTCTTTATTTAGTTCCTTCTCCAATAAGGAAAGTGGTATGCTTCTAATGACCACTGGTAGCGGTTTTTTTCGGTTGGGTTTTGGAAAGTGTGGAATGCTATCTTATTCGATAGGGAGAATTAATTTTTAATGATATTTTACTGATATAAGTAGTAAAATTGTCCTTAACATGTTTTTTGATATTAGAGATTACTTGACTGTGGTTAATTGGCACGTGTAAGAATATTGGCGGTATATTAATTTTGTTCTCGCCTTTACTTACAAAGGCTGTTTCGTTATAATTTGTTGTTGAGTTGTCTACGGACAGGTCAAAGTGTGTCTCTAGAGAATATTTATTTTGTTCTAATAAAGATGTTGGTTTCATAAATACTTTTTCGCAGATCATTTTTAGGCGGTGATAAGTGATCAGCGTTCCTCTTACATAATGAAATTATTCTAACCCCTCAAGAAGGCAGTAAATATAAGCTTGATTATTTCGAACTTATAAAATTACCTGAGATAACGGTTAAATTATTGCAGAATTGTGAATTGTCGTTGGCTGATAGAACTTTCGTTTTTATTTTCGAAAAGTAAGGAATGCGATGAGACAACTAGTCGGCATCGGAACATTAACAAATGTGTAGTGGCAAAAGAGTAAGCAGTACAAATATAAGTCAACAAATTTAAATGTGAATATGCTTTCTGTTTTAACGAACCAGGGTTCATCTACAGTCAGCCAACTGTTTCAAATAATAATATTGTATACAGTGTACCAATCAATACACAAGTGCTACAAATATATAACTGTCAAACAGTAAGTCAATCTATAATTTACATAAATATTTATTCATTTCAACAATTTAACATCCAGCCTAGAGCACTAGAGATGTGGCCTAGTGTCCCTGGTTTTGGTATAAATTTTAGTATTGTGGGCTGCTCCACATTTCACACATGCATATGGCTTCTTACAATATGTCCGAGTATGTCTATGATTTTGACATCTTGTACATTGTACAATGTTAAATATCTATTTTTATTCTCAGCCGGCTCAAGGCCATAAAGAATATTGGAAATGATTCCTGTGGTCATTTGCTTAATATGTTAATAATGTTGTGTATTCTGTGTTCCAGGTTTTTGAGGTTGTTGTTACTTCTGTTGGAGTGGAAAAACTACCTTGTTTCATTCGGTAGGAGTGGTATAATAAATAATCTTGTATTCATTCATGTAATATATTACGTTTTTGTATGTCTCAGGAATTCTTGCGTTTATTTTAACTACATTATCGGTTAGGCTCTTTGTTGTGTATTGTTCAATTTCTGCTATTGCAGTTAGACTTTTTGTCATTTATAATAATTTATTTACGACTTCTACAAAATTTAACGGCAGCTTATTTGTTACTGAAGTTGAAGCTTGTGTATCCGATGCTGGTGGATCATTTGAAGAGTTTTGCGCTAGTATCGAATATTTGTTTGCTAGTAATAAAGGTTGTTGTTACTGGACGTGTGATAGGGGGGAGGATATCTGATTATTTGCGACGTTTGCGTTTATGTTCTTTAACTGCCTGTCCGTTGTTGGTGTTATCGTTAGTTCAGTTGTCATCACTGTCGCCCTGATTTGTATTAAGGAATTGGTCGCGCTCTTCGCTGTTCGGCAGTTGGTATGAATATTGCGATAATTGTAACTGGGAAGGTAGAAGTGGCTGCTGCTAATACTGAGAGCATGGGAATGGTTCTGCGGAATTTGGTATTGCAGACCGCCCAATTGTTGAAACAATGTTTGATTTGGGAAGATAGGAAAAATGGGAATTGGTCATGCCACTATATGTAAATAAGTTTGTTAAATACTTCCAGAACAGAGATTAATTATTACCAACGGAAGGTGCACTTGATCTCACGTTTAACACGGTAACTTATCACTCAACCCACTTGTACCTGGAACACATCTTTATGCTTAGAAAGTCAAATGAGGATATTATTTTTTAGACAAATAAAAATCAAACATATATTAATGCCTCATAAGCATGGAAAGATAAAAGACCACTGCTATTATCGTCCTATAAGCCTACTACCAACACTGCCCAAACAATTCGAAAAAATAATATTCTGCCGCATACTTTCATAGTTGGAAAACCAAATTATTCTAGACTCAATTTAAATTGGATTCAGGAATAGTCTATCAACAACATAAACTTCGAAGAATTATGTAACTAATAGGAGAATATAAAAATAAATAGTGTACAGCGGTAGTCTTTATAGATATTAAAAATGCGTTTGATAAAGTACGGATAGAAAGTCTTAAATACAAGCTACCTAACTGCAATAATTTTCTTGTTTTTGTAAAATATCTATCCGCACCCACATTCAATATAAAAACCATATATGCAGGAGTTCATCAAGATATTATAGTTGGGCGAAGATTATTCAATTTGTCCTTTTATGACATCCTTATACTAAAACTAGGCGGTATAGCACTTTTTGCTGGTGGTTTTGTTATATATACACAACACAAAAATCTTCAGGTGGTGATCTTTTGTCTTTAATTAGCAACTTATGCAATAAACAATAGTCTTAACAAATGGTGCATATTCTTTATCCCAAGTAAATGTTTAACTAAAATTTTCAAACTTAAACAAATTAGATAACATTAAAATATCAATATTATCGGAACTGACATTATTGGCAACTCACCAGTCAAAGTCGTATAATTTTTATAGACACTCGACTTACATGGAGGATTCATATCACTAATAAACTTAACCATGTTGACACCACGTTGTAGCTATTATATCCATTAATAAATAGGAATATACCACTTTGCCAGAAATGCGCAATTATACTGCATATGGCAATTCTTCGGCCAATATTCACCTACAATTTCAAAGATCATTATTAAAGAATTCAAAGTCATTTAAAATAAGGGTTTACGTATGAGTGTAAAAGCTCTGTGATACATACGCAACTGCCAATTATGTTACGAGCTAGGAATTAATACAATCGGGCAACTTAGAAGAAATACCAAAACATTTCTGACCAAACTACTTAATAACAACAATATACTTATACAACATTAGGATGGTAAAACACTCAAACTCTACTTATAAAATGATTAGCACAAAATTGTTCTTTTAACTCAGATATTAATAGTAATAGTTAAAGTAAGTAATGACTAAAATAACTGTGAGTGCAACCTATCAAACCTGACGAATTGTTTTTTATTGTATTTAAGTAAAGGACATGTTAAAAAACCGTAATTAAGATTGTATTTGAACTGTTCAGCTGATTGCTGTAAATTGAAAAAACGGTTTTTGGTCATTATTTGAAGTACAAAATTCAGCACTACAAATAAACGCAATAAGTTCCGAAAAATTATTGAAGAAGCTACGTACTCCAAAAATAAAGAGGTAAGTTGCAATATATGGTTTAAAGTAACTTAATATAAAATAGCACAGAATACCAACATAGAGTAGACAATTTGAGATTACACACTACGCATCTCACGCGCTCACGACTGAGCATTTGCACTGATCGCCAGTACGTGATGCCCGTGATCTCTCCCTGCCAGGCTCGGTCCACCCTAGCACTACTTCGTTCTCTTTACGTCCACTGGGGCTATGATTTCCGAGAACTATGAAGCATTAGAGTTATTTAAGTTATCTTTTAAGGAACTGTTGTTCTGTAAAGCGATTTGGATTAAATAAATATTAGCCCCCATTACAAGTAATGTAATAACTAGGGCCAGGGAGTTCGCGTAAGATTCGTCATGACTGAAATGTCGGCTCCTGAAATATTTCAAAGTCTAACAACTACGAATTTTATTCTGCCCCGCGTTAGGGACACTTTTTTAAGTCCGATAAACGCGAAACATTTTGGAGTCTTTGGAAAAAATGAGCGGCGCGCGCTAGACGAATCCTAGTAATAACCAAAAAACGTAGACCACCTTCTATTAAATTTTTAGTTATTTTTTCGTCTTATGAACAAAGTTGTATTAAACCGGTAGCAACTATAAAATTACTAATAAACTTTTAAAAGGCGCAATAAAAAAAATGAAGGGAAGACATTTAGCATAAACAAAGTAATATTATTTTTAAAGAAATTGGATAATATTAAATTTTATTTGTTATTTTATGCAAATTAATTTACTAACTATGCAAAGTGAAAATAAATAAATGAAACTGTTATTAACTGTTTTTATAATACCATTAATTAAAGGCTAACATTGCTTTGAAAACGATAAAAAGAATTTATAAAGTTTCTATGAAGTCGAAAATTGGGAGCTTTTGAAATTACTGGCAGGCGAAGCATGAGATAAGATAAAGTGAGGTCATTGCAATAATCGGCAACAAAATGATAAGGGAAGTGATAAGAGGGCGATAGAACAAGAATATGGCTCGGAAACACGGCAAATGTAGCGGAAACAATGCCAAAGAAAGTGCGAGAAGAACGAGCCAGCACTGCAGTTTGCGGCGATATTCATTCCCCTGCTTCAGGGCGAAGTGTCGCGTTATGGCTGCTCCTTCATTTGGAAACGGGTCCTGAGCGCGTGCTGTTTTAGCTCTCGAATTAACTGCTAATATTCCATAGCGCACGAGTCCGCGCCCGTCTCATCTCCGACTCTATTTTTGAATTGCAAAGCTCCTCCCCGGCCGCAGGGGCAACAAACTCTCCCGCTAAGCCCCGTCGCCCGGCTAAGTCAGACTTGAGCGTGATCGCTTTTTAAAGGGCCGTTGCGGAAGAAACGTTTACGCTACTTCCCACTTTTTGCAAATCATTTATGCGCTAATATCCCGGTGACGTCCACAATCGGCGCCGGCTTTGGAACGTTTTCAATTTGGGCTGCGCCGCCGGGAAAGCCCTGGTCAGCCAATTCAACACCCGAGGGTGCTCCAATATTGTTCCGAAATTCCACCTGCAAAATTAAAAAGTTTGGCAAGCCTTCTAAATGCAAATCTAAATTTAATTTTCAAAAAAGTGTTTCGGCGTTTTCTGTTTGAGGCCGCGCCGCCGCGTTATCTCGCCGCCGGTTGCGACGCGTCGGCGGTAAACATATTTAAAAGTCAAAAGCATCGCCGTATTTGCATATTAACTGAGTTATGGTCATGTAATCAACTTAAAGCTGCATAGCTGTCGCCGATAATTAATCCGGAGTGTTCCGGGCGGTCTATCTTTGCATGTGCGCCGCTTGCACGGGCGCGCACATACGATCATTTTGCGAGGAAATTTGCACGAGGAACAACGTTTTTATGGCTGGAACAACAAATTTCCCAACAGCGCGACGTGGTTAGCAAGACGTTAGATTCTAAGTCGGGTTGTAATGTTGCGTCATTCTAATCAATAAAAGCCATAGAGAGGCACACAACCTTCGCACAAAGAGGTTGTAAGGCCCTGCAATTTCATATTAATGATCCCGGTGCTTGTTTAAAGTCGATCCTACTCCGAGTTTACACTAGGTCTGAAAGCAGTAGCGTGTAATTGCAATAGTAATAACGCTCTCTAATGGCTAATGGAGAATATACTGCATTTAAATTAAACGAAAAGTAACATACATCTAAAAATTAATTTAAAACAATATAAATTAAAACTGAACTACCCATAAATATAAAAATATTAAAGTCTATCAGAGTTTACCTAAAAATTAAAATTAAAACTTTGATCTGTTCTAAGATAAAAATCCAAAAACTAGAATTTTTTTATAAAATGTTTATTTGCCAGATCAAAACAACTTTTGCATTACACATGGCATTGTTAGTATATGTTACAAGTGACTAATCTAATTGATGAGGTATCTTGATTCCTTGGACAACTGAGCGATTATTCATCTTCGTCTGATAAGAATTGGTCTTGGGGGAGTCTTTGTTTTAGCCGGGAGTTAATGTTTCGCTTGCAAGGTTATAGTGAGCTGCTCCATCGCATGCCTTGATGTCGTTAAGAAATTTTTTGGTTCTTGTTTTCATGTACTCTTCTATTGGTGGAACTCCTAATTCGTAATGTAATTGAGTATTTCTGATAAACCATGGCGCGTCTACTGAGATTCTTAAAACTTTATTCTGTAGCCTTTGTAGTTTGATTGTTTTTTTTTGATGTGGTATTCCAGATTGATACTGCATAAACTGCTAATGGTCTTATGAAGGAAGTGTACATCATAATTGCGCATTTGTCTTTTAGTTTTGATTTTCGATTTAATAGTGGGTATAGCTGTCTGTAGATTGAGCAAAGTATGAATCTATGGTTGATATGCAACATCAGCAATGAGATTCTGCTCTAAATTACATGAAACAAAACCGGTTGAGTTAATCACGGGGTATTCCAATTCGACTTGTCTGTCTACTAAACTGTTACGCTAGTGTTGCGAACTCTCATGAGTGTTCGAATATATTAAATGGGACATTTGCTCGAGTTAATTTGGCATGTTCAAGTCAAACCACCTACTGTATGCAGATGATATCGTTATCATTATACGAACCAAAACGGCCTTAGTAGTTGGTACAAGACTTTTGTTAAAACAACAGCTTAGTTAAAGATCGGTCTGAATAATCGTAAACAAAGCAACAATGATTGCCAGAAATCAGGACATAGACGAAACATTAAGTTGGAAATGTCTAACGATTGATAAATGATAGTGAATCCCAGTATACTAGGACAAACACTCAGGATTGACCGCTGGTACAGCCAAATAACAGAAATCATGAAGATCTCGATTAGGCATGGATTTTCCTACTGTAAAGTTTCTATTTATCGAGACTAGAAATAGTATTGCCCAACATCTTAGGTAGTTGATTAAGTCTTAGTTGATAAATGCATTCTTACCTGTTAATGACCTACAGCGAAAACTGGACTTAACAAAAGGCCCACTGGCTACATTCAACGTAAACAGCTAATGTGAACTGAAAATGCTTCGTATTCACGTTTCGATTGTCAGAAACTAATGTATGGATTAGGGTGAAAAAGTGACAAATGTTATTGAAGCAATAGCAAATCTGAAATGGAGTGGGCCGGACACTGCCAGAACACAAGAAACTAGATGGACAAAAACAATGCTTCAGTGGCAGCGTGAATATAGAAGAAACAGATGAAGACCACCCAATAGATGGTACAACGATATAAAAAAAGTGGCCGGATTGAAATGGATACAGGAAGCTCAAAATAGGACCAAGTGGAAGTCAATGAAGGAGGCCTTCGTCCAGCTTTGGACCGAAACGGGCTAAGAAGAAGAAGAAGAAGATAGCTGTGCTATGGTTGATATGCTGCTTCCATGAGAGTTTTGTGTTTAGATATTTCACTGTTTTATCAGGGGTATTCCATTCGATTACTTGGTTGTTAATATAAATTTTAGCTCGGTTGCGAACTCTCATGAGTGTGAATATTTTTACCTGACATTTGCTCGAGTTAATTTGGATGTTCCAGTCGCTAAACCATTTGCATAATTTGTTTATAGCGGCCTGTAGTAGTTGTACTGCTTTTGTTAGGTCATTGCTTAGTTTAATTATGGCTGTATCGTCAGCGAATGTTGCTAAAGTGGCTTCTACATTTAGCATGTCTGACGTGTAGTAAATAAAAGTGGTCCCAGTATACTGCCCTGAGGGACTCCAGCTGGTACACTTTTGGTATCTGAGACTTTGGCGTTTATTTTCACTGTAAAGTTTCTTTTATCGAGAAAAGAGAATAGTATTGCCTTTAGGTAGTTGATTAATCTTAGTTTCAAGATTTTCTTTTCAGCCTCTCTAGTTGGATCTTATCAAAGGCCCGGGCTACATCAAGGTAAACAGCTGTTGTGTACTGTTTATTTTCGTATTCCGTTTCGATTGCTTCAACTATTCTCTAAGGTTGGTGTGTGGTTGAATAGGTTCTTCTGAAGCCTAACTGATGTGGGGGGAATATGTTAAGTAAGGTTACTTCTTTGTTGAGGCAAGCGTAGATGACTTTTCTAATAGCTTGGATATAGACGTTAATAGACTTATAGGTCTGTATTTTTTAAGTCCTTTTCTAGTTTAGAGAATAGCAGTATTATGGCGTGTTTCCACTCTTTTGGGAAGTGTCCCATCCTCAGGCAGGTAATGACAGGTAGGTTTCTTTCGATGTAGTCAATTGTAGATGCTGCTTCTGTTAGACTGCATGTGATTTTTGGTGTGAAACCACTTTCCAGATGGTTGGCGAATGCTGCGGCTTTTTCTGCATCAGTGTAGGAGTAGCTATGAGTGTTATGAATACTGGAAGGTGATCCGAATTGAGCTCGTTCATGGCTGTTTGATGAATCTCAGTTGGGAAGTTTTTTAGGAAGACCATATCCAGGATGTCAGGCTCGTGATCTCTACGATTTGGGTAACAGGTATTGTCAGGTGGGGTTAGAATTAAAAATACAATCTCTGTGGAGAGTTGCTCAAGTTTAATGTCTTCTGCAGCCCCATAGCGTGTTTTTACAGTTTGGACCGTCTATTGCAAGGCTAGGTTCGGACGAGTTAAATATTGCAAGCAGATCTGCTGAGTTTAGTTTCTTTTTTGTTGCTTATACACACTAAGTAGTGCGTGGCTTTGGTTTTTTAGTATTATTTTTGCGCCGACAGTTTCAATATTTGGTGTACCTGAATCGGATATGATGTTGTTTGATCTGCTTTTTGATTAATATTGCTATTCCCTTGCTGATTTTTCTGATATTTGATTTCTTCCGTACACCTGGTAGTCTGGTATTTTGAGGTTATCTTCTGATGAGAGGTGGGTTTCTGTAGCACACGCCATGTCCACATTGTAGCTTGTCATGAAATAAATTAATAGTGATCGTTGGGCTTTTATGCTATTGGATGTTCAATTAAGGACTGTTATCTTTTCTTTTATTTTTTGTTTGTTAGGAACCATTGAAAAGAAAAGAGAGAAGTGTGTTTGTAGTGAATGCTTTAGTTTGAAGAATAAACAGGGTTAGGAAGTGAATTAGAATTTTGATTAAGTTATTTGGCTCTGTGTTGTTGTGATGTAGGGTAGGGTCTATTGTGACTTATGTTTGGGGGGTTATGTTACGTTTGGGTTTGTGATAGATTTATGGGGTATGGGAGTTATGCGTTTTCTATGTGTAGCCGTCTATTAAGGTATGGTCGGTTTGCCGTTTGTTTTTGGAGTAACTGTAGATGATGTTTGCATCCGCGTACGTTGCTTCCCCTGTTGAAAAGTATTTATAATTATTAGATTACGTGCTTTTTTGGTCTGCTGACTCTTGAGCCTCAAGCAGTATGTTTGGAGTTCCAATTTTCTCCGGCGATGAATTTTCACCTGATGTTTGAAATAAGTCTTCGTATTCCTCAGGGAAGTTGGATTGTCTGGGTGGGCTATAAACTGCTGCGATCACAAGTGGGTAGGGCAATATTTCTACTTTAATTTTAGCACTTTGGTTTTTGTTGGTTTTGTATGGTTGTAACTGGTAGTGACTAATCGTAAATAATTAAACATATTTTTTATAAGATTTTACGGTTTTTTTATGTACAGATTGTAGCTTACTTTTGGATAAGTCCTGGTCTATCCATTTCTTTCATTTCTCTTTTATTTACATTATTTCACATTTCATTTCTAATTGTTTTTAACCGAAATTACATTCACACAAATTTAAGGTAGCTTTTACTTTTTCTAAGGTGTTCTGTGCTATAGTAGATTTTTTTTTTTCCGAATATTACAAAATTTTTCGTTTAGGTAAATAATCTATAGTGTCGACGTTTTTAAAATCACAACAACTTGAATTCTCAGATTAAGAAGAGGATTATAAAATTTTTTATAAATTTATTGCTGCTTATTTAATTTAGTACTCTAATATGGTAAAAAAATTAACAGGCTTTAGCATCCAGAATATAGGTGTGGAGGCTTAATATCACAGCGCAGATGTCTTAGCTATAAACAGAGTTATAAAAATGCAGCATAAATTTCCCAAGTGCCTGAAGAGCGTAAAGATCCATCTAAGAGAGTTATCAATTTGATTTCAAGTCAAGGCTGCCGAAAAAATTTAATGTGCTATGCCTAACATTAATGTGGTGGTTTAGGATATCGAGTAAAACGCTGTGCTAGCACTAAAACGCGGTGCTGTAAAAACGAACCGGTGGCGACGCGCCAACCTTTATGCACCTGCAGGCACAGCACTAACTTGATAAGAATAAATTACAAGGAATCAACGACTTTAGCGCTTACCCGGCAAAATAATGTTCATAAAAAGAATACCTTTCCTAATACGAACAAGAGCAACCTCTGTAGGTATCAAGAATTAAAGCAGCAAAAACTATTTTAAAATATTGAATACCGCTGATTCTTCTTAATGTAATAACGTAAAAACTTATAAAACATTTACATAGTTATTAGAAATATAAGGAGCGAGAAAATTAGCAACTAATAACAAATATTATATAAAATATTAAGAGCATTTATATGTTCAAACGTCATTTATACTCGGAGAATATAAATAAAACTAGAAATATCATAAATATACAGCACAATCTAATAGTTAATATGCTAGTTACGAGGGTAATCCGCTTTGACGACGACACTACTTTAATATCTTATAATACAATTGTCTTATCTCCCTAACTTTCTTTCTTTCTTTCTTTCTAAATTTATAATTCTATCTCCTCCTAGACGCTTCAACCGATTTCCTTGCACACCATATTCACAACTATATTTGCTAAGTCGGCACAAAAAACAGCCTTCTAACTTTAACCGTTTTTGAATTATTTTGATTATTGTCGCAGAAACATGTGGAATGTTCTACACGACTGCCTGGCGTTTAGATCAGGCTTCGTCGACGACCCTGCGGGGTCCCAGCTGGTGCTATTATAAAATGGCTTTATACTCAGGCGGGGGAGTTTTTTGTAGAGCAAATTTTAAACCTTGTAAGATGTTATGTCAAGTGCCTTGATTTACATGGCGATATATTGAAAAGTAGCTTTGTGGGTGTAGGGGAACAAAAACTGGAAATAACATTTTCTATAATGGTCATACTCCTAATTGCTTTAGGGCCGATCTGCACAAACCTTATTTATTCGGTGCCAAAAATATTTGAGCATTCGATTGCTGTTGCTTAGGAAGATTATATAAAATATATTCCCTCTCCTAGATTCATCAAGACTATCGAGTGTCGAGTCTTACCTTCCACCGATTTAGAACGACAAAATTGTCAGAAAGCAGTTAGCCGTAGTAACGTGCACCTCTGCCTACTCAAGTTTGTCGATGTATACCGCTGGATATATTTGCTTGTCTACCACGGATATCGCATACATTAAAATACATATTCATACATCAATTGCATTTTTATTTACCACCTTAATATAGGTTTCTAATATGTATAATAAAGGTTTTGTATCTACGCATTTATGTCATTGATAACCAAACGGAGAGTTATTTTTGAGTTTTATTGGTATTTTATAATAAGGTAAGTAAAATAAAAATAATTGCCCGATACATTTTCCTACAAATATTTTCTGATTAAACAAACAATCGTTACTTCCTAGAAGTACAGAAACAAATAAGTAAAAAATATTTTTAAAACTGTTGAAATTTAAGCTGACAATGATCTGCATTTAGTATCGCTTATTTCAAATTTTGATCAATTTGAAAGTGCTGCCAAATTTCCATAAGTGTTACAGTTAACTATACAATTTAAAAATTAAGAAATCGTATCAAGCTTTACAAGAAAATCTTTACCTTCAAAGTTTGCCACCTGTTACAGAAGCAATAAACAAATTAAATTTTTACATAAATATTCAGAAATAGGACTTTGTAGTAAAATGTGTACGAAATCGCCTTTTGACGCCTTTCCTTTTGGATTAACTTGTACACATATTTACAGTGTATACTTAATAACTAAAAGGTTAGTTAAAAACGAAAAGAGATATCTAATAGTTTGAAACGTTTGAGTTTATGCTTTTCTTCGCTATTGTCGAATAAGTTCAACGTAAGCTGCTTCGAATATATTTTTAGTTTCTAAGATATTTGGTACTACCATTTTAGAATTTCTATGTTTAAGTGTAATACAGTATCCCACAATTGAATAGCACGACTCTATACTGGTTTCATTATTGTTTTATAAACGATATGATAGAGAATTTAGACTTGAGGTAATTTTTGGCCATTTATACTGACTCTACATTTGCTAAAAGTAATATGAGAAGATTTCGTTTCGTTAATTTTGAAGTCTCATTTTTGAAACCAATTGCAGATTTTATTCAGCCTTTGTTGCAGGGTTCGTATTGCTTTGGTTGGGTCTTGATATGTTGCAAAAATTGTCATATTGCTAACATAAGTTGCCATGATTTTAGGAATTTGTTAAATCAGGTGGGTATAACAAGTACTAACTCAGGAACACTTGCCTAAACGACTTCGCTAAACTTCACTAGAAATAACTTTGTTGAAGACTTAGATTACACCAAGAAAGACGCTAGAGCAGCAACTTTTGTTTTTATCGGTCGCATTGATGTTATATACTTATACTATATATTTGTTCTATGGTAAACTATTAACTTTTAAATTCGAATTAGTGATTTGATACAAATTGTTTGTTTGGAAAGATAGATCTGTAAAATAGAGGATCGTTATGAAACATTCAGTCTTAATATATTGTTGAAGATTAACGAAAGTAACTTGATACCTTTGCAAAGTAGTATTTTTTTAGTGTTAATATCATATCCTAATGATTTCTTGTAACTGGTATTTTTATTGAACATTCCCATGACTTCACTGGAGGAGAAAGGTGTAATAGGCGAGGAGAGATAGTAAGAAACAATCAAGAAATTTATTACCTCAGCATTTTCTTGTAGACCATCTGATGATAGTGGTTGAAAAACATTCTGACATTGGATAGCATATTATTTTGCTTTATTCTCGTTAACAAGTTCCTATAATCCATCCTCGTGTGGAATCGAAGATATTTGTAGTTTTGGTCTATTGATCAAACTGGTAGCTTTCCAAAGTAAATATTTCATGTCTTTTTGCAGTTGTCAGTATCTTAAGATATTCGTTGAACAATTTGTTTGATTTGCTTGACTTATTGATCATTTATTTTAGATCAGCTGGTGATCTAGTATTTTGCTATATCTTCAAAGGTGTTATTTTTAGCAATCTTTTATGTTACTTCTATCAAGCAATCGCAGCTGAATGATTTTAGAACATATGTGGTATAGTTCTCGTACATTGTAACATATTTAAATTTGTAATAAAGATGGTAGCACCATACAATATACACAGGTCGAATTTTTGTTGTTTTGTATATTTTAAATGGTGATATTCAATGTCTAAGAAAAACGTGTAACCACCCGTTTTCTTTTTTTGCGTGGTAATACGCCCATAAAAATTCATCTCCAATTGAGTAAGACATGCTGTAAAGGCGTTATGGATGTTAAAATTTTGCGTTCGTAGGTGCAAAATTTTAAAGAAGCTCAAAAGTTGTGTGAAAATGAACGAAACCAGCCTCGCCATAAACTAACCGGACTGAAACCATGATTGCGCAAATGGAGCAAGTTGCTATGGAAGACCATCGATTAAGTGTGCGTGATATCGCCTCTAAACTTGGCATTTCCGTAGAATCTGTAGAGTACATTTTACATGATAGCCTAAAAATGCGGAAACTTTCTTCCAGTTGAGTCCCAAAAATGCTGGCCGACGAACACAAAGCTGGACGAATGTGACACCTGCTGCCGCCATGAATTTCCAACCATAAAGAACAATCTTCGTAGCCGCTCATTTTTCAATCGTGCCGCTGTTGAATCGGCGATTTTCCAATAAGAAAAAACCCCCCCCAAAAGAGTGTTCTCACGAGTCATAAAGTCACGGCGATGACCTCGTGAATAAAAGTGTACATCTAGATGGAGATTATGTTGATAAGTAACAGAAATTTCAACTTTCATGTGTAAGTACATTTTTAGAAAAAAATTTGGAGATATAGAACACATAGACACATCAACCCCGTGGTTTGCTGAATGTTCTTCTTGGCGGAGGACATATTTAGCTATTCTTTCTTCTTTGGACATGTTTTGTAATCAAATGTTTTTGTCATGTCTGCTCTATCGGAGTCGTGGTGTGAGTCTCTTATTACTACTATAAAAGACTTGTCCTCAGATAGTACGAATGTATATTCTTTATGTTTATTTAGGACTGCTTTAATTAGTTTATATTTCAACGACTATATTGACTAGTAATTTTATAGGGTTGTCGGAAAAGTCATGACGAATTTTGGAATAGTCATATCAATCGGCACAAGTGTTATAAATTTTGACATATGACAGTTTAAGCTTAATTTAAAACAAATAAGTATTTGATTTGAGCATGTCCTTCACTTCTTACATTAAATTGAAAATTGAAGACCAAACTATTTATTTACGGGATATTTTACTTTTTTATTTTTACGCAGAAAAGAACACAAGACAGGCTTGTGCAAAATTGGGTAAAGTTTACGTGGACAATGCCCTCAAAAACGTCTTTGTTAGAGATGGTTCGGTAAGTTTTGTGCTGGTGATTTTGACGTCAACGATGGAAGGCCCGTTGCACTTGATGACGATCAAATAAAAGCACTGATTAAAGCATACCCACGTTCGACCACTCGTGACATCTCGGAGACACTGAGGCTTTATCATTCAACTGTCAACGATCATCTTAGAAAGCTGGAATTCATCAGTAAGCTCGATATATGGGTTCCGCATAAACTTAAAGAAGTCCACCTCACCACCCGCAACAATATCGATGGTACTCATCTCAATTGCAACAAAATCGACCAGTTTTTGAAGCGCTTCGTGACTCGTGATAAAAAAATGGATTGTTTACAACAATATTCAACGCCAACGATCGTGGTGCAGACGAAAAGAGCGAGCTAAAGCAGCATCTAAAGTCGATCTTCACCAAAAAAGTGTTATGCTCTCAATATGATGGGACTACAAGAGTGTGGTATTTTTTGAGCTTCTACCGCGGAATCAAACGATCGATTCTGTTGTGTGCTGTTGTAAACTGGATCATTTGAATACATCGCTTACGGAAAAACTACCAGAACTCGTCAATCATCATGCAAAGGCATGATGGGTATTATATTACCATTTATTCCGTTCTTTGCAAAATAACTTGAATAATAGGTCTTTCGATTTGGATGAGGCCATCAAAGAGCATCTCACTCAGTTCTTCGCTGGTAAAGAGCAGTCCTTCTATGACCGCGGAATCATGCAACATCCAGAAAGATAGCAAAAGTGGCCAATAAAAGAAAAATACGTCATGACTTTTCCGACAACGAAATACAATACCGATTTGCATGGCTTAATATTAATATTATCTCTTTTAACGGATTATAGAAAATATTCTTTAAAGGGTGTATTGGCTACATAATGAATAAATATTGGTGGTGGTCTAAGAACTTTTGATGCTTTTCGTTTATACTCGACTTACTGTGGACACCGTTGAATTTGTTAGAAATTGAAATATATTCCTTGTAAAGATAGATAATGGAAATTCGTTAGTTTTAGTCTAAGTGTTGCGTTTCAAAGTGGTTGGGTTATTTTTCTTCCGTTTATTCTACCTCGTTTTTATTTCTTGAAAATAGTTACGTTTTCATATGTTTAATAGTTATTTATATGCTTGTGCCAAACGCAGTATCTGCCTGAGGGTGGGAGGTTGTTAGTATTAACGAAGTTCGTTTTTACTCAAGTTCCATTTCATTCCAATCTACTAGACCCGACATGTATGTAATAGTGACTGGTTGTGTAGATCGATTTGGTTGTTGATTATTCGTTAAGTACGGTGGATAATATTGTCGAGGCGACTGCCAGAATATGTATTGCGGCGAACAGGGGCCTATTTATGATTGTTAATATGTATACCGTTGTTGGAGTTGCGATTGAAAATTACTGATGCGGGAAGCTAATTAAGTATCGGCTGCGAAAGATAAACATGTGGATTTACTGGATATCCTGCGTTGTTCCGCATTGTAACAAATTAAATTTGTCAAAGTTTAAGAATCGAAAATGTTTATCAATATTATTAATGTCATAGACTTTGCCTTTCGACTGCACGTGTCACGTCCGTTGATCAGCGGGTGCTGCTGCGACTTTGCGAAACTTGAACGCAAACTCATTACAAAGAAATACAAATTATGTTGCATTAAAACTTCTCTCTGCGAGCTCACGCTGAATCTATATCCGGATCTGTAACATTTGTCACTATTTGGCTTGTAGATAACTTTAAACCCACAGCATTTTACTTGTTTCTAAGGGTTGGTCAACAATATAATTAAATTAAAATAATGTGAGGTTTAAATACAAAATGATGGAAAATTACACACACGCGCGCGCACACATGCACGTTATTAAGTATTTTTGTTTCTTAAATAAGTACAACAATGCAAATAAAACAAAAAATAAAAGCAAATAAACCTTACACAATCCTAAAATAATTTTATGCATATATTTCCTGAAGCATTATTGGAAAATCATTATAAGAGTTTCCTATTTCGTTTTTCGGCCTATAAGGCTATGGCACTGATTGTATTTACATATTTCAAAGAGTTCTTTGATTTACTCCTTTGTAATTAATCTTTCTTTAATAGTTATATTACATTACAAAGAGTTGTCTTAAATAATCTAAGAATAGTTTTTAGGCCGATTAATAGGGATTTGTAGAAAATTTTAAATATTGAATTATTACCTTGAAATATTTTTACAAAAATTTGTAAACTACCAATGGAAATGTTCTATTTATCTGATTAAGCACTACCTCATGTGCAAACAAAACGGTTTTAATAATTAATTAAAAATGTATAGAGTAAAAAACATGAGATAATGTCAAAAATAAAAAAATACAAAAATGTTGACTTAAATTTAATTTTGTAAAGAAGAATTATTGAGAATTAAATTAGATTTTTCTAATAATTACACAAAAACAGACCAATTATAAATGAATTACATATGTAAAATTTAGACTTTACAAGTTACAAAAGTCATTAAAACGTTTATTTTTGGTGAATTCCTTTAATCGATAGTGATGCCCTCTAAAAATTTTCTTATGTCACAGTAAGTTTCTGGTTTAAGACGCAAAGTAGCTTCTCTCATAATATGTATTAAAGAAAAACAAATTTGTTGATGTTTTTCGTATTCTTAGCTATTGAGGATTAGCATCAAAATAAAAGTCACTTTTTTGTTTTCCTAAATTAAAATTTGACTTTATTACTAACTGAAAACATAATTTTGTTTAACTTAAATGTTTAACAGAACAATAAATTTCCTTAAAGAAAATACCAGTGCACGTATGTGTTAAGTAAGTATTATCTTTCTGGTGTCTTTAGAAATTTTTAAACCTGTTCCAGTATGTATCGCTATCGTATTTATATATTTTATTTGTTTATATTTCTATCCAACTTATGACTTATGGCATGTTATTGTACTTATATGAATATGCAATCATGCTACTATTTTAATCCATTTTTTCTTTTTATTTGTGTAGCTCTTTTATCCTTTATTCATAAATTACACCCGCAAAAAGTAATAAGAGTAGTAAGTAAATGTGGTAAAGTAACAAGGACATGAATAGTAAACTCATCACTTGACGATACTCTTCTGGTTGTTATGGTTAGCTTTAATTTTATTCAGATGAATCATATTAATTGGACTATTTTTGTGCTTTAGAGTTACATATGTTTATATAGGTGTATAAATTATTTAGTTTATTTTGATTTTTAACCATCCATCTTAAATAAGACTTAAATAAAGCTTTTGTAATGCTAATTCTGAATCGTTATTTATTGTTAGCATTGCTGTATTCTTTATAGAATTTACAATTTTGGTATCTGTTACAGATAAGTTCGCAGTATAAGTAAGATATAGTAGAAACCAATCACGTATGTCCGCGGCACTTGCCAAACACAGCAAAGAAACAGGCCACAAAATTAATTTCTCTGGGGCTAAAACCATTGCCCCCATTTTCCAGTTCACCAGCAGAATAGTACGTGAGGCAATTGAAATAGAAAAACGCCCACAGTGCCTCAACACAAGAGACGACAGCCAACGTTTACCCGTCATATGGAAATTCCTTATTACCCCGCGCTGTCAATTACGCAATAATCCTACAAACTTATTTATTATTATTCAAAGACTCATAGCTCTACTTGGGGAGTAGTCAGACTGAGAATCCGAGTGAAGAATTAACCTCTTGAAAATGGCATCAAAGCCTATGCCGAAACGTCGAGAATTTACCCAAAATAGATGCGGTTCATCCAGTGAACTAAGTTGTTTAAACATAGTTAATCGCGGAAACCTATCCGAACATTTTATATATATGCATTATTGTGTTTTATTAAAAAGTAAATTTTAGTGATATAATAATTTAGTAATATGTAGTGTAAGCAACAAAAGATATTTTTGATTTTATGTAGCTGTTGAAAGCATTTTTTAGGTCTATTGCATTATTCATAGTTCCGTGCGTTTATTGTATAATATAATAGCTTTTCTTAATTTTAAATTAATTTATATTAATCTAATATTAGTCCGAAAGTCTAAACTTCTAATTTGTAACAGTTTTAACAAAATTTGCAAATAAACTAATAGGATGATAAAAGATTACTCCATCAATTGATCCTCTGTTTGGTATATTGTTATAAATTATTAACAGCACTATCGTTTTTGAAGTAATTTTTAAGTATAATCAGATGCATTGTGTTAGGTATTAGATTTCTTGTAAAACTTAATTAGGTAGGAAAATATTTTTAAGAGACTTTCGATTCTTTTGTCCTTGTTACGTATATTGGTTCTAAAATACAAATACTTGAGCAAGACATTTGTTAGAGTGACTTCCTAGGTTTGATCCGATTTACTTATAGGCGGCAGTGATATTTGTAGTCTTGTAAACTTTTTCGTTATTTTCTAAATTTTTTGATCATTTTTTCAGTAGTAATGTCATGTTTTTTTTTGTATTTGATAATATATTTTTTTGGCGCACTTACAGGCACTGCAGTCTTAAGGGCTTATTGTGCCCACTAACATGCACTTAAATGCTAGGACATTTACACACACCCATGGATTGAGCGACACTCTAACTCGCGCGCGCCGACTAGAGGACAGAAGCAACTGCTTGAACCTGCTGTGCCACGGCATCCCCAATATATTATTTAGTTTCTATTTAAAAATATTAAGAATAAGTTTATTGGTACTACTCATTGACTTTTGTCATATTCCTATGCTCTTTGCACGCTTTTTGGTAATCAATTTGCCTATATTGAAAGAAATACCATTTATTCTGTTTTCGCCTTTTGTTAGACTAAGCGTCGATGAAGTATTTTTTTAAGTTATACAATTTCAAATATTTATAACGTGTGAACTTAGAGTCATAATAACTGCGGAATATAATCCAACAATGATTTATTGTTAGATTTTTCCTGAATACAAGTTGTTACAATACCGTAAATTACAAAAATATCAGATATTTTGTTCAATTCATATGACCAGTACGTTGATTTACCTGTTGTAAATTGTTTGTGATATTGACTGATTATGGCACATACAAGATTTCTTTTTTCTGATAATCTGATATCAGTGAAATATTGTATGGTTTGAAAGACTACTACTACTACTACTACAGTTCTTAACTATTAATGATTAATTTTGTTTATGGCAATGTACGTTAGGTCCAATATCATGGCATTTTTGTTAGTAATCTGCTTGAACAATTCTTCAACTTAAAAAAATTAAAAACTGTTCAGTTGCATTTGGTAATTGATTCTTATGTGACTGAATTTGAGCATAGCAAGTTTGTTGGTTAATTGGTATTTGTATTTGTTGTAGGTCAAATTTTTTGCAGAAAATTTTTTTTGTTGATATTAAGGCAGAACCCCACGGTAAAATTAAAAAAAGTCGATTTTTTGGAAACGCCTATAAAAGACTATTTGAACCTTTAAACCTTGTTCTACAAACTTGTCTCTAATTTTTCCTTTTTGGAATTTTTTAATTTTCTTTGTTACTTTGCTAAAATTAATGTATTTAACGAAAATATTTCATTTTTTATTCCTGGATCAAGTATACGACAATTCTACTGAGTGCCGCGGAGAGACTTGGGTGAAAACCAATCATGCTACAGCGACTGGTGCGTCGCCATTTTGTTTTTTAATATATAAAAAAAATTTATACACATCAATATATGTCTAATACAGCCTAAACGTTTTTTACTTTCCTTATCCTATAATAAGAAAAGTAATGTAATCGGCGGAAATTTGACCTACCCAGTTTTTCATATTTCTGGACGAATTATAGTCTCGGGACACCAAAAATGTTGGTTTGGGCAATTGGTTCGTGTGTGTGTGTGTGTGTGTGTGTCTGTCTGTCTGTGTCTGTTTGTCTGTCGGTCTGTCAGTAAACAAGATATCTCGTAAGGTCACAAAATCGGTCACAAAGCGGTCGGGAATCTAAACGGTTGAAAATACAAAAAATTCATTAAAATAAAAATGATTTATTATCACGAGATAAACATGAATTTAAAGTAAAAGTTGGTGTAAAATAGGAACTTGAAGAAAAATTGAAGCCCAAGATTTTTGCCAGAATTACCCAAATAATAGGATAAGAAAAGTCGTGTGATGTTCACACCAGATTTTTTTTCTATACTTTACTCCTTTCTCAAAAAAAATGACAAAGTAGGCACTTGAAAATGGTCAGTCGCCGTGGTGTCCTCCCTTAATGATTCGTAATTGTGTGAAATTTTATTGTGATCGATTATTTTATTTACACATTGTTCTTTATAAGGATGTGTATACAGGGTATGATGCTTAAGTACAGGCAAATTAACCCCTCTCAACCGCAATGACCGCCTCGATCCTTGGGCTGAACCGCTCACACACGCTTCACTATCTGTAAGGCAGCATTGTCTATATTGGCAAATGATGCTTCGATAGCGGTGCGTAAAAGTGTCACATTAGTGTATCTAGACTTTTTAGTAAACCTTCCGACTACCCTTCAAACAGAGTAGTCGAGGGAGTTAAATCCAAGGCTGCGAGGAGTAGGGGTGCATAATTCTTTAGATCAGAACATGTCCACGTCACCGGTTAACCGGTTCTGGCCTAAATGGCTTGTATGTGACGTTGCATTATCTTGATTTCTCGAGTTTATATTCACAATTGATCTTAGACATTCAGAGGTTGCATGTCGTCGAAGTTTTGATATATGATTTGATGCTATTTAGCTGTTTACTCGGTACTTCAATCTGTCTATTGCTCAAGGAGAGCTATAAGTCTTTGAAGAAAACTGATCATTTGTATGTCCAACTATTTACTGTAATAGAAGTGAACGTTTGGAGAATATGTGGTTTGGCATAAACTGCACTAAATCAGGGAGAGTGTTACCTGGCCCCGATTTCGCCAGGGCTGATGTCACCTGGCCCGGAATTTTTCGGACAACACAAGGGCCCTTCTTTGGAGTGCATAATCCCAAAAGGAATGTTACCTGAGTCAGATTTTGTGGTGCTGTGTGCAACACCGGGATTCTTAACCTACCGCGCCGCGTCGTACCAAGTGGTTCTGAGTCGAGCCGATCGCCACCGACCATAGCCGCCACGGCATTTACCAACCAGCGCAAAGGTGCCCCCGGCGTCCACCAATCCTGGACAAGCCCTGCATTCCCCAGCGGGCTCATTGTGCTTTCACCCTAAACTCTGCACCCCACCAGCAGAGTGGGGCACAAGCTGAACCTTTAAAACCTGAGCTACTAAAAGCATTCGGCTCAGTCGTCAGTCCCTTAAGAAGAAATCATCAAGAGTCATCAGGTGACCCCCTTTTGGTTTCTTTTGCTGTTCGCTCCCCGGACCTGCTGCCACCCCTGCTGCTCGCTGTCCGGGTCCGCCATCGGCTCTGCTGCATGCTGCCCAGCTGCGCTACCGCCCCTGCTGCTCACTGCCTGGTTCCGCCACCGGCTCGGCTGCCCGTTTCAACGCATACATTAAGTCGTAGGTTAAGTTCTTGTACATTAGCTAAGTAGGTTACCTTAGCTAACATTGGCTATAATTTCTTATATTCAGGAGTTAAAGGTATTTTTCTATTTCAATTTGTTTAAAAATAATTCTGTTGATAAAATGGCAAATTAAAGCAATGATTTTGCATGTTATTTATGTAAGATACAAACTGGTTGTATTTTAACTACCTATGAGTATCAATGTGTTTTAATAATTTAAATTAAATATGTGTGCAAAAAAACAGAAACTGATTCACAACAAGAGGTTTATGTAAAACTTTTAAAGACAATTTGCAGCTGTTCTATTTCTTTGTTTTAAATGCGATGATTGATATAATATTTGTCGAATTCTACTCAAGTGGAAGAAGTGTGGTAGATTCTAAATTGCAGTAAGCTATTGATATGAAAATGTACGCCAAAAACCAGCAAAACTAAAATTATAGTCCCAATTTTATTACCTAATTTTTCATTATCATTTAGTGTTAATTGTAAGTTACAACTGGAATAAAATTGAGTGTTTATAAAGAAAAGGTGAGTGCACAGTTCCACTTTAAGCTGTTAAATTTTACAATTTATTTTTAATTTTATATTAAATTTAGCTATACAAAAGATTTTCTCAATTACTCTTATCTTTTTAATTTGTTTGTTGATTATAAATTTAGTTTTGTCCCGTAAACTGTTATAAAAGCCAAGAAAAATCTATACACATTTTCAAGCTTTAAAAAATAAAACTCTGAGATCAAAAAAAATAGTAACCAACAAACCTTCTTTTTTAAGAATAAAAGCTTCATCTATATTAGCAAGAATTATTGTTCTATTGTATCAAAATCTGCATCGTTATCTGAAATAAATTATTTGCTTTGCTCCTATATATTGTTAGATTTATTTATTTTTACAGGTTTAGATTTTGTTCCAAATACTGTTTTTTCTTGTCGCTTTATAAATGATGGTTGTTTTAAATCAGTTTTATAGGATGGCAAAATAATCTAATATTTTAAAAATTAGTAGTTAAAGGTCCAAGATCAAAAAGGATATTTGTTTATTGATAATGGCTTAGAAAAATTAATATTTAAATAAAATTGTTTCTTGTCTAGTAGCATTTGTATCAAAACAACTCAACCAAGAGTTGATTTTGTGTAAACTGAGGGACAATATATTCTTTAGACGTTATCATTAAAATTTTTTCAAGAACTGTTTAATATTGATTTAAAAATGCTAGTTAAGATTTCATCGCTCATAACAATGTTTAATTACAATTTTTTAAGTAGCTGCTCATCTAGTTCTTTTCTTGATACTACGTATCTATTTCAAAGTTAACTTTAAACCACCCTCTTCTATATTTCTATGTTCATAGTTGCAACCTTGGTAAACTAAATTTATTAAAAATTCTTTAAGAATTGTTTTGGGAGCACTTCCTCTATTTTTATTGTAACAATTTGTATTAAGAAGATACTTTAACAATTTAGTAAAATACTTACTAAGTGGTATACAATTTTTTAAAACTAGATGATAAGATCACAACTATACACTAATTTGTGTTACAGCAGTTTATGTTTTTCGAATTTTTTCTTTAACATTTAGTACATTTCTGAGTTACTTTTATTTGTGTTAGTTTTTATTTATAAATATTTCTTCAATTAAAGTTAGAGATTTAATAGTAATAAGTAGTTATTTACAATAGACGTAAAGTAGATGTATGTGTCAAAGTTCTACATTCCTTTGTTATAGTCATCAACGTTGTACACAAACCATTCTCAACAATGTAATTTGAATAGAATTGCTTGCTTCTAAAACCCAATCATAAGTAGTAACCTTGTTCGTGTGGTATCATTTATAGATTTTTTTTCACTGACACTAAGACAAATTACCTGAAATATGTCTATCACATTTTTATGTTCCGTTTTGAATACGTTTGCCTCCTTTTGTAAGGTGTATGAATTTTTTATAAATCTTTTGAAGATCCTGATAATATTGTGCTGCTGTATAATATCTACTACATCAGGTATTTGTCGAACTTCTCTGTTCTTGCTTCTAAAACATTTTGAAATACATTAGACTCAGTTTTATCATCGCTGTGTGGTATAAATAGTATTATCTGGATCAGTTCGTTGCATGCAATTTCTACAAATAATGTCGCTATTAAAGTTAAAACTCTCCTAGATTTCTTCGTTTGTAACATACTATAATTTAAAAAAATTAAAAATTTCCCAAATTGTTAGAAAAAATGGGAATAAGAAGACATGGAGCACGACACAAACACAACAAAAAGCTACGGTTCACACTATTTGGTGAACAAAAATCACATTTGTTGTAATCTCAGAACCTATGCAAATTTATTTGGAGATTATAGAAAAATAATTTGCTTTGGAAAACCTAACATACATTTTTAAAAAGCGGCACTGAAATCATAACAAAAAAATGGGAAAATTAAAACTGCTACAGACAACTACAGTAGGTAGTGGTTATGACCATGTTCGGTTTTGTTTTTTTTATATAGCTTTTGTTAAAAGTAAGCTTTGGACTTGAAATTCAGACAACAGATGGTCAAAAGATGCGTCATTGAACATTCTCATCGGTGAAAGTGAACTGTTCGCCCTGTTTCGTTTTTCAGTAGCATCATTTTTTATTTTTATTTGTTTTATCATTTCTTTTTTATAGTTTGTTATGTGTTTGATCACTTTCAACCAATACTCTCACGTGATAACTGCCCGAGCCTTCGGCAGCACACACTAGACGTGATAGTTTGCGTCCGTTTGGGCGGCGTGATTACGAAGCAGCTTGCGACATTTCCAAACGGATTATTCAAAAGTTTTGGGAAAAGTACAAGATACATGGATTCGCATACTTCGAATCGCGAGAAGTAACTCTCGTTTCTCTGCAGCCGATATTCCCGCGAAATCTCAACTCCAGAGGGCCCAAATCGTGCAGTTTGTATTGGCTTTAACAGATGGGACAGCATGGATGTCGATCTGCCAAAAAGTTGTTAATCTCCCTAAAAAAGTGTAAGGCATGACAGGAATGGGTCAAGGATCACAAGGACTGGACCATTTAGCAGTGAAAAAAAGTCATCTGGAGCGATAATTTGAAGTTTATGCTGTTTGGTGGATGGTGTGACCTTCGACTTCCTGTGGGCCAGCTATATGACCCGAAGTATTAACTTCCAACGGTCAAGTACGGCAGTGGTTCTGTTATGATGGATGTGTCTCTGTGGCAAAGGAATGGATCCCTTTCATCTTATTCAACGAACTATGAACTACAAGATGTACCAGGGCATTATGGAACATATTATGTGGCCCTATGTACGCAGCACGACCCGTCACGGCTACATTTTCTAGCAGAACAATAATCCCAAGCACCGATCTCGTTTCCTGCAGGATTGGTTCAAGGCCACCAGAGTCTCCCTTCTGCCGTATCTTTCGCAGTTTCCGGACTTAAATCTGATCAAACATATTCGAGACGAGCTTGAGAGAAGCCTCAAAATTGTCAAACCGAGAAATGCGAGCGAAAACTTTGCCCAGCTTCAGCCCGCAGTCGACGATCCACAAAGTGATCGAGTCTATGCTAAGCAGAATTTAAATGGTAATCAACGCCAAGGGTTTTGCAACTTTTGAGTAATTTTGAATGCAAGGTTAACCTTGAACTCATATATAAAAAAGTTGTAAACAAAAGGAAATAAATATTTTGTGGTTAAAGTATAAGGATAAGAACTAAATATGGTACACTAGCAGTACTACGTGAGTCCCATGATTACCTTGATCTAAAGTGAAACAGCCTATACAATACAGGTTTAATAAGATGCTTTCTAGCTCTACTGCTCTAAACATTTTAGCCAAGCAAAGGCAAGGGTGGCTTTTTATAGACTAAAATGTAATAAAGACAAATAAGCTTGTCCAGCTTATAATCATGCCAGGATAATAGAAATTGTTGCAAGTCAATTACTAGAAATGAGCAATAGCACAATGCCAGTTAAGGAAACATTTTAATAAATCCTTTAAATTATAGTTTGGTTGAAATGAAAGACTTGTACGTTATTGTCAGAATGGAAAACTGATTCGGTATGCAAAAGATCAAAAATTAAAAGTAATAATAGAACTGCAACATTTGTGGGATTTTTTAGGTTTATGAGTTAGTGTTAGAATAGGAAATTTACGCTACAGACTAAAGAAACTATTAAATTGAAGACATTATCCTAACAAGTAGACAAACTGCAATAAAAGCCTTAGTTGCCAGATCGTTCTAAGCTAGTTTTGGGGTTGTTTGAAGGTTTGCAAACAACATGAAGTTTACCCTCATACAAATGACTGAACATAGAGGTTACTGCATCTAAATTAGTAATTAGTAATAAAAACCACTAATACTGGGTGAAAACACTAAAACACAGTATAAAGATGCTTAGAACTCTATCTAATAAAATAATATATGACATGTGGCTACTGAAAAATATCAATTTAGGCTAGTGAATGTGTGATTTCCACGCACTGTAACTTTTATAGAGATGAGCACATTTTCAGACTTAGTAACCAATAGTATTAGACAGCCTAATACATTATATTTATATGCAGAACTTTTTATTAAGGTATTCGCTTCTGAAAAGAACTTTATTAAGAAGGCTCAACTCAAAAATATTTGTCAAAAAAGTTAGTTTAATAAAGGCTTTTACCTGAAAAAATAAATAGAAAAACCTGAAAGCTACAATCATGTTAATTTTCAGTGAATTTTTATATTTCATTGTTCAAACGAACACGCATACACTGTAGATGTTCCATTACTAAAAAATACCAAGCGCACTCAATCGCCGATGCCATCCAAAGTTGCAAAGTTGTTTTCGCCCAAGTTACGGAAGATGTTTTATAAAGAAAGTTTGCAGCTACGATTGCGCTGCATGTTCATAAAGTTCAGCTTTGAATGCTGCTTGCCGCCAAGCAGTTGCAGCGCATGTAACAAATGGTTCCGCAAGCTCACCTACCCGGCGCGCGAAGTGTAACTGAACAAGACTACGCAAACGTTTGCGCGAAAAAATATGTTAACACGAAACGTACATTAGAGTTCCCCGGCTTTATTTTCTGCTCTGCTTGGCTTTGTCGTGAATTAATATCTAAGAACGCGGCGCCGCGAATGCGCTATCTGCGCCGACGTACCGCGCTGGTTTTCGCGAAAAATAGAAACGACAAATCCGGCCGGCGGCGGCATTAATTCTATTTGTTCATAATAAATCAGTGGCTTACCACGCAATGCTCCATAGACCGTTAGGTGCCCTCTACCTGAAACAATTATAATTAATTATTGCGGCGCACGTATGTTCGACTACGCCTGATAATAAAAAAAGGTGTTTTGATATATTGAGCTGATAACCAATTGAGTATAGAAATTAATTCAAATCAAAATATCTGCGGCAGTTGCTTTGTGTTAAATTGATTTTCTCCTGTTTCCTGTTTGATTGTTTAATGATAAGTTAAGCGTAATAGAACTTTATCATTTGCATATGAAAAGGTATTCAAACAAGTGGGGGATTTTTAAATTTCAAATTTTTAAACAGTGTGAACACAATTTTTTTTAATATAACTACAATACACAAATAAAAAAAATTAAACAGGAATACTTTTGTCTGCATATGTAAGTACTATAGTAATAAAAACAATGAAGACTTAAATGGGGTCTTAAATATATTACTGAAACCCTCTGCCTCTACAGGGCTTCGAATTGTAGCGTGTAACATGGCGGTGTGTAACGTAACTATGTCGGTGCGAGAGAAACAGCGTGCTGTAATCGAGTTTCATAAAGAATGAAAGCTGTGTACCTCTGATGATTGTATCAACATCAGGATATGCGACGTTGGGTTATTCGTGCTCGTAATGAAGAAAACGGTGGTGCTAACCTCAACGTCTGTGACAGAGCTCGGAGTCGACGACCGCGTACGGCAACCGACGAGACTCATCAGAATCGGGTTGATGAAGACATTAGAGAAAATCGTTGGATAACACAGACACAACTCTCAGCTAAGTGTGGCATATCACGAGAGCTTGTACAGGCCACGATTGCATAATTGCGGTACAGAAAACTGTGTGCACGGTGGGTGCCTTGAATGATCACTCCTGGCATAAAACAGAGAAGATTGGACATCTGTCAATAATTTAATTTACGTTTTGAGCGTGAGGGTGATCGGTTCCTTAACAACACTGTGACAAGTGATGAAAGCGAAGTTCACCATTTTGACTCCGAGAAAAAGAGAGCATCAATGGAGTTCCGCCAGAAAGGACACCGACGCCAAAAAAAGTTCAAGACTATGCCATCAGCAGGCAAACTCAGGCTCACAGTGTTCTGAGATGGATTTGGAATTTATGTCTAAAGGCACCACTATATACTCTGCAAGGTACTGAGAGACCCTCAGAATATTGAAAGCACGAATTCGAAGAGTTTGTCCACACATGGAGCATTCTCTCCTTCAGCATGTCAGACCACACACGAGCTCTGCAACATCTGCAACAATCTAATGCCTTGTTATGGATCATCCTCCATATAATACCGACTTGAACCCATCCGATTTTCATCTATTTCTAAAACTTAAAGAACACCTTTGAGGAGTTCACTTTGATGGTGATGAAGCGGTGCAAGCAGGAGTGAAGTTGTGGCTCTGTCAAAAAAGTCAAATATTCTACAGTGACGGTATCAACAAACCAGTCTCTCGTTGGAAGAAATATGTCGTCGCCAAGGTGACTATGTTGAGAAATAATTATGTAGACATGACGAATAAAGACGTAGAATTTTGGTAAAGTTTATTTTATTTAAAAAGCTTTAAGGGCTTTACATAAAAAATTCGGAAGCATTACTTTTCAGCTAGCCTTCGTACTATGGTCATGAATAAAGCCCGGATGTTTAGGCACTAAAAATCTTTAATTTAAGCAGGCAAATAGGTTTTAAAAATTCAAAAATAAACATTTAAAAATAGACAAAGCATTTCCCGCTTTTTTCATGTATGGGGCAGCATCGCTTACGAACATAAAGACGTTGTCATGAAGAATTTTCTCTGGCCAAAGTAGTAACAGAGAAATTGTGAATAATTGTGCAATTATAGTGCTATTTGCCCTCTCAAGAAAGTCGGTATTTAACAAATAAATTTTAAATGTTTGATATTGGCGATGTGCCTGCAAAATGGGTTGTATTGATACAGAGAAGTTAAAGTTTGTAATTTCTAACTTACCTTCCTGTAGCATCTGTTGTCTTATCTATTGATATTCAAATCTTCTGGTCTTTTATGTTTCTTCGAATTTCATCTATTGTGGATTCGTAAGCTCTGTCGAGATAATTTTTTCTGATCGTTAATTCATATGGTAAATTTTGTTTGACATGCTTTTCGAAAAATGACTGCAATGCGGATTTTGTAATTTCCATAACGGAATTCCAGCACTCACAAAGGCTTTACGTAAGTCAAACGAAAACTTAGATTGTTGATTGGATGTTGAAACAAACGTTTCCAGTAACGGAGATTTTGGGGTGACCATTTTCTTTTCTATCGCTCTTTTATGGAAGAGTCCTTCAGTGTGTTAAATAACAAAATATTTTTTCTCGAAATTCACTGGTTCCTCAAAGATTTTACAGAAAAGCATAGTACTATCAGTCGAAAAAATATCATTTCCAAATTCTTGCACAAATTTATTTAATTTGTCTGTGACAGAAGAACAATTTGGTAGAAACAAACCTTCTTGTAAGAAATAATGAAAATAAATGCAAATCACCAAACAAAGTAGGCATTAATACTAAAGTAGGTAAGTCGAATTCTCGGTAAGGGATTAACAGATTACCGGGAATAATTAATTAACGTAGGTAATAATGTCAAAGGAAGCATTTTTAGGCATTTCAGACATTTTGAATAATCGGGCGTTAGTCAAAAATATGTTAATACTTATAAGAAAAAAAAATAATGTCAAAGTGTCTTAAATTGCTTCTATGGAATGCCAACAGAAAAATTCAGCATAAAAAAGAATTAAAATCTTTTCTTGAAAACGATCAATTGATATAATTCCTATTAGTGGAACTCACTTTACTGGCAAGTCCCATCTTAAAATATGTGTACCACACTAACCACCCAGATGACAGGGATCATTTAGATATTATTATAAAAAAATATTAATCACTACCAACAGCAAGTACATCAAAAGCATTACTTTCAAGCCACATCTGTTAAAGTAAGAACGTTATCCTAAAACATAATAATATCAGCAGTATACCGTCCGCCACGTCACAACATTAAAAAGAAAGATTTGAACGACTTCTTTTAAAATTTAGCTTTCAAATTTATTGGACGAGGCGATTTCAATTGGCAAACATACTCTATGGGGGAAGAAATCGCAAAATTAATGCAAGGAAGATATATTCCTTCCTATCAACAAGTTTTTCAACCTACTGGCCAACAGGTCTATCCAAAGTGCCCAACGTATTTGTTTAAAAATACCTGTTTGATAAGTATGAGCGTGAAACTGTGTAGTAAAAAATAAGGTAGATTAAATTTTATTTTGAAGAGTAGCCCTTTGTGCCATACCTTTTCGAATGCTTGCGTAATATCTAAAAAAGCCGCAGCATAATATTTTTTGTTTTTTTTTTGATCTCGGTGAATTTGGTCAGTTAATCTGTGCACCTGTTTTGCAGTAGCGTGTTGCTAATTGGTTTTTGGTACTATATCTTGCAACAGGGATTTTAGTCTTTTTAGGAATATTTTCACAAACACTTTGGACACGACAAGAAAGAGACTAATGGACCAGTAAGAAAATGTTTTCTCAGGTGGTTTTCCAGATTTTAGAGTTGGTATTATCTGCGCGACTTTCAAATGGCCAGGAAAAAAGTATGGTTTAAATATAGCATTGAAGATGTATGCGTTTAATTTCATGCAGGTTTCCGGCAAATGTTTTAAAATTTTTCCAGTTGTTAGAACATATACAAGTGACTTTTTGGTATTCAATTTATTTAGTATAGTATGTTTTACTTCATTTTTTCGTATTTTTTTAACAGGTAGTACCACCTGTGTCAGGGCGCCGAGATATTCTCTTCTTATGGACTGATTTGTATGGTGTAAATGTTCCTTGCTTTGTTCGTTGCTTTTATAGGAGACAATGTGTTAAGATAGTCTTGGATTGCTTGTTGTTTAGTAGTGTTTTCATAAGTCTTCTTGCTGCATTTATCACCTGGTGCCTTTGAGTTTTGCCATCTTATTTTGCGCTTTTCAGCTATTTTTTGTTTCACTAATTTAGGAAGACCTTATCGACTTTCAGGTTGTGATGAAATAAGAGTTCCTTGCCACACAGTATGTTGGATGGCTTTAGTTAAGTGTTCAACTGTTATTAAAATATCATTTTCAGTTTTGAAGTGGGATTATTTCATATAGTATTCATCGGAATTCTTCCCAGTTAGTCTTCCTATTGCATAGTGTTGGAGGTTTGCAGTGATTAAGTACCTGAGTACTGAGCGTAATTACGATGGGAGAGTGATCCGACAATAAATCTAATTTTGATTCTATTCTAAGGTAATTTTATTAGTGTCTGTGGGCCAGTAGGTTAGTTGACCAGTTGATAAGGCATATAAATTATTCACTTTTATTATTTTTAGCAGTTCTCTTCATTTAAGTGTTATAACCTAGATCCCTAGTGGTGATGCTTGGTATTAGTCTCCTGCTGCAATAAATCTGCTCCCAAGAGTATTATAAAAGTGACCAAGCTTATCTTAATTTATGAGATGTTGGGATGGGCAATAAATTGCTGTAATTGTTAAAGTTCCTATCCAGTTTTCTACGTTAACACTTGTAGCCTATATTTAGGAAGTTCCGTATGTTTAATCAGGTTTTGTATTATGATTGTGTATGAGTGCCGTTAGAATGTTCGAGTATATGTATATATATATATATATATATATATATATATATATATATATATATATATATATATATATATATATATATATATATATATATATATATATATATATATATATATATAATTATGTATTTTTCGGTAGGAACGGCCAGTATAATAATAAATTTTAGAGATTAATGTTATATTTAGTTTATTGTTTATTATAAATGTTTTATTTCTTGCTCATATTGGCAAAGCCTCAGTATTTAACTATAGGATGATGTTCCTGGTTCTTGAAGTCGTCTTTATAGTATAGTGATTATTCGATTAGTTTGATTAACATATATTTCTTTACTTTTTAGCATAAGATATTTATTACGTTGGAGTTGCTTGTGTACAAAACAACCTATGTAAGATGACTCGGTGATTTTCTGCACAATTTACGTATTTGACATCCTTCTTTCTTTCTTCTATTGGCAGTCAGCAATTAAATGATTACCTGGGCATTTAATACAACGCCCAAAAAGCTTTTGTGTGGCCATACCTTTGGCATTTTGTACATTGCGGTATTTCTGTTTTAAGGTATGGAGGTTCAATTGCTATTTTTGTGTTCATTAAGTGCTTTATGTTGTATATTTCTTTATTAGTGCTATTATCCGGTGCGATTTCTGCGAAAAACAATAGTAGATACCTTTTGGTACCTCTTTGCTTTATGTTGCATATGTTTATTACTATATGTCTATGCACTTCGATACTTTTCTTGATATCTTCTGTGTCAGTTGAGTAGTGTAGTCCCCTCAGTATTACCTTAAAATTACGGTCTTACTTGGTTTAAAAGTGTGAAAATCTGTTATTCTTTTTTCTAAATATATTTATATATTTTATTATACTGAAACATAATTCAGTAGTTTCTGCTTGGAGTTTAACTTGATCGTTTTGAAGGGTTTTAATTGCGAATTTTTCCAGCAATTTCATTTAACAGTTGTGTTAGCAGTGTAATATATTTTATCTGCTTTATTATGGGTGACGATTTAGCAATTCTTTCTGTTGGATCCTTTTCATTAGATGCGTTATCTGTTTTGTCATTCTCTGATAATGGCTCATATCTGTTTGACGCATTTAGCTTGTGTAACCAGTAGTTATTCACTTTCGTTTGTTTTAACGGTTTTATACTTTAGCCTGTAATATCAGTTCTAATGCGTTTCTTATTTTCTACCGCCTTTCATGCAGTTTGTGATGGGTATTATTGACTTACATGCTGACTTATGTTGTACATTTCTTATCATGTGTTGTTGACACTGTTGGGTTTCCATTGACTGTTGCGGCAAGTATCCAAAGTTTGGTTGTACTTGTGATTGTCTATTAATTTGTGGTAGTGTTTGTGCCATTTTTGGAGGTATTTGTGTTATATGTTACATCGGTGTACTTTGCTAAAGCATGCATTGAGGGTAACTAGTCGGCTCATAATATTGCGATCTAGGAGCCTGCGATGGACGGCCACTATAATAATTGGGTAAATACAACATAATTTCGTTTAGTGAATACCATATATACACCGACCCTTACATATGGATCTGAATCATGGCCGATGAGAGATAAACATAAGTAAAAAATTACAGCGGCAGAAATGAGATATTTAAGAAAGATCAAAGGGCAAACTAGAAGAGATCGAATAAGAAATAAAAGCATAAGGGATGATCTAGAACAAATACCATTAGGGAGCGAAATCGAAAACAAACAACTGAGCTGGTATGGACATCTACTTAGAATGCCAGAAGAAAGAATTCCCAGAAAAATAATGAACATAGGAAGGAGGCAGGCCAAGGATAAAGTGGGAAGAGAATCTAAAAGAAATAATACACAACAGAGGAAAAAACATACAAGAAATAAGAAACATGGTAAGGAACAGAAATAACTTTAGAAGATGGATAGAGGATCCCAACTACACCTCAACGCTATAATGGCATCTACGGGGAAACGATAAAGAAGAAGAAGAAAAATATTCTTCTAATTCTCAGCACCAAATAAAAGTTGTTGTCCGGGGAACCCGCTGCATTCATTCTTCTTAGAGGAACGGCAGGAGCGGGGACGGGATACTGCAGGCCATATCAATAAATTGTTTATAGCTGTTATAGCACAGGCAGTGTATATTGGCATAATTCAGTACTGTTACGCAGTACGCGAACACGTCCTCCCTGTTTGAAAACTAAACTAAAAAAAAAACAAAACTTTAGGAAACACAACCAGACTTTTGATGACTGTGTATCTAATCTTAATCAAATCGATAATTCTACTTGGCAACCAATAAAAGTATCTGCTAAGCCATTACACCCAATTCAAAAAGAAATACCTACACCAAAACTGTGGGCAAAAAGTAACAAAGAAAAAGCCAACCCAATTACTGAACACCTCTACAAAGTTTTTACTTTAAATGACGACGTAATTGATCAGACTATTAGATATATTTTAGACAATGATTTACCACTAACCGATCTAGTAAAACTCACCACAGCAAAAGAAGACAGAAACGGAATATCTTGATTAAACAATAAGAAATAAGTAACTACTAAAATGCTAACGGGACTCCCAAAAAAGCTATTGCCATCTTAACCTCTACATTTTTAATGCTGTTTTGAGACTTTATCATTTACCAAAATATTTTGAGACAGATGAAATTATCTTATTGTCCAAACTATGTGTAATCTCCAACAATGTAACTTCTTATAAATCAACTAATCTCCTATTTATTATGTAAAAACTTACTAAAAGTTTTTGTTACAAAATATCAGTCCACTTTAAATGCAATTCCTAACCATCAATTTGAGATTTTTCGGACACATTCAACCACCCAATAATACTACTGAATAATTTATGTAATAAATCAATTGCTAGAAGACTCCTAGTATTCCTCGATATAACAAAGTTTGGCATGATAGCTTCTTTTACAAAGTTGAACATTTAATTCTACTAATGTTTAATCTACTTAAATCATATTCAAGCGACCGCCAATTTAGAACCGGAGTTAAACGTAAAACGCCAATTTCTTTTCAATCAAATAGATAGTCCTCCAGAACAGTTTATGAAGCCCAATATTTTATCTCCTGTATATATTGGACCTACCAAACAGCTCTAAATACAGAAACTAAAGACGATTGCACAGAAAAGTGGAAAGTAAAAATCAAAAAATGAAAACCTACACAAACAACTTTCAACTTAAAAAAGTATTGTCCCCCAGTTAACACAATAATATTAGACTCTGGAACAATTAGGTAACTGGGGCTGCACTTATTGTTATATAACAAATTTAATTGAAAGCAAGATATAGTAAAAAAAAAAGAAACAAAGTGGTCCGACATCTTCGAAGAGGACCTTTTTTGTTCTTAGAAAATAAGCTGTTAATGTAAAGATTAAAATATTTTAAATGGAGGACAAAAAGTCTACGCATATTTTCACAATATTCCAAATATATTGATTATTAACAGTCAGAAGAGATAAATATTTATTAAACATAATTAAACAATGGTGCAATAAAACAACTTAAGAAGAAAAAGCAGTACAGCGTGCTAAATATAAAAGATATGGAAAAACACATAATAACTAAAGAAGATAAAATAATGGATAGATGGAGAGAATACTTCAAAGAACTAACACACACGGTCATACAAAATCAATAAGAGGAAAATAAATAACAAAACAGAAATCAAGAGATATAAATAGAAATTATAACAGAGAAAGAAATAGAAGAAGCAATAAAAACGTTAAAAGTAGGTAAAGTGGCTGGTAAAGACATAATCACCCCGAAAATGATAAAATACATAAGACAAGAACAAAATATTGAATGATATATTAAAGACTGCAAAAATACCGAAGGATTGGAAACCGGACATTATCTTACCCATATATAAGAAAGGCGACAAGAGAAACTGCAATAATTACAGAAGGATAATGTTATCAAGTGTCCCAGGAAAACTATTTGCAAAAATAATAGAAAAAAGAATAAGAAACAAAATCGACAGAACACTGGTAAAGAAGCAATGTGGATTCAAGAAAAATAGAAGTACTCAAGATCTTATATTTATAATTCTATAAGTAAGCGAAAAACTAATTAATAAGAATAAAGACATACACATATGCTTTATCGACCTGGAAAAAGCGTTTGACAGAATACTGACAGAAGATATATGAAAAGTGTTGCAGAAAAGACGAGTAAATAGAAACACCATAGAAGTAATAAAGGATATGTATAAAGGAAATAGAACATAGTAAAAACAAGCAACGAAGAATTCAGGGAATTTGAAACTAAACAAAAAGTTAAACAAAAATGTGTATTGAGCCCGCTCTTATTTTTAGTGGCATTAGATAAGGCGATAAAGAAAGCCAAGAAAAAGATTAGAAAATTAACATTGGTACTGACAATTGAAAGAAAGACAACAGACAAAACTGCTGTTCGCAGATGACATTGCCGTGATATCAGATACGGAAGAGAATTTACAACATAATATCAAAGAAATAAACGAAGCATTAAAGAAGATAAACATGAAAATAATACTGGAAAAACAATATAGATAATATCTAACGGAAGCTCACAAAATAAGACTGGGCGAAAAACAAATAAAGCAAGTTAAATCCTTTAAATATTTAGGAGCAATCATAGATAAAAACGGAAAGATGGACAAGAAAATAAATGAGAGATTGAGAAAAGTGGGAAATATATTTAATACGATGAAGAAGCCATTCTTGGGTAAAAGAGAAGTACCAAAAAAGATAAAAGCAGAAGTCGTTATAAAAGTGCTAGGCCAATAACTAAAAACAGCAGTGAGACAAAATATCATGACTAGTTATTTACATAAATTTTTTACAAATAAAAGTTCCAGGTACATAGATTGCCCTGAAAAGGTAGGTGGTTGGTGCAAATAGCCCTCGGCACAGGCTTTAAGAATGGGTTTTAATCATCCGGGCTCATTTTATGCCGACGCTACCAAGAATATTTTATCAATAGATATATCTCAGAGACATTTCTTGAAAATATTAAGTGGCCATATTCAAAATGCCAATGAAAGCTTAAGTGACGCAATTTGGATGTTAGCTCCAAAACACTTGCACTCCGATCAAAAATTAAGCAAAATTGTCACTCCTATTGCTGTGGGAGTGTACAATGATATGCGGCTATTTTACCTATTATGCGAACAATGGACATCATTATTGGGACTCAATATCGATCTCATGCCGAACAAATAGACGAGAATTGCACAATAAGGCAGCAGCGTCGAAGCTTGGGTAGCACTAAAAAGTCTCAGGCTGCTCGAAAACAAAAACGACTAAGAAAGCATGAATTTTTTGAGGAAGTTGAAGGCATCTTATATGGTCCCTGGATACCCGACAAACGTTGACAAATTAACTTTTATTGAAAAAGCCAATTTTTTTAAACTCTGTGCTCACTGAAACTCTTAAACGTGTATTTCTCAAAATTGCTGTTTTCGTATTTGTGTACAAAATTAGGCAAAAACTAATTTATAGATCCACTTTGTTAAAGAAAACAAAATACATTCGTGGGTAAACTAAAAATTTTTGAAAAAATAAATTTGACCTCACGTTACGTCATTTTGGACATTTTCTTTGTTGGAAAATTAAAACTTTTTTTCGGAAAAAGAACGTTTATAATAGCGGGTTTGATTTATGAGGGTATATCCTAGCTTAAAAGTGAAAAAAAAATTAATTCAAAAAGTGTATTATAATACCTGAATAGAATGATTTCGCTTGTAGATTTTTAATAAGAAATTCACAAAAAACTCTTTTATGCGGTGTATTAAACTACCCTCTTAACGTCATTTTAATTCATGTATTCAAACATACATATTATATATTAACAAAAACTGTGTAATACCGTAACGCAAACTTTCTACAGCGGTGCGAAATCGTAACGGTCACTTCCGGTTGATGTTAACCGATTTGACTGAAAATTAAACCCATGAAAGGTACTGACCTATAATGTGTGTATACTAAGTTTGAGGTGAATCCGTTGAATAGAACGGAAGTTGTAGTGTCTCCAGACACACAGACAGACAGACAGGATGATAATCTCATTAATTTTCTATTATAAGCTCCGCTGTAGAAAGTTAATAAACCAGTCTTAATGTTTTAACTTAAGACAGGAAGAAAATGAAGCTACCATGGCTATAGCCAACAACCTATACATAAGACAATGAGGATTAAAAAAAAACTAGTAAAGACAATTGAGTTGCATAAAAATACGCTAAACATTAGAATTACCAAAGAAGTCAGTATAGCAACATTTATGTAAAATAACCCAATAGAAGAAAGAAATAAATATAATAATTTAAGTACCCCAACTACCAAACACAAATAAAAACATTAAGATGAACTTTATAGGTAAAGCTTTTTATCAAATAATATTTTTATTAATATAAAACTAATAAAATAATATAAAAAATAAATAATAATATAAAAAAGGTAATTATTATAAAAGCACGGTGCCTCATAGAAGATATTACTTTGAATTAAAAATGACATTCAACAAATGCTATGCTTTCTTATCTAAGTACTCTTGAAATCTTTTCTTTGATTGGCGATTTCTTGGGCATGTTTCAAACCTAGTGACTTGAGTTAATTTCAAGGGAAGCAATCAAAATCGGGAAAACATGAAACCTGGATATGTAACTCTGCTTGAAACATGAACCGTGGTGTTACTTTTTGCAACCATGTTACCTATTGATTAATAAGCCTGCAAAATTCTGATTCAAGCAAATGGTTGTGACAGCGGCAGTATACTAAATTATACTATGAAAAATTTATATTAACAGATCCTCTTAAATAAAAATCCTCGTTATCACTTATCACAATTCTTATTTTATCTATTATAATTTTGAACATTTTTTTAGCAAATTGTTATTCTTGTTCATAATCACCATTATGCAACTTCTATAATATCTGTCAAATAGAACAACCAAAAACGTTAATAAGTAAAGAGATGTGGTTTCATCAGTTTTTTGTTCGAAGCTATTACCTTCAAAATTAAATTATTTCTTTACCGCAAAATAAAATTGCAGCTCCACGACGGCTAACATTGAAATTGTCAGAAAGGGAGGGTTGAGTATTTATAGCAAAATATCTACCTTGTAAAATAGCTCAATAAGAAAAGCAAGATGTTGAGCGGTTAACATTTACTGACTGAAATAAAAAAATAATAATAAACTTGATAATACCAGTCACACACTAATCCCACTTAGACGTCATGTCAAGTATAAACTGTTCAAAATATATATATATATATATATATATATATATATATATATATATATAAAGAGAGAGAGACATGTATAGAAACTAACAAAAATTATTACCCAAAAAAAATTAAATTTGTCATATTCAAACTGTATAATAAAGATCATTCTTAAAAAAATCACAATATATAACAGTGTTTGATTACCGTTAAGATAGCTATAATAATTTTGTTAAATAAAAAATTTTATGAAAGGGAACAATTAAATAAAATAATTCTTTTGCTGTCTAATAGGATAAACTAAACAATGTTTTAATATTAAATTGTAATGTTTTATATGGTAACTTTAGTGAAGCATACAATTGTAGGTTCCGTTTCTGTTTTACTGTAAGCATCCCGTTAAAGTAATTAAAAAGCATTTTAAAAACAATTTATACCATTCATCACACTTTATTTAACAATTTATATTCACAAATAAAGGCTTTAGGGAATAGGTCTTAAGCATAACTTAAAAATTGCGTTAAATAATTTCTGTACAGTTTAATACATTATAACAGAAGTATTTCTTAATATCTTCTTACTTAATTATTTTTAAACATAGACCTCCTTCATTGTTTTGCATTACAAACGATATTTTCAATATAACGCGTTATCTTTTAGGCATTTTTTGATATGGAATTTATTATTATACGAGTACATAGTTATTTTAATTAGTTTAGTTAATATGTATTATGTTTATTAATTTTTCTAACAGTCGTTACCGTCATTTTTCAGCTGTAGAAGAAACCATTAAATTTTTAATTAGATTTGTGGTATTATAAAAATAATAGAATATGAAATTAAAGTAGTTGTGATTTTGAAAATATTAAATGTCGTTTGAGTGACAGTTACTCACATAATTTATTAATTTCCATTTAGAAGAACTCCATAAAACTGATTGTTATTTGGATTTTTGCATTGTTGGAACATGCAAGCTTAGTCCATACCTCATCATAGTTAACAATTCTAATCAAATTTGTATTTCTAAGAAAATAAATAAAATATTTTATTGCTGTTAAATTTCGTAGAGGTTGTTTTTTTGATAAATCTATAAAGAGTGCTAAAAATAATCGATCTCCGTTGAAATTTGTATAACATCAGGACTCGATTAGAGATAGCTAAAAAATTGTTTATGGACAAAAGTAATTTTAAACCTTTTAGGTGTAATAGTATTCAATACATCCAATGTCTATCTAAAAAATATACAATCTGATGTACCTTCATCCTATCATGAGTAAAGCTTTGCGTGCAATTGGTCCTTTTATAAAAACAGATATTTAATAAACAATAAATGTTGTAAAAAAGTGATAATTGGCTCATTAAAAGTGTTTCTCGTGAATACATGTGGTAGTAGAATAACAACTCAAAACACACATATGAAATTTATCCAATAAAACCCAGATCTGAATTATATCGTGTACATATGGACATGAAAATAAAGAAAAGCTTGTTCTTCTGGAGAACCATTCCCAAGTGAGTCATAGAGAACGTCATCAGCCCTGTCTCCCAAATGCATTGCCGTCATCAAATTCGCCAGTTTAAAAATTAAGTCTAATTATGTTTATGCCGTTTTGTATTATTAATTTATTTTCTAATATTTTTTCACTAAGTTACAAAATTAAATGTTGCTAAATTCTAATACTGTCGATGACAGACAATTAGAAAATAGTAGAAAAAAACTTTTCTTTTTCCGTTTAGTTATTGCCATTGAGATGCATTTCTGACAGACGTAGAAAGCATATATTCAAAATTAGTAACCTTTAAATTATTTTTGTCCGCTACTGTTCCTTGCCTTATTGCGCCACACAAAAAAACAAAGGAACGGTAAAAAATAAAATAAAGATTAACTTAAAAATGTGTAGCTATGATTATGATAGTATTACGGAAATGCTTAACTTATATTAATTTATGTAACACTGTATTCTAAACGCTTGCTACTCTTTCAGTTTCTTAGTTTGTTGTAGTTAATGTGCTAAAGGTCTTTTTATACAGAAAATATTTGTATATCTAAACCATTTTCTAAATTAAATTATTGCCATAATCAAAGTTGAAAACTGTTTTTAAAGAATATCCTTTATGGCCATTTAGAGTCTTTAGTTTACTTTTAGAGGTACAAAAAAATTTATAGCAGTGGTTATTAAACTTTATTTTAAAGCGCGCCCGACTAGCAAAGGGGCAAATTTTTACGTTTTTATAGTAGTACTTTATAATTTGTAACTGATAAGTTCAGAAAATCTAAAACATTAGCATAGACAAAGAAAACTAACAATAATAATTAAATAAAACAAATAATAAAATACTACTACAAGAACAAGAAATAACAAAGGAAAAATATTGTACTACTAAAACATGTAACACGCCAGAAAAATAAACACAGTAAATGTGAGAAATTAAAATTACATTGCGGAATATACTTATAAAGATATGTAAAAACACTAATACACAGGAAAAACGACAAACAGAAAAAATATATAAATCAAATATGTGTAATGTTAAATATAATACTTTTAACTTTTTTCAAAAAGAGAAAATTACATTTATTTTGGATAATAAAAATTTAATAAACAACAAATAATTTTTTTACGTTTCCCATTGTTCTTTACTAGTTGCACTTAAAATTTTTTAAACAATCGTGTTTCACATGGAAAGAATGTGTAACTTTTAGACCAAACATAGATCTGATATCCTGTAGTAAAGTATTTTATTTTTCTCAGTTGGAACACGAAAGTGCTTTTTCAATATATTTTCAACAAAAAGTTATGAAATTCATTTGCAAAATTAATTTTTTTACTAATCAATTTTTGTCTGACCGCTGTCAATAGCATGTCTTTATTTTTATTATTTTGATTCATATGTAAATTAGTTTACAGCACACCTTAATTGATAATATTACAAAAATGCACAGTAACAAATTAGTTATGCATTTCATTTGAACTCCATTTTTTACTTTTTTCTAATTTATAATTTTTTGTCGTAAATACGTGGTAAATTATATAGGTTAGATATTAGAACATAAAATTTGTATTTTTACCTGTTGATATATTGCTATTTTTGAATTTATTCTTGAATTGTGTTTCAAATAAAATGCAAAACGTGTTTTTAAAACCCTTGTTAAATTTTTAGGCATTGCTTAATGATCATTAAATTGCAATTTGTTGTTGTACGGTTTGGGTTATAACGTAGGAAGAAAAATGATGCGCAAGGGTCGAAATTAATGTCGCAAAGGGTGAATTTTTAAAGTTTTTGCATGACGAATTGAAGTTGCTTACAGAAGAGCTTGATAGTACCTTGCAAAGCAGCATGAAGAGAATAGTGACCAATAAACCCCAACATGCAAGGTGCAGTTCTTGTTTTAGGTAGAACTACGGTTATCTAATTTTTTGTCCACAACTTTTAACGCTTAATAGTGACGAATAGACACCACTTTTTATCCACCGTCGATTAAGCCAGGCGTTGGTGAGGTAGAAGGATGACAGCGAAACGGCAAGCTTCCAAATGGTACATCAGTCTTTTAACAATTGAGCTCCAGCTACCTATTGGTTCAGCTCAGACACGTAATCTACAATTTATATGTATCCGTCTAACTAGACACATTATACCCCAGACCCACTTAAAGCATTATAGCTCAATCAGATTTAGATTCACTCTGAATGGTTCATTCAAGTGATTCTAATTAAGGTTTTAGTTTTAATTCTGAATCTTCTTTCTCGTTATTGTTTAAATTAATTTCAATGGAAATTTCAGGATACATGTTTTTATTTAATTTCTAACATGACTGATTATATTGCCCTTTTTTCAAATTATTAAAAAAATTGTTTCTAAAAAATTTACAGAGTAGTTTCTAAAACTCGACCATTTTTTTAAATAAAATTATATTAATTTTTGAAAACTTATTAACTTTAATCAAATATTAGGCTTGTCGGTAAGAGCAGATGATTTTTGACAAAATTTTCTGTTATGTTAAATTTATTCTGGCTGTAAGTTACTTACTTAGTTCTAGGTCTACTTTTAGGTAAGATATGACTAATGGAGTTGAGTCCTCTATTGCTGTCTCAATCGTTTTCTATCTTACATTATTCATTTTATTCTTTTTTTCTCTGCTTCTTACTTAATTTTGTCGATCCACTTTGTTCTTAGTTGTCTTTTCTAATTTTTTCCTGGAATCGTGTTACAAACACTTTTTTGGTAAGTTTTTTTGTCCGGTATTCGACATCTATATCCAAACCATCTGAGTTCTCTTCTATAATCTTTTCATTAATTAATTCTATTTATAGGTTTTGTCCAAACTATTTATTTTTTATTTTGTTTCTTCTGTTTTATTTTCTTTTTCTTTCGTCGATTACTTTAAAATTTTATTGTAAATTCTCTTTCATCTCTGCTATCAAGACCATATAGAGATAAGATAGTATGGAGAGGCCGAAGAAGGGAAATTACTATGGCAATAATCTAAAAAATTAAAAAATAACAAAAGGGATAGGTCAAATAATGACAACAAACGCAAAGGAAAAAGGCAATGCAATAGAGACGAAATACAGTTATAATCATAGAAATAGACTAAAAGAAAAAGCTAGTAGAAAAATACCTAAAAATACTGGATAATTTTGGTCTGTAGTAGATCATAGAAACAACTAAGCATAGAAAAAGGTTTAGAAAAATACCTAAAAAATACTGGATATTTTGGTCTGTAGTAGACATGAAGCAGAGAGCAAAAGAAGGAACTGGTTTAATAATTACCCAAATAGACTAAAGCATGTAATACAAGAAGAGTATGTAAATGAGCGACTGCTAATAGTTAAAATTAAGTTAATAGACGAAGAAATATGGACAATAATTTTAGCATATAGGTAAAATGAGGATGCCAGAAAAAAAAATTTATATAACGAGCTGTAACAACAAAATAGACAACAGAGAAGAAAATGTAATAATAATGGGTGATTTATATAGACGAGTTGGGAATAACAATAGGGGAATAAAAAACATCTGGGTAAAAACAAAGTGACATTAAACAATAATGGAAAAGAATAATAAAAGTATGTTTTAAGAATAACCACATTACAGCAAATACAAAATTTAAACATGAAGGCAAATACAAATACACAAGAGTATCCTAAAGCAGAAATTAAAAACCATTTATCGATTACTTTTTGGTGAATAATACGTATAGAAATAAGTAAAATATGTAAAAGCCAAAATAAAAATGCAAAGATAGAAAGTAGCCTAGTAATAATGAAATTAAAAGAACAATAGAGGAAAAATTGACAAAAAGGACGAAAATAAAACAAACAATTAAAAGCTTCAAGGAAAAGAATCGAAAATAATACCAAGAGATGCTAGATGCCAAACTAAAAGGTATTGGAAAAATTGCAAACCTAAAGGAAAAATGGGAACAGCTTGAGAACAGCATATTGGCTACAGCGGAAGAGAGTTGTGGGAAAACAAAAATATCAAATAATAACATGAAGAGAACTGATTGTTGGACAGACAAACGACGAACATAATAAAAAACAAAAAAGACAAATAAAAAAATACTTAGCTACAGAAGACTATGAGAAATACAAAGAAAAAGAAAAGTAGTCAAAACAGCAATTAAAGAGGCTAAGAGCAAATTGTGGGAAAAATTTGGACGTAAAATGACAGAAAACAATATAGAGAATCTAAAAAACTATTCTATGGTTCATGAAAACAACTTAGTATAATACGCTAAATGTTAAAGATAAGGAAGGTAATATAATAAAGAAGATAAAATAACAGACAGATGGAGAGAGTATTACCAAGAATTAACACACACTGATATAAAAAACCAAGAGGTGAGATAAAAAAAACAATATAAAACACAAGAGATATAAATAGAAACAATAAGAGATGAAGAAATAGGATAGATAATGTACACTTTAGAAGTAGATAAAGCACCCGATAAAATACATACAACGAAAAGGAATAAACAGATTAACAGAAATAATGAATGATATATTAAAAAATACAATACCGAAGGATTGAAAAACACACATCATCTTACCCATATACAATAGGAGGGAATAAGAGAAATTATAATAATTATAGAAAAATAACGCTGATGCAACACACAAAATGCAGATTCAGAAAAAATAGAAGTACCCAAGACCTAATATTCATAATTCGTCAAGCAAGTGATAAATTAGTTAATCAAAATAGAGACATACGCAAGATTTATGAAAAGTGTTGCGGAAAACAAGTAAATAAAAACACTACAAAGTAATAAAGGACATGTATAAAGGGAATATGAACATAACAAGAATAAATAACGAAGACAAGAAGTTAACAGGAATGTGTATTTAGTCCTCTTTTATTTTCAAAGATACTAGATGAGGTACTAAAGAAGGCCAAAGAAAAGATAAAAACCAACACCGTGATAATAGCAAATGAAGCAAACACCGTAGACAGAAGTAATTTTCGCAGGTGACAGAAAGGTTGGAAATTATGTTCATGTTTAGTTAGACTGCTACAATTTTATATTAGCAAAATTGTACCAACACGTATTACTTCATTATTTTAGTAGCACCCAAAACTAAATTATTTAATTGTCAAATACAGTTTGTAACAGATAAAAATTAAAATGGGAATTTATAGTTGAATTGGGTAAATTACCAATTTATTTTTTTAGTCACTCGAATAATTAGGTTATCACACAAAAAATATAAATATCTACTTAATTGTTTTATTTTTATTATTTCAAAAAATGGAGAGTTCCTAAAATTTAAGAATTAAAAAATGCAATATTTTTTGTTTCATTCTAATTATAATTACGTAGTAACACTTTTTCAAATTGTCTAAAATTGATACATTAACTTACCGTATTTGCTTTTTAGTAGTTTTTAAGTAATAATGTCGTAAGTTTTGTATTCTTTGAGACATTTTAAGCAACAAAGTCGTATTTTTAAACTCTGCTATCGACTATTTGCTTAGCAGTTGCTTGATCTGCCAAAAATATATTGCTTAGCCGTGTCTATTTTGTTTCGTAATTCTATTTGGTTTTCTCCAATTCTGTAGGAGGTTTTAGCAGCAATAGTCTTTCTCATATAGAGAAGCGGAATGTATATAGGTTGACCTGTTCAACGGTGCATAAGCTTATTTGCTTGCACAGCTTGATAGAGTTGTAGAACAATTAATTTTGAAAGTTAGCAGATGTATTTGGCAATAAAACATCATGCTCTCACTGCAAATTAATTGCGACGGAGATTATAATTATGTTCAAATTGTAGGCTATGAAGTTATTCCTAAGAGAAGTACTTGCGGTATATTAATTCCTATTGGATTCTGTAACCTTAAAAAAGTTGTTGGGTATTACAAAAATATTTAAAAACTAAATAAATAAAAAGAATAATTAAAGCTTTCTGAATATTCTTTTCGTTTCAGTTTAAAAATTCATATTTATATTTTTATCTCTTGTTTTAAAAAACATGATTGGCAATATTTTAATAACCCTTAAAAGAGCTGTTTGTAAAATATTTTAATATTTCTAAAATTGTCTGTACTATTTATATCTGCGATTACAGCAATTACTTTCCTTTCTAAATTACTGAAGTAAATCATGTTATGTTGTTCGATTTACCACATTTTCAAAAAGAACTTTGTTTTGTTTCTAAGTGATGGAATAACGTTAAACCGCTCCATTGTATTTTGAATTTTGTAATTTTATTATTTTAGTGCTAGTATAATAACTGATTTAATAATTTGCCGTCAGTTAAATCAACTACACCGATATATAGATTGTTTCAAGTATAAAATAACAATGGTACATGTTTATATTATTTTGTTTGTAATAAGTTAAGGTGCAATATCTTTTTCGTTTTAAGAATACATGTTGTTTAGTTTAATATTAAGCGAAGTGAAGTATAGGACGTAAAATTGAACATCCTCATGTAAGTGAAAATAAAAAATGAAATTAGAAAATTAAGAAAAATTGGTAGCAATATTTTATATAAAAATTCCCAATTTAATTTGGAGGAAGTATCTTAAGTACCATATAACTAAAATCTTACTGATAAACTAGTCAAAAAAATGTCACTTGAAAATAACTCAACTTCCAATATGTCACTCCTTACAAATTTTGATCAAGGCAGCTTCCAAGCTGGAGATTATTTTTTATTTCTGTCATTTCTGACATCTGTTGTGATAGAAAAAGTACTCGAGGAAAAGAAAATATGCTCAGCGATATTTTTAGATATTCCCAAAGCATTTGATAAAGTCTGGCATGAGGGTTTACTAATGAAATTAAAAAGATACTTCCCTAAGCAATATGTCCAGCTCTTGGACTCGTACCTAACAGACCAAAACTTTAAAATTAAGCAGGAAAACGTGCTTTCTGAACTCAAAATAATAAAAGCAGGTGTCCCACAGGGAAGCGTTCTTGGGCCAGTACTATATCTGTTGTATACATGTGACATTCCTGAAAAAGAAAATGTTAAACTAGCTACATTCGCGGATGACACCGCAGTATTAGCTACAGGAGATAATATAGATGAAACAACGGCCAAGCTCCAAGGCGCAATTGATGAAATAAATACGTGGATGAAAAGGTGGCGTATAAAGGCTAATGAAGAAAAATCTGCTCATGTAAACTTCACGAATAGAAAATAAACCACCTTTCAGTAAATCTGAACAACAACAAATTCCACTAAGGAACACCAATACAGCAATCTAGATGCAAAATTGAAGTGGAAAGAGCATGTCAAAAGAAAGCAACCGAAGTAAAATTGAGATGTAACAGCATGTACTGGCTTATGGGAAGAAATTCCCAACTATCCACCCGAAATAAAGTACTAGTTTATAAACAGGTAATAAGACCAGTATGGATTTATGGCATCCAACTGTGGGGCTGTACAAAAAGGAGTAATTATTCTTGTATCCAGAAATTCCAGAATCGAGTTCTACGAAATATGGTAAATGCCCCTTGGTACGTGCGAGACAGGGATCTGCATCGGGAACTCCAGGTGGAGATGATCGAGGACGTAATCAGGAAGTTTGCCAGAAGCCACGAGGACAGGCTTCATAGACATCCAAATCAAGAAGCCCTACAACCTCTAGTCAATCAAGATCTTCTCCGCAGGCTCAAAAGAACGAAACCATTTGAGCTAGTGTAGTGCAAAGTGTAGTGAAAAGCAGAGTATAGTGCAAGTGTAGCCATGCCAGAGATGTGTACAAAATGTTTCAGTAGCTAGGATGGGTCAATGGAAACATCTGGACTAACAAATACTTTAGTAACTTAGGACGTAAATAAAATGTTAGTTAATCTTAAAGATTAGGTGCATTACTTGAAATAAATTTAAAAAAAATTCTAACATCTGTAACAGACATAACGTTTTCAGTATTTAACTAAGGACCATAAGCCAAGTACAGACGCCAAAAATCAGCCTGATCGGAAAATCTCGAGACCGGTTTGACCGAAAGTGGCCACAAATTTCTGTTTATGTATAGAAGCCCCAGATATCTATGGAACCGGAGTTCCACATTCGTTAATAAAGCTTTGGGTTCAGAAGTTCGAGCGTAGTGGTTCTACCGTGAATTCCAAATCTGTTAGCTGCCGGCGAACAGTGACAACGCCTGAAAACACCGCTAGCGTGCGCAACATCCCCGTAGGTCGATCCTCAAACGCGCGGCGGCTTCGAATTTGAACCAGTCCAGTGTTCAGAGAATTTTGCAAAACACTTACGTTTTCATGCTTACAAGATCCAGTTCGTGCAATCTCTAAAAACAACGGACTACCCGTTGCGCCTAGCTTTTGCACGCGACATGTTTTTGCCGTTTGACATTCTATTTAGTGATAAAATTCATTTTCACTTAGATGAATAAGTTAACCGTCAAAATATGCCAAATTGGTCAAAAAACAATCTTTGGGAAAAACATCAGGAACATCTCCACAGCCCCAAAGTCGCCGTTTGGGCTGCTATTTCTCCAAAGGGCATTAATTACTGTTAATTCTGAATGATACACCGCCATAACTCGTAATTTCTTTAGTCCGGTTCTTCAAGTATGGTAGGGATATGGCTCTACAATATGGTTCCAGCAAGATGGGGCTGCAAGTCACATAGCACGCTTGACATTAGAGAATTGTTTCCGAGACGATTTATTTCACATAGAGGTGACATTAATAGGCCAACGCGGAGTCCTGACGTGGCCTCACCTGATTTTTACCTGTGGGGATATCTAAAACATCGAGTTTACATTAATCCTTCGACTAATCTGCGTCAACTTCAGACCCGTATACGAGAATAAATCATAGCAATTGGACAAGACGTGTGTCAACGTGGTTTCACGCATTTGAGGTCTCGCCTGGAGGAGTGCCAACGCCGTGATGGCATCTTGATGGTGTAATTTTTCGCACGTAATTTCCATACTTCATGCTTCAATTTTATCATAATTACGTAAATATATCATGAAAAATTACTATGTTTCGTTGTTTTGAAATATGCATTCCATTCTGAGACATCTATTATAATAATATATGCAAGAAGTTAGCACCCTAAATGAAGCTACTTCTATCCTTTCAAAGTCAGTCAATTAGTTGTGCTGCTTGGTATGGCGGCCTTTTCGCCCTTGTATCGCCCTTGTATCGTGGCGGCGGCATGCTGGTGGCTTTGATATCTGCCGCTACGTTTTGCTATCGCACACAAAACGGCATATGGGCTTTTGTTCAGCCGGCGAGTCTGCATACGCCGGCGGCGGCACCCTTTGAGATGAAAAGTGCTGTCGAGTTAAAAATTTCCCGCAAAGACCTATCGCTAAGCCAGGCGCGAAGCCCGGCAACATACTAACACCGCATCGCCTCCAGTGCGGCCGCATTTAACCAACCCGCAATATATACTCGCATCGCATCGCGGCCAGTGCGGCCGCATTTAACCAACCCGCAGATAACTACCCCGTAAGACATACTCGATCCGCATCGCATCTCGGCCAGTGCGGTCGTGTTCCAGGCACGAAGACATCGCAACAAGGTGGCCACCGTGAAACCATCGGCGCCGAAGCCCAAGCCGATTATAGGTGAGCGATTTGGCAATTACTCATCGGTTGATATCGGTAGCCGCCCCCATCCGCTTTCGCGCCGGTCGTTTAAGGGACGATTTGGGCTTCAGCGTTTTACCTTTCAAAACGGGCCGTACTTAGTTCCCCACACCGCACCATCAGGGCACGGCTATTTACACGCCTGCCTCTCCACTGCTTTTAATTTTTAAAGACAAAAGCAATTTATTGGCAGAATAGAATCAATCATAGATTTGGATAACCACCTTTTTACCTTCTGGTCATAGCGTTTTTAGAACATATACAGCCATTAGATCATATCGTTTTTGTTAAGCTGAGATCATTTGTGGTGGTTGCTTTAACTTTGTCAAAGAGAGCCCTTTTTGGTACATTGCTAACTTACAACAAACCATACAAATTCGAACTGCGACAGGTTTAAAATCATACTAATCTATTTTTGAACAAATAATAAGATATTGTTTTGTTCCAAAATTCTAAGAAATAAGTCAAATACGTTTATAAGAACAATAGGAAGAAGTGGATTAAAACGGATGTAGTAAAGGCAGTTCAAGCTATCGGTGAAAAAAAATGAATATTCTAAAATATATTAAAGTATTTAACATACCTGGTACGATACTACAGTTTGTAACCAATAGAAATTTTTAAAAGTACTAGGGAGAAAATTTGGAAAGGAACCTGTACTAGGCCATAAATTAAAAATCAGTTGGTTCAATATCTACTTAAATGGAAGAAATTTTATGGCTTCTTACTTAAAGACTGCGTCGAATGACGTATAAATTAATTATTATAAATAGTAAGAAACCTTTCCTGCAACTGCATAAAAATATTGTTATTGCGCAAACTATGTGCAATACCTTTTTTACGTATCTTAAGATTTATAAGGACAGTGTTGACTTTCTTTTTAAATTGTTAAAAAAAGATATGAACAGCATAAGTTACCTGCTGAAAGTAGTTACAACGTAAATGAAACATTACTCAACGTAAAATTTCATATTTTATTGGTAGAAAGAGAAATCAGCAAATGCTGAGCAAAAATCTGATATAGGAGGTTGAATAATAATAGTGTGTAAATGCTTTAAGGCACTATACTCTGCAATTGGTAATTTTCCCCCAAAAAATAAAAATTATCAGCTTGTGAACGAGCTCCTCTAAGCTCATCCTTCAGGTTAGATTGAGTCAAACGTCTTTACTAATTCTAATATTTTTTTGAAAAATTAAAAATATTATAGCAAATTTTTGTTGCTGTTTATCTTGGAGAAGCATTTTGTAATCTTGATCTTATTGGTAATTTAAGAAAAGTATACCAATTAGAATCTTAAAGAAGTCAATTTTTTCTATAAAATAGTAGAATAACATCCCAAGAATGCGCCTACAATTTGTAACGAAATTCGAAGTCGTTCAGGAATTACGCGTACTTGGGTGACTCATGTAACCGAATTTGTACTGGTTTGGGTAATGGTACATATATGAAGATTCTTTAACATATTCACGAGGCTTCAAAATCTGTATTACAATTTGGCAAGAAAAAACAAAAAACCTGAAATTTAAATTTTGAATTTGGAAATATCAGGCGATGGATCTTGGAAGAAACACAGATTTTCTTCGTTATTTAGTGTCACGACTGTCGAAAAAATCAAGATTATTGAAAAGCAGTTACTATCAACGATATCAGAAGAAAAAATTGGCACCGAAGAATATGTGGTACTCAGATCACGAACAAGGATGCTCACAAAATCACAAAGGTTCTGCCGACAAAATGGAGGTCGATGCAATCAATGAGATGTTTTCGTTTAAACGCGTTTTCCCACAACTTGTCTTTTTTCAACTTCCATCAAGGATTACGCAAAAACTATTTAACCAATCTTACTTAAATTTTGCAAACGACATTCTGATATTATTTCTAAGATTATGAACCTAATTGGTTTAAAAAATCTCAATAAAAAAGTACATTTTTAATGCAAAAAGAGTAAAAAATGCCAGTTTTAATTTTTTCGTTATTTATTAATTAAACGGGTAAAATTTTAACTTTTCTGAGGTTCACGTCGAAGAAAATTACGTTTACTTTAAGAATCTTTTTTGATTTTGTGTTTCAGATCAAAAATACAGATGTTATTTTTGATGCAAAAATCAAAAACGTAAACCCCATATGTCAGCCATTTTGGAAAAAAAATTACACCAAAAACATTTTTTGTAAAACTTAATACAGAAAAAGTGTTTGTTAATGGTTTTAAAACTGCGAGAAGTTTTAATTAAAAATAACTTTACATATGCTGATTACATGTCGCCATAAAGCGATTTAGCAAAATTTTGTAGCTTTTATTCAAGACAAAACGATGGGGCTAAGCGTAGAATAACCGATACTTTGACTCCCAGACTGTAAGATTTCCCGCCACCTGCCTTCAGAAAATGTAGGTTCATATAAAAGTACTCTTCGTCACTCACTCAAAATAAAGTTATAAGACAGTAGAATCATATGTTGCAACTCAAACTTTATATAAAAATGTATTTACTATGTATGTGAAAGAGTTCGCAATTAGTATATAGTTAAAAACTAAAAGATTCCGTACGAACAAAAAGAAAAGGGTAGTGGAAAACTAAATGAGCTGTATTTAAACGCAGACACAGGAGGCTCAATGAACGTTGTCTTAGATCGAAAAAATCCCAAATTAAATATGGCATTACCTGAAAATCAAACAAGAAGGTGCTGACACTCCTTGTATTTTTTGCTAGGGATTTTCTTTTACATGCATTAGAAAAGAATTGCAAATAATGTAAGTGAGGACAAAACGAGTTCTAAAGCTGATAGAATTATATACTTAGGTACAATTATATCAGCAACTTTTCTAAGGAAATTTAATAGGCTATATTCCGATTTTCTTATCTGAATGACTTGAAATATAGAAAAAAAATTCTGCATCTTCTAGTAAATAATTTTGTAACATACCACTATAACCTACTAAAATTTTATACCACTTCAGGTCATAGTTGTATATTAAAATGATTATACGTGCACATTAAAGATCTCGCTTTAGTAACTTGCTATTTAACATTATTCTTTTACAAATTTTCAAATAAGCTTTTTGGAAACTAATCAGAAAGATTTTAAAGAAAATCTTTTAATATATTAAGAGTACTTATTATGGATTTCATAAATTTCTCTCTAATATAATATAAGGTACGATTTATTTTAGTTCCCAAATTAATTTATAATCAGTAAATTATATTACAATAAGTAAATGTTATAACAAACAGCCAATATAAAGGCTAGATGTTTACTAACATGATTTTTGACCAGATTTACTTTTTATTTATATATTATGAGCTATGATAGGATTTAGGGCATACCAAGTGGCTCCAATTTTTTTGAACCTTTTCAAAGATGAAAAAAGTACTAAGTTAAATTTGAAATTTTTTCTCTAGAAACTATTACAAATTATAAAAATTAAAATAACAACAATATATTGGTTTTCGTAGACTTAATAACAAAGTAAATAAATATTGTAAAATTAACTTGAGACAGCTATACTATTGGATTAAAAAAACATACAAACCACATGCTACATACCTACAAAAGTTATCATCACACTGATACTCAAAATATTTACAAAATTTTTGCAAGGTGGGAACGTATAAATTTTTAATTGGATCGGCTTTTTCCCTAGGTCTGGAACGTGGAACAATTTAACTTAGTGTCCATTCATAATGAACGTAAGCATAAGCCGTCCATGAGAAACACGTAATACGTAAAGTTGAATCAATGCAAAACTTATCTGCTCATAATGGACTCCCGTAATGTTTTTGATTACGTTCAAACGAAGGAAATACGTCAATTGAAATCGGTTTAACTTACATCTTTTTTACGTTTGTTTGCAGTAATTTTTAATTTTTCCCTAAATTAATGTTGGCAGCAGTAACAAAATGTTTGTTATGATTTTGAAATTGCATAACCTAACTTTAGTATCGTCGACATTTTGGCTTCGCTTTTACAACGGATATGGAACTATTAAGTTAGTAAATATACATCTGTTCCTACACCATAAAGGGGTAACAGGTTTAAATGCAACATAATTATGCAAAATGCCTGGAAGAGCATTGCTGCCGCTATTTTGACTGAGCATGCGCAACTTTCAAATGTTTACATAAGGCTTACATATTTCTTATGAACGGCATATGCTTATGCTTATTACAATCAGAGCTCAACTCAGTGGAAGTAATTTAAAATTGTCGTACTAGACGCGCTTTTTGCGTTCAGCAAATCTTGTGGTAGTTAACGTTTTAGTCTATGATGAATATTTTGTTTGCTTATATTGTAATAAACAGCACCATCGCACAAACGTATATTTTTGAAAAATTTGTTAGCACCCGTACTGATACAGCTTTAGACTATGGGTATGTCTAGTTCATAGTGTAGCTGCGAGTTGCGGATGTACCATGGGGGATTCATTGCACTGTGAAAACATTTTTTTGTAGTCTTTGCACTTTTTCTAAGTTGGATTTTGCTGTATTAGTCTAGATAGGTGATGCTTAAGGCACTAGTGGTTTTATTAATGAATTATATATCAGCAAAGCAAAGTTTACGTTTAAGTGGGAATTTCCTGTTTATGGGGGGATGCAGTTGTGCTAGTCTCGCATAGCTTGGAGTTAATTTGAGGTTTACGTAGAGTTTCCAGAGAAGTCGTGTATCTACTAGCACTCTCAGGTAATTATACTGTTTCGTCGGTGGGATTCGAGTAGATGATGTTAGTGTGCTGAGAGAGAACATTTTTGTAGGATTTATTTGTATATTCCATTTGTTGTACCATGAGGATATTTAGTGTATTTCGGTCTGTATATCTTTTAGATAAGGTAGGTGTGTTGTGATAAAACTTGCAAAGGTCGCTGAAGTTGCCTCTGTAGTTGGGATGTCTAATGTAAATGTGTTGAATAGCAGCGGCCCTAGCACACTTTCTTGCAGGACGCCTGCTATAATATGGCTTTTGTTTTAGAAATTGTAGAGTGTATGCATACGGCAAACGTTCGGTTATCTAAAAAAAAGACTATTACTTTTAGGTAGTTGGCTATCCGGATCTGGATTGTTTTGCTTTTTAAGCTTTTAAGCCAGACCTAATCAAAGCCCTGGGCTACATCAAGGAAAACTGCTACTGATTTTGTTTTTAAAACCCTCTTCTATTTTTTTTTTGATGCGCTGTAGTTGGTGTAGTGTCGAGTATTTTTTTCTAAGGCCAAACTGAAACGGTGATAATATGGTGATAATTAGGCGAGAGTAGATGATCTTTTGTAAGAGTTTTTAGAGTGATGTTAACAAGCTTATTGGCCTGTAGCTGTCAATCTTTTTTTTGTCTTTGCCCAGCTTAGAAAATACTAATATGTGAGCATGCTTCCATGATTGTGCGAAGTAATTTTACCGAACGCATGCATTGAATGTGGTAGCAAAGTAGACTAAAATTTTTTGGTAAGCTGTGTTAGCACTAAATTGGTGATGAGATCATATGCATGTGATTTTCTTCTTGGAAGATTGTTAATTGTGGTTTTAATTTTGCTGCCTGTAGTGGGAGTAATCTGTTGGGTTATTATTGCCAGATTAGATTTAATATGATTGTTTATGTGTACTGTGTGGCTTGATGCACCAGTCGTTTTTGGGGTGAATACGTTTTCCAAGCGAGCTGCAAAAGCTACTAATTTCTCTTCGTTGGTAGCAATTATTGTATTATCTGAACTTGGCGTTGGGATTTCTCTGCGTTGCTTTAATGTACGTTTGGTAGCTTTCCACATTCCCAAGCTCAATTCTCTCTTTAAGCTGTGTTAACCTGTTGAGTAGGCGTTTTGTTTCATGATTTCAGTTTATTTGCCATTCACGTCTAGTTTGGCTTTTTTTTATTAGTTCCATAATTTTAATTAGATTATGGTATTTTGGCTTTTGGTAGCTAGTGTTACCTTATGCAGGCTATTTGTCATTGAGGCTGTTAATTTGGATATTGCGGTTTCTATGTTTTTATTATTATGTATGCTGACTGGGCATTTCAGTAGTCCATGAAGATAGGTTTGGAAGTTTTTTCTCTTTATTATTCCATTTATGGGTCTTGGTATTAATTGTACCTCTAGAGGAGTGCTGATAAACGGTATTATTACTGGCAGGTGGTTTGCATAAAGCTCTTCTACTACGTTCTGATATGTCGGTATAGCAAAGTTATTTTGTAAAATAATGTCCAGTATGTCTCATAGATGATCGTTGCGATATGGACAGTAAGTGTATTTCTTAGAAGATATTATTTAGAAGGAATATTTTGTTGTAAGACTTTAATCTTACTTTTCTGAGGATTAGTTGCTCTATATTCCCATAATTGATTTCTGGAGTTTAAATCTCCAATCATTAGGAGCGGTTCAGTTTTCAAGTCTTCTACTGATAACTTATTGTCAGCGTACCTGTAAGTGCTTATTAGTATGTACTGTTCATTTACTTTTATTATAATTCCAGTTGTTTCTAAGGTTAAGTTGTCAATGTTGGGAATGGGATTGTGGATATTTTTCTTATTGGCAATTATAACTACTCCGTTGACTGCTGTTCGAACGTTTCTGTCTTTCCTAGACATTTGATATCAGGGTATTTTAAACGTGTTTGCTTCAGATGAATGAGTTGCTGTGTCTGGCAAGAAATGCCATGAGGATTGGTTTTATGTTAATTCAGCGTTTGTGTACCAGTTAAGAATTGTTAGTTTGTCTGTGGCTGTCTGCGGATTAGGGTCCATTAAGAAATAAGGGGAGGATTGTGCTAATAAGACATTTTTAATTAAAGGGAAATAAGAGGTTAACAGATCAATAAGGAGTGACTCTGTGGTTTATGTCGAGTAAGACTGCCAGATTGGTTAATTAGTTTGTGTTATTAGAGTTAGGATTGGAGGCTGAAGAATTTCCGCGTCTGGTCTGCATATAAACGGTTTTGGTTGACAAAATAATTTCTTCTGTGTTTTGTGTTGGTTGATTACTTTTGCTGTTGTTTTTCATTCGTTTTTGCATTATCTCGGTGAAATGGCTCCAACCACGGTAGCTTGCGGAGTGAGGTCCTCTGCAGTTAGCGCATTTTGATGGATCTTCTGGTTTTTTGCATGGCTGATGTTGATAGTTTTTTGTATACTTTACGCATCGCGAGTCTAATGTGCAGTAGTTTTTTGTGTGACCATAACATTGGCATCGATAACATTGGAAATTGTTTATTGGCCTTCTTCTGTTTTTTAAGAAAAATATTTTTTGGCATTATATTATTAGGTACGTCTACAGCACAGACAGATAGTGCTTGCTTGTTTTTAGCTAGAAGGCATGTTACGTTAATAACTGGTACTGCTTTCCTAAGTTCGTCAAATATTTCCTGCTCTGTTAGCGATAGCGGTAAATTTTTAGTATTTGGGTTTTGAAACGTGTGATATTTAATGCTGTCATCATTAAAGTGTTGTGTTATTGTTCTGTAATTATCCTCTTTAGTTAATTTTATTCTTATTGTGTTAGTGTTACAAAAGGTTGTAAATTTACCGGTTGCTAATTTCTTGATATCTGCGGTTAGTGTGATTTATAGCATTATGATGGGTGGTATTTTTGGTTTTGTAGACGTAGTTTTAGTTTCATCGCCTGCATTTTCAGGTTGGCTGAAATTATCGTTTGGTTCAGCCTCGAGGTTTAATAGCAGGTAATATTTGCTTTACGTTGGAATATTTAAAGTCCGCGCGAAGCTCTTTTGCGAAGGTGTTAAAGATATTAATGTAAGCTTATTTTGCGTTTGAATTTCTATTGGACTTGCATTGTTTATATTTTAGGTTATTATGTTGTGGTAGAAGTAACTTACAGTTATGTTTCTTTTGAATTTGTTAATTCTAGGCAGCAGTTTCGTTAATAATTGCACTTATCTTTCACACATTTGCGATAGCGATGAAGCACGTCTTAGCACTTTGAAAGTAAAATGACAATTATATTTCCTAATTGTAAGTAGCGACTACTGCATTATTAAGTTTTTCCGTGTCTATCTTATATTATTATATAGGTATGGAAGTACTATAACCTGTTCAATATAGCGAAAAACAATTACAAATAAAATTTTGCTGTATTTATATAATTTTCAACGTTAGACTACTATCCCTAACACAACTACCTTTTCTGTGGCAACTGAAATAAATGTACATCGTACACAAATATCGTAAGTTAAACTGTAATAGACAGGATAATTTTACATTCTAAAATATAGAAGATAAGTGTAGTGATTTTAAAGCCACTAGCAATAAAAATATTACATCTGATATTTTTGAGTTTAGAATCTTTACTATAATACATCTCAATACAATTAATATAATTAAATATTATTTGTTTATTATCACATTTAACTATATTATATGGAATATGCGTTAATTTTGTCAAATTTGCATTATCTTTATTGTGTAGCCAGAAAAAATAAACGTATGCTTTAAGAAACAAAAAGCTATATTTTGTTAAATCTAGAGGCCGTTTATAGTTATTCAAATTTAGCAAATATAGGTAGCTTTAATATCCGTTTGCCGGAAGGGACTGTGATTGAGTTATATTTTTAAAAATTCCATTAAAAGCACTAACGCACATGCATGTTGAGCTTTATGAATTGCGTAGCTGCCCAATTTTGTAGTTTGGTTGATATTTAGCAGATTACTTCAAGGGTTATAGAAGAAACAAGACTTCGACCTGACTGAAGTTAGTATAAAATATTTTCTATATGTACAATGTTTTATTTCTTTGTTGATTTGTTTACTAATTTATATATTCTACTACTTTAAATAGAAGATGGAAGTTCAAAATTTATTTTTTTAAAAGTAAAATACAAAAAGTATTCATTGTAAAGATATTAAAATAAATAAAATATTCAAACACGTTTATTACACTGCCCAACAATGGAAAGGTTTCGGGCTCAAAAATTACCATAAAAATTACCTATTAGTTCTTGTTTTGTAGATACAGTGACATTTTATATTCTCTACAGTTTATTATACATTTTTAGTTTGGGAAAAAATTGTTTTTGGATGTTTGCACACCTGTCAAAATACAACAGTAATCTAGCTGTGAGTAGGTTGTAAACGTAAATACTATTGCCCGTAAGTTTCGTATTATTCCTGTCGTAATTAGTGCAGAATTTCTTGTTTTGTAGTGTTTTTAAAGAGTAAGATTTGTTACATCAACATGCTACGGAAATGTGTAAATTTAGTGAACAATTTTTGTTACATTTGTGGTGGGATAACGGTTTCGTCACATAATCGCAAATTGGCGCCTCTTTTGAAGACTACCTATAAGTTATGGGCTCCACATATATGTTGCAACTCATGTTTAGCTTTATTACGAGAATGACTGAAAAATAAAAAACGGTCAATGGCTTTTCTGTGCCTATAGTTTAGCGGGAGCATACAAACCATACAGATGACTGCTATTTTTACTCGACCCCGCCTATAAAGGCAGGATTGTCAATAAAAAAAAGTGGAACAGTTTAATTCTCGAATCTTCCATCTGCTATTCGACCTACTCCACATTCAAAAAATTTACTAGTTTTTACTTCACCCCAAAATTATAAGTTTAAAGTAGTGTGGCAGAAGAAAAAGAACCCAACAAGCCTTCTACATCCTATGACCTTGATTTTAAAGAAAAAGATGATCAATCGCACAGATTGATCTGTCAGTAACGAACACGGATAAAAGTTTGATCAGGATATTTCTGTGATAAAACGGAGATATCAGGACCGCTGGAATAAAGCAATGCTTATAGATGACTGCTAGTTTTTGTGTAGGGATGCTCCAAAACTCGCAAGAAAAAAGCTAAAAGACAGCAATCTCATAAAGCCACCAATTGATTCTCTGTAGATTCCACCACCTGGTAGTTGTGCTTTCAATAATTTAGAATGTAACTATCATTAAAAAAGAACGATCACACTTTAATATTGTTATCATATATAATCAATATTTACCGTTTTCTTTTAATCCTTTAAAATGAAAAACTTTCACCACAGAAACTAGAACTAATAAACCTTTCTTAGCGTAAGACTATTATCCAAAAGTTGGGCTGTTTTTGTATAGTTACATATGTAGGTTTTAGACGAAACATTTTGACAACATGTTAGAGTGGACGTATCTTTTAAAAATAGCTAGATGGTTTAAAAAACTTCTGTTCTGTAAATAAGTAAGACATCCCTAACGACTATTTTTTGATATCTACAGTCGGAACGATGGAAAAAAGCTTTATGCATTAATTATGGCGGTTCAATCACCAGCGGCTACTACGAAATAAATAAACAAGGCGCTTAAATTAGCGGATATCATTATAAATGTATCCTAACTCCGTTATTACGCATTTATAACACAAACCGCATAAAATAACAAGTAACAGAAGAGTCTACAAACAATCTAAAGCAATAACAATTTTGCTAACTCACTAGTTTAAATAAAAAAAATTTTTCATATACTCAACTAAATATACAGTAACGGCCAAAAATTTGTAACATTCGATTTTTACCGTTAAAGTTTGGGATATAATTTTTTGAATAAATTTGAATTCTCGATAACAATTATTTTTCTATTAAGTTTTGTTGCTAGTTTTTTCTGTCCCAAAAATAGTTTAACGAAAGTATCTATTACGTGTATAAATAAGTTCTCAGTTTTAGATTTCACAGGACGCAAATCACTGTTTACATGTAACGTATTAGTCCCCCTCTTGCGGTTTTAAAGCAATGACATTTGGTCTTTCGAAACATCATGCGATTTGGCGTTTGATGCACATGACCTCAATAATCAGCTGTGTTCACGACGGCAATCACAAAAGAGCATATTCGATTTTCTATCCACTTCGCGTTTCGTCTTAAGAAAAACGCTGCTGAAGCCACCGAAATGATTTGTGCTGCATATGGTGAGAATGCTGTAAGTCATGCAACGTGCAAAAAGTGGTACCATAGATTTCGCGGAGGAGAGTTTAGTCTTGAAGATCAACCACGCGCTGGACGCCCACAAACATTTAACACGGATGAGCTGAAGACATTGCTGGATCAAAACAATGCGCAAACTGAAAAAGAGCTTACAGAACAGCTTGGCGTCACTCAGCCAACCATTTCCATACGTTTGCATGCAATGGGTAAGATACAAAAGGAAGGCAGATGGGTTCCGCATAAACTGTCCGAAGACAACGAAAATTGACGGCATGACACCGCACACCATTTGCTTTCAAGGAACCGAAAAAAGGATAAAATCATTAAGGGCGATGAAAAATGGATCTTGTACGACAATCCCAAGCGCAAAATTCATGGGTAGACCCTGGCAAACCTTTGACATCGACTCCAAAGCCCAGTATACACGCCAAAAAGAATTTGCTCTGTATCTGGTGGGATTGGAAAGGTGTGCTGTACTATTAACTCTTGAAACCAGGTGAAACAGTTACGGCGGATCTCTACCAACAGCAACTCATCAATTTGAGCGACGCAATCGAAGAAAAGAGGCCATTTACTGGACAAGGAAGTCGCAAAGTCATCCTGCTCCATGATAATGCCCGACCACACGTTGCGAAGGCGACGCAAGGACACATCTTCGCGTTAGGCTGGGAACTTCTCCCACATGCGGCGTATAGCTCAGACATGGCCCCTTCCAATTATCATTTATTTCGGTCGTTACAGCATCACTTGGCTGATACGCACTTCAAAACAGAAGAAGAAGTCCGAAAATGCATCGATAACTTTATCGTCTCGAAGCCGGTGAGCTTCTATCACCAGGGAATTCGAACTACCCGAAAGATGGCGAAAGGTCATCGATGCCAACGGAGAATACTTTTATACTTAAGCTTCTTTTGTTTGTTTTTAAATAAAACTTTAATTTTGCAGAAAAAAGCTGAGAACTTATTTATACACCTATATAAGAGTAGAATAAGATTTGTTTTGTTGATAAAAAAGTAGTAATGGAAAAAAATTTCTTTGTAGGTTTAGTGTCGTCAATTGTGGCTCCTTCCAATGTATTGACGAAAGTCTTTGTAAGTGAAGTTAGTAATTTTTTAACGCAGTAAAAAGTTACATACAATAGATTATAAAATAATTTCTACAAAATGTGGCCGTTTTTAACGTCATTTATAACAAATTGTTATCTACAAATGATCGCTAAAATATTTTTACAAACTTATTATCAATGACAAGCTGATTTTAATTATTATAAGAACTTTAAAACCATTCAACTATTTTTACAAATCGACATTATTGTTTTAATTGAGAATTTTAAAGACCTTCGGAGGGTATTGTTTTTCTAAGAAAAGTAAATATAAGCTTAATAAATTTAATAGTAAAGTCTATTAATCCGCTTTTATATTAGAATTACAGAAACTTCGATAATATTGTCGAAATACTTTAGAAGTTCTTGTTGTATCGATTTTCTGCAAATATTTAGAAAGTTAAGGGGTTCGATCCGCAAGCTTCGGTAAGTTTAGCGTAAGTTTGTTTAAAAATTTTTAAATGTAATAAATAATAATAAATGGAATAAACCAACAAATAATGAATGCCACCAACAACGATTTCAATCACGAAGACCGCGATTCACGTGTAAATACAGATTTATTCGAAGATTCGGACAACAACACGCAAGGTACCTCGACAAATACGAAACATGAATGGCAAAAAATCAAAAAACGGAACATAACCAACTGTAATACAATCTTTAATCGTCAACAACCCATTCCTACTAGCATATCAAGCAGAGACGAGATCCTCTCACAAACTCAACCCGAAAACGCTTGTCAAGAGCAAACACCTAATAATAACGAAAGTCCTAGAATGGCGAAGCCTCCGCTTATTTATATCCATGGAGTAAACAATTATAATGAAATGATTAAAAATACTACACAACAACTTTACCACACGATAAAATTAAAATAAACACCAACACAATAAGACTCATACAGAAAACTCGCAAAACACCTTAAAGATGAAAATATATTTTATCACATCTACCAATTAAAAGAAGAATGCGCATGCAGGATAGCCATTCGAAATCTTCACCACTCCATACCAGTTTCAGAAATAACAAAAGAACTTGGGAATCTTGGTCACACAGTACGCAATATTATTAACATACGTCACAGAGTAACCAAACAACCATTGTCACTGTTCATGGTAGACCTAGAACCTAAAAAAAATAATAAGTCCATATTCAACGTTCAACATCTAAGTAATATGAATATCACGGTTGAACCCCCCAGGAAGACACAAACCATACCTCAGTGCACCCGCTGTCAAGAGTACGGCCATACGAAAACTTACTGTAATAAACCATTTGTCTGTGTCAAATGTAGCGGTAACCACGAAACCTGCAAAAAAAAACCCAATACTCCAGCCACTTGTGCCTTATGTAATGGACAACACCCAACCAATTACAAGGGATGTTCAGTATATCAAGATATCAAAAGAGCCAAAAAAACCAACACTCAGAGAAATCACAAACAAATCCAGAACGTACCAGTTACCACCAAATTTATCCGAATTCCCACCACTTCCTAAACAAAACACCAAACAAAATCGAGAAGCTATGCATCATCTTTACCACAGACCTCTCTCCCTGCAACCACGCGACAGAAGACCCCCTATTCATACATTCAATGAACAGCAGAATAACATCAACCAATTGTTCTCTAGCTTCCTAACGGAATTTAAAGCAATGTTTTCGCAGCTTATCAACCAAAACAGCATGGTTTTAAACATGCTTTCCACTGTTATAAACAAATTAGCTTAAAATGGCCAACCACCACCGTATAGCTCTCTGGAACGCCAATGGCTTATCAAACCATATACCTGAGATAAACTGTTTTTTCCAATTACAGGATATAGATGTGTTACTCGTCTCCGAAACCCACGCAACAGCCAGAACAGTTATTAAAATACCACACTATTCCGTATACCTTTCCTACCACCCTGATGGCACAGCACATGGCGGATCAGCGGTAATTATCAAAAACTCAATCTCCCACCACGAATGGAACTCCTTTCAAACCGACAAAATTCAAAGCTCTAGTATAAAGATTCAAGTCCTACTCTACCCATTGATCATAGCAGCAGTATACAGTCTACCAGGACATGCTATCTCAACTGAAGAATACGCAGATCTGCTAAAATCCCTTGGAGGAGATTGGAACGCCAAGAATGTGACCTGGGGCTCAAGACTAACCAATCCGAAAGGGCGTATATCAACCGGAGAACCCACCTATTGGCCTACAGATAAAAATAAAATCCCCGACTTATTAGACTTCGGTATTTCCCGCGGCATAGCAAACACATACACCAAAGTGGAATCTACTATGACCTGTCCTAAGATCATACTACCATTCTAATTACCTTAAGCACATCTATTATTACCAGAGAACCATCCTCAAAACTCTGCAACAAGAACACTAATTGGGACCTCTTCAAAAACACACTGGATCACGAGATTAATCTAACTATCCGAATTAAGGACGCCTACGACCTAAACGAAGCAACCCAATATTTAACTACAATGATACAAAATGCAGCATGGCAAGCAACACCCAGTGAAACAAACACCTGCTCAGCAGATATTAATATCCCTCATCATATAAGGCACCTCGTCACAAAAAAACGCAAAGCACGAAAAAAATGGCAATCACACGACTTTCTTTAACCTATTATTATATATTATACTTACCGGGTCCATTGTCTCGGCCCTCCGCTGCTCTCGTCCCGGAACTTGTTATTTTAAAAAAGGACGAGGCTCGAGTCCAACAAAACTGATTAAAATAAACAGTACAAGACAATAATTGGCTCGTACTTAAAATTTTGCTACGTCACTGAAGGTTACGTGCGAGCTCGGTCGCACGGCCTTTCCTATTATCGCCTGCGTACTCCCTCCTAGCGGCCAAGCGCCCCCCCCCACCGTCCTCCCGCAGTCGGCCCGGTAGCTCTCCGAGCGCGCTGTGATTGGTCCGTTTAATTAATTTTTAATCGGCTATAACTTATTTATTTGACCTCGGATCAAAAAATTTCATGGTAATTTTTTGTTTGTCTCGGTCTGATCTATCCGGTAATATAAATTTCCCGAAACATTTTATGAACACCCGGTATATTAAAAATCCTGAGCTTCAATTTTTTTTCGAGTTCCTATTTTACCAACTTTTATTTTAAATTCATGTTTATCTCGTGATAACAAATCATTTTTATTCTCATAAATTTTTTGTATCTTCAACCGTGTAGATGCGCGACCGTTTTGCGACCGATTTTGCGACCTTGCGACCAAACGGCTTGGCCGATTTTTACTAAAAGCTTCGCACTGCGTCCCCTGCCTACAAGTAATTTGCATACCAAATTTCAAGTCTCTAGCTCTTACGGTTCTCGAGATATCCTGTTTACTGACAGACCGACAGACACACATACACACACACTCACGAACCAATGGCTAAAACCAACTTTTTTGGTGTCCTGAGGCTATATTTCGTCCAGAAATGTGAAAAACTGGGTAGGTCAAATTTCCGCCGATTACATTACTTTCCTTATTATAGGATAAGGAAAGTAAAAATTTAAAAGACCAATAGCACCGATACCTCCAATCAAAAAGTCCGATGATACATGGGCCAGATCAGACAAGGAAAAAGCTGATTCATTCGCAGACCATCTTGCTACTGTATTCTCATCGCCACAACCGGTAGGAAACAACGATGACACCGACATTTCCGCATTCCCTGACGCGCCCTGCCAAATGTCCTTACTTCTGAGACCATTCTCACCAGCCGAAGTAAGACAGCAAATTAAATTAACAAAACTACGTAAACCACCTGGTTACGACCTAATCGTAGGAGATGTATTGCAAAACCTCCCCAGAAAAGCCCTTGTGTTAGTTACAACCATCTACAACAGCATTCTACTATTCTGCCACTTCCCCATTCAGTGGAAACATGCTACAATCATTACCCTTATTAAACCTGGCAAACCTCCTACGCAACCCTCCTCCTACAGACCCATCAGCCTTTTACCACTCATGTCAAAAATATTCGAAAAACTGCTCCTCACGAGAATCCATGAAACTGTCGACCTACATGAAATTCTCCCAAACTACCAGTTTGGCTTCCGGCAGCATCATTCTACTATCCACCAAGGGCACCGAATAGTTAACAGCATTATGAAGACTCTAGAAACCAAGCGCGTCTGCATAACTGTATGCCTAGACATAAAACAGGCTTTCGACAAAGTATGGCAGTCGGGTCTATTATACAAAATAAAACTCTATTTTCCAAATCAGCTGTACCTCATACTAAAATCATATCTAACCCAGAGGACTTTCCAAGTTAAATTAAATAACACAACTTCCGAATACCACGAAATTACATCCGGAGTACCGCAAGGTAACGTATTGGAATCGCTGCTGTATCTCCTATATACTTCCGACACGCCTTCAACTGACGATACTGTACTTGCAATGTTCGCCGATGATACAGCTATCCTCTCAATAGACAAAAACCCAATAACTGCAGCAGCCCATCTACAAACACACTTAGACATCTTGCAAAACTGGCTCAACAAATGGAGAATTACAGTCAATAGCGACAAATCCTCACAAATCACTTTCACAAATAGACGTATTGCAAGCTCACTAAACAACATCAACAATACTCCGATACCTCAGAAGACGGACATCAAATATCTTGGACTACACCTAGACCATAAGCTCACCTGGAGCACTAACATCAAAGCCAAACGAAAACAAATAGACCTTAAAACTAAACAAATTCACTGGCTCCTTGACAGACGTTCCCAACTCTCACTGTCAAACAAACTACTATTATATAAAAGCATCATAAAACCCATCTGGACATATGGTATACAGTTGTGGCGATGCGCTAAAGCCTCCCACACAAAGATCCTGCAACGAAGCCTATCAAAAATCCTTCGCAAAATAGCCAACGCCCCATGGTACATCTCTAACGAAACCCTTCACATAGACCTAGGAATTCCATACGTAGCCGCAGAGATACAGAAGCTTGCTCGAACATACACGAACCACCTGGCAGGACATAAAAACCAGCTAATATAACAGCTCTCTAACCAGACAACCATCAGCAGACGATTAAAACGAAATTGGCCACAAGACCTTCCAGTGTAACTTACCCAGAATAACTTAATGTTTAGCCTACCGGGAGTAAGGCGCTGGTCGGATCCCCCCAATGACATGTTATAAAATTATAAATTATAAACAATTTACTTATTACTCGTGTGAGAGTAGATTGTAAATAAGCAACAAATAATAATAATAAAAAAAATGTAATATACATTAAGGCATTAAACTGAACGTTATGTTACCTATCTAAAGTGGTAATCTAAATGCCACCTATAGGTGTACGTAACTAACCTACCCGGAAATCAACCATCAAACCAATATCAGCTTTTTCAACTACTTCAAGATAGCCAGTAAATCTTTTCATCTCACTCTTCTTATCAAAATTCTCCACTTAATCCATTAACTAACACTTCTTTTTTCGATGATGATGAAAACATAAAATTAATATCCATATATATGAATAAGTTACCAAGCACGTGATATAGAATTACTCTGCAACAATAAAATCAAGGTATGGTCACCACATAAAGAACAAGAATTTTTCAGTGTACAAGGTGCCAAAATTATGGCCACTCCAAAACGTACCGTACTACACAATACATGTGTTAAATGTGTCAACCACCATAATTCAAGGACCAGTAATAAACCTAAAACTATGCCATGTGTGCTTTGTATGAAGAAAGTCATCCCAAAAATTACAGAGGCTGACCTGTTTACGACGACATAATAAATGCAAGAAATAGAATATCCCATAAACCATTTCCAATTCGAAATACCTTCCAATTGCCAAAACTACTTCATTCTCTACTAATCTGCTCAAATAATGAGAATTTGTAAATTGCATTCGTACTTATGCGGTGACCGCCCAATTTTATGTTGTAATAAATCATAACAACAAACATTAAACTACAACAAAACAAGTTTAAAAATTTATTCGCATAACTTATGAACCAAAATAACGTCAAACTCATTCTCCTGTCAACTTCAATTAGAAAACTAACCCTATAATAGCCAACGTAATACGAATAGCTACTTGTAACACAAAGGGTCTCATTAATCATATGCAAGAGATTGTTACTTTTTTTATCTAAATAAAATTAACGTATTGCTAATATCAGAAACACACTTCATGGATAGAACAGTGATATGTATTTCTAATTACTCCATCTACAATACAAATCATTCAGATGGTACCGCACATGCAGGACCCTCAGTAGTACTTTAAAACTCCTTAGAATACTATCAGCTCAATCTATTCCAAACTAAAAAACGCCAAGTTGCTGATGTTGAAGTCTGCACAATGCCGTGATAATTTACAGTAACTTCAATCTACTCCCCTCCCAGGCATGTACTCTCTACAGAAGAGTATAATGTATTCTTTCATACTCTCGGAAACAGATTTATCGTTAGAGGAAATTGGAACACACCCACTGGAGCCCCAAACTTACAACAAAGGATATAAACCTCTTTAGAGTAATTATGAGAGACAACTATAACTGCAATAGCACTGGTGAACCTACATACCGGCCTACAGATTTAAATAAACGCCTTGATTAATTTTGTATGGAATATCCACAAATTTAATCTTGGTCAAACCAAACAACGATCTCTCTGCAGATCATTTACCAATAATATTAAGCTTAAGCACTAGATGGATCAATAAAAAATTGACCCTTAAACTAGTATGGGAGCAAACAACCTATTGGCTTAAATTTCAACAAATAATTGATAACAAATTGGATCTTAAACTGCGCATAAAACAATCTGAAAATGGATAAAGCAGTTTGGTACCTCATTATTCTCATCCAAAAAACTGTTTGGCAAGATACGCCTACTGAAAAGAATGAGCTCATCATACAAAAAATGCACTACTTTATATTTAAGGAACTAATAGCCGAAAAAAGACGTGCTCGAGCTAAAACGACTAAAAACGGTCATATTAGATTGACAAAATGACCTTTTTACTTATTATCTTGTGCATTTTAAGCCTGAAGGTGATAAAATCTGGAGAGCAACCAAAAAATTAAAAAGGTTACAAATTACTATACCCTTTATAAAAAACCTGGTGGAACCTGGACTAGAACTTATAAAGGAAAATTTGATACTTTTGCTATACACCAATGCACTGTATTTCAACCCCATTATTCAAACATAGAAAAGAATAAATTTTTTCTAACCTTTTTCGTCTATTCAGTCTATGAGATAAAGGAAATAAACAACCATAAAGCATCAGATTACGATCTCATAATAAGTCAAATACTAAAAACGATTCAAAAATAATGTTATTGATAACTACAATATATATATAATCTCAAGTTAAGTCTATTGTACTACCTTCCTTTATAGAAATATGCGCAGATACTAATGGTCCCTAAGCTTGAAAAAGTACCTGATACAATAACTTTATATAGATCATTTAGTCTCCTAGCCATTTCAGGGACAAATCTTTGAGAAAATATTTCTTAAGCGCCTATTGGATAACATGGATATCTCTTCACATCTACTTCAACATCAATTTGGATGTGAAACCTAAAAAAAAGAAATACTGTACAGCTGTTTTGTTAGACATTGCCCAGGTTTTTGATAAGGTTTGGCACATCGGATCATTTTGTTAATTAAAATGACTTCTCCCAGGTTATTATTATCTACTCTTTAAGTCTTAATATACTGACAGATTTTTCACACTTAAGTATAATAACGAATTTTGTGACTATTACTCTGTCAAATATGTCCTCCAAGGTAGTATCCTAGGGCCCCTCCTTTACCTGATCTATACTGCTAACTTACGAGAAGACGGAACCACCGTGATCTTTACTTTTGTCGATAACACAACCATTCTGTTTACACACGAAGATCCTCATTTAGCAACCGAAAATCTTTAGCATTATTTCAATATCTTAAATGAATAGCTTACTAAATGGCAGATAAATGGCATTAAGCTTGATTCCAGTTGGGTTGTTAGTTCTACAACTCTATAGAGTATTTTTAGAGTTTAAGTCACGAATCAGTAGAGTGGGTTCTGGACTATTAAATATTTCATATAAGTCAATACCACTAAATGAATGCGAGTTGATGTTTTCACATGAAAAACATTTTCAAACTAAACGTCAACAACTGAATCTGAAGTTTTGCCAAATGTATTGGTTATTGGAAAGAAAATCCAAATGATCAATATCTAACAAACTTCTGCTTTATAAGACAACCGATATAGTAATACAAAGTATAATTATGGAAATGTGCTAAACTTACTCGAATAAAAAACATACAACAGTGGATGTACCTTGGTATATATGAAGCCAAACTCTGAACAAGGATTTCATTATTCTATTTGTTGCTGAAAAGATTCTGCGATTTACTCAGAATTATTAGAATAAACTCCATGGTCACCCCATCGATCTGGTCCACCAATTGTCTACTGATGTTTCTACCACGAGAAGATTCAATAGGGCCCCTAAAGCTAATAGAACTACTACAGGAGTATCAGTAATGAGTAGTTTCTCCTAATACTGTCTACTTCATGCTACCATATTTATGTAACACTCCATGTAGAGTAGATTGTAAATTTACTATTACAAATAAATAAAAAAATTATGTGACAGTTTTCATAATTGGAAGAGTATTCACCGAAAGGCACACACATCAATTTGAAGAAATTTAGCGAAGCATTTGTAATGTAAAAGTTAATTTTTTCTTCTTAATTTTTTTAAATCTAGGTTAGGTACCATGCTCGACTTTCCTTAGATGTGTTCTCAGTATATTGTTAAAAGAAAAAACAAGAATATTATTAAAACATATCTAGAGAGAATAAATAGCTATAAGAAACAACGTTTTATCACAGTTTATCTCTTTGCTTTAGTACCGTTAATTGTTCTTGTAATGCTACTGTAAAATGTGTCGAATCATCAGAGCGCTTAAATCATACATCTTCCAAAAGCAGCATTTCCGTTAATACAACATGAATAATCATTGGCCATTTCATCAACCTATCGACCTAACATACTTAATCACACATTTAAGCCGAAGCATAAAACTTGATGATTTTTATTTGTTCAATAATAGATTTCATAGAAGCTTATCGACCTATCTCTGAAAAACTTAGCTTTGCTGACGAGGGAGATTTTATTGATTCAGCAAGAAATTTTACTTTCATTTGTCTATATTTATCGATTAGTGAGAATTTGTATTTTCCAATACTGTAAAAACCACTCTTTGACTGTTCTCCATATAAGGTCATTAATATTGACTTGAGTTCGAATTTACTTGTTGAAAGGTTTTTTCAATTTTAACCATTTATTTCGAAACTTGCTGTTGTCATCAAACGCATTAGTGTCTCCAAGTGTTTATCAAGCTTTCTAAATATACACGGTGATTTGTGTGTAAACAAGCCGCACTGCACAGCAGCTGTATGACCTTGAGAGAGTAGAGCCACAACATCCACTCTCCCTCCTGCTCGGGTTAGAACCTGTTCAGTTCTATCTGGCAGTTGCTAAAGTGATGAGCGAACAGAACGCATAGTAATCAAATTCCCCTTTGGAGAAAACGTCTCGCCTGCTAAAATTCACCACAGGCTACAACGGTAGTATGGAAAAGTGTGTTTCTCAAAGACAAGTGTGTTTGAGTCATCAAAGTGCTTTATAGAGCTCGTAAAGAATGAACCGCATGATCGTCGGCCGCGAACATCCGTCGCCGACCCAAATATTGGTCGTGCAGACGTAGTTATTTGTGAGAATAGGTGCAACACTATCAAGAAACTTGGAGCAACGCTGTCCATTAGTGTTGGTAGTGTAGAAGACATCGTGAAAAGCCACCTGATCTATCGCAAAGTGAATGCACAGTGGGCACCTCGCACTTTAACGGACGTAAATAAAATGGTGCACATGCAAGTTACCAGTCGCCTTCTGAAGTAGTTTGAAAACGAATGCATTTTTTAAGTCCTTAATGACCACCGATGAAACGTGGGTGCATTACTTCAACTTCAAATCCCAGCAGTCATTACACGAGTGGTAGCATATCAGTATTCGGCAAAAAAAGTTACGGCAACATTCTTCTGGGACTGGCACAGGGTTATTCATGTAGACTTTCTGACGGATGACAAAATGCAGCTTATTGCTTAAACCTGGTAACAGACGTAAAGGAAAAGATCTGATCTAAGTAGAAGATAGATAAAGAACGGATAGCCTTTCTTCAAGAAAATGCAAGCCCCCATACGGCCAAAATAACGATGCGTACCTCCGGAAATTGAAATGAATCTTCTGCCACATCCATCGTACGGTCCCTATTTAGCCTTAAGTGATTTCTACCTGTTCGAAAAGCCCAAATTACACTTGCAAGGCGTGTGGTTTCCACCGGCGCCTTCATCCAAAATGTTCGGGAATGGATACGCTGTCAACCAAAAGCTTTTTTTTAAAAAGCATCAGGATGCTTCCAGACCTTTGGATAAAATATATTGACTCCGGAGGGGGGTTAAAAAGACTTACTTCCACATGTCGCAAATAGGTGTTTGGCAATTTAGTTTTTTGTTAAAAAGTCAGTGCCAGTCATATTTTAACCTCCTTGTACAACGCGAAAAGAATTCGTAATTGTTGTAAATCTGAGCAAAAACACGATAAAATTATTATAATTCTCTATCTTTTTTTGTATTTATAAAATTATATTAATCAAATACTAAATTAAATTAATATTATTAGTAATCATATATTAAATTTAGATACAAATCAAAAACTATCAGCCCTATATATATACCGGCGTAAATAAAAATCAAGCTTATGTAAAATATATTTTAATAAATTTTAAGGTACAATAATTAAAAGTATTTGAAATACTACGTACAAATAAAATTCTTAATATCATCTTCTGCTTAATATGAAAGTTGCCATTATTTTTACAACAAACATATTAATAATGTTATTAATTACATTTATTAGTTATTTTCATAAGAAAAATAAATATGTATATCAATACTTAGTTAAAATCCATATTTTTTTCTCAAATAAAGATTTGTTTAAGCAAACTCTAATAATACCTTTAAATAACCCATAAAAACTGAGGGGCGCAGTAAATCGCAATAATTCCCCATATCCAGAATAGATTTCTCCAAGATTTGGTTAGCGCGATACAAGGGACGCGAAAATAGAAATTGCAGGAAAGATAATCAAATAACTCAGCAATATGGCTGCGGGTGACGGTTTTCCTAGCCCGGGCCTTTACAGGCGGCAGCGTAAATGCTTTCCGCGTTTTCCGAAGCAATAAATTTATTTTTAGAATGCAAACAACATCGGAATATAGCATTAAAATATTTTTATTACCCGCGCTCCACTTATAAATCATGCCCGATGACAATCAGAAATTCCTTTGATCGCCCCAGTATCTTAGCGATATTTGCCGCCTGGCCGGACGGCCGGAAACATAGCAGCTTTTGCGGGAATTCGGGGCTGCACAAAAGAGACGCCAAGGAGCGCGGACACGCAGCCGAGCAGCGCTATGGATGATTAATTAAATCGGACGTGCTCCTGACAATGTCACACGTTTTATGATTTTCTTAAATTAGCTACTTATTTTATTAAAAAATGTTTGCTCTTATATTTATCTATTACTTTATGAAGTTTAATGATATAAAATAGGCATATAAAAACAACAAATAATTTTTATTGATAACTAAACATAAATCCACAATAATTTAACAAACTAATAAATTTTTTTTGTTTAACAAGTACAGATTTACAACTAGCTGAGTGGCAAATGTGATCTTAGATAATATATTGGCATAAGAGGAGAAAAATCGTCCAACGGCGGGCCCCGTATATTACCACTAGTTAGTGTGGGCTAAATTTTTACATCTACTTAATCGTGTGTTGATAATTTGTATTGTCTAATAAATTAAGAACTAATACGTTTGGATAAAAATAAATTTTATTTACACAATTAATTATGTACCTGTTTATTTCGTCCTTGTTCCATGGGATCTTGACGTCGCTGTGGAGACGAACCATTCCGAATTTGCTATAGGGCGAAGAGTGTAGTTTTTGAATTTTTGTAAAACTGCGATGTTTTAGGATTTTATACAGCCCAACAGTTAAATCATGCCAAAATATTTTATTTCCTCCTTGACTGGCATTTGGACACCATTCAGGGTAACCGGAGGAGCAGTACCACATACCAGCAGATTTATTTTCATTTATTTTTATGTGCCATTTGTGTAGCCATATGTAAATGATGTATGAGGTAGCTTTGTAGTATAGCCGATGCATGTATTGGATCGTGAGACATTAGTAAGGCGGTATCGACCGCATATATGGTAACTACTTCTTCGTGGTGAGAAAGATCAGCTGTAAATATTACGCATAATGTGGGTCCCATGACCATATCCTGCGGGACACCAAATTTAAGGGGGACTTCATTTTAACCTTCTTTCAGAAGTTTGACAGTTTTGCATTCATACCGTGGCGCTTTAGTGTATTTGAGATTCTTAATCACATGTATTGTTTCTACAGGTCCAAATTGTTGAGAAGGTAGGTAGTTATCTCACTTTCTTTTGCAGGTGTACCATCTGAGGGGTAGGATTGGAATATGGTTGACAAGTGATATCGCAACAGCTCTGCTTTTTCATCATCTGTGCATACCCATGTGTCATTGTCTTTAAGAATTGGTGCCATTTTGTTTGAATCTACTACTGGTTCTCCATAATGTATACTCATCATGTTCGTAAGGAAAAAAGTTTTTGATGTATTCATTGCATGTTTTGTTTTTCCATTCGTGCAATGCTTGTTTTAACTCCTTTGTTCACCTATTTAGTCTGTTTTGTTTGTAGAGTGTTTAGCTTGTTGCTAAATATTTCTGGCTCTCCTTTTTCTCCAAGCTTGTTTTTAATGTGTAGTGGATAATTTTCAATAAGAAAGGATTTTTTGCCACTAGGTGGCGTTCAGTAATGGGCTGCATGGTGTATGGTATTTGTTAATTTTTTAACAACGGAGTCAACTTCGTCCTCTGTCTTTAGAAAGGAATCCTTATCGGTTAGGTGCTCTCTGAACATTTTCCAATTTGTATGTTTGTTACAGAGTAAGAGTTTTTTTTGTTTAGAGATTATTACCGTACTCATTGTAACAATTGTTAAGAAATGCCCAGAGAAGAGATCCAAACAAATGTCCACATTGCAGTACCTTGAAAATATGTCTTTTGTAACGAATAAATTCACAGCATCTGGTAGTTTATTTAAGTCGGATGTGGGCTCATCAGTAGTTAAGTGGCTGTAGTTGCTTGCTTGCATCGCCTTGAGTAGTGTTCGGTTTTAGTGGTAGTTAGTCTAGATTTCAATAAGCATGTTCAACCAACTACTACAGCATGATACTAAACATGCTGACCACAGTAATCAATAAGCTAATCAACTAATGGCTAAATTTCTAAAAATTGCGTTGTGGAATGCCAACGGGCTGCTTCAACGGAAGTTAGATGTTGAAACTTTTCTACATACCAATAGCATAGATATTTTGTTAATCTCAGAAACCATTATACCACAAGAGCACATTTAAAAATATCTCATTTTGCCATATATCATACAAAACACCCTGACGACGCAGCTCATGGTGGTTCTGCTATAATAATTCGCAATACTATCAAGCATCATGAATTACCAAGCTTTCAAATAGACTACTTGCAGGGTACCATAATACAAGTAGAAAAACTTCCGACGCCCATAGTAATTTCCGTCGCCTACTGCCCACCACGCCACAACATAACCAAACAAATGTTCCAACCCTATTTTGAGCAACTAGGACCTAGATTCTTAGTAGGTGACGACTACAATGCTAAAAATACACACTGCGGCTCGCGTTTAACAACTACAAAAGGTAGAGAACTATACAAACTCATAGCAGATAACAATTACAGTTTCCTATCAATGGGCAGCCCAACATATTGGCCAACTGACCCCAATAAAACACCAGATCTGCTTGACTTTCTTCGTCACCCACGGTATGTCCTCAAACTACATGGACATCGTTCACAGTTATGACATTTCATCTGACCATACCCCTGTAGTAGTCACAATAAGTGCAACTATACTTTACAAAGAACCCACACCTACTCTCAGAAATAAAAAACCATCTGGGAAACTTTTGAATCACATATTAATGAAAATCTTAACATGAGCCTGGCATTAGAAACAAACGAAGACTTAGAATATGCAACTAACCATCTAATAACAACTATTCAGGAAGCCGGTTGGAAATCAACACCTCAGTCGTATAACCACAAAATCAACACACCTAACATCCCAAATGAAATAACGGAAATAGTAAGGGAAAAATCAAGAGCAAGGGCAGCTTGGCAACGTAGTCGCAACATTGCAGACAAAACTATATTTAACCAACTGAATAATAAATAAAATAATAAGAAGAAGACTACAACAGATTCGCAATGAAACTTTCCAACTCTACACAGCCGCACTCTCTGTACAAGATTAGTCAATATGGAGGGCAACTAGAGGAATCAAACGTCCCAAAGAGCACATACCACCACTGCAAGATGCAACAGGATTCTGGGCGAAAACTGATAAAAAAAGGCTGAATCTTTCGTGCTGCATCTTCAGACTACCTTTGAACCTAATTCTAATGGACCAGACCAGAAAGTTGAACATTATTTAGAAACTCCATTGCAATTATCACCCCAAATAAAGAGTTTCACTATCGACGAAATTGATGCCCAAATAAAATTACTTCCTAACAAAAATCTCCAGGACATGACCTTATAACAGGAATTATATTAAAGCACTTACCTGAGAAAGGACTTCGTTATCTTCAAATCCTGTTTAATAGAATACTGTGTCTGGCGTACTGGCCATCATTATTCAGATTTGCCCAAATTATCCTAATCCTTAAACCGGGCAAACCTCTCACCCAAATAAAATCCTACCGACCTATTAGTTTACTTCCGATACTCTCTAAGCTGCTAGAAAAATTAATATTAAAACGGATTAATGAAAGTGAACTTCAAAGTAAATGGCTACCAGATCACCAGTTTGGATTCCGATCCTAGCATTCAATAATTCAACAATGCCATCGATTAACACACATAATACACGGGGCACTTGAACACAAAACTTACTGTTGTGAAGTGTTCTTAGGTGTGAGTTCTGCATTTGACAAGGTTTGGCACAGAGATTTATTGTACAAAATAAAAAACTACTTCAATACCATTACTACTTGCTTTTGCGCTCCTACCTGGACAAACGATTCTTCCAAATCAAACTCGGTAACGACACCTCCCAGATATATAGAATTAATGTGGGTGTCCCTCAGGGTAGTGTGCTCGGGCCTCTATTGTATCTGTTATACACAAGTGACCTTCCTATCACAGAGCAAACAAATACAGGGACGTTTGCTGATGACACAGAAATCCTGTCGTGCAATAAAGACCCGAACACAGCAACCGAACTACTCCAAGAATATTTAAACCAGCTCGAAAAGTGGAAAGTAAGGGTAAACGGGGATAAATCGGTTGAAGTCACGTTTACAACGAAACACTCGGCGTGTCCGCAAGTCTACCTAAACAATACACTGATCCCTCAGGCAGACGAAGTCAGATATCTAGGCCTGCATCGCGATAAAAGCTTGACGTGGAGATCTCATATAAGAAAAAATTTGGTGTGAACATCACACGACTTTCCTTATCCTGTTATTATATATTATACCGGGTCCATCGTCTCGGCCCTGCACAGCTCTCGTCCCGGAACTTGTTATTTTAAAAAAGGACGAGGTGCGAGTCCATCGTCTCGGCCCTGCGCTGCTCTCGTCTAAAAATTTGTTAATTTAAAAAATGACGAGGCGCGAGTCCAACACTCAAAAGCTGATTAAAATAAACAGTACAAGACAATAATTGACTCGTACTTAAAATTTTGCTACGTCACTGAAGGTAACCGTGTAAGCTCGGTCGTACGGCCTTCCCCATTATCGCCTGCGTGCTCCCTTCTAGCGGCCAAGCGCCCCCCGTACTCCCGCAGTCGGCAATGAAGCTCTCCGAGCGCGCTGTGATTGGTCCGTTTAATTAATCTCTAATCGGCTATAACTTATTTAGTTGACCTCGGATCAAAAAAATTTATTGTAATTTATTGTTCGTCTCGGTCTGATCTATCCGGTAATATAAATTTCCCGAAACATTATATGAACAGCCGCTATATTAAGAATCTTGAGCTTCAATTTTCTTTAGAGTTCCTATTTTACCAACTTTTATTTTAAATTTATGTTTATCTAGTGATAACAAATCATTTTTATTCTGATGAATTTTTTGTATCTTCAACCGTTTAGATTCGCGACCGCTTTGAGGCCGCTTTTGCGGCCTTCCGACCAAACGACTCTGCCGATTTTTACCAAAAGTTTCGCACTGCTTCCCCTACCTACAAGTAACTTGCATACCAAATTTCAAGTCTCTAGCTCTTACAGTTCTCGAGAACACACACACACACGTACCAATGGCTCAAACCAACTTTTTGGTGTCCTGAGGCTATATTTCGTCCAGAAATGTGAAGAACTGGGTAAGTCAAATTTCCGCCGATTACATTACTTTCCTTATTATAGGATAAGGAAAGTAAAAACAGAAAGAAATGGATCTACGTCCAAAAAATTGTATTGGCTCCTTGGGAGAAGCTCAGCACTTGCCATAGATAACAAACTGTTAATCTACAAAAGCAGAATTCGTCCCACCTGGATCTACGGCTGTGAATTATGGGGATGCGCCAGCAAATCAACAGGAAAATAATACTAGGCTTCCAGTTCAAGACATTGGGGATGATATCCAATGCTTCCTGGTTTGTGTCAAATCCAACCATCCACAACGATTTTAACATCCCATTAGTAGCGGATTTTATAAAAACAGAAGCTGAAAAACATCATTACACTGTTGAGAATCACCCGAATATAACAGTCAACGTTCTAGTCCAGGAACCCGAAACCAGAAGATTAAGGAGAAAGCGGCCAATAGACTTAGTGAACTAAAGTAGGAGATTCACCAGTGGCTGCTTTCTCCTCACGACTTTTATTAATATCATTTAATAACATAAAATTAGCTCATATAATTACTGTGTTTATTCTGATTGCTAATAAAATGAGTTTATAACAAAAAATTTCAATAACGAATTTTTTGCATTGTAATTCTCGTCAGCAATAAATTTGTTTTCTAGTTTTTCAAAAAATATTTTATATTGCTGTTACCGTTCTGTGTTTTTGGAAGGGCTGTATGTAACTATTATCATTAAAGAACCATTAAAGCTTTTGACATGATGGTGCTTTGTATAAATTTACTCGAAAACTCTTCCATTACATGGTAGGGTACCTTTTTATTAATGATAATTGCTGAGCCGGCGTGGATTCTACCGTCTACGTAATTACTAAAATATATAATTATATAAGTTGAACCAATATATTCTGTGAAATGGGTTTCCAAAATCAGCAAGATATTGTTTTTTTTTGATCTGAGAAATAGCTCGACTAATAGATGATGCTGAACTAATCTGTTTACGTTTTATAAACCAATTCGTAAGTTATCTATTATTTTAATTTTTAACTAGCGTGTTTACTAGATTTAGTGTCATGCTGTTCTGATTCATGTGTTGGATAAGCATGGTCTCAAATTTGGTCAAATATTGTGATAATGAGATGTCTTTATCGTTTGTATCCTGAGTATCCTGTTGGTAATTCAGGCTTTTTATTTTGTATACTTTTTATTATTTTGTTAGGTCTTGTTTGTGTTTTGATTGTGTTTTTGATTTTTTTGGTATTCACTGTGTGTTTCAGATTTATGATTACCACTCTATAGACTCTTTCGTCCTGTAGCTGGTAGGTGTGGTATATAATTTTTTCGTTCTTCGGATGGGAGATTAGTTTCTATAGGAGACTGTAGTATTAGTATTTATTTTAATCGTGTTGTTTAACAGTGCCTTAGTATTGTATTGTTCTATTTCTATAATGCTGGTTAGATTTTCAATCATTTTAAAATAATTGGTAACGCCATATATCAATATACGAGATTTGATCATTTTCTGTTCAGACTTGTAATGGATTTCTGAATTGTCTCATTAATGCTGATGTTAAGCAATGGACTGAATCTATTTTGCGTGTTGATTTGATTCGTATTATTTTGTTGTTGCGTACATTTTGGAGTACTTATTTTGTCGTTTTATTTTTTTTTTTTTATTTAAGCGGGAGATCTTTGTCGATAATTATTTGCTCCTGCGTTCTATTAGATAATTGAGCGTTAGGTGCTTGATTAAATGCTGATTCAGAAAAAGGTAAATTTACGTCATCGTAGGTTTGTAGCTATAGATACATAATTGTGATCTTTAGTTGCGGGTACAACAGTATTGTTCTGCGTGTATGGCACAAATTCATATTGGGATAGCAAGTATTCTGCAATACAATCCCCTGCAACAGTTTTAGATATATCATAAGCGTTTAACAAATTCTGGCACATTGGATTCTCATTTAAGTTACGTATACTTCTCCCCATAAACCCCTTCATTATTCTGGTAAAGTTTGAAACTGACAATGAGTATGTGGGATCGGTATAACGGATATTCCTTACATATTGTTTTTATTTATAGACGCTTTTTACATAATTTACAAGAGTTATTATGGTCACAAGAGTGTTGAGGTCTTGGTCGGCAGTTGGCGTCGGCTGTACGCTAAGGGTTGGTTCTTGCGATGCGGCGGTGGCCTGAACAGTGTTCGCAGGACGCGCTGGAAACGTTCTTCAGTCGGTGACGCCACTGCCGATTTCACAGGGAGCCGTGCCCGGCGTCCTTCGGCGGGCCTCTTCTGGGGTGTCGGTGCAAGGGGACAGCGGCTCTGGCACCGGCGTTCTTTGGCGATAGGCTGGCAACTGGTTTCGATAGTACTTTTTCGGAGATGTCGGTTGGGCGATGTTGGTGCTGGTCCTCCTGGGGGCCATAGCCCACGGTCACGTAATTGTCGGAGGCGGCTCACGATTCGAGCCTGTGCTTAGAGGCAAGCGCTGTTTGATGAGGGCCAAGGCTTTTAGCTTCTAGAAAAGATTGCGTGATTGGGCAGGCTGTCACCCCCAATTGCCAGTTTCTGGGAATACTTCTCGGCTCGGCATTACGCTAATTTGTTCGCTTTGCGGAAACATTTTGTGTTACGATATTAGGCTAACAGTTTTGCTTCGTGGAAGTACTTTGCGTCTCGACAAGTATATAAAACTCTAAACTCTCGGATCACTGCTATATCCGTTATATGCTGGAAATTTCCTTACTATTCTGCATGTGGTAACAGCAACCTAGCAGATAATATCGTAATGCTAAACTCTGAGAGCGATCTAACAGTTGCTACACATCTATTCCAAACCAATGTAACTGAAATCCAAGCATGATGAGAAAATTTAAAATAAAAATATAAAAGCAAGGTGACATCTATTGCTCAAATATAAACCTGCACTCCTGCCCACACAAAAATAATCGGTAGCTACCCAGTAACTAAAAGTTGAATATTTTAAGCATTATCTTATTAGAAGAGTTACTTAGCGAAAATACATATTTACTATAAGACTGATTCCAAAATGCATTGTCTGCTCAGACGCAACCCCAAAACCGGTAGTAAAACTAATTTGAGGTTATATAGTTCAACTCTTTTGCACAAAATCTACCGCTAATATTGAAATTTTTGAGCATTCTCAAGCGAAAGTGCTACACATGATGGTAAACACGTTTTAGTTTGTAACCATACGGTTATCTAAAGACACCCACATATTCTAACGATAAAAGAAGAAACTCGACACTATAGTATACAGTACAGTGCTAGAGTTAATGCTTACTCTAACGATTTAGCAATAAATTTTTAAAACCAATTTATAATGGATATGAAATTGCAAAGAAAACTACCAAATAATCCATAAGATTTTAGTGTAATTGTCTTAAGTTAGTCTTAACTATAGGGCTTAATATACATATAAGTTGTTCTAACTTGCAAAACGGATAAAATTGTATTTGTTACAGAAGACTGGCACTGAGTACTTTCCTACATGTTACTTAATTGTCATACCAATTACTGAATGTGATTTGCATATATTGCAAATAAAGTTCAATATTAAAATATATACAGAGTCGTCAAAGTAAATCCGAAAAACAAACAAACAATGAAAAATAACATTAAAATATAAGAAAAATTAAATTTATTTACATGAAACTTAGCACAACTAAAGTAAGTAGTTTTAAGAATCATATTATTTAATGTAGCCCTCTTTAGTGGCCACAGCCTTTATAATCTGACACTTGAACTTGCTCCAAAACAATACAACTTCCTCCTTGTCCAATGCGTTATTAGCTCCATGATGAAAGTTTTTAAGCTGTCATTGGTGTTATAATGTTTTTCACTCACCCTCCCTTCAACGAGACTCCACAGGTAGTTAAGGGTCGGAGTTAAAGGATAACCACAAATCAAGTAATTGAAATTGTTGTTTAGCCATGCCTGGATATTTCTTGCTTAACGCCAGAATATTGCTACAACACGTTCTCTCGCCTAGCAGCCACCTCTTCTATTGAGGATTTGAGAACTGTGACCAGCACATTGATATAGCTGTCGGCGATTACTATCAAGCTTTTCTCAGAGAAGTGAAGATGTTATAACATCGTCTTTATTTCTCACAAACCACAGCACTATTCCAGAAGCGGGAAACTTTGTGTGCATTACTATAGACATTTCAGAAGCATCTTCTCAGATTCAAATAATCATTTTTGAAATCCACCTTTTTATCTTGGATAAAGTTCTTTTCGTCTGAAAAGAACATCAGAAAGCCAGTGCTCTCATTCAGCAGTGCTTGAACCTTTAACTTCCAGCCTATTTTGATTTCTCACTCAATACTTGGTGATTTTTAGGAACAAAAGACTTGTAATGAAGGTTCTAGTACACTGTTAAACTGTCATTTCTTTTGCCAGATCAGTCATACTTCGCTCACGATTGTCATAATCGATTTTTTCCTTCAATTTATCACTTTTTGCGATCAAGTTGCTTGTTGTGAGTTACCCTGTCAGCATTTACCTCATCCTGGTGGTCAAATTTTCTGTATGTTTGATTATGTCGTTAACTTGGGTATTCCTGTAGTCAAACTACGTAATTTCTGACGGCGACTTTTTGCCGCGAAAGGATTCGAGTATAGTAGCTATGTGGTCGGATATTTGACTTTACTTAAATAAAGCAAATATTTTAGAATTTCATATAACAGAACACAAAAATTGAGATGTACTGTAACGTTGTATTTCGGTAGATGAAAAATAACTGCCGCTATATTTTATTTTAAAAACTTGAAGTTTTTAAAATTACTCTAGTAGTTCTGGGGAAAAGATGAATAGAAGCTTTTTAGTTATAGACAGTGTTGACAAGGTATAAAATAAGTGCTACAGATGATATATAATAACATAAAATATTATTTTTTATTTTCATTAACATAAATGTATAATTTTAATCATAAAATATTTATGGGCAAATTCGGCACTTTGGTTGTCGTGGATGAAATATAAATACTTTAGCACTTAAAGGCAACAAATTTAATTTATAAAATTAACAAACATATTTCTTATTACGTCCACCCCCACCCCCCACATTAGCATTTGTGTTTTACACGTCAATATTTTTACTGATGTCGAGCAGTTTCTTTTAAGAAAAGCTTATTATAAAGGATCAGTGTATGCAAATCACTCTAGCTGAGTGCAAAAAATTTTTGCACTGAAATTTTCAGAAACAGAAGCTTTGTTAAGGCTATAAATTATTGAGCATCGTTTACAGTTTTGTTGTTTTATCATTTGTTGGGACATAAATTCAGAACTGGAAGAAATTACCATAAAACCATTAATAATACTTAAGCAAGAAAATCAAATGCCAGATATAAATTAACACATAAGCCTTGTGACATAATTGAATCGGCCGATCTTATTTAATATCATAAACAAGAGGTGTATTTTTAGAGATTACAAATCTATAGCATATAACCTTAATGTTGAGCTGGATTAAATAAATTACTGTTAATAATTTTTTTAATTTTATTTAACAAACAGCTCGAGCGGTCGTACATGAAAACCGGTGGAAGTTAATAACATCTATGACTCCTAAAGATATACCAATATGTATTTGTTGTGTTATATTTAAATTATCAACTATATGAAATAAGAGGTAATAATTAAGGTTTGAGATTACATTTAAATTTATTATATTTTCTGGGTACGTTTTTAATCATCTTTTGTATAAAGCCGATATCCACTTTTATGACCGATTACTTAATCTGATATTGAAATTTGGTCTTAGTTTTTGATTTCCAACCTTGAGTGCAGATCATTCTCTTAATTATTGACAAAATTCTCAAAGGGGCACGGGATGCTAATAACTAATATCAAGAGTAAGTATTTACTTTTCGCTAGAATAATTTTTCAAATAAAGTTACACAAAAAGTGATGCAATTTAACTTGTACGAGCCCCAACGTAACGCTTTTTTATGTTAATCAGATTAGCGCCTCCTGTAGTCATCTTTGGCAGCTCTGTTATTTCACTTCTTTTGTATTTACACAGCTTGTTTATGGAACTCGCTTTTACTCTTAATACAATATAGAAACTTTTCATATATTTAAAGAAAAATTAGTTTTTTCTCGTAAAATGCCCTTTTTTAGATATTATCGACAAGTACCAAATATACGAAATTCTACTTCCAGAAATTTAAATATTATTCTTTTTATGTATATTGAATTAACGGCGTTATTACATTTTTATTTTGATATATCGGCTTGGAATTGTCAAAACTATATTGTGTAACAAAGTAAAAATTTAATTAAATATTCTTAGAAAGCTTGTACCAAAGTTTGGTGTAACGTTTGTACAAAAGTTATTTTTAGTTTTCTCATGCAACATAGAATAACTTTTAATAATAATAGTTATAATAGTTCCCCGTAACAGACCTTGAAGGCCCTTTGGGTTCGTAACAGGATAGATCTGCTACAATCTAGAGCCTACGGTACACAAGGGTAGTAACGTGGCTAGCGCTACGTACCGACCGCCTATTATTACCCCAGAGTTTGACCTCCAGGTACTCATTTACTGCAGCCTGAGTCGAGCTGGGCCGTAAAAATGCCAGTGATCGAATTGGCGAGAGCGGGATTCGAACCCGCAACTCTTGGTTTCGTAGTCTAGCGATCTATCTACTAAACCACCACGGCTCGTGAATAACTTTTATACCTACGTATTATAGTAAATAACTCTATTAAATTTCTCTGCAGCGGAGGTGCAACTTATAATATCTTTTAAATTATCACAGAAATTTTGTAGATTCTGGGATCAGCTGTAAAATGTTCCAGAACTTTTCCTACCTCAATATCTGTAGGAGTGATGATTTAAGAATGTAATTAATCACTATTCATGGTTAAGGGTGAGTATATTAGTGAACTAAAATATATCACATAAAAAATCGGAAGTTGCGCTGTCTATAGAGAATAAAACAACCAAAATTCGTTTACATGACAACAGCAAATAAACAAAAAAAGTAAATAAAAATATCTCTATCCTGTCAAAAATGTCGAACAAATCGGCCGTCAAGAAGAATTACCGACGTCGGATTGCACTCCATTTACTTTACCAAAATACTAACCTGAGTGCAAAAGATCTTAGCAAAATGACAAAGATGGGTAAAACTCAGGAATACGCAAATTTGAAGCGATTTAGTCAAGGAGAAGAGCCGTCGATCACAGCCGCATCATCTGACTCTCTTTCCGGTACCCAAAATATCCTCCCAGATGGTTAATAAGCGTTGAAGTTCGCTGGTTAGCCATATGACTGTTCATTGGTACCTTCGTTCCATCGGCATCCAAAAATTTAAGCCTCAGAAAGTTTCAATATTAACCGCCAACCACAAAGAGAAGCGGCTAGATTGGTGCCGAGCTAATCTAAACCGGGACTGGTCAAAGGTTGTTTTCACAGACGAGTCCTATTTCGAACTCTTTCAAAATAAGGTGAAAGGGTGGACTCGATAATGGCGCGAGATACTAGCCCCGGCTCCAAGTTCGGCCATCATGTTATGGAGCGGCATTAGCGTTCGCGGCGCTACGTCGCTATAATTAACCCGCGGATCAATCAATTCCGAGCAATACCACGAGATCCTAAGCGAGAGCCTGGACACATTATATCTTGATGGTTATGTTTCCCAACAGGATAACGCTAGGCCCCATGTCGCCCGAAGCACAAAACAGTGGCTTCTGGGCCACAACATTTAAGTCCTAGAGTGGCCGGCATTAAGTCCAGACCTCAACCCGATTGATAATTTATGGGCATTTCTTAAAAATCAAGTTGAATGTCTGGACTCTAAAAACAGGCCAAACAAAGCCAAAATTTGCAAAATATGAGAGAACATAAACATTCAGATGCTTGAGTCTTTGGTTGGGAGCATTATTAAGCTTTTTATGTATGATTATAAAATAATAAATCTTGTTATATTTGAATAGTTCATAACCCTAACTATAATGGTTCAAAAGTTATCTGCAAGAGAGTGATTCTGTTTTTTATGTGATACTTTAGTTGCTAACCAAATGCAGTAACGAGCATTAACTGTGTATCGTTAATTACTTATTAAAGTAAAATACATAGTTGAATCCTGAAATCTAATTTAATAAAATTTAAAATCAGATGGAGAGATTGTGGCAATTTGCAAAACTATTTAAATATTCTACTATGCCCAAGCTGCACTAATTAAAATGGTGAATTTAAAGAAAAGAATTAAAATAGCAGGATTTAGGGGCGATGTTGCTGAAGAATACTTTGCTGAAAGGTGATGTGAATAAGATATAACCATATATATGTTTTGAACAAGTTTAGCATACATTTAGTAACGTGTGAGAATGCAAGGAGTTAGTCAGAGCTATTATAGTAAAACAAGATAGAAATACAGAGGGAACAGGAAACGTTAACATAGGGTTTTCACAAAAAAATCCAACAAATCCTAGATTTGAGGGTAATTTTTGGCATAATTTCAGAAGATTTATCTAGTTAGGGAGCAGTACTACGGACTTCAGAAGATAAATCAGAAGGTAACTGTCAATAACATATTTTTAAATTACTTTCATTATTGTTAACACGTGTACATGGAAAACTACTGTACACCCACCCGAAGATAATACCGGACGATATCCAGACATCCTCAATAACAATATATCTTGGTAGGGTTACAGACAATATTATACCTATGTATGGGAAAGCTATGATAACCGATTGGTAAACGTACATAAACTATTACGTTTCATTTTAGGGACGGATGTTTTGAATAATTTTGAGCCTACAGTATATCTAAATAACAGCGTCCTGAAGATTGACACTAAAAAGCTATGTTTTTTTAAATGCATTTGAATAATTATAACCACATACGTCACATTACCAACTCATAGTGAATAATAATATCAGTATACAGTAAATAATACAACAAAGAAGAAAATCTACGACTAGTAGAAAAATCTATTAAGAGTTAGACATAAAGAAAATATTAATAAGATGAGGTTAAAAGTCGAACATATTATTTTTGTCAGGGTGAATATTGTTAGCCCGGAACATCCAATTCTAAAGAAAAAAATAGCCCAATTTCTATCTGAGTCATCTGTTCTTACGATGTACCTGTCCTGAATTTAATATTTAAAGAATCTACTGAGTCTCATTATAATAATCTATCAAGCCATTGAAATACGTGAATTAAAGATGTAGAAAAAATAATTATTAAATGTCAAGAACAGGATAAACACCATAACATAGAACTAATATCATAAAAAGAAAACCTATACGAAAAGAAGCGGTATGAGAAAATAAAGAATCATTTAACTATTATGCAATTCTCGGCCATCGCCGTTTATGTTAATTAGAAATATCAATTGAATGCAATTAGGAAGAATTTAGATGCCTTATTCGAATTGCAAGAAGACAATAAAAGAACCTTGGAGAATGATTTCAACAATTAAAAAATAGTAGTTTGAAGCTGAGTACCAAAAAGTGTTACATCTTCTAAAAACATATTAAATATTTAGGTCATATCGTTTTAAGAAATGGCAAGAGTGTATCGGTGTAGTAAAGGGTTGGCTCGCACCGAGAAACTTATAGCTCCTTCTTCCCATACAAGTACATACTGTTGACCATTTGCTTGAGCCTTGGTAACATTGGAAAATGAAGGAGAGACGGTAATGCATTTGGTAAGAGTCTTGCCAGGACAAGATAAATTAAAACAAATTTTGATTACAGCACCTTCAAGTAGTCGGAAAACCTACACTAAACATTGACGGAAACAACAGATACATAAGAGGTATGCTCTTTTAGGTATTTGATAAACTAGGAATCGAATATTTTATAAAAGTTCTGTAAAAACAAAATGAAAATACTGTTTGTAACACTAAAAAAGTTATTAGCAGTTGCAAAAACTAGCGCAGATATTTTCAAGTATTTCTACAACAGAAAATTTATCTACCAAAAACAGATTACAGCGTCTTAAAATAGTTATCGTGATTTTTAGTATTCGAAAAGTTAATTGGATCCGAATCGGGCAACTACAAAAGTAAGATTTTGATACGGAACATCAACTTGAAACCAGTTACCACAACCCAGACACTATGTCGATCAGACCATACCTTACAACCTGTAATTATTGCTTTCGATTAGAGGAATCTGTTTACAAATTGCACAGTAAACGATAAATGACAATAAGTTGTTACTAAAGAAGCTGTATCACAAATAGAAACTTGACTCAATTAAAAGTTCTGTTGAAATAAAAATGCCAAGAGGCTTTGCTATAATAGAAAGAAACTAATGCGCTAAATGGAGTCATAAAGGCTTATTGGGCACAATGAAGCACTTTGAAGTTGAACTTTGAAAATGTTGATGCTACTGAATCTGTATCGTAGTTGTTAACGCCTTGAGTCGAATGCTGCAAGTTAATTAAATAACAGTGTGTCAGAAGGATACTTTTGAGAACAATTCTATTGCGTGGATTATAAAAAGAGCGTAAAATAATGGTGTCGGAAGAGCACAAGAAACGCACCTATGAGGAAATGTAAGGATGTGATTTTGAGTCTGGAGTTTTTGGGTGTTATGTCGATTACGAAAATTAATAATACTGAAATTTTATATTTCCAGTCGCACGACACAGTAAAAACAATAAATCAAACAATATGCAAACACCTTAGAAGAACTGTACCCAAACATCAACAAGACAGTGATTCATCTATTCTTGGTGGATTATCGATTTGCCACTCGTAAACTAACTGGACAAATTTTAACCTCCATTATGTTTGTAAAAGAGCTGCCGTGTAGTTTTCAATTCGGAAATAAGCCTTTGAAAGAGTAGGTAGTCGGAAATAATTATGTGAACTAACACTAGTCAAAGATCATTATAATATAGGAACCAAAAAAGGTGCCTTAAACCGAGAAGTTCAATTAGTCTTTACAATTTTCAGATGTACTTAGTCGCAAAAGCTTTATAACCTCTTATATAGTTAATTAAAGAAATATTTTCTTATGTCGTATTTGAAAGGTGATGTACCTTACAAAATAACCAAATCAACAAAAAGTAAAATTGGCCATCGAATTTCAATTTTGAAGCCTTTATAAACAATTGAACTTAAAACAAAAAATCCAATTTGGAGTAATGATCTAAATATAACAAGATCTACCTCGTCCCACCAATGTATAAAGTAGAATCTTCATATCTACATGCAAATAGCTTCCGTTTTTAGAAAGAAATAGCTTTTTCAAAGAATATAGTTACAAATTAACGTACGCAGCTTTAATCATGGTATATTGGTAAAGTCTCAGGAAAGATGTGGTTTTCTACTGCAATCTCGGAGAAATGTGCTGATTCCTTTCCACGTTGCCAATGATAATTTCGGTTCTAGAATACAAAGAGTAAGAAGCGTAGCAACTATCTCGCAAATGTTAGTACCGATTGCGACCTCGCGGAGTGCATATTCCAGGAGAGTTCTAAAATAGGTGGAGCGCGAGAAGCCTGAAATATAAAAATTCAGCATTCAAACGTAAATCACCCAGTAGCCTCTTAGCTTTCAAACACCCGAGTATATCACAGTAGCCAGTTAGGCATACTTTTGCTTTGGGAATACCCGGCTGAAACGATCTCATGTTGCATCCATACAAATGCTGGTTGTCTTTTTCTTCTTAAGGTGCTGTCTTTTTATAGAAGGTTAGCAACACTTCGGCAAATTTTCCCTATCTTGTGCTATTCTTAGCAGTGATTGTAAATATGAGCGTTGTCTTCTGTCGGGTCCTCTTCTACCCTCATTCTTGCTTTCCCCTATCAATCTTAGAAGCTTGTCTTTCGTCTTTTGGTAATTTCAAGAATTTCTTTGTCTACGATCATTCTTCTTAGGACAGTTTTATTGGTAGTGTATTCCGTCCATGATGTTTTGAACATTCTTTGCATTACCCACATCTCAAAGATCACTAATCGTCGCATCCAACAGGCTTTCAGCGTCCAGGATTCAATTCCATATTAAATAAAATATATAATGGATTCGAGTATATATAGGTTTTCATAAATCTGTATCTGATATTTAGCGATAGTATATATATGTATATATTAGATGGTTGTCTAAGACTTTAAATAATGTAACTGTAGTGACAAAATTCGATTACATTTGTAGGGCTGCGTCAATAAACAAATTTTTCAGTATTGGACCTCCTAAAATCCTCGACAACTCCATATGCAAGCTTTCCACAGTCAGCATGTAACTTGTCGGTGTGGTGTTACATTCAGCATCATAGAACCGTTTTTATCTTGGAAATGCATGAAGCGCGGTAATTGTCACACCTACTTACTATGTTGCCCAATTTTTTGTAGCCTAGCTTTGATGAACATGAGAGTACACCACTGTGATTCCAACAAGATGGCCACTATACGCACAAGAATTTCTCGAAAAGTTTTGGGACAAACGTTTCCAGGCCTTCTTATCTCATTACTTAGTGATATTTCATGGCTGGTTAGGCCACCAGACCTATCTTTTGCAATTTCGTTCTGCAGAGATATGTTTAAGCCAAAGTCTTTCTACGCAGGCCGCGGACAGTTGAAAAATTAAATGATGCTATATGAAATATGGGAGTGTATCGCTCGTTTAGGAAAACATTAAAACAATAATATCTTTAAAGGTGGTTAAATAGATGCGAAGGCTTTCACGCTCGGTGTTATGGTGCATCGGTGGTTGGTTCTCAGGTTATAAGGTCGTGGTCGGAGTTCAAAAACTCTTGAAGTTTCGTCCCCAACCGCGGTAAAGATTTTCAGAAAAAAATCTTCTAAAAATGAAGTGGTTGTCCCGTGCTTTTCGCTTTTATACTTGTGCGAGTGTGGTAGGGATGGTGTTGGGGGGCGTGATTGACGTCACCGGATGGTAGATGACGTGGTCGGGCTAGCTGCTGACGTCATTCAGGACGTCCTTTAAGAGTGGTTGATGACTAAGTGACAAGCGTTGTTCTACAATTGGAAAAGTAAGCAACCAGACAGATAAAAAATTATAAAAAGACAAGAGTCTTAATATTACTTGAGGCTAGTCCATATAGAATAGTCGGCAATATTTTTGAAAGCAGCAATAAAAGACTAAATACGAGAAAACGAATTAGTTCTACAAGCTATGTGTATTTACTATTCCGCTCAATTAAGAACACTTCGTGATTAAAAATACCATTATTTTATTTGTTTTCTCAAGTAATCAAACAAAATAATCATTACGGCGTGACTAAACAATAATCCAAACGACATCAAACAACATTACGTGTTATTTATGCTTCAGTTACACTTTAAATTTTACTCATTTGTATGTAGTTTGAGGTGTAGTTGCAGAATTGCCAAAGAAATATTCTGTGCTGGTATCTCTACTTTTGTAGAGATAAAAAACCAACCGCAAAATAAAAGTTTTATATTAAGGACCACTGATAACCCTTGAGTATATTATTATACAAGTACAGTTAGCACCCTAATACAAAAGTCATTATATCCAAACGATACTTATTTTTTGTTTACGTTGATATAATTTACTCCAACTTTAAGGCAGCTTGAATAAAGTTATTAACCAGTATAAGTTAAACTCGTTTTCCTTCTTAAATTCATATATCTTCGATAACGCAATGTTGCAATTTTTACTTTGCTCTGCGTTTTTATAAGAAAATTTTCCTTAATTTAAAATTTTTATCAGGCCTTTTTGAAAGAGTTAATGTTGTATAATTTGTTAAATTATTTCGTAAACAGAAAGTCTATCTATTTTCAGATAGTTTGTAATATACCTTCATCTTGAACAGATGCATTTCTCTTTTACAGATTTTTCTAGAAAGTTATTTCAAGCTTTTTTTTTGTTTGCCAATTTTACCTCTGATGTGTAGTGATATGTGCAAAATACACTGATTTTTAAGGTCTATCTTAGATTTTAATATTATAAGTGCAAAGTAAGAATCTATTCTTTATTAATTCTACATAATACTTTATAGAACGGCATACGTTTCTCAAAATTGTACATATTATTAAATTTTTTTCCAAATTTTGCATTACATTTTATAGAGTTATTAATTAATAAAATAGCAAACATATCTTTTCTAAAAAACGCTATTTGGATATTGTTTTGCAACTGAAAGAAAGCTACTAAGAATATTAGTAGCTTTATAAAAATTTAGTTTAGAGTTTCGTCTACAATTGAAGCAAAATGAGCCAATAATCGTTTTATCAACCATATCTAAGTGTAATGACATTCGTTCGTCTATATTCGGTCTCACATTAATTAAAGTTGTGCCACATGCGCCTACTATCGGCAAGAATTAGCCACGTAGCGCACGAAACACTTATAGGTGGCGCAAACTGCGTAATTACTTTAATATTAATTTATATCGTGACCTATAACAGATTAACCATGACCTAAATCGAAAAACTAAAACCTTTATGAGGTTTGGCAACAAACCTTTTCGAATAAGGTATTGACCTTTTAACTCGGCTCATAACTGTAACAGAAGTTACAAACATAGTTACATTTTGTAGTTTTATAGATTAGATAAAATATCCTAAGAAGTCCTTTTGTTCGGCCTATTTACTTTAAAAACGTGAAAGCCGTCTTATTATATGGTTTGGCTAAATAAAAACTCTTAAGTTTACGATGTAGCCAAGAAGTACAATAAATCTGGCTATCAAGAAGAAGTAACCGCAGACGGAGCAAAGAAATTGGCTTGGCGAGGTCGACGGTCAGTCCAGCAGTACACTAAATCCTGCACTACAAGTCTTTTGTCCTGATTTCATTTTTCATCGAAAAAACAAGATTGACAGAAGGTTAAAGTTTCAAGCGCCGCTGAACGACAGGAAACGGCAACGTTGGCTTCCTGAGATTCTTTTCAAAAAAATGACTTGTTAAAAGGACTTTTAGATTTACCAAGGTACCTCTGAAGTACCTATCATCATTTATACAAAGGTTTCCGCTTCTATGATGTTGATGAGGCTTATGAGCAGTAAAGAGGTTGTCATAACGCTTTACTTCTATGAGGAAGGTAACCACTAACATATGGCCGCTATGTGGGAGTATGTGTTCTAGCATAAGTCCGGACTCTCCAACCCAGAAAGCAAGAAAGGCCCAAGCTGTACATTCTCTGACTTATGATTACTCTATAGTTCCGATTGACTACTGTATACGGGACGTGATCAAGGTGAAGGTCAATGGGAGGTATCATAATATCAAAGACAGCTTAAGGGCACCCATCATAGAGCGTCAAGGAGGAAATTGTGCCCGATTCGACAGAATCGTAACCGCTGATGGGGGCTACATCAAATAATATAATTCTTAATACTATTTACTTTGTCTTAAGCTTTATGTAGATAAGCTTGATTTTCTTGTATGTAAATGTTGTTTCTTCGTTTATTTATTTTCCGAATTTACCTCAGCGATCCTGCATACATAAATTTGGTTCTTGTTCAGAGTCAAACTTTCTGAAACGGGCCACTAAAAATTAACTACTAAAATTTCACATGTTTTAGCAGATTGTTGAAAGTTTATATGAGAAAATTAATGTTCTAAAATATTATTTTTAAATTTCAATTTTGCAAAAAGTTATAAACAAATGAATTTTTTTAATTGGTTTTGCAGCTTATTTACAATCTACTCTTTTTACAATTTAGAGCAATAAGTAAATTTGATATGTGTCTAGGCATGAGTAGAGTTTTCAACCACTGTTAATTCTCTTAGGTTCTATAGATGAGTGATGGCTGCTTCTCTTGCGTTGTAGTTACTGTGCTAAGTCGGTTGGCCATTGTCTTTTCAGTCTTCTTCTGACATTGAGTGGAGTGCTTATGTTTTCAATTAGTTTGTTTTCGTGTCCTTGGAGTCTTTGGTTATGGAGTGTGGCTAGTCGTTGTATTTCATCATTAACATATGGTATTTGCAGGTCATTGTGCAGAGTTTGATTGGAGACGTACCACGGTGCGTTGGTACGTTGTACGCAGTACTTTTGACTGAAGTCGCTGTATTATTTTCGTATGGGTTGGCTTAGCGCAACCCCAGAGTTGAACACCATATGTCCATATTGGTTTTATCATAGTTTTATATAGCAATAGTTTGTTATTTAGTGTTAACTTAGACTTACGACCCATTAGCCAGTGCATTTCTCTTAGTTTAAAATTCATTTGTTGTCGTTTACTTTTGATGTGCTTTTGCCATATGAATTTTTGATCGAGGTGTAATCCCAAGTATTTAGCTTCCGTTTTAGTTGGTATTTGTGTGTTGTTGATTGTAACGTGTGGACAGGTTGATGTTCTTGTGGTGAAAGTAACTTGTATTGATTTTTTCTGGTTGACCTTGATCTTCCATGCACTGCACCATACTTCAAAAAGGTCTAGGTGGCGTTGTAGGCATCGTGTAGCTAAAACTGGGTCTGCATTCGTTGCAAGTAAGGCCGTGTCGTCAGCAAATGTTGCGATGGTGGTATCGTTTGTGGTTGGTGCATCGGCAGTGCATACTAGGTATAGTAGTGGGCCGAAAACACTTCCTTGCACGGCTTGCACTAGATGATATTGTGAGTAAAAGTTGTTGAACCTAACTTGGAAGTATCTGTTTAATATACTGGACCCGCTTGCGGGTCGTATCAGATATTAAGCTGATAAGAACAGATACTACACTTTGATCATAGGCCGAGAAACGATAAATGAATTTTTGACATTTTTTTTCAAATTGCTGTATTTCGGTAAATATTTAATAAAAATTAACAAAATTTTAATGGGGGTCCAGAAATAGTAGCAAACTGGAAAAAACTATTATTCATATTGAAAAAATTTAATTGATTAACAAATGATTAATTTTGAAATAAACAATTATTAATTTAACTATGTTAATGTTATGTTAATGTTTGAACATTGTCGTGGATACGCGGACTGCGGCCGAGGCCAGAGCCCATCAACCGATCGCCCGTACCTATAGTACTTGTGCTTATGTTTTTAACTACATAACTTATACAATATGCACAATTTTTAAATAACTACGTCTACTACTTATTATTTATTTACAGCGATGATTTATTTTTTATTACTTTTATAACAGTAGATTCTGAGTAGCTTGAAAAATCTTATATTCTAAAGAATTTAAATCAAATGGTTTGTAGCAATGAAATTTGCGTGTTCTTCGATGGTTTTGACTGTAACAAAATGTTTCTCTACCACTTTATTGCATTTTTTATATTCAACTAGTGCACAAAATTAAAATGAATTTTCTTAAAAAAAATCGCGCCCATTCTATTGGTTTTTGTGTCGAAACAATAGACCTCGTGGTCTAATAAATTCAAAAAATTAAAACTATTTTTATTTGCGGTCCCGCTCCATCGAAGAAATAAAAAAGTTTTTTCAGGCCAAACTCCAGTAGCGTCGTGATTTTTGTACTTCGAAAAAACAACAAAAATAATATTTTTTAACTCAAGAAGTTAGTTAAATTAATAATGGTTTATTACAAAATTAATTATTTATTAATAAATTGAATTTTTTAATATGAATAATAGTTTTTCGATTTTTCTGTTTCTGGACCCCCCATTAAAATTTTGTTAATTTTTATTAAATGTTTACGGAAATATAGCAATTTGAAGAAAAAAATGTCAAAAATTCTATTGTTTATAACTAATGCAGAATTGAAAATAAAAAAAATATTTTAGTAAATTATTTTTCACACATAAACCTTTAAAAATCCGCCAAAACGTATGTGAAGTTTTGGTAGTTAATTTTTAGTTTGACTCTGCTTTATTGTGAATTTGCTCAAATGGAAATTATTAATGCTTTAAATCAATATATTCTCTATATATTCCAATGTATTTCATATTTAATGAATTGTGTATATTTAGTCTGATCAAATTTAAAAAATTGTATATTGTTTTATTACAATATCCTACTTTGTACCTTAGTGTTCCTTGTTTCCTGAATATTATTATTTTTTATAGATTTTACGCTTCCGGTTCCTGATTATTTCGCCCCAGTTATCCATTGCCTTTTTATATGTTTTCTTTATCGAACCGATAACAGTATTGTTATAAGTGGCGCCGTCTCACGCAACCACGTAGTAAAAATCAGACGCGGCCGGCACGCTTCGTTAAAATTATAATGCCCGCTGATAGCGCGGCTCACATTCATCACCGCGAATAAATTAGTAAAATATCGATACGGTATCGGCACACTAGAAACGCGCGACGCGGCCAAATTGTACACACATGCAGGCCACGGCTCATTTACATTTAGATTTGAAATCAAACCGCGGATAAATCACTAAGCCGAAAAGGTGGATGCGGCTAGGCGAGATATAAAAGTTAAACAGCCACTATAAACACTTAAGTGCCCATTGTACCTTCGCAATCCAATCGTAAAAGATAAAACATCGTTTACGCCGCGGTTGAAATGGCTTAATAATACATAGTTACATCCGTTTGGGGATTAATAAATCGGGCGCGAGCTTCACAACAGATGTGATTCGAACGGGCTGTGAATCAAAAACGCATTAAACGTTATTGATCACGCGCGGCCGGGCGCGGAGTCTCTTCATCTACGTTTGGCTTCATAACATCACCTAATAGCAAAAACTAGTGACATAGCTGCTAGTTTAGTGCATGCAATTTAATTTTCCTGTACTAAATCCTACATTTGCCTTCAATATTTTAAAGATACCTGTGGATAAAGAGAATATAAATAAATATGTAATAAATACAATACATAATAATTAAGGATGACTTAACTAATCGAAATTTTGGTAAACTATAGAAAAGACTATTCTTTCCAAATGCAATAAAGGAACAAAATATATCTTTACAGAAAGCAGACATTACGCGTAACTAAATAAATTCTTTGGCGATAAAACTAATCCCCAGAGAAATTTAGTATTTTGAACCAACATTAAATTATCTTAAAGTATCTGGGGTTTATTTTTAGATATTATTCTAGCAAAAAGTGTAACTATGTATATGTTCCAAAATATATATTCTAATTATCCACATACTCGTAGTTATTAAAAAAAATTATTTATTTTAAAATAAGAATTATTAAATGATTGGTGCATGTTTTTAAATAAGAAATAAATGAATGACTTTTATTTATATAATAATCATCTAAACACAATGTTTTTTTCAAAAAAAATTATCAAGTTTACTATTTTGACAGAATAAAGTTGAACTGAAGTCTCAACAGTTTTATAAATATTAATAACTGAGTACGTCAGTGTTAACTAGCGTATGAGACATTAATAAATCAGAAATATTTAATATATCTTTTTGATCTTTACATTAATATTTAAATCAATTCAGCCTAACAATTTTTTTATATTAGTCTGTCTACAGAAAAGCCATAGACATAATTGTACAAAACAATAATGGGGCTATAACTCTAGTTTCATAAAAAAACAATTTTAATTGTTTAATTGTGTTGTCTTAAGTTTATTACATTTATTTGCAGTATTTTAATTCAGTTATGTTAGAGTAACATGCTGTTGTCATGTTAGTGATAGTAATAATAATGATAATAATAATGGTACGGCTCTAACTCCCCACATAGGGCACGGCCTGTGAACTGAGAGGTTAAGGCTCTTATATATTTGCTTTCTCTGCCCGGTCGTCGCGTACCATCTCTGGTGCAGGGCAATGTAGCAAGCACCGCATCTTAGACGACCGCCATTAGTATCCCTTGTTCGAAGTGAACGCAGGTACTCAATTATTTTCCGGGAAATGAACTCGGGTCTGTCAGCATCGCAGCCTGCCCCTCAACCACTGGACCACGTTGGCTATGTTAGTGATAGTAATATGCTGAAATTCGTAGCGATCTGTGGTTACCCAGAATAAGTTTATTGTTTAATTTTAAATAGGCATGCATTTTTTTATTACAATTTTTTTTCTTAACTTTGTTGTAATTAACGTTACAAGATTCTTGTTCGAATATTCATAGAAATAGTTTTGTTATATAAAGCTGTTTTCCACTTCACAAAAGCTGTGCGGGAGACTTGAACTTTTTTTTTATTGGCAAGATATGTTTTTTCTACAATTTACATCTGTATAGAGTGATAAGTAAATGCGTTTTAAGGTATTAATTCGTAAGGAAAACATTCACTAATGTTTCTCCTAATCCGTTTTTGTTTCGTTGATGTAGGAAATCTATCGACCATGTTCTGCGCAGTTTTGTTGTGGGTAAGCCACTGGTATAGAGTTGGTCTATTAGGGCGCTTCCGTGTTGTGTTGTCGGCTTGTAAGTCTTACTAATTTTCCGTATTTTACTTGTGACAAAGGATAGTTATAAAGTGTCTGGAGCTTTTGTGATTATCCATATTGCTTTTGACTGAAATATTTGGATGATACACATCTCCACAGTTGTAGGTCTTATGACCATATGAGCTTTGGTACAATTTTATATAGCAATCGTTTGTTGTTTAGTGAGAGCTTTGAATTTCTACAGAGAAGCCATTGAATTTGTCGAAATTTCATATCAAATTGTCTTTTTTTAGATTAGATACACTTTCTCCATGTGAAAACCGAGATATTTTGTTTCTGTTACCACAGAAATTCGTTTATTGTTCATCGTTACAGGCGGATATGCGTCATGTCTCATAGTGACTGTAACTTGACTGATTTGGCGAAATTAAATTTTGATTGCCAGTTGGTGTACCACTTTTGAAGTAGGGTGAGCTGACTTTGAAAGTGTTTAAAAGATTATCGTTGCTAGCAATGACTAAAACGTTGGCAGCCAAATAAATTATGTCTGTGTTGTTTGTTTCAGGTATATTGGCTGTGAAGATAAGGAAAAGCAGCGGTATCAATACAGTATCTTGGGGGACTCTGGTTTTAATAAGGTAGAGATTAGAATGTTAATCTGAATGTTTAATAGAAAAATTTCTGTTAGATAGTGAGTTTTTTTTGTTTAAAGAGTAAACGCTTGAAAAATGTCAAGAAAGACATCTTCAAGACTTCTGAAGATTATGTTAACAATTCTGTAGACTTGTTGAGAGTGGTTTTATTGAAATCCGAATTGGTGATTGAGGAGTAGTGCCAAGAAGTTGTAATCGGTAGTGTTCTATTTCCTAATCAGTGTAGTCTGGCTGGGTTTTGAATACTTCAGCTAGATGTGAAGCAAAAACATCTGCCTTTTCGTTATTAGAACGAGCCCACTCGCCGCCGTTTGGTTGGGGGATAGAGAAGACTTGAATATTTACTAATATTTCTTCATCTAAACTCAGTTCACCATTTAGCTAGTTATCAAGATCTTAAAAATGCAATACTTTCTTTATAACTAGGATATTTAATGTTAGGTGCGTATCATTTATTATTTATTTTTCCAACGATTATCAATTTATTGAGATTTTGAGCATCTTTAGAGTTTCCTATAGTGTAAATTAACACCTCAAGGTTTTTTAACATCCCTGATTTTTCTATAGGAGTATCTTTTCTTAGCCAACTATACTAGTTTTAAGGTGTCGTAAACTTGCCTTTGCAAGTACTGAATTGTTGATATATAGGGTATATATAGGGATATTATTCATGAACTTAAGACCAAGATATCGAAAAACAGTATTCAAATTTTAAATAATGCGTGGCACACTATAAGAAGGGCATTAAGAAACAAAACAAGAAAGTGTCTACTCTACTATATGACATCAAAATATGGACACTGCCAGCAAAGGGTTATACGCGGAAATAAGGTCCTCAAGAAGAGTTAAATATGAGGCCGGTTAGACAGCTTTACTAATGAACACAACAGAAACGAACTACAACTACAATCAATACAAGACAAAATAATTAAATACAAAACAAGATAAAAAAATCATGCAGACAGAATAAATTCAGAAAAATTCTCAAAGCTGTTTATTTAATATAATCGAAGAGGAACTCAAGATATATAAATCAAAAATGATAGCATATTAAATAGGAACGTAATCCATGAAAATGATGTCTATGAAATCTACTATTTTGTTTTTGAGGTGTTTATTGCAAAACCTAATTTTTATTTCTTCTCTTCTATTGCTGATAATCTCTTTAAAATTTTCTTGGCAAAACACTTCACTGCCATAACACCTTTTAATAGCTATTTTTCTTGTGATGATGTTCTCTACCTTGATAGTGGCAATTTAAAGTACTTTTTTTTTAATAACTTAATGTCGTAGTTACCTAAACGTATTGTTGCTAGGCATTTAAGTAATAGTGTGTGTTATAGCCGATAAAATGCCTTTTAAACACAAAAATTTAAAATTTGCAACCTTTTTGTAAAACAATTCTCATACATAATAATGCCTCTCACGTGCCTAGATCACAAAAACCACATTGGTCGTTTTTTCTTCACCTAAAATGTGTTTATGATTTCTTTAATGATTATTTTAAATAAATGTTTTACTAAACTGGTAAGTTTAGATTCACTGCAGTTACTAGATGTACTTTTTTGGTACGATATTGAATTGAGATTGTGACTATTTTGCCTCCAAATTATATTAATAAGTTGGTACTTTCATTATTTAGGAGTTTGGGCAGTTCAATGGATACAATTAAAACCTAAGTATTTATTCTTATCATTTTTTGTTGTTCATTATTTAGAAGTTTGGGCAGTTCAATGGATACAATTAAAACCTAAGTATTTATTCTTATCATTTTTTGTTGTTGCTTTACTAACTTTATTATTTCTGGTATCATCTAGTTCTCTTTTAATGTTTTTTTCTTTATCCTTAGAATTTTTAGGATTTAACTAAAATAGATAATTTAAATACAATTAAGTTATTGTCAACAGAGTCAATTTGAAATGTTGTTATATCTGTTCTGTGCGTTTCTCGTTTAATTTTCCGGATATCTATAATCTAATTTTCGTTTCTTTTATACTTTTTATATATTTTTTATGGCTGTTATTTTAATTTTTAATTTTATGTTTATTGTAGAACATATCAAGTTATGACTGGACTTAATGTCTACTCTAATTGCCTTCACATTGTTACAAAATCGGAAATCTATTTCGTTCTGCATCAGTCCACTACTAAGTCCATATTGTCTGGTAATACCTAATGTGGTTTTGGCGCCGAAGAAGTCTATATTTAATTTTTGAGTCTTAAGACATGTTTATTAAAAATGATTAAATTATTCCGTTTCACTTTACACATACACTTGTATAATATTTAAAGCTGCTGATATTGCTGCAAACTGTATTAATATTATTTGATCTGATATAGGAGCAAAATGGTGGTTTCACATATATCCGATTTTTCACATTTTAGGAATCCATTTTATAATTTCTTTTAGTTTTCGATCTAAGGATTCTTAATATCCCTGTTCTATCTCAAGAACATGGGGCATTATTTTGATTGTGCAACAGGCATCTACAGTTTCGATGGGAAAATTCAAAACTTTTATTATAAAATTAAAATATGGCTGATGCTGAAATCAACTAAATTACCAATGTTGCATACAGCAACACTGGTTTGCTTTTACTAATAATGATTGTTAGTAACCCCTTTATTGAGGGTATTTAGTTAACAATTATAGACATAGTTTTAGAGGTTCTAACATATAATTCTTTTGGCTACATCATCAGAATTTAGAATTCAAAAATTAGCATACATTCTTAATTTATCTATTTTTTGGAGTAGCATGTTATTGGTAATAACGAAAATATTTGATTTGTAATAGCATAGTTACTAATACAAGGCGGTTCAATTCCTGGATTACAAAGCATACAGTAATTTTTACAAACAAAATATCGTGGCTATTTTTCGCTGTACACAAATTAATACATTAATATGAAACGAATAAGAGGTAGATAACCTTTGTCAAGTGTCAAATTGTCTGCCGCAAAACAAAGAAAAACCGTAAGGTTTGGATCATGAGTCTAATTTGGGCTATCCTTTAGAATCTATTATAAGTAAAGATAAAAGGATATGCGGTATTTCTTAATAACTTTTTTATGAGAGAATCTTCCGTAAAGTTTTTAATGGTTTTGAGCAATTTACAATTTTTAATACGTTTCTTATTTAAAGGAAAGCAAAATTATTTTTGGGCCTTTTTTACATAGAAACGGTGCTTATATTAAATTTTTTTCCAGATGGTGAGCTACTAGAAAAATCACAGAACTAGGTGACTGACTTTTCTAAGCTATTATATAGATTACTACGCAAAAACACATATTCTAAAATTGCACTTTAGAATGTAAAATATCTTTTGTAAAAAGTAAAACTGTCGCCATAAAAATAATTAATAACCTTATTTGACCTAAATAAAGCCGTCATGCTTATCATATATATTTTACTTTAATATCAGGACTATTTGAGACCACAGTTTATTGTTTATGTGTCTGCCATTCCATTAAAAAAGTATAGAATTATGATCATCTACCTTAGTATAATAGTAGTATTTAAAGTTAAAAAAAATCTATAAACATTTGCTTGAAAGAATATTTATACTCACTAGTATTATGTACTCGTGTATAAATAACTACTTATAAATTTAAGTTTATTTATTAAAAACCAATTGCCTATTTTAAAACTACCTTGTCATTATTTATAATAAAAACGCAGGCTCTGTTATTTTTGTCATTAAAAATTTGCTTATCTGTTATAGAAATAAAAATCTTTTATGAGTTTAAAAGGGTTATTTATTTTGTAACAATAAGGTAGTGATTCACAAATCATTAAATAGTTGTACTGGGTCACAATAGTGGATAAGTGTAAAGAGATATGCAGTACTACTAATTAAATTGCAGCACAGAAAACAATGCAAATAAACAATTGAAACTTACCACATTTGTTTAATAATATAAGACAAATAAATGATTATATTCATAAAACATTTTTCCATAAACATTTAGATTTATTCACTAATGTATAGCCCCATATTAGACTTTTGCGACCGCTTCTATTCGCTTTAGCAACGAATAAAACAATGAATCAATGAATTGATGAACTGCATTCAATTCATTATTGACAAGCTCCCATACTTCAGCTAGAGTCTTTGTAGGTCGTATGTAAGAGTTGTACTCTTAGCGCAATGGTATTTTAGGCACCTTCGACCTGTAAAGTCAGGTGATTGGGCCGGCCATGGGAGAGCTTCCCTTCTGTTTTGTTGAAGTAAATTTAATGTGCTATCTGCAGACGTGGTTTAGTGTTATCTTTTGGAAGCTTACTTCTCTGAAAGAAAAAAAGTGTCAAGGGCTATAAAACCGCTTTGAAGTAGCGATGACTGGTAACGTTGCTTCTAACTCTGACTAGAGATGATCCACTATCATAAGAGAGAGAGTTATGTATACAATAATACTCATAGTTATCGTTGTATTATAGCCCCGTATTAATATCCCTTAGTCTTTTCGAGTGCATCAGAAAAAACAATCCCACTCGTTTGTTCATAGTCTTTCCGTTGCCCGTGTAACTTTCGTCGTCAGTCCAGAGAAGTCAGTGGTTATCGCAAGGAAGGATGTTCTTAACATATCTATTAGACTTTGAAGTTAAAAGATAAATTTATAGAGCAAAATCCCTTATTGCTAATCAAGAATAGATGCATTGGACCTACCAGAATTACTCACTGTTAACGGAAATGATTGCAACCACTTTTGTGTAAACAAAGACTGTAAAGGCCTAATAAAATAATTTTCTTTTAAAAGATGTAATTTAAAAACGGCAAAGTTAATTCCTCTTAGCTTTTTCTCAGGCGTATGAAGAATACATATAAATTCGCCTTTTAAAAGCCAAATAAATTGCAAGGACTCATAGAAATTAAATGTAAAAAGCTTTCTTAAGAGAAAGCATTTTTCAATTTTAAAATGGCAGGAAATGTTGTTAATCTTACAAGAATTCAATAGTTTGGTGTGTAAGGCAAAACAAAATCGTTTGCGTGTCAGTTCAGAGGCATTAGAGATGCTATCAGAGCTATACATAATTTTTACGGTATATTATTACCCCAACCCACGAAGCCAGCAGTATAAAATCGTACAAGTATGGTAAACAAGCTCAAATAATTTCAGACGACAAAAATATCAAAACATTTAGATTGTACATTAGTCAGTCGAGCAAAAGTGATTAATGTGGGGGCGTTTTCCTTATCTTTATTTTTATAAATCTTATAAATTATTAAAGTAAAGATATTGTGATAGACAAACATTATATAGTATGAATCAGTAACAAACCATATGGTTTAGAAGGGATATGAAAAGATAAAAAATTTTTGGTTTTTAGGTTGTTTCCTATAAATGTGAAAGATAGCTAACGCTAAAAAATAAAACTAGAGAGATACAATGTTAAAGTTATGAAATACAATTAAATACATTAACTAGTAAAGGCACCAGAAATTGAACTTGTAAATAACAAATACAATTTAAATCCTAGGGAATAAATGTCTAATACTTGAAAACAGCCACCCCATACTTTTCATAAAAGCAGCTCTCACAAAGCAATAGTGTCTCACCTAAAGTAGGATCTGTTTGCAGATTGTGTAGCTTATACAACTTTATTAATCGAAAACTGCACAATTTTTGTACAAGCTAAAATATATCCGTATGTCTTTCGATAGTAATTCGCTAAATAAATCTGATAGCAAAAATGCTGCTTATAATTTTTTGTGCTATTCCTGTAACTAACATTCTTCTACTAAAAAAATTAAAAAAATGTTATTTTCCTTTATCAAAAAATAGCTTATTGTTAAATTAAAAATAATTGTTTTTTACGACAATCTAAGGCGGTTCTGTAAGAAAGTTGTATTAAAAATGATGCGAAAGTATTTTCTTTCAACGTCATATATTTTGCCATATAATTCAAAAATATTTGATCATTCAGTAATTTTCTTGGTTCTTAAAAGACTTCCTCATCTAACAGCTTATAAGAATAGTTTGAAAAAATAAGCATTAAAATTTCATTCTTTCAATGTTATTTTGCTATTTGGAAACCGTTAGTTACTTCACGTTATCACTTACGTAACCCGTTACAATGCACAAACTTTCCTCAATTCAGTACATTTGTCCCCGTCAAAATTTTACTTCCGTTTTTATAAATACTGAAATAGAACACACCAAAAACCAGTCTTGTTCTTTGACTCTTGGTTCTCCTTAGACAGTAAGCAGATTGCGACCCTGAATAAAACGCCTTAAAAATAGCCTTAAAGTAAATATAAAAAATTCGGGAATTTCTCAAAAATCGACGCGGCTGAACCCATAAACCCAATTGTTCATTGACCTCAAAAACCTTTTCGATTATTTTATACGCCTCTATGGGAAGAAGACTTTCAACCTCACTAAGCTGTATTCCAAGCTTATTTTACGTAAGTTTAAACTTTTGTATGACCGTGTTTTTCTAAAATTCTACAGAGACAAAAATTAATTCCTGTAAGTTTACGACTAAAATATTATGCTTTTCTATTTTCTATATCAAAAAAAAAGCAGACCTATTTCTGCTTAGGCAATCTCGCCACTTCATTCGTAGAAACCTTGATCAAACCTACTTCCAATTGTATAACACTTGCATAACCTCAGTTTTTCCCAAATTAATCCAACTATTAGAAGTTCTTTTACCAAAATAGTATATGATAAAGTATATATGAAGAGAAAACCAATATCCAAAAACAGAAACACGGAGTTGTAGCACAGATATGTTAGAAGTGTGCAATGTTGCTCCATTGTGCTGGAACTATGTTTTTTTATTATAGCCAGCAAAATTTGGCAGTTCAGTCAGCAAGAAATTGTTCAGCATATCTACATAACGCTCTAAAGTCACTGTTAACGCGCGGCCCCATTCATCTTCAAAGAAGTACAGGCCGATTATTACTCGCACTGACATTGCAGCTAATACAGTTATTATTTTTTTTCAGTTCCAAGGAGGTGGAATGCGCAAAATAAGGGAGTAGTCAAGATACACCCTATTAGCCTCTATACCTCAACCCCACTCTCACCTACCCGTGGTGATTACGTCGAGCAACCTGGATCGGAGTACGTGGTGAAAATCCCGTAGGAAGACCAGGTTGACAAGCTAACGAGAGCCAGAGGGTATGTTGGGGCGAACGCTTTGGCCCAGCATACTGGATGCTACCAAGGAAGGGTAGTAACCTAAGAATGACAGCGGAGGAGCTTAATAGTAAGAGACCAACGGTGCCACCAACAGTCCCAGTTAGGAGGATTACTTTCTACACGCCAACACGTTCGGCAAGCGTGGCATATTCAATGTCAAAACCTCCTTAAGAAAAATGACATGATATGAAAGAATCGAGATGTGAAAAAATAGTACCCCAGTGAGTAGAGGCCGTAAAAGACCCGAATCTCACACTGACCCAAAGTCAGCCTGCCCCACGGATTTTGGGGGGGGGGAGGCAACAGATCGATTAACAAAAATACGAAACATCAAAACAACAATATAAAACTGTACATAGCGACATATAATGTAAGATTGTTGGCGTCAGAAGATCGACTTATGGAAGTGGAAGAGGAACTTACAAAAATAAAATGGCATATATGTATATCTGAAGTCCGACGAAGAGGGGAAGATTGCCTGGAGCTTAAAAGTGGGCATATACTATACTACAACTGTAATGAAGAAACATCATTAGGTGGTATCGGCTTCCTCATAAATAGAAACATTAAAAACAAAGTGATAAGCATTGAAAGAGTATCGACACGTGTAATATATTTAATTTTACATATAAATAAAAAATATAAACTAAAAATAATACAAGCCTATGCACCAACAACTTCAGCAAGCAACTGAAGAAGAAATCGAAACATTTTATGAAGACCGAACCGTAGCTGTAGAGCAAACCAAGACTCATTATACCATCTTGGCAGGAGACTGGAATGCAAAAATTGGCTCAAAAAAAGAACCAGACGAAAAATGTATAGCCAATATGGAATAGGAAAAAGAAATGAGAGAGTGAAATACTTATAGACTTCATGTTACAACACAATCTTTTTGCTATAAATACATTTTTTAAGAACCAGCAAAATAAATGGACATGGAGAAGACCGGACTGGAAATACAAAAATGAAATCGACTACGTTATTACAAGTCGCAGAGATATAATACACGACATTTCAGTTCTAAATACCGTTTCCACTGCAAGCGACCACAGCCTAATTAGAGCTAAAGTAAATATAAACACAAAAATAGAGAACTAAAACTAATTATTAGTAACAGAAATAAAATAATAGATACGAACATATTAAAATCAAACAGTGTCCAATACGAAACAGAAATACAGAAAGAACTAGACAAAATACCGCAAAATATAGGTAATGCTAATAATATAGAAGAACTTAATACATAAATAAAAACAGCGATTCATAACTCCATAGCGAAAATAAACCTAAGTAAAGTAACTAAAAAAGGTAAGTAAGCCAAAACACAAAATAGTTAATAAATGAAAGAAAAAAAATGATATCGGAGCAGAAATGGGACACACTCGAATATGTCCAACTCGATAAGAAAATTAAGGTAGCTGCAAAAAATGACATACAAAAATATAAAGATGAACAAATAGAGAAAATTATAGAAGAAAATGGAAGTATGAAAGTGTTGCGTAAAAACCTTGCAGTAGGAAACAAGAAAATAATACGGATGAAAAGACATGATAGTAAAATAATAACAGACAAGAGAGAAATATTAACACAATATAAACACAAAAAGCAAAGAAAAATTTTAAATGCAGGCTCTGAATAAATCCCAGACATAACTATACGGGAAATAAAGAAAGCTTTGAATCAAATGAAAAATTGTAAAGCTCCTGGCGAAGACAAAACAATGACAGAATATATCAAGAATGGAGGAAGAAAACTAATGTGCAGGATACAGCAATTATTTAAAAAGTGCTTAATAACTAGTAATATACCAAAGGAGTGGGCTAATGCAGAAGTGATATTACTATATAAAAAAGGAGATAAGGAGGAACTGAAGAATTATAGACCGATTAGACTCCTGTCACACATGTATGAATTATTTCTCAAAATAATTGCAGACTCACTCGTAAACTGGACAATTATCAACCTATGGAGCAAGCTGGATTTCGGAAGAGATACGGCACTAACGACCATTTACAGAGTATCAAGCTGCTAATTGAAAAATGCACTAAGTATAACATCTCACTAGTATTAGCCTTTGTGGACTATGAAAAGGCTTTTGATACTATCGAACTAAAATTTATCTTTGAAGCTTTAGACGCATTGACTTCCGTTATACGCAATTAATCAAGAATATATATGACAAAGCCACCATGCACATTAAAATGGACGGCGTAACAAATAAAATTAAACCAGAAAGAGGCGTACGGCAAGGGGATACCCTTTCTCCAAAGCTGTTTACTTTAGCATTGGAAAATGCTTTTAAGAAAATTAATTGGACGAATGAAGGAATCAACGTGGACCAAGAAAATATAACAAATTTAAGATATGCGGACGACATAATATTAATAGCCAAAAACATCGAAGAAATACAAAAGACCATAGAGATACTCAACAGGGAATCAAAAAAGGTAGGCTTAAAAATAAATAAACAGAAAACTTAGGTCATGTCTAACACTCCTTGCGATAGAGAAGTTGAGTTAGATGGAGAAAAGCTGGAAAATGTAGAATCATACATATACCTCGGGCATACGTTAAAAATGGGAAAAGAAAACCAAGAGATTGAGATTAAAAGACGTATTAAATTAGCCTGGTCAGCATTTAGAAAACTTGCATCTATATTAAAGTCGTCAAAATACAACCTCAAATCCAAAGCTAAAGTTTATAACACCTGTCTACTTCCGGTATTAACATATGGCTTTGAGACGATGGTTTTCACAAAAAGAAATATTCGAAAACTACAAATAGCACAGAGAAGTATGGAAAGGAGAATGTTAGGCATCACACTGGAAGACAAGATAAGAAACACAGAAATCAGAAAAAGAACAGGACTGGAAGGTGTGGCTGAAAGAGCAGCAAAATTAAAATGGAGCTGGTCCGGACATGTGGTACGACAGGGAAGAGAAAAATGGTCCGGAAAACTACTCGACTGGCGACCAAGAATGCACAAGCGTAGTATCGGCCGATCACCTGCTAGGTGGAGCGACGACATAGCACAGGCAGCAGGAAAACTATGGAGACGTACAGCAAGAGAAAGAGAACCATGGAAAATTAAAGGGGAGGACTATATCCACAAGTGGATCTAAAAATCTGAAGAAGAAGAAGACAGTTATTTTTGGTAAATTAAAGTTTCTCATGCTTGTATTGCGGATTTGTAGCGCTCCAGTAATTCTGTTTTTTAACGTGACCATTGTGGTAAAAATATGCCTTATCTGAAAAAAAATCTTGTTGAAACGAATTAAAATACAGTTAAGGAATTGAAGCCTCTGACTGGCAGCGATGGGCTTTAATCTTTGCATAAATTGAATTTTTTAGGGGTTCAAATATTTGCGCAGAATGCGCTGTAATGATGATCGAGGCACATCAAAAACACTTACCCTTTTACGAACAGATAGATCATTAGTCTCGCAAACGGACTGTCGTACGCTCTCTAAGTTTTCGTTAGATCTTGATTACCTTGGTCGTCTCGATTTAGGTTTTATCTATAGTTGAACCGGTTTCTTCGAACTTACGCGCCCATTTTTTGACGAGAGAAACACTTGGCGCTTGATTTATGTGGCGCAAATCATGATGGTTACTGAACTTTGCCCGTGCAATAATCGCCGAATCATTGTATTTGTAAAATTATTGCACATAAAACGCATGGTCTGCTCTCGAGAAACGTTGCGTAGCGACTATATTCCTGAAAGCCGCACTACCGATTAACATACACCCCACCCCACCCCCGACCTTCTGATTTATTGCATTCACGCAGCGAGTCAATCAAATCAAAACTTTCTTTTGAAACCTCCAATATTTACAGTTTTCTACTGACGTTCTTTTAATTCAGACTTACAATTAGAGTTTTTTTTGGATTCTTCACTAATTTTTTTAAACTATTTTGAAGTGTTTTCTTCAACAGTGGTAATGTATCTATTTCTATTATGTTTTGATATATTATTTATGTGAGGTCATTGAATTGTTTCAGAAAGCCTTCTGAATTATTCAAATAGGTTTTGCGGACAAATATTCTGGCTTCCCACAAACTTTAATGCAAAGTATTTGCTCTACACCCTCAATTATTTTATTTGGACAAAGGCACAGTATATATGCTGACTTGCTGGCGTTTAACTCTCAACTAACTAAGGTCAGCAAAATCGTTCTTACTCACGCAAGCGCATTATAATTCACGCTTATCGGTTGATAGATTAGATTGCAACTTTGTATACTGTTTTTATGTTATTATCATTGGCCCAACATTTTTGAAGTAGACCACATGTATACATCACTTTACCGATACCATTCGACATGTTTAAGTTATTTATAAATTGTAAGTACACTCTAAATGCTTCAAACTACATACACTTAATTTAACACACGGCAGGATACTATCTTTATACATTCTCCCTATTGTTTATGCTAAGTGATGAAAGCACCCGGTGTTGTGCTCTCGCATATTTAGCTTTGCAGCTTTTTATCTAAACACCAGTTTATAAAAAAATTCGGCAAATTTTCTTATCACCCACTTTTAAAAAGTTAGTAGACCTTCATAAACAATATTTCATTTTTGGATTTAAACGTCAAGTTTCATAAAAATTTATGTAATTAACGGATAGAGAAGAAATGGTATTAAAGGAAACCATAGTGCGCTCAATTTATTTGTTTACAGAACTCCGGTCACAAAAAACCGCACAAACCATTATACGACTACAGCTTCCGTCCATTAATCTTAGTAGACAGGCAACCAAACACGACTTTAAGAATAATTTTACTTAGGTCAGAAGGGTAGAAGAATAATATATGCGCCAAATATTACCAATTGTCCAGATAGTTAGCTAAATTGGAAATTTGTTTGATTTAGAATACTCCGATTGAAATAATTCAATTCATTTGCTCAAAAATGAATTTAGAAATAAAGATCACTTAGCACATAATTTATGTTTTTTTTTTTAAAGTAATTACTAATAAATAATAAAATCTATCTGCTCGCTTAAAACGCACGTCATTATAAACGTATATATCGCTTTAGCAATTTATTACTATGTATGTTATAAAATAAACAATGTAATAATTAACCATCATTAAAATAGGAAATCTCAAAATATTTGTAGAGGTAAAATTATTTTTAGGGATTATTTTGCTTTATTGGTAAGGAAGCATAAACAATATGCTAAGTTAGTCATTTTTAATTAAAGAATTTCCATGAATAGAATCAAGGTAAAGCAGACAGAATGTACAATAAACGCTATTTTCAAAACAACTCATAAACATACTTTAGATACCTTAAGCATAACAAGTAGAAACGCAATTTTAATTAATATGCAAAATAGGAATAACACATGTAAATTTTGTAGCCTACAAAACGAGAAGCATTGGCTATCCTAAGAAAAACGCAAGGTTTAAATTGTACACCATTCTTTTCCCTCAAGGTTGGCAGCGTTCTGATTGGTAATATTTGTAGTACGTGAACCTCGTCGTAGATTATCTCAACAACAATACGTCGATTAACTCACTTTGACTTTTGGTGATGTATATCGTAGGTTCAATGAATTTAATCATAATTGTAGTTCTATGATGGTCGACTTTAAAGAAGGCCGCCCAAAATCGGTGCACGTTGGATCGAGTGGTAAAAAGAAATGCTCCAAGAATACGATTATGATGCTTTAAATACCGTTTGCAACATTGTCATAAGTGACAAATCTTAGATTTATGCGTATGAACCCGAAATCAAACAGCAGTCGACTGTATGTGTCTTCCAATATGAGCCAAACCCAACAAAAATTGTTCGTGCTTGAAGCGTTTCAAAGCAAATGGTCGCCGTAGTTTTAGAGAATCGTAAAACTGTCAATCCTAAATCATATGAAACCACTTGCTTGCCGAAAGTCTTCTAAAAAAAAAGAAAAACCAAACGTGCGATACCTGATCATTCTCTACCAGGGCAATGCGAGCTCATACACATCGACGCAAATAACTGGCTTTTTGAGCACTCAAAACATCGAATTGGTGGGTCATCGGCCGTACAGTCTTGATTTGACCTTTAACGATTTCTTTTTGTTCCTACACATGAAAAACAAACTGCGTGGACAACGATTTTCGAAGGCGGAAGGGGCGGTTAATGCGTTCAAAACCCATGTTTCTTAGATACCTTATTCGCTATGGAAAAAATGCTATTAAAATTGGTTCCAGCGTATGCATCAATGTATTGACCGTCAGGAACAATATTTTGAAAAACTATAGAAATTTCTAACATTAAATATTTGTTTTTGTTAACTGCAATGGACATCGTGCGGTTCACATAAATACACAGCAGTTAGTTAATATGAAGCGCTACTTGACGGAGGAGGCACAAAAAATTTTTCGTCGAATTGCGCGAAAATTACATGACATCGGAAGTAGAACTGCACCAAATGGAACAAATGTAAAGAAGCTAATTTAAAAATTTGAACATCCAGGTCAGGTTGTAAATCACAATTGAACATTTTAAAAAGCACCATGCAGCGGATTGTAACAAAAAGATCTGTATATGTGCTTATTCAGAATTTAGCTAATCCAGTGACTAAAGTCAGATGCCCATTTAAAATGGCAGGTATTTGCCGTTTGAGTGATAGAGAATTAAAAAGTTAACAGCAATTTTGCTAAGAATCTTTAGCGAAGAGGTGTATTTCCACATTAGTGGGTACGTTAATAAGCAAAATGGTCATATTTATTAGATTAATATTAGATTATTCAAGAACGTCCGATGCACACACAAAGAGTAACAGTTTGTTGTGAATTTTTTTGTAGTCCTAATTTAGATGGCATACAGTATCGGAAAAAAAACTAATTGCATTTTTTGGAAATTGCTCTTTCTATCCAAGAACGGCCCGCAAGATCCTCTGAAGTAACGATAGCAAGTTCTGCTTGTTTGGATCCGACGGCGTGTAGTGCGTTGGACAACCCGTAAGCAAAAAAAAAACATTTCAATGTACCAGAAGTTGACAGTGAAACATGGAGGTGGGTCTGTAATGGTGTGGGGTAGTTTCAGTGCAAAACGAGTTGGTCCACTTGTTTGGATGCACAACACCATGGACCGCTTCGTTTATAGCAAATTGTTGCGAGACCATATGCTCCCATGCGCACGTGGAAACAGGCCTCGCGGTTGGGTATTTCAACACAACAACGACCCGAAGCACAAGTCCACCCATGTGACGGAAATCTTGGAGAAGAAGAAAGTGCGCATTTTTCCCTGGCATTCACAATCCCCGGACTTAAATCCGATTGACCATCTTTAGGATGAGATAGGACGTCGTTTGGGAGGAAAACGGGCCCGAAACGCCGACGAGCGATTCCAACAATTTCAACAAAACGGCAAACGATTGGGCCAAAATGTGATTGCCCGATTGATTGCTTCCATGCCCAAACGTTGTGCGGAGACGATCAAAAACCATGGCTATGCTACCAAATAGTAGTCTGTTGTTAGGTTTTTGTTATTTGTCTCGGTTTATTGGTTATTTTTTTGAGTTGATGGTAAAATTACTTTTGTCGCGGTCAAAAACGTCCACTTGGCGCTTGCTAAGGAACATGGCGCCTAATGACGCTGTTCTTGTTTGGTATTGTTGCCTAGAAGGGCCGTGCTAGTTGCAACTTGGTATGAGTTGCGGGCGATTTTTGATTAGAAAGGTAGAACAAATTTCAAAAAAATTAATTACTTTTGTCCAATACTGTAGATTAGAATGGCTTATGGTTTCTAAATTTAAAGAAAAATTCCAAGAGTTATCGACAAAATTCCGCCACCGTTCTGAGAAAAAATGATTGACAATTCGAAAGTGTCAAACGAACCTAAGGGTTGGAGGGGTTGTCAAATATTCCAGTCTACGTTTAATGGCAATAATATCCTTTAAAATAATGTCATAACCAGGTATGCTACCTAGGCTGCGGCCAAGGGGCCTGCACCACAAATTGACACAACTTTTATTTTGAATAGACTGCTTTTTTGGTACATTCCTTTTTTCATCTTGCATTTGCATTTGTTTTGTATTTTATACCATTCCCCTCCCTCGTCCCTGCTCATAACTAAGCCAACTAGTAAATAAACAAAACATTTTTCTAAAATTAAATCCTGTGTTTCTTATGGGGAACTCTTAATTTTATTAACTAGTAGTTATTGTATATCGTTAAACTTTTGGTGCATACATCGTAAAGACCTCAGACTAGTGTCATTCGACTCAGATTGAAGAGTAGAATCCGAAAAACTAAGTGTCATCCTCGGGCGCTCAAAGGTTAAAAAGTTATAACGTTTTCACCAGTGGTTCTGTTTAATTACCAACCGCATATAATTATGCATTAAATAGATATTAGTTACCAACCACACAAAAAATTATAGACTAAAAACTCGCCAAGTAAAAATTTAATTTATTATAATTTTATCTCTTTATTTTCGAAACAACTTATTATATATATTTACAAAGTTAAATTCGTATTGTCGTTGAAGACAAGATGCATTTATAAAACGTTAATTGCTTCCCCGCGGACTTCGGTAGGCGGCCGCCGCGGCAGGGTCCGCAGTGTCCCGGGCCAGGCGGAATTTGACTCACGAATACTGACGGAACGAATAATCGTAGGAAGGTGATTTTTGGCACACGAGTGCTTTATTACCCGCTCTCAAACGAAAATTTTCTATCGCTTGCGGTTTCGGAAATATAATAATCGGCCGCGCCTGCCGGCGGGCCGAATTTTGTCCTTCGGAGGCGCTCGGGTCGGCACGGAAAGGCACGAACGATTTTTGCTATATATTTGTGACGTCAATATAACGTCAACGCATATTTCATCAACGTATCAGAGAGAAACGGAAAGTTATCGCGGACACCGTCGAAATTTCTCTTCTGTCTGCTAGAACGGCGGTTTTGGCAGGAAGGCCGAAATTGACTCGCGAATACTGCATACGTACAACCTGCATGAAAAAGTCTTATACAGAAAAATTCCCCATTTTAGGCTCCACAACTTGGTAAAAGAGTCGTCTTTGTATTTCTTGCCGTTTCGGAGATATAAGTGAAAAAGTAATTTTTTCCAAATTTGGGGCCGTTTTTGGACAGGAAGGAGGAAAATAAGGACACGGGTTATTAAGCGTTTTTTGAAGCCACTTTATAGTTCTACAACTTGGTCCTCACGGCAAGTCGATACCTGCAAAAAGGTTTCTTCTTTCAACCCGCATAAAGCCCTTAAACGTTCGTCGAGGTTTTTTAAATTTTGCAGAGATAAACTTCACAAAAGGGTCTATGAATTCACGACGACTCCCAGAGGGATCCTCATCTGTGAGCGGCTCGCCAGAGGAAACAATTTCAGCGTGTTTTTGGAACGCGTTTTTGGTGCACCCGGTATCATTGTGCGCTAGCACCAATAATGACGTTTTAGTATAATCGAATCTAATTAAAGAATTTCGAAAACCGCGTTCCGCTAGCTCTTGCGGTTTTCGAGATCTGGAAAAAAAAAATTCTAAAATAATAAATTAATTTAAGAAAATTAATCCAAACATCAGTTTGAAGCTAATATAATTCATGTTTACATATACATGCCACATAATTTATTAATCAAATATTCATGTGACTAAGGATTATATTATAAATTCTTTATCAATAAAATATACATTTTTTAGCTTTTGTGACTGCAATTTCAACTAGTATAAGATGGTTAAACGTTATTCCTTTACATCCAAGCACTACAAAGATATGGTGAACATTTTGAAGGAGGACTATGGTCGGAAAGACTTTCATATGTGCCTTTTCATTAAAAAAAAATTATTTGTGATACACTTCCTTCTAAATCCAATTTTTACTTTAAATTGGTTAGAAACTTAAGAGCGTTAAATAGCTTAAAAGTTACAAAGCACAAATGTACCGACCTCATCTAGCCTCTAATAGAATAGCGTTTCCTAATAATATCATGACAGCGTGAGAAAAACATAGAAGCTACCTCGCAGTACTGAGGATAAGTTGAAAAAACCCATCAAATTTTCACAATCGGAAGTTGGAAAACAATATAACATAAATATAGTCAATATCGAGTTCATAATAAGCACAAGAGCAAACAATATATGGGCAAAGAAAGAATGAATAAAACCAAGGAGTACCCGTAGCAATAGTGCTCTTTACGAATAAGCCCCCTACCAGCGGTAAGACGAAGGCATGTGGATTCTGAGAACATAGTCGTTTAACTCAAGAATACAAAAACGCAAACAAGTTGTCATTAGCGAAGAAATGAGGAATAACCAAGAAAGAGAGACCATGCTTTGCCTAAAACGGGATTACATCTCATCTAAATACCGAGGGTTTGTAAAATATGCTCTATGTAGGAGGAAACATCATCCAATTCGTTGCCGAATTACTCCTAATCAAGGACAAGACCGAAAAATAAGCAACTGATGTTGTGTTAACTTTCTTGGTCCAATCCGAGCAATGGTCGACACAAGACCTCAGAAGTCGTACATTTCAAAGGATGTAGCTGAACCCACAAAATTGAAGAACATTTATGAAAAGTCGACATATCATGCCTTGCTCGATGGGACCCATATGAGCAGTATGACTCACAAGAAGTATTGCGCTATATTCTCTGATGTAGACAGTAAATAGTTTTGTATTCCTTATGCTGTCTGACTGTGCATATAAAACTGGTCTGTAGATCATTTGGATCTAATGTTGCTAGGAAGATGTAAACAAGAGAGAAAATAAAACTGACATGTAGAACTGCAGTATATACTAAGCTTGAATTGACCTTAATGAAAAAGTTACCTATCTAGAAGAAGAAAAAGAAAGATAACTAGCTGATGGTTACCGTACTAATTGTGGTCCCTAGATATAATTAGCATATATAATACAGAACAAGAGGGTAGTCGATACAAAGTACGTTTACGCCAACAAAGACATGGCTTCAAGCAAATTGAAAACTGCAACGCAGAAGCTAGAGAAGGAAAGCTGATGGAATAGTAGAGGCATATCATCAGATTTTCATATATTAGAAAGAACAAAGAATAATTGACGTAGTAACTGAAACAGTTGTTTTTACCTATCTAAAAACCTAGTAGCACTATGACCTTGATCAGGCCAATTTTTGATATATCAGCAAAGAAAAAATTCCTTTTTTAATAAATGTTTGGAAAGAGAACCAAACATCCTTGAGATGATCCCTGATATTGTCGTCAGATATCAAATAAAGAAATGCGGTGTCAAATATCATACAAAGAAGGCCTTTCTCCAGATAAGGGTAACTCCAAAGGGCCAAGATTTTCTACAATTATTCTTATATGATGATTGTTACTATCCACTTGTAATATTTTATAAGAGATTCCACAAAGGAAAAAATAAGTTTAGATCAATTCTCTTTCACATCTAAAAAAGTTTTTATTGATTTAATCGCAGTCTATAGAGGTGTCCACACTCTTACACCTAATATATAAATATAATTTGTTTGTTCGTTTAAACAACAAGAATAATTTATTGGATGAAAAATTCCATCTATCACCGGAAACGTAGGGAGAAGGCCACGAGGGACTGCCGTTTGAAATATGTTTTATGCGACTTGATTCCGACTTAGTTGTACATTTATATTTGCTCATACGTGTACGTATACACAAATAGCAGCGCGTATATATAACGTCTGTGACTTTTATGGTATCGAAATTGGAAAGAAAATAGCTTCAATAAGAGTGCAGTAAAGTTTACGATCTGCCGAGTGAGGTTATGGGTTTAATTTGGTAGGAGTCCGCAGCCGACTACTAGCGGTTTATTTGCGCTTCAACGTTTTCAACTCTTAAGTCTATTAAAGCCTTTCAAATTATGAACTCTTAAAAAGTTACAAAGTAGCTGGGAATGCTGCAGCTTTACATTAAGAATAATTACAAAATTTCTGTATTAAGCCTAAGTGCTCGTTTAACCTGAAACGCCCGACTCGCCGAATTCTCGGCGCCCGCCATTAAGGCGCCAAACTGAAATTGCTTAATTGTTTTCAATTGTTTTGGTTCGTTAACTCGATCACTGTTTCGAAGGATAAAATAAATGCGGGGAATTATTTTAATTAAACGTCTCAGCCATCGGAACTCCTATGCTCGCTCAGCTGTCCAGGATAATTTCACCGGATTGCGTTATTCGAGCTCCAGGAAACGCTGCTAGCGGTGGCATTATGTAACACAAGCGTTACATTAGCAGCCATTTATTACAATAAAAATAAGTCATCTTAATGCATAAAGCAGCATTCATATTATATATTTTCCAATTGATGCTCCCATAAAATGTAAATTATCAGGCACAAAGGAATTTTGGACAGGCATTTTTCATGGAGAATTTCATTTAATGTGCTGACACTGGTGCGGTGGTCTATTCCTAGAACCCGCAACATCTATCTCGACGCCCACAGCGCAAGAGAATTAATTCTGTGCCAATTCGCTTTTTTAAATGTCTCTTAAACCTGTCTAAAACTCAAAAAATATAGTGTTTCTCCTTTATATTTTAATTGATGAAAATACTTCATTTCAATACAAAATTAACGCTCCCAGATAGTTTGTTATTTATTATAAAATATCGAGTTTTATTATTTCATTTCGACCAAACAAAATTCAAGTTAGTGGCCAATAAATTACTATTGTTTGCTAGTTAAGAAGTATAGTCTATCAATATTTATTTTAATATTTTTATACAAACTTATAATATGCAGTGTCACATACTAAAGATAGCTAATAAAATTTTTAATAACATATTGACTTATAATTAAAAAATTTATTGCAATATACTTGTATAGCCAATATTTTCTTCTTGGTGTGCCGTCTCTTAGAGGTTGATGATTACATTGGCAAACGATTCTCTTTCTTCTGCTGTTCTAAGTATTTGTTGAATATTTACGCCTGCCTACTGCCTTATATTATTTAATCAGGAAGATTTTCTTCTATTTCTTCAAGTTCTAACTTTAACTTTACTCTGAGTTACAGGTTGAAAAGCTCATATTTTTCAATTATTAAGCGCCCCAAGTAATTGTCTTTTTTATAGTACTTAAGATATATCAATTACAATTTTTTGTGTTTGTGATTCTGGCTATTTATGGGATTCTGAGCACTCGTTTAGTTAGACAAATTTTGAACACTTCTAATTTGTCAATATCTTGTTTATTCAGTATCCAGGCTTTACTTCTGTATAGTGATATCAATTATATATCATCATCTTCCATCTGATTTTGAAATTTAATTTTGTTAGTCTGGTGTGCTTTCATTTTAATAAATTCTTGCCTATTTATTTCTATTCTGCTTCTTATTTCTATACTTAACATAATTCTGAGTTGACTGAAACTAAAGAAATACTACTGGTTGTTAGGTAGAAACTCCCAATTATCGCTTAAAAATAAACTTCTTATATACAAGGTAGCATTGAAACCAGTTTGGACCTACATTGACATATTGGAGAGGTACCAATCCAAAGTCTTACGTCTAATAACTAATGCCCCATACTACATCCCAAACATTGAAATAAAGATTTAGAGTCCACCGTCAAGGAAGAAATTAAAATTTAGTGTAAAGTACTAAATAAGTTAGAAGTGCATCCTAATCCTTTGGCAGTTAATCTACTGACAACAGTGCTCAAACGCAAAGACTCAAAAGACTTAACCCGCTCGATCTACCGCATAGATTTTAGTGCTATTTAAGTTACATTAAGTGTCTTTAACTTCATTAGTGTAACAATCAAATTAATTAAGTAATCGCAGGAGGGTCGTCATTGGGCTACTTCTCCAACACTGCTCAATACGATCAACATAATTACTTATTGTCAGATGTAATTGGCAGATTGTAATTAACTAATAAATACATAAAAAAAAAATTTTGAGTTCAACCAACAACCTAAATACTTATATTTTTGCACTTCCTCTGAGATAATCAATTATGAAATGGGTTGCTTCTGAGTTTCTGCTTTCTAATATTGTTTTCGTTTTACCGGTGTTAATTGTTAACACTATTTGTACCTTATTAATTAGTTGTGGTGCTCTAGAATTATCTTCTAGCAATACGCTGTTGTCAGTATTAGTATCTTATATTATTTAGTTTCCCCATTTATTTTTATTACTAAATAATGCAGTTTTGTAAGACATACTGAAACACTACTCTTAAATAAAGATTAAACAACATTGGGGACAATATCCAACTTTGTCGAACCCCGCGTTTGGTTATTATATTATATTCTTTTACTTCATTTTGTTGGATTTAGTAAAGCTTCTGATTAGTCCTTTTGTTCAATCCAACGTTTTTTAAACATTCTAAGTTTTATGTGTCTTTTTCAAAATCGAATAAACGTAGATACGCAATTTTTTGTTGATCTCTGCATTTTTGCATTAATACTTGTATGCAGAATAGAGCTTCAGCTGTTACGAGTCCATTTCTGAAGCCGAACTAGTTGTCACTTACTAATGCTTTACATTTTCTATAGATTTGATTCTGCAGTACTTTCAGTGGGGCTCTCGAAGTATGTCAGTCATTAATTGGAGAGGCAGGCGTGTAAATAGCCGCTCTCGTGGCGCGGTGTGGAAACGTAGTACGGCCCGTTTGGAACGTCAACCGAGAAGGCCCAAATCGTCCCTTAAACGGCCGCCGCGTAAGCGGATGGGGGCGGCTACCGATATCAACCAACGAATACCGCCAAATCGCTCACCTGAATCGGCTTCGGCTTCGGCTTCGTCGGCGATTATTGGCCACCTCTGCGCTGCGGATCTGGTATCTGCGGGATGATAAGACGCGACCGAATTGGCCGCGCTGCGGGGTGCGAACGTTTCTTGCGGGTGAAGACACGACCGAACTGGTCGCCTGCGGATGGCGAGTGTGCTGGTGTTAAGGCACGACCGAATTAGCCGCGCTGCGAATTGCTTATGTTGCCGGGCTTCGCGCCTGGCTTGGCGGTAGGTCTTTGCGGGCAATTTTCATTCGACAGCACCTTTCATATCAAAGGTGCCGCCGACGGCGTATGCAGACTTGTCGGCTGAGCAAAAGCCCAGATGCCGTTTGTGTGCGACGGCAAAACGTAGCAGATATCAAAGGCCCGCATGCCGCCGCGATATAAAGCGGTTCAAGGGCGAAAAGGCCGCCACACCAATAATCATCAGATTAGATACGCTTTACTAAAATAAAAAAATGGGAAAGCTAGTGGCCCAGATAGAACTACTAAAATTAATAGACAAAAGGCTATAGATATTCTCCTCGACTTACATAATTGGTAAAATATTCAAAAAACCATTAGACAACCAACATTTTTGATATGTAAACGATCAACAGGGGTCAAAACTAACCCCATTAATATTTAGCAATAGAAACTTGTATAAATTATTTTAATTGTGTATTCTTTTTATTGAATAACAGAGCGAATAGTAATACAGTGCGTTTTCTATTCTATATAATTTAAGTCAACACAATTTATATACCATATACCAGTGATAAACAACTTTAATAATTATTATAATTTGTACTTTAACATTAGATGAAGAAGTTTACTAGCATAATTTATTGCAATTATTACAAAGCACGTTTTTTTTTAATATTTGAATGTTCTTTACAGTCATAATATTTGCATTTGTCACATTTCGAGGAAAATCAGAAGATTGACTACAAATTTCACATTAGGCCACGATTCTTTTCATTTTCTGTTGGCGTTGCATTTTCTAGCTCATTTGAACAGTCCGTCTGCACGATATTCATGGCTACTTGAATGTGTTTATGTAAACCTTGGCGTGGTCGAGATTTTATGAAAGGTGTAACTAGCTCAAGACCCAAAATCTTGCAGAAAGAGCCTCATGCGGAAATATAGAGGATAAACGCATTTATTCCATTTAAGTCAATAAAATTAAAAAATACCACTAGAAGCTATCGTTTTGTATTGCGTTTGCAGAAATATTCTTTTGTCATTTTATCTAAACTATCAGCTGCATCCTAATGTCTATTATAATCAAGTATGACTTGATGTTTACAGGCTGTTTCTTCACCGCGAATATTTAGGTCATAATGTTATGCACTTAATAACAGAACTCTCCTATTTTTATATTTCTTTTTTTTTTAATATATAAGAAACTAAAACTACATCTTTCGTTTATAAAAAGTAGCTTAAATATACTGATTTTGTAAGGGCGGGGGGGAGGCTATTAATAAAATAATTCGGTATCTCTCTCAGGTTTTTCTAATTGTTTCTGCCAGTGTTTTTAGTTGTCGCAAAAGCTTCTTTAATAATAGTAGCAAAGTAAAAAAATTGCCTGTTGTCACAACATATACAGATCCTAGTTCATCAACTAAATCCATAACGATTGGTTGTCCCGAACAAATGTTTAGTTCTAGCTGAATAATATATTTAATTATATATATTGCTCTTTTTCTAGTTTTTTATCTGCAATTCCTATATAAGCTTGTAAGTTCCAGTAACATATTTTAGATTAATCACATAGAGCCCAAATTTTTATGCCAATTTTTTGTGGTTTAGATTTCATGTATGCACCAAACAGACATCTACGAAATTGCACAAGTTTGACGATACAAACATCAGGGTTTTTACAGTTTGATGTAAACAGGCCATGTATTTCACGTTTAGCAGTTAGCTTGTCTGAAATACGTCTTTCTGGGAGCGTTGTTAATTTGTTAAACCTTATAAATCAAAGTACAGATTTTATTCTGTAACAGGAGATTGTGGCACAGAATATAGGCCTTTAAAACACTGGATTTTTAATACTCTACAACTTTGGAATTGCTTCATGATTCGTCTTAAAACACTCAGCAATTAGCAGCAATCCGATAAAAGCATACAATTCCTCATTGTTGACTAGAATCCACTGGTCTCCTAAAATTGACTGTGCGCGATTATTTGTTTAGCGAATGATAATTTCTATAGCTTCATACGAAAAAAATCTTTAAAAGCTTTCCCCTCAGTAGCCTTCTGACACTAGATTTGTTTTTTTCACAATACACCATCTTTTGCCAAAATGCTCTCAACTCCTTGGTTTATGCTATCACTGTCCCATTCCGTGTCACTTGAACTGTTTTTGACATCAGTCAAAACAGCTTCCAATATTTTATCTTTGCTTTTTGATAATATATCGTCATCTACATTATTATAAAAATCACTTGTACTAGCTATCTCCACTAATTCATCCGTAATAAGAAATTTTCGAGACATGTTGAACACAACACTAAATAAACCACTACGTTTGCACTAAAACAAAGATGACAACTAATCCAAAATTTAAGATGGCTAACAAGGGAACTTTCTCATGCTATAGTTGAATTTGGTAATTTTTAAAACGGCAAAATGGAGGTCTATGAATGGACATTCAATATCAATTTTAAAAAGTTACTAATTTTCACCAGATCTGGCCTAAAATGACGTTAAAAGGTTCTAACATATATTTAAATACCATATTAAAACCATTTTTTCCAGCTAACACTGGATTACTAAATTTGATTCTGCAAAGATTTGTCAACACATTGAAATATGTTTTTATGACGTTTGTCAAAAATAAAAGTAGTTAATTAGTTTCGTCCTAATTTATTCTATTTACATTATCTTTATTTGACAACTCAGACAGTTTTTTAAATAAAGTAAATGCTATTATACAATAATTATATATTATCGATTGATAAAAATAACAAAACAAATTTCTTTAGAAAAATTAAAAACTACACACTATGACATTTTCGTTTGTTAAACCCGATTTAAATAATGATATTTCTTCAAAGATTTTTGGCTTTACCTTTTGCCAGAAAATTTAAAATTTAACAAAATAAAACGGTATTTTAATTGCATTTTAAATAAAATTAATTCAAGTAATACCACTTTGAGGTAAATTGGATATAACGCCTTCTTATAATTCATTACAAAACTTTAAAATCTCTTAGCATCTTGCAAGTATGTACTTTCACTTTTAGTGTCGCAATAGCTTTTGTAATATCGACGAGGCATCTGAACAATGTCCTTTGTATTCTCATAAATATTTAATAACTTTCTCAGAATTTAAATTGGCATACAAGGATTAGGTTTACTGTATTTAAAATGGATTTTATAAACAGCTTATTAAAGATTTTAATCAAAACCGATAATACGCTTAATATCAATTACTAATTTGCCAGCTTGTTGAATCAATATTTTTAGTTGCTCTGAGTAAGCAAAGAGCAGTCAGTTGTTATTTTTGTAGTACATACGGACTGTTATTTAATAGCTTTAATTATGTATTTATAAATTTATTCACTTATTTATTTAAAAGATTTTAAAGACATCCGTTCTTAGTGTAGCTGTTTTTTTTTTAACTAAATTATGGTTTTTTGGTGTTATTCTATTTTAATCGTTGCTATAGTATACTAACTTGCTTATAGATAAAAAGATAAAGGTACTTTTATTTGGGGATTTTAATATTCTTTGATATAACTACTTTAAAACTTTATATGCCTTGATTAGCGTTATTGATAAAAAGGTATTTTCTACCTGTTACTGTAAAGAAACTGACAATGTAAATGTTATAAGCATATTAGACAGTAATAATAACAGTTTAACGGCTTATAGTACACTCGAATGTTACAATAACCGGAAAAACATTTAAATTATTAGCCAACTTATGCCAGAAATATAAAAAAGAAGCCAATTGACATATTGGCCTTATTAATGTAGTTTGTTAATAAATATTTCCACATTACAGGTCTCAATTCTGATAATTACATTAGTTGGCAAATTTTACAACTTGTTTCCGAAGAAAATAAACAGAACAGTACACAAAAATAATTTTTGAGCAGCCCGTGTGGGGTTGCTAGTCCCCCATCGGGCGCCTCCCCAGGTGGCGGATAGGGGAATGCCTCCCAGATATGGGTGGTACCTGGGAAATGAAATACCAGGGGCGGACCAAAACTAGCATGGCATAGGAAGCAGCTGTGTCATTAATGAGTCAAGGCTGCAGAAGAATGACTTCGGTAACAGGCTTGTCATCATATACTTACAGGTGGCTATCAAATTATGATACACCCGGCTGTAACACTGCGATGAGGAAAGCAACGGGAAACTACCTCATTATATTCCCAAGAAAAATCAGGATGGCAGAGAAATATAATGTTAAAGAATGTACTGATCATGGGCTCGGAAACCAAGATCCTGCAAGGGAAAATCACAGGGCTTTCCAGGTCGTCAGCCAGCGAAATCCCTGTACAATAAGAGACAATATTGACCCAAAATTAAAACTGAAACAAAAACTGAACATAGGCACGTGGAATATACGAAGCATGTTCCAAGCAGGGAAAGCAGCCAACGTGGTTAAAGAAAGGCGACGGCTACATATTGACATATTGGGATGCAGCGAAATGAGATGGCCAGGCGAAGGAACGTGTGTGGTAGATGAACATCAAATATACTATATTGGTGATGATAGTCCGCAACATCGCAATGGAGTTGGTTTTATAATAACAAAGGACGTTAAAAAAGCAGTAAGCGGATTCCTACCAATATCGGATAGAGTTGCTATGTTAAAAATAAATGCACAACCTTGTAGTTTGAACATAATACAAACTTATGCTTCAACAACAGACAGCAATGATGAAGTCATTGAACAATTTTATGACGACGTAGGGAAAGCAATAAAATATACAAAGAAAGAAGACATATCCTTAATTATGGGAGATTTAAACGCTAAAGTTGGCAACGAAGCAACCGAAGGAATAGTAGGAACATATGGTCTTGGAATACGTAATGAGCGTGAAGAAATGCTGGTACAGTTTTGTAAAGAAATACAATTTTCTATTATGAATACTTGTTTTGAATTACCAAGCAGAAGATTATATACATGGAAATCCCCCGCTGATAGAAACGGCAACATTGTAAGAAATCAGATTGATTACATAATGATAAACAAACGATTCCGCAATTCGACTACATCGGTTAAAACATATCCTGGCGCAGATGTTCCATCTGACAACAATCTCTTGCTAGCTGTATTCAGGTTACGATTAAAGAAAGCAACGGCAAGTGGTACGAGACAAACAAGAATAGATGTACAGAAACTGAAAACAGAGAATGTACGGCAGGAAGTAAAACAACAGCTAAATCAAAAATTCTCTGAAATCAATATAAGTACGGGCAACGATATAGAACAAAAATGGGAAACAATTAAAGAAACGCTGAACGTCATTGCAAAGAATAAGCTAGCAAAGAACCCAAGAAAGAAAAACAATGATTGGATGACGGACGAAATACTAAATCTTATGGAAGAAAGGCGCAGATATAGAAATAAAAGTGAACTAAATTATAAGCGAATACACAATATTATTAGACAAAAAATCAAGGAAGCAAAGGAAAGCCTGGTTAGGAAGCAAATGTGCAGAGATTGAAACCTTAGAGGGAAAACATGATACACTAAACCTACATAAAAAGATCAACGAAACTGCAGGAATAGTAAGAACAAAATCCAATGGAATAGTCACAAACAAAGATAATAAAGCAATATTCGACAAAGAGAAAATACTAGAAAGATGGAAAGAGTACATGGAGGAATCATTTTCGGATGAACATAGAGATGACGCTGATGTAATAGTTGGCACATTAGGACCAACTATAACTAGACAAGAGTTGTTGAAAGCCATCAAGAGAATAAAAAACAACAAGTCAGCAGGACCAGATGAAACCCATGGAGAACTTCTAAAGTTATTGGAAGAAGAACACACGCAGGCCGTACTAGATTTGTTCAATAGAATATACGAAACAGGAAACATGCCCAATGACTGGTTACTCTCTACGTTCATCCCATTACCAAAAAAGCCAGGGGCCAAGAAATGTGAAGATCATCGCACAATTAGTCTGATGAGCCATATACTAAAGGTTTTTCTACACATCATCCACCAACGTGTATACAGCAAGTTAGAACAAAATATCGGCGAATCGCAATTTGGTTTCAGAGATGGCCTTGGAACAAGGGAAGCCTTATTCTCGATACAAGTACTAATACAAAGAGAGCGTGATGTCAACTACGATATATTTGCATGTTTTATTGATTTTGAAAGAGCGTTTGACCGCATAAAACACGAGCAATTAATACAAACATTAAAATCAGCAGGAATAGATAACAGTGATACCAGAATCATTGCCAACTTGTACTGGCAACAAAGAGCCACAATCCGTATAGGGGACAGAACATCAGAAGAATTTCACATCCGCAAAGGTGTTCGACAAGGATGCATATTGTCCCCGATGTTATTTAACGCCTACTCTGAAAACCTCTTCAAAGAAGCCCTAGAGGGTGCAGAAGATGGAATCAAAATAAACGGAGAGATAGTCAACAACATTAGATATGCGGACGACACGGTTCTGCTGGCCAACACTTCAGAAGGATTGCAAAGATTAATAGACCGCGTAACAGAAACTAGTAAAAATTACGGTATGCGGCTTAACATAAGTAAAACAAAAGTGATGATCGTGAGTAAAATGCCAACATAAACGTGAATTTCCACATAAATCAATCCCTTTACAAAGAGTACAGGCGTTTAATTACTTGGGATGTACGTTAAACGAGAGATGGGACCATACTCAGGAAATAAAAGTTCGAATCGAAAAGGCGCGGAGTGCATTTAACCGCCTAAAGAAAGTACTTTGTAATTTGAGTTTAAATTTGCAACTTCGTACTCGAATACTTAGATGTTATGTTTTCTCAATTCTTTTATATGGGACAGAAGCATGGACTCTCACAGAAGCTGCAAACAAACGATTGGGAGCTTTTGAGCTATGGTGCTATCGCCGTATGCTCAGAATTTCATGGGTACACCATGTAACAAATGAGACAGTCCTTCAGCGCATGAAAAGGACAGAGATCCTTAATGCTGTTAAGAAAGGAAACTAGCATACTTTGGTCACGTCATGCGAAATGATAAATATCGTCTTTTGCAGTTGATTATGCAAGGAAAAATCGAAAGCAAACGAGGTCCTGGTAGACGAAGAATCTCATGGCTTCACAACCTTAGGCAGTGGACAGGAATGACATCGGTCACCCTGTTCCGAACAGCGATAAACAAGACTAAATGGGCCAGACTGATCGCCAACGTCCAATGAGGATACGGCACAAGCAGAAGAAGTAAAAATAAGGCTTATAACGGTTTAGTGTTATAAGAAACTTCTAAGTACATATATACATTTTAAAAAATTGAAATTAAAGAACACAGCACCAAATCAATAACTAATACGAGAAATAAAAAAACATATACCAGTGTCTAGCTTACATAAAGGATAATAATTAATATAAAAACGTTTAGCAGTAAGAAATAAAAAGTTAATAATAAAGAAACCCAAAATGATTTTTTAAAAAATTGATATAAATTATGTCAATCAAAAAAAAATAGAAAAAGTTTAAAAATCATTAAACATATTTATAAGATTATCAAAAAATAAAGATAAAAATGGAAAAGTAATTATCTACGTTTGGTAAAATAAGAAAAACAATGAAAGAACAAGTTATACTCTTACCCTTTATAAAACAAACATATACTTACAAAATTTTGTTAAACCAAAATGTATAAATCATTTTTCTATAGTGTGACCAAGTTGTCAGTTTCTTGTACAAAATTTTGTAACTATGTATTTTAGTCTAAAACACCCCGTTCAATTATTGATATACTATGGTATATGTATATCAAACCAGACACTAAATATAGAGCTAAGAATTTCTTATGCAAGAGATGTTATCCATTGCTTAGCAACCGCTTACCACTTCACTCTTTTGGAACATGATAACACCTTAGCAGAAGACCTACACGCTGACCCCACCACTCCCAGAAGATTAAATTGAACGAGTGGTTCACGTTCGTTCTCCCTTCATCAAACATTTGGCAGCATATTGCCATCATACACCTCAAAAATTTAACCATAAATTTTATCTCTATACAACACATTGTCACATATTCATTATTTCTATACCTAAATCAACCCCAGTGCTAATGTTTGGGACGTAAACTTCCAAATATGTGCTTTCGGCGTAAGTTGATTTTTAATATAGCCTTGTAATATAGCAACGATTTTTCTACAGCTTAATTATTAGGCATGATCCAAGAAGCTGCTTGGAAAACAACTTCAACTAAACTAGCAAGCTAATTATAACTTCCCGTTACATATCAAAAATCTTATGTAAGATGAACAAAAAGCTAGACAAAAATTCAAAAGAACAAGGAATCCTTTAAATAAAACACACCTGAATAGATCAACACATGAACCGTAAAAAGCTCTACACGATGCTGAAAACTAATCACAAAGCTTTCTCTGGTAATCACTCGCTGCGAAAGGCTACTAAAAAGCTTAAAAAAACTATAGTAACTATTCCAATAATTAGAAAACCGGACAGAATATGGGCACATTTATATTTCTAATGCTATACATTTGCCGATCACCTATCAAATGTATTCTCCTTACCTGAAACAACCAACGATCACCTAAAAATTGAAAATTTTCTATATGCATCTTGTCATCCAAATAAGACTCTTAAACTTACGCGTAACTCCTGGGTATGACCTAATCGTTACAGAAAATATTAAAGAATCTTCCAAGAAAAGTAATTCTCCTAAGCACGACAATCTATAGCATATTAAGCCTTTGCTACTTCCCAGCACATTGGAAATATGCCCAAACCTTTTTGATATCCAAATCTGGTAAACTTTCGACGTAACCTATCTCTTACAGGCCTATAAGTTGATTACCTACCATGACCAAACTCTTTTAAATACGATTTCTCAGTAGAATACTAGGAAACGATTCCTTGAGTAATACTATCTCCAATCATCAATTCGGATTTTGTCAAAACTACTCGACTATACACCAGTGCCACAGATTATTCACTCAAATCAAAGGTAGACTTGAAGGGAAAAAGATATGTACTTTTGTTATCCTTGATTTTCAACAAGATTTTAAGGTTTGACAAATAGGGCTACCTTCTAAAATCAAAAATAACCACAGGGTCTGTATTTTAAGTAATGAGAATAAATCCACAAAACAAAATTATTACAGATATTACTACAAAACGTTAGTAGTCTTCGTAGTTTTAGTAGTATGCTCCTTGAGCGTCAACACACTTCTTCAGGCGAGTTTTCCACGCTTCGTACGCTCCTTGAAAGTCATCAACTGAAACATCCTTTAAAGCATCTTTAACAGCTTCCAAGGTTTCGTGGTGGCGTCCTTTGAAGGCGGTTTTCACTCTTGGAGAGAGGAAAGAGTCTTTTTTCTTCTTCAATGCATTCCAAAAGATCTTTCGAAACGGCTTCGCGGTTTTGCATTTGCTCGTTCGTCAAAACTTTCGGGGCGAGCTTGGCGCAAATCTTCCTGATCTCAAAATCCTCGACGATGATTTTGTGAACAACCATTTTATCGATTCCTAGCTTATCCTCGATAAAACGAATACTTAAACGCCGGTCCGAGTTCAGCAAATTTCGCACATGTTGTTCGTTGTCTCCAGTTCTTGAGGTTGACGGGTGACCTGTGCGGGATTCGTCCTCCACGCTCTCCCGGCCTTTCTTTGAACATTTTGTGCCACCTAAAAACTTGAGCTTGTGATAAGCTTTCACTGCCGTACGCTTGCCGAATCATTTCCAGCGCTGATGCACCAGATTTTCCAAGGCAAGCACAAAATTTGATTGCGTAACACTGTTCAATGCTTTGCTGCATTTTAAGGTTGCACACACTTCTTTGCAGACGTCCGCACCGCGTGTGTTCATGCCTCAACGGAAGCCAGTAAGCGGCTGCCACTTGGAGCGTATTCAAGGTCAAAACTCCCCTCTACCGACTCTAACCGGTCTCAGCGCCCTCTGACGTATATCCGCGTCAGGACAAAAATATTCTCATTACTTAAAATACACACCCTGTATACTGAGCAAAAATAACAACTTACCCTGCAGTTCTACCTTAGCAAGCTATTTTTAAGTAAAAAACAATTACAAATTATATGTAGTATTTATTTACATTGGGTTATTTGTTGCTTGTGACAGATCTGCTTGTAGTATTTTTGAGATCACTATTGGCTGGTATTGCATAAAATTTAGTGGTGGCATAGTTTGTTGGGTATTATTTATAAAGCCAGAGCTGTTTCTCATCGGGAACATTTTTATTATTTGGTACAATGTACTTGACTAATAGAAGCTAAATTGTACAAACGTGAAGATTACACTTATCAGGCGAGGAGCGACCATGCGATCAGTGTTTTTCTCGGCTTGCCACACATACGCTGTATTCAAATCTACGCACGGGCACTTAATTTTCGCAGAGCGCAAAATCACGTCTGCGCGCTTTGAAAACTCAAGCCGTAATGTATAAGTAAATAAAATAAAAAGAGATAGAAAAACTTAACTACTATTCTAAAGCAGTGCTCCAATAATTTTGGCGCAGCTATTTTATTAACTAAGCAGAGTTTATAATAGAAAGAAAACATTGTATCTGCTAAATCTTTCATCCAGGTGGCTCTTGATGAATTATTTTATTACAAAACAAAAAAAATCCTATTTAAGCGCACAAGTCAGGAATTTTGCTAAAACTCTAAAACAGCTAATTAAAAAATAAGTTTTTTACTTTTACATACATATTCACGCAATTTAAATGCAAAATAGAAATTACATAGCTGAGTAACAATTGTAGAATCCAAATTAATGCACGCCAGTTATTAATTATATTAATTTGTTTTTACATTTACATCACACAAATAGTATCCCAATGTATCTGCCTTCTTGTCTGTTATTTGTACTCCACACAGTTTCTAGAATTGTCAAAGTTTTGTACTGACACGTCGAGTAGATTACTAAAATCTTTTTTTGAGATGCACCTCAAATTTTCTGGATATCTACGAACTACTTTGGTGCCGAGCCTACCTAAAGCCTTGCTAAGGAGGTCTGTTTCTCATGAGCCAACCATTACACCACACCCTACTTATGGTCATTTTGTCCCTAAACCGCGATGACCTGTGCCACTTATGGAAAGAGGTGTAGAACGAAATTGTACGTATTCTGATGATAAAAGTAGTAGTAAACCGTAGTGAACTCTTAATTTAATATTGGGCATGCTTCAGAGTCTTAGATAAATAATCCATGACAATAAAAGTATCTTTACTGCCCTTTTACTTGAGCTTTCTAAATTAGGTTTCCTCACAGGCATTTTTAGCTTCCAAGCTGGAAACCAGCTCACTTCTGACATCTCTCACGCCTTATAGTTTTTGATCTGTGATAGATAGAGACATAACGTTTCCAGTATTCAACTAAGGACCATAAGTCAAGTCCAAACGCCAAAAATCAGTCTGATCGGAAAATCTCAAAACCGGTTTGATCGGAAGTGGCAGCAAATTTTTTGATTCCGGCCGTTAAATTTTTGCCGCTATTCACTTTCATTCGAATATAATATACTGTCATTCGTTTCAATGAAACCCCTACAGTTTAGTTTTGTGCGTAAGGTCCGCTCTGCTTTATAGTCTAAGAGCTAGCGACGAAAAATAAGGTACAAGGGTAATCTATGCCTAAAATGTTAGTATTATTCTAAATTAAGGAAAGCTCGATTGGCAGAAGTTAGTTTTATGTCTGAAAGCGTAGGAGGGGGTCAAATATGCAAATTTCTAAGGAAAAAACGTGAGAAGGTACAAAGGTGAAAATTGGTATTTACATTGTTTTTGCAAATATAATAAGGAATAAAATTGGCAGAAGCGTAGGTGGTGACTAAACGGTTGGCAGAAGCCATCAAAGTCAACAAAAATTAATGAAAAATACATGATAAGGTACACTTCTGCCAATTTGCATGTTTACTGTATGTAAATTGGCAGAAGTGCAAATGATGAACTGATACTGAAAATGTTGAAAAACGTATGCGATGCGCGGTGTACGCCTGTCAGCCGTTGTCAACATTTTTTCTCTGTTTTATAGGTGCACGTCATAAGGTACATTTCTGCCAATTTGTTTAATTATTTTTCATGCTGCAAATGATTAAATGGTCCACTGGCAGAAGTACAAGTTGAATATATATTTATATTACTATAAATTCAAATATACATGAAGAACCACACCGTATTACACTGAGTTGGAATGGGCGGGGTAAATCGTCGTCGAGGAGCAGGTATACGGATTGCGTTTTGTCCGGGAACTTTGTGAGGGGTGAGAGATACATAAAAGAAGAGAGAAGGGGAGGGGAGAATAGAAACGAAACAAGGGCCAATCTCTCATGGCAGTTGGGATATAAACTCAAAAGTGTGCCGATGCTCTGTGTATTGAACAATGGATTTCTGTTCATATTCAACGAAAATGAATACAGAACACTGGATGACTATGGAGGTGGCCCCATTCATAAAAAATAAAACAATATTTTTAAATGTCGATTATTATTATATGTACAAGGTAGAGAGTAATAATGTTGTCAGAACAATCAGCAATGATTTTTCATGTATTCCTCACAAAGAAACTGATACCAAAATTATTTATCATGTTTATAACATCGATTACGCTGCTAATATTGTAATTAAATGTTCCGATACGAATATAGTAGTTATTTTTCTGGGAAATATACACAAAATGAAAAGCCAATTTAAAATTTGGATTGAATGTGGAACTGCAGCCAAAAGAAATATTATTTATGTTGTACGATTCACTGGGAGAATTATTGTGCAGAGTCCTGCCTGAATTCCATGCTCTAACTGGCTGCGACTACAACCCAAGTTTTTATAGGAAAGGCAAGCAGAAACCGTACAGTATACTAAAAAAAAGTAAAAATTACATCAAAGCATTCATAAATGTCGGCGACCCCTCATGCAACCAGGAAAACGTATTTCGAGTTTTGGAAGATTTTGTAGGCCACATCTATGGTTAAAAATTTTAAAAAAACTTTCATCACAGTCAATAATGCTCAATTTCAATTCTTTTTAAAAATGTAAAAGTAAACAATATAAATGAAAACTTTACCAAAAAAAATTTAAAGAATTTTGACGTCTCCAGTTTGCCACCATGTCAATCCGAATTACAACAGCTGTTGAGATGCAAATACATCACAAATATTTGCCATAATTATAGCAAATAAATCTTTGAATTTGATCCACAGGAATTTCAATGGATTAATTCGAACGAGGCTACATGTTATGAATTCAAATGATTTGACGGAGAACAATTGCCGATGATCGTTAAAGATATTATCATCCACAAAGATTATTCCGAAGGTTCAACGTTTAATATCAACAAGTTCGTTATTTTATCATTATTTTTTAATTTTTAATTTTGCATAATTTTATTTTTACTAGAGGAGGGCGATGTGGATTACGAAAGTGACAGTGATCCTGAGGACGACATCGATTTACCTACCGATACCGACCAATAGAAATTTTGTGTCTTATATTTCTAATGTTTTATTTTATTATACCTTTGCAGTACATCATTTAATAAGCACACGCATACAAAACAATAATAAAAAATATTAATCAACATCTTTCTTTCTTTCTGTTTCTTTCATATGCATATATGTCTCTGTATGTGTCGATATACAGCGAAAAGACATGGGGCCGGCGAAGAGATTGCTCTGTAAGCAATCCCAGAACGAACTTAAAAAAACCTTTCGATTTCGATTTCGAATTTCGGGAAAATTCGAAATCGAATATCTCGAAAATTATTCGACATAGAATTTTTTCGACTTCATTTTCGAATTCAGCGTAAAATTTCCTATAAGAATCACATTTAAAATCGTAATGTCGAAAATTTTCCCGAAATTCGAAGTCGAATATCTCGAAAACTATTCGACATAGAATTTTTTCGATTTCATTATTGAAATCAGCGTAAAATTTTCTTTAAGAATTACTCATAAAATCGCAATGTCGAAATTTTCTCGAAATTCGAAGTCGAATATCTCGAAAACTATTCTAGACAGAAACTTTTTGATTTCGATTTTGAAATCAGCGTAAAATTTCCTATAAGAATCCATTTTAAAATTTTAAAAAATCCATAATTTTGTGACAGCGACAGACAGACCGCCAGACATATAGAATTCAGTAACGAACTTTTTAAGTTCGTTGAATATTGACAACGGCTGATAGGCGTATACCGCGCGTCACATACGTTTTTCAACTTTTTCAGTATCAGTTCATCATTTTCACTTCTGCCAATTTACATACAGTTTTTACATTGCCTAAAAAGTAAATACGCAAATTGGCAGAAGTGTACCTTATCACGTATTTTTCATTAATTTTTGTTGACCTTTGATGACTTCTGCCAACCGTTTAGTCACCACCTACGTTTCTGCCAATTTTTTTCCTTTATTATATTTGCAAAAACAATGTAAATACCAATTTTCAGCTTTGTACCTTCTCACGTTTTTTCCTTAGAAATTTTCATATTTGATCCCCCGCCCACGCTTTCAGACATCAAACTAACTTCTGCCAATCGAGCTTTCCCTTAATTTAGAATAATACTAACATTTTAGGCATAAATTACCCTTGTACCTTATCACGTTGATTTTTCGTCGCTAGCTCTCCGTCTATTACCTATAAAGCTAATTTTCGTTTGTTCTCTTTCCAATAGGTTTATTTCTTAATTCACACGATTTACTCTTTACGTCTTATTTACAGTTTAAGCAATAAAACCGCCTAATTATGCAGTTCACGTAATATTTAAACAATTAGCTTTTCAACGCTAATAATCGCAATCTGGATTTTATTTCTGGATTTTATTACTGGGTTTAGTGTACAATATTTTTAAACCTAAATCAGTTTCTGGTCTCACTGTAGCTTCTGTAGCAACTTTTGACTGTCAAACACTGTAGTTCTCCGTAACACAAATTTATTCCTTTCATTTTAAATGATTTTTTCTCTACTTTATTGATGATGCCTTAGGTTTAACTCTTCTGATTTTCCTTTTAAACTTACCGAACGGTCTTGGGTGTTCTCTTCCGACTCCTTTCTACATCCTGCAACGTGTTCTTTTGTATTTACTTTTAGTCACTTTAGGTTTCTAAAATGTCCTTCCGCGTTTATCTTTAACTATTCTCCAAAACTTCCGTTTTTATGCATACTTATACTTAATTTTTTTTAATATTATTTGTGCTTTTTGTATATACATTTATTTCTTGAAATTCTCATTCCAACGTTTTGCTTAAACTTCTGGGACTCATGCACCAATTTTTTATTTTTGGTCACTGTTTTATTGTTTCTTCCACTAAGCTCCTAAACATTTTTATGTTTGTATGGTACATTGTAAATTATTATTATTTATTTTTTGTAATTATATTCTTAATTTTCCTAAAATATTTTTGAAACATCATTCTGCACTCATTTGTAATTTCCGTCTCATTTAAATTATTCTTTGAAGTTCTAGAATTTCTTTCTATTTTTATTTCTGGATTCTTACAATTATTAATTACGCTTTACCACAACATTTTTATAGTTCCTAATTCTCGTTCTATTAACTCATTTTTTAGCTCCACCACTTTTAGTTCCTGTAGCTTGAGATGCTTTGGCATGGCAGTTTATTTAAGCAACTAATACTAGTTGTAAGGGACTCGTTTTATAAGCGCAGTTATTTATTTTCACTTAACAATTATTTACAATATACACACACTATTTGTATTTTTTGTCTGTGAGTCGCTAAGTAATTAACATACTAATACTAATTATTTAACTTTACTAGCCAATCCAATTCTTTCGACCTCTTTTTTTGACATTAGTTGACCTATCTTAGGTCACCTCCTTACCACCTTGGGGAAAAATAAAAACCTTCTGATCTTCAGCTTTTAGTTGTAAAGTTCACAGATGATTGAGTTGTAGTGGGTTTTAAAGCCAAATAGAAATTGTTTAGCGCTCTGGGAGGTAAACACCTGCATGGTTGCCATCCTGGTAGAAAATCGTATTTTTGATAAACGACGAAATGCCAAAGATGGTTCTAAACCATCTAAAGATCATGTGTTTTTGCACAATAGTTCTAGAGATATTTGCGTATGATTGTTATCTTGTAAAAAAGCCGACTATCAGGATAGAAGAGGAAGCCAAGGGCCTATTAGGCTGCCTGTACATTCGCAACTGCCTGTTCCAGGTGAGCATTTGGTCTAGTGTCACTCAAAGGTATCTCCCGGTCAAAGATTCTAAACTTTGCTAGTTTATATCGCTAATAAAGTCCAGTTTCCATGGAGAGCGGGGCGGTTCTGCTTTTCTCAGCGTCTACTCATATTCTCCACGTGCTTCCAACCTTGTCCAATTCTTTTTAAATACCCTGGATTGTTATGGAAACCCACAGTAAGTTTGAAAGAAACACTATGTCGTCTGACATATTGAAACATTACCGTGAATGGCGTTGTCGGCATGTATAGAACGCAAAACTTCAACAACACCTGAGTCAGCACAAAGTTTTAGGGGACACTAGTTTGCAGACGCTACTCTAATAACTTCATGTCACTAAGTTTGATCTACAACATTTGGAGGTAGAGAAAAGCCGGAGCAACTGGAGCATCAGGGATAGACCTTGCAACCATCTTGAAGTCGAATCCGTTGTACCAAACCTTTATAAAAAACACATTAAGAAAATCTGCGGCGGTGGTGTACTTCTTTTCTACCAACCGAAGGAACTGGTGAGTAGTGGAGTGTCTGGGGCGAAATCTAAATTAATTTTTCAAAAGCAAGTAGAGTTCTTTAATTTCCGTCCTTAGACAGCAATATATTACCTGATTACCAGGATTGACAGGGTTAGTAATTGTAAAAAAACGGAAAAAGTTTAGATTTAAAAAGCATTACGACTGTTTTCTTGATCGTTTCTCGCGCACGTAAATACCTTGCACGGTTCCTAGAATCATCGAGACTGTTACAATATGATTTAAGATAAAATACTGTAACATTATCTGGTTTAACTTACATACCTTAAACATAAAATATTTAATTTAATCGCTCAAACGGGGTGCCATGAGACTATTCATTTCTTTGACATAGCTGTCAGCGGCTATTATATTAAGTCTTCTACATTAACAGTTAGATTATCTTACTTCCCCTTAAACTACAAAACTAATGTACATAAACATCTTTTAGAACTTAGATATAAATCATAATTTATACATTTATTTTACAGACACCATAAATAAATTTTTAAATTTGGCTTGTTTTAGAAGATTAAAAATGCCGTTTTAGTATTCAGATTGTAGAAGGCAAATAAAAAGAGCATTAAAAATGTGCTGCTTCACCTGTATTCAATATTAACTATACTCTATGCAATGCATTAATCCCCAGAAACCAAGCAAATAAATAATTAAAACTTACAAAAACATGTATGTAAGATAATAATCTGACAAATTCTTTGCTGATATCAGAGAAAAAATATTTATACTGTGTACCTCTGAGCATATCTGCACAAACATTAAGCGTAATGCCTGTTAGTGCTATTATAATACTACCACCACCAACAGTAAACTGGTCTCTAAAATAAATGTATAGTTAGCGCTGTTTTTCTGTTCTTCTTAGATTATCATATATGATAAAACTCTGTAAACTAAACATTGACTCAGCTAAAAAGCAAATTGACTTGTTTAATTATGGTTTAATGGAAACGATTTGATTTCACTGCAAATATACTGATAAGCGGGAAACGCTTTACAGAGAGTCCAGTTTAGGAATCAGTTGCTTTTACTGTTCAATATATTATTTGTCTAGAAACTCGTGCTCGTAAAAAAAGCTTAGAAAATATTTACCTTGCAAACATTGCCTGATGGTGTTATGTAGCTAACATCACATATTGGTTCTAACACGCAGCGACTCTTGAAGAATCTTTTCCCGGTTTTATCTAACATCCGTGTTCTTTAAAACCTACGAAACGTAGAATTTTCCTTGTTATAAAAACCTCTTATTTATAGTTATTAAATGATTCTATCCTCCAATTGTTATTTTGTGTGTATTTGTAGCACTTTTAAACAGTCTTGTGCCGTTTATTTTCTTCACTAATATTACGTTTGGAGATAAACGCAACAACCCAGCACAAGCCCGAAATTTAAATTTCTCTCTGAATACGTTGCTGATTTCATTTGAAACAATCGAACACCCTTTGTCCGTTTGATAACTCGATATTGCCGCCGAGCAAACTCTCTTAGCGAAATTTTTCGAGGATTCCGCCATTCACACTGGAGCTAATTTACTTTCGCCGTCCTCGGGGAGCCGAATTTACCCAGGGCGACAAAATAGTCTTTTTTGATAACCGAAACACAAATATTTGAGCCCCGTTACGTGCCTCGTTTCTGTATCAACAGTCGCAGCCGAGTTCAAGTTGGGCCGTTTTAGACGCTAGAAGTTATCTACCTACAAGTTTGCAGGCCTGGAAGTGGTTGCACTTCCCACTTCTCGGATATTAGATTTGTAAGCTCGTGAATCATTCTTTTCGCACGGCGACCATCAGTTATTTCCAAGGAAACTTTTCCTTCTTGTTTGAGAACACATTTTTCGCGGACCTAAGTGAATACTTCGAGTACACCATTCAGATCGTATTGATCTCCGACTTGGCGAGTTTGCCTCGTAAATGCACATGCAGTTTACACAGCTAATTTTGTTTAAGTTTGGCTTTAGCCAAGTAATGCTTTTGAATTCTGTTACTTAACAGACTTCTGTATACAGTAGTTAATTTTTTAAAATTAACTAGGGATAATACAGAGCTTTATCTGTTCATTGGATTTCAACTGATTGCAGTACTTAAGCAAACGAACTTGCTCCCATTAAATATTATTTTACTATTATCATATTCATCACCAATCATTAGTTGCACAAAGTTTTATGTATAATAAAGTAATATTGAAAAATACCCATAATTTTTACTTAATTTACAAAAATATTTTGTAAAACATATCTTTCCACAAAAACAAAATTTAATGTTCTGGTTGTTTAACTTGCACTGGTTATTAAAACCAAAAAATAAAGCACTTAAGTGATATGGAACATTGCGAAATAGAACTAGAAAAGACCAGCAGTTGGAAAATCTGCATAAAAAATGCAACGATAGAATAAAATAAACAAGATCGACCAGGAAAAATGATAGAGAGGAATAGGAATAAAAGAATAATGAGAGAAAATTAAATTTAGTTTAAAAGATGTGAAAACAATTAAAACACAACAAACACGTATGCAATTCTGAACCTTTTTTTTAAAACACCAAATTAGCTAAAGTTTATAAAACAACTAATTAACATTGTAGGAAATGATTTATAGTGTCTGAAAAGCGTAAGGTTTATTATAACACATCAAACAATTTAATTGAAAAATTTAGAATAAGCCATGTCAAGGCAAAATATGCACTATAAGAATAAACCGCTAATAATAAAACAAAAACACTATGCAGGAAATTCGTTTTATAGATCGTTAAGTAATGAAAATAGGCTTATTATAATTCAAAAACTAAACTCATACAAGTTATCAAGTGAATTGAAACCGAAGATGTGTAATATTTAGGACATCAAATCAATGCCAATTTGAATTTTAAGGTTTTATGCTTCATCCAATTTTTTCACGGACCAAATAAAGACAGTAATTCTGTTCTAATTATTTGCAGCTTCTGCAAATACAACTATTTAGTCTTACCCCCTGCTCAACTTTCGATCTCAGTACATAGTCTTTTGTATTTTTATCTACTAATTAAAAAAGGCAAGGGAAAAGATTTGGTTTTTAAAAGAGATAATTTCTAGTGCTTAAAGAGGAAAAAATTAATTTAATGAAAATTGTCACTTTCAAATATATAATGTTCAAAAAAATTGTTTGGGCTCCGTAGAGACCACTGGATTTATAATTATTCGCTATGTGGCCAAAAATATCTGGACATCCTTTCTAGAAGTGGATCTGGCTGTTTGTGTAACGAAACGTCATAGAAACAGAATTTTGAACGTGACATGATCATTGGGTACCATCGTTACTACAAAATAGGTAATGAAATATCGGCCTTGCTAAAACTGTAAATGGTGCCATTATAAAATCGAAACGTCTGGAATATGAAAAAGTCGCGAAACTAAGTGGTAGGCTGCATAAACTTAATGATCATAGCCATTAAACTCTGAAGAAAGTAGCGATAAAAATCGAATTTTCTTGAACTATCACTCGTAATTTTCAAGACACTTATAGCGTTGTCATTAGCACCAAGACTGCTGAAGGCTAAAAAATGTGGATACTCATGATCGTGTGGCCGACCCCAAGCCGAACATGAGAATGATCAATACCAAATATTGCTTTCAATGGTGCAAAGCTTACTGCTACTGGACTATGGAACAATTAAGTTCTGTGAAGTGGTGAATTTCGTTGCACGATCTAAAAATTCAATTGACGCATCTAGACGTAGCGAATGTCGGAAGAACGCTATTTATATGTACATCGTGTCAATTGTTAAGTTTGGTGGCAAAGGAATTATGGTTTGGGGCTGTTTCTTATAGTTCGGTCTGGGCTCTTAGTCCATGTAGCCGGAAGAATAAACGCTGAGATATGTCTTATTATTTTTGACAATTCTCCCTGGTACGTTTTTGTATTAACAAGATAACTGTTCTATCCACACAGCAAAGGTTATTTTGCCAATTTTAATAAAAAACTGAATTGCACCGTCAGCTCCGTATGTGCTTTATCTTGTTAAAAAAGTGAGAGAAAATTGCATGCTTATTGACAAATCAACGCGTAAAAAACCAAAAACAGTGCGTACACCCGAGAATATCGCTGTTGTTGCCGAGAGTGTGCGTAACTCGCCAGGAACATCAGTTCTCCGTCGTTCTCAACAATTGGACATTTCAGAGGCATCATTGAGACGAATTTTGCGTAAAGACCAATTGGTTCAGCAATTGAAGCCAACTGACCATCCAATGCGTTTTCGCTTCGCTTCATGGGCTTGGGATCGACTTGAAGAAAATGACGATTTTGGGCGAAAAATCATCTTTTCAGATGAAGCTTATTTCCATCTCGGCGGGTATGTCAACAAGCAAAATTGTTGCATTTGGGGCACAGAAAACCCGCACGTAATCGAAGAAAAGCCGATGCGCCCACAACGAGTTACTATTTGGTGCGGATTTTGGTCCAGAGGTACCATTGGGCCATTTTTCTTCGAAAATGAGCAAGGAGCGGCTGTTACAGTCTATAGTGAGCGTTATCGGGCCATGTTCAACGAATTTTTGTTCACAGAAATTGAAGAGGAATATATTGGCGACATTTGGTTTCAACAGGACGGGGCTCCGTGGCACACAGCCAACGTTACAATCGATCTTTTGCGCACTGTCTTCGAAAATCGCATTATCAGTCGAAAGTGTGATTTCGTTTGGCCGCCTCGGAGCTGCGATTTGACACCGTTGGACTATTATTTGTAGAGAGCCGTCAAAAATAAGTGTTACGCCGACAAACCAGAGACAATTGAGGCTTTGAAGGACAACATTCGTGCAACCATAGCTGAAATAGAGCTGCGTACAATCGAAAATGTACTCAAAAATTGGACCGATCGTATAGGCTACTCATGGCTAGCCAAGGCAGCCATATGAATGAAGTTATATTCCATTATTAACCGGAAGGATTGTACTTTCAAATTTAAAAAAAATTGGAAAAATATTCAGTAGTTTTTATTTATAGCATTTTAAAAAAGAAGTTATATGGCGAACCCTATATATAAGTATGTTTTTAAATCATTTTTTACCTTACTACAACAATTAATGTACACTTCTAAGTGTATATGAACAAACACCCTTATGATAGCACTAACATAATACAATTATAAAAATCAATAAATATTTTAAAACGGTTTCTGAAAAAACAGCTTCCAACAATATTATTGATAGCATTAAATTATTAGGAACATTTTTAAAAGCCTGAACTTCATATTGGTCATTATAATAAATGTTGAAGTTTAAGTTCGCATCATTTTTCTAAGTCCTTGGTCTAGCACTTTCTAGCAGCAATTAACAAACAAAAAAGGAAAAAGTTGTCATTTGCAACAAAATAAAATATAAAGCTGTAAAATCTATCCAAGTTTTCAAAATTTGATTAGAACGATCTTCGTTGAATGAGAATGTCTAGTATAGTATTTTTTAAAAAACTAATTGGTGTTTTCCCTTAATCAAGATTATAGACTATTCAAAAGTGTTGTGGAATATTCATTAACTCCTTTTTGGACAATTAACTAGTAAATACTTTTAATGTTGCTATCGCTCTTTTATTAACTAAAAGCGTCTTCCTTTTTGGGGCTATGTAATGGTGTCTAGTCTACTGGTTGTGTTATGTTTTTGACTTCGATGTAGTTTGGAATACTTGCTTCTTATTCTTACTACTAATGCTTTGCTAAAGTTTAGGTTCGAATGTGTATTTGCTTTTAGTTGTGCAAGTTTAGGATCCACATTGTAATAAACTTTTTTCACTAATTTTCGTTTGGTAGTTTGTCAAAATCACATTACCAAGGTGAAAAATTAAAGAATATATAAATATATTTCATGGCTTCAACCACAAGTTGAACAATGTTTGGGGTTACACGGAAAACAATCAATAATAAAGATTGTTTCTTATTTTTATAAGTCATTTTGTAATTATATAATTACAGTTTTAATCAGTTTAAATAATATTTACTTTATTAAAAAATTATTTTATAAAAAATATAATTTAAAAAATTACAGAGAAGTACCAAGTAAATTTTAAAGTTTTATATCCTTTCCATTAATAGAGAATGCATATAATTAAACAGTCAGAAGAACATAATCCAGATATATCTGATATACTTTTCTTAAATTGATTAATTTCAATAAACCATTTATGTATAAAAGATACCAAATACTTTTGAATAAAAGGTCCAAAGCACCAATTACAAATAATGGGTTGCGATATAAGTCATTACCGTTTATTTTAAATTTGAATTTTGTCACCTAAAAAGAATATTTATGCAAATACCATATAAAATTTTCCTACACAAATGAGTGCTTATGGATTTTAGGATTTATTTAATTTTTGTTATATTTTAGGTTATTAAAATGGAATATGAAGTTGAAAAAATAAGCTCGACAGTGGTTTCACGCTTCAAAACGGTAATTTCAACCTTAAGGATGTAGCACGTTTTGGTCACCCTGTTGGATTTGATGAAGGTCGATTGACCCTGCTTTTCTAATAAAATTTGAGTCAGTATATTAGAAGATTAGCTAAGCAACTGACTTTTGATCAAAAGACTGCCGTAAATATTTTCATTTAATAGATAACGTTCAAAAACTCAGCGCATGGGTTCCATACGTTTTGAACAACAACAAATTTCAACGTTTTACTATTTCCGCCGGTTTACCTGTTTGCCACAGGGCTAATTATGGCTGCAAGAAAAATTTCATTATTACACCTTTACGGACGACAAAAAATAATGCTTTTATTTTAGTAAAGTAGCGTAAAGAATAGTTCAGTCTCAATGAACAAGCAACACCGAAACCAAAATAAAGACTTTATTCTCGGAAGATGGTATGTGGTTGGTGTAATTGGAAAGCCACTATTCACTATAAACTTTTTAGAATAACGAGGCAACTAATGCAGATCTTTATGTTCAACAAATGCATCAACTTAAAGAAGCGGTTCGTCAAAAACGACCTGATCGACGTTATGGCAACCTTTTGCAATACGACTGTAATCGTCCTCACATAGCCAATATGAGAAAAGTCGCCATCCAAGCACTCAATGGGCAAATCCTGCTGCATCCGCCTGATTTTTCGGCCTTGGCTCTATCGAATTTCCATCTTGTCCGATAGATCTCCAACAATTTGCGCGACGTTTCTTGTAATAATGACGTGGAATTGAAAACCTGGTTGGACGAATTCTTCGAATCAAGATCAGATTTTTATCGCCGAGACATTGAAAAATTTGTTGGACGTTAAGAAAAAATAAATAACAATGCAGAACATATTATTATATAAATATTATATAAACTGTTGTAGCTAAAAATAATGGTTTTTTAAATTTTAATAAAAACGACAATGACTTATTTCTCAACCCAATACATAAAGCAAATTGCAAAATAGTTTTATAACTAACACCAAGGAAAAAACAAACTCATTTGAACCAGACTATATTTTGCTAACGATGCTTTACATAATGTTAAGATTTGGCAAATATACATTATAAATAAACAAAAAACCTTTTAAGCTTATGTTGTACAAAAATTTTTCTCTGAACTAATCCTTTTAGCCAAACAGGAGGTGGCCGTATAAAGGATTAGTTGCACAAATGTTAGTCATGCTGAAACTCTAACTGAAAACATGTTGCAGTATTTCTTTCCTTGTCGCCTATCGACTGATTTCAATTTGCGGTATTATATGCATTAACCTTTCTCATTATAACGGGTTAACTAATAAAAAAAATATTAATACGTCATTAAACATTACTACTTTCCAACATCCAACATCAGGAAATCTTTGATGCGCAATGCTCCAACACTCTAAAGTCGACAGGTGTCACTCAGAAACGAGTCTTGATTATCGTTAAAAACATTTTTAGATATGCATTTAAAGATAACATCCTGAAAGTGCAAGATCTAAACTGTGGAAAAAACGTAGTACAGCGTTTTATTTCATTTTTTTAATAGTTTGCGAGGCGCTAAGTAGCTGTATTATTCACCATTTTGCTTTTAAATATATTACACGCGCTGCGCAAATTCTAAAAATTAAGAATTAATAAATAAATTTGTAATTCTTTTATTATATATTTTATTATAATATACTATGTTTTGCCGATTTTTCTCACAAACGACAGATTGTGTAGTTACAAACTTTAAACTAACAAATAGATTTAATGCTCTTATAATTAAGAAAACTAAGATAGGTAAACGTGTTACACAAAATAATAAACCAGCATGATTATACAGTACATTTACTTATTCTTTATCTTATCAAGATGATAAAGATATCTCAAAAATATATATGTTTTTTTCAGATACAGAACATTTGGCAACATATTCCTTAGTTACATATTTTTCCTAATCTATTATAAATTTGTTACATTCAATTAGCATAAAATTATAACATACAAGTGTATGCATCCATAACGAGTAAACAAGAGAATAATAATAATAACAATAATGTGAGGCTCTGACACCCGCTCACATGTGTTTGCCTTCTCTGCCCGCCCATCGTGGCAAGCATCACACTTTAAACAACCTCTATTATTATGGCCTGTTCGAAGTGAACGCAGATATTTTTAGTCACTGGCTACCCGCCAGGCCTCAGAGAGCCCTTAGAAATGGACCTGGATTTATCCGCACCGCGGCTCAGTACCTCAAACGCGCGGCCACGCTGGCGCTCAACAAACAAGAGAATGAAATTTCAAAATTCTACAAAGTATATTAAAGATACGTTAAAAATCACAAAACGCTACAAAATAACACTGATTGGAGGCGATTTCAATGGCAAATTGGATCATCAAGCAACATTAAGCATTATTGGATGGTTGAGGTGAGTAGTAGGGACCTTTAGGTAAATGTCTAATTTAAATTTGTTAGGAGGAATAACTACTAGACTAGACTCGAGTCACTTAAAGAAAGACTTTAGAAAGCATTTAAAAATCGCCCTTGGATGGGCATCAAAATAAAATTGGACGCAATCAGATATATTTTATTCTCATTAACCGCCTTTTTCGTAACTGAAAAAAAGTTAAAGCATACTGTTGAGGATATTAAATTCAACCACAAATGCATATGTCCTACAATAATCATGTAACTAATACTGTAAGTGAATGTTGTAAAACTGAGCAGTAGCAAACAAACAAGCATAAGTTTAAAGAAAACTCTCTAAAGAATTGAACTGGGAAATATATAAAATAAATTTAACAACATTTTAAACCGATTGTATTGATAATAACTAGACTATAATTAAATCATGTATCTTAAACAAAACTAAATTGATGGTAAAAAAGAAAAAATCGCTTAAAGAAAGACCTGAGAAATCATAAATGTAAAAATACAAAAAAATAAGTACAAGAATAAATACTTAGACCCTTATCATACTGCTCTAAGTAAGATTAAGAATGCAAAAGACAAATAATAACGTAAATTTTAAGAACTTTGGAAAAAGTATGATAAATGTATCTACATAAAAACTAAAACTAGCTGCAGAAATCAATCAATAAATATGAGTTTATTAAAGGACTTTATTAAAAATATACTCAGTGACGTGAAAGAACGCTGTTAAAAATGAGAAAATTATATTTAATCACTTTTTGATGATGCTTCTGATGAACCCATATCTTCTTGATCATAAACTAAATAATAGCTTAATTATTTTAAAACGAAAGTTGAGAAACCTACAAAGCAAAGCCAAAGACTTTCGGAACAGGAAAAACTCTAGATGAACTATTCAGTTTCTCTGGTGAATAAAATGCAAATTTAATAACAACTATATGTAATAAAATATATCAAATTAACAAAATTCCCAAACAATTGTTACAATTTCAGTTTATTATCTACTGGAGAAAGGTGTAACCAACAAGTGCAGCAAATTTAGGCTTGTCAGTCTAACAAATCATATGTATTGCACTTCAAAAGATCGGAAAACGAGAAATACAGTTTTCATAGTGATCTGGGAACGCAAGAGATATTATTTTGTATGGGAGTTCTCTGAATTATTTGAATATCTAGAAACATTAGGCCTGGATGACTATTACATTAAGTTAATGAAAAATTTGTATTTAAGCCTAAATGCCAGTGTTAAGGTAGAGAATAATTCTTCTTCTTCTTGCGGTTCCTATCCGTTCCGGATGTTGGCAACCATTTGGGCTATTATAATTTTGTTGACTGCTGTCTTGAATAACTGTGATGTGGTCATAGAAAACCATGTTCACAGGTTTTGAAGCCATGATATCCTTCTTCTACCCGGACCTCTTTTGCCTTGTACTTTTCCCTGCAGTATAACTTGAAGTAGTTGGAATCTGTTTTCGTTCCGCATAATGTGTCCTAGGTACTGGAGCTTTCTTGTTTTTATTGTAGTCAGTATTTCTTTTTATTTTTTCATTCTTTGCAGAATTTCGTCATTCCTGACTCTCTCTATCCATGACACTCTTAACATTCTGCGATAGAGCCACATTTCAAATGCCTCCAGCCTTTTTTCTGTTGTTTTTGTCGGGGTCCATGACTCTACTCCATAAAGAAGGATAGGAAGAAGCATCTCAAAATCTCATCTTTGAATTAATTGTTAAATTGTGGCTTTTAAGATGGTACTCATTTTGTTGAACACGGCTCTAGCCTTTTCAATGCGGATCTTTATTTCATGGAGTTATCCCACTGGTCATTAATGGTGCTACCAAGGAATATTTTTCCACTTGTTCTATAGGTATATGGTTTATCATGAGTTGACATCTGGGGATATTATTTTTACTGATGATCATTAATTTCGTTTTGTTTATATTGATGTCTATGCCCTGTCTCTGACTACATTCTGTTACTCTGTTTAATAGTACTTGTAAGTCCTCTAACTTTTCAGCAAAAATGTCTATGTCGTCTGCGTACCTGATGTTTTTAATCTTTTCCATTTAAGAGAATCCTATATTTGTGTTTTTCGCTTCTGAAGATGTATTCTGAATAAAGGTTGAACAATAGCGGAGACAGTACACAGCCCTGTCTCACCCTCTCTGGATTTTTAGATCTTCGATGTTTTCTTCTAATTTCATTGATGCCGTCTGATTCAATATAGGTTTATAATTTTTAGATCTTTTCGTCTAGTCCTATGTTTTTAAAATATCTATCATCTTTTGATGTTGGACTCTATCAAAAGCTTTTGAAAGTCTAGGCAATATACATCGCAGTTTACATCCCTGCAATTGAATTAATACTTGAATCTAAATAGGGCTTCGCGTGTTCCGACTGCGTTCCTGAATCCAAACTGTGTAGGTGCTATTTGTTCTTCCATTTTGTATATTCTAAATTATTTTTAGAAATGATTTTAATAGGTGGCTCATGAGGCTTATTGTTCTATACTCGTTGCACTTCTTAGCTCCTGGCTTTTTAGGTAGTAGAATAATAGAAATTCATTTTAAAAGAGGTGTCAGAATTTTTTTCTCTTACCAATAATAATCAATTTATATTCTAAAGAGATTTTTAATTAAATTCTAAATGGTAGAACAAAATGAATAAAAGTTGATTGAATCAATAAACAGACCTCTTAGTCAAAAAACTGTTTTAGACAGTCACAGATCCCAAAATATTTCAGGTACTACCGTAAAATCAACGTTAAAAACTGAAACGTAAGAGGAAAAAAATTAAAAACAATTTATACATGCGAAGAAAGTATCCAAATAACAAAAACTTATTAAATCTTAGATCTAAAATGTATAGCGTAGTCACTCATTAAAAAAACATACCTTTGGATACAACCCAAATGAAATAAACTTGTTGATGTTAGATTAGATGGCTATTGCTATGGAACAACTCTCGCAACTCACTGATAATCTAGCTGTGCTTATTCAAAGTTTAATAACTATTTTCACAGTCAAAACTATTTTGATTGAAGTGATATAAATTGAAAGACTGTGTTAGAGCAATTTATAAGTAGAGCATGCGCAAGTTAACTACTGCCATGAGAAATATCTGCTCTAGACATATTAGCTCTGCTGGACTGCTGCTACTACAGTTAGGTAAAATGTTGCGAAAAGTTTTACTCTATCCCTTACAATACCATTTATTGGATTGTATCTAGATACTACGAAAATTTTAATTAGTAACACATTTGATAACTTTCTACTTCAATTTGTTTTGTACTTTTTGTGTATATACTCCCTACCTTTTACGTCAACTTTTACATTTATTAATGAAGAGTAAAATGATTTCAATTATGTAGTTACAACTGATATAACGCACCAACTCTAATTATTGATGAATTTTGTAGTCATTGATTTCGTATGTTCATTGACCTATTTCATAGTAACTCAAAAATTTTAAAGTAATTTTTAAAAATTGAAAAACTGATCTTTAGTGTATTCTTTGTTTTTCAAAGTTATCTTACAAAGAAAGTGTTGCTATTGAGTTCCCTTGATTTTAGATATTTATCAAAAACTACTTTTTCTTTTTCAAATTTTTTTAATGCAATAATTATTTATTGTATTCCAAATTATAACAAATTATAACATTTTGATCTCCTACTCGAATAAAAAACACCAATAGCCATAAATGTGATATATTGTTTAAACGCAAGTGAATTATTTTATAACTACTATTACAAGAGAGATATCGGGACGCAGTTTTCGAAATTATTTAATTACATTCAATTATACTAAAACCACATTATTGGTGCGAGCGCACAATGATACCGGGTGCACCAAAAACGCGTTCCAAAAAACATCCTGAAATTATTTCCTCTGGCGAGCCGCTCGCAGATGAGGATCCCTCTGGGAGTCGTCATGAATTTATAGGCCCTTTTGTGAAGTTTATCTCTGCAAATTTAAAAAACCTCGACGAACGTTTAAAGGCTTTATGCGGGTTGAAAGAAAATTTTTTTTGCAGGTATCGACGTGCCGTAAGAACCAAGTTGTAGAACAATAAAGTGGCTTCAAAAAACGTTTAATAACCCGTGTCCTTATTTTCTTCCTTCCTGTCCAAAAACGGTCCCAAATTTGGAAAAAATTACTTTTTCACTTATATCTCCGAAACTGCAAGAGATAAAAAGACGACTCCTTTACCAAGTTGTGGAGCCTAAAATGGGGCATTTCATGTATAAGACTTTTTCATGCATGTTGTACGAGGGGATGCAAATTTGACATTTCAGGAACCGGAAGCGATACAAATTTTTTTCCTGCTCTAAAATTGAAAGCCGGTCTTAAAGCATATGTATATTGAAAATCACAATTCTACGATTATTCCTTCGGTCAGTATTCGCGAGTTAATTTCGGCCTTCCTGCCAAAACCGCCGTTCTAGTAGACAGAAGAGAAATTTGGACGGTGTCCGCGATAACTTTGTTTGCGCGTCACCTCATTCCGTTTCGCTCTGATACGTTGATGAAATATGCGTTGACGTTATATGTTGACGTCACAAAAATATAGCAAAAATCGTTCGTGCCTTTCCGTGCCGACCCGAGCGCCTCCGAAGGACAAATTTCGGCCCGCCGGCAGGCGCAGCCGATTATTATATTTCCGAAACCGCAAGCGATAGAAAATTTCTTTTGAAAGCGAGCAATAAAGCACTCGTGTGCCAAAAATCACGTTGCTACGATTATTCGTTCCGTCAGTATTCGTGAATCAAATTCCGCCTGGCCCGGGACGCGGCGGGCCCTGCCGCGGCGGCCGCCTGCCGAAGTCCGCGGGGAAGCAATTAACGTTTTGTAAATGCATCTTGTCTTCACCGATAATACGAATTTAACTTTGTAAATATATATAATAAGTTTTCGAAAATAAAGAGATAAAATTATAATAAATTAAATTTTTACTTGGCGACTTTTTAGTCTATAATTTTTTGTGTGGTTGGTAAATAATATTTTTTTAAAGCATAATTATATGCGGTTGGTAAATAAAAATTAAAAATGACATCTGCAACGTCAGACCACATTTACACTTCAAAATTTTTCTTGTCAGAAACACTGGTGAAAACATTATAACTTTTTAACCTTTGAGCGCCCGATGATGACACTTAGTTTTTCGGATTCTACTCTTCAATCTGAGTCGAATGACACTAGTCTGATGTCTCTACGATGTATGCACCAAAAGTTTAACGATATACAATAAATACTAGTTAACTAGTTAATAATGTTAAACTGTTATACAGATCATATAGAGCAGAATAATATCTCCGTTTTCAATTGAGCGTTGCGCGCAATGCAATGCTAGACGGCGCATGGGTCGTACATCTTTGAGCAGCACAAATGTTGTTTTAGTTCTTATCATGAGAAAAGGAAAAGAAATTCTAAACATAGTTAAAATAAAAATATTGTTCGCGGCAGTCTCCAATTACTTTTATTTGGATTTTAAATTAGATCCGACCGTCTTTTGGCTCCCTCCTGTATGCGCGCATTAGTTTTGATTTGAGTCAGCGGCGGACAATTTTGCGCGCGTGCGCGGTGCGCGATATATAAAACGGAAGACCTTCGGCTCTGCTTGATCCCTCCAGCTTCTACGAGTCGTTGAACGAATCACCGAGGGATACAACAAGAAGGAGGTCACCGGTGCAGTATTCCTCGACGTGGCTAAGGCTTTTGACAAAAGGTGGCACAATGGGTTAATATTCAAGATCCATCCCGCTGCCGATTACACAACTGATCCGATCCTTTCTGACGGGCCGGCGGTTTAGAATTAAAATTGGACACGTGAGGTCAACCAAGAGGCAACTAAGAGCAGAAGTTTCTCAAGGATCTTTACTATCCCCAACCCTGTTTAACATATACGTCAGGGATATGCCTACAACACCTACGACAACACTAGCTCAGTACGCGGATGACACGACGATAATAGCTAGCTCGCTCAGAACGCACCTGGCAATAAAAAGACTACAGGAAGAAATCAACGATCTGGAAGACTGGTTTGATCGCTGGAAGATCAAAATTAATCTAGGGAAGAGCACCGCAGTACTTTTCACGAAAAGGAAGCGACGAGAGAACCTGAGGCAAATCACCATTTTCGGGCGCTACATTCCCTGGAAAAATGAAGTGAAATATCCCGGCGTAACCATGGATGCCAAGCTAACTTGGAGCGCACACATAGAAGAAGTTTCCACTAAAGCAGCGAAAGCGGCACTGGGGCCACTGTATTACCCGGGGAGCAAGCTACTTCCAGAGAACAAACTAAGGGTTTATTAAACCTATGATAACATACGCAGCACCGGTCTAGGGATATGCTGCCATAAACCACTTACAAAAATTACAGGTTATACAAAACCGAATATTGAGATCCATCTTTGTCGCTCCATGGTTCGTCAGAAACACAATCCTACATAAAGATGCCAAACTTCCTACAATAAAAGAGTTCATCTAAAAAACGGCGACTAAACTATATGAAAACGTCAGAGGCCACCCGAACCCAGCGGTTGGAACAATAGGGAATTACAATCCGAAATGCGCTGTCGTCACAAGCGCCCTAAACAGGTGATTCTTTTGTAAGCAAAACGAAGCGACCTATACGGCCCACACATTAACCCCCAAAAGGTCTCCAGACAGCGAAGAAGTGGTTAAGGGTCAGAACCCAGTGACCTCAAAATAGAGAAGAGATTAGTGCCAGTGGCTCTGCCTGGATTTTCGCTCGCTTCGTTTTGAATTTGAATTGCAATGGTTTAGAAAGCGAGCGACCGGGTTTAAATTTTCCGTGGCCGAGAGCGTTTTGACCGAGATTTTGCGGGCGTGTTTAATTGGCGGCAGAAGTTTCCATTTCCGCGTGGCCATTTTGTTAAGGAGGATTTTGTGACAGAATTCGATATTTTGCCGTTCAGATTAACCTCTTCCCGGTAAGAAAACTCGGTCTGATTTCCTTTGTATCTGACCCGGCTAGGAACCAAGAAGGAAACTTGTTGCACCAGGAAAGACGCTTCCGATCGGCTCCGATGTGAAGATTTTTACTCACACCCTTATTTTCTCTTTCTGGATCCTCCAGGATTACAGCACAGGAAACCGATTTATGTTTCCAAAAAGGAAAGTGTTTCAGCTTTGGCTTTTGTTTGAAATTCCTTTGCTTAAATTTAAAATTACGATACAGTCAAATAGTATAACTGTAGTTTCATTAAATTGTTTAGATCTGCAACGTCAAAAATACAAATATCCAACCTTCTTAGACGAAATGGTACCTAAAGAAGAAGACTGAGGTAAACACCGTGTATTTATGTTGGAGACTTATTTTTAAAATGACGCGCAGCGACTATTCTGTAGAAATTTTGAAGTAGATCGTGACGAAAAGGTTTCGACACAATTTTCGACAAACTGGTTCAGTATTAAAACAGAATCCACTCGGTAGATCTTATAGCGTTCGGATACTCAAGAATATTGTACTGCCATCTCATGTTCTATCAATATAAACTAATGGTGGTTTAAGAAGTTAAAAAATTTGACTGGTACGCCTGGTAAACTTCTTACGAGGACATGTTTCAGCTGTAAATGTTCCAGCTAATCCTATTGTGCTCAGTAGTGATGAAGCTGATTTTTGTTTATGGAACTGTTTTGCGGCCGAAAAAATGGACTGTATAGGTAATTTTAAATTTGAAACAAAAGGAACTTGAAACAAAGTTAAAGCTAAAAACACTAACCTGTGGAAACAGCGCTTTCCCGCAGATATCGGTTCCTTGCTGTTGGTCCTGAGGCTTCCAGGAAAAGGATATAAGGGCAGGTAAAATATAGGACGTTACCCCAATCTTCATAGCGGAGCCGAACGGTAGTGTCTTTCCTGGTATAAAGGTTTCTTCGTCGTTCCTTACCGAGTCAAAGCAAAGAAAATGGACCGAGTTTTAACGGCAAAATTTCAACCCCGAAATGCAATCTGGTTGGCAAAATATCGAATTTTGCCTCAAAATTAGCTTTAACAAAGGCACCGCAGAAATGAAAACTTCTGCTGCCAATTAAACACGTTGGCGAACTCTCGGTTAAAATCCTCTCGTCTTACGGAAAATTTAAACTATCACAAACTAAATTCAAAAGGAACAACGCCTGCAAGAACATAGCAAAAGGCCAAGCCCGAACGCAAATGCAGATTCTTTCACTGTAGACATTAAAGAGCAGCGGCGACAATATACATCCTTATCTCTTCGTATTTCAATTTTCTGTGAGATCTCATTATCCACTTTGATGTTAGTTTTTTGGTTCCAATATAGGTTAAGGATGATTCGTAGGTCTTTATCATCAATGCCTTTATCTTCTAGTATGTCTTTAAGTTTATCATGTCGCACTCTGTCGGAGGCCTTCTCAAAGTCTATGAAGCAGGCGTATACTTCTTGATTGACGTCTATGCATCTTTGTGTGGTCACATTTAAGGCAAAGAGTGCTTCCCCGGTGCCTAGTCCTCTTCTGAACCCCATCTGCGTTTCGTTTATGTCAGCGTCTAATTTTTGATAGATTCGATTATGTATAACTCGAATAAATATCTTTAGTAGATGGCTCATCAATGATATTGTTCTGTGGTCCAAGCATTCTTTTGCGTTTCGTGTTTTGGGGATCGTGATAAATGTGGATAAAAGCCAGTCGTGCGGTATGATTCCCGTATTGTATATCGTATTGAATGGATGTAGTACTATCTTTAGAGAATTATCGTTTAGAAGCTTCAATAGGTCTATGGGGATTTCATCGGATCCATTTGATTTTTCTCTCTTGGAGATTTTGATTGCGTGTTCTACTTCGTCTTCTAAGATTTCAGGTACGATTTCATTTTTTGTGTGACAGGACGTTTTTCTTTCATCTTCAAATAATTCTTCAATGTATTCGATCCATCTTTTTAGTTTATCTTTTAGGTCTGTAATGACCCTTCCATTCTTGTCTTTAAGTAAGTCCACTTGGTATCTCTTTGGGTTCCTGTTATCTGTTTTACTGTTTTATACATATTGAAGGAATCGTAAATTTTTCATATTTCTCCATTTCTTGACATTGTTCTTTTAACCAATGCATCTTTTGCTTCCTTAATATTCCTTTTTATAGTTTTATTGATTTCTTTATATTGTTCTGCCAAAAATTGAAACAGCCAATAATATTTTGAACTCATGAGATTAAGCAATTGATTATTCTATATACATTTATTAACAGATACACATTATTAATATATATTAATTTATTTGCATTGTAGCACTTTAATACGTTAAATATTATTTTTTATAATCTTTAATTTTCATTTGCCGTAATTTGCCGTATGTTCAATCGTTAATTTTAATTTAAGTTGCGACTAAACAAAATAATTAGAAAGGGTTGATAGGATCATAAATAGAAAATATAAGTAGAAAAAAAATAAAAAAAGTAAGAAAAACTAAAACACAGGTAGAGCAAGAGTAGACAAAATAGAACCAGAAATAATTAGATACCCAGGAGAAGAAAGCATAGAAAAAGCTCTGAAAAATATTACATATAAATATATTTATTTGTTTTCTTTTTTTGTATATATGTATATATATATATATATATATATATATATATATATATATATAGAAAGAAGGAAAACAAATAAAATGCAAAATATGCCTATCAACGACAAGCTTTAAGATTTATACAGAACAAGTAAGACAATTCGTTGACGATGAGATTGAAGAACTAGCAGCATTTATGTCGAAAAGACAGACAACTAATAATATTTTCATTGTAAGAAATCTAATATAGAGAAGTTTAGAGAATGGGGAAGAATATATTCTGGCGTTTATAAACCCGAGAGCAGCGTTCGACTCAATAAAAGGAGAAGTGGTACTTAATAAAACGAATATTTCAAAAACGTCCATACAAATAGTACGAAGTATTTACAAAAAGAGTAAGAAAAAGTTTCGATAGCAAGAGCAAGATTAGAATAATTTCTCGGAAAATGGAAGATAGCCTCAACCGCCTCCTATTTATAATATCAATAAACAAACTGATTAAAAACACTAGAAAAAGAAGAAAAAACTCCTTGTAACAGTGGGATACCAAAGTCTAAAATCGATAAGAATAGACACACTGCTAGTAGACGCAGACGACATTGTGGTAATAGCGGACTTAAAATTAAATATGCAGAAACTAACAAACATATCGACGAAAGAATTTGAATTGATAAAATTGGAAATAAATACATTAAAGTAAATAATGTAATAATGATAATAAATTAATAAATTAAATAAAACAACAATAAAAGACTCGAGGAAGTGACAACCTATGTATACTTAAGATGTGTTATAAATAATGATGGAAAATAACAAACAAAGCGAGAAAATCAACTAAACTCTACTATGCACTTGTCGGGACTCAAAGTACTTCCACGAAGCAAAAGAATTAGCCTAATATCGGAACGCAAAGTGTTTACGAAAAGCGAACAAATTAACGAAATGCGGATCCGAGAAGCATCTCCAGAAACCAGCAATTGGGGGTGTAAGCCTGCCCAATCACGCGATTTTTTCTAGGAGGAGCCACACCCCACGCGCAATCCCTAGAAGATAATAGCGTGCCTCACGCCAGTCCAAGACAATTCGCTGCCGCTACTCGAAAGCTTTCGAAGTGGCCTTGCCGCTGTCTAAAAGCCTTGGCCCTCATCGAACCGTGCTTGTCGCTAAGCATAGGATCTTGCCGAATAGTGAACCACCTCTGACAACTACGTGACCGTGGTCTATGGCCCTCAGGAGGACCATCACCAACATCGTCCAATCGACACCTCTGAAAAAGTACTATCGGAACCAGTGGCGAGCCTACCGCCAAAGACACCGGTACCAGAGCTGCTGTCCCCGCTGCTACCGACTCCCCAAAAAAGACCTGCCGAGGAACACCAGAAGAGACCCGCCGAGGGACGCCGGGCACGGCTCCTGACAGAGCTGTTCGCACGTTCTGCGAATACTATTTGGGTCACCACCGGATCGCAAGAACCAACTCCACGGACACGACCCAACTGCTGACCGGGACCTCAACACTTTGGTGACTATGCGTGCCCACACTATAAATATCACACTAGAAAAAACGAAGTTGAAACAAGAAGCAATATTAAGAATCCATAATGCCCTAACCAACCAAACATTGTTCTACACAAGTGAAAACTGAACTTTACAGAAGAACACGTAGAAAAGATCGATGCACTGGAAACACCTAAAAGAATTTCGGGAAAAAGAAAATAGAATAGAATTACTAACAAAAACAATAAGAAATATGCCTATACAAGAACCAATAATGAGCAACATGCAAAGAAGACAACTAAATTGGTTCGGTCCTAGGACTAGGAAGAACTAGGATAAACCCCAACAAATGGACTAGTGGGATTTAAAAAGCAAAAAAGAAAATTATGAGGAAAACAGAAAAGGAAAGCCAAGAAAAACTTTTCTCATTAAGTGTAATCCGTTCTTCAAAATAGTACTCCAGCATTGTCGACCTATGCATAAAAAACAATTTTGATCGTGACACTTTCAGTTAGAATATCTTCGGGTAAAAATTATGGATTGAAATAACAGATCCATATTTCATTAATAAATTAAAAGGCCAACAGGGAACCGTTGCAAATGTGATTATAATAGTTACACTAACTCATTGCAAAATTTCAAGAAGATCAAATCTACAGTTTGGTAAAGAACTCTTTCCATGAAAGCTTGCTAATTTTCAAAGTTCTCTTATGTTAGTTTCTTAAATTTTCGAAACCATTTTATTGCATATTGGTCACTTTAATGCACATTACAGTATGTAATATACGAAAAACTGTTGCTAATTTGGAGTGAAGCTGTTCTACTTCATTCTATTTCTCTTTCAATAATAGGATAGAATATAATTTATCATATAAAATATACATTTTTGGTATTAAGTATAATAATAGTCATTAATAACATTTATTGAATAAAGCAAATATTTAAGTAAATTTTTAGTTTGAAAATTACAAAATATAAATATCTAATACTAAGTCTTTGACGCCTCAACTAACATAACAAATTTCCAAAATTTGTTATACATATAAAAATAAATAAATAGGTTACCACGTTAAGAATAAAAGTTTATTTATTTATTTTTACCTTTAACAACCATTATTTGTAAAGTTAATTTTGGAAAGCAGAATATAAACTAAACAAAGTAATAAATGTAAGTATTTGAATAAAATATATAACTGCAAAATATACGAGAGCAATTTGAAAAGAAAATTTCGTTTGGTTATTACTAATAGATAAGCGCAGATACAAAAACTTTATTATATTTACAAAAAACTGTAACAGTACATTACTTTTTGACATAATCGCCATGCACATTGAGGTACGTGTCATAACGTCTTACGCTATAACGATATTTTGAATTGCAGTATCAGTGTTAAAGCGGTACGATACAAGGCAATGTTTTATGTGCCTAGCAGACCTTCTTCTTAATTTTCTACACAAGTTGTTCGCTGACTATAGATGGGAGACGACATCTTGCCTTATATGTGACATCCTTGACACACGACACCTTCGCTCATCACGCTTGGTCCATAAACATTACATAGTTTGCAATGAATCGCAGCTGCCAAGAATGTTTTTGAATACAGAAATTATATTTATTACTGCACGGACTTCACATTTGGCGGCGCTCATTTTCAGTTGATCTAGCGGACGAGTAATTGAAAAACAATCTTCTTCTTTTACTCAGCAATGTTTACCGAACAACTGAGTACAGCGTACAACATACTGCGAATAAACAAACGGGTGTTTCCTTCTGAATTGCCTTCATAATACAAATTACTAAAAAACATTACTTACCTATTCTGCAATTTTTAACATTTAACATATTTGTTTTATTTACTTTTCACTGTGTTTATACTTATAAGGAAAAATATTCAAGTTTTGATTTAGAAGCTTTCTGTCGGATAACACAATAATATCTGATACTGCTATAAGTAGTGCTGCACTGGTGGTGTTGCTATAAAATTAGTAATAACAGATCCTAAAAAATTCGAATGGACTATAATAAAAATGTTATGAGCTATCAAATCTCTTTGAAACCAGAAATGATTTTAAAGGCTCTCACTTCAGTTCAATTGGTAGCAAAACCTTAAATTTACAGGGTGTGTTTTTAATTAAATGTGTTTAAATGCAGTGAATTAATATTTTATACAAAAATGATTATTTTACATTATTATATTTTATGTTACATCATATAACCGTTGAACGAACTAAAATAACAATTGAGTTATTGTATGAGTGAAAGTGTGATTAAAGTTATAACTGACTATTTCAAATATTTCTGTTTAGAATGCCTAAACGTTGTTTAAAAATTAGAAATTATTAAGTGTTTTATTTAGGAACAAGAAAATTAAAAATCTTTACACTATTTTTAAATTTCTCTTTATTATTTGTTTATAACTTAAAGGGAAAAGAGCGATATACATATATGTATTTGCAGTAACGGAAATAAAGAGAAAATGAAAAACTAGAGGGAGAGTATTTAATAATATACAAAAAGGAGAAAGAAACAGGTATAAACCAACGGGAGTAGGATGAATTATACATAAGAAAAAATATCAAAGTGTGTGATAATGAAAATATAAATCGAAAAAAATAAAGAAGCTAAAATTTAAATAAAATCAGAATATTAATATTATATAATTATAATAATATACGGACCAAACAAGTGTAAAGCAAAAAGAGAAATAAAAAAATTCTAAAACTAACTACAAACGGAGGTTGAAGAAAAGAAAACTATGTTAATGTTTATAGGAGACTAAAATAAAAGAGTAGGCAACTGTACCCGTAGCACAGAAGTTTGCGTTGGAAAATATGGTAAGAAAATTAAAAACACAAATGGGTAAAAAATTATAGATCTGTATATTGAATCATATGTTGGCAGCACACGCGTACTTTTAGCAGAAGGATATTCATAAATATACGTGAGAAATGCTGAGCCGAAAGAAAAAGTTAATAATAGACCTCATAATTATCAGGAAAGGATAGTTTTAGAAAGGTAAGGAGAGAATATAATGTAGGCAACGACCATTATTTAGTATTGGTAAAAATAAGAAAGACGTAAGGCAAAGAAAACGCATAAAGCCGTTTAAATTACAAAATAAAAAAGTAAGGATTATATATCATGAGGAAAACACAGGAAATTGGAACTCATAAAAGTTAATTGAAAAAGACAAATATCAGAAAACTATAAAAAATATTTAAAAATATAATTAATACTGCAACAGCGGAAGTATGTTTAGAAAGTAAAAATACTAATAGGAGAAAGCAGACTCCATAATGGAACAGCGAAGTAAAAGAAGAAGAAATTCTAGAAAAACACATAGGAAACAATAGAAGTAAGAAATGCTACGAAGAATATCAGACCCGGAGAGAAAAGTAAAACACTAGTTAAGAATGCAAACAGAAAAGCATGGAAAGGTTTTGAAAGACAGATGGAAACAAGCAGAAAAAAAAGGAAAACTACTATACCGTACCTTAAAAAACCTAAAAAAAGATTATAAAACCTAAAAACAAAATTAAAAAGGGCAGATACTAACAAAGAATGATAAGATAATGAAAAGACGGAAGGAGTACTATAAGAAACTGTTAGAAAATTAAAAAGAAAAGCAACAAGCTCCAATAAAGACTACGTATAGAATAAGCGAATAAGAAATGCCAGAAGAGAAAATAGAAATAAAGAAAAAAATAGTGCAATCTGAAAATCCCCAGGAATACACGAGATAAAACTAGATATTATAAGATGTATGGGAGAGAAAGGCATACACTTACTACACAAGTGTGGTTAACAAATATAATCCTTTTAGATTGAAGAAGGCAATAACCTCCTTAACCCATAAAAAAGAAAAGAATGTGAACTGCAATAATTACAGATAGATATCTCTGCTATAAATTACTTTTAAAATCTACGAAACAATAATCGAAGCGAGACTTAGAAGAAAAATAGAAAGTATCCTAAGCGATAACCAAGTAGCATTATAACAGGGAAATCAACAAATTAGTGGATATTTGTAATAAGACAAAGTTACCGAAAGAATAATAAAAACTAAAAGAAATTGACTTAAATATAAATACAAAAATTATTGAGCGTCTAAGAGATATGTATAAAAATACAGACGATATAACCAGAGTAGAAGAAAACGTGATGAGCAGTTTCTACACACACAGAGGAGTAAGGGAAGGAAATATTCTTAGTCCATTACTATTTATAACAGTAATGAACAAAATAGCCAAAGGAGTAAACAAAAAAATAAAAAGGACGATTTTGGGGTACAGAAATTTTAGACAAGTTAAAGTAAAAAATGTATGCAGATGACCTCATAATTTTCGCCAACATTAAAGAAGACCTAACAAAGTCCTTAGAAAAATGGACAAAAAAAAATGAAGAAGTGCGATCTGAAAATAGTAGAAAACAGAAATTCAAGGAAGTGAAAAAATTAAAATATCTCTAAACAATTACCGAGTTGCAGTGTAGACTATAAAGAAATAATAAATAGAATAAATAGCGCATTGACACTATTTGTCTATACATTTGAACAGAAAGTAAACAAAAAGTCTGGCATGGTTCTTGGCCTTTGATTTACAAGAGGAAGTCCGTGCGTTCGTGCTCTCGCTCCTTGCCGGATAGCCAGGCAGATGCGGCTATCGGGCCGCAAAAAGCGCGTCTGTCACAGCCATTTGGTTTGCTTCCACCGAGCGAAGATTCGATTGTAAGTCAAATTGTTCAACGTTTCCTATCCAGGTATAAAGCCGATATAGTTAAAAATTTATACGTTCTCAACTTACAAAAATTTGAGGGAAAACGGTGAAAAATTGTTAGTCTAAGGTACCAAAAATACTTTTCAGCGGGTAAACCCCTAGCACAGAATATTATATAATCCACTCTTTAATAAAAAGAGCCGTGGTGGCTTAGTGGATAGATCGCTAGACTACGAAACCAAGAGTTGTGGGTTCAAATCCCGCTCTCGCCAATTCGATCACTGGCATTTTTACGGCCCAGCTCGACTCAGGCTGCAATAAATGAGTACCTAGAGGTCAAACTCTGGGGTAATAATAGGCGGTCGGTACGTAGCGTAAGCTACGTTACTACCCTTGTGTACCATAGGCTCTAGATTGTAGCAGATCTATCCTGTTACGACCCCAAAGGGCCTTCAAGGCCTGGTACGGGGAATTATTATTATTATTATCAAAGAAAACAAAATTTTAAATTTATGAATCCGCCCTGGCGCCAATTCACATTTATGAAAACGATTATTATCTAAAAAAATAAAATTACTGCATGTAAAATGAAAATCATACATACGTAAAATAGAGGGAGTAACAAAAATCGACAAAATTAGGAGTGAGATCATGTGAAATATTTAAAAATAAAAAGTATAATAGAAAAAGTTGAAACGCAACAGCTTATGTGGTTCCCCACTTAGTGAGAATAAATGATAATAAAGTGGTGAAACAATATAAGAGACACAGACCAGGAAAATAAGAAGAAAAAAAGACCAATGAAGTGAAACTCAGACATAACTGAAGCACTAAAGAAAGAGGTATGAACTAGACAGAAAACGAATAACAAAGCCAAGGATAGGAAAAAATAAAGAGGAATTATCACCCTTACATCTAAGATGGAAGAAGTCGTGCATAAATAAATTAAATGGAAATATGATATAAACATTATTGTGCTAATTTCTATACATAATGTTGCCAAAACATTCAAACGTTTAAAGGCTAGTCTTCATTAGCAGTAATTGGGACGCTAGTTTGTGAACAGTTGCAGGTTAGTCCATTTTTCCAATAAATCACACTTTTTAATGCTTCTTTTAACAATTTTGATTTTGTCTTAGTACAATTTTATTTTATCTATAATCTAATAACTACCACGCTTTTTGGTTTCCAAAATAAATGAGAAATAGGTATAAAATTTATATTCTCCGAAACAAAATATTTAAAGTAAACAATCTTGTGTCATTTAATTATTTACAACAAATTGTTTTTAGAGATTTTGTTAAGTCAAACTTGCACTGCAGCTTATTTCGGCTTAACTGTAAATTTTGTAGCTACAGCCTCTATTTAAACATTTCGTTGATAACAAATTGTACAATGTTTAAGCCTATTTAATGCGTGTTAATAAAGACAATATTAATTTATTTTAGCAAAATTTGTAGATTGATATATAACAGATCGGTGCTACATTTCTGTCAAAGTTATCCCCAGCAAAGTAGAAGAATACTTATTCGTGTGATGGTAAGTTCTGATCTTAAGATAGATTTCAACTAATGTTTCTTTAGGCAACGTTAGTAATATTCTGAATTAAGAAACTTATTATGTATTACACTTAAAAGAGTTAATTACAACGATTTATTGATCGATGCTTCGAAGCAACAAAAGGTTCAGCAACCCCGACGACAATTTATTGCTTTTATAAGAGAAACTACAATAACACAAATATCGTTCACACTCCTTCTTTGTTGATAATTAGACTTATGCTTGAACTAATATAACCCAGACGGTGGCCTATATTTATTAAACAAATATTTGCAAAAGAAATTACAAGCTATAGGAAACGTAACAAATTAATAAGTAAAATGTAGTTGAAACATATTTCCAGTTATAAAAGAGTAAAAAATCACAATAATATAATAAGTAATTAAATAAAAGCTTAGATTTGACTTTAATACCAAAAGCTGTAGACAACATGCTTATTAGAAGTGTGTAATCTTAACTCATTTTGTGCTTTATGCTTGTTGTATAACACTAATTGAGTATTTAGTGGTTTGTTTAATATTTTCGCTGTTTTTAAAAGATACCTTAGGATTAATGTACCTGTTAATGTGTCAAGGAAGACATCTCAATTAGTGTTTTTGGATGGTAACAGAGGGGCAGTTTATTTGCAAATTTGAAAGTAACCAAACAGGGCGATTTTTAAGACGTATGTGTTACGTGCGATAATTTTTTAAAAACAAATTTAAAAAGAATATATATAAACTCCTTGGGATTCATTGGGGCAGTGATCTTTTGTTGAGCGAATAAGCCCAGATATTTGGTTATTGGTCGTATAGACCGTGCGTATGTTTTGCCTCAATAATATGTTTTGGGATAGGGAGTTAGTGTTTTTATTTATATTTTTTATTATATTAGTTAAGGATTTGTTGGAATACCAATTTTGCAGTAAGGTGTAAAATATTTTTAAGTTTTATATTTTTAATTTTTAATTTCCGTGTGGCGGTTTTTCGTATCGGAAAGTCTGATGGATCTGGTGATAAGAGATTATGCAACTGAATGAATTTGGACAGGGTGGTAATAGGATTTGGCAGTTAGGTAGCGGTTAGTGTGAGTAGGTTTTCTGTAAACACTGCAATGAAAGCTGTTATTAGAAGGATTAATTGTTATGAGAGTATCTAGGAAGGGAAGGGTATTGTTATGTTCAGTTTCCATGGTAAATTTGATATTGGTATGGATTTGCTTGAGGTGGGAAAGGAATTCTGGAAGGGTATCATGACCATAAGGCCAGATAACAAGCGTTGTCATCCAGAAATATCAGTTTCCGACTTTTTTGACCGGTAAATGGCCTTTTTATCTTCAGAGCATCACTTAAATTGATCATTTAGGCCTGGCAACATTCAGATGTAACAGTTAGACCGGGTTCTAGAAGCTCGTAGTAAATGACTCCTTTCCTATCCTACCAGATACACGGTAACACTTTCTTAGGCAGAGTATTCGTTTTTACAATTGATGTTAATGGCTGGCCTAGATCAATCTATGCTTTTTTGCATTTAGGATTGTCAAAAAATCTACTTTTTATCACTCGTAATGATTTTGGGCAAAAATTCTTCTTTTGTACTGAGAAAGCAAATTCATGCAGATGTCAACTCTTCGGTTTTTGTTTTCTTCTGTCAAGTAATGAGGAACCCATTTTTCAGACTTTTGTATCTTTTCCATTGCATGCAATCGAAGTGATATTGCTTGGTGAGCAACTCCTAACTGTTTTGCAAGCTCTTCATGAGTTTGACATAAAATCTCATCCCCAGTAAAACGTGACGTTCTTCGTCTCCAATTTTTTGCACGTCCTCAAGACTAAAATTTCCTTAACGAAAACTTACAAACCACTTTTTTAGTGTCGAGTGATTTACAGAATGTTCACTCAAAGTCAAAGTAATCAATTCCATAGCTTGAGCAGCATCTTTGTCATGTTATAACGAGTTATAATCGACTATTCTGGAATATATATATATAAGATTCTGAAATTTGAACTCAAGAGCGCTGCTAAAAATGCCACGAGTTAACAGCGCTCTTGACTTCAAATTTCAGAATCTTCTAATCCGTTTTAGAACCATGCGTTTGAATGTAAGGCGAAGAAGATGGGCATTTGTGGCAGTTACATAAATTACACAGAGAAAAACAATGATAAGTTAATTAATGTTATTATAGTAACTATTGACCAGTACATTAATAGTATTTTACCTTCTAGTTATTGTTCAGTTTTACGAATAACGTCTAGTTTTGAACTAAATCGTCCTTCGATTCACATTTCATCTATTGTAAAGGCTGAATAATGAGTGGCAAAGGCGGTTAGAATTTGTTAAAACAAGAGAAAAACGTTTCTAAAAGCCGAAGGATGCTTCTCATTTAGTGCAGCAATCACAATTATAAACATTGATTTCCGCGACTACAAGCACGAAATGTATACGTCCAAAGGGCTTCGAGCTCTCAGAATCTGAAAATACTCTCAAACCATTAGGCCCAATTATACTATTCGATGACCCGAAATTGTGATGTGTAAATAATAAACTTTGTTAGATGGCGACATAGAACGGCATTCTACATAACATGTCTCTAACATTAAATTTTGTGCTAATCAGTTGTTTCATAAAAAGACAATTAACGCAAAACGCAAGCAAAATCAATTGATTTAGTCAACATCAATTGGGCAAGTATTTTGTGCGCCTTGCAAACTTTATGAGGGCACGACGTACCTAGCAACTAAGGGGTTTAATCATTGGAAAAATAACTATATAGTAAACGATCATAATAGCAAGGTTGAATAAAGAGGGGGAATTTCAAAATGTATCAATAAAAGTCGAGTTTACAAAGAGTGGATTATAAAATAACAAAAGTACAAGAAAGAAATTTGAATTAGTGAAATGTTTTCTTAATAGTTGGTAATTTTTAGCGTTCCATAGACTACCAATTCATGTTGATAATAAAATATTAGGCTCTATAAAAAATGGCAACTTTCTTGGCTGTGTAGAACTGATTTCAAAATTCTTTCCTTTTATGGCAAGCATGTAGCACAATTTGGAAATAAAAGAAAATGTGCTTTTATACTTATCAAGTACAACTGTCAGTTAATTTATTACACAGTTAGCTAACCAATTTGAAGCAACATTTTTTCAAGAGATTATATGTGGAAAGTATTATTTCACAATTTTGCACTCAAAACTAGATGTGTCGTACAAAACCAACTAGCTTTTTGTGGTACACTAGGGAAGCTCTTGTTAAATGATTTATTTCTAACTGTGGTCATAAAAGTGAAGTGATGGCAAATGCTCTAAGTAACTGTAGAGAACAGAGATAAGATAATGCCAGCAAGGTGTCCGAGTGCTACAAAAATCTTCACGCTAATCACATGCATCTCTTATCCAGGCTACTTTTTATAAATAATAGCAAGTACTCTAGTAAATTTTTTTATAATAACAAATCTGTCTTCTATTAAAAATAAGAAATTTAGAGTCTGGCCTTATCTTTAAAAACTTTGTTGACAACCCGATGGAGTAGCCGTGCTAATGATAGTTGAGCATTATACAAATTGTACCAGCATATTCTTGATACTCTGACACACATTACCCATTATAGTAATCAGACTAAGGCCGCACAGTGTACAAATGTGATATTATAAGAACTTACGAGTCTTGAAATGGCAGTATAATGTTTCTAGAACAATGTTTTCTAGTCTCGAGAGATAAGTGAAAGACTTCCGGGAAGAAGTACAAACGCAACAGAGATCACTATTCTATATAGCACTTTTGAAGCTTTTATAAGAACTTTTCAAAACAAAATGAACGTTCTAGTTAATAAAGCAAAATTGAGATTTACCGCTCTTAAAAAATTGAAAAACTGTTTGTAATCAACTGAGTGAGTTTCTACTGAGCCTTTTGATTCTAATTCTAAAGGCAAGAAAAAAAAATTTTTTGTATAAGTTTGTAGATTTGTTTTTATTAAAAAAATAAATCCACTGATCTCACGTTTTGTGTTCATATTTATTCATATTTATAGTAACACCTTAAATTTTTATATCGCTTTTTATAGCAAACTATGCGAGATATATATAAACTCACAGGTCATGCGAAATTTTGTTTCTATCGGGCGTGGTGATTGCCGCCCTTCTTCTTATCTGAAATAAACGATTCTTTTATTTTATTCTGTAGATATGTGGTTATCGTTAGGACTTCTAATATATAATTTTAAAAAAATTTGAAATGGCGGCGCTTGAAAGAAAATATTCCGATTTTTACTAAAAAATTTCACTTATCACTGTCTGAAAAAAATAGTAATTCTAAACAGATATAAAAGTTGGAGGTTTGAACGATAGCCGAACATGTAAACTATATGTGTAAAATATTAGAAGTCAATCGGCTCAGTAGTTTGTGAGAAAAATACACCCAGACTTGAAAAATGTCGTTTCGAGAAAAACTATGGACTATGGATTTCTTTGTATTGTTAAGCCGTAGTACATACTTAATTTATTTATAGTATCTTCTGTCAATTTCCATCGATGCCTTTTTTTTAAGCATTGCGTAGTCTCGTACCCATACGCATTCTTTTTTTTAACGATATAATTTTACCATATACCATAGCCTCCGAAACAAATTTAAATCTAAACCTTTATATCTCGATCAATTTGACCAATTTTGTTTTACGGACACATTCTCAAGACCCCAAACTCTAAGAAAATGCCAAATAAAAAAAATTGATTTTTTGGACCGGCTAGACTGTAAGGGGCAAGCAACTCAATTTTAAATTTTTGATAACGTTTCATACATGTAAAAAATTGTCGCAAGGTGCCTAGGGCGCCCAAAGACTTTAATCAAGTCCTGACTACTTGGAATAAAATCCATGATATTTGAATAAGCAGTTTGCGCTTTTATCTGTGTCAGGCCTCATAGGCGCGACTATCAAGTCCTTTTTCAATTAATAATGAGGTACTTCTCGCCAGACTATTAATATACGTCAATATCTTCAAAACAAACTAATATGCGGGCAATTGTCATAAAGTATTTTTTAGTTGGTTTAAAGGACATTGGTCTTTATTGACAAACCTTAATAAGATTTTCACTCACAAACAGCACATTTAGTTTATTTGTAGGCTTTTAAACATATAAACATAAAAGCCCATTGCGTACGGTCTGCCCGTCCGTCCGTCTGCTTTTTTCAGCTTATTAAAAGTGACGACAGAAGTGGCATTCGAGGACCCACACCACAGAGTAGACTGCGACCTAAACGCAGATTATTAAATCTACCAGTAGCGCTAAATTTTCTAAACCATCCTTGCACTGCGAGTCTAACAAATAATAAATTAGAATACGCTTCTCATAATTGGCTTATTTATTATTTTATTGCATTCCAATATTAAAGATGTTGGATAAATATGCCGTCATTTTGTTCAGCTGATAATGCTGTCATAACACCAGTAGTTGTACACATTTATTTAATAAAAATATATCAAAAATACTTTTTGGCACTCTTATGTGCACTTACCTTATAATATTTTGTTGAAAAAGTGCTCTAATATGGTATATATTTTTACTTTTCAAAACAATATTAAAATTGCTGTAAAAAGCTTCTTATAGGTTTGTTTTATGTGAATGCTGTTTATTTAAGAATAAAGCATTTACTGATACTGAGCGCTAACAGTTTCACATATTTCCATGTAGGATCATATGAGTTTCAGTAAGTTTTATATAGCGATAATTTGTTGTTCAGTATTAGTCAAGATTCCATATAACATTATCTTCTTTTAGATTTATACAGTTCCCCCATGTAAGCTTTTGATCAAGATAAAGGTCAAGGTATTTTGTTTCCGTTGTTACAAGAATTTGTTCATTGTTTATCGTTACAGACAGACATACTTTATGTCTCATTTCAAATATAACTTAACTGATTTGGCGGAATTGACATTCATTCACCAGTTGGTTTAGCAGTCTTGGAGTAGGTTAAGACGACTGTAGATTTGCAGGGGAGTTTAAAGGATTATCATGCATGGCAATGACTGCAACATCGTTAGCAAAAGAGGCGATGTATGTGTTGCCCCCTTTTAGGTAGTTCGGTTCTATAGATGAGAAAAACAGTGGTTCCAATACAAAACTTTGGAGTCTCCGGCTTTAACAGGGCAGAAGTTAAAATATTGATATGAATATGTAACAGAGCAATATCTGTTAGGTAGATATGACTTGAGAAAGAGGAAATAGTTGTGAGATAGCGGATTTTTTAGTTTAAAGAGTAAATTTTTATGCCATATCTTATCAAATACTTGAGAGATGTCGAGGCAGCGTTGAAAAATTTCTTATCTTTAAGATTTCTGGAGATTATGTTAATAATTATATGGACTTGGGTTGTGAAATCCGAATTTGTAATTGGAGAGTAGTGCCAAAAAGTTGTAGTCGGCATATAATCCTTTTAGTAAGAGTCTTTCAAAAACCTTGCTTGTGATGAACAGCAGTCTTATGGAATTATAAAACGACTGATTATGTAAAAGCTTTTCTGGTTTTTGGATCATTACTATTTTAGCATTATTTCCAAATTATAGGGTAATATGGTAGCATAAGCATGCCGTATATAGGGTTGTTAGGAGAACGATAGCTTTTTTGTCTAGTGATGAGGTCATATCCTGGGGCCTTGCGTATATTTAGTAGTTTGATTTCTTATTTGACAGGACGTGTCAGTGTAGTCTGGCTGGTTTTTAAATACTTCAGTTAGATATGAAGTGCAGACGTCTGTTTTTTTATCAGAACAAGACCACTCGCCGTTTGATTGGCGGATAGTGAGTACAGACATCTGAGGTCTTTTTTGTTGCCATCCAGAGTGTGTGATCATTTGCAGATATATTGAAATCGTAGTTTTAAAAGATACTATTTTGTATGTTCCTTGGGGATTTTTTCAGTTCTCAGCTTACTCTATTGTAGATAAATTGATTAGCAATGTTTCGTGACTTTTGCCAGATCTGTTTAGCTTGGCGTTTGTCAGCTAACAATTGTCGAATATGTAGTGGTAGATTGGTGGTATGTATTGTAGTTTGTTTGTTTTATGGAGTCGATTTTCAGGCAACATCTTGAACTATTTGGATGAAGTACTGCGCTACTTTGTCAAGGTCGGTAAGGGATTTGAGCCGCAACTTAAGGTTTACTTTTTCTAGGTGGCATTAAAAAGAGATCTAGTTACTATTTATTGTGGTTAATGAAGGTGGGGGGGAACTTTTAAATAATTGCTTGCAATTCTACGCATTATATAGAAGTACAAGAGGTCACTTGGTCAGTAAATAAGTTTGCTGTTACTAAAAAAGTTATAGTAAATATCGCTCATTGTTTGTAATACATTTCGACCTTTTATTGTAATTATTCTAAACCCCCCAGTGTGCATTTTTAACATTCCACTTGACAATGAATTACATTGGCCACATATGTGCCTTTATTTCGACGCTCGTTACTTGTATTTTTACCTTTTGAAATTTGGGTAATTGGTGGTTCCAAATAGATTTGAGAATGAGTGTTGCTGAGTCTGCATGGTCGGTGCCGTCTATGAGGAGTACTGCAAGTGAAATAAAGTGGTATATTAAATGGTGTCAGATTGGTAAAGTGTGATTTGCAGATGAGCAGAATGTCAATCTTATTTATATTTAAAAATGCTACTATTTCTTGCTTATGATTTAGCAGGCCGTTGGCGTTCCATGTCGCAATTAATTCTAAGTATATGCATGGTTGTAATTTGCAAATTATTGTAGTTAGTAAATTTTAACATCATATTGTTTTGCTTTACTAGCTGTCCAAACATGTTTTTAAGTAAACGTAAGAAGGTTTTCTAGATTTAATGGTGGCACTGGTTGGTTACTTTGTTGTGTTGCTTGTACGTATGTATGTTGATGAGTGTGGAATGGTGGTTTGTTGCATGTTTAAAGTCCTGTACATGTTAAAATGTGTACATGTGTTAAAATTGATTGGCTATGACTGCGTTTGTTGGTGTCCTCTAGCGGACCAATTTCTAACTGCTACTACAGAGTGCTCATTTAGCGAGTGCGTCACTTGTTTTTTTACATGTTTTTGAATTGTGTGGTTGGCCACATTTTTGGAGTAGACATAGGATTGGCATCTGGTGGACTGAATTATGCTATAATTCTTTTTTGGGACTTCAACAGTTATTTTAGTTTTGCATAGAAATTCTTTTGAAATGCCTTTATTATTTTGCCGAGGTTCTAGATCGATGGAAAATAACGATAAAGCATCTTGATTACTCTGTGACTTGGTGATTACCTTTTTCAGTTCTAATTTAATGTATACAGATTGTTTAGAGTGGTAGAAGTACCGTATGACGATTCTATATACCCGTTTCTTTTTACTTTGATACATATGATAGATAATATCTTCATCTTTTAGATGTCTTATAAATTTTCTATACGTATCTGCTATGGGTGCATTAATTTTGACAGTACCATTTGAGAGGGTTTTTACGTAGTACGTTTTTTCATTTCTTACTGGGGAGAGGTTGTTTATCATATCTCTGAAATTTTTAACTCCATGTAAGAATATGCGAGGTAATTTTGTTCTGTTTCTTCTGCGTTGGAGTCTTGTTTGCGGTCGCTAAATTCGATATTGTCGTTTAATCTGCAGATTTTAGGATATTGCAAAAGGTCGTTTGGTTATTAGCACACTGATAAACTTGTATTTTTAAAGAAAATTGTTGCGTTTGTTAAGATTAAAAAGGCATTGGAATTTGCGTTGAATTCGATGCAATAAAGCCTGGTTGTTGCCAACATATTTAATTTTGAGAATCAGGAATTACATTTTCTGGTAGTAGTTTTCTGGTTAGGATAGGTTTTGAGGGTTAGATGTTAAGTATCCTAATGAGGGGCATTACTGAATGTTGGGGAACATGTCTCTCAAGCGAAATTTAGTATTATTTTTACCATCTCTCTAGGCTATTGCGCTGCTAGCGAATTTATTCTTTGAAAGTCAAACCGAGACTCATCTAAAATTTAACTTTACTTTTAGTCCGGGTCTGCACTGGCAGCCGCTATCAGTGGCCCCGTTGCATGGCCGCACTATGCGTTCGATCTTTTGAAAACAAAATAGAAAGATATTTTATTAAATACATGAAATTAGTTTTTTCCGGACGGAATAAACTAGAGCTTTATATTTTCCATAGTTTACAATAATTCAGCAATGTTTTCCATTTGCATATTATTTTACCAAGCTTCAAAGGTAGACTCTTTAAACAAATATGACTTTTTTACGGTGTAGCAAACTATTTTTTTTAATTATTTGTGAGATTCACAAAACGTAAAGCTAGATCTGGCATGTTATTTTTAATGGCAACTTTTTTGTCTATCTGTCTGGAAGCCAAAAAAGAAAACTGTTCATAAAAATATTTTATTTTATTTTAATTTGCAATCCGTCTCGTAGAGTCATTTAGTAAATGATTTAGAATTATACGTATATAATAAAAATAAAAAGTTATGCTTGAAACAAACCAGCAGATGTTTCCACTAAAAAAACTTAAAGTTTTGTCCTAATTTTATAACACGAACAACACTACACACCAGTGCATTGTTACGCGAACCGACTTTTCTAGGTAGAAGCGCGTAAAAAGTCTATACTATTCATCACTTTGTAGTAGGAGCACTCCTAGCGCATTTGTATAGGCCGCCCCAGTGCCCTCTCAATAACATATAATGTATTTCTGAGTTTTTCTCATCCGTATGTGTTTTTTCCATGTCGTTTTTCGCTTTAAATATATCTCTAGGTACTTGGCATGCTCATCTTTTGGGATTAGTTTATTACTGATCAATATAGATAGGCAGGTACTTTTCTGCAGAGAAAACGTTACCTGCACTGATTTACCCTCAATAACTGTAACACGCCATTTTTTGCCCATGTTTCTATTAGTAGATGCTATGAGAAATTTTAAGGTATTACATTAGGGTCAATGTCTAGTGAAAATATATATATATATTTTTAAATTTATTAACTATTTGCAATCTATAAAGACTTACAATAAGCAAATTTAATGTGTGAATTGTGGGTTGAGTAGTATACATGTGAGTTAGGGTCCAGTGACCTTAACTCAGTGTTACCTTAAAATATAGTTATATTTATAATAATAATAAAAACATTAACTACAACTGAAGTCTATTTGGCAGGTCAAGGGGCTTTAATCTGTTTAGTTTTTGAATGTTGTCACTATTGTCCAAAAGGTTGATCACTAAGACGTTGCTATGATGTTCTAGTTTACTTAGATATTTTGCACTAAACTTTCTAATAGTTTCCTTAACTGTGTCCACTTTCACATCACTCATTATGTCAGCATTCCTCACAAAATACGGAACATCGCACATAGCACGTAGGACTTTTGACTGATATCTTTCGATAATTTGGATGTTAGTGTTGGCTGCAGATCCCCATAGTTGGACACCATAAGACCAAATTGGTTTGAACGCGACGTTGTAAACTAACAATTTATTCCTGAGAGATAATTTGGATTTTCTGCCCAGTAGCCAGTAGTGTTTGCTAAATTTGGTGCCAAGTTGTTTTCTTTTATTCCAAATATGTGGCTTCCATGTCAGCCCCTTATCAAGGTGCATTCCTAGATATTTGACCTCTGTTACTTGAGGTAATGGATTGTTGTTAATGAAAATTTGTGGTGAGTTGCCTCTACACTTTGTGAACGTAATGTGGTATGATTTATACTCATTTATTTTAACTCTCCACTTCTTGGTCCAATTTACGATATCATTTAAGTGATTTTGTAGCGTTCTTGCAACTGTGACTGGGTCTTTATGTTTCACTAAGATTGTTTTATCATCCCCAAAAGTAGCTGTGAGCGACTGATCATTGGTAGGCATGTCAGCTGTAAAAAGGATATACAAAAGGGGTCCGATGACGCTCCCCTGTGGTACCCCTGATCTAATTGGATGTATTTTAGTGAGCGTTTGGTCATATTTTATCTGGAAGTATCTTTCTTCTAAGTAGATTGAATTATAATATAATATATATATATATATATATATATATATATATAATATATATATATATATCTTTTCAATTTATACAGCAGGCCATCGTGCCACACCTTATCGAATGCTTGGCTGTCGTCGAGGAAGACTGCTGTGCAGTAACTTTTTTCTTCAAAAGATTGATTTATTAACTTGACTACACGATGGACCTGCTGTATGGTTAGTGAAAATATGGTAGTGCCGTCGGTAAATGTGTCGACTGTAGTTTTTGTTGTAATAAGCAGGTCGCTCGTAAAGAGAAGATTTTAAAACTTTTTCTAGTAGTTCTAGTAGTTGTTGTAGTACTCTAGGTGTTATTAGGTCATACACAGGTGATTTGCTTGGATTTAGTTCTGACATAACTACATTCTGATCTCATTAACTTTAAAATTTTTAATTGGTAAGCACATCCCGAAATATGATTTATTATATTTTACAATTTTTTGCTCTTGTTTGTGTGTGGCTCTACATTCTAACGATGCAGTTTTTTGGCTGACTTGCAAAAGCAAAAATTTTTCCTGATTGCTTTTAGCCCAAGTTTACTTATCGATCCATTTTAGTAGCGCGCCAAAGAAACTATTATGCGGTTTCCGGCAATGACAAGGGTTGCAAATAAATTTGCATTGCTGTGTTTTTATTAGAGGAAAGGTGCGTGAGGTTTGCTAATGCATAATTGAGCTTTCACTTATCATCAGCGTGCCTTGTTATATAAAAACCATAATTAGTTATTGCTTTTTACAGTTCTCTATCTTCAGTGATGATAGATTGTGATTCCCATTATACATGTTTTGCATTTTAACCGCCTTTAGAAACATATTTATTTAAAGTTATGCCCATAGTGTTCTATTTTATTGTTGCGTCATGGCACACAATAAGCTGCTAAGGTAACTAACGACCCAGTCTAATCCTCGATTGGTATTGTAGCAACTTAAAAGCGCTCTGCTTTATACTTTGAAAGTATATAATGTTTAATTTAATTTTTCAAAACAATTTCTGTTTCATGGTCATCTGGATGGTGTGCTGCGTATGTTTTGGAACTTTAGATCATTTTTATCGCTGTAGTAAGGTTCTAATATTAGAATAATATTTATGCAGCAGTTTGAAAGAAAAGTTGCACGTCCTTCTTTATATATTGTGCTAATACGTTAGTACTTCATAAGGACAATTTAAAATGCTGATCTATTACGGAGTTTAAAGTAACAGTCACCAGTAGAATTATCACATTGCCCAATTGTTCTATTAAGGTACTTAGGTACGTTCAGTTATGTAATTTGTTTTGTTTGCTGACATTTACTGGTCCTGCATTGCGTCAGTCATCAAGTCGATTGTTAATTCCTCTGGCAATTTGAGCGTAACTGATATATGATTAAACATTGGAAACGTATTTAGTACGACAAAATCTTTAATATTTCCCTCATCGGAGTAGTTTACGTCTTATTTTTAAAGGTTTAAACTTTACTATTGTGTGTCAGTTTTTCTTACATTGCACATTTCTTTATTGTTTTTTAATTGGTTTCAATTCTACACAAAAAAACATTGGTATGGTATTTTTGTGCTTTTTGTTCAATATTGATTGTCTGTTCGTGTATTTGTAGTTCTTCTTTTGATTTGTCTAGGACAGTCTATGAATGTATATGCTTTACGACTAACCCAAATCTTCGTCCCTGTTTAAACTAAAAAGCATAAAATTCTATATTACTATCAGCGAAAGCTCAATCGTAGTTGTATAGCTTTCGGGAGTTTCTTGTAGAATATTGATCTTATTATTATATAATACTTTTTTGATACAAATTCTAGTAGTTTAATTAGCGGTTCTGTATGGCTTTAAAACCGGATATAAATATTGGAGATGGCTTAGGTTCTGTGGCTTTTGAGTCTTTCTGTTGGTTTCTGTTATTTTCTTCTTTTCTGTCATATAATGCCTAGAATTGTTTTGTGAGATTTATCTAGTATTCAGTTTGCTTAACTGGTCTTTGATTCCTGACATTATTTTTACGTTCTTTTTTATTTTTATTGTTAACGATTTGCCGAGAGAAATTGAGATTTTAACGATTGATCTAAAACTGTATTATCTTGATGAGTGAAGTTAGTTATTGATGTTTCTACAATATTATTTATTTACTAAAAATTTTATAGATACTTTAGCTTGTAGTTTTGATCTAGTTATATGAGTACGAATTAAGGAACACTTTGTAAAAGTTGTATATCGATTTTGATAGACAGCCATTGTTAGTGTTTACAGAATTTATTTAATAATTAATCTTCTTCTTCTTAAAGTTCCGATCCGTTTCGGATGTTGGAAACCATGATGGCAATACGGACTTTATCAACAGCGGCACGAAACAGTCCAGTTGTTGTTGTATTGAACCATACTTGCAGGTTTTTCAGCCACGATGTGCGTCTTCTGCCGATGCTTCTTTTTCCTTCGATCTTACCCTGGAGGACCAATTGTAGGAGCCCATATCTCTCATTGTTGCGCATGATGTGCCCTAGATACTCCAGCTTACGAACTTTTATTGTTGTGAGGAGTTCTGTTTCTTGTTTCCCCATTTTCCTCAGCACGGTGTGGTTGGTTACATGCTCTGTCCAAGATATACGGAGGATTCTGCGGTACAACCACATCTCGAAGGCCTCTATTTTTCGTCTTGATGCCTCTGTCAGTGTCCACGTCTCTGCTCCATACAGAAATACGCTGAAGACATAACATCTCAGTAGTCTTAATTTAATGGGTAAAGATAATTCATGGCACTTGAATACGAGGCGCATTCATAAAGTAAGGGCCGTTTGCATGTATATAAATAGTGGCGCTTCGAAGCACAGTTTTACCACTGCAGCGCCATCTACTGACTCATTGCGAAGCTACAGCGTCATTTGTTTTGATTCTGAAATTGTATTGTTGTCAGTGAATGCAAAGAACAATGGCCGCGAAAATCGTTGATCCCGCCAAGTGTGAAGTGCGTTCTGTGATTCGTTTCTTATGTGCAAATGAAATCGTTTCACAAGTGGACCAAGCACTGCGATCTGATCGTCGATTGACGATTAGTGGCCTGGCTGACAAATTTCCTCAACTTGGACGCACTACTGTTTACAATATTGTCACAGAAAACCTCGCATACAGCAAATTGTGTGCAAGGTGGGTACCAAAAATGCTCATCGACCACCACAAAGAGCAAAGAATGTCTAGTGGACGAAAGTTTTTGGCCCGTTATCAACAAAATGGAGATGATTTGTTTTCTCACATTGTTACTGGGGACGAGACGTGGGTATCCTACGCCAACCCAGAAACAAAACTGCAATCAATGCAGTGGCGACACTCATCCTCACCAAAACCGAAAAGTTTAAACAAACTCAGTACACAAGTCGAAAATTGATGGCTACAGTTTTTGGGACAAAGACGGTGTTCTTTTGGTTGATTTCATGGAACGTGGGACAACAATTACAGCTGACGTGTACTGCGAAACGCTCAAACACTTGAGACGTGCGATCAAAACAAACGCCGCGGAAACTGTCATCTGGCATAATCCTCCTCCACGATAACGCGCGTCCTCACACTGCTGCCAAAACCATTGAGAAAATTCAAGATTTTCGTTGGGAACTTTTTGATCACCCACCGTACAGTCCCGACCCTGCACCTAGCGACTACTTCCTCTTCTTGCATTTTAAACGGTGGCTGGGTGGACAACGTTTTGAAACCGAAGACGGACTCAAAAACGCCGTTGTCAACTGGTTCAACTCTCAGGCGGCAAGCTTCTATGCAGAGGGGTTAAAGAAGCTGGTGCAGCGGTACAAAAAATGCTTAGAAGTGAACGGCGATTATGTAAAGAAGTAAAGTAAGATTGTACCTAACTAAATATGACAATAAAATTTGTTTCTTATGAGTACATTTTTTTTCTGTGACCAAACGGCCCTTACTTTATGAATGCGCCTCGTAGTTTGGCCATTTTTACGAACGCTGCTCTGGCCTTTTCAATTCTACACTTTATTTCCAGTGAGTGGTCCCAGTTTTCATCGATTTTTGTCCCAAGGTAAGTATATTTTCGCACACGTTCGATCCTGTTGTTGTCAATTGTTAGTCCGGTGTCAACAATGTGATTTTTTGTAATTATCATATATTTGGTCTTTTTGGTATTTAGGGTCAGTCCGAACTGCTTGCTAACTTCTGTAATTCTGTTCATAATTCGTTGGAGACTGGTGATGTCGTTTGTAAACACTATCGTGTCATCCGCATATCTAAAATTATTTAATATTTCTCCGTTGACTCTGATTCCATCATCTATGCTGCCCAGAGCTTGCTGAAAGATGTGTTCCGAATACACGTTGAACAGAAGAGGAGAAAGTACGCATCCTTGCCTGAGACCGCGTTTTATCTTGATGTCTTCTGATATCATATTGCCAGTTTGCACTGCTGCTTTTGATTCAATAAAGGTTGCTTATTATTCTTATGTCTCGATTATCAAGGCCTATTTCTTGAAGTATGTCTATTAGTTTATTATGTTGGACTTTATCGAAGGCTTTTTGATAATCGATGAAGCAAGCATATATGTCATGATTTACATCTCTGGCTCTTTAAAATAGAACTTGTAGGCTAAAAATAGCTTCGCGAGTTCCCAAGGCATTGCGGAATCCGAACTGTTCTCTACTTATTTGTGCTTCACACGTTGTAAAAATTCTGCGGTGTATAATTTTTAGAAATAATTTTAGGAGGTGACTCAATAATTAATAATTCCAAATAATTTTTTAAAATTTTTAATACATCTACTCGCTCGTTATCGCTCAATCCACGTGCATTGGCTTCACAACTTTCACACACTTTTATTCGCTCTTGACATCACCAGCGCAAAACAGTAGTGTACTATCGCGGTTTTTGTATCCCCAGCTTTGTCGTGGTGCAAAATGCGGCGGTAGGCATGCCCACGAGTTTCTTTATGTTTATTCCAATATATAAGGCAAATAATATAACTTTGCGTCCGGCACCTTTGATCTCATGTTCCAGAATTTGCTACCGTGCAGGCTGTAAAAGCAGGTACTGCGACAGTGCTATACGTAAATAATTCAATAAGTTATTTAATTGGGCTTGGTTATAGATTTGACAAGCATAAATTCTGATACCAAAATAATAAATAAAATTGTATTATTTTTACAGATCGTTTTATTGTGAAAACTAAAACTAAATACAGCTAATCCTAATAATACAGCAAACAGAAATTTTAGTGAAATTCCTTAAAAAACATTGTACTGCAAATAATGTAATATAGCTACAAAATTCATAAAATATTATTAACCAACATTTACATTGCCAATAAAATTTAATTCAAATATAACACCTGTTCTCTACTGCTTATAAAAGACTTATTACATTCTTTAACAATTCTGTTAGTTTATGTTCACGCCAATCTCCAATTACTTTTATTTGGATTTTGAATTTGGGCCGGCCGTCTTTTGGCTCCCTCCTGTATACGCGCTTCAGTTTTGATTTGAGATAGCGGCGGTCAATTTTGCCCGATGCGCGGTGCACGATATATAAAGCGAGCCCTTGCTTCCTAGCTTTTCGCTCTTTCGCTAGCTTTGTTTTGACTTTTAGTTATTATCGTTTAGAAAGCGGGTGACCGGCTTTAAATTTTCCGTGGCCGAGAGTTTGCGGTGTGTTATGTTTGACGGCAAGAGTTTCCACATCCTGCTGGCCGTTTTGTTGAAGGCTATTTTATTGCGGGATTCGATATTTTACCGACCAGATTATCCTTTTCTTGGAGGTCGTTTCGGTCAGTTTGGTTTTCTTGCATCTGACCCGGCGAGGAACCAAGGAAAACCTAGTCGCAAACTCGGACACACCAGTTGGAGGACACACACCAGGAAAGACGCTTCCGATCGCTGTGAATATTGGGGCAACTTGTCCTATCTTTTCACCTACATCCTTATTTCCTCTTCCTGGATCCCCCCAGGATTATAGTACATGGAACCGATTTCTTCAGGAAAGCGCCGTTTCCAAAGGTAAGTTTTTCAGCTTTAGTTTTTGATTGAAATTCCTTTGTTTAAATTTAAAATTACGATACAGTCCATTAGCCTTAACAGTTTATAACATTAAATCATTTATCCATCTTTCCAATAAATTTTGCCATTCATTGAGCTTGCGTTGGTAATAAACCAAATGATATGTACTAATAATATGTCTAATTTAATAGAAACTGTGTGCTAATAGTTTGAACAGCAATAAAAGCCCTCATTTTATCAAAGTTGGTAAAGTTTATATGTCCAGAGGTCAATTTTGGTGCATTACTAAAAGTTTTATTTTGCAAAACGTTTTCTAAAACATTTTTGTATTTTTATACGAAAATATGATGTTTTTACTAATTCTCCTATACTATATGGAAATTTATAAAAGTTAAAACTTTGATCTGAAATTAACGCTCTAATTCTTACTTAGTAACCATTATAAAAATAAAATTTATAATTATATTGTACAGTTGCCTGTTTTTCATCCAACCTCCAATAAAATGGTAACTGCTTGCTTCCACGTTGAACGAAATCCTCTTGCCAATAAAATTAAGACACTTTTTGGCGGTATAAATGTTTTAGAACTATTATTTTGATGAAAACCTATTTTAGTATTTTGGATCTATTATAAAATAATTTTTTAGGTACATTTTGTCACTCGCTATCCCTTAACATGTGAACTTGCTATTTTTAATTTAATAACGTCAAACATAAAATTATTGAGGACGGAATGTAAATTTAATTTACATGAAAAACGATAAGATCGACTTTGATGGGAACGGAAATATTGTCTCGGCCCTAAAAAATATATCTTTATAGCAAACTGCTTATATTAGTTTGTATAACGAACGCAGAAAAAATTTTTGAGAATGATGATTGTTTAATAAGGAATATTCCAAAAACCACCTAAAGTTTTTCCAAACGAAATTTTTAAATATGTTCAAAATCCCTTGTCTAAACATATGCTAATTTATAAACTAACCTGTTAAGTAATTGTAGTAATATACAGATAGTATGTTTAGCATTTTAAATTGCTTAAAAAGGCTCTGAAGACTTTCTCTATTATAGGAGATTGTCTGTGATTTTTCTAAAAAGAAATTATCAAATGTTATTTTAGTACTTTTATTATTTTATGTACATAAATTAAAAATTATAATTAACTATAAAAAGACACTTTTATTATCTATAGTAAACTGATATTTTGATGTAGTCGCAGGTAACTCTGTGTCCTACTGTAACAATTAAAAAAAATTAATTTTATATTACTTACTCTCTAAATATAACATATTAGTCCAGTCGCTGTGTCGTGAAAAATGATCAAAAATATTTTGTTTGGGGGAGTGGTATTTTAAAGTGGATTCCTATGTTTTTGGGGCGTTGATGACGAATCTGATAGTCAAATTTATAAACGTAAATCCGATTTTCCTGCCTCCGATACTAAAATAGTAAAAGTAGAATGCAACGATGAGTACAACGGGGCCGGGGTTGCTGTTCTAGAACAAATTAAAAAAAAATTAGGAAATCAGATTCGAAAGAAGTTAGCATTATTTTGCTTACTCTTGCCCTAGCCTTCTGGTCACGAAATGATTTGATAAGCGAGTTTTCTTGCACCGAGCAGGACGCTCGTACAGCAAAGGAGCTAGTCGTTAAAAAAGGGATACTTTCAGTTCTCGAGAAGAAAAAAGGTGAAGTAATTTTTGCTGGAACTGAAATCGTAGTCAAAAATTTTTATGAAAACGACAAAGTAAGCCGACTTATGCCTGGCATAAAAGATTACGTATCTGTGAATCAAGATGACGGCACAAGAATAAAAAACGATTGATTCTTGGAAATTTAATTAAAATTTATCAATTTGATAAAAGTGAAAATCCTTCTATCAAATCGTCTTTACAAAATCTACGCTGTTAAGGCTATCGCATTGCGTTTTAGCTGGGAGTAGGAAGAAAAACAAATAATGAATTGTTATTGTTATGTTCGTTATAAATGTAAATATGTAAACAAGTAAATAAACATTTTAGTTTAGTTAAATATATTAGTAAAAATTATTTACAAGTAACAAAAACGTCAAGTGTGCGGCGTTGAGACAGGCCGGGTCGGGTCGAGCGTTCTGACGGCGCGGCATCAAATTTGTCGCTTGATATCTCAAGAAAAAATATGAAAAACAGTAATCTGAAAATTCCTTTACCGATGTAAAAAATCCTGCTCTTTCGATTGGTGCTATTTAAGAAAATATTAAAAATGCCCTTCTTTGAGAAAAAACACATTTTGTGTTTTTTCAAGGTTAAGTTAATATTTTTTTGAAAAACCGATTGCACTATCGGAAATCTGAGGAAAAAATACATGGATCCTGTGTTTTCATTATTTTTTTAAGTGCATTACAATGTCGCAATCGTGAGCTGTAGAGTGAGTGTTTGGGTTTCAAAACGCAATGAGCATCGATGGATAACTCTATATCCCAATGATTCTAGATATTCTCTACCTATTAACGATAACCGCACATCGCACCTATAAAACAAGATTAAAGTACAATATACGTATTAGGAAATTTAAAAGATTTAATGTAACCAACAATTTAAAAAACACAAGGTTTCGTGTTTATTTTTGTGTAGGTATATAATAATTATTTTATTTATAAATATATATATATATATATATATATACCCGGACAAACATTATCAATTGGTAATGATGATGCAACAAGCGTTTTTGTTTTTTCTCTTCATTTTACTTTGTTTTTATGAACTATTCTTGACATCATCAAACGATACAAGTAGCTGAAGACAGCATGCTTGGTTAAGTCCAACTAGCCACCGTTCTCGTGCGGGTCGTTTTTAAAGTCACCCGAGAGAGAATCAAGGGGATCCATATGTTAACTCGCCCAGGACTTTGATACGAGCGATTTTACCGTTTGATTAATTATCAAATCACGCCTGCGGCTCTACACTTACCAGCGGCTGATTGATAAATAGAAAACGGCTAGGAAGAAATTGGCCAAGAATTTGCTGACTCGATTCCATCCGGCACGTTGGCACGACATCCAGGTGGTGACAAATAATCAAAACCAGGATACCTGGCCACAATCCATTGAGGATGCCCATGCCATAGGCAGAACTATTGAGTGCTCCTCTCATACTTCATACTTCTTTGTTTTCGGAGACATTACGACTGATGAAAAAACGCTTCTTTTTTTATAAATCAGATCGTCAAAATAATGCAGCAGTGTACAAGAAGGATATCTTGGAGCCCATTTGTTTTGACTGGGCCCCCAAACACTTTAGATCTCGCCATTGGGTCTGAGATCAGGATTGGGTTCCCAGACCACGCAGGACTGGCTGCGCACCCATACCCCCGACTTCATCGCTGCCAAGAAGTGACCCCTTGCTTTCCCGACTCCAATTCAATGGGCTTCTCTATCTAGAATAAGTTGGGGAAGAAGAACTGCTCTACTCCTAACTTTGAAGCGAGTCTTTCTCAAGGCCAGGGAAAAACTCTTCATTGATTACTTGCGTGCCACCGTCGAAGCCGTTTCCAAGAGAGTTCGCTCTCGTAGAGATCGATTTGAGAACTTCTTATGTAAATATTACTGTTATAGTTGAATTGGCATTGCTTTTTTAACCCTTTTCAGGTAATTATTTCGCACCCTGTAGTAATATTGGAATAACACCCAGCACTTTGTCCTCAAAAAACAAAAATAATTTTTGCAAAGTTTTAAATATAAAATTTTTAACCACTTTGAACACTGTAATTTTTTTAATTTAAAACATTTTTTGTAAAAGAAATAAAAGGTGATGAAACTGTATAACCAAATATCTAAAAATATAACGAATAATTAAATAGGTGGATATGAAGTAAACAAATTGTAATTTTTAAACGAGTACAATGCAGTGGTAACAACGCTAGAATAGTAATTCAGTTCATGTTTAAGGCCTGATGTGTTCTAAACCTAATCTCAAATTCTGTACCGACGATGATTAAAACCATCAGAGCCACGGTTAGCCCGCGTTTCATACAAATTACTGAGAACACGTCAAAATCAAATTCTGCGTGTATTCGCCACAGTATTTGCCGTAGCTGCCTTCCGCAATAAATAGCATTTACGAACAACGTACGTCAAGCGAATTAAATACAGCACACATCCAGGTTAACGTGGAAACTAAACAGAACAACATCACCATCCGACAGGTTCTCACGATCTGTCTGGGGCGAATTCATTTATTATGGTGTAATTAATCTTGATGGAAACAGCGATTTTATGGGGTGACAACCTGAATAACGAAGCTCGATACCGACTCTTAGCGTTTGCTCCGTAAAAACTTTAATAATCTCCCCTCGCGATTTGGGTGCGGGGCAACATCCGCCAAAAAGGCCGGCAAAAATTTATCTCGCGCTTCAGCGGCGGAATTCAAAACTAATAAATTGTAGTCGCAACAAACAACAATAAAAGAAGCCGGAGCGTGCCGGGGTGGATTCATCACTTTAATTACATTTCGAGCCGTTCAAATCCGTTTCATTTCACACCAGTGCTGAGAACTATTAAAATTTAAAACCGGCCACATTTATCTTCTTCTACTTCGGGGCGCTAGCCAGTTATGAGTTATCCTGGTATTGTAAAATTTCTCATATAAACGACATTAAATATTTAGGAAAAGGGTACGTTGTTTATAACAACACCAAACTGTGTGTGTAATCCAATTAGTATTTATAAAATATGCAGTTTAGTGTTAAACTGAGAGCAGCATAATCCTTCAAACTCGGGCTTATCTCACAGGTTACATTCTACGAACCTGCGCGTTAGTATAAAAAATATTAGCATGAGAATAGGTTGAGGGTTTTCCAAAATCACTGCTAACAAATTGATTTTTTCAATTCACATTATATGTTTCTCTAGCAACTTCTTCTTATTAAATGACATGCAGCAAATAATTTTTGGCAAGCAATTAAAAATATTTTTTTGTCGTTTTACTTATTATAACATATATTAAAAACAACATTCAAAAAATTTGCAAAATTTGCTATTTTACGAACAACCTGCCAGAAAATTCAAACTAAAGTTAAATGTTAGTCTTAAAAATTTATCACTTTTATTTTTGACTAGGACTTTTTAAGCAGCAAAATCTAAACACATTTCCACATACTTAAATCATAAAACATCTGCAAATGGCTACCACAACAAAAGTCATTAATAAAATACATATAATTATTACTTTAAATGATCATTTGGTTACAATTCAAAACCAGAGGTGAGTTTTGGGTTCTTTACTTTGGTATATTAATCCTAAACTATTAACCTTTTCTCTACATTTCCTTATTTTTATTCTCAAAACTTTTATTTATGGTTGGTATGATGTTACACATTATTTTTATAACGTGTGCGTTAGTTTTAAAGAATAAATAAAAGTATTAATGAACAAACCTCTTAATATACACAAAATTTGTGCAATTCTTTAATTTTTTAAGAAGCGTTTGATCGATCCACAAGGATAATTAAATCACCACTTAAAAATCATAAGAAATAATATTAAAAATCTAACAAATTGTTAAATATGATGTTTTAAATGAGAACGTAAGGGTCAAAGATAAGGAAAGAACAGGAAAAATTAAAAGAACTAATTTAAGTAATGAATATAATACGTTGAGAAATCGCATGGACTGTTTATAAAAGGAATAAAAGGAGAAAACATAGTACTAACTGGACTTCAAATAAATAGCACAGATACGTAAAGGATCATCAAGGAAATAAATAACTTTGTTAAAAAACACCCAGAAACTAAAGCTAAATTTAAAACAGTACATAAACTTGTCTCAAAAAATCAGACAAGTTACAAGATAGAGATAAAATTATGAAAAAAAATATATAAGCCAAAAAAATCTAATATAAGTTAACATATACATAAACCACGATTTAACAACGGTATAAGAAAACATGCAAAAATAAAATAAGAGTATTCTCAAAAAGAGAAAAACTGAGGAAAATGGTTCAAATGAGATTCAGCAAGATAAGGGTTGATAATAAACTATGGAGCTGGAATAAGGTAATAAGATAACTAAAAAAACAAAAGAGAGACGATTATAATTATGACGATAAAAGATAAAGGTGATGATATCAAAGAAAAAGCAAACATAGATAAGAAATCAGAAATAAGAACATTTGAAAAAGAGCAATATGGAATATTAAAGCCTTAATTGGTAAATAAACAATATATTGGCGCCTCTAGGAAAGCAGACTTATGTATAAGTCAAAGAAAAATGATGTTAAATTATAAACTTGTATTATTATAATATACAGTAAAGTAGATCAAAATGAAAGATGAAAATAATGTATAATGTATATGTAACTGGATAGGTATCACATGAAAAATGTTAAAGGTAGAATCATAAATTAATAAATGAATGGAGACACGTAAAAAATAAGACTTTTATACAAAATGACAAATACAACAAAAAATATTAAGAAACGTCTGATTAAGCGATTGAAATGGAAGGGTGGGTTTAAAAGATGATGAAGCAGTAAAAGCAATAGAAAAACATGGAAAACAATCTAAAAACAACAATAGAATAAGACTAATTGAGTTCTATATAATGAACCACTTAATAGTAAACATAAAAAAAATCATAAATACAATAACTATGTAATAATTAACAACTACTATAGAGATAAAATAAAAGATCAAAGTCCAGAAATTTACTCAGGCTTTCTGATAATGTCAGCAATAGAAATAAAATGTGAAAAACATGCAGTAAATAGTAATGAGGAAAGATATATTATAAGACAAAAGAACAATAAAGGCAGGAGCCAAATTATGCAAGCCTAAAGTGGAGTTAGAGATGTACAAAATAAAGATGCAAATAACACAACTATATAAAATCTCTAAGAGCAAATTACAAATATATTAAGAAATATGGCAAAAGAGAAGACTAAATAAAAGCAAAAAATTTGCCAAGCGGTGGAACAAAGAAAAAAATTAAAAAATCAGAAATGCAAGACATACCTAACCAAAATAGTAAAAAATTTGGGAACATGTGGCATTGAAACATTAACAATTTTGTTTAATAAAGCATAAAAAGATACCGAAGATTGGGACCTGGGAATACTGTTACCCTTATTTAAAAAAGGTAATAACAGAGAATGTACAAACTACAGAGCAACCATTATATTTAGTGTAACATTAAAAGTATACTAAAGAATAACAGAGAAATGATTCAAAGACGTAGCTAAAAGGCATAGAGTAGATTCGAAAAAAGCGGGGATTACAAGACCATAATAATTTATTATAAATAAAATAATTAATTGCGCAAAAACAAAAACACCAATATATTGATAGAGTTTCTAAAAATAGAGAAATCGTTTGGCAGTACACCGAGGAAAATAGTTTGAAGTAGTTTAAAAAAAAAGGATAGACCGTAAAACTCGCGAAAATATAATTATTTTATATAATAACAGAATAAATTATGTAAGAACAAAAAATATGCAGTATAAGGAATTTATAACTAAAGAAAGATTAAAGTAAAGAGGAATACTCAATCCAACACTATTTAACAATGCATTAGATGATATAAGATAGAAGACAAAACAAAAAGTAAAGAGAATAAAGGTAAATTAAAAAAATATGGAAATAGTGATAATAATGGAAAACGAATTTGCTGACGACCTAATTATTTACCAACAATAGTTACACTTAGATATATAGAAAAAAGCCTTATATGATAAAAATTTGGAAATACCTATAAGAAGCCAATAGCATTGGTAACAGGAAAATAAGAATAGAAAATGTCACTACAATTAAAAAAAAATTTAGAAGAAGTAGAAACTTTCAAAAGTACTTAAAAATAAAGATACGTACAAGTAGAACGAACAACGCTAAAATAAATTACAGATTAGAAAGTGCAGCTAAACTATACTGCGCTCTGAATATCTTTATAGAAAAAAGGAAAATGTCTAAGAAACGAAATATAACAATTTATAATACAATATACAAAGCAGTTTGGACATAGGTATCGAAAATTAGGTTCTACCAAAACAAATTAAATGGAAATACAGGTTATAAAAATGAAATACCAAAGGTATATTATATAAAAGGATCAAACTCGTAATAAAAGGGTAAGAAATAAGCTAACAATAAGGACAATCAGAAGACAACAATTAAAATGATTTGGGTACGTAGTATGACGGGAAAAAGACAACCAAAGCTTTAACACCTTAGGGTATATTTGTATCAGTTTATATATATAAAATATATTTTTTTATATATAATTTAGGTTAATCACCAAGGCTGCAACACTACTAATATCGAATAGCTGCTTTGGTGCACATTGAGAATTTTTTTATTTTTAACGTCACTTCTACATTTTCATTAGATAAGTATAAATACAAATTTTTTCTTCAAGATTATACTGTTATTAATTATAACGTTGACATTTTAATCATTTAAGTTCTCTCAGATCTAGCTTCTAGTACAAACAACTATTTCCTTTCTTTCAAAAACTAAGTAATTTCCCCCAATTGGAAAATTTCAAACTTTAAAAATAGATATTACAATTTTTAGAATTGACTGTTATAGTGGTAGTCTCAGAAGGTATTAGAGATGTAACTATATGTCTAGGCACATCTCAGAATAATATTTCAAAGTTAGTGACCTAGTTAGAATGGGAGAGTTCCCTTAACCGTTCGCTCATTAAAATATTTGCAAATCTATAAAAAAAAAATAGTAACTCAAATGTCTTGGTCTTCCATTAAATCAACGGAATGGTAACCCCTACTACATCTTACATTCTAAACACACGAGGCAGGAGCGTTTACACCATTAGATTAACAAATTATTTTTGTAGTTGTTGGTATTTCTGCAAGGGAGATAAAAGAAATAGCGTCTGCAAGGAAAAGCTATTTCATATTTGCTTTTCTTTTGAAAGAAGGTTAAAAATTATAAAAACTTTTTATACTAGTGGTCAATGGTTATAGTAGATTACATCAAAATTCACAATCTCAGTGTTGGTGAACCCAAGGTGAATCTTTAAAAATATTTTCGTAAAACTTTTAATTGTTGTTCACATATAAATTAGCGTTTGTGCCAGATACTAAAATTAATGTCGATGCAAGAAAAGTTCGTGTTTTAATAGGTGTATAAATAAGTTCTCAGCTTTTTTCTGCAAAATTAAAGTTTTATTTAAAAACAAACAAAAAAAGCTTAAGTATCAAGGTATTCTCCATTGGCATCGATGACCTTTTGCCATCTTTCGAGTAGCTTGTGAATTTACTGGTGATGGAAGCTCACCGGCTTTGAGACGATAAAATTATCTAAGCGTTTTCAGATTCTTCTTCTGTTTTGAAGTGCGTATCAGCCAAGTGATGCTGTGACGACCAGAATAAATGATAATCGGAAGGGGCCATGTCTGGGCTATACGCCGCATGTGGCAGAAGTTCCCAGCCTAACGCGTCTGCAGCTCATCCGTGTCAAATGTTTGAGGGCGTCCAGCGCGTGGCTGATCTTCAAGACTAAACTCTCCTCCGCGAAATCTTTGGTACCACTTTTCGCACGTTGCATGACTTACTGCATTCTCACCATATGCAGCACAAATCATTTCGGTGGCTTCAGCAGCGTTTTTCTTAAGATGAAACGCGAAGTGGATAGAAAATCGAATATGCTCTTTTGTGATTGCCATCGTGAACACAGCTGATTATTGAGGTTATGTGCATCAAACGCTAAATCGCATGATGTTTCGAAAGGCCAAATGTCATTGCTTTAAAACCTCAAGAGGGCGGACTAGTACGTTACATGTAAACGGTGATTTGCGTCCTGTGAAATCTAAAGCTGAGAACTTATTTATACACGCAATAATAAAAGCTTGACTACGGAATGAAAAATTAAAATAAATAAAACCAAGCCAAACCTCACCAAGTTTTAGATTTTAAACGACGCATGTCTGAAAAAATCACAACAATGTGATGTAAAAGTTGGAAATATTTTTTGTATTTCATGTAGATACTAACAACAGATTATTAGCCTATTTGTAAAAAGAGTTTTTAATTAATCATTATTACTTATTTCTTCTTCAAGTGCCATCTCCGCTTCGGAGGTTGGCAATCATATTGGCTATTCTAATTTTTGATATTGCTACTCGAAACAGTTGACCAGAGCTGCAGCCAAACCATTCTCGTAGATTGCGCAGCCATGACATTCGTCTTCTACCAACGCTTCTTTTTCCCATGATCTTGCCCTGTATTATAAGTCGTAGTATGTTGTACCGTTCTCCACGCATGATATGTCCCATATTACTTATCTAGAATGAGATAAAATATCGGCAGGATCACAATTATTATTATAAGAGAACTACATCTTATTATGTTACTCTTATCTTGCTCTTTTTTATGTTTAAAATATTTAGGAACAAAGACCACAAGCCTTAAGAAAATATAACACCCTTTTTAATTTGTTTATGATATATTATTCGAAGAGTTTGGCATTATTTACATTCGTATTGTACTTGTATTTATTTGTGAGTCCTAATCGAATTCTGCATGTTTTGATTAGATCTTGTGTAGATCGGTTTTTTGGAAGATAGAGTGACGGATTAACTTGTTTTAAATTGTTTTCCTCTTCTTCTTTTTCTTCTTCAGCCTTCTGCCATCTACTCCTGAATGTAGGCTTCACCCATTTCTCTCCATCTGTGTCGGTCACTAGTTTGTTTTGACGAGTTCCTACCAGCTATCTTCCGAATGTCATCCACCCATCGTTTCTGAGGTCGACCTTTTTTTCTCTTTGTTTCACGGGGGCGCCATAATAGTGATTTCGTTGTCCATCTCTCATCCACCTGTCTCGCGATATGTCCGGCCCATCTCCATTTGAGGCTTGCTATGCGTTCTATGACGTCAGTTATTTTGGTTCTTAGTCGGATTTCTTCATTTCGGATTTTATCTCTTAATGATATCCCCAGCATAGCACGTTCCATAACTCTCTGCAGCACTCTCAATCTGTTTGCATTCCGTTTTGTAAGAGCCATCGTTTCCATACCGTATGTAGTCACTGGTAGGATATAACTATCGTGAACTTTACGTTTGAGGTTGATCGCTACATCTGGATTCCTTAGAATATATGACAATTTGCCAAAGGCAGCCCATGTTAGAGTTATTCGTTTTGTAATTTCAGTACCTTGGTTTTCTTTTCCTAATTTGATGATGTGTCCTAAGTATATATATTCTGTCACGTTCTCCAACGTTTGGCCATCTACTGTAATTTGCATATTATATTGGCCCATGATTTTAGTCTTAGCAGGATTTATCTTCAGGCCTGACTTTTCTGCTGCTTGTTTGAGTTCTTGCATCATGGTTTTTAGTTCCTCTGGGCCTTCAGACATAATCACCACATCATCAGCAAAGCGTCAATTTTTAAACCCTTCTCTTGCTATTGAAGTTTCTTAAAAACATCTTCTAAAACTAGCGTGAAAAGTTTTGGGGAGATAACGTCCCCCTGTCGTACGCCTCTCCTGATGTTTATTTTGTCCGTTTTAAGGTCTTGATTTATTTTCACGTGCATTGTTGCTTTTTCGTAGATGTCTTTTATTATAGTAGTATATCTACTGTCGATTCTTACGTTATTCAATGATTCTAATATATGAGTCGTACTTATAGAATCGAATGCCTTGTAGAAATCTATGAAGGCTAGATGTATGGGCGCATTATACTCGGTCGTCTTCTCTATGATAGTGCGTAGAGTCTGTAGATGGTCAGATAGTGCTATATCCTTTACGGAAGCCCGCCTGCTCCACTGGTTGGTAGTAATCGAATTTGTTTGTCAGGCGGTTGGTAATAATTCTCGTCAACAGTTTATATAGTTGTGATAGTAAACTGATTGGGCGGTAGTTCTCTATGTTAGTAATCGCACCTTTTTTGAACAGGAGTACTGTTTCCGCATTGTGCCATCTGTCAGGTATTCTTCCTTCTCGTAGGCACTTGTTTAGTAAAATATGTATTGCACGTTCGAGATTTGTTCCTCCAAGTTTTATCATCTCTGTTGTTACGCGATCTTCTCCGGGGCATCTATTGTTTTTCATTTGTTTCAGAGCTAGTCTAATTTCATCAATGGATATCTCTGGAATATCTTCAGAGCCTGCATTGAGTATATTTCTTTGTATTTGTGATTCCCTATGCGGTGTATGTACTGCATATAATTCAGTATAGAAGTGTTCAATTGCTCTGATGATGTCTTCCGGTTTTGTCACTTCTATTCCCTCTTTGTTCTTTATTTTTGTCATCTTCTGCCGTCCGTTGGATATTTTTGATCTTAGTATTCTCATGTTGTCATTGTCTTCAATAGCCATCAAAATTGTTATAGTTCTATGGTCTCTTATGTCTTTTCTTATTGCTTTCTCTGTTTATTGATTTATATTCGTTCCTTTTACCAATTTTCTCCTTTTTTATGAGTTTTATAGTGCTATTTTTGAGTTTTTGATCTGTTTGACCCTTTTTTCTTGAGCACAATTTCTTTGTCGTTATTTGGATAGTAGTTGTAATTTTGTCATTTATTTGGTTAATGTCCATGTTTGATAGTATAGTTGTATCAAGTCTCGTTGAGAGTTCTTGTTTATATTCATCTTGCTTTTTCGTTATTTCTGTGTTAGTGGGAAACGTTGTTGTCTAACTAATTTATGTCTTTCTTGTTTAATTTTGATGTTTATCAGTGCTCGGACCATCCTGTGGTCGCTCCCAGTATCGAATCTGTTCAGAACTGATACGTCTCTACATATTTTTCTATCTCGGCAGAGGATGAAATATATATCATTTTTTATCTTGTTGTCGGGGCTTCCCCATGTCCATTTTCTCTGTGGTGGTTTCTTAAAGAATGTGTTGAGGCAATATAGCCGTCCGTTTTGAAGAAAGTTGGAAAGTGTATCCCCTCTGTTATTTCTAATACCTAGACCATAATTACCTATAAATTCCATATAATTTTGTGTTTTCTTTCCTATTTTTGCATTGAAATCTCTGGTAATGACCAAGTAGTGAGATTTTTCCTGTTGTTTCGCCGTTGATATATCTTCATAAAATTGCATAATTTTCTCGTCTTTCGCTGTACTTGTTGTTAAAAACTCAAAGTCCCACACTGAAATATCAGTAAACCCCATAGATTCTGGGCAGGGGGGGGGGCGGGGGCAAAAATTCGAAAAAACTGAAAAAGAAGTTTACAAACAATTTATATATTGCCACATATAACATACAAACAATGAGATCAGAAGAAAAAATAGAGGAATTACAAAACGAACTAAAATCTATAAAATGGGGATGTAGTCGGACTGGCAGAAACACGACTACTGGGAGAAAAACCTACTGAACTGAAAAGTGGCCATATACTTTATAACAAAAATTCTGATACGAAAGACTACATAGGAGGCGTAGGTTTCATAGTGAACAAAAAGATTAAACATAGAGTAATCAAATACCAGGCTATATCGGACCGCGTCATATACATGGCAATTAGACTAAACGTACGTTATACACTTCAAATCATAAATGTATATGCTCCAACAAGTTTTCCACTAGATTACCTAATTTTCAAATTACCAACAGTTTTTGTTAACAGATTTTACGTATATCTGTGTGCTTTATCAAATGAACATCTACGTGACCCATAGTCGTTGCTATACATGCTATATATAAATGCGTCATTTGTATAAACATTTATTATATCGATAATAAATTATTTATTAGTTTGATGTGAAAGACAATACCTTAGTGCCTGTCAGAAAGCAGATATTTTTGATATGCACACAAAATTCCCTTTTGATATAGACTAAGAATATATTTGGTCTTTTCAGGTGATCGCAGAACTATAGCCATGTTTGTTTTTCATGAGTCGATATATTGTAACACATTTCTAAATGACGCCATAAAAGCACTATAACCTTGCAAAATTCGCGGCTAAAACGGGGGTCACCATTTTTGTTGAGCCCGTGAGCGTAATACCTTCAAAAGCGAGCAACTGCCGTTGAAACCCCCGCAGTATTTCTATACGTGCGAGAACTAGACCGTAAAGGAATACTCCAGAAGGTCCCGGTGAAACTAACCAAAAAACTGTTTTGAAAAATTAATAGCTAATACTGCTAGTAAAATATTTTTCTTCAAAAACTGCTTAGTTCCTATACATAATTGTTTTGATAATTCTTGTTACCTAAAGTTATTTTTAAAAATATAATTTTTTATTGGTTTAATTGCAATTATTTTACAACCTATTCTTTGTTTTACAGACTAATAAATAAATGTTACGACTGGGTTGCTAGGGGACACGAGTAGGGCACAATTCATTGGCGGATCTCCAGGATTTATTCAGTAAGGTCTTGCGGCCATATTTTTTTTATTCAGTCTTCTAAAGGAGGTTGGTGGGGTGGCAATGAGTTTATTTGTGTGGTTTAGTGTGCAATATTTGCTCTTGGTAACATGAATCGTGATGACTTTTGCGATGAAGGGTTTGGTTACTGATGTACCAAGACGCGTTAGCCAACGTATGCAATGCCTTTGATTGGAACGATTGTAGTATCTTGGTGTTTGATGGCTTACTGCATCCCCATAATTCAATTCCGGATGACCATACAGGTATCATATAGTTTTGTAGAGTAATAGTTTACTTTCTAGGGTCAGCTGCGATTTGTGTTCAATCAACCAGTAGATATTTTTTGTTTTAGTATTAAATTGTTGTTTTTTGGTTTTCATGTAACTTTCTAGGTCAGCATTTAGTTAAAGTAAAATTCTAGGTTCTTCACCTCAGTTTTTACTGGAATGAGTTAATTGTATATGGTGACTGGAGGGCATGTGGAGTGTTTATTGGTAAAAGTAATTTGGGTTGATTTGTTGCTGTTAACCTTAATGCGCCACTGATCGAGCCAACTCTCAAGAAGGTTTAGATGTGACTGGAGTTTTTCAGATGCTCGACCTGGATCAGTATCAGAAGACATTATTGCAATGTCATCTGTAAAGGTGGCAATCAAGGTGATACTCTGTAGTGAGTATATCTTCTATATAAAGGAGGTATAGGAAGAGACTAAGAACGCTTCTCCTTGGGATGCGGGAGTTGATGATTTGATAGGTTGAGAGTATACCCTCGAATTGGACTTGGAAGTGTGTTTGTCTTAAATAAAATTTTAAAAGGAGGAAAATTTAGTAAGGTTGCTTTCTTTTAATTTTATGCAACAACCTGCCGTGCTATACCTTATCAAAGGCCTGTTGGATATCCAAAAATACTAATACACACCGTTTGTTTCCCTATGATATTACCTGATGGTTTAATGTCCTTCACGAAAGCCAAACTGGTGAGTGAAAATTAGCTTTTCTGGAGGTGTTATATCTTTGATTCTTTGTAGCAGCAAGTGTTCAAATATTTTTAATAGTAAGGGTAGCAGGCTTATCGGTAGGTAGGATGTAACTTCTTACAACCGCTTTTTTTCCTACCATGAGATCACAACCAGGGGCTTTCAATGAACTAGTCAATTTTATCTTTATGTATACTTCAGCTGGTAAAATTGGCTTCAAAGATAACGATAATTGCCCAGGTGACTTGAGATGTTCCTCAATTTCTGTGTTCAAACTGGTGTTATTAGATTCAAATAAGATGAGAACTTGAGCCACATGTTCCTCGAAGGTATTTGCTTTATTTTCATTTGATCGGGCCCAGCTTTCATAAGGTTTTCTTAAGGGAGGTATTTGAGTAATAGGCCTTTAAGCTTTTTTGTCGCTTTCCAGATCGTGTGATCTTTTGGTGAGAGTGTGGAAATACAGTAATTGAATGTTGTATTCCTGTTTTCTTGGATAGCATCATAAAGTCGGTGAGTTAGATTGTTTAGTATAGTTTTGTGTTGAGGATTTATGGTTCTTTGCCATTTACCACGGGCTTTGCGTTTTTCTGCTACTAATTGCTTTAAATGTAGCTGTATACTATTGATTTTGAGTGCAGTTTTGTAGTTTAACGGGGTAGCTTCCCAGGAAACTTTTTGGATGTGTTGTGTAAGGTAGTCAACAGTTTCGACAATTTCGCTAGGTGTTTGCATTTTATGTGACAATTGTATGTTGTTATTGATATATTGTTGAAAATGCTCCCACTTTGTTTTAGCGGGACAAAGCCTTGATGGTGAAGTTTTCCATATAATACTAGTAGTTAACATTATTATTATGGGGGAGTGATCAGAATCTAGGTCGAAGTTACCTTCAACTTTGCTGTATATATCGTAAATGCCTTTAGTAACAACGAAGTCCAGTAGTTCAGGGATTTTGCAAAGGTCCGTTGTCCAGTAGTTTGCCAAGTAGTTTAAATAGTTCTATTGTATGGTGGCAAAAAGTGCTCGTCCTTTGGGTGAAATTAATCTGGACCCTCATGCAGTGTGCTTCGAGTTCTAGTCTCTGGCTACTAGAAAGCGATGCTCGAGTAAAAGTTTTTAAAACTCATCAGATGAAATGGTATGCCTAGGCGGGCAATAGATAGCTCCGATGGTTAATGACCAGGTCATCGTGTTAACTTTTACCAGAGCGCGCTGAATTTTGTTTGTTATATAGAATGGTAACTGGTAATGATTAATTCCAGATCTAATTATAATTACTGAGCCTGCATGTGCTGTTCCGTCCGGAGTGTTATGGAGTGGATTATACACGGGCTGATGGGTGGTTGGTATGAAAGATGTTGGGTTGGTATTGATGACGTATTGTGTTATTTGATTGCTTAGGCATGTTTCTCATTTTTAGGTCTCTTTATACAGTCTTTATAGTTGGCGGAATGCTCGCCGTTTCACAAGGCACATGTGGCGGGAACATCCTTAGTTTTCTTACAATTTTTACAATCATCCATATTTGACGCATTTATAGGGCTTCGTACAGTAAGCCTTGGAGTATCTATATGCTTAACAACGTATACATTGTCTTATGTTGGTCTTTATTCGGGATGCTTCAATTTTGACTTTGGTATTTTGGATAAATTCCAGTTTATAAATACCTCTGTTGTAAGGCTGGGATGCAAGGTCTACGAAAAACATTGGCAATAGCTCTACTTGTTTACTCTATGTTAGAGTTTATTGAATTTCTTATAGAGCGACCTAGTTTACCTAGTTTATCCTTTATGGCATTTGGTGGAATTGAGTGATGTAGGTCGCGCATAACAATTCGGTAAGCTTACCGTGTTGTTAAATAACTATTTAGAATAAAATATTTTATCTCTGGATTACTTTGTTTAAGTTGTTAGTCATTGCATTAAAGTCAGTCACTTCGTAGATGTATACAGGAGGAGGACTGGGGTTTGGTGTTTCCAAATTAATTTTGTTGGAATTATTTACAGTTTGGTCATTGGACTCAGTTTCAGTGAGTGGCTGATATCTGTATAAAGTGTTAATTGCAATTATATTTTCGGTTGATTTTGATAATAAATGAGTTTTCTTTTTCTATTAATGATTTGCCAGAAATATTTGTTATCGCTGGTTACTTCATTTGTATTCATATTTTTATCGTCATCATTAACATTATTATGGCTGGTTTGAGCGGGTTGGAAGAATGCTGTGTATGAGTTACTAACGTTGGGCGTGTTTGAAAATTAGTTTGAGGTGGGTATTGCATTGGTGGATATATTAAAGTTTGATTTTGGTACATGGAAGAAAAATCCTGATTAAATTGTATTTGGATTAGCTGATTTAAGAAGTTGGATGTTGGCTGTCGTTGACTTTGCATCAGTTGTAGATTGTTTTAGTTGTTCACAATTGTTGTTGCTGGATGAACCCGTTATAATCGCGGCAGATAACATTTCATTGTATTAGAGTCTGCAAAATTATTACGAATTTAGTTTCGACAACAATTTTTTTATATACTAAACGTGAAATTTGTGACCGCGATATCTAGCGCGCACTTAATGTAAACACTCGGCCCTGCTCCTAAGATAAGAGAGCGGCGATCGACATGTCATTATTCCGTAAAAGTCAACCGAGTACTAAAAAGAATTGAAATGCTTATAGTTGTGTTTTGCTTTTATTTTGTATATATATAGAATTGCAATGTTAAGAATTGGAAGCCCTGATACGCAACACAAGCGTATAGCGATACAAAGTCAAATTTCCTGACGGTGAGTAGGATTTAACAATCTTAACATACTATATAAAGCTGAAGCATAAATAACGCAATCGTAGTCTAGTTTGGTTAATACTAAAGTTTATTATATTTTTAAAAGTGTTTTTGTTTTAGCGCCCTATCTTGTCCTTGCTAAATCTTTCGAATTCTTATCGCATTAAAAAATTTACTTTTAATTCTTGAATATAAATTTTAAACACTATTTTTGCAGCCAGAGTGACTCCTAGAAATTTTACTTTATCATTGCACATAATAATGTTATTTTTATACGAATTTGTAGTTTGGAACTGTTTTAACATACAGAAATTTTTCTGCTGAAAACTGGTATTTAATTTGTTTTATATTATGTACCACTTGCTTTACAACTACTTTTATATTGATATTTTTGGTTGTATAAAAGATGCAAAGACCGTTTACACAGAAAAATATGCCAAGTTTGTTGTTAAGGTTGGACATCACGTTGTATATAGCAATAACAGATAGAGTAACACTTAAGAGTTGAACCACGGAATTTTGTTTTTCAAAATTCTTCTAGAAGATAACGTATTTCTTATTTGTACCTTGGAAGTTGTATCTTCTAAAAATCATCTTGTAAACAAAGATAATTTTTTTCTAATAGCCCAGTTATTAGTTTCTTTGTAATATCATAGGCCTTTTGGAGATCAAAGAACACTAAAGTTTTTTGGTCCTAAAAACTGTCTGTACTGCATAATTCAGACAAATTAATTGATTAGTAGTTAAACTAAATTTTCTAAAACCGACTTTGTTTGTTAGAAGGTTGTTGGTTTCAATGATCCACTTAAGTAGATTGTTTATTATTCTTTCCAACAGTTTGACTAGCAAGATGTTTGTTTTATATTAATAAAAATATTTTTTTGGTAAAAAGTTTTACCTATAAAGTGCATCTTTATGTTTTTATTAGGGTATGGTAGTTGGGCTACTTAAATCATTATATTTATTTTTTTCTATTGGTTTATGTTACTTAAATGTTGCTATACTGTCTTCTTTGGTAATTATAATATGCGACTCAATTGTCTTTACTAGTTTTTATTGACTTATTTATAGGTTGTTGGCTATATGGTAGCTTCATTTGATATACATTTTCTTCCCGTCTTAAGTTAAAATATTAAGGCTGGTTTATTTATAATTTTATAGAAAGGCATATGTTAATAGAGTAATTTATGCCTAACAAATTTTCCTTTTTTATTTTTTTATTTAGTTTCTACTGCTATGTCTGAGTTAATTAACATTATGTAATGTTTAAAATTTTGATGCTCTGATAATATTTTAACTTTTAACAAGTTGTGATGTTTTCATTGTTAACTTTTATAACTAATAGGTTTACTAAATGTTTTTTAACAATAGCAACATATACTTCTTCTATCCTTAATTACTTCCGTTATAGTTTTTGGAACTTTTACTTAAAAATGCCCTTTAATGTCTTTTTGTTAAGTTGTTATAAAAATTAAGCTATAGAATAATGAACAACTTATTAAAGTTTCTAAATTTTTAATATATTTATATATGACTATTTTATTATATTCTAGTACTGTTTTTAATCTTTCGTATTCCTTTGTACAGTGTTGTCCTTATTTAATTTATTTAAATCATTTGCATAAAACATATTTTTCGTATTTTACTTGCTTCTTTTATTTTTTTCTTATCTCTAATATATTGTCCCTAATACGTAATATATTGTTATTAAATTTTTTACTTTATGTCTTTATCATGTTTAATAACTTTTTTTACTATTTATAAATTTTTGGTATAATTTTTGATATTTTCTTATATCCCGTGTCAAATTCTCAAATAAGTATTTTCAAATTTTTTAATCTCTACATATCTGATTCTACTCCTTAATCTTTATTTTTGATGTTATTGAATAACATTGCTAATTTAACAATTATTTTATATTTCTTTAAATTTTATATCTCTTACTTTTTACTTTCCTTATCCTATAATAAAGAAAGTAATGTTTTTCACATTTCTGGATGAATTATAGCCTCAGGACACCAAAAAAGTTGGTTTGGGCCATTGGTTCGTGTGTGTGTGTGTGTGTGTGTGTGTGTCTGTCGGTCTCCCAGTAAACAGGATATCTCGAGAATCGTAAGAGCTAGAGACTTGAAATTTGGTATTCAAGTTACTTGTAGGTAGGAGACGAAGTGGGAAACTTTTGGTAAAAATCGGCCTAGCCGTTTGGTCTCAAGGTCGCAAAATCGGCCGCAAAGCGGTCGCGAATCTAAACGGTTGAAGATACAAAAAATTAATGAGAATAGAAATGATTTCTTATCACGAGATAAACATTAAATTTAAAGTAAAAGTTGGTAAAATAGGAACTCGAAAAAAATTTAAGCCCATGATTTTTGCCAGAATTACCCAAATAATAGGATAAGGAAAGTCGTGTGATGTTCACACCAGGTTTTTTATGTATTTAAATAGTAAATAATGAATATCCTGTCTTCGCTGAAAGTTTGTTCATTTAAATTTAAGTATATATTTTTACTTTCCTTATTCTATAATAAGGAAAGTAATGTAATCGGCGGAAATTTGACCTACCCAGTTTTTCACATTTCTGGACGAAATATTGCCTCAGGACACCAAAAAAGTTGGTTTGAGCCATTGGTTCGTGTGTGTGTGTGTGTCTGTCGGTCTGTCAGTAAACAGGATATCTCGAGAACCGTAAGAGCTAGAAACTCGAAATTTGGCATGCACGTTACTTGTAGGTAGAGGACGCAGTGCGAAGCTTTTGGCAAAAATCGGCCGAGCCGTTTGGTCGCAAGGTCGCAAAATCGGTCGCAAAGCGGTCGCGAATCTAAACGGTTAAAGATACAAAAAATTCATGAGAATAAAAATGATTTGTTATCATGAGATAAACATTAATTTAAACTAAAAGTTGGTAAAATAGGAACTCGAAAAAAATTGAAGCTCAGATTTTTAATATACCGGGTGTTCATAAAATGTTTCGGGAAATTTATATTACCGGATAGATCAAACCGAGACGAACAAAAAATTACAATGAAATTTTTTGATTCGAGATCAAATAAATAAGTTATAGCCGATTAAAAATTAATTAAACGGACCAATCACAGCGCGCTCGGAGAGCTAACGGGCCGACTGCGGGAGGACGGGGGGGAACGCTTGGCCGCTAGGAGGAAGCACGCAGGCGATAATGGCGAAGGCTGTGCGGCAGAGCTCGCACGGTTATCTTCAGTGACGTAGCAAAATTTTAAGTACGAGACAATTATTGTCTTGTACTGTTTATTTTAATCATCTTTCGAGTGTTGGATTCGCGCCTTGTCTTTTTTTAAATTAACAAATTTTTAGAAGAGAGCAGCGCAGGTCCGAGACGATGGACTCGCGTCTCGTCCTTTTTTAAAATAACAAGTTCCGGGATGAGAGCAGCGCAGGGCCGAGACGATGGACCCGGTATAATATATAATAATAGGATAAGGAAAGTCGTGTGATGTTCACACCAGATTTTTTGTTATCTTTACGCAAAAGTGTATTCGTCTTTTCTATTATCAACTTATTTTAGACAAATAGTTTTTCATCAATATAATTCTATAGTTATTTTGTCCACTATTAAGTAATTTATAAAAAAATTATATTTTATATTTTTATGTGTTTCATTCTTTTTTTGATCCCATATTTATAGTAGACGATAACTTTTATAGCAAGCTTTTATGTATCCTCTTTCTATTTCCAACTACTAGGCTGTAAAAAAGTTTGTTTTTACGCATGCTTTGTTACATTTCGTTTTTGTATTATAGTAATAATTTTTATCTTTAGATTCCATACTGACAAAATTGAACTTCGAATTTTAATCCGCGCTCTCCTTGCGTCACAGATAAAATAAGCGAACATGATGGAGTTGGGATCTTTCTGCATCCCGCTTACAACCGTGATCTTATATCTTATAATTACGGCACGTTTCGATCTACAATGCTGTTTTGTGGGGGTTTTTCGGCCGTGTGCAAATTTTCTGCAAATGTTTAACAACTTTATTTGTTTCAGTTGTTTCGCATATGCTTGCTTACCTTGCGCTTTTTGTTCTTTTTTAATTTTTAATTTTTAATAACAATTTTATTTTGTCTTACACATTAATATTTTATTTTCTTTTTTAATCTATTTATGTTTTTTCCAATCTTAATTTCTTCTTACATTCTCCGTGTCTAACCCTCAAGTTATAAGTTTTATGGCCATATTACTTTATATTGCGTTTTTGTTAATTAATAGTTAATGGGACCTACTAGTTTTTGTTACCTTTTTCGCATTAATTTTAAATTAAATTACATCTACAAGTATTTTACGTAGGTCCTCATGGACAAATGTTATTTGTTGTATGTATTTAAAGACAACGTGCGTAGTTTTATTATTGTTAATTGTCACTTTAATTTATTATACCTTATTTTTGTTGTAGAATAAAATAATGTTCTAATGTGTACAAATTTGTATTTTTTGTTAATTATAAAATAAATACTTTAGTTTGATAACAAGAGTATTAGAAGCACAAAATACTGTTAAAGGAATCAGCGCTCATAGATCACTAATAGTGAAAAGGCCCTAAGATTATTCAAAAAATAATGTTCTGCATTTGATAATTTCTTATTTAATCAAAGGTACGTATTTCAGCTACATATATAGTTTTCTACAGATCCTCCATTTATTTTATGGGGAAAAATACTGTCTTCCGTCTCTTTATCAGATTTTATTTTACAACAATTTTAGCAGTCCACACAAAACTTGTTCCTTATAGAATTTCCTTCAGCAAACCTAACAAACAGAAATTTAATGAAGAAAGATCTGGGCTGGATAAATATAGATTGAATAAGTTTAATAGACGATCCTATTTTCCTTCTATTTATGTGCCGGTCCTTTGAGAAATAGAGGAGGGAAGATAGAACTCCTCACTCTATAGTTCTTACGTTTCAATATATTGTTCTTTATATTAATAAAATAATGTATCATAATCGGTGCTCCGATTCTATGCAAGTTCAAAAAACTAGTTGGTATCTATGTGTAGTTGCTATATATTTTCTTACATTTTCACAAAAGAGCAAACAGTTCAAACAATACTCAAGATTAAAACGTGGCCAATTTTTAAAATATTAAATCACACATTACAAAACATAATAATTACAGTGAATAATAATATCCTTTAAAATAAGTACCTTTCGTACTCATACACTTTTTTAAAAGTAGATTACGCTTCTACTTTCCGATCATAGTAATAAGTCCACGTGTAATATACGATTTCAGGTATTTCATAGATCATCAACAAATTAATATTCTGTCTATTCCAGTAATAGCCACAGAATACATTTTGCAACATCACGTTTGATGTTAAGATCTCTTATAAAAATCTCACGAACTTTTATTTTTTTGAATTCTTAGTTTATTTTTTACTTTTCGGACTATCAGTCGCCGAGCTTGTTATTTGTAATCCGTACAATTTTGACATAATTCTCGTGTTCTGCTCATTGCTGATCCACCAACACGTGGAATACTTTCAACTTTTGTTATTCTTAAGTTATTTACACCAAGTCTTTATTTATATTGCGTTTATTGCATTGTTTCCAAAAGTCTTCTGAGTCATCCGAATAGTTTCTGTGTACGAACCTTCAAACTTTGTCAACAAACTATCATGGAAATTCTTTGCTGAACTTACTCAATCATTGCAAATGCGACGTCGAACTCCCAATTGGCTCGGCCAGTGAAATTATCTTCATGCACACATGGGCATTATGGGCTATTTTTATCAGTTGTCAGGTTACATCACGATTGCGCAAATGTTTTCGTTATATTAACATTGACTGGATATTTTCGAGGAGACGTTGTCGCTAGTCTAAACTAAAAATTCTGTTGGAATCACGTACAACTGTCTCGTCGCCTTAGGTTGAATTTCTTGGACAGTCTGAAATATCTATCTTTTCAAATATGATATAAGTTTTGTAAACAGCCAGAAGTTGCAAGATGACAAATCTGAATCGCAGAATACACATCTTCTAGTTTTAGGACTGTCAATCTCGATCGTTATTGATTGAAGCCCCCTTATACGTTCGACATTTTCCGATTTTTTGCTAGTTGCTGGTCTTCTAGAACGTAGATCGCCGACCATCACTAAATTGTTTGTACTGCTTTTATTGTGTCATTTTAAAAAAGCTCGTAAATTATCTAAATAATTTATCCGACTAAATGTTCAAGTATTACATAAAATTTGATACAGATTTGTTGCTCTATTTGCTCGAGCATTGCAAATACGACGATCATATCTACACATGTTCAATGAACGCCGTTTCTCAACTGGCTAATTAATAAAGTTATCCTTGTTGAAGTGAGTACATTGCTGCCTAATCTTAGCGACAGGTTTTATTGTATTAATATTGAGTGAATATTTTCCAAACAGATAGCATATTTGTAAGTAACAGTTCAGGGAGGTAAAAATTTATATTAGTTTATTATATAAATTGTAAAACATAGAAAAATGATTTTGATTTTTAGTGTAATATTATATAAGAATTATTTTGATATTTATAACGTGTAAAGATACAAAAAAAATATTTTATGGGCCCAATAAAAAGTTTTTCGCTGGTCCAGGTCATGGATCTCAACGCCTCTGGATATGTGAAATGAGCACATTGTTGTAGAGCAGCCTGTTAGGTCGTATTAGACAATTCAGGATATTGTCCTCATACCTCAAAGTAGTGTATCTAGAAGAATTACTGTTTATATTTCACAACATAATTGTCCTGAGTTTTCCTAAAAATAAAATAGTTTTTACTTTTTTGTTTTACAATAATTGTAGACGTAGTTGTTCTATGTTTTCTTTCTCTTTTCCAAAATCAAAATAGTGACTATTTCTATAGTAAAGACCTTAACTGTCCTTGTGAGATTTTGTGATATTCATTGTGCAAATTCCTTGAAATAGCCCAACACTATAATGCCATTGCACTGTTTTACTTCCTAGCGGTGATATATCTATTGTTGCGAGTAATGGTATCTGGGCGTTATAACATGCCTGGGTTAATAGTTATAAAGAGATTATTTAATCGTAAAAAAATATTTATTTGCTTCTCTTCGTTTTGACGTTTAAAAGTCTTCATTTTAATTGTACTCCTATTGAGTATAGCACTTTTAAAGATTATACAATGCATTCTAAACCAGATTTTTGTTTTCTATTTCTAATGCTTTCCTATTTGTGACAAGTATTTGTCACTTTCATTATGACTATACTTGAAATTATAGGTTACGTATGTATGAATTTTTAAATAAAATTATTTAAAAGTTGTACTAAAGCTGTTTTTGAGAATAATGCACAACCGTATATATTGAAAATTTGAAATGGAACTAGACAAAAATCAATTTGGATTTCGCAATGGTTTTGGCACCAAAAAAGCTTTGTTGTCTTTTAATATAATAGCACAACACTGCCAAGATGTAAATAAGGAATTATATGTATCTTTCAACGACTATTCAGAAGTTTTCGATCGTATAAAACACAAAAAACTCGTATCTATTTTGCAAAATATAAAGCTGGACTCAAAAGTTATATGAATAATAGGAAATTTTTTTCATACTAGAAAACAGTCGCAAAAATAGAAAATATTCTCTTTGAACAAATAGGAATTAAGAGAGTTGTGAGACAGGGGTGCATTCTGTCACCACTACTTTTTAATTTATACTCGAAAACAATCTTTCGCAAAGCCGTAGAGAATGCCCCAGATAGAATAATTGTAAATGGTAACAATTTCACCAACCTCCGGTATGTCGACGATACCGTTATCTTAACAGATAATATTGAGAACTTGCAAAAAATTGCTGACAAAGTTAGTGGAGTATTAACACAGAGAAGTCTAAATTATTCGTAGTTCGCAAAAATCTACGAGTATTTACGCTATAAATCAACAATAGGACAGTAAAACAAGTAGACTGCTACGAATATTTAGATACTATAGTAAACGCCCAGGCTGACCACCCCCAAAGAAATAATAAGTAAAATTGAACAAGCAAGGGATGCCTTTGTTAAAATGAAGAAACTTACTTTAAATGAGCTGAAAGTAGTTCTTAGAATGAGAATAGTTAAATGCTACATATTTCCAATTTTTCTGTATGGTATGGAAAGCTGGACACTAGAAAAGGAAACTATCAACTATCAAATAAACATCTTTAAAGTAAGGATGTATCGGAGAATATTGCGCATATCATAGATTTAATAAATCTCTAATAAAGAGGTGCCAATTAGAATGAAATTATCCTAATAATGAAATCTCGTAAACTACAATATCTTAGACACATTACCCGCAATGATAAGTATAGACTGCTGCAATTAATAATGCAGGGAAATATAGGAGGAAAAGAATCGTTGAAAGAAGGAGCACGTGCAAATGGTACGGACTAAAAGCCTCAATAGAAATCTTTCGAGTTACTATCTCAAAAATAAAAATAAGAAATAAGGGAATACAAATAAGTCTCCGCCGTTTTCTATCAAAAATTGGGCATTTATTGTAAAACAACGGAACCTTATGTTTTATTTAAAGTATTGTCCATCGCTAGCCACTACTTTTTTCCATCTTTCTGGCAGCATACGGATACCATCTCGATAGAATACTTCATCTTATGAGAAGATCCACGAATCGACCCAAATATTTGGTATCTTTATATAAAGACAGGCCATGTGCTATCGATCGGAATAAATAAATAAATTATGTATATATATATAAATTGTATATATATATATATATATATATATATATATATATATATATATATATATATATATATATATAATACATACAAAGCTCCACCTGGGGTGACAAGAGGGTAGATTGAGTAGCCCTGGAGTCACCACCGCTGGTCTCAAGCCTGGATAAAGGCGGAGGGTTGGGAAGACCCAGGCAGAGACACAACTTCCCATAAAATCTAACATTCGCTCAAGCAACCGGAAATGGGTCTTGGAACAGAACTGATTCATAGACGACTACACATGCAATAAAAGGGAATATGAGTTAAAAGAAAAGAAACATAATACGAATAGTAACATGGAACATAAAATTATGGAATAACAAAGACCAAGAAATAATAGAAGAACTTAAACGAAGATCGATATATGGCGCCTTCACGTCTAACTCTCGCTCAGCAACCGGAAATGGCTTGGAACAGAGACTGATTCATAGAACACACTCTTCAAAAGTTCACGATTAAGAAAGAAATTGAATGACATGGAAATAAAATAGTGGAATACAGAAGATCTAAGTAATTTTTAGAACTTTACGATAGATGTAATCGGTCTTTCCAAAAATGTCAACTCTACTACTCGCAAAAAACACAAAACGTGTTTTTTCTCAAAGAAGAACAATTTAATATTTTTTTAATTAGCACCAATTGAAATTGATACCGAGCGTCCTGGCAGCGTGGCCGCGCGGTAACAAATTTATCGCTTAATATCTCAAAAAAAAGAAAAACAGTATTCTAAAAATTTCTATACCGATGTAAAAAATCCTGTTCTTTCAATTGGTGCTATTTCAAAAAATATTAAAAATGCCCTTCTTTGAGAAAAATACGTTTGGTCAGATGGCAGAAAACCGTACTATCAAATCTGAGGAAAATAAGATCTTCTGCTATTTTCAATGCCGCAATCGTGAGCTGAAAAGTGAGTGTTTTGGCGCTCGTGCGTCACGCTAGGAGAGTTAACGTGAAACGCCCCATATACGCCATTCAGCAAACCAAAAAGAAAGAAAAAGGCTAGAAGGACTATGGAGAGTCTATATTAAGCTGTAGTGTTGTAGAAAAAGAAGGGATCTTGTTAAATAAAATACGCAAAAATTTCATACAAGAATGCACACACGTCTCCGAAAGAAACCTGCTAACTAATTTAAAAACGGACAAACCCGATATTAACACTATATCGGTTTATGCACTAGAAGATTTTAAAGCTAGAATAGACAAAGAAACGTTTTACGGATGTTTACAAACTACTTTGGAGCGCGTACGTACTTAAAACTATATATATAAAAATAAATGGCGATCTAATGAACAAATTTTGTTCACTTAACAAATTAAGAATTAATAACACGTTTTTGACTACGTACATCGTTACAAATATACATTCCATAATACGAGAGGACAAAAATCTATAATATATTGCACATTATTAAATAGACGAATACACCCTATGCAGATGCTAGACGTAAAAATCTTTCAATCGACGTTGGTACCGATCATAGTCAGCTACTAACAAAAATAAGGATAAAAATAAGATTCGAAAAAGAAATAACAATAAAGACAACAGCGCAAGAAAGATTTAGTATCGAATCAGTGTGGAATGAATTCACTAAACAACTATATCATAAGAAAACATATAGACGAAAACCCTACAACAAATGAAGAATCAGCAGGCTGCAAAAAACTCAGTACAAATATCGAAAGAGCTGCCAATGAAGCAATATGGGAAAAAACGCTAAGAAAACTACTACAAAGACGCTGTGGAAGGAAACAGAAATGTCAAGAAAAAAAAGAGCTTATTTCAAATACAAATCTATAAACACACCAGAAGTGTACAAAAAATACAAAATAGAAAAGAAACAAAATTTCTCGGAAAAAAAAAAAAAAGAACGTTGGAAAAACTACCAAAAACATGGAGAGCGATTTCTAGGGCCGACGAAAACAGATATGGAGACTAATTTGAAATCAGCGTAAAGAATTAACAGAACTAGTAGTATACAATAAGATAGATAAAAAAACATGGGTAGAATATTTAACTGAAATATTTAATGCACAAATAAACACTGACGATGAAAATACTCCAAACATAGTGGTAGAAGATGAAATAAACATCAGTTGCTTAGAGGTGAAACAAACACTCATACAACTTAAAAACAGAAAGTCCAGATCAAATACCAAATGAACTACTGAAATATGGAGGGGACAGATTAACAAAATAAATTATATCTCTGATCAGAAAGATAATTTTAACACACAGAATACCCAACAGCTGGAGAACGAGCACCATGACTTTATTATTCCAACAAGTCGGCGAGGTAGAACCAGCAAACTCTAAAGCCAATAACCTAGTTAACATAATGCTTAAACTGACTACTAAAATAATAACAAATCGTATTAATTTACTTATTACTTTTCCTGAAAAACAACAAGGGTTCAGAACGGAAAGATCGTGCACCGATGCCGTATTCATAATCCGACAAATCGTTGAAGAATACGTAGAATATAATAGATCAGCATACATATGTTTTGTAGATCTTCAACAAGCATTTAGTCGTATACAACTCAGAGACGTTATACACTTACTTTATAATCCAGGAATCCCCTTTAACATCACAAAAACCATTGAGAATATTTATAAACAATAAAGTTCAGGCCAAAGTGAATGACAAATTAACCACTCAAATAGCGGCGAACAATGGAATAAGACAATCCGGCTCTTTAAGTCCGTTACTTTTTAACATTGTAACGGACGAACTAATAGAAGAAGTTAACAAAGAAAAATGATATAAACTTAAAAATTCCTGAGATCACAATGTTACGCTATGCTGATGATGTCTTGGTCGCAGAAAGTGAAGATGACTTCGAAGGCTACTAAACATTTTTAATATTACTGGCGAACAGTTTAACACCTGAACAATACCTATTAGATGTAAGTTAGAACTAGATGAAAAAGTTATCCAAGAGGAAACGAAACTTATGTACCTCGGAATAGAACCATCGGCAAATGGAAGCATCGAAAAGAAAGTAAAACTACAAATAACTAAAGCCAACAAAGTAGCAGTGGGGTAAGAAACATCTATAACAACAGACGAAAGCAAGAACAAACATGGCGAAAAGGCAACCCACCACAGTTAATATATGCCGTTTACTGAAAACAGTAGAACTGAAAACCCTGAAACAGATCGCTCGTAAAACACTAATGGATAGAGAGAAAAGTGAAAATATAAGAAGAGCCTGCAACGTAGAAAATATTAACAAATGGATCCATAGAAGAAAGAAAGAATAAAAAAACTACAATAACCGAGTGACTGACAACAGGATCGTTAAGATTTCCAAAGATAAGGCGCCGGGAGGAAGACGAAGTGTGGAAAAATCTAAAAATAAATGGTGCGACAACCTCAACGTAGAAAAATAGAAACGCCCAACCGAAGAAGAAATAGGCATTAGCATATTATAGAAAAATGAAGAAGAAGAAGAAGAACAAGAGCTATATACTATTAAATTTGGGAAAGCTGTGATATATTACAGTTAAAAATGTGGAAGTATATGAAAATAAAGTGAAAGCAGATCCAGCGTAACGCAGGTGGAAACGGATTCGATCGGAAATGCAGAAATGTGTTGTCGCTGCCGATTGAGGAAGAAATTCGAGCGAGAAAAAACCACAAAGTTGGTCGATGAACGACATCAAGATTTCGGCGTCTGATATACACTTAAACTGGAGGTTAAGGGTTGTATATCTACTATAAGTTTCACTTTTGTAAATCACTTCTATACCTAATGTAACACGGATCATAGCTGTTAAATATTGAGTAATATAAGTTTCTGTTGTATACCTAAATAAATGTTAGCTTATAAACAATATTTTTGGTTTCATTGGCCAAAGCGACGTTTTCATGGAAAGCTTATAGTATATAAATTGGGAACATATAATAGACTTCTATAATGTGTTAGAAAAATTAGTTGATAAATATAATTTAAAATTAGGGAAATGCATAATACGAGCAAATTTTGAATTACCTAAAAATAGCAAATTTGCATACAAACTCCTTTTGCTAATTACATGTTTAAAGTAATAATCATATGGAGGTGTTTAAAGAATAATTGATTAGGTATGAGCTACTACAAGTTCTCTGTATATATTCTAAAAGAAGAGTACAGCATTTCTTTTATATTATTATTGTTTAGGTACGCGTTACTGCCGCAACAAATTTAGCGGTAACTTATATGATAAAAGAGTGTCTCTTCACATACGCAACTGGCAGACTATAACTTATAAAATTAGCGTTATTAATCTCACTTCAGTGTAGTTTAAGAAATGGCTGAGTACTAAATCGCTAAAAAATGAAACTCATTTACAAATAAATGGCAAAAGAGATTTGTAATACAAGATTAACTTTGTCGCCTCAGAAATTGATGCTGGTGATAGATAAAATAAGGGGAATGGCACTAACATTTAAGGATTCACGTACCTTTAATGGCATCGACTAGTACACATTATAAGCTAGAAAGTTGGCTACTGTAAAGTAGATTTAAAAAATAATTCTACACGTTTTATGCTTATATAAATATATTTTTAGTTTATTTTATTTTTGTATTTATCTGCAACGGAAAAATATTTTTATTGCATATTAGAAAACGGTATTATGGAAAGGCTATTGGTGACATGTTGGAACGTAAATTATCATAATCAGCCCAGTATACTCGGAATGCAGATTATTTGTTTTATATGAGCAATATACTTGTCATATATATTATATAATCGTTATAATTATGAAAAATGGATAGATACTGCAATGTTATAAAATTCTTACCGAAAAATGTCATAAATTAAGCACGCTTTTATGTAATTTTATTTAATTAGGTCTGGTTTTCCGATTAAACCTACAATTTTTTGTTCATAGGCACCCAACTCTTACAACACAATTAACATTTTCTTGGATTCTTTTTAGCCCTGAATTATTTTCAGCGATTCGAAGCCGACGTTGATGTAATGTCGCACGTAATTTAGCCAAGTTGCCCGGAGAGTAACAGCCGATTTAAATTGAGTCGTTAAAATCGAAACAATTTCGTAACAATTGGAAATTGGCAGGGCGAGCACGAAAATTCGCGATCCGCCTGATTCCGCCGAAATGATTTATTTCTCCGCCAGCAAGGCGCACAGCCGCTAATTCGGGGAGCATTGATGGGCCGAAGAAAGGAAGCAGCGGAGCACGAACTCCAGACAAACACGTACGGATCAAATAACCTAATTACCAGCGCACTCGCACTTCCATTTCTTGCTCTTACCGGTAAGTTAGCGAGTTCCGCGTGCCGGAGCACCGGAGCGCCGGCCACCGGAATCGGAAGTTATATGTGGCCGCGCTCCAATTCGCTTTCACCTGAAAGGCTCCCGGCTTTATACGTATTATTTATTAATGTTCCGAACATTACGGCGCCGTAATCCTCGTAACTCTGTCAAATATGTGTTGAGAACATTGAGAATTTATACCTACCTGTAGGGTCCGCGCCCTTTATGCGCCGCGCTCCTGTTGAACTTTACTTTAGGGCTTCTGCTGCTCCAGTTAATGGGTCTTACGACATTATCACTTCGGCGTGCGTTCTGCAGCGCACACGCGCTTCTTTCGGCCCCAAAATTTATCTGTACACGTCGCTCCTGCTACAAATTAAATGCGAACATGCGAGACGATTCAGTTCCCCAGAGGCGAACTTTAAGTTTGTGGCAGGTATTTACATAAATCCAACATAGATATTAATGATCAGCAAATTTTTCATTTAACCTAAAGCTGGATTAAACAACTATTTTTGAATCATCAATTAAACACATCAAGTGAGCACCCCTAAAAACCAGTAGGTCGTCGATTTTTATAAAAAAAAAATGGGTCAAACGAATGCCTATATCAATCCTAAAGGTACCTCCAAAGGATTTTGCGAAATTTCAATTTTTATTGTTTATACGGATGTTTGAATATTTTAATCATTTTTAATTGAAAAATTAATTACTCGGCACTTTTAAACGAAACGTTATGAAAATTTTATGAGAGATACTTGAAAATTTACATTTTCAAATGAAATAAACAAATCTCGTAAATTCATTTAATTGCCACTTTATTTGTAACAATTTAATAAACAATTGAATTTTTAATAATGTTCTCATGCTTCGATTCTTCTGATTTTTACGCAAAATATTCCTTGGACCTTCAGCTTTAAGAGTCCGCAAGAAAATTTGACTCCCCGATTTATTCTGCAACTCAGCATCAATTTTTATTGAGGCAAGTTTACTGTACGCCCGAGCGATTCTACAAACACAGAGGAATAAATTCACGTCTTTTTAGTTACTCGTGTGATTAATCTATATTACCTGAATCTACAGGATAAAAATTGTGAAACTGTCGCGTATTCTTGACAATTTTAGCATCTGCTAAACGTTGAACTAATCGAATTTCATTTGAATCATGATCCGACTGTGAGCAGAAACTGAAACTTATTTTTTTGAAGAAACTGCTGGCCCATTCGTACAATGTTTTCGCGTTTGTTACGTGTTTGTCGTTAACACGTTGCAAGCTCGCTTGATACGCGTGTCTTTTTACACATCCATCCACATAGTCGCACGCACCTTTGCCGTGTGACGTTGCGAAGAAGTTTCACTCTGCATCGACTCCAAAATCACTACGGTGACAAATCAGATTCATGAAATTGTACTTATTATTGTACTGTGGCCCTGCTCCGTCAGAAAAATAAAATAGTTTTTAACATTTTCTACTCCATACTCTTTTATTAAAAATTCGACTAGCTATGTATTAAACAAATGCACCGAATTGGCATCGTGTGTAACTTTTTCCGATATCAAAACATGATTTATATGCTGCATTTTTACATCTTTACGGAAGTATATCACGTACGAATGCAAAGTTATATAGTGGTGTAATGCCCATTGGTGCGATTGTATTGCATTTTGTACGTAGCATGTATCGTTTTCAGCAAAATCTAAACAAACAACGAATTCACCATTACACACCGATTCTTTCTTCTTATTAAAATAAGCATCTTGTGACTTGGCTAAGAAATCATGCTTCAAAAGATTTGGCCAATCTTTTTTCAAAGATTCGAGAAATTCCTTACTACTCACGACTTGTTCGGTAATGTCACATCTGAAATAAAAATTTCATCGTGATACTTAAAAATTCGATAAACATACATGAAATGAGGAGAAAATTAAATGTTCTATACCTGTCAGTACTAGTCCATTGAGGGTAGGCGATTTCTTCGATATAATTGTCATTTAGTTGTTTTTCTATCCGGTCAATAATAACTTGTATATCTAGACAAAAGCGGCAAGTCTATAAAAAGTAAGCAGGCATTGAAACTTCACATACTAAAACTTTTACCAAGTCATCACATTCTTCAACGAAAAAAATTTCATGTTTTTTTAATTCTTTTTTCAATCCGAATAACTTGAGTCTAACATTCTGATGTATCTTACAAACACAGACGTTGTGAGTACCGCTTTGACCGGCTGCGATGCATTCAGGTGGTTTAAGTTTTTGAAATCTTGTGAAACCTATCTTAACCCCCGGAAAATTTTCTAGATATTGTTCATGGAGATTTTTCAGATTAATTAATAATAGTCTCTTTTGAACTCGAATTTTTTGGCCATCTTTGACAACGGAAACACAATTTTTCATGCCAGGCATTACGCGACTAATATCATCTGAAACAAAGAAATTCACTACGTTCTCGTGTTGATTCTGAAAGTTTCTTTCCTTTTTTCTTCAAAAGTTCTGAAGCAAATCCAGAATTTGCTGCCCAAACTTTAGCTCGAGAGACCACACTACGTAAAACATTGAATTCTCGACGAATTTTTTTCGTACTCCAATCAGCCGGTAAAGTGGTCAGCACTTTAATTTTTCCGGATCGAGTTTCTTCTTTTGAAAGAGCTTCCTTGATAACATTCATGTAGGCCTGATTCGGATCTTCAGAAGCAGCAGTACTTGCGGTACGTCCATCAATCAAATTATTTATTGCTGTCTTGATAGATTGTTTATCTACTTTAGTAAGTTGATCTGAGTGACGTTTTTTATCGGTGGTTCGCTGAGTTCGCTCAAAATTTCGTTGATTTTATTAATCTGCGTCAGGTTCTTTCGTTCATCATTAACTTCAAAATTCGGATCAAGAATTGCATCATCAGCGTTAGAAAAATCCTCCGGGTCGCTTACTACTTCCTCGTCACAAACATCCGCATCAACGGTTTTAGACTTTCGTTCTCACTACTTTTTCTTTCGATATTAAATTCACTTCACTTTCCCCAAACTTATAAACTGCTTTTTCACACGGTTTACACATGTACAAATTAATAAATTTCTTAAACTTAGCGTTTCGTTTCTTCTGTATCAGTATCAAATTCGATCGCACGTGATTGTGCTTTGCTTTTTTCAAAGGATTACAACACTCATTGATACGTCCCAACGTGCATATCAAACTGTTCTGAAAAACTCTTCACATGCGACTAGTACATTTGTGAACTAAAAAACAATAAGTCTACTACGACATCCTAAGCGAGAACTGCTAGGCTGCATACAAGACGCGACCTGCAGCCAGCGGCAGGTTGCGTCTTAACGCGACAGCGCGGGAGAAGGTTGTGTTTTTTTCCTATCTATGTTTGTAAACAAACGAGTGTCGGGGAGTCAAATATTCTTGCGGATTCTTAAAGCTGAAGGTCAGAGGAACATTTTGCGTCCAAAATCAGAAGAATCGAAGAACGAGAACATTATTAAAAATTCAATTGTTTATTAAATTGTTACAAATAAAGTGGTAATTATATGAGTTTACGAAATTTGTTTATTTCATTTAAAAATATGAATATTCAAATATCTCTCATAAAATTTTCATAACGTTTCGTTTAAAAGTGTCCGAGTAATTAATTTTTCAATTAAAAATGATTAAACTATTCAAACATCCGTATAAACAATAAAAATTGAAATTTCGCAAAATCCTTTGGAGGTACCTTTAGTATTGATATAGGCATTCATTTGACCCATTTTTTATAAAAATCGACGACCTACTGGTTTTTAGGGCTGCTCATTTGACGTGTTTTTTCTCTTAAAACAATTTCTGGTGTCAGTTTTAAATATTATATTTTGTAACTGAGGATTGTTAAAGTTAATCTTTCACTTGCCTAATTGATTGATTTAAATTTGCAAGTATAACTAAATTATTAAAATAAAATTAGTCGTTTTAAGATTATACTTAATAGAGAAAAATAGAGAATACAGATATTGTTCGTTATTTTATTTCCAAAAATATCTATTTTTTCAAATTGTAAGGTAATTTAGAGCTTGAAAAGTTTGCATCTGTTGGTAGATAAAAGAGTGAACAGTTTTACAAACAAATTTAATATAAAATTACTCGATAATAATAAATTTTTATTAAAATTTCCGATAATGGCTGTTTATTTGTAGATTTAAGATAGTGATGCATGGGGATATCTAGCGCATCATTAATAATGGATTTATCTGTACATTTGTGTAATTTTTTTAACAAAATCAGTTGACTGTATTTCTGTGGACGGTAAACATTTTTTTATTACTCCTGTTTGTTTACAAACTACATATAGCTAATTGGATCTGTCTATTAGATCATTTGGCTTGAAACGTTTTAGACGTTGCACTTTACCAGTGTTTTTAAATAAATTTCTAGAGGTTACATTTGGATGCACCACAGTTTTAGCACTATAATTCTCACTAAATATTTTGATTTCTTCTTTAACAGTTGGCATTTGTAGCCCTTTCGCGACTACGTAATTTAGAACATACTAGGGGGCATAAACCAATGTTCTCAAAACTTTGTTCTGGAAGCGCTGAAGGATTTCAAGATTTGAATTACTAGCTGAGCCCCATAGTTGAATCCCATATGTCCACAACCCATAGAGATTTTTCATCAAAGAGGACTTTTCGGTAAATAAACTATTAAGAATTGACAACTATATGATTAGGTCAAAAACTACGAGCAACCATTTGTAACAGCTCTAAAAAATTATTAAGAAAAAAATTTCAGTTATCGCTAGAGAAATACAATAGAGCAACTCACTGTAAAATCAAAAACCAATTTTATAGTCTGTCCCTTTGTCACTAATTATTAGACGACAAAAATGTTATAGCATAAAATTTCAATGTTGAAGACTACAATGGGGTACAAAATTTAACATTTTTCTGACACACGAGGAAGAATACCTGATTCTAATGGAATTTTTCATCATCCACAGTTTTTTTTTGTGTCACCTAGATTAAATGAAAAAGAAAAATGTATAGTTACTCGTATACGTAACACTATTTAACTTACCTACACTGTTTGAGATATTGCTTTTCTTTGATGTTTGACATCTGGAACATCCCTCTTCCAATAACTCAACAGTAATCAGCTATCATTCTTGCACTCCGTTATCCCTGGTATCTTTTCCATAGTAAAAATATTTTAGTGAATATAATCTCTCTATTGGTAGTTGACAAAATCAAGATTTTCAAGGAAAAATCCAGGTGAGAGTCTAAGAAATGTATCTTGAAAAACATAGTATAAACTATATCTTTGTTTTACTGTAGTAGTTGATCGACAATCTTACGGTAGTTTCCTACAGAATTACTTCTAAATGCCTTTCAAGCTGTTTTTTCGATTTTACTTAATAAATCTTTGAATTTTGCATCTTTAATCAAAGATTGTATTTAAGGACTTAGGTTCTTTTATACTAGGGAATTTTTTTTTAAATAAAATCCAGCGTTATTTTATTACATTTTACTGCTATCTATAAATGTGTTCTATAACGAGACCTCAACAGTTCTATAAATAACTTTTTTTTGTGATATAATAATTTCTATTTTCTAAATTTACTCAAATGCTTTCCTGAACTTTTTGTATAAAAAGAAAACTGATAGTATTTTGTAGACTAAAAAAAGTGAAGCGTCAAGAACTGTCTTTATTATAGAAACCAAGCAAGAAGCAATAGCCAAGATAGAGAAGTAGATTAAAGATGTTTAATGTTGGTGGCTTAAACAGGTCTACAGTAGTTACAATCCTAGCTAAAAAATATCAAAACCTGAGTAAGTGAACAAATCACGACTTTCAACAAAAAATTAAATCCTATTATTATAAATAAATCAAAGAGAACCCTGCATTTAGAAAAGAATTTCGTCGACGAAGCCAATGATTCTGGAGACTAAAGCACAGGCAGTCAAGTGTAAGAAGCATTCCACATGTTTTGCGTACATTTAACACTAAAACAATAGAAACATTAGGAGAATTTCCCTTGTAATCAAAATATTTAAATAATTCAAAAGGTTAAAGTACTAGTAAAGCATGGATTTTTGAGAAAGAATTAGTAAATATAGTTAAAATGTGAATGTGAAAAGTTAATCAAAATTATAGAATTAATAAGTTTAGTTAGGAGATAAGACAAATATATATTAGATTATACCGGGTCCATCGTCCGAGCCCTGCACTGCTCTCGTCCCGGAATTTGTTATTTTAAAAGAACAAGGCGCAGTCTATCGTCTCGGCCCTGCGCTGCTCAGTCTAAAAATTTGTTATTTTAAAAAAGGACGAGGTGCGAGTCCAACACTAGAAAGCTGATTAAAATAAACAGTACAAGACAATAATTGATTAGTACTTAAAATTTTGCTACGTCACTGAAGGTAAGCTCGGTCGCACAGCCTTCGCCATTATCGCCTGCGTGCTTCCTTCTAGCGGCCAAGCGCCTCCCTCCCGTCCTCCCGCAGTCGGCCCGATAGCTCTCCGAGCGCGCTGTGATTGGCCCGTTTAATTAATTTTTAATCGGCTACAACTTATTTATTTGATATCGGATCAAAAAATGTTATTGTAATTTTTTGTTCGTTTCGGTCTGGTCTATCCGGCAATATCAATTTCCTGAAACATTTTATGAACACCCGGTATATTAGAAATTTTGAGCTTCAATTTTTTTGAATTCTTATTTTATTAACTTTTATTTTAAATTCATGTTTATCTTATGATAACAAATCATTTTTATTCTCATAATTTTTTTTTGTATCTTCAAACGTTTAGATTCGCGACCGCTTTCCAACCAATTTTGCGACCTTGTGACCAAACGGCTTGGCCAATTTTTACCAAAAGCTTCGTACTGCGTCCCCTACCTACAAGTAACTTCCATACCAAATTTCAAGTCTCTAGCTCTTACGGTTCTCGAGATATCCTGTTTACTGACAGACCGACATACACACACACACACACACTTTTTTGGTGTCCTGAGGACATATTTCATCCAGAAATGTGAAAAACTGGGTAGGTCAAATTTCCGCCGATTACATTACTTTCCTTATTATAGGATAAGGAAAGTAAAAATATAATCAAAGAAACCCTAGAAGTCAAAGAAGTAACAAAAATCAGACCTGAGAAACAAAGAAAAATTGAAAAATTGCTTTTAGTTCAGATAAAATAAAGGGAAATCAAAAGAGATATAACTAGCATGCCTATTATTTAAGAGAAATATAAAGAAATGTTTGAAGAACTGAAAACACAAACTCTACATTTATCGCATGGGGAGAATTAAAAGCTAACAATGGATGGCTTGCAAAGTTTAAAGGGAGATTTGGCATTAAACATGTGGTATTGCACGATAAGTCTGCTAGCGCAGATAAAGAAAGAGGTGAAATATTTTATCTTCAAATTTTAAGAATTTATTAAAAATAGGATATTGTTTCCAACAATTGTGATGAAAACATCACAAAAGATAAAAAAATATATTTCTGAACTTAAACTCATAAAAGACTGACTGGTTACTTTTGGAAGCTAACGCTAGTGGCTTAAGTCGCTTTTGATCTATCACCTTAAGAACTCTAGATTATTCAAAAAAAAATTATAGTTAAAAACTGTCAGTAAACGTGAAAATTAAATGAAAAAGCATTATTCGCTCAACTTCTTTTTAAATAATAGTTGTTTAACGTTTGTCCCCCGAGCATGAAAGATTGATTACCTTAAGATCAATAACAGTGACTATTGTAAAAAGAAAAATAATTTTCTACAAGATTTTTCTTGACTAAAAATTCCAAATACCATTTTGTTGATTCAACTAATGCATGAGGAAATTATTGCAAATTTCGAAAAATTGCACAGTTGCGCACTGCTTCGTCGGTGTTTTGAAGTGTTCCAGTTCTTCTCATCGATGACGTTAACATTTTGGAAAAAACATTAATATTATTGAAGCCGCCGGGTTTATTCAAATAGCACTTTCACAATTCATTCAACGACAATTGAATTCTGCTTGGCGAAAGCTTGAATTCAGGGAGTTGAAGATGATGGCGCTGAAGTTATAAATAAAATTGTGACAATTGTTAGAGATCTAAAATTGGAGAGGAATTAAGATGACATTGAAGAGCTTACAATGGAATATGCAAATAATCTGACGACAGAAGAGCTCTTAAATAAAGAACACCAAAAAACTCGACGAGATGTACTTTCTGAGAAAAAGGCGAAAGAGGATCCATGCCGATATGTATTATTAAAGATTTTTTGAAGAAGTGGGAGAATGTCAAAACAACGGTCTTAGAATGACACCCAAACAGATTCTTTAAATTTCCACATAAAAGAAAACTAATAAAAATGCAACACTGTTTATGTGTTTATTATTGTCATTACATATAAATAAACACCGTAAAAAATTATGTTATTTATTTATTTATTTTTGACCTCTAGAATGAATTAATTAAATTTTTATAAAAATCTACAATCAGGTAGAGAACATCATCTTTCAACAGATTATGTGCTAATGCACATCTTTTAAAACAGATTAACAATTTACATTAATATACGTTAATCAGTACAATTATAATCAATAGAAGGAAAGACAGAGTGGTCTAGTGGTTGAGGTGCGGACTGTGATATAGACGGACCCGGATTCCATTCCCGGAGCTCTATAACGTCTGATTGAGTACCTGCGCTCATTCGAACAAGGGGTAATATTGGCAGACGTCTAAGGCGCAGTGCTTACCACATCGTCCCGCACGAGGAATGATGCGCGATGACAATGGCGAACGTATGAGAGCCTTAACGTCTCAGTGTGGAGGTTGTGCTCCACGTGGGGCGTTAGAGCCGTACCAACCAATAGAAGAAAATAAATGGTAACTTATAACCATAAATAGATTTCAGTTTTTCCAGATAAAATTTCCAAACATATACAAACAAAACTATTCTGTTCTCACCACAACATACTAAACCACTCATAATTGGTATTTATGGAAAATATTAAAACACTACAGTGAAAAATTACACTAAAATTGCTGAAGAAGAAATTTCTACAACTAGAAACTTCCCAATAACAATAAAAAATAATGCCTATATAGTTGACACCTACAGGCAATTAATTAATCGCGTCTACAATAAAGATAAAACAGATCTGCAGCACTTTATACCACAATCTTATATAAAAGATTAGTTATGGAACAAGTGGCATAGAGAAGGGAGCATTATTAACGTGAAATATACAATCATATAAAATTCCCCACCGCCTAACGTTCTATCTGTTTGAGTACCAGAAAGACAAGTAAATTTTTAAATTAGATTTTCACGATATTTTAAAATCAACTATTAAAACGTATTGCTCAAAATCGTTGAAATGCTTCAAATGCGAAAATAGCATGATACCAAAACATGTATAAGGTCCAAAAAAATGCAATATACACATCAGGCATATCCCTAAAATACATGTTAATTTTTGTTAGATAACATTAAATACACTGACTACTCAAATAAACAATCTCAATATTCTAAACTTAACTGGTGAATTTTCAAATTTTTAAAGAAGTTATAGCGTAAAACAGGACAGTGGTTCTAAAAACAATTATATTTTTAAAAATCAATAAGTTAGCATTTTCTAATTTCCGAAAGCAATTTATATGAGGGAATTGTGATCTAAATATACTACTATACTATATGATAGTACTATTCGCGTATCTGCTTATCTCCCTAATAAAGAAGAATTTAATGTTTAAAAGAAATGAATTGTCATTTTAAACATCATATTATAAATATACAAAGTATAATATTAAAACTAGAGGCCCTGTCGTGGTCTATTATCACAGGTGGGATTTACAGTTCACTAAAATGTACTCTTCTCTAAGTCAGCTCAGCTCACATTTTCTATTTCTGGTGACTGAAATGTACGAATGTATTATGGGAGTCAATAGTGACCCTAAAAGCTCGAAATCTACTAAGAGCTGTCCAAGTTCATAATATGGATTACGTAACAATTGGAGAATTAATTTACTGGATCACTATTTAAATAAAATCTTGGATCCACCGGATTTTAAATAATCAAAGAAATATTCAAAATAATTACAGCGATAAAATCTAGCTTTGATTTCAGTTCGAATCACAACACCATTATGCAGAACCAAACTTATCCACCTTGCTTCTTAGCTAACTACTTCAACTAGAAATAAGACAATCGCAAACAAATATAACATTTCTGTACATATTAAACAAGAAATCGCAGAGCTCGAGACTGTTGAAATACGTTTGGAAAAACATGCTAAATATATTAACTCACAATTTATATTCAGCCATAAAAGAACAATAAATAAATAATGTAAGACACTAACCTATATATTGAAGATCATTACTTGTAGAGATCTATAATAAAAAATTAAAACACCTACTGTTGCTGTAGCCCCAATTAGAAATATTGAGAGAAGCTAGGCATAATGAGACAGCAAAAAATCTACTGAACATCTACCCAGAACCTTTAGTACTTTCAGCTGACAATAACAAAGATAATAAAATATTAAATTATCTTAATGTCTCATGTCAGTCACCGCTTCCTACAAGAATTATTGTTGATAAACTCAAAACACCTAAATATAATTTAATCTTTGGTAACATATTAAAAAATATTCTGCGGAAGGTGCCATATTGTTATTATATTACATTTATGCCTTATAATGGAAATTTGTTTAAATTGTCATGGTTACAAAACCGCGTAAACTTGTAACAGAATCGAGTTTCTATCAATCTATCAATTTGTTGCCTACAGAAGATTTACCCTCAAAGCACTGGCTTTGGTTCAAAACAAAGCATTTCGCAACAAAACAAGCTACACCGGTAGCATTATTAAACTATTTAATTGGATTTAATATTTACAATAAATGCGCCTCTTTCAAATAACATATTTATGGCTTACACTTTCTAACGACACTACCATTATACGCACGGGTTTTAAACCGATAGAGTATAGGCAGAGTTATAAAACCACTTTTTCTAAAGCTTGTTCACGCTCTGAAAAATAAATTAGTTTAAATAATTTTTACTACAAAAAGGAATGACTGGCTATAAGTTCAGCATAAACAATGCTCCCATATCCATTAAAAATGGAACAAAATTATTCGTCATGCTACGAAATGTTTACTCAAATTAAAGTTCAAGATTCCTCGAAAGAAGAATAATCTTATATAGAGTCGTTCTTAACCCTAGCCCTAGATTTCATATTAGCGTGCCTTACTAAGGCGTTCCTGATAAGTAAATATCTATTTGTGTACAGTGTTGATTGATAACTGCAAAATGGGATTTATTTATTTTATTTTACCCTAATGATGCATATATAAAGAACATTATTATAAAACAAACAAATTAATAACAGTACAAAATAACAAATGATTTAAAAACTTCGAATTCTCAGCACAAACCGTATGCCTAAACATACTACAACATTGTTGACATCAGGCTTTTTTAATGGGCAAATATAACACCGTTGTCATTTTTTACTTGTGAAATAAAACATTTTGATGTATTTTTCCGGTAATATCCCTTTATTCCTAATATTCCTCTATTCAAAGCCGTTAGAATTATATTGTGTGCATAACTCTTTTCTTTTGAAATCGGTGTAGCATTTTATTTGGTACCATTTTTACCAACATTTTTCAAATCATTAGGTGATTTATTTTTCAAAACATTATTGTTGTTACTTTTTTTATTTGTCGCTTTTTCAGACGTCACTTTCTTGAAAAACCACCCTAGTAAAGAGAATCAGTCATTTGAATGTTGTTCATCTTCGCCATCGTTTATATCTTCGCCCACGTTCTCATCGTTTTATACAACGCAGCAACTAACTTCTTTTCAATTAGCGGCCGATCAATTATAACTTCTATATAAATTTTAATATTTATAAGTATAATTCTTGAGAAAGAGTATTTTGTTAGTCAACACACTGAGGGACTTTTCCATGAAAGATCAATCGAAAAGAAAGTGGCCCCAAAAGCCCCGTTATTGAAAACGTTTGTGTCAACATCCAGTCGACAATCTGAGTTTGCGTTTGACTTATTTGAAGCCTTTGTGAGTGCTGGAATTCCATTTCGGAAATTACAAAATTCGTCATTACGGACATTTTTCGAAAAGCATGTCAAACAAAATTTACCAAATAAATCAACGCTCAGAAAAAATTGTCTCGACAGAACTTACAAATCCACAATAGTTGAAATTTGAAGAAACACGAAAGACAAGAAGATTTGGATATCAATAGATGAGACAAGAGATGATACAGAAAAGTAAGTTAGAAACAATACAAACTGATTTTGCAGGCACATCGCTAATGTATTGTTGAATCTTTGGAGTCAAATCAAGCATATAAAATTTATTTGTTAAATACCGAATCTCTTGAGAAGGCAAACAACACTACAATCGCACAATTACTCACGACTTTCCTGTCACTACTTTGGCTAGCAAAATTCTTCATGACAACGTTCTTATGTTCGTAAGCGATGCGATGATGTATGAAAAAACAAAAAATGCTTTGAAAATATCATTTCCACGTATATTGCATTTCACATGTCTTGTTCATGGGATACATCGTGTAGCAGAGGAAATACGTGAACAATTTTCCGACGTGAATATGTTCGAATCTTCAGTAAAATAATTTTTTTTTTATCACCTCAATAAATATTAACTAGATGGAGTACGTAGATTTCAGCTGCATGTTGCTACGCTACCAATTTTACAAAAATTAAGAACATAGCTAGAAGTTTAGACTAAGGTTCGGTATCATCAATCACAACAGCCAAAAAACTTTTTGAGAAAAAAAGTTTACAAATTGATCTGGCCATTATTTCAACTAATTATGCTGTGAATCCTAGTGCAATAGTAAGTTTAGAAAACAAGGACTTAGTTGATTCCATCAAAATATTGTAAATAATACCATACGAGACATACAGGTATGTACTGTCTCAAGCAATAAGAGACGCACTATTAACGAAAATGTGAAACTGTATTTAGCCTATTCAGTTTCCTAAAATGCCTAATTTATCCTTTTAAATGTCTATTTTAAAATTTTGTAATGCTTATTTGCCTGCCTATTTTAATGATTTTTAATGCTTAAACATCCGAGTGTTAGTTATATGGGATAGAACTCTAAGGTTACTGCAACATTTAAGAAATTGCAAATAAAATTAACATAATTAATCTCAGCCTGCTAATTAAAATTGTAAAACCTAATTTAACATACTTATAAAAGAACTGATTAACTGACTAACGTAAAAGTAAAGAAAATAACCCAATGACATAGTTTGTAAATCCCAAAAAATATTAATGATGCAATTTGAACAGAAACATTACATAATGTGTACTAATTAAATAATTAAATAGAATTGGAGATTAGAAATTAGCAGTTAAATTAACAAAACAAAATTTACGAAAAGTGATAAGTATCAATAAAGAGTTAGCACAAAAGTTTTTGTTGCTTATGTTGTCAATAGTTAACAACAAATCTGGTGCAGTGAATGAAAACAATTATTCCTTACATATGACCCTATGTTTTTATTATTAACTTTACTTTCACACTAATGAATAAGAAACACGCCCAATTTTTGTAAATGTTACAAACCAATTAGTTTTAAACCAACAAGGTGAATGAACATACCTACATAAAACTCCTGCTACTATCGAAATATTTCATGTATTATGATAAGATTTGAAAATCGGTAATTTATTTATGACGATATCGTATAAAAAATAACGAATAATAAAATGTCCTTTAACAGTTCCAACTTTACGATAAAAATTATTGCCCTTATAAAGATGTTTAATACCAACCATAAACTTGTAAAGCAAAACTTAGCGAATAACGACGATTTTGGAAATAACGCGAATTGCCATAACAACGGAAGGTTATTGCCAAGTTAATGGGAATACTTAGCGTGAATAAATTCACAAGTTAATAAAATTTGGTTAGAAATAAAGAAAATATGTCAGAAAATAATTGAACACAATCTGACGAAAAACAGTTGATATTCTTATTTATTAAAATGATCGTTGCGCTGACATCTCTACTACAATTTTTTATTTGGCAGGGCTGTTTTTCTCGTGCTACAAAAGCAGATAAAAATAATCTGAAACGTTACACAACGAAGTTTTTGTTAACTGGGGAGGACAAAGGAGAGCACTGCTGATATCCACGCCAAAATCAGAAAGCTCTGGGTAATGACTTTTTGCGCGCCAATGTGTTATCGCTTGTTGGGTATTTTTACAACTCCAATGTAATTTTATGCATTTGTTTAAATTACCTAATACTCTAATTTGATGCTACTGCCAATTACTATTTTACCAATGCGTGTGTATTATAATAACTTTATTGAAAAGTATGCGTGTGAATTTGAAATACAAAAATATATTAGAATATATTTTTCCATAAAGACATTAATAGTTTATTCCGGCAACTAAAAAGTGGAATTTTACTGACAAAAATAAAAATATTTATAAAACTAACTACGGCGTTATTTCCTTAAAATTCTGCATTAAAATTAAAATTGACTATCGAAATAGAAATTAAATTATACATTTTCAGGTATGGTTATTTGGCCTATTAAATGTAAGTTAAGAACAAACACGTATTTTTAATAACATTGCTATTGCACTTAAACACACCACAAATAACTATACATTTTTCAGAAACTAAACATTCTTAAAACTAGCTTACAGAGAACTTTTATATATATATATATATATATATATATATATATATATATATATATATATATATATATGTATTGAAGAAGGTTTTGGGTATTTTCTGGAATTCGTGCCTTGTTGGTTTTCTTGTTGTTGATTTGCACGGGCTGAATAGCGATTAGTGGTGAAGGATGGTCTAAGCCAGTAATCATTATCTTTTGCATGTTTGGTTTTTGTTTTCGTTTTATCTTGTGATCACTTCGACTGTATTCATTGATAAACGAAATTATTTAATAAATAAATTATTGCTATCAACATATCTATGACTTATCATCTGTTAATCCCCTTTAAATGACTGTTGTTTAGATTATTTAGTCAAAGTGATTCGCGTTCGCGGCGCGCGGTGAGTCGTGTCTTCGTGTTCTTCGTTTAAATACTCGAAAAAAAACAAAAAACCCCTATTTTGTTATTAACTATATTTATGTAAAAATGTCTGATCTTTCGATCTAGATGGTCTAAAAAACTTAAAAAGCTGAAAATATAAAGACATAACGTCTTTCAAACTTTCGCATTTTTTGAGGTTATAGAGTAAAAATTTGCTAAAAATAATTATACCATTGGAAATCTGAGAAAAAAGTACGTAAGATTGTGTTCTCAAAGGCCGAAAACAACGAGATGAAAACCACGTGTTTAGCGCTCGCGCGGTCGTCTGCGGTAGCGCTAGGGCAGTTAACCGTTTTGCCCATATATATATATATATATATATATATATATATATATATATATATATATATATATATATATATATATATATATATATATAACCGTGTAGCCACAATTGACCTCTAATACAACTCTTAGACACTATTCTGAAACAGCAATATGAAATCAAAGCTCTATCTAATACACAGGTAAAGAGGGTACCTAAATCTTTACAATATTATACTACAATCATAAAAGCCTTATAAGAAAAACAGACACAGTTCCACACCTATAAACTAAAAGAAGATCGAAACTACAAAGTTTTTTTTTATTAAGGTAAATATTTACAACCTGTCAATGATGGCTATAAGTAAATGTGCTTAAAGTACAATACAGGAGAGAAGATGGTATCCATCAATAACACTCCCGATAAATTAACTATCGATTATTGTTGATTTAATATATCTGTAGGCCACTGTTTTTAAGTCTTCTGATTTCAGGTTGGATGTATAGTTGCCTGGCTTCTTCATTGGGGTGATCGGGGAGCCGTTCGAGGTAGTTCCTGTTAATCTGATAATTTCTTCTTGTACAAACGGTATTCCAGAATCTTCATGTAAGGTTTTATTACTAACATACCATGGTCCATTGAAGATCATTCGAAGTATCTTAGATTAGACTCTGCATAATTTTAGTATTAGATGGCTTAGCACACCCCCAAAGCTAGACACCGTACGTCCAGATAGGTTTTATGATACACTTGTAGAGGAGTAATTAATTTTCTGTTGACAGTTGTGATTTGCGACCTAGGAGCCAGCTCATTTGACGAATTTTTAGGTTTATGTGGGTTTCCATGTAAGTCTACGGTCAAGTGTTAATCCTAAGTATTTGATTTGAGTAGATACAGGTAACGGCTCGTCGTTTATTAAGACTGCAGGGCAGATGGTGATCCTGTTCGTGAATATGACTGTGTGGACTTTGTATGGTTTACTTTAATTTTCCATCTTTTCATACAAACTTGCAATTGATTAAGATGCATTTGCAGATTTTCAGATGCAATTTGTGGGTCTTCGCATATGGATAATAGAGCGGTGTCGTCGGCAAACGTAGCGATTGTAGTCGTATTTGTAGTTGAGATGTCAGCCGTAAATATCAAATAAAGAAGTGGACCAAGGACACTACCTTGAGGGACTCCTGAGCTTATGGAGTAATATTTTGAGGTTGCTATATTAATTCGTACTTGAAAGTATCTGTCTGTGAGGTAAGATTTTAAAATAAGATAATAAGGCATGGGAAGGAAGGATTTAAGTTTGTATAGGAGTCCGTCATGCCATACTCGGTCGAAGACTTATTCGATATCTAAGAATGCGGCTGTACATAGTTTTTTCTGTTCAAGGCTTGTAAGAATAGTTTTGACAATTCGATGGCATTGTTGCATTGTCGAATGACTTTCTCGAAAGCCAAATTGATGAGGTGGTATTAATGTGTATATTTCAGTATATTCAAAGATTCGTTTAAGTAGGAGCTTTTCAATAATTTTGGACATGATCGGGAGCAAACTTATTGGCCTATACAAAGTAACTCTATTTGGAGGTTTATTTGGTATATTGATCATAATTATTTGTGCAAATATCCAGGGAAATATGCTAGTCTGAGGATACTACTATAAATTATGGTTAACAAAACAAGTCCTTTTCTGGGTAGTTGTTTTAAGATCTGACCAATAATCAGATCAAAGCCAGGTGCTTTGTGATTGTTGTATCTTGAAATCATCCCTTTAACTTCTTTTGGAGTGAAGAATTTAATCGGCAGCACCATCGGGCAAGGAGCGTCCAAGTAGTTTCATTATTATTATTATGTTCAGGGGCACTAAAGACTTGTGAAAGATGTTCAGCAAACATTGAAACTTTTTCGTGCTCTGTTTTTCCCCAGCTTCCGTCGTTTTTACTTAAAGGTGGAGTGTGCTGAATAGGTCTCTTAAATGATTTGGTCTGCTGATAACTTAGTGTTGAACGTTTCGAATAAGGCATTTCTGGTTTCGTGCAGAACTGTTTTTAGTTGTCGTGTTAATTTATTATATTCATTTTTGTCTCTAGGGTTGCGGCTTCTTTGCCATATACGCCGTGCTCTTGTTTTTTGGGCGACAAGGTGTTTTATATACACAGGTATGTTATTCTCTGGTTTCTGTCCCAGTTTTTCAGGGGGCGTGGCTATACGTGCTGCTGCCTGTATAGTTTGTGTGAGGTGATGTATTGCGTTATCGATATCTTCAGGTTGTTGTAAGCGAATATTCAGATTTAGGTTGTTACGTATATAGTTTTTAAATATATGCCAGTTGCTTTTAGATGATGTTAACTTTGGAACTTTAGGGCGGTTTATTATGTAAGTACTATGTGTGGCGATTATTGGTGAATGATCAGTGGAAAGGTCCCAGGATGCTTCTATGGTAATATAATTAGATGCTATACCTCGAAGAACAAAAAAGTCAAGCAGGTCTAGAATTTTATTTGCGTCTGTTGGCCAATAGGTGGGTTGCCCTGTAGATAGAGAAAAACAGTTTAAATTTGTTATAGCTTGTCTTAAGTTTCTTCCTTTTGTCGTACATAATCTTGAACCCCAGTGTGTATGCTTATTGCTACTAATTGCCTGAAGAAGTCTTCATATTCAAGTGTGCTTATTCCGTTCCTTGATGGGTTGTACATTGCAACAGTATTAAAGGACCATGGTTGAGCAGTAATATGGATTACTGTAGCTTGTACCTTGTCAGTTTGAAGGTGTGGTATAGTATTACGAATTATTATGGCGAAGCCACCATGAGCCGTTCCATCAGGGTGGTTGGTGCAGTATAAGGAATAATGTGGAATATTGAACATCGTTCTGTCCGTTAAGTCTGTTTCCTATATAAGAAGTACATCTATTTTGTTTTGTTGTAGAAAAGTTATTAATTCTGCTTTATGGTTGGCTAAGCCGTTTGCATTCCACTCGGCAATTCGAATTGATTTAACGTCTATTACTGAATTTATTAAATACAGTGGAGAGCATGCTTAAGATCATGCTGTTCTGATTTATGATCTGTGAGAACATTGATTTGAATTCATTCAGGAAAACACTCATTTGAGCGCCTAAATCTGTAGTTTGATTGTTTGGATTTACACAACTTACTTTTTGAGCGTAGGACACATGATTTAATGTTTCTGTATGTGGGTTATTCCCTGATATACTTTGTTGTTGCAATGGTTGTGGGTTATTTGGGGTATGCAGTGTCTGCCCTCTTGTTTTGTTTTTGTATTGAGTAAGTTCCTGTAGACCGTACATCATTTATAATTAGCGGTATGGTCTCCATTACAGAGTGCACACTTAGCAGCTGTGTCTTTAGGTTTTTTGCAATCGGCTGTTCTATGATTTCTTCCGCATTCAACGCTTTGGTATGGCTTGGTGCAATGTGTCTTAGAGTGCCCATATAATTGACACCTAGTACACTGAATTATATTTCTTTTTTTATGTGGTGATTCTATAACTATTTTCATGTTATTTAAAAGCTGGATTTTGTATACTTGTTATTTTGCTTTGGTTCGAGGTCTACATAGAATGTCATTAAAGGTTGTTTAATTACTCTGTGTCTTATGTTTATTATGTTACGCACCGTGTGCCCGTGCTTTTGTAGTTCTTGAATAATTTCTTCCGTTGGGACTGAGTAGTGTATATTACGTATCACCACTCTGTACGCCTAATCCTGTTTCATTTGATAAGTGTGGTAAACTATTTTATTGTCATTTAGATGGCGTACAAGTTTTCTGTAAGTTTTGGAGTTTTGAGTGTTTATTTTTATTGTATTATTTTGTAATGCGATGCATTGGTAAGTTTCGGATTCTGTCGCATCTGATTTTTGATCATTTTATTATAATCAGTGACACCATAAATAAAAATCGGTGGTGGTTTAGGTAATGTTGGCGTTTTGTTATTGGATGCGGTATTATTGCTGTTATTATTTTGTATATTATTGTCTTTTTGTAAAACGCTAAATTTATTGCTAGTAATCACCTGTTGAGTAGGTGGGATAATTATTGGAGAGTTTGGATTTCTTTTCCGTTTTTTGAGTGGTCTGACAGTTTGCCAATCATGAATTTTTGATGTTTCTGTGTCGCTATTTTCCATTGCAGACTCACCACTTAGTGGCAGAGACGGTAAAGCGACTTAATGTAGGGATTCGTTTCGTAGGTGATATTGTGGCGGATTTAAGTTACAATTGTGTTGAGTATTTGGACATGTTTGTATAATTGGCTGATGTTGATTAGGAGACAAGTTATTTGATACATTTTGTGAAAGTGGTAGTGGATTTGAGATTGACGGCTGATATTGTTGTTGTTGTTGGTAAGGGTATTGGTATTGCGGGGGTAAAGGCTGACTATTGTAATTATTCATTCCGGTGCTAAAAATATAGGATTGTGAATTATTCATTTCGAGCGCTAAAATAGATTATTTAACACACAGATGAAGCGTTAAAAATGTTTCTATTAAACGTACACACACAATATCGCAGGTGCGGTAAGAGCCAGGCCTTGCGGCCGAACTAATCACCACTTTGCTTCAGCCAGAACCGATACGATGTTTACAGGCCGAAAGTCAAATGACGATTATAAACTACAAAGTGGTTTTAAAAAATATGTATAATTCCATCAACACAGAAAAAATGAAAGCCGAAATCAAAAAACTGGGACATACACTAACTCACATCTGGAATATAAAAACATATAACCAAAGTACCTCTTTCAATGTTTTATGTAGAACTGAAACCAGCCTCCAACAACAAAGATATTTTTAACGTGGAATACCTCCAGCAATGCAAAATAAAATTCGAACTCCCCAGAGACAAAAGAGAAATTTCCCAATGTACACGTTGTCAGAGGTACGGGCACACCAAAATTTCTGTCATCTAAAGCCAAGATGCGTAAAATGCATAGGCGATCATGCCACAAACCAGTGTACACGAAAGGAAAAATCACGCGACGTTCAATGCATTTTGTGTCAAGGGAATCGCCACATATAAAGAATTGCAAATAAAACATATCCACCATTAAGACCTAAACAATAGATTCCCCCTGCATAAGTCAAACACTTTCAACAAACCTAGCCAGAATTATCATATGCTCAGGTAACCAATGAATAAAACCAACAATTGCACTTTCCTATCAATCTAGTACAAATGCAAAACATATCTCTACCTCAACAACAATCCAATCATATAGAAAAACTGAAGAATATGATGAAAAATCTGTTTCAACAAATAGGAACTATGTTAAACCTACTTACCTCTGTACTCTACAAACTCAAATGATGGATAATCCATTACAACTTCCATTATGGAATGCCAATGGCATTTATAACATGTTGACGAACTCAAAGCACTTTTTTCAACCGCAATATTGACATAATGTTAATCTATGAGACACACTTTACCACAAAGAGCTACTTGAAAATTTCCTACTACTCGACTTATCATACAAACCATCCAGCAGGAACTGCTCATGGTGGAACTGCTATAATAATTACAATTCTATTAACCATTATCAAACAGATACCTATATGGAAGATTATCTACAAATCACCAGTGTGTCAATTTCATATTCCACCGGATCTCCAACTATTACGACAGTGTATCTCTCTCCAAGGCACACGGTTAAGCAAGATCAATTTCAAGCCTTTTTAACACCCTTGAACAACGCTTCTTTTCAGGAGGGGATTACAATAAACATACAGACTGGGGATTCAGACTCATAAACCCCAAGGGGCGTAAACTACTTAAAGCATTGGAAAACAACTTAAAGTACTATCTACGGGCGAGTCCACGTATTGGCCTTCAGACAGAGATAAAATATTCGATCTAATAGGTTCTTGATACAATTACTAATTGTATCATTCCAGAAGTAGCTGTAGCAAAATCATGCTTTGATCTATCACCTGACAACTCCCCGGTATTAATCACACTATTCTATAGCCCAATATACAAGGATAGCCTGGATGGCTTAAGCAACAAACACACTAAAGAAGATATTGAAAATTTCGTTAAGTTTTTTAATGATACCATACAAAGGGCGGGTTAGAACACAACGCCAGAGACACTAGAGAATTCACCAATCAACGAATACCCCCTATTAATCAAACAAAAAATTGAAGTAAACAGAAGACTTTGTAAACAAAAGGCACCTTATAGTAAACAATTATACAACGCAAAAACGCTAAAAGAGCTACTTAACAATAATAAAAACGAATACATTAAAATATTTTTTTGAGACTTTTACCTACAGAAGCTAATGATTATTCCTTATGAAAGGCGACAAAAAAACTAAAGCGAATTAAAAAAACTTCGCCACCAATTAGAACTCTACAAGGCTTCTGGGCTAGAAGCAACGAAAAAAGGCACACGCATTCGCGGAATTCATATTCACCAGAAAACAAACTTAAACAAAAAGCTGAAATGATTTGTCTTTTGAAATCCCCTTATCAACTAGAACCACCACTTCAAGATTTTAAAACCACTGACAACTAAGAAGTAATTTGCTCTTTGAATCTTAGAAAAACTCCCGAATACGATTTAATTACGGGAAAAATCTTAAAAGAGCTACTTACCATTAGATTAAAATATCTCACGCAATTATTCAACACAGTCCTATGCACAACATGCTTTCCGTCTCAGTGGAAGGCTGCGCAGATTAATTTAATTCTAAAACCCGGGAAATTTGCAAGTGAACTAAAATCCTACCGACCACTAAGCTTTCACCTATTGTTTCAAAGGTGTTTGAGCATTTAAGATAACGAACTAGTATCCAACCACCAGTTTGACTTACGACGGGGGCATTCCACAATACAGCAGGCCTGTCGACTTGTTCAGACAATTAATGAACCCTTTGAAAACCAGCAATATTGTTCAGCAGCCTTTCTTAATATCTTACAGGCATTAGATAAGGTATGGTCTCCTTTGTAAACTACGTCTTTTTCTTTTTCCACTGAATTATTTCCTTATCTTTAAATCTTACCTAGACAATAAACCCTTTCTGGTAAAATTTGAAACTAAGTAAACCAAACTATTTCCAATAAAAGCTGGAGTACCCCAAGGCAATGCCCTTGGGCCTTTCTGTATCTGCTGTACACTGCAGATCTGACAACTACTTCAGAAGCTATAACGGCAACATTTGCCGACGATACTGCAATTCTAGCCTGCAACAGTGATCCTGCTATTGCCTCCCAGAAATTACAAGCAAACCTAACAGCAATCCAACAATAGTTAAACAAATGGCCAATTAAAGTGAGTATAAGTTTGTCCATATAACGTTCACCACCCGCCGAGGTACATGTCCCCCGGTTCGTTTAAACAATAAACAACTACCTCAAGAAAATAAAGTCAAATATCTTGGACTGCATCTCGACAGAAGAGTTACTTGGCACAAGCATATATTCACAAAGAGGAATCAATTAATTAGCAATAACTTTCACCAAAGTGTATTGGATGTTGAGCCGCAAATTCAAACTCACCTGGAGTAACAATCTTCTACTATATAAATCCATAATCAAATCGGTATGGACAATCCTAATGGAAAGTACTACGAATGATTGTGATCACTCCCTGATTCGTACCGATCCTGAAAGATCTCAAAATAACAACAAACAAACAGGAAATCCAACGCTACCCTGCTAAGTACAGTGACCGAATAAGTGCGCATCCAATCAATTTAGTGTTAAACCTTACCAATACTCCCTCTAACAGGAGGTTACAAAGATGTGATTAACAGATTTCAGTCATCTTAAGTAAATTAGTATAGTTTTTAAGATTTAGTATTTAAATTATTTTCCTAGAAGTCAAACTGGTCCTAAGATCAATTGTTATACAAGTGAGGTACTGAGCCCTCTTCTACATGTCTGACAGATATTACATACACCATTTGCTGAATGTATTTATATAGTTTGCAAATAAATGGGATACATTAAAAAAATGAGCCTCCTGACAGCTAACCGATACTGTCAAATTACTTCATGTTTTGTCCTATAACAGGTCAATTGTGACCTAAATCGAAAATCTAAAACCTTTATGCGTGGTTTGGCAACAAACCGGTTCGAATAAGGTATTAACCTTTGAAATCGGTTCGTAACTGTAAGAGTTGAAATACTAGTTACACACATGGTTACATTTTTGCAGTTTTATAGAGTAGATATTAATGTTACATATCTTCTATAAACTTAAAATAATATTTATTAAGGGGTATCACTACTTTTCTACAAAATCATCATTTCTGTTCACATACGATGAATGTTGAAACTTTACGATAGAGGTGTGGTTTATCTATCACTTAATCCTCACTTGTAATGTATTTGTTGTTATTGTATTATAATAACTTAGCCGTGTATTGCATATTATATTGCAGATCCAGCTTTAATTATAAAAAAATACGATGAACATGTTTCTGTATCCCGTTTGTGATGAAATGAAGCATCTGCTGGTTCAAAAATGTTCTAACAGTTTCTGAGATATTCTTCTTTATGAGGCGATTAACACGAATCAGCTTGTTTACATGCGCTAGATGCTATTTATCTATGACTGTCAAAAGCCAACCATAATGAACCTAATCATACAAATTTTTTGCAGATGGATTTTTCCTTGTACACTTTTTACAATAGTATCAACATTTATACAAACGTTACCACAGACAATATACATTGGTAAATGAGTGTTAGTGAACGCACAACTCTCAGACGTTAGAAACTCAATAACAGAGTATTATTTTATCCTTATTACTTGTCATTTTAGTCGTTACGGTAGGACACCCTGATGTCACAGGAAAACGCTACAACGTGTCTTTGTAGTCAATGAATTAGAAAATATTATCACACATGTTTTATATGCCTCGAAGTAATATTAACCCTAAAACTAAGAAACTTAATGCTTATTAGGAATTCGAAATGACTAGGCAAATTTCTTTTGTGGATTCGAGGGTGTGAATCCCTTTAATCGCCGCACGAACATGTAATAAATTACCAGCTAGATTATTTGTATGTTCAGTGAGGCGATCGTTATAATTGCCACTCAATTGTGTAATCATTTCATTAACCAAACTAATCCCAAGATGGCGACTTGTAACATTATTTGGGACATATCATGGAGCATTTACATTGTGCTTAAAATTGTCTGATAATATCTATAGTGACGTTAGCTGGCGAGCTCCATAACTGCAGGCCGTGTGTCTAGATGGGTATTACTTTGTAAAAAAGCAAATTTGTTGGCTGTTAATAACTATAATTTTCTACCTAGAAACCAGTGTATTTTCCGGAATTTAAGTCTCAGTTTTGATTTGGTCCAAACGTAATATTCCAAGTTAGACGTCTGACTGCACTAGAACTTTTTGAATAAGTTCTAGATCATTTAGAAATACAGGACAGGTTTCTCGCCACAATAAAAATGTTACATGTGCGGATTTCGTTTCTTTGTTATAACTCGCAATTTTCTGAATCAGTTTAAAATTTGGTAAGATAAGTTTACAACTGGTAAGATGTAACTAGAGGGTCATGATAAGTTAACAATATGTCTGCATCAACAGTTGTTAGCCTACTTGTGGGTAAATCTGCGTATAGTAATCATAACAGTGGTTCGAGAACACTTTCTTGTGGAATTTCAGAATCAACTCGATATGAATTAGTGATTTCACCTTGTACTTTAACTAGAAAATGTCTGTAAATACGGTTTAACTACTTGGTACAGATTCAATGGTAGGACTTTTTGAGTTTTAACAGTAAACCATTGTGTCAGATCTTATCAAAGACTTAACTAATGTCGAGAAACGCCACAAAGCAATATTTTTTATTTCTAGCGCGTTAGTTATTTCATATACTAGTCGATGTATCTGTTTAATTGTGGAGCGTTACATACGGAAACCGAAGTGATGTTGTGGGAGTAAATCACTTTGCAATATCTAAGACTTAACAGCAGGAATTTCAAAACCTTAGAAAGAAAAAAATTGGTTGGTCGATAAGAGGTCAGCATTCAGATGGCTTATCTAATTGTAGTATAAGGACTATTGCAGTAACTTTCTTCTAATCTAGAAAGTATCCCAGTTGGATTAAGTAGCCTCGTTAGAAATATTGTGTATTTATCGAAGAGTTCTTTAATAACCATGCCGGAGATTAATTTGTAGTCCGATAACTTGTTATTTTAAGGCCTCTAATTATAGATTTTGTTTCTTTACCGCCACCTGATGTGAAAAGGTTTGGTTAGTAAGCTCAGCTAAAATAGTGTCGCTAGAAATTGTTCCACTTCTCGTTCTTCTTCGGGGATAGTTTTGGAGCGATGAAGCTCTAATACTTGTGATTAAATAATTAGCGAATAACGTAGCTTTTTTAATTGAACCTCTTGCCCATGTTCCATCTTCTTTACAGAGAAGAATAATATGTTGCGTTAGTTAAGAAGTTGTTGGTAACTGCGGTTACAGAGAGTGTTTCCAGAAAAAAATATTTTTTTATGTTACTGCGTAAATACATACAAGGAAAAATGAAATATTAGAGAAGCGTCAAAGTAACAAAACGGGTAAGAATTTCTAATGAAGAAATACAGAGCAGGCTGTCAGTGAAGGAAGATACACTTACCTACATTGAAGAAAAGCGCCTACAATCGTACGGCCACGTTAGAAGAGCGACACCCCAGCGGCGGATATAAAAAAAAACGGAATAGAGTCCAGCAGGAAGAAGAAGGCGGGGAAGACTCGGAAAATCTTTTAGAGATGAGATAGATGAGGCCATGGAAAGGAGAAGTCTGACAGAAGGAGGTTGGAACACTAGGAAGCAATAGAGAAAACGGTTGAGAAAGAGTAGACAACGACAACTGCAAACACCCTATATAAAAAAATAAAGAAAAAAATAGTCAAATTACAAACTAGAAAATCATTACTAGAATAAAATAAAAATTTGACTTGAATAAAAGATACGACAGGGTAGATATACGAGAAACGTGGAGTCGGATTAGATTTAAAAGGGAAAGCCTTTCTGGCATTTAGTTAGACTCTATACCTGTCTTTCTGAATAAATGGCTTGGTCTAAATAGGTTTGGATCTACAACTTTTATGAACTAGAAGTTTTTGGATAGTACCTTGGCCTTATTTTTAACATTTATGTTTTTTTGTCAACCTGATGTGCACTCTTATGTAAATAGGAGATTAAAACTTAAAGTTACGACTTGTAGTAATGGAGAAAATTTATTTAGCATGAGGACTGTTCCCAGAGTGTGAATTATTTTTATGTTATCTTGGGTATTGTGTCGTATAACTAAGATGTGTACAGATTAAAAAGTTAAAAAAGTGTGTAGAAAAATATAAAAATAGAAAAAATCTAATAAAAATAAATCTCAAATCAGCAACATTTTCAAATCTATGTAAGCAAAAATCTAATACGTAAGCTGAGACAAAAGTTTAATTAAGTGGTGTGTTCGCTTGAGTTCATTTAAAGATAAGCTAGAAGTAAACGTGTTTTAACCGTAAAATTAAAACGGCCCTGATTTTAAGCATCTGGCGTAAAATGTTATTTTATACTAACACATATCTTAATATCACATTCTAAGTCTCTACCACCACAGAAAGCGCCTCATAATTTGACAAGTCAGTAAGTCAGTGAGTAGTAAAATTTGCAACATTTAACACCCTGTATCTTTATCATAGTTTATTATAAAAGTTTGAAATTTTGCACACAACATTGTATGATAACTATTAATTTATTGTCATTTTATCTTAAAGGGAAGCAATGTTATGAGGAGATTAAACTGAAATATACATACTGCATGCGTTAGGCCGGAACGTGGAGCACTACTGTGCTATATTTATATATACGCTGGTATTTGAATACTTCTTATATAGATATGTTACAATTTAAAATAAATTCTGTTTTAAACATTAATAAAGTTCTTAAATAAGATCCTAAAAACTTAAAAATTTTCAGAATACCTCTTTTACATTTCTAATAAGTTTGTACTTTTTGGTTTGTTCACAAGTCAAAATTGCTCTTATACTTAAAATTTATTTGTCATAAATCTTCCTTCAGTTAAAATAGAAATTAAAAAAGTTAGCTGTAATATTTTAGATGACCGTTTCTATCCGTTTTAATTGAAATAAATGAAATGTAAGCTGTTTTAACTATTTTACTTTTTCTTTAAATACACTAAAATATGTGTCTATTATATTTTGTAAACCTGTCTAATACACGCCACTATTTAACGTTATATGAGTAAACCATAACCAAGGTTTTTGAAATGAAAAGTTTTGTTTACGTAACGTCAAAATTGTTGTCCTTTACATAAAAATATAAACCTCTACTTCAAAAATAAATAGCCAGTTAAATTTAAAAGTATAATATTTTTTTTCTCCGAGCTTCACAGAAAAACTTTATCCTAAATTTTTGATGAAGCTTGTAGTAAAGTAACTGTAGACTAGCAGCTGGTTTAAAATAGAGCTTTGCAAAGGTTATAGAAGGCAAAATAAACAAATGATAAAAGATAATTTTAAATTTTTAACACAAAGTTACGTTGTGCTTCTACATGAAACCGAAGACGGTTTATTTACTTTATGATTAAAAATAATACCTGGGGTACATAAATTGCTTTTTACAACGAGAGAATTAAATTCATATTTTTAAAATTAATAGATAGAAATATAATTTACATACAAATTAAAAATTTATTTTTAACATTGGCCTTAAGGTATAATAGAAATCTAATAAACATTAAAATAATCCTTTTACACAAACTTTTACTCGCATAGATTAATTTTAATTAGTATTACTATTTTTTATTAACATTATATATTTATGAATTGCTATTGTCGTAATCTTCTGTTTAAATTTCACATTTATTAAGTGACGAAGAGAAGCGGAGTCACTTACTAACTTCATGTTGTCCGTCCGTCCGAGCAATAACTCGAGAACGGCTGAGAATTTCCAAATTCTGTTTTCACCAATCGACAGGTGAGCAAAAAGGCTTGTTTGCTAGTGATTTTGAAACTAATTGGTCAAAGGTCAGCTAGACTACAGGGTTCTCAAATTTGTGAGACTGCTTCGCCACTTCGCTATGCGTTGCAAGCTTTGCAGGTTTACTAATTGTGAAATATTAAAGAGAGTAAAATAAGTCTCTGCCGTTTGACGAAAGATGGCCACACCAGTAAGTTATGGTTGAAATTTTAGATGTAAAACGTCACATCATAAGGTTGGACACTTGGCAACACCATAATCTTAAAATAATAGCAATTTTTTATCAGTATCACACAATTTTTTCGTGCAAAGATCTTGAGTTTTGGGCCGAATAAGCGTCATTTACGGGAACTTTTGATTTACTTTTGTTTTGAATAAATCTACAACTGAGGCGCATCGATTACTTGTAGAAGCATATAGTGAGGCTGCTTGAAGTGAGAAAAGTTGTCGTGGGTGGTTTCATAAGTTTAAGAACGTTGAATTTGACGTCGAAGACAAAGAACGTAGCGGAAGGCCGAAAGTGTACGAAGAAGCATTATTGGAGGTAGATTCCTGTCAAACGCAAAAAGAACTTGCACTTACATGAGGAGTGACTCAATAAGCAATTTAATAAAATCATTAAGAATGACTCAAAAGCAAGAAATTGGGTTCGATATGAACTGAAGCCTAGAAACGTTGAACGCCGATTTTACACATGTGAAATGCTGCTTGCCAAGCATAAACGAATGGGTTTTCTGCATCGCATAGTCACGAGTGATAAAAAATAAATCAACTATGATAACTCAAAGAAGAAGAAATCATGGCGACCACGTGGTCATGCTTCAACATCGACAGTCAAACCGGATATTTATGGAAAAAGAACTCATGTTGTGTAATCGAACGAAACTATTACTGAAACTCTCTACACAACACAACACAATTGATGAGATTGAGCCGAGCATTCAAAGAAAATCGCGCTCACTACTACTCCAGACACGACAAAATTATTCTCCTGCATGATAATGTTCGTCCACATGTTGCGGCGCCGGTCAAAACCTACTTGGAAACACTCAATTGGGAAGTCCTACACCACCCGTCGTATTCATCATTGCCTTTTTCGATTATTACTTGTTCCGATCTATGGCACATGGCCTGTCTGAGCAGCACTTCACATCATATGAAGATACCAACAATTGGGTCTATTCGTGGATAGCCTCAAAAGATGAAGCGTTCTTCCGACGCGGTATCCGTATGCTGCCAGAAAGGTGGGAAAAACTAGTGGCTAGCGATGGATAATCCTTTTAATAAAACATAAGGTTCCGTTCTTACACAATAAATGCTCAATTTTTGATAAAAATCGGAGGAAACTTATTTGTACTCCCTTTATAATTATGCATTCTTAAGTTTAGAAATTTTTTATGAATTTGAAATTGAAATTGTTTTGCATTTTAGTATCTACTATTAACAGTTCAGTTATTTTTATTAAACATTGCGAGTAACGTTTTTATAGTCTTTTTATCAAAAGTTTTATTCTACCTTCACACTTACTTTTCGCAAAGTAGTCATATCGACTTTTAATTTTGCAATATCGACTTTTTCTTTGTATTTTTTTATCGTTTTATAAGTGCACGTGAGAAATTATATCAAAGATTGAAGAACGTAGAAGATAATAGGAAGTGTAGTTTACATATAATTTTATATAAATTTTGAGTTTTTTTTGAAACATGCATTCAGTATAACCAATTAATACCAACTATAAAACATTTGAAAGATTATTTTTTTTTAATCTTTGTTTCTTAATAATATGTAAAACAACTAAAAATTATGGGATAGTGCACTAGAACACTTTCAGGGGGGTCTCACGTAGTCATAAAATAGATATGTATATATCAAATTTATTGTATAATATATAGCACAAATAATTAAGTAAAGTTTACATTTTACGAAATCTTGAAGCACTAAAAGCATTTTTCATATGGGATTAAATTGTATTTTTTTATTCTACAAATTATAAAAATACACTGTTAATTTAGTTTATTCTTTGGAAGATTTCAAATATTTTTGAGTCAAATGACTCAAACAATTGAAACAAAAAACAAATAAAATGTAAAAGAAACAAAAATAGCTCCAAAAATCTAACGTAAGCAGCTAAAGTATGAGCTGAAGCAAATAAAAATAAAAAATTGTATCGAAGCATTAACATAAATGGTAATTCAGCGCACGTAAAAGTAGGCTCCAAAAATATTCTATTTAATGCAAAAATTTCTCTCTTTCTCCCTTAGAGAGTAACCAAGTTCCTGCCCTACTAGATCTCATTAGATCAACCAGAAAAGAGTTTACATATTAGTTAACAGCAAAGAAAAAATTAAGTAGCGTAGATAATTACAAAAAATGAAAAGGTACTAGACGACCGAAACATTGTAAAACATATGCAGACTACCAGACTATTAGAAGAAAAATTTTATAAAGTAGTCTTAAGAAACCTGCACTATAGCACTGATGCAGATATAATACCATAAGTGTTATTAAGAAGAAAGCATAAAGTAACAATGTATGAATGTATTGAATATCAATACAAAGATGCAGAAAGTTTATTCTTTACAGATTTAAAAAAACAACTAAAAGATTTTTGCAGAAAATTACTTTATCTAATGCAATTTTAGAAGTGAAACACCAAATAATAAGTAACTGATTATCGTATATGTAAAGTGTACATTGGTGTATATGGTGGCGCATACACTGCTAATTATAAAATATATATCTTTGCATTATAACTAAAACATAGATTTACATCAAAAGATATAACAGCGTTTTAAGTAAACGCACCAGTTCAAGGAACTCAACAAAATGCAAACATTGAACCAACAATATCGGGAATACGGTCGTGCTCAAGCTGTAGCTATATATATATATATATATATATATATATATATATATATATCCAACAAAAACATGTTCCTACAACAAAATTAAAGAATAATAACTTATAATCAATTAAACAAACAAAATAGTCAAACAACTAAAAAAACGTAATTATTAAATCCTCAACCTTATCAAATAGTGTTGAAGTGAGACATTTTTAGCCCCATAAAAATATATTTTGTTATATTTAAGTCTTGAAATACCACATTACTCAGGTTATAATGCACTCTATCCATTTGGATCTTCTTCTTGGGTATTTACCCAGGAGAGCCGGATTTGGAACGACCATCACCATCCGACAACGGATTAAACACCCTATGTTATTCAAAATAGAATATTATTATGACCAGTATCTCATCCATTAAATAAAAAGACGTTTATAAACTGCTTCAATCCATTGTCAAACGTATTCTTAGCAGGAGCTGACTATAACGCAAAATATACCAGCTGGAAATTACGATTTACAGCTTAAAAAGAGGAAAAGTGCTTTATGAGGTCATGCAAACAGTTCATCTGAAACACTTATCCACGTACAAACCAACTTGATAGCTAACAGACTTAAATAAATTATCCAATTTCATAAACGTCATTGTAGCTAAAAGTTTTGCGGACGGGTATCTAAGCTTTGAGTCGATTGAAAACATTGCATCGGATCATATCTTTGTAATAACGACTATCTAGTGAAACATACCAAACAAATAAAAATGCATGATCGCAATACTGATCAAGGATTCTTTAATGAAACAAGAAAGGACATCAACCTTAAGGTATCACTAAAACCAATCGAAGCGCTTCAAATACCAAAATACCAAATTTCACCACAACAAAAATGCATAAACAGAAAAAGACCAATAATTCAACAAACATAAAAATAAAACTAGAAAATGAGTCCTCTAAAGAATATTGAAAAAATACAATAGCTGATTCTGCTTACGTGTTGTACAAAGTTACTAGAAGGCTCAAACAGCCGTCTGGATATTTTATTCATAAGTATGCGAAATAGGGAATATGGTAACAGATCAAAGTAAGGTAATAACTTTTGTGAATATATTAAAAAGAGCTTTTTAACTACAGCTGTTATATGCTGAGTAAATATACTTTGTAAAATTATAGCAACCTAGAAAACAAATGCAACACATCCAACGAAGACGTGAGAAACATAATTAAAAATGAACTAAATCCAAAAAAGGCGTTATAATCTTATTAGTGGCTATGTAGTTAAGTAACTCTTTCATGTAGTACTCGTTATGATGACTAAAGTATTTTCCGCGTATTAGAAGGTAGGGGAAATAATACTCATTTTGAAGCTAAGAAAACCATCCAAATTTGAACCGACCTTTTTACCAAAAATATTGAAAAAATTACTAGTTTTCGAAGGTAATACTCTAGCATAGAACAAGTGCACAGAGTTAGCGACACAATAAATAAACGTTATAAAGAGATAAAGTACGGTATTACTCTATATTAGTCAAATCTTCGATAAAAACTAACATCAAGAACTGTTGTGCAAACTAAAACAAGAAGTGCCAAATAGACTTTCTAAAACAAAATGACAAAGTCTACCCAATCACTGCAAGCGTAAGACAAGGTAGCGTTCTAAGTTCAACCTTTTACCTGCTATATATTGCAGATGTTCCGGCGGATGTAAATGTTACTATTTTAACATTTTCAAATGACACTGCAATTTTAACAATTAACCAAGACTCTGAAAGATGCACAAAGATTATAAAACAACTAAAGTTAGATAAAACTATGGACAAAATACCGACATATCAAAATTAATAAATGAATTAGCACACACTGTTTTTACAAAATGTGGACGAGCGGAGCTTATAGAAAGTTAATGAGATTATCATCCTGTTTGTCTGTGCGTCTGGAGACACTATAACTTCCGTTCTGTTCAACGGATTCGCTTCATACTTGGCATACACACATCTTACATCAGTACCTTTCATGGAATTAATTACGAAAATTCATTATACTCACAGGTCATGCAGCATATCATTCGACAGCATTTTTGACGCTGATCATTATGGAGACATTAATCAACATCTTAATTCCTTTTAAAGTTTTTATCCCAATTTCATCGCACCGCTGTAGAAAGTTTCCTTTACGGTATTACACCGTTCTTGTTTTACTAGAATATTACATAATTAACATATAGAGTTTGTGATTACAAGGTCACATTTCTCTCATATCTCAATATCGAGTTTATATATACGTATTATTTGTATTAACAGATTGTCTAATGAATATTATAAAAAAATATATCCAAAGAAAGCAAACCTAAACACAAAAAATAGTTACTCATCTTCTGGACAGTAACAAAAGCCTTCCAGTTAATCTCAATGAAAGTGGACCGAGAAAAGAGAGTGATAGGATGCGATCCGGATACCACCCGGTACCATGTTGAGTCTAGGTTTTATGATGTGAAATATGTTATTAACCACAATGTCGCGACTCCCCAAGCACAGTGCGGACAGTACGTTACTGGTGACAGAACAACTGGTCATCGTACACGGCTTTGCAAAAAGATAAGACTAAGAATCTGGAATGTTCGGGGAATGATTCAACTAGGGAAAAAGGAGATCATAGACACAGAGCAAGCACACTACGACCTGAAAATATTGGAGATCACCTTAATTCACATGAGAGGATTAGGATACTATAAAAGCCCGAAGGGCAAAAGTAAGAACAAATCGGTTCTAGGATATAACCCAATGAGTGATCGGATATTAACTATGAAAATCAACACAAAACCATGTTGTGTCAATGTGATAGTGGTATATGCATCACCGTCCACCTCAACAAAATCTGATATTGAGGCATTCTTCAACCAAGTCAACGATACTCTAAAAAGTTTGACACGAAGATATATCAAAGTTCTGCTGGAAACCTTAATGCTAAGGTAGGAAACACGTCAACAGATGACCACCTAAAGGAAGTAGTCGGCAAATATGGACTTGGTACTAGAAATGGCAGGGGCAAAAATAGCTACAGTTCTGCGCGGAAAACTCCCTTACGATTATGAACACCTGCTTTAAAAACCACCCGAGGAAACTGTACACGTGGATAATGCCAAGTAACTGAGCACGTAGTCAAATAGACTACATCGCTGTTGATAAAATATAGAGATCATGTATAAGTAACACTAAAACATATCCTGGAGCTGATTTTGGAAATGACCACAAAATCCTAACACCAGAAATATGTCTTAAACTAAAAAGGTGCTAACGATTAGTTCAATCGACACAAAGGAGACCTAAATGTGGAGAACTAACAATATTCAGTAAATGATTTAAGACCAATTCAGCCAACTTTGCCATAAATTGCCCCGGCAACATCGACGATATCTGGAACAAAGTAAAAAATCTTATACTCTCATCACGCAAGGAGAGCCAGATAAATTCAGTCGATGGTCTGAGAAAAGTATGGGTAACAGAAGAAACATGAAAGGTCATCAGAGAACGAAAGGAACTACCTAAAGGCAATGTTGACTCTGCTCTTGCAGACTACCGGGAAGCTTCGGTAAAGGTTCAACGTCTGTGCCGTAGAGATTATAAGAAATACCTGAATTCAGCCTAGATCAAGTTACAGAAAGACGGAGATCATACTGTGAAAGCCTATACGCCAACTCTGCAGCACGAGCTGCAAGTACCGTGACTATAGACAAGCATTGCGCAAACTGAAAATAAACAAATCAGCCGGTAAAGACAACATTTTTGCTGAAGAGCTTAAGTACTTAGGAGATAAAGGGGTGGAGATAGCGTTTGACCTATATAATCAGGTCTGAAAAACAGACAGATGGTTGCATTAACTGGAAAGTGCTCCTACTAATTCCAAACACAAGAAAGGCTCAACAAGAACGTGCGGCAACTATCGGACAGTTGCATTTATATCTCATGCTAGCAAGATAATGCTTTACGTAATCAACAGTCGACTACAATTGTACTTTCAGTGGCAGATACCCAGCGAACAGGCGGGTTCTGTGAAAGGTCGGGGTACAAAAGATCATATTGAGTTCAACACGCCGATACTAATATGCTTTATTGATTACCGAAGGCGTTTGATTGCGTTAGATGAGATTGCCTGTAGACCATACTACATAAGATGGGCGTACCTCAACATCTCGTTTCGCTGATCGTTAATCTGTACCAAGACGGTTAGGGTTTATGACATCATTTCAAGCCGTTTCAAGCCAAGAAAAGGAATAAGACAGGGGTATTATTTCTCCCGTTCTCTTTAATATATATGGTGATTGCATAATGAGCAAAGCCTTAGAAGAATGAGAGGAAGACATCTCAATCGTTAAAGTAAAGGTGAGCAACCTGAGATTCGCGGACAATACTACACTCTTTGCATCTTTGGAGAAGAAGGTAGTCAATCTGTTTCTTAGAGTAGAGTACGAGCGTGAACTGGTTGGACTCACTATCAATAAATTGAAGACAAAAGCTATGCGCAACGACAGAACCGGTTAATTTTCTAAGACAAGAGAACTCTCGGATCTAGGATTTGTCGGCGACTTTTTATATCTCGTATCGACTCAAATGACTAAAGCTGCAATGAGCAAGGTGACACATTTTTGACAGAACAGAAAGGTCTCCAATGTTACCAAGATGAAACTAGTCCCGACAGTGCTTTTCTCGATATTCCTTTATGGCTCAGAGTCGTGGACGATTCGGATAGTAGACTGAAAAAAAAATAGAAGCATTTGAGATGTGATGTTGGCGAAGAATGCTCCGCATGCATGGACCGCCAAGAGAACCAACAAATCTAATCTCGAACAACTACGGATAAGAACTAGACTAGCCACGATCTGTTACCAAAGGATTCTCGGTTACTTTGGTCACATTGTCCATCGAATACTAGATAACCTTGACAAGTTGGTGGTGATAGGCAAGATAAAAGGGAAAAGACCTTACGGCCAGTCACCTAGCGGCTAGGTGATCACGTAACCGCCCTCACTAGACTCTCTGTCACGACCGCCTTAAGAGAAGCCGAAAACTGAACGAAATGGAAGAACATTGTACATAAAGCCACAAAGGCTTTTCAGGGACCCGACCTTTAGTGATAAAGTATGCGACCAAGAAGAAAGAAAATAATAATTTTTTGTGCCTACTTCTACAAATTTCTACTACTGGTAGGAGAGCCATTGTAAAAATAACAAAAAAGTATTTGCATATTGTGACAACTGTTTAAGAGAAACGTTGTAATAATAATATTTTCTATTTAAATAATTTTGTCAGTTTTATTATATCAAAGCTAATAAATTCTCTGAATATATAAAAAATCAAAATTCATTTCTTAATAATAGTATTTTAGTCTCTTTATTTATCATTTTTCGTCTTTATATTTTTGAATTTGGAACATTTTAATATTATTAGGAGCGACTATTTAGATTTCCGAAGATGACGATTAGGTTAAGATTATCGGTATATATATCCACGATTCTTTACATTTTCCTTACCCGCTTCTTCAAAGTCTGACAAGTTGGTTGACTAGTCCTTTAGAAGTAGACATCATTACGTTTAATATTGCTAGAATTAGTAAAATTCTTATGAGTTAAGGCTGAAATAATAAATAAAACAAGAAGAAATGCGTGTAGGTCTATATCTACCTATATAATAATAATGATGGTGTGGATCAACCCCACGAGGGAGCTTGGCCTGAAAACTGAGAGGATGAGGCTCTCGTATATTCGTCTTCTCTGCCCAGTCGTCGCACACCATTTCTGATGCGGGGCGATGTGACAAACACCGCGTCTTAGACGACCTCTATGATTATCCCTTGTTTGAGTGAACGCAGGTAGGTACTCAATTATTTTTAGTTACTGAGTAAGCCATCCACCAGGCATCAGAGAGCTCCATTTATATCAGGTAATTAAAAAAATAATAAAATGACTACTCGTTTTATTAATTTTACTTTAAAATATAGTAAGATGGTGGTTTTTATATCTGTACTACCCTTTATTCACATCACAGGATCAGATTATAACAGAAAAATAACTATAAAATGCCAGCGAGTTGAATTGCCTTTTTATTGCAATTATAATTGTAAAGAACGACGCACAAGAATTGCACTTAGTTTCTTATTTATGTTCTGAAAGTTCAAGAAAAAATATTTTATTTCAGGTAAATGACTAAAAATGACCCATATTTCTTTGTTTATTTTATGTTACTACTTATCAGATGGCAATATTACCCCACTTTAACTTTTTGTGAATAAAAGATAAGGTTTGCAAACGTACAGTATTTGCATAATTATTGATTAAACAAGCTCAGAATCCATTTCTTAATTTAATATACATAAAATTTTTGAAATAAATTAGATGATTTTTTTGTATTTTAGTGGGTTTAAAATAAATATATTCTCCTAGCTATATTTCAAAATATAGTATTAAAAATAAAATAGTTTAATTAAAAATGTATCTAAAATTTTCAGTCATTAATTCTTTCCGGGCAATCATTTTCTAATATTAACTTTTTATTATTACACGAAATATTTATGTTACTAGTCAGTTATATATTTTTGAAATACGGTTTCAATGGTAAAAAGTAGCGGGCTGACTCCCTTTTTTGTTTAATTATTACATTATACAAGTTAACTGATTACCGAGCCACGTATAATTTTATTGTGGAACTTTGTTTGCACTTCTTCAAGCTACGAACGAAACATGAACCAAATTACTTTATAGCTTGACTTACAATATTAGTGTCCGAAATGCTCAAAATGTTACTTGTTGTACGAGTTCAAGCCTACGTTATTCAATATTAGTAATTAATTGAACGGTGAAGACACGTTGCGATATGTGTCCTGACCCGAGAAATATCAAGTGACAGTAAAAAATAGGCGCATTCCATATTAGACATTTCGCAGAATAGGGCCAAGGGCCTATGTTAAAAATGATTGAAATTTAACTACTCTAAAAAACTTAGATATACATAATGTTCAAGGTTTTTTGTTTACATATTTGTACCTGCTAATACTCTAACGACGCAATATCCGCCAGCTCAACAAACTTGTGCACATTTTACATAACATTATTATTCACAACCTTATGTTACTATACAAACGTCAAGACAAGCTTACAGCCAAGAATGCATTTACCATCAATATGTTTTTTTGGAATGGTAAAGAACGAAGTGGGGTTACTGAAATGCAAATTGAGTCTGAAAACTATAACAACTTGTTAGGCGATTAAATACCAAGCAGCAACCGATATGACACTCTTTAGAATAAAGATATGGGTTTAAGTAACCAAATTAAGCACGAAAATAAGAAACCAAAATCGCTAGTAATATTTATAGCAGAAGTAAAGAGTATATAACCACTTATAGAACGATTTGGACATGTAGTTTGTACACAATCAAATCACTCAACAATGAGCAAGTAAAGGTAACAGCTCTTGAACACTGTTATCTATATTACTATTATAAAAAGCATTGATCGAGCAGGAAAAATCCTTTTTAGTAGATTTACAAAATATGTACTCTAATGCTGATATAAATTATATCATCAAGTCAACAAAAGGCTGAAACACTTGCCAAACAACTTGTCACAGTGTTTCAACCAAACCCATCTCAGCTACCTACGCTATAAGAGGAAATTAATAAACTATTAAAATCCCACATCAGATGGCTATACCACCGAAGAAAACAAATCAATTGGAAGTGGAAAGACAACACGATGTTAATAAAAGAAAGGCACCGGTATATGACCTTATAACTGGAACAGTATTTAGGGAATTGTCTTAAATAGGTTACAACATTCTCACTTACATATGCAATGCAATACTGCAACTCGAATATTTTCCTTGTAGTTAAAAATGGCAGAAGTTGTAATGATATCGAAACCCGGAAAAAATCCAAATGATGTTGCATCGTACCGGCCTAATCAGCCTCCTATCATTATCCAAAGTCCTAGAAAAAATCATTCTAAAACGAATTGCACCAATCATTAATAAAAACCAACTTCCACCAAATCATTAATTTAGCTTTCGTAAGGGTTATTGAACCACAGAGCAAATATATAGTTTGGTCCACCACATCAACCATGACTTTGAAAATAAACGTTACTGTTCCGCAGTAAGTCTCGATGTAAGTTAAACGTTTGATAAGGTTTGGTACACCGATTTACATTATAAATTAAAATGCGCATTTCCACACCAGTATTTTCTCTTAAAATCTTACCTTACAACAGAACCTTCCGAGTCAAATATCAAGATCACACTAAATTGTTTCCAATTCTGTCAAGCGTACCACAGAAAATATCTTCGAGCCTATATTTTATTCTATATATACCTCCAAGATGCCAGAAATAGATGAAACATCTGTAGCCACACGCTGATGATACCATAATTTTAGCATCGCACAATAATCCCGATACTACCTCCAGTAACCTCCGAATATACCTAAATCAATATGAAGCATGGATAAAATGATGGAGAACAAAAGTCAATTAATCTAAATACGAACATATCACATTTTCACTAAAAGATGGAGACTGCCCCTTGTATATCTAAATGCTGTTTAATACCGCAAAAAATTCAATAAAATACTTAGGGCTACATCTTGATAGACGACTGATATGGTGCAGTCACATTTTTAATAAAAGAAAACAATTAGGGATGAAATTCAGTGAAATATACTAGCTACTCGGGAGGAACTCCTCGTTATCTATCGACAATAAACTTTTACAGTACACCATATGTCATATTAAAACCTCTTTGTACATACGGAATACCACTTTGGGGCGCTGCAAGTAAATCAAAAATTAAGAGTGATAGCCAACGCGCCATGGTAGGTACCAAATACTCTACTGCACAATGATTTTTGCATCCCCAATTAGTATCAAATACAAAGCCAAGATCATGACACATCCTAATCAACTGGTACTCATGCTGTTTGAAGATGAAGATGAACCCAGGAGATTAAAAAGATTCAAACCATCTGACCTTACCAATTGCTTTACTTAAATAAGTTTCAATTTAGTTATATTTTTATAGAACACTAGAAGTTGCTTACTGGAGCATCACTCTACATGACATGTCTATAGTTGTTAAGGTATAGGCTAAGTACTTTCATAACATATATGTATAGTCCGTAACAACGAACATATTGTACACAAATAAGGAGTCAATAAAAAAAAATAAATTATATCAAATTTAGCTTATAAAACTGCCATAAGGCTATAAACAATGCAAAACAAAAACAGAGCTTCCTTCATTCTTCCTAGAAGTTAAACCGATAGAAAATAGTAGGTGTTGTGTATCTATCTATCTATATATATATATATATATATATATATATATATATATATATATATATATATATATATATATATAAGAGCTTTATGCGTTAAAATAAGATCCCACAATATACGAAGTTCTCGAATACAAAAGATGTAATAACACTGCGCTGTGTCAAGTACGTATTCAACCACACAACTAAAAAATATCCCAGAAAACCAGAGATGACAAAAGTTGCAATTGCAATAAAAACCACCCCAACGCTAATTTGATATAATTGTTAAACCTCTAAAAGTTAGCATATAGAACACCAACAGCTTGTACAAATACGTTATGTCCAAGAATTATATCTAAATATTCATAGTATTGATAGAATGCTTATTTTAAAAGCAAATTTTACATATTTAAGTCACTTGAAAACACAGTTACATCTATCACATCAAACATCTTGACAAAAATGTTGATGCTTATATTGCAATCATTATTAAACAAAACATCAATTATTATAAACAAGCCGAATAAAATTAGCTATTGTTTTACAGATAAATCCACTTATTGGCCAAATGATTTACCTAGGATAACAAATCTTTTAGAATTCTACGTTATTGAAGGCGTCAACACAAAAATTATTTTTAAAATTTTTCTTTAAATTCAGCATTGAGAATATACCGGTTACAATAACTATTTACTCTCAAATACTTGCTAAGCCCAAAGACCCACTTATTTATAATAGGTAAACCGATGGAGACGTCTTCCGTAGTATCTCAGATGAAAACATTAACCTAGACCGATAACCTCAGCAGACATTGAAGTAGCAATTGTAATGTTAACCAAATGTTAATCAAGCCAAAACACATTTTAAAAAGGCAGACCCAATAAATGTTTAATATTTGATCTCCAGAAAAAAAACGACAAAGCATGAAAGCAACTAATGCATTCTTCCAATAGCAAACGAAGACTAAACCACTAAAGTGCTTCAAAAACTTAAGAATAAATCTATTTAAGAATACTTAAGTAAACTAGACACAAGCTAGGGACTGCTCAATGTAAAAGTCGACTAACAATTTCGAAAGACCGCAATCTATAATAGTAACTGTAAAAATACAGATGGTAACTGGCTAAGAACCCTCTACGTTCACTGAACACCGTTCAAAGTTATAATGTTGAAACTGCCCCTCAAGTTAAATACATTTCAATCTTTTAACAAATTTTAACCTAAGAGACTTTTAGAAAACGAATTACGTTTGTTCCAATGTGGATTTTTTACATCTGGCTATCAAACAAACGAGAACATGCCATTTATTTCTCCTTCGTACTTTGGATTTAGATTTGTTTTCGACAACTGTTGTCTTTGTAACAAAGTAGCTTTTATAATATGTGCTTAGCGTAAATCATTGCTATATTTTGATAATTTTTTCATAAATAACCCAGATTTTAGTCTTGGTTATCATTACTGTAAAACATACATACCTTGATATTTCAACTTTGTTATTATGAACCAAATGAGAAACATGCGTGGTTGGTTTGTAAGTCCTGTAATCTTAAACTTCAAATATTTAATGGTATACTGATAAGCAATACATTTAGGTACCTGAGTTTCAAAATGTACCAGCGAGTTCCTGCACTTGGAAATATTAAGTATTTGTGCAAGCTGTTACCTGCGGACACAATCTACTATGTTACCCTCTCTAGCAGAGACAAACCAATGGTTTACAAGAGATAAAAATGCACAAAATAAAACAGAACATAAATTCAAGTAAATAAAAGGAAATAATTTACAAATAAATTTTTAGCCTTAGAACGAACAATTACAACTGATCAGTAGCAATCATCAGTATTGAAAAATATCTCAAAATTCCCACCAATTTTATAAATGGTGTCAAAGATATTACACTCCTAGTGCAATTACTGGAAAAAAGTAGCAGTATGTCATTAAAATCTTTATAAATGATCAGGTAAAAGTACATCCCAAAACCACCGAGTACTAAAGAACAATTGTAAAAGCAATGAACGAAAACAAAATCAAATTTTATACTTACAAGCCAAAAGGGGACGGAAACTTCAAACTAATATTAAAAAAATTGAACTACTCAATCGATACAAATAAACTAAAGAAGAAATTAAGTACTTAGCTCATCAACTAACAAATATATAGAACATAAAACAATATTATGTGCTAGGTGCCAAAAATAAACTCTTGCCACTTAAAATCCCGATGCGTAAAATGTGGAGGTGATCATACTACCGAAATCTGTTTACATAAGACAAAATTTCTTAATATTTGATGGATTTGATGAGGACTAAACCATCCAGCAAATTACAAAAATGCACGGTATATAAAGAATTGCAGAAACAGTTTAAAGCACATCAACCAAAATTGCATATTTCTCTTGTACAAATGAAAATCTACCAAACATAACTAAATTATATTAATCAATAACTAAAGAACAAAATAAACAATTTCACACCACCATCAACGTTGCTCAATTTTCAAACCAAACTCAATCTCATTAGCAGTATAACAAACTTCTTGAGTTAAACGTGATGGAACACATAGTTAAAGCCGTGCTTGCCAAAATCAAATAATTGTTATATTTTACTCTCTAGGATGCATATAAATTCTCCGAAAAGCATTTTGACTATTTGAATATTCCAAATTATTCACTTTATTCTACTACTTATTTTAATAGCACTCCGTGAAGTAGAACGGAAGTAATATTTAAATATTCGATCGAAAATCGCCATAATAGTTTTATCAAAGATTTTCTTACAACTCACTAAGGTAGAAATAGGAGATTCTTCAGGTCCTTTAACTATTTTGGCTACCCATTTTCCTCGTAAGTATACAGTCAATCAAAAACATTATGAAAATTTCTTCATCACTTTAGGACTAGGTTTTAGAGGAGAAAGAAATTATAATGCCAAATATATAAATTACGGCTTAAAACTAGAAACGCTAGAGAAAAATTATATAAACTATTTATCCACTGGCGAACTCTCGTACTGGATTTTCTTGCAACCCATTAATGTAGGAACAGAAGATTCTTTAAACCCTTTAAACATTTCGGCTGCCTATTTTTCTCCTAAGTATATGGTCAATCAAGAACATTACGAACATTTTTTCAGCACTTTAGAACTACGTTTCACAGGAGAAAGAAATTATTATGCCAAACATATAAGCTACGGCTTAAGACAAAAAACACAAGATTTATACCTATAGCGGCCAATGTGTTTGAAAAACTACTACAACAAAAGACTCTATAATTCTGGAAATCTAGAAACTATTCCAAATAACCAATTTGGATTTAGAGTGAAGCACTTTACGACAGAATAAGTTCATCGACTTGGTGACACAATTAATTAATAATTTAAAAATAAACAATACATGCTTTGTGGCATTCCTTGGCATAAAGCAGGCATGTTGCATACCAGTCTATTATACAAATTACGTTTAATCCTCCTTTTGAGCTATTTGCTTCTACTTAAATCCTACCCGCAGAAAAAGCATTTTCTTGTTAAAGTTGAAATTGAACTCATAAAATGTATAAAATTAAATTTTGGCATACTTCAAAGCAGTATTCTTGGACCATTGATGTACTTAGTATATATTGCTGATCTTTCGACAACACCTGAAGTTCTAATGACAACTTTCGTTGATGATACCGCCGTTCTGACCACTGACACTGATCCTGCTGTCGCTACGCAAACTCTGTAAACCGCCTCCAACTCAATACATTTTTGATTACAAAAATAGAGAATCAAAGCTAATAAAACGAAATCTGTACATATAACGTTCACTATACAAAAATATGCTTGTCCACCTGTTTATCTAAACCATAATCAGCTGCCATAGAAAAACGAAGTAAAATATCTTGAGCTAGATCTAGATAGAAGACTTACCTAGTGCAAGCACATTTTTACAAAAACAAAACATTTAGGTTTTATTTTTACCAAAATCTACTAGCTCCTTGGACAAAACTCATAACTTATCATGGACAATATACTCCTCGTCTATAAAACCGTACTGAAACCAATCTAGTTGTATGGAGAAACACTTTAGGACACCGCTTCCAAATATAATATCGAGATTCTCGAAAATTCTTAATCTGAAATGCTGCGGACGATGATAAATGCGTCCTGGTATGTACTGAACGTAATTATCCGGCATAATCTTTAAATTCCAACGATCAAGGAACTTTAACATACAATACAAAGCACATTCGCAGCCGAGTTGTGTATGCGGCCGTGTGCGCGCAGTAAAGTTGCGTGTTAACAGTTATGATCCCAGCTGATGTGTGTGCCGGCTGGTACATTTAGTGCGTGAGAAAAATATACGATGTGGTCAGTGAAAATGAGAGTAATCGTGAGGCGTGGGTTGAGAAGATATGAGAGAGGCGTTCTAGGCTTCACAAAAATTAAGCATATTTAATCAGCCTGTACGACAAAGATAAAGTGGTCGTATATGCAGATTTAGAAGTATGAACCAACAGGTCTGGCCGGAATTCACCAACAAGAAATGCAGCCGTCCCAGTCAACGCTGCAAATGAGCACCAGCGCAAAGCAGGACTTCCACACTGACCACAAGTGTCGCCGCAATCATACAAAGGTGGCGATGGTGTCGCCATCTACCCAACAGTGATTGTCAACTCGTTTGAGACACTAAAATGTGCTAGCTGTCTCCAGCCTTCGACAAAACGCCTCAGTTGCCCTTAACCCCCGCCAAGGTACACTACCCCATCCACCATACACTTTCACAAGGGAAACATTTTTTCTATAGTAGTTAAAGTAAAGCAGTTTTGTTTTCAGTTAGGAAGGCTCTACACGACAACAACGTAAAGTTTCTGAAGGCTAAAAACATAGCGGACAGCGTTTCCTTCCAGTCCGCTATAGCGAATGATCACAGCTAGCTAACCCACTTTCTCGCCGAAGCAAAAATCTTGTTTTACTATTATCTCTTAAAGTAATAAAAAAAATCCACAGAGAACGTCCCCAAAAAGGATCTTAAGAGCGAGATTCTGCAGTACGACTTTCAAATTCTCACCGTCAGAAGAATGAGCCACCCCAAGTTCTTAGAACTTGAGCGGTCCAACAAGGGAACGGAAATCTACAACTTCCGAGGCATCTTTAACTTGTCTGTTACGATTGAGCAGCTAAGAAAAAAGAAAATAGTCAACTAGTGTTACTAATACCAACGTTTCGGTCACGCTCAGCATTACTGTAGCGCTGCTTCGAAGCTATCTGTGCAAACTGCTAGGTACCTCATTCCGGCAGCTTTAGGGGATGCTTAGCATTTCCTAAGAAAGCTCTCTGTTAGTTTGGAGAACAATTCTTCTCGAGCATCACCCACAGTCAGTTCCTCGGCGACAGTCCAAACACCAGGGCTGGGCCACCTTAGAGCAATGGTTCCAGTACATGGATCCCGGCACGTTTTTGGGAACCATATAAAACACCGCGGCTGCAACACAGAATGCCAGCAGCTTTGTAGAGATCGTTGCAGGGCTGATATCCTGCAAGGAAGATATGAAGGCCATCCGTGACGTGTTAGGGAACTATGAAACGCCTGGGTCACCAATAAGCTTCCGCCATCTAGGAAGCGCCTATATGTCACACCAACTTACCAATGTCAGGGCTTCCTAAAGAAGAAAGATTAAAGGCTGAGATCCAGGTATCTTATTGCCGATCATGTCAACGTCAACGTTAACGACTTGGAGCACATCCAAACAACTTGGTAAATTCATGGAACCAGCCAAAGGCCAACTAAAGATTGATTAAATATGAGCTCAATGAATTACCTAATACGTTGTTATTGTTTTTAAATTAAGTTAACTTAATTTTGGATTTAAGGTTAGTATCATGAGGTCACATCAGGTTTAAAAAACCCTGTTTTTATACGAAGAGATTTGTTGGGCAGATTGCAAGTAAAGTGGGATATTAAAAAATACTTAAGAGTTAACAATTATAGTTTATTATTATATAAATATTGCAGGTTTGCATAAAGTTTTTATCTAAGGTTGTTATTACCTATTAGCCATGTTCGCAGCAAAAAGCAACATACATACGCTAACTCACGCGCGCACACACACACACAGGCACATCCTTACTACGCATTCTTAGAATTTCGCATTCACATTGATAAATAAATAAATAAATAATATATATATATATATATATATATATATATATATATATATATATATATATATATATATAAATTAATTAATTACTTTTACATATCATGGGAATCATTCACATATGTTTGCTAAAATTCTTTAAATACTTACTAAAATTCAAACAACTAATGAGGCATCTTTAGTATGCAATTGTAAGTAAAACTGTTTAAGGGATGTAAGATAGTGAAGCGGTTTTTTTTATTGACCGAGACGTTTTAGCGAGCCAAGTTGCACAAACGCTATCTGAATGTCGAATTCATGTAAACGAAGCCAGCTTAAAAGGAGCAGCGCTGAAACAGACAAATTATGGCGCCGGCGGTTTATGAAAGCGAAAAATAAAGGCATTACTTTATCAGTTCCATAAGTAAATTTAAAGCCGGAATACTTGCGGGAAATTTGGGTCAGCAAACTTCGACTTTATCTGGTTGGCCGGAAAATTTCCTAATGAGCCTTAGCATTATCTCCAGATCTGATGGAATTGTGAATGCAAGACCGCAAGTGCCGCCTTTTTGGAGTAACGAGCTTCTACATGCAGTTACGGAGGCGCAGTTCCTCATTTGTAAATTGAAGCTATAAAAGATGAATGCGACGTAATTGAGTAAATCATATTTTGTGCGTATAAAGAATAGAACAATTAACTGTAAAATATATACTTCAACTGTAGAATTGTCTTATTTTACTTTACAATTTAAGCACATTAAAATCTATCAAAACTGTTATTGCGCTATAAAGCTCAACTATATATTTATAATATTAAGTGTAAAAATTAATACTCATTTGTAACATATAAGGTAATCTAAATTCATAGAAAAGTTTACCAAATATGGCAAAGACGCAGTACGTTTATGAACTGGGTTTTAAGGACCATACCAGTTGGTGATGATTTTTGCAAACAAACTTGTGTTGAGCGATCAAGCACATTTTTCTTTAAATGGCTTTATGAATCGTCAAAATTGTTGCATCTGAGGTAGTAAAAATTGAAAAAAAACCAATGCATCCACAAAAATTCATCACTTAGTGTACATTGTGAGCTAAAAAAATTATTGGCACGTAATTTTTGAAAACGAAACTGACAACTTTATTACTGTTGATAGCGTATGCTATCGGAAAATGCTAAATAACTGTTTTTTCAATTAAACCAATTATTAAGTGGTGAAGCGAAGCGGAGTCACTTACTAACTTCATGTTGTCTGTCCCCCTGTCCGTCTGTCCCCCTGTCCGTTCGTCCGTCCGTCCGAACAATAACGACAGGTGACCAAAAAGGCTTGTTTGCTAGTGATTTTGCAACTGATTGGTCAAAGGTCAGCTAGACTAGAGGGTTCTCAAATTTGGGAGACTGCTTCGCCACTTCGCTATGCGTTGCAATCATTGCAGGAAATAACTACATGTTAGACAACACTTTACATCAAAACAAATTTTCTAGTTCTGTTATCTCATAGAGGGGTGACATCAATTACTCACTGCGTTCTTGCGATCTAATCCTATTGGACCTTTCCCTCGAAGACTATTTGAAGAAAGAGGTTTATGTTAATAAAGCTGCTACAATTCCAGGACAGAAAAATAGAATATCAAACATGTAATTACTGAAATACAGCCTGAATTATAGTAATAATTACAATAAAATTCTTTAAAATGGTTTTCGCATGTTAGCGAAGTCATAGAGGGCATTTGGTAAATATCATATTCCATATGTAACTACTAAATCTGTTCTTTACACTAATAGTAATAAAATTCGGATCATTGCAATATTTTATGTTTTATTCAGAAAAAACTTCCTGGAGTGCAACTTGAATCACCCTACATATTTAAGAAGAATGTTTTTGCGGATATATGACATCAGTACAATAAACTCTAAATTAGACTATATAAAAAGTATTACCGCGATTATTTAGCATACTTAAAAAGTGTTTCCGAGTATTACGAAATAAAAACATTAACCCCGAGAACGATGAACAAAAGAAAAGAATAAACAGAAAGCAACGATTTTGAAAAGCTTTGATCTGAAACTTTATGATAAACCAATGCAGAACTAATAGTAATCTAGGAATTTATTCAAAAACTATATCTATCTAGTTATAACTAATTGGTGAAACAAAAAGAAAGTTAACAATAAGGTGAGAAGCTATGTCATGACTTTGTAAATGATTTATTATGATAGCCTCAAAAAAGAAAATCGTGTAGCATTAACATTAAGTGCAAAACATTTTGTGACACTTCGAAAGTGTAATTTACAACGAGTTGTCAAAACTAGATCAAACCGTTATCCTTGAATGTTGTGTTTAACTGGAGCTTAAGAAACCTTTTACGGGTAACCAGGCTGATCATTCTATTGAACTATAACACGGAAAAGTACACAGAGCAAAAGCAATTTATAACACGCTAAAAAGTGAGGAAAAAATTAAAGTTGAATAAATTTCATATTAGGTAACGTACTTGGAGCGGAAATTATTCAACAAATAATATATAAATTTTTTTTATAATAGTGTAATTTCTTAATAAAAAAAAATTGAACTCCGCCTGCATCAGTTTTTGAGTGGATTGAGTAGCTCAGCAGCTGATGTTGCCGGTCCCAAGCCCGGGTAAAGGAGGAGGGTTGATCGCAGTGGACTTGCAACCCAGCATCATAAAAACGAAAAATGCTAAAATTTCCCAAACATGCCTGCGAACTGTAAAACGACACTACCCCAGACGAGTAGAGCAGATAGCTCAGAATCTCGTACTGTAATCACAGTCAGCCCCAAGGATTCTGGGGGGGGGGGCAAATATTCGCACGTAAACAACGTCAAACAGATAAATAAATGTACCACTAAATGAAATAAGCACAAATGGAACACGAAAATAGCCACATGGAATGTCCAAGGAATAAATAACAAAATGACAGAAGTACTTGACGAACTAAAAAGGTATAATATAGATATATCTGTCCTTACCGAAACTAAGAGAAAGGGTACAGGAACCGAAATAAAACAAGACTATATATATATATATATATATATATATTATATATATATATATATATAGCGGAATTCCTAAAGATCAGAGAGCGAAAAGAGGGGTTTCTATAATATTAAAGAAAACACTAAAAAAGAACCTAAAGAGTTGGGAGCAAATAAACGAAGAAGTAATTAAAGCCGAGTTACACATAAGAGGACATGAGATAGTAATAGTTGGAATATACGCGCCCAGCGAAGATGCTAATGATATAGTAAAAGAAAAATTCTATACAGAATTGATGGAGGTACTAGATGGAATTAGTGATCGAAAGGAAATAATACTTGGTGACTTTAATGGACGTACTGGGAAGAGAGTTAATCACCCCATTATAGGAATATATGGTGAAGACACGGTGAACAATAATGGAGAGAAGTTAATAGAAATATGCGATCAGTATGCTCTAAGAATTACAAATGGGTGGTTTAAACACAGAGATGTCCACCGCTATACCTGGACACAGTCAACCCGCCAGTTAAGATCTGTCATCGATTACCTAATTATCCGCCAAAATACAAACCTAATATGTAAAGACGAGAGAGTCAAGAGAGGCGCGGAATGCGGCTCCGATCACCATCTACTAATAGGAAAACTCTATATCCCTTTCAAACATTATAGCCAGCATGAAAAAGAGGAGGAACCGGAACTGAATACGGTAGATACAAGAAAATATAACTTAATGGGACTACAAGACGAGTCGACAAAATTCCTATATAAATTAAGACTGGCAAATAAACTACGATACATAGAAGAGTCGTCAGCACAACAAATGTATGATGAAATCGAAAAGATAATTCACGAAGCAGCATTTGAAGCCCTGGGGGAAATACAAGAACAAAAATGAAGAGCATTAATGTGTGGTGGACCCAAGAAATAGAAAACCTTGTTGACAGTAAAAAAGACGCCTACATAAAATGGTTAAACACGAACGACAGCGAAGATAGAAAAGCATACGCGAGAATAAACAGAGAAGTAAAGAGAACGGTAGCACATGCAAAAACGAAGCATGGAAGAACAAATGTCAAGAAATAAATGGATGCAGAGGTAACACAAGATCGAATGAAGCGTGGAGAACCCTGAAAGCAATACGTGTAGAGAATAAGAATAACGGAGGTATCGATCTGATCAGTACAAACACATGGAGAGAATACTATAAGAAACTACTAAGAGAAGATAGAGCAGATTTTATAGAAACAGAAGATGATGAAGTAGAAATAAATGAAATTCACTCCCTAATGATATGTTACAAAAATAGAAATTGATGATGTAGTAAAAGCAGTGAATAAAATGAAAATGGCAAAGCACCCGGACCGGGGAATATTCCCATTGAACTTATAAAGGCTGCTCCAACACAACTGTTTAGCATTCTAGCCAAACTATTCAACAAATGCCTGAAAGGTGAGAAAGTGCCCAAAAATGGAAACAAGCGTATATCTCTTCAATTTACAAGAAAGGTAATAGAACTGACTGCAAGAATTACAGGGGAATTAGTGTGATCAGCTCAATGTCCAGAATATACGGAAAAATACTGAAAGAAAAATAGAGGAAGAGATGAATGAAGTAGAAGAACAGAGCGGCTTTAGGTCTGGACGATCATGTATCGATAACGTATTTATACTAAGACAAATTATTGAAAAGAAGAGTGCACGCGGAAGACCCTTACATCTTACCTTCATAGATATTAAGAAGGCATACGACAGTGTACCTCAAAGAAGGCTATGGGAATGCATGAAAACTCCAACATTAGTAATATATATATCGCTGCCGTAAAAACTTATATGAAAAGGCCACAAGCTGCATAAAATCTGGATCACGTATGTCTACTGATTTTGAGGTGACAAAGGGACTCCGACAAGGGTGCTGTATAGCTCCCACTTTTTTTAAAATTTATCTTAACGAAGCCTTAATTCAGTGGAGAAGAAAGTGTGGAGGCATGGGACTACAGATTGGAGACGAAATACTTAGCACATTACTGTTTGCTGACGACCAAGTCATTATCACTGAAGACGTAGACGACTCGAACTATATGTTACGCAAGCTCCAGGAAGAGTATAAAAATGGGGCCTGGAGATTAACTTGCAGAAGACTGAACACCTAGTAATTGGAGACGATGGTATGGACTTGAATATTAGTGGCGACGTAGTTCACGGTAGCTCAAATTTTCGCTACCTTGGAGTTTTATTTTCAAGTACGCCAGGAAGTGACGCAGACATTGATCTTAAAATAGCCCAAGGAAGGAGAGCCATTCGACTGCTGAACACGGTACTCTGGAATGATGAAATTACAAAAAAACCGAAGACAACAATATATAAGACTATAATTGAAAGCATCACCACATATGGATCAGAGGTATGGGACATTAATCAGCGAAATAAAAACCGTCTAATGGCACTGGAAATGGACTGTTGGAGGCGGAGCTGTGGTGTATCTAAGCTACAACACGTGCGAAATGAAGAAATAAGACAGCGAATGGAGGTGGATGGTACGATAATCAATACCATAGAAACAAAAAGGCTTATCTGGTATGGACACTTAGAACGAATGGATGACGACAGATGGCCGAAAAAAGTTTGGAAATGGGTACCACCAGAACGTCGCAAACGGGGTAGACCTCGCCGAAGCTGGAGAGCAGAGGTACAGGACGCTATGGAATCCCGAAGATTAGAAGAAGGAGATTGGCTAGATAGAAATAAGTGGCGTTTGGGAAGCGAGACGCGGCCTCGGCCGTAATAAAACTCACCAATATATATATGTAATTTCTTGTTAAAGTTCTGGAATAGTTTCTACGTGCTCGCTGCGACTTGATTAGAAATTCAAATCCAGCTTCGCCTGAATTGAGTGATATTCTCCTTTAGCAGGTTCTAAGTGATTATTTCTCTTTTAACCAGGCACTGCGGTACAGCAATCGGATTGTACAATTTCGTAACCATTTTTGTTAGGTTCCCGAATAGATTTATTGGCCTTGCCATACTAAAACAAGATAAAATCGATTTTCAAAGACTAGAACAAAAAAAAAAAAAAAGAATTGAGCTAACTCAAATTATAGATAAAATAAAATCACTTTTACTCATTTATAGTACGTAAATAATTATCGATATCTAAATACAGTATCTTAAATTGCAATGGTCTGCCTGACCATTTGCTAATATATGGTAAATTAGATAAAAAAAATCGAATGTTTTGATAAACTTACCGTAACTTTAAATCTGATAAATATATCCATTTTTCCAATACATGAAATTGATGGCTTAGATAATAAAGTTCATTATTTTAACTAATTTGTATTAGATTTATTCAACAAGCATGCTCCAGTAGTAACTAAACATTTTATTAAAACATTTTGCCCTTGGATAACAAATAGTAATAAAGCTACTGTTTAAAATTAAAAATAAATCTTATAAGAAGAATAAAACAAACGCAAATTAAAAAACAAATTACAACACCAGTAAATTACATTAAATTGTCAATTTCCCAAAAAAAGTTATCTTGATTTTACTTTCAAAGGTTGTAAAAACTCAAAAAATGTTTGGAAATATCTAAAAAATTTAAATTTACATAATAATAGTAATATATTTAATCACCTAAAAAACACAATATAATTAATAATTACTTTTCAAATGTAATAAATTCTAGAAAGCAATGTTAAAGTTCTATAAATCCAATTGTTTTCATAATAGCCACATAGAATTTAATATTAAAGGAACATCAGAGTTAGAAGTCGATAAATTACTACATGCCATAAAATGAAATGCCGTTCGTGCGAACATATCATTTAAAATGCTACAAATATGCTGTCCAAAACTGTGGTCAGTAATTATGTATTTAATTAATAAATGTATTCGTTGTAATAAAATACCAACTATTTGGAAATCGGCATTAGTGCATCCAATTCCCAAAAATGAAATCCAAATGAGATCACTAATTTAAAACTTATAGGCATACTTTCAACTATTTCTAAGGTTCTAGAAGAAGTAGTAAGTATATAGTTACAAAGTTATCTTAAAACTTATAATATTCTGCTTAAAGTACCCAAGCAGCCAGTGTCCATAGAAGATTCAGCGAGCTCGTTAACAATTTCAGTTGTGTATCCCCCCCTAAATTCACAGCAAAATAGGAGCATTCCGAAGATTTTTACAGTACCTTAGGTCAACGGTTCGTTACAGGAGGCGATTACAACGTTAAACACACCGACTGAGGATTTCGTATTATAACACCCAAGGGGCGCAAGTTGCTTAAAACTATTGAAGGCAACAATTTGAAATATATCTCTACCGGTAAACGCACTTACTTGCCATTTTACACAAACAAACAACCTGATTTAGTAGATTTCGGCGTTACAAAAGGTATCCTTCAGGACCTCATTGTCGCTCGATCTTGATTAGACCTATCTTCGGATCATTCCCCAGTCTTAGTTTCACTTTCAACAAAAGTAATAAGTGTAGAAAAACAACCAAGTCTAAGCATTGAACACAAATTGGGACTACTTTAAAATTCTAGTTAATCAGAAGCTAACATTAAACGTATCCTTCAAGACCGAAACAGACATGGAAGATGCTGTTAAGCATTTCACCGACACGATACAATGGGCGGCTTGGAATTCAACACCTGAGCAAATCGGCTTATGACTGTCCTATATTAATCAAGCAAAAAATCCTTGAAAAGAGAAGAAATCGCAAACAATGGTAAAGACTGAGAATACCTGAAAGCAAATGTTTACCCAATGCAGCCACACAAGAACTAAAAGAACTACTGAACAAAAACAAAAAGAAATGCATTGAAACTTTCTTACAAAAGCTCACAGCTACTGAAGCTACCGACTACTTTCTTTGGAAGACTACTAAAAAACTAAAATAGTTAAAAAACATTTCCCTCCATTAGAACACCTCAAATGGAGTGGGTTAGAACAAATTCAGAAAAAGCACGTGTCTTAGCAAACCATTTAGCAAACGTCTTTCAGACACATGAACCAGATAATAAGTCCGAAGAATAATCAAAATTATTTAAGAATTAGAATCACCATATCAACTAGAATTACCAATTCGACTCAAAACTGCTAATGTCGAGGAAATCATTAGCCATCTACATCTAAAGACAACACTACGATATGAGTTAATTACTGGTAAAATCCTTAAAGAACTGCCTACCGTTGGAAATAAATATTTTATTCACCTCTTCAACGAAGTTTTTCACACAGGGTATTTCCAATATCAATGGAAAGTGGCTCAGTTTATTTTAATATTAAAAGCAGGGAAATCCCCCAGCAAACCAACATCTTATTGACCAATTGATTCAAAAGTGTTTGAAAAGCTTCTACTAAAAAGGCTTTCACCAATCCTGTAAAACAATGATATAATACCCAAACACCAGTTTGGCTTCAGGCGGATGCACTCGACGGTAAAACAAATACACCAAGTCGTCCAAAGAATTAATGATACCTTCATAAGCAAAGAGTATTGTTCCGCTGCATTTTTAGATATCATGCAGGCGTTCGACAAAGTATGGCACATTAGACTCTTCTACAAGTTGCGACTAGTTCTTCTTCTAAACTATTTCCTTATTCTTAAATTTTACTTGAATCACAGATCCTTCCTGACAAAGTTTGAAACCGAATATACCAAACTTTTTCCAATAAACGCCAGTGTGTTACAAGGAAGTGCCTTTGGGTTACTGTTATATTTGTTATACACTGTAGATTTGACAATTACGCCAGAAACTCTGACAGCAAGCTTTTCCGACGATACTGTTGTTTTAACCTCTGACAGAAATCCCAACATTGCTTCTCAAAAACTGTAAACTTACCTCACCGTAATCCAAAATTGGTTAAAAAAGTGGAAGATCAAAGCTAATGACACCAAATCTGTTGATATAACCTGCACCACTCGCATAACCACCCTTTTTCTAAATAATAGCCAACTTCCACACAAGATATTAAGTACCTCTGCCTACACCTTGACAAAAGGCTAAATTGACGCAAACATATCTTCACAAAAAGGAAACAACTAGGATTAACTCTCACTAAGATGTACTGATTAATTGGGTATAAATTTAAACTCCCGTTATACAACAAACTTCTAGTCTATAAAACAATCATCAAGCCAACCCTAGGGAATAGCGTCTCTTTCAAACATTCAAATCCTAGAATGCTTTCAAAGTAAACCGCATAATAGCAAACGCACCCTGGTTTGTGCCAAACTCGATTATCATAAAGGATTTTCGTATACCCGCTGTCAAGAAAGAAATTAGGCGATACAGCTCGCAATATAGTACTCAACTTAGTGCCCATCCAAGCATCCTCGGAATAGATCATGTAAATCAACCCAATAGCAACAGACGATTACGACATATGTCAAACGATCTGCCAACCAGATTTTAGATACCTAGTTTACTTTAAGTTTAGTTGTAAGTTGTAATTTGTAAGATTTTTCCCGTTTGACACACAAGGCTTATAAGTCTACCTTTTTATAGATGTTAAATAAAAAAAACAACATTATAGTATCTCCGTGTTATTGAATGGTTTTTGCAGATAATTAAACCAATTATTTTAGGTATGGAATTAGCTCTGATTTTAACAATAATCCCTTTTTCTTCGTCTTCTCTATTAAACTGTTTTCAAATGTCAGAGTATTGAAGTACAAGTCAATAACCCTTTTTTACCTGTTTTGCAATTAGTTAGTTATGTATTCGTTGAAACCTCTGTTACCTGGTTTTCAAATGTCAGGGTATTTCGACCTCCCACAGTTAGTTAATCTTTCTCGAGACACGACAACCGCAATGTTTCGGAAAAGTTGAAACAAAAAAAAAACGACGAAAAACTAGGAAGGCTATCTCAGTGTAAGGCTGTGAAGAGGCTTGGTCATAGTCATAGTCAACACCAACTAGAGCTTAGTTCCAATTCAGTACTGTTATAATAAAGCCGAAAAGAGAGGGAAAGAGTAAGATGGTTGAAGAAGTTCTTCTACAGTAATTTAAGCAAGTGATTAGGCCGCTGGCTTCGCAAGCGTGTGGACGTGTGCCTGTGGCAAGCGTGATATCTGTACGTTCACTCGACAGTCAGTGACCTGCTTTATCTTGTGAGTTATTTTACTTATTTTCTGTATGTATTTATTTAAACAACAAATGCCCATTACACAAGAACATATTCCCATTACTCAACAACAATTAATGTTTACAAACCAACCAATAATGCCATATATTAAACCTTATACACAACAAACAATAAATCAACATTATTTACCTGATGCATCACGTGCAAATAGCACTTCACAACTAATCAGTTCATTAGCGTCGACTCCAACAATCAGAAATTGAAATTCTAGAAATAAATGATAGCTAGTCTTCAACAAATTCAAATGAATGGCAAATAGTAAAAAAGAGAAAAAGATCTTTTCCATCAGTTGATAAAAATATAAAACTGCAAAATCAAACCAGTGATTATAATATTTATAACACACACACACACGCACACGCACGCACACACATGCACACGCACACACACACACGCACACGCACACTCACTCACGCGCATATATATATATATATATATATATATATATATATATATATATATATATATATATATATATATATATATATAATAAGCTTGCCAAGCAATACACAAGAAGTTAACCGTACGGAAACAAACAACCATCCAACACAACCTGCAGAAACAAATCTCTTCCCATATACATACACGGAGTTGCTGAGTACAAAGCAATGGTTGTAAACTTAACAAAGATTATAGCAGCCGAGTAATTTAGTTCCAAAACGTTATATGAAAATACTGTTAAAATAAACACAAACAAAAACTCGTTAAGCATCTCGATGATAAAAAGATAATATTCCATACCTATCAAATTAAAGAAGAAAGAGCATTTAGGGTAGTCTTAAAAGACCTTCATTCAATAATAGACAGAGAATTAATAAAAGAAGAAATAAAAGTAAAAGAACATACTGTACGCAATTTGATGAACATAAAACATAGAGTAGACAAAACACCTCTCCCCTTATTCTTTGTCAATTTAGAGCCTAATAAAAACAAAAAAGAGATATTTGAACTGAAATCCTTTCAAAATATGATCATTACCGTCGAACAGCCAAAAAAAACTATTATAATGCAGTATACTCGTTGTTAATCATACGGACATAGCAAAACAAACTGTAGAAGGCCTTATGCTTGCGTAAAATATGGTGGCGATCACAATACAACAATATGTATCAAACCCAAAATGACTCCTGCTAGGTGCGCTTTGCAACGGTTCACATCCGGCAAACCACAAGGAATGCTCAATTTACCAACAACTTTAAACCGCAAGAAAAACCATGACCAGAATGCAAATACCACAAACCCCAAGATAGAGAAGCACTAAAAATATTCAACATTATGGACAAAATAAAAAACTACAAACAGCAATGGAAAGAACATTTAGAACGAATGTAAAACAACAGCAAAAGAAATACGAAGCATGGAAAGAGCGAAAAAGAGATAGAAGAAGCAAGTACAAAAATACAGAATCGCAGTGTCGCAACGGATTATATCCAAAGCATGATGGAGAAGAAAAAGAAAAAGAAGATTGAAAGAAAAATTGAAAAATCTACACTACGCATTGTTAGAACATCCGACTTATTCTCTAATTTTGTCTCTAACTGACATCTATCCGTTCCCAGAACTAAAACTCTTCTTCGCCAAACAACTTTTTTTTCAAATCAAATAACAATTGCTACTATAGATTGACATATTGCAAACTTTGACAAGAATTATTACAGATAAGGCATAATAATGCTAAAGAATCGTTTAAAAAAAATGATTATATCGGAAATATGGTATATATAAATTTGTTTTTAATTTTTGGGTCGAGAATTTGTTAGAACGTCATTTATATATATAGTAATCAAATAGGAAATATTTATCATTTGTTGGTAGAATAAACTGCTCTTGATGTAGCTTTCACGGAAATACTGGCTATTTAATATACATAAAATTTACATACACTCATTTTAATTCATCAAAATTTAACAATCAAAACCATTAGCTTAAAATAAATCGAATAGTAAATTTGCTTTTAATTTTTGCACCCTGATGCGCTTCGTGCGCACTGAAAAATCCAAAACGACCTAAACATGATTCCATTTTCCATGCACCCCAGAATTACCCGGAAGTCGACTGGTTTTAATTAATTTGCGCGGCCATGCACCTAGCAGGACAGCGTTAGGTGCAACAATGTATGCAGCCATGTTTACCGCCTGCCGCACTAATTATCAACAACATGTTAAACGAGGTGTGCAGTGGATTCACATTCACAATAAGTGCATTCAGATTATTTACTCGTTTGTAAGCGAGCGCGGGTTCAATACCGCGCTCCAAATGAAGGCACGAGCCCCATTTGTGGACAAATAACTCGCTCGAAAATTAACGCCCCGGCTGGGTGCCGAGCTCCGCAGTCTCGACTTACCATTATGCTTTCAACTCCAAACGCATGGCGACCTGTAACAAAAAGTGACGTTGAAAGAGTTGCTTGCCACCTAGGCTACTTGGAATGTCTGTTTGCACCTTTTATTTTCAAAAACAAATTTTAAATTGGACTGGAACAATTTCTTCGCGTACCATTCACCTTGTCTAAGAGAGTTATTACATTTATGAATAATTTTCGCTGTGCAGTACTTTTTCAAAGTTAATTTATTTATTTTAACAAAGTATAATTGTTTATTTTAGTCGTACCTTGTGTGTTATCTATCTCTACTAAGTACAGGTAATCCTCGTATAAGACGATAGATAAATTTTTAAAAAATGCCCTATTGTCTAAAACCATTTTATATGAGATCCAAAGTAACTACAAAAAAAAATTAGGTTTCGAAAATAAATATATTTTTTTTAATTTATACAAGTGTAGGTATTAGAGTGGCGACTCGTAAACAAAAACACAACCGATATATACATCGACAAACTTAGGTAGGCGAGTTCGCATTTGGCATTCGTAGCGCAAGGAAGTGCTAATCTCCGCGCGCGAAGGGTCAAGTAATAACGCTTCCGTGATAAATTTAATTTTAATAATTTCATTTTATTGCAATTTTAAGCATATTTATTTATATTTATGCTTAATAATAGTCACGATTTGCAAACATTTTATATTAGTGATCAAAAGTGAGTCATTCAGGTTTAGTGTCAGCCATCATGGCTGGCACTAATCAACCATACTCCATGCCTTACGCACAACCTCCAGTGATGCAGTATCAAACACAGTATCCTCAGCTTCCAGGCAACGTGGTACAACCCCAGTTCCAAGTAACAAAACCTCACTATATGCAACCTACACTCAATCAATCACACTACGCGGCACCTATTGCACTATAGCAACAACCCTATCATCAACCATCTACGTCACATCAGCAAAATTCAGAATGGACCACTGTTACCCCGAGGAAAAATAAACGTATCATGCAAGAAGACAAAAATCGTATAGTGAAGCAAAAGGTCTCAGAAGACTCATCGCGGCTTAACTTAACAAATCGATTTGAAGCGCTCACAGTATCAGATAATACAATGGAAGCAGACACACCCGCAGTTACAAAAACAGTAAAACCACCACCAATATTTATTTCGGACGTTCTAAATATCAACCCACTGACCGTAGAACTGAACACTACAACTGACAAAAAGTACACTTTAAAAGTTATAGGAAGAAACCAAGTGAAAATAATGGCGGAAACCATAGATATTTACAGGAAATTAGTAGCTAGACTAATAGAACTAAAAGTACAGTTCCATACGTATCATATGAAACAAGAGCGCAGCTTTCGCGTCGTAATCAAGAACATACACTACTCTATCGATATTAATGAATTAAAAGCTGAGATAGAAACTCAAGGACATAAAGTTTTGAATATATACAATGAGAAGCACAGAACAACTAAACAGCCACTGTCAATGTTCTTTATCGATCTAGCTCCTAACGAATCTAACAAAAAGATATATGGCATTAAATATTTATTACATACAAAAATTGCAATAGAACCACCTCATCACAAAAGAGAAATCCCACAATGAGCCACTTGCCAAAGATATGGTTATACGAAGATATTCTGCACGTACCAACCTAGGCGTGTAAAATGTGGCGCAAACCACCTAACCAGCACGTGTAGTAAAGTAAGGAAACCCAGCCAAAGTGCGTTTTATGTAACGGTTCACATCCTGCGAACTACAAAGGATGCCAAGTTTACCAGGAACTGAAGCAGGGAAAATTTCCATCACCACGTCCTAGAGGGTTTGCACCGCAACCAACTACCGTACCCATACAAATGCCAAACAAAAATGAAGGAACATTCGCTCAAGTTGTGTCAAATGGACAACAATCCTCTCACCACTTAAACGTGCCACAAACGTCTCACATTGAGAAACTGGAAAAAATGATGATAGAACTTGCTGACAATCTAAAAACAATGCTAAATCCCTCACAGTCATCGTCTCCAAACTGCAATAATGGCTCAAACACTCAAGATTGCAGAATGGAATGCCAATGGCTTGTCAAACCACACCCTAGAGTTACAGGTGTTTATTACTAATAACGATTTAGATATAGTTTTAATATCCGAAACCCATTTTACAAACAGAAGTTACTTTACAATACCCAACTATATTATGTATGACACACAACATCCTAGCGGAGCTGCACACGGAGGGTCTGCAGTACTTATAAAAAGTTCCATCAAGCATTACCAAACAGATAAGTACATTCATGAGTACAATTACCGCTTTGTATAGTCCTTCGAGACATAACATAAAAACAGCGCATTACACCCAATTCTTTAACACTTGGTCCACGCTTTATTGGCGGCGGTGACTACAATGCTAAACACCAGGAATAATGTGCTAGAGTAACCACCACTAAATACAGGAAATTGCTAAAATCGCTCGTCAACAATAATCTCAACTATCTCACCACCTGGCAACCCACATACTGGCCTACGGACAGGGGTAAAATCCCGGATCTACTTGACTTTTGTGTTACCAAAAACAGCACAAAATTACCTAACAATCAAATCATGCCTTGATATGACATCAGATCATTCCCCAATCATAATCACATTAAGTACCCAAATACTTCATAGGCCTAGACACCGATGAGATCGATGATGCAGTAGAGCACTTGAACCGTACTATACAGGGCGCGGCATGGGATTCAACACCCTTTTCGGAAGTGAGCGATGCCCGCAATACTCTACCTATGGTAATAAAAAGAGCAATAGCCGAGAAAAGAAGGCTTCGCAGAATTTGGCAGAACACTAGGCCACCGAATAATAAAAACAGACTCAACAATTCTACACGAAATTTGAAGGCAATGCTTCAAGATCAAAAAAATCAGGCTCTACAGTATTATCTATCAACCCTCTCTGCTACCGAAACAACAGATTATTCCTTATGGAAAGCCACGAAGAAACTAAAACAACCACAGCAAGCAATCCCTCCAATTCGGAAACCTGATGGAATTTGGGCTAGGAGTGAGCAAGAGAAAGCCGATACTTTTGCAGCACATCTAACACATGTTTTTCAGCCCTTTCCTTCTGCACTAACTCCAGAAGAAGAAGCCGAAATACAACAATATTTGGAGACACCAGATCAACTAAGTCTGCCAATAAAAAAGATTACGGTAACAGAAGTAAGGTCGTTAATTACATGCGATCTAAACCATAAGAAATCAGCAGGGTATGACCTGATTACAGGAGAAGTCCTGAAACGATTGCCAGAGAAAGGATACAGACAAATAACAGCCATTTATAATGCTATTCTAAGAGTAAGCTATTTCCCAGCCCAATGGAAGGTGGCCCAAATAATACTTATACCTGAGCCAGGAAAGCCTCCTGAAGAACTGTCATCTCATCGTCCGATCAGTTTGCTACCTGTAATATCTAAAATCTTTGAAAAACTGTTACTCAAAAGACTCGAACCAATCCTAGAAAATCACGATTTAGTACCAGTACACCAATTCGGTTTTAGGAAAAACCACGCCACTATTGAGCAAATTCACAGGGTAGTAAACGAAATCAACCAAGCCTTCGAAAAGAAAAAATATTGCTCCACCGCTTTTCTCGATAAGGTGTGGCATACGGGACTTTTGTATAAGATCAAGAAAAACCTGCCACACACTTATTTTCAACTGACCAAATCCTATTTGAGCAATAGGTACTTCCAGAAAAAGTTTCAAATAAACTAACAAAACTACATCCTGTTAACTCCGGTGTACCGCAGGGAAGCGTACTAAGACCTGTGCTTTACCTACTATACACAGCAGATATACCTACCACCAATCTTACGACCACGGCTACATTTGCAAATGATACTGCAATTCTTGCAACTCACGAAGATCCTATTATAGCATCAAGAAACCTGCAAACCTCTCTTAACCAAGTGCAAAATTGGCTTCGGCTCTGGCGTGTAAAAGCAGGCGAAAACAAGTCCACCCAAGTCACGTTTACACTCAGGAGGAAAACATGTCCACAAGTTACCCTTAATAATACACCACTTCAGCAAGCCGAAGACGTCCGATACCTTGGTATGCACCTTGATCGCAGACTAACTTGGAAAAAACATATACTTGCTAAACGAAAACAACTGGGCCTAAAGCTCTCCAAGTTACACTGCTTGTTAGGTAGAAAATCCAAGTTAACTTTATACAACAAGGTACTACTCTATAAATGTATACTAAAACCAATTTGGACATACGTGCTGCAACTATGGGGAACTACAAACAACTCCAATTTGGAGATCTTGCAGAGATTCCAATCTAAAACCCTAAGGATAATAGCAGATGCACCGTGGTACGTTAGAAATGAAGTCATTCATCGGGACCTCCGAGTGAAACTAGTGAAAGACGAAGTGAAGTGCGTGAGTGCAAAGTATAGTTTACGACTAGAAAATCACACAAACTATCTTGCTGTGAATTTGCTGGATAACAGCTATTCAGTTTATAGGCTAAAAAGACTCACTCCCCTGGATCTTCCAGATCTACACTAGTTGTTTTGTGTGTTAAATATTATCCTGTATATAATAGTTCATAAGTAATTCTAAGGAGGAGTCTTCCACTGGGACGGCATCCAGCATGTACTCTTTCTGTAAAATCACCTGATTTACTTATTGCTCATCAGAGCAAATTGTAAAATTGAATAAAGTTAAAAAAAACTTAGGCAGAAGTGCGCATTACCACAGCTAACTGCAATCACTATTTTTGTCGTTTTTAAATCCATTGAAGTAAGAATCCACTCTTGACAAAATCTTGGGGAATGTAGAGAAGGAAAAAATATCTACTTTATAAAATTGCAAAAATGTAATTATGTGTGTTTGTTTGTAACCAACATTGTAATTTCTCCTACAGTTATGAACCTCAGTCGAATTGGTTTGTTGCCAAACCTCATATAAAGATTTTAGATTTAGGTCACGGTTGATCTGTTATAGATCAAAACATAAATTATCATAAAGTGATTTGACAGTTTGAGCTACCTATCTGTGTTCCATACACTACGTAGCCAATTTTTGCCGTTAGTAGGCGCATGCGGCATAACCTTGATTTATGTGAAATCAAATATAGCCGAACGAATCATGCTTAGATATTGCTGATAAAAAGATTATTGGCCCATTTTTTCTTCAATTGTCGGCTTGAGCTGCTTGTCTTTGGGACTGGCCTTTTTACTAGTTTCCTATGATATAGTCAGGTAAAAAAAATTAGAATGGTTTTCCATGGAATAATTAACGGTCTGTGTGGACCGGCCCTAAACTAATTAATAATATGACCGTTTTAGGAAACATTTAGTCCCAGTTTTCGGTCTGCTACACAAGAAACTTTATGTTTTATTAACATATATACACAAAACGCAAAAAAACAAAATATAACTATTTGTAGTTAAATAAACTTAGTTTAACAATTTTTTATCACTGCTCGGTACAAACAAAGATAAGCGTTTTTTCAGTTTAAATGATATAATTTCTACTGTCAGAATCCTTTTTATAATTTGAGTATTCGATCCTCCTTCAGGTATTTGCAATTTTTGTTTGCTTGTTTGGTTTTACAAGGAAGTTGTAGGTTTCCTGACATGGAGATTTTGCAGCTCTCCTTTAGAATTTTCGACTCCTTTCAGCGGATAGATGTGCATTAAAGAAAAATGATTCTAGTTTTTTAGCTAATTGTAAGTCAATTTTTTAATTTTACAATTTTAATTAGGGCATTGATTTGATTCGCAACTTCTGATCCCATTTCCAACAGATCTGCTTCCCCAATTTCTCCTTTCATTAATAAATCTTGAACGGCCCTAATAACCATATCCTCAAACCCATCGTCTCTAATCGATGTAGCAAATTTTAGTATGTCACCAATTTTTCTATTCTATTTCAAGTGACAATGGCCAAAAATGTTTCCAACGCATTTAATGTTGATGTTTCGTTTTTTTTAAGGACAATGATATAATGCTTGCGTAAAAATTGCTTCCATGCTTCCATTGCATCAATTGATCTGAATTCAGTTATGTTTAAAATCCATTGTAATGATCAGTGATGTAAAAAAATTGAAAGGTATAAATATTACCTTTTAACGGCTGCGGCTACAAAGTAGTGTTTGGTAACAGAAAGACTACTTCGACATTGGAATGACTCAAATCTTGCTGATGATCTGGAGTATTATCTAATAATAACAAAACCCTAAAGTCCAAATTCTTCTTCTTTAAATAATTTTTAACTTCTGGCACAAAATACTTTTAAAACCATTCGCTAAATAAATCTCCACTTACCCAAGCCTTTAAATTTGCTTTTCAATATACCGTTATAGTACTTTTATTCATGCCTTTAAGTGCATGAAAATTTAAATATCTGTGAAAACTACACAAAAGTAGATATGTACGAGGATAATTTTAAAAGGCCCGAGATATATTTCTAAATTTATAATATAAATGGCAGCATCACACAATGTGCAAAGCTCGAATTACCACCATTGAAGTGTGTGTTGTTTTGTGTATGGTGTGGCGGCCTTTTCGCCCTTGAACCGCTTTATATCGCGGCGGCATGCGAGCCTTTGATATCTGCCCGTTTTGCCATCGCACACAAACGGCATATGGGCTTTTGCTCAGCCGACAAGTCTGCATACGCCGTCGGCGGCACCTTTTGATTTGAAAGGTGCTGGCGAATGCAAATTGCCCGCAAAGACCTGCCGCCAAGCCAGGCGCGAAGCCCGGCAAGAGTCGCAATCCGCAACGCGGCCAATTTGGTCGTGTTTAACACCGCATACATTCGCAATCCGCAACGCGGCCAATTTGGTCGTGTTTAACACCGCATACAGTCACAATCCGCAACTCGGCCAATTTGGTCGTGTTTTAACACCGCACATTCAAGCACCGCAGCTCGGCCAATTCGGTCGTGTCAACCCGCATTCATTCACGCATCGCAGCTCGGCCAACTTGGTCGGGTCTCAACCCGCAAGAAACTCGCCATCCGCAGCGCGACCAATTCGGTCGTGTCTTCACCCCGCAAGAACATTCGCTACCCGCAGCAAACCCGATCCGCAACGCAGAGGCGGCCACCTGGGAATCGCCGACGAAGCCGAAGCCGAAGCCGATTCAGGTGAGCGATTTGGCAATATTCGTTGGTGGATATCGGTAGCCGCCCCCTTCCGCTTACGCGACGGCCGTTTAAGGGACGATTTGGCCTTATCGGCTGACCTTCCAAACGGGCCGTACTACGTTTTCACACCGCATCACGAGAGCGGCTATTTACACGCCTGTCTCTCCATTTGTTGGTCCTTACGAGCCGCATCGGTATCGTATCCAACACCGCATCACGAGAGCGGCTATTTACACGCCTGCCTCTCCAGTGTACTTCAAATAGCGACGTTTAGCGTTCAAGATTAACGTGTAATTATCCGTTTTCTCCTTTTGCGTGGTGAAACATAAGTTGAAGGCGTTATTAATGTTAAAAATGTCTGTTCATGAGTGCGAAAGTTTAAAGAAGGTTGATAAGTAGCCACTGCCACAAACCAGCTGGACCAAAACTATGACTTTGCAAGTGGGGCAAGTTGTTATGGAAAACCGTCCGATCAGGTATGCGTGACAATCTCTAAACTTTGCATGTTTGTAGGATTTGTGATGACCATTTTGCATGATGACATGAAAATGCAGAAAGTTTCTTCAAAGTGGGTTCCATAAATGTTGACCGGCGAACACAAGGGTGCACAGGTGGCAATGTCTCAGGACATGTTAATATGTGATGCTGCCATGAATTTCCGACCGCGAAGGACGCTCTCCGTGGCCGCTCACTTTATAATCGAGCCGCTGTTGCATCAGCGATTTTACAGTGGCAAAAATACATCTCTAAAGAGCTGTTCTCACCAGTCATGGAATCAGGCCGACGAGGTTGTGAAAAATGTGTACGTCTAGACGGATATTACGTTGAGAAGTAACAGAAGTTTCAGCTTTCTTTCGTAAGTACTTTTTCAGGAAGAAAATTGGAGAAATTTGAATTTGAACGCATCTCGTAATTTAAATTCAGATGCAATTTTTTCTCGTTTTGATGTAAAGGTTCTATTAAGTATTTTTTTCACCAAAGCCCAGTTTTATAGGCATTAAAGGCTTGATGTAATGTATATGCTTTCTCCTATATAATTTTCTGTATTTTATTAGCAGTTTCGTGATCAGTTAACGCAGATTTGCCTTGAATTTTTATGCTATAAATTATAAAATGCCTTTTAATTTTTCAAACCAACCTTTCTTTACTTATCACAAATTCTGGTCTGACAGAAGATTATTTATTTTCTTTAAATCTCTTGCAATTTATAAAAGTTTTTCGTTTGATGATATTGCTGTTCAACGGAATCTTTGTTTTTAGCAATTATCGTCTATTCAAACATTGATTACATTTTTCATTTTCTAATTGTTGACATCCAGGGACCAATTGTATATTTTGTAGCTATCGCATATCTCCTAGAAAGAGCATTTCCTTATTTTCGTTTAATTTGTTAATAGTTCAGACTGTTCGTTTATTTAAATTTATAGTTTCTGCAATGCCCCTTTTATAAAACGTTCCAGCATTTGTATTTTTACATTCACAAAAATAAATTTTCTCTTAAATGTTACCTTTTTATTTTCATCAGACATATTTTGAAACTAAAATTTAATTTTCAAAAAATACCACTATCTCCTGTTATAAATGCTTCTTATATACCTATTAACCAGCAATATATACCCCACACACAAATTCCAAACACCGTTACAGATTCATAACCCTATCACATCAACGCAATCAAATAACATGCTTAATAACGATGCAATAAGTAACATGAATACCTCAGATTCTGAAAACGATATTGAATTATCTAATACACCAAGTAAAGATTGCCAATGTATCAGAAATAATAAACGTAAACGAATATCTAAACAACCAGCATCAGCGAACACTATGATATCTACTATAGATAATAACAGATACTCGGTCCTCACAAATCTCACTGATGCGGCTGAAATAGAAAATACATCAAACACACAGCAAAATAAAACACTCAAACCACCACCAATATTTGCACAAGGGGTTACGGAGTTTAATAAAATGCTCGCAGCACTAACAGATGCTGCAGAATCAGAACAATACAAAACTAAAGCACTGGCTGATAACGTAATTAAGATATCTGCCAACACGGCTGATATATATCGCAAGCTAATCACACTCATGAAAAAATCTAACGTAATATATCACACCTATCAGATGAAAACATGTTGTCCACAGTCATAAGTAAACTTGTAAGATAACGGCTAATTCACTAAGTATATCTTTATCAAATGCTAATGGGATCCTGTCAAAAATCTATAAAATTGAACCATTTTTAAAGCTAAATAATATCCTACTTATATCTGAGACACACTTTACAGACAGGTCTTTTCTAAGAATACCAAACTACACATGCTATAACACAGAACATCCTGAGGGTACAGCGCACGGAGGCACAGCTGTATTAATATGGAGCTCAATCGCTCACAATGAACTGGAAAAGTACGAAGAACCGTTTCTCCAAGCAACTACTATTCAAGTCTACAAATTATCTCATCCACTAGTAATCTCTGTTGCGTATTGCCCAGCCAGGCATAGACTTTCCAAAGACGTCCTCAAGACATTCTTTCAATCCCTTGGCAACAACTTTATATGTGGAGGTGACTATAACTGCAAACATACCTACTGGGACTCTCTCCTAATAACTACCAAAGGCAGAACTTTATATGAACTTATCCGCGAAGAAAACTATGGCTACCTATCCACCGGAGAGCCCACGTACTGGCCCACGGATCTAAATAAGGTACCTGATTTACTGGACTTTTTTATCACCCAAGGGATATCCTCTACCTATATAGATATAGTCAGCAGCACTGACCTATCATCCGATCATACACCAGTCATTGCTACAATTAGCACTACAATTATTAAAAGACAACCTAGATCATCCCTATACAACCAAAAAACCGACTGGGACGAATTCAGAAGGCTTTTGCAAGAAAATCTCCAAACCAACATCAGCCTGCGCACCCCTAATGATATAGAGGAAGCCACAGAACACTTTACCACTACTGTTCAATCTGCAGCCTGGAGGGCTACGCCCAAACTTCTAAATACGGTACGACATGATGGAAATATCCCCAATGAAATCCTTGAACTCATCAAGAAAAAGAGAATGGCAAAATCTAAACGGCCCAGGACTCGAAACGCAGCTGAAAAAACGATATTTAATAGACTAACCAATGCCCTCAAGAATAAACTCAAACTGCACAAGCAAGAAACTTTTCAACACTATCTAACTTCCTTGTCCCGAGCCGACCACAGTATTTGGAAAGTTTCTAAAGCTAATAAAAGACCACAGGCTGTTAATCCGCCTTTAAGAAAACCAAATAATGACTGGGCTAAGATAGATCAAGAAAAAGCAGATCTTTTCGCCCAGCACTTTGCCTAAGTTTTCACTCCCTACTCTACTGCACCCGATGTTGAGATTCAAGACTTCCTTCAGACGCCACTTCAAATGTCGCTGCCCCTTAAAAGCTTCACCTATACTGAGGTGCTTGATGAAACTCGCCATCTAAACAATCACAAAGCCCCTGGGTATGACCTAATTACGGCTAAGGTGCTTACTGAACTGTCCAAAAATAGTATAACGTTTTTACGAAACCTATTCAACTCCATATTGAGATGCCAATATTGGCCATCATCGTTAAAATTCGCCCAAATTATTTTAATACCAAAACCTGGTAAACCTACTGAAGATGTTGCCTCTTACCGTCCAATAAGTCTGCTGCCACAAATCTCTAAGCTGTTAGAAAAACTTATAATCAAAAGACTATATGATAGTGACATACTGGAAAACTGCATACCAGACCATCAGTTTAGATTTAGGCGGTACCATTCCACGATTAAGCAATGCCATCGACTTGTAAATATCATCAATGCGGTCCTCGACGCCAAATCTTACTGTCCTGCACTTTTTATAGATATTAAACAGGCATTTGACAAGGTGTGGCATGATGGCCTATTATATAAAATTAAAGAACTACTGCCAAATGAATACTACCTTTTGCTAAAATCGTACTTAAATGATCGCTACTTCCAAATCAAATATGGCCAACATTATTCTGACCTCCGACCAATCACCTCAGGTGTGCCTCAAGGCAATGTCCTTGGACCGCTGCTATATTTACTATATACCTCAGATGTTCCCACAACAAATAATACACACTTAGGCACATACGCAGATGACACTGTCCTCCTTTCCAGTCATACCAATCCTCATATAGCATCCTCTAACCTACAAACCCATCTAACTCATCTTCGAACCTGGCTTGCTAAATGGAGAATCAAGGCCAATGAAACGAAAAGCACTCACGTTACCTTCACTGTAAATCACTCCGACTGTCCCCCAGTTTTTCTGAATAACGTACCCATTTCTCAAGCAACAGAAGCCCGCTACTTAGGTCTTCATTTAGACCGACGACTCACCTGAAAGTCTCATATTGAAAAAGCGTAAAGAGATTTATCTGCGAATCAAGAAAATGTACTGGGCGCTTGGTAAAAAGTCGTGTCTTTCCCTCGAAAACAAGATCCTGCTCTACAAAACAGTAATCAGGCCCATATGGACTTATGGCATTGAGCTATGAGGCTGCTCTTGTAAGTCCAAGGTTAACATTATTCAACGCCTACAATCCAAAACCATCAGACTGCTAGCAAATGCTCCGTGGTATGTCTGCAACTTGACCCTGCATATGGACCTACAAGTCACAACGGTAGAAGAAGAACGTACCAAACGAAGTAACACCCAGTTTGCGCGGTTACACGACCATCCCAACACCTTTGCATCCAACCTTCATCAGGATCCCCCACCGAGAAGATTAAAAATAAAGAAATGGCCCAGTGATCTTAAAGGAGTGCAACTCTAATGAAACGGGATAACATCGCTGGATGGACTCCCCTCGCGTCAAATGTCATCACATTAGCTCATAGAACATTGATTTATTGTATTACGTTCTGATTGTTTTGCTTATGATTTGCTTATAACCAATAAAAAAAAACTATTGGAGAAATAATTAATAACATTCTCGTGATATTTCCACAAGTAATCCACAAAGAACTGAGTTACAAAAAGTCTCCGGGAAGCGTTGTTAAATGTTTTTCTGGTTTACTCAATATGTGTAACTTTAAGTTGCTAACATATTCGTTAAATCAATAGATTATAAATCATACACATCTATAATTTTTTAAATAAGGATAAATAAAAAGTGTGTATAATTAAATTTTTATTTAAAAAATTCTTATCATATCACATATATTACATAAATTTCTTCAAATAAAATGAACAAATAAGACCTGATTTGAGCTTTCTAATACTTAAAAGTATTATTTAATATAACCCTTTACATAGATAAATATTAATTTTTATGTTAATAATTCCCGAGCTTCGGTGCCGAAATAAAATAGATAAATACAAAATTTAAACAGTAAATTTTATTAATACAGCACTTAATCAAATATTCTGATAAACCTCCTATTAATACTTGGTTGTACCTTCTTTATTGCCATATAATGCTAATAACTTTTGGTACTTGATATAAATTAAATTGTGATCTTTTGGCTACATTTTGTTAAATAATGTGCTATAGGATTTTTATTGGGTTTCTAACGGGAGACTATCCCGACTGTGACAAAAATCGCATTTTTTGCTCCTCTTTCCACTCGGTAGTTGTATACGCTGGGTAACAAGAAACACCATCTTGTGTCAAAATTCATTATTCAAATTTTTGATATATTTGGTAGTATTTATAATGTTATCACACAAAATTAAACGTAATGTGTCACCATGCCGTCACTATGCCGTATACCATTACGACAATTTTTCCATATGTTACAGTCTGATGAAAGAAATTATCACACAATTGACAATAGATAAACGCATCTGTACGCAGGTTAGACTGTCACTAAATTGGCAATATAGGCTTTTGGTAGATAAATGACACTGCTAAAAAAACACCCAATACAAAACAAATTTCTGTTGTCCAGTTATTTTTCTGAAAGGGTGTCATCAAGAGTTTCTTTGTTATGGCGCGTCTGTACGACTCCATATTATGCAGTTGTACGATGCTTTTGCTTTTTTTTTTTTTTTTTGATTGGCCAGCTCGACTACTTTATTTAGAGAATCTTTAGCCCAGATCTTGACAATACTGATTATTTATTTCTTCTTTTAAATCAAGTAAAAACCCTATTCACAAGAGTATTTTTAAGTACGCATTTACTTCTGATTGTTAGGCAACGGGGCCTGTCAACGCTCGCGGCTCATATAGATCTTCACATCCAAATAAGCGTGACGTGGTACATACAACACTAAACTATTCGCAGATGTTGAAGATTATTATTTAGCTGCAGGTAGTCCAGTCTTTTTATAAAATTTACTTTACCTATTTCATATAGCGTCTATTTCACTCCGACGCCCTAGTGTAGTTGCAGTAACAAATTGAACACAATTTTTCAACATAACATTTGTTCTTTAAAGTTTGTACAAACAGCAAGATTGTTTATTATGGTTATAAAGTACAATACAATATTAGTAAAGCAAGCTTTAAAATGCTAAAAACAAAGATTAACAAAATTTAATGTTTTTGCTTACTTTTTATTCGCTTTGCTATCAAATGTGCTATTGTTACGCTTTCGGAACAATTGAGGTTTTGCATTTAATAAAAAAATTGCTTAAAATGTAAGGCACCTGTAATTCACTAAACTTGGTTTGTTACACTTCATTTGTCTAGACTCCAATCTAAGTTACAAGATTATTTTCAAAATCTGTTCAATTACGTAGGTTTGCACGATATCTATTGCGAAAAACTAACAAAAACAAATGTTTAATGTGAGAAGCTTTTTTATTGATTTTAAAAATATTTTTCCTGAAGGTCACTACATTGTTGCATACCATTTTCAGAACATTTTTTCCATAACGAATTAGGTATCTCTGAAAGATGTGTTTTAAACATCAACTGTCTTTTCCGGCGTCGATCGTTGTCTACGCAGTGTGTGATAACCAAAAAATCAGTTGTTTGCGTCGATGTGTGTGAGCTAGCGTTACCATGGGCGAGAATAATCAGGCGTCACACGTTAGTTTTTCTTATTCCTCCGAAGAGTTCTGGTAAACAAATGGTTCTATATCATTCAAAATTGACCGTTTTACGCTCCTCTAAAACCACATTTGCGATATGTCCAGTTTTTCTAAAGAAACAGGTGATCATTTGTTTGGAAATGCTTCGGACGCGAACGACTTTTGTTGGGTTTGGCTCATCTTGGAAGATCCATACAGTCGACTGCTGTTTGTTTTCGGGCTCATACGCATAAGTCTAAGATTTGTCACCTGTGACGATGTTACATACAGTATTTAAAACTCCGCGATCATATTACTTGAGCATTTCTTTTGACCAATGGACTTATGCGAGATCCAAATCACACACAGCTTTTGACGGTCAAATGTTTATGCAATATCAAATCTATGCTAGTCGTACTAATGTCTGATGCCTGAATTTCACAGTAAGTCAGATTTTACTTTATCAGTTTGCACACGGCATCGATTTTTGGTGGCACCACAGCCGATTTTGGGCGGCGTTCTTTAAATTCACCCGCCAGAGAACTATGATTAAACTAAAGTCAAAAGTAAGTTGATCGAGGCATTGTTGTTGCAATAATTCACGTCGAATGTGATAAAAATTTATCACACGAAAATATTTACGAGTTTATTTTATTTTTTTAGTCGAAAAGAAATTTTGAATTTAATGACAACAAAACAAATAGCGTCCGTATGATATAACGTTCTGAGTACGTATACTGTCAAAAATGTAAAAGTGTATGTTGCAAACGTCACGCACACGTAAGGTTGTTAATTCGCAATAGATATCGTGCAGCCCACATATCTATTTTATTTTAAAGCAATGTAAATGTATTGACTATAAATATTAAATTATATATATATATATATATATATATATAAATAATAATTTTGGGATAGTTATTCTGTACTATCAGTGAAATATCAAAGTTAAGTCTTACCTCATAATTATTGTCTACCACAACCGCCACGTTCGCGGATGATACTGCGCTGCTAGCTACCGACTGTGACCCAATTAGAGCATCAGCAAAACTGCAGAACAGGCTCAATACTGTTCACGATTGGTTTAAAAAGTGGCGCATTAAAATAAACGAAGCGAAATCTGTGCACGTCACATTCACTAAACGACGTGGTATATGCCAGCCAATAATGCTCAATGGACAGCAAATTCCGCAGACCGATTCGGCTAAATATCTGGGAATACATCTCGATAAGGGCCTTACGTGGAAAACACATTTGTGGAAGAAAAGACTACAATTAAATTTAAAATTCAGCAAGCATTACTGGCTACTGGGTAGAAACTCGAAACTTTCTCTCGACAACAAGCTGTTAATATATAAGGTCATATTCAAGCCCGTGTGGATGTATGGTATCCAGATATGGGGAACTGCTTCATCTTCCAATATCTCGATAATTGAAAGATTCCAGTCAAAAACACTCAGAACCATCACTAATGCACCATACTACATAACCAATGCGGACATTTACAGTGATCTAAAAATAAGTTTAGTGAAAAGTGAAATAGTTAAAAATAGTGAAAGATATATCAATAAACTAGAATTGCACCCCAATCATTTAGTTTTAAACCTACTAGATAGCAGTGAACACAACCGCAGACTTAAAAGACACTACACCTTGGACTTACTCTTCCGGATTTAGTACTAGTATTCTTACATTAAGTTACAGTAGAAGTGACGTTAATGAACGTCAACTTCCACCTAAACCCACACTTACGTAAATCATTTACTTATTGCTTTGCAGCAGATTGTAAATAGTTATGTATCTGATCAATAAAAAAAAAAAATTATTGTACCATTTAAAATAAAAAAAGGTATACCTGAAGGTAAAAACTAATGAAAAAGTACAATGGCAGAAAATAGTTTAAAAAAATGTTAAGGAATGGTAATAGTATCTAAATACTACTACTTACAGCAATGTGCTCTAATATTGTAGTTGTTTTTTTTTAATTTAGTTCTGAGGTAGTTGTCGCATGAGTACAATAAAACGAGTCTAAATTTCTAGACTCGGTTCCAAACTTTATTGGCAGCTACTAATATTGATAACAGAAAAAGTTTTTTAAGTTCATATAAGAACGGAGAGGCCTGGTTAGCAAGAGAGTATTTCTCTGAAACTTTAAAGATTTCCTGTTACTTTAGGGCTTTATTTTCTTTTTAGTAAACCTACTGATAATTTTAAATTCGGGATTTGGGAATAGCAATACGTTTATTGTGCTACATTACCATATATTTGTAAATGTTATCTTATATTCTGCAATCACATAGGTTTATTAGTCACAAATATTTTTATTTTTGCTCTGCCACAATACATAAACTATTTGAAAATGTGAGTGAATTTCGTTATATTTTAGTTTTATTTATTTTAATCAATTTAATGTGTGTTTCATTGTTCTTATTGGCTTTAACTAAACATTTTTGGAATAAATGTGATCATTCGACAAGCATAATTCCATATTGTTTAATACATAAGCGAAATATTAAAGCTTATTTTAAACAATAAATTTTACTTAAAGTTTTGTTTAAAAAAGGAATAAATAATTCGTGCTTTTTATTAAAAAAAATACTGAATCAGCAAACGTCAGAAGGTATTTAACTGGTTTTGCTATTGGAGATATTGATTTACATGACAATCTTTACCTAAAGCTCTCTACCAACGTGGATTATATCCAGAATTTTCATTCAATATATTTAATATTCGGGTATAATAAACAGTGGAACTAATTGTAGTATACGATTTGTATTGCACATAAAATTAAATTAATTTGTTTTCAGAATTTTTTTTTTGTTATTTACAACAAAAAATGTTTACAAAAAAGGTAGTCTATAAAAATTAGGAACATGAACAGAAGGAACAAACACAACCTTCTAAAATTATATATATAAAAAAATTATGAGTGCTGCTGCTGCTGCTGTCACACAGGTCAAAGCCCAACTCTAACTGTACTATTGCTGTCAATGATGTAGTGATGTGAGGGAAGGGCTAATAAAATAAACAAATGAGTCATTAATACTAAAAAAATTATTCTGCCTATAAAAACACATCATATATAATCCGAAATTTGTTGATTACGCACCATGTGGTAAACCGAGAAGATTGCGGCTTCTAAGCATTGTAGGTAGAGATATCTAAAGGAGATTCCCCTCGTTATTATTAAATATATCATTTAATAAAATAAACCTTTAACACCGCTCATCAATTTGTACTTTGAGTTAGCGATAGTTAATTCCTATAATGCACATTCGTTTAAGTTTTTTCACACGTAGCCAACCTTTCACTATTATTTTCATTATCTTTCGGCAATTTTGCGGGTTTGTCAATTTTGGTAAAAAGTTTACATTGTCCAAAGTAAGCCAAAATATCACAGAACGCTTGTGACTCCGAATAAATGGTAAATAGGTTTCTGCAATATTCTTTTATGTATAAAAGGTGTGTTCGGAAAGTAGTCAGGCTGATTTTATTAACTCTAATAATAGAGTGGAGATATCGGCTAAACGATCTGACCCAACTTGCACTTGAGCTTTTACAAAGTGATAATCGCTTGTAAAGTGGATAGACGTTTGAGCATCGTATCGCGGATCATAATGCAGCGCAATACCAATTAGTGACACGCGATAAGATTTTAAGTTAAACTCAAAAATTTCACAACTAAAACGCTTAGGTGGCACAAAGTGTTCAGAGGAAGAATATATCTTATACTTCGCAAAATGTGGCTAAGCTGAAAACTGTTGTGGACTCTGACTGACCTTTAAGTGTTAGATTGTAACAAAATAAAATGAAAATTAAAAAATTCATTTTGTACGAGGTCGTCACGATAGAATTACAAATGCAGAAAGATTATGCTAAATTGGATCTCAAGGTCTTAGCTGTGCGTTGATTTCTCGCCAATGCAAATGCTGCTCCAACCTCCTGACAGACCGGACCTGGACTCGCTCGACCTAAATCCAGTTTAAAAGTACACCATTTTAGAGCTGTTAAAAATGTACACACTGCCGTAACGAGTGCTCTTAAAGAGATTTTAATTTAAAACTTCAAAGCAAGCTACGGCGAGTGGCAGAACCGCTGGAAATTGTGTAATAATGCTCAAGAATATTATCTTGAGAAGTATTAAGGGTAGATAAACGTAACTTCAATAAACAAATATTCTGTAATGAGTCTCATTAATTTCGAGATGTACCTTGTATCCCTTGATTAATTGTAACGGATATTGTAAAAGTAAATGACGAGTACAAATCGCTCGCCCTGCTAAAAGTTTATTATCAAATTTATCAACTTTTTAGTTTTAAATTTGTCACTGGCATTGCCCAGTGGACGTGCAACATGAAATTGTTGACCTAGTAATTGTTTGAAATATCTCTTTACATAGGTGTCATCGTGCAACGTAATACAGTTTTGTTACAAAATTCACGTACAATTTACATGCACAGTATAAGTCTACTTTTGAGGAATAGCAATTTGCAATTGCAGACATTTTGTAGGATCATAATCATTTATTTTAATTTTTTGAACGTACGATTTCGGTACATTGCATCTGCTTGTTGTTCGATTAACATTTAGCCTTGGTTTGATTTAATGAACTCAACTTTCTACCAGACCCTTTTTTCTGTTCAACGGAAAATTTAATTTATGTGACAATACTTTTTAATCAATTCATTTTGCAGCTTTTAAAAACGTCGCTAATTTTGCTTTGGATTTATCTTTATTTTCGTTACAGATTTGACTTCAACTGAAAGTATACTTCGTATTTAATGTGTCGCCAAGTGACAATTCTGAAAATCAGACACAGTAACAAAAAGACTACGTGGGAAATAAATACACCAATATTAAGCTTTAAATTATAGATAAGACTTTTAGTGTACTATCTATAAAAAATATTCCATTGTCATCTTTTATTAATAAATAAGCTTATTGAAAACTACAACCGTAAAATTGGTTTTTCTACTAAAATATAAACAAAATCACATGTTTTTAACTTTGGTGTTTTCTACCACTTAAAAGAACTAGTGGTAGATGACATTCTATGCAATTAAGTCATACCTAATGTTTTATGCTTTACTGCGAACCATAAGCTTATACCTTTTTTGTATTTACTTTGAACTAAATTTTAAAATCAATAAAATTCTCCGATTTATTTATTAATTTTTACGTTGCTACTGTAACACATAATACCTCAATGTGGCCTACTTCGCACTTTATTCTATATCTTCTGCATATTTTTTGAAGGGTGATACATTTCCCTTAATCTTTAACAAAATTTATATTAATACCACGAAATCGAATAACTCAACAGACTTACTTGCACCAAAACGTCCATTTTTTCAAATGTTACTTTAAAAAAATTGCCTTTTTATATTTGCCTTTAAAACTCAAATATATATAAATTTCACTAACGTTTGGTTTTCTTAAATAATTAAATTTTTTATTTTTCATAGATGGCACAGGAATAAAAAACTTGAGATCCGCACATTATAAATTTGACATCCCTTCCAGAAACTATTTGAACTAACCTAAAAAATAACGTTTTTGTTTGATTAATAATTTTAAAACTCAAAAATTCTCAAATTTTAGCTAATATAGCTAAATTCCTAAATAATACTGTTATTTACAGACTTTCAAAATTAGCAAAAATTTTGTTTCGCGTAGAATAACCTATATTTCTAAATTACTTTTAGTGACATTGTATTATCAAGCACTTAATAAATGATATAATCACAAAAAGGGACACTTGATGCCAATATTTGTTATTGACGTATGAATCAAATACGATTCACACTACAACATGTTGTGTAAATCATATTTTCTTTGCACTCAGATTTTTCTTTCACGCCGCGTAGTTCACGAGTGATTCTTATCTAAATGAAATGCTTATGGGGCATGGAAATTTGGGCTTGGTAAACAGGTTTATATAATTAACCTGATAAAATATCAACTACATGGTTCTATAGGTGGCTTTTTATTTTAATTTTACCTGATAAAGACTAAATTTTAATGATACTAATTTTGAATAAACCAATAGCAGTGGTACTAAATATTTATTATTATATACGTCATAGCAAATAACTCCGTCATTAATGTCGTTGTCAGTTCCAAGTCCGGATAAAGAAGGAGGGTTGGAAGAACGGATTAGCGACCTACTTCCTGTACAATAGAAGCAATAAATTGCCTCGGAACATAATGGGATGACGAATAGAACTATACAACGGAAAAGGATTATGGAAAAAAAATCATGGTGGGTACCTGGAACATCAAAAGTTAGAATTAAAAAAACCAAGAATAGTGACGAAAATTTAAAGAAATAAAATGAAAATATGCGCCATTACAGAGTCAAAGAAAAAGAGAAAAAACAAGAAAATATAATTCTTATACCCTGATTCATAACGGTGCCAACAAAAAGGAAAGGCCGAAAGAAGGTGTCGCCTTGTTAATACACATTAAATATATAAACAAGATAAAAAAGATTAACTACATATCATAAGATTATTAACAGTTACAATTATGGTTAATAAGAACAAGGTACATATATTTTCAGCATATGCGCCTAAATTTAATAATTTGTCAGAAAAGCTTTGTCAATAAAAACAATTGCAAGGAACAACACCATGGTTTTCTAATAAATTGGGCTCACTATACTTACGTAACTTGTCGAATAATAAGAAACGAGGTAAATTTTAAAATTTAAAAAATAAAGAAAGCTACTAAGAAAAGTTCTCAAAGAGTATGGAAAGAGATTTCTATAGCACGCAAAAACAAGTATGGAACAGCAAGGCGGACATAAAGAAACTGATATAAATAAACAATAACTCGGAAGATTAAATTTCTTTAAAAAAAATTGTATGTAGAAACGACAGGTCAGACAATAGACAGTTGGAAAATAGAATTAGAACAAGATTTCCTAAAAGAAGAAATAATAGAAGCAGTCAGAAAATTAAAAAATAGGAAATTGCAGGATACAACAATGTATATATAATAAATTACTCTAAAGCTCTACAAGAGAAATTAACGAAAACATTACAAAAAATCTCTAACACTTGGAGAATAGGAGTGATAACACCAGTTTTTAAAAAAGACAATCAAAAAATACCCGTAAACTACCGAGAAATAACACTGTTAGATACTACCTTAAAAATAACTAAAAACATACTAATTAATAGAATCAATGAACCAATATCGCAAACAGATAAGGAACAACGGTTTAGAAAAAGAAGGTCCTGGGTAGATGTTATTTTTTACAATAGAGCAAGTGGTGAAGAAATCCTCGAAATTTAATAAATCTTGCTAAAATATATCATAAAAGTCTTACAGAAAAGGGAAATCGCCCAAAAACTCATTGAACTTGTGAAATACATCTATATAAATAACCAAATAATAATCAAGGTAAATAGATATTATTTATGACCTAGAAATGGCAGTAGGAATAAGACAAAAAGATTTTCTAAGTTCACTACTATTTAATATTATGATGTATGAAGTATTTGAATAAGTGAGGACCCAAGAAGCTTATGAAATGCGAGACACAGACATAAAAGTAGTATGATATGCAGACGACGCAATACTAATTGCAGAAAATGAAGACCAGTTACAAAGAATGTTAATGAAAGTAATGCAAACCTGTAAAGGATACAATATGAAAATATCAACAAAACCAAATATATATATATATATATATATATATATATATATATATATATATATATATATATATATATATATATATGAATACTAATCATGGTAATCGGAACCCAAGATTCGGCAGGAGAAGAAACACCAGCAAGGCTTCTCAGGTCGTCATCCAGCGAAACCCTTGCAAATCACAAGACCAACAAAGGCTAAAATTGTCAAAGAGTCCAATCAAAATTGGAACTTGGAATGTCCGTACGATGGCCCAACAAGGAAAAATTAATAACGCAGTAGCTGAAATCAAAAGACTCCAACTGGACATAATGGGGGTAAGCGAGATGAGATGGCCAAACAATGGCCAATACTTAATAGACGAACACCAAGTATACTATTCAGGAAACGAAAAAGGTCAATTTATAAATGGTGTCGGATTGATATTATCAAGCATACTTCAAAAATATGTTACTAACTTCATACCTGTATCAGAGAGACTAATACTTATCCAACTAAGTGGAAATCCCATAAACATAAATATAATACAGGTCTATGCCCCAACAGCCGAAGCGCAGGAAGACAAAATAGAAGAGTTCTACGAATCTCTTAAAAATACATTGAACCAACTAAAAAAGCAAGAACTAACTCTTATTATGGGAGATTTAAACGCTAAAATAGGCCAAGGTAGAAGCGGAGAGCATATTGGTGAATACGGATTGGGAGTACGAAATGAGCGGGGAGAGCGACTTAAAATATTCGTAGAAGAAGAAGAGTTTGTTATCCTTAATACATTATATAAGCTACCACCAAGAAGACTCTACACATGGACCGCCACCACCAACCCCGACGAACCCAAAGAGAAGAGAGTACGAAACCAAATCGACTATCTTCTAATAAACAAACGTTATCGCAATAGCTGTTTAGCCGCCAAAACATACCCTGGAGCGGACATTGCATCAGACCATTGCTTATTAGTAGGAAAATTCAGATTAAAACTAAAGAAATGCTTGAGAAAAATTGTAAAAAAGAAATGGGATCTTAGGAAAATAAGTGATAGCCCGTAAACGCGTGCGAATATGACACAAGAACTAGGTGTAGCATGTGAACAGAGTATAAACAAAAACCAAACGGTAGAAGAAGCACTTCGAGACATGACAAAATCCTTTGACAAAATCGGAGATAAGTATCTGACAGTACAAAACCGAAAGAAAAAAAAAGTGGATGACTGACGAAATCCTACAATTAATGGATGAAAGAAGAAACGCAAAAAATAACGACACCAGATACAAAGAAATCCAGAAATTAATAAAATACAAAATAAGGATGGCTAAAGAAACATGGCTAACAACACAATGCAAAGAAATTGAACAATTGGAACAAAAACAGGATGCATTTAACATGTATAAAAAAGTAAAAGAAGCTGCAGGAATCTACAAAGTAAACAATACAACAAGGCTACTCAACAAGGACGGAAAAATAATTATAGAACCAGACGCAAAAATTTCTGCCTGGCAGAAATATGTTGAAGACCTTTTCGAAGACGTTGATAGATCAGATGAACCTCAAGAATATCCAGAAGTAGAGCCCTTACCCATCACCACCGACGAAGTGGAAAAATGCATAAAACAGTTAAAAATCGGAAAGGCTCCAGGTCCTGATCATATACATACCGAATTTTTAAAAATGATGGACGAAGCGAGTGTAGAATGGCTAGCAAAATTTTTAACATTATCTATACCACCGGAAAAATCCCTGAACCGTGGTTAAGATCAACATTTGTGACAATCCCCAAAAAACCAAATGCTAAATATTGCGAAGATTACCGCACCATCAGCCTTATGAGTCACCTCCTAAAATTATTTCTAAAAATTATACACCGCAGAATTTTTACAACGTGTGAAACACAAATAAGTAGAGAACAGTTCGGATTCCGCAATGCCTTGGGAACTCGCGAAGCTATTTTTAGCCTACAAGTTCTATTTCAACGAGCCAGAGATGTAAATCATGACATATATGCTTGCTTCATCGATTATCAAAAAGCCTTCGATAAAGTCCACCATAATAAAATAATAGACATACTTCAAGAAATAGGCCTTGATAATCGAGACATAAGAATAATAAGCAACCTTTATTGGAATCAAAAAGCAGCAGTGCAAACTGGCAACATGATATCAGAAGACATCAAGATAAAACGCGGTCTCAGGCAAGGATGCGTACTTTCTCCTCTTCTGTTCAACGTGTATTCGGAACACATCTTTCAGCAAGCTCTGGGTAGCATAGATGATGGAATCAGAGTCAACGGAGAAATATTAAATAATTTTAGATATGCGGATGACACGATAGTGTTTACAAACGACATCACCAGTCTCGAACGAATTATGAACAGAATTACAGAAGTTAACAAGCGGTTCGGACTGACCCTAAATACCAAAAAGACCAAATATATGATGATTACAAAAAATCACATTTTTGACACCGGATTAACGATTGACAACAACAGGATCGAACGTGTGCGAAAATATACTTACCTTGGGACAACAATCGATGAAAACTGGGACCGCTCACTGGAAATAAAGTGTAGAATTGAAAAGGCGAGAGCAGCGTTCGTAAAAATGGCGAAACTATTCAAGTGCCATGAATTATCTTTACCCATTAAATTAAGACTACTGAGATGTTATGTCTTCAGCGTATTGCTGTATGTAGCAGAGACGTGGACACTGACAGAGGCATCAAGACGAAAAATAGAGGCCTTCGAGATGTGATTGTACCGCAGAATCCTCCGTATATCTTGGACAAAGCATGTAACCAACCACACCGTGCTGAGGAAAATGGGGAAACAAGAAACAGAACTCCTCACAACAATAATCAGTAGAGCAAGACATAATCGAGCAGTTACCAAATGCAATTATTTAGGAATAAATAATACATAATAATAAAATATATCTAGCTGAGGAATGTTAAAAAACAGGCAAAACATCCAGCAATAAAAGCTGTCAAGATATCAGAATTATGAAATAGCATCATATGACATACCAAATTTATTAACACCGAAGTTAAAAAAGCAGGATATATAAAAGTGCGGTGCGGCCAGTACTAACATACGCAAAGGAAACTCGCGGAGATACACAACAGATGAGACAAATAGTGGAAACGGCAGAAATTAAGACATTAAAAAAGAATGGACTGCATCCGAAATGAGATATACGAAACCAATACCTATAAACGAATTGATTAAAACTAAAAGACAAGAGTAAAACAATCAAATTTAGAGTATGGAAAAACCCGCTTAGCTAAAGATAAATCACCAGCAGGAAAAAGATCCAGGTGAAGACCGATGAGGAAATGGAGAGAGTCATTATAAATTGCAATGAACAGGCATGAGCGTATATAGAAGATGGAAGAAGAAGAAGAAGTTATTACAAATGTGTAAAATTATACATTTATTTTCTAATAAATTGAAAACCTACTAAACAATAAATAACAAGCAATGGAAAATAGATGTAAAGAAATAAAAAAAAACAAAACTATTGCTTTTGTTATAATTTATAATAGCTTCTAGCTTTTATATTTCATTACTATTTCTTGTTGTAAGTGATTTGATCAATTTTATTCTTCATGATTCTGAAACATTTCGCTATATTGAAAAGAGTACTAGGTAGCACTGGAGTCATTTGGAATTTTAGTTGAGTTTTATAGTTATAAGCAGTGAAGCGTAATAAGGCATCATTTGCAACTTTTGTATTGCGCTGTTAGTGCCGAGTGCAACATCAAATATTTAATCATTCATATAACGTATACCCATTATTTTGGTAAATACAGATAGGCTTTTAGAAATTCGTTACAACCATCTAGAAGTAACAGAGAAAAAGAAAAATAGATTGTAAAGCTATACATATCTTAAAACTTGTTAAAAGAGAGCTTAAAGTTATCAAAGCTACTTGTACATTTAAATAGCAAACATTTAGACAAAAAGTATAAGCTTGCGGAATTCTTTGAAATACAGTAAAATATCCTCCACAAGAATCAATCCATTTTTATGTTAGCAACCACTACTAATGAAAAAACATTGCCGGCAATTGCAAAAACCAGTAACACACAATAAATTATTGTAGATCTGATTTTAAAGCAGCTTTTGAAGTTGTGCAAATAATTGTTGATAAAGAAAAACTGCGAAATTATTAACAATAACTTTCTCTGATAATACTATCCAAAGAATTGATGTCAGGAAATATTTAAACACAAATTAAAAAGTATTAAGAAGTGCACGTACTTTTTACCACAGATGGATGAATTCACGAGTATTTCTAATTGCGTCAAACTTACAGCATTCATAAGATACCATATCAGAATAATGTTATAGAAGTTACTCTATTATGAAAGTCAATAGATACCAATACAACAAAGAAGTGTTTATTCGACATATTTATGAAAATATTTACGTACTATATTAATCAAGTTTCTATATGTACAATAGATCTGTTATTATCGTCAAATTACATGAAATAAGACTAAATGCCACATGATTACACTATATTTTACACCGAAAAGCTCTGGTGTCAAAATCTTTATCTTCTAAAATAAATTAATATAAGTAAAAATTTGTGAAAACAGTTTATTTATATGTAAATATTCCTTACACGGAAGTAAGATAACTCGTAAAGAGTTTTTTACTTAGAATCAGAACTTTGATGTACTTTGAAAATTGAGAATTCGAAATATGGAAACCCAATTTCTTTTAGTTTCTTAGGCTCAGTTTCCTTGCTGATATTTTCAAACACTAAATATGTTTAATAATAGTTTACAAGGTCGCGATGTTAATATAACTGCTACGGATAAAATAAACGGTTGTCTTCGATCGAAAAAGGTTTTATTCATATAATATAATGTACTCGGCTCGGCGCTACATGTACTAAAATTAGAACAATACAAAGAAAATTAGCAGAGCCTCTGCGTAAGGACGACAGGCAAAATTGTGAAGTGTTCCACATTTTTACCCAAATTGGAACTTGTTCGGGGAGTACTTAACGGATATTACAATAATTAAAGTTTCGTTGAAAACAGAAGACAAAATTGCCACAACAAATAAATAAAAAAAAATGTCCGAAATCCTATTCTACCAATTTGAAAGATCGACGGCTCCTGGGAAAGAACAGAAGTTCAAAAACGGACACCTATCAACAATATTCTAACTACTTTCCACAGTTACTATCCTAAAAAAGATCAAGAAGCTATAAACTACCTCAAAGCTCCTTTACAACTAAGCCCACCAATACAATCCTTCATCCCATTAAAACTAAAATTAAATATATATACAATCAAAAATCGCTAGGGTACAATCTAATTACTGCCAAACCACTGAAAAAAGTTTCCCGCAAAGCAATAATGTGCACGACACAAATCTTCAATGCAGTCAGAAGATTACAGTATTTTCCAATCCTGTAGAAATTTGGCCAAATAATTCTTATTCTAAAACTGGACAAACCCGCACAAAAAGTTACCGATAACGTTACTACCGATGCTATCAAAATTCCTAGAAAGATTACTACTAAAGAGATTGGCAATCATAGTTGAACAAGAAGCACTAATTCCGCAGCATCAATTTGGGTTTTGTCAGGGATACTCTACATTATAACAGATAAACAAAGTTGGCAATGTAATAGAAGACCTTGAGGAATGTAGATATTATGCTGCAGGATTTCTTGATGTCAGGCGTTCCTCAGAGACCAACCCTACACCAGGTATTCACAGCTGACTTACCATGCAATGACGACGACTTTCGCAGACGATACCGTGATATTAGCTTCTCACTCAGATCCTACACAAGCAGCGGCTATCCTACAAAGTAGTTTGGGTAATATGTAAAAATGTTGCATAAGTGGCGAACACAAATCAATGAAAATAAGTCCAGAGCTGTCACGTTTACAAAACACAACTCCGCTCCTCTGATCACAGTAAATGGTATACAAATCCCAATAAAAAAAATTTAAATACCTCGACATGTACCTCGACAAACGCTTGACATGAAGAACCCACATTACAAAAAAGAGAAAGCTATTAGATATAATAGTGAAAAGATCTTCCGTCTCCTAGGGAGAAAATCAAAGCTATCGCTACAAAATGTATAAGACAGTTATAGTTCCAGTGTGGGCGTACGGTATTCATCTATGGACCTGTGCAAATACATAAAATATCAAAATTCTGCAAAGATTTCAAAGCAAAACTCTTTGTATCATGGCTAACATTGACTGGTACATTTGCAATGAAACGCTTAATGAGGACCTGAAAATTCCATGGGCCAAAGAGAAAGTTAAAAGACGTACGACCACCTACGTGAACAGAATACATAACCATCCAAATGTGTTGGTGCTTAATTTACTAGACAATGCTAATATCACTTGAAGATTAAATAGACTTAAGACATTAGGCCTTACTAATTAATTACTGTTCTGGGCGTCGCTTCCTCCTCATGATATTGTTATTTGGTTTAGTATATATATGTATAATAAATTCTGAGCACATCTTTGCAGACATACAAGTCAGTTTATATAGAGTGATTTATACCAGGAGGCGAAAAATCAAAATTTGTGTTCGGTATAAGCATTGTAAGCATAAAATATAAAACAATTTTTCTCCGATCGGCCTTTTTTTGGAGATATGGAGGTCCAAACTTTTGAAAGATATAGGTAATTTCAAGTTTTACATTTTTATTATTATAATGCACATTGTTTTAAAAGTTTTTACTAATTTAACCTTTTTAATTAAAATATTGACTGTCTGCAATGGCTAAATAATAAATAAAAATCATGTATTTGTAGTAACTTTTATTTGTAACAGAAAAATTTATGCTCAATTTGTTAGTTGTTCATAATATACTCTCATCTTCGTACAGACCCATAAGCCTGCTGCCCATCCCGTCTAAACTATTTGAGAGACTTCTACTTAAACGAATTCAAGCAGACCATGACCTAACAACCTTGTTGCCTGACTATCATTTTAGTTTTCGCGAAAGCATGTCAATTCTCCACCAAGTTCACCGAATAGTGAATTAAAGCTCCAAGAGTCTAGAAGCTAAATAATACTGTAACGGAGTATTTTTGGACGTCTCCCAAGCGTTTGATAAAGTGTGGCACAAGGTCTCCTTTACAAACTTAAAAACATGGTTAGTGGTAACTACTACTTCCTTCTGAAATCTTACCTCACTGATAGAATTTCTCTGTCAAACATAACGGTTCTGTCTTTCCCCACTACCCTATACACTCTGGTGTCCCCAGAGTAGCGTGCTCGGCCCGCTCCTTTACCTAATAACACTGCCACTTACCCGTCCTGCACAACACTATCATTGCGGCATTTGTGGATAACGTTGCTATCCTCTCCTTCGACGATGATCCGGTAACCTACTCCCATAACATGTAAACCCAACTCAACATGCTCGACGAATGGTACTCCAAGTGGCGAATCATTGTTAATCAAACTAAATCTATTCACGTAACTTTTACCAATCGTAGGGAAATCTGTCTAGCTGCATCAGTTAATGGTACTCCTGTACCTGTAAAAAACGAAGTAAAATACTTAGGACTGCATTTAGATCAACGGTTAACGTGGCACAAACACATTCAAACGAAAAGGAAGCAGCTGGATCTCAAAGTCAAACAAATGTACTGGCTCATGGGACGCAATTCAAAACTTTCCATCAGAAATAAACTCCTACTGTACAAAACCATTCTGAAACCCATATGGTCTTACGGCATCCAGCTCGTTTAAAACCAATTCAAACAAAACACTCCGTGCAATTGTTAACGCTCCATGGTACGTTAGCAACTTCATGTTCCACCAAGACCTCCAAATTCCACACGTCACGGACGTAATCACTACTCTCTCTGCCAATTACCGACACCGGATTACAGGAAATCCTAACACTCTCATAGATAACCTCTGATTCGTCATTTTACCTTCAAAGCGTCAAGACGTGCTTTATTGCTGTCCCAAGTGTGTGAAAGATTAAAATGCATTTATCCAACGAAAAGGTCTTATATCAACTTTAAAAGCAACATAAATTGTAAGTTACTTTCAATTTATTAAAATAACCGAAAACACTAATAATGATAACCCAATGGAAATTCAAACGCTAAACAAGCGTAAATCTGATTCATTAACACCGCCACTTAATGAAGTGCAAAAACGCTACGCATGGACCCCAAACATTCCAACGCAAAACAAATATGATCTACTTGCCAGTCAAGAAGTTGACCCAGTTGATAACCCTTACGATAACCATAATCAGCAAAACACAAACGGAAAAACTGAAACTTCGGCAACTAAACCCAAAATACCGCCTATCTATCTACACAACGCCATAAATCACGCAGCCCTGACTGCAGATATTAAACAACTAACATCAAACGAGTTCACGACCTTTTGTAACACAAACACCTTAAGAATCAACCTAACTGAAGAGAATGACTACAGAATTTTAACAAAACACCTTAAAGATAACAACATCAAATTTCATACCTTCCAAAACCCTGTCGGCAAACCCCTCAATGTCGTGATCAAAACGTACCACCATCCATAACAGAACAAGAAATATTCACCGAACTTAGCAAAACCCTGTCAGTTATCAAAGTCACACGCCTGCTTACAAAAATAAACAGCCGCTTCCAATTTGCGCAGTCGACCTGAAGGATAACGAAAACGCTAAGAAAATCTTTACATTAAAAGCATGTACTACTCAATAGTCACAGTAGAACCGAGAAGAAAGCCATCAAACATTCCACAATGCCACCGCTGTCAAGGCTATGGGCATACCAAAACTACTGTACATTAGATCCGCGCTGCGTTAAATGTGGCGATAGCCACCAGCATCAACAATGCAAGAAAAACCTGAAGAAACACCCAAATGTGCCAACTGTGGAGGACCACACCCGCAAGCTATCGCGGCTGTAGCCACCACCTAGAGATAGTACAAAACGACAAAATAACATCAGCAACTTCAACCAATCCAGCACAAGACACAATAGGAACTATTTTGTCAATCCGAACCGCTCATATGCAGATCAAGCTCGAAACACTGCACCGACCAACTCCACCCTTATTAACCCTAACCAGACAACCGATCCAATGACCTCACCTAACATAAATAATATAGCCAAAATCCTTGTTGATCTCCTTACCCTTACCTCCCCATAATTAAAAATTTTATCACTAGTACACTCCTTCCTCTACTCCTCAATGGATCCTAAATCGCAGAAAATCATCGAAAAACTATCAATCCTAAACTGGAATGCTAATGGCGTCAAAACTCAAAGATCAATCCTTATAACCTTCCTTGCCAGACATAACATAGACATCGCGTGCATCACAGAAACCCACCTATCTGAAGTAGACACGTTTAAAATTCCAGGATACCAAATTCACAGAGCAGATAGAAATGCCCAAATAGCTGCTGGTGGAGTAGCTATCCTCATTAGAAAGAAAATTTGCCACAATCCTGTCCCCGAAACAAAAACCTAAGCCTTGAAACAATAGGAGTTAAAATAAAATAAACGATCAAAACCTCACACTAATCAGCACATACAGACAGCCGAACAAGAAATTAATGGAGGACGACATAAAACCATCTTCAACACAAACGAGCCACTCCTGATGATTGGAGACCTCAACACCAAAACCAATTATGGGGATGCAGAGCTAACAATCCCGAGGGAATCAAGATGGAAGGCTACGCGACTAAATACTCCTTCCAAATAACAGCCCCGAGAATTATACCTACTACCCGTATCGCAGTGATCACCAGCCGGACATACTAGACATAGTACTCCAAAAACTTCGATAAACCAACTTTTCAAACTGTAGTAGAAGAACTAGATTCTGACCACCTACCAGTTATAATAACATTTATTAGCTCACCTCAGCTGGTACAGCCAGTACCAAAACTAATAAACGGGATAATTAACTGGGAACAATTCCAAGCCATCCTAGATGATCAGCTGATATGCCCAACCGGTCTTATCAACCACGAGGACATTGATCTAACCATATCCAAACTAACAACATCAATAACTGACAGCGTGCAAAGATCAACACTAGCGCCCAAAACTAACAAAAACCTAATCACCATAGCTTGCCTCGAGAAATCACAGCACTAATCAAAAGAAAAGTCAAGTCAGACGCGAATGGCAGAGAACCAGGATACCGGAAACAAAACGATTACTGAACAGGTTAACACACACCTTAAAAGATGCTTGGATGAGCTGAGAATCAACTCATATCAAAAATACATAGAAGATCTCCAACCAGGTGACATCGGAATGTGGAGAGCTACAAAGCGCATATTAAAGCAAGAGAGGACATCCCAACATTAAGCGTGAATAATACACTACTTGCTACTGACGAAGAAAAATCAACAGCCTTTGCTACCCACTACGAAAGTGTATTCACTCCAACAGTCACTTGCGCTCCAAACCACGCAACATATATAATTAATCACGTTGAAACTCATCTCCCAGTAGTTACAGAACCGATAACTCCTCTTCTCCCTTGAAATTAAAACAATAATCGACAGTCTCCCTAAAAGAAAAGCTCCTGGGCACGATCTCATTACCAACCTAATATTATCTCAGCTCACCACCAAAACCTTAGCCTATCTAGCAACAACTTTTAATGCATGTCTTCAGCAAGGTTATTTCCCACAAACATGGAAGCATGCACACATACTGGTGATTCCTAAACCAGGTAAAGACAAAAAGTTGATTAGTAGCTACAGGCCAATAAGCTTACTGACATCACTTTCCAAAGTTTTCGAGAAGATCATCCACTCCCGGCTAATGAATGAATTAACATCACTCAACATCCTACCAGCATTCCAATTCGGCTTTAGGAAATCACACTCTACGCAGCACCAACTCCAACGCATAACTGAAAAAATAGAAGAGGGCTACGAAAACAAAGGTTATACAGTTGTAGTTCTCCTCGATATAGCCCAGGCCTTCGACAAAGTCTGGATCGAAGGCCTAAAAAGCAAGATCATCAAGATAAAATTCCCAGCTACCTTAAAGCCATAGTCTTCTCCTTCCTAGAAAACCGCACGGTGCGCATAAACTCCGCATCTTCTGAAACAAAGTCCATCCATGCAGGCGTACCTCAAGGAAGCGTACTGGGACCCCTATTATTCAATATTTTACTTCAGATATCCCTAACATAGAGGCAACCTAGCGACCTTCGCGGACGACACCGCAATCTTGACCCAACACACTGACCTTACCTTAGCTATTGAAAAGCAGCAGACTGCACTGAACCAAATATGCTCGTGGTTCAACCAATGGAATATGCACATCAACCACACCAAATGTCAGGCAAAAATATTTTCCCTCAGAAGAATTAGAAACCCTCCCAGCTTAACAATCAACAACAACACTATTGCCTGGAATCCCGCCGATGCCGCCATCAAGTATCTGGGAGTGCTCCTTGACACTCGACTTACCTGGAAACTTCATATTAACTACAAGTTAAACCAAGGATACGCGCGATTGGCACAACTTTACCCTCTCATTAATAGAAAGTCATCTCTTAAGCCCAAATGCACCATTACGATGTACAAATCTCTAATACGATCGTTGGTGCTATACGCATCAACAATCTGGAGCAACACTGCAAAGTCAAACATAGAAAAAGTCCAAAGACTACAGAACAAAATTCTCCGCATAGCAGTGAATGCTCCTTGGTTCATTCGGAACGAACAACTACATTACGAACTAGACATACCAACAATCCAAAGCTACATTGCCGCGAGTGCCAAAAAATTCTTTGAAAACTTACATAAATGTGAAGGTGCAGTTCTATACAACTTAGGCAGACCAAACATACACCAAAGACTCAAACGAAAATTACCACAAGATTTATATCTAACCGAACTCGACATTGATTAGTTAATATAACAATTAGTTAACATACTTGTAAGGGTACAACCTACCTCATAAACTATAAAAGAACGTATTGTTATTGCTTACCTTACTATTATTATCATTGCCATGTATAACATGTAACTGATTGTTGAGCTGGCAAATAAATGATTAAAAAAAAATAGATAACCTCTACAGGGATGGACCTACTCCCACACCACTAAGTGCTAGCGAACTATAAGGAGAATTGTCAGTGGACACTTCCCCTTTCCAAGTCAAAGGCATACATCCTATTTACTTAATACTTTTAAAGAAGTAGATTGTAAATTTTCAATAAAGTTACAATTATTAAAAAATAATATTCTCTAAATAAACTTATTGACTAAAACTCTTCATCTTAGAGAAATGAATAATAAACTGTTCCTTAGAATTTTTTAACAGTAAAGTTTTACTTTTTACCTTCGTACTTTCTAAGAGAGCATTTTTAAAATTAAAAGTTTGGTCGACAATACAACTATAAAACAGCATTTCTTTGATAATCAGAATTTCTATAATATAAAGGGCAATCAAAATTAAAGCACAAAATAATATTATAATAATAGCTTCTTTCAGGCTCATTGAAAATTTCTGTTTTATTTGTTTTTTGTATTAATAGCATAATTTTCATTTGCATTATTTGACACTTACATAATACTTAGTAATGCTGAATTGGCTATTTTATAGAATTGCTGTAGAATTGCCAATTTTAATAATGTGCAGAGTTCTTTTAATAATGTTTAGTGCAATATATGCAAATTGTATTTGTTCAATAATTCCAATAAATTTACCATTTAAGTTGCTGTTCTGTACTCCACTCTAAAAGTAGGCAGGATTTGTGTATTGCTTGTTAAAGCAACACAAGAAATTATTTTAAAAGCTATAGGTGAAGTGTCATCTAACACAATATAAACTTTTTGCTTAAATTCACTCATTAACCATTAGAACAAAAAGCTTGTTTTAACTACAAATTAAAATGTTTAGTTTTAGTGCTTCCGTAGCTTTTCTAACAAATATAGTATTTGAAACGGATGATGATTAAATTAATAAATCACAAAAAGTTAAATCGTTCTTTGATTCCGTACTCTGATATTTACTTTTTAATTTTGGCGCAACAATATTAAGGTTTTTAAAACAATTCAAGCAAACAAAACCATTAAAAATAAAAACAACTATACTTTGTTCAAGGTAAATCAATAATTACTCTTGAGAATATACGATCTTAGGCGCAAATATTAAAGCGCCTATTTCTGACAATTTTTTATATGCTTGTTAATGTATTTTGGAAATCTTGGATATGTTTTTAAAATTAATTAAAAAATTACATATTTTTCTAATACAAGTACAATAATTTATATAATCTCAAATACAAATTGTAGAAGCTGTAGTTATGTACAACATTTTAGAATAAAGATGACTATATAGTGATACGGAAACAAGGATAATAATTAATTAACAATTATTGAATACGTTATAATCCACATTAGATTATCTCTAAAACAATTATTTTAGACAAAACAGTTTTGAAACTACAATTTTCTTAACAAGAAATTAGGAAAAATTTAATTTTTGACATCATTTTTTTTATATGCTTAGAGTATATAGCAGTAGAAAGCAAAGAAATAAAAATAGGTTATTCTATTGCAAATAAAAACTATTTTAAAATACAAATGGTATAATAATAGTATAACAAATTTGAGTGCAATTTAAAAATTTTAATTTGGAGTATTAGCTTTCAGTTTAGACTTATGTCTTTTCTTAACACAGTGGGCAATATTTTTATGTTTTCTTTAATTATAAAGAAGAATAATTATTAACGCAATGTTTTTCAGTGATAAAAAATTGCCCGGAATAAAAATATAGAAATATTTGTAGGCTACAATTGTAGCTGTATATAGGCGGTGGACTCCCGTCAAATCCTTTCGCCCTGAACCCGTTGATTTCTCAACACAATCAATCCGAACGCAGGGTTAAGCCAAGGGGTGGCCAATTAATGCCCCTTTAGTACTTTACCATCTTAGGTGCTTTCAAGCGGACAGCAGCTCCTTTCCAAAATGGTATACAACGAGTAACACTTTAATTTGCCAAAATAGCAAATTATCAGTTCGGCAGTTACAGCAATTAATTATTATTCTTAATAAAGTTAACTCGGCACAATTAAATATTGATAGATAATTAAATACTACAGATCTCAATTTGTACGATTAGTTTTTGCGGGAACTCATTAGTTGAGTGTGTTAATAACCTACTTACTATACTAAACCATAAAAACGAAATAACAGGGTGTTAAGGCCATTAAATCAGAGATTTTATTATTCTCCCGCATTACGTGATTGTTGTTGGGTCAGCCACAACAAAAACTTAATAAATAAATTAGCTTTATTGTCGCCTCATTTATGATTTATTCCATTTACATATCTTTTGTAATTTTTATCTAATAAAAGGATAAATTTCTGGCTCGTTATTTAATATTTACAACTACAAAAATTAACAGTAGCATACGACAAAGAATGAAATGAAATATGTTAAAAGAACATTCAAATATAATAATATATATATTATATATATATATATGCGATACTGAGAGGTTAAGGCTCTCATACGTTCGTTCTCTGCCGTCGTCGCGCACCATCTCTGATGCGGGGCGATGTGGCAAACACGCGCCTAAGACGACCGCCATTATTACTTGTTCAAATGAACGCAGGTACTCAATTATTTTTAGTGACTGGGTAGGCCACCCGCCAAGCATCAGAGAGCACTGGAATTGAACCTGGGTCCGTCAGCATCGCAGCCGTCCCTCAACCACGGGACCACGCTGGCACATTCAAAATATATATATATATATATATATATATATATATATATATAATATTATAACAAATTATGAAACGTTTTTAGAAAATTAGTGTACTCTACTTCTATTAGAATTAAAAGTTGCCGTTCTCATTAATACTAAAAATACTAAACACCAGCACTATCCACTCTTTTCATATTTTAGATCTCGTGGCCATTTACCCTTGGCGATGCCTGTTTTGTTGATTTTTGAGTGAACTGTTATTTTTACTTGATGTTTTATAGATCTTTCAGCTATAACTTTACGTATGAAGGCGATTTTGATGTCGTTATGCAATATTTTGTTCAATAAACACTAGGGAGCATTGGTGATTGCCCTTACGACTGTTGACTGGAACCTCTGGATGATATCGACGCTTGATTTTCATGAACGCCTTCATAATTCTCATGACATACGTACATGTCAGCTTGCTTATTATATATAAAAAATTTATTTTTTAAAGAGAGTGGCAATCCTCTTCGTACGAGCCATATTTTTTTTAAATTTTGATCTTCATTTTTATGTGCTATTTCTGGATGTGTTTCTTCCGTATTTGTTTGGAGTCTAAGTGCATATCTAAATATTTCAGTACATTGGAATGTGGAATTATAATATTATCGAGTAAAACTCCAGGACACGAAGAGCACTTTTTGTGAATGTTATATAGATTGACATGTTCATTTACTTTAATCCTTTATTTGCGCAGCCATGTTGTCTTGCAAGAGACTATTTACTATCACTGAAACTACATAAATAGCTATAACTATTGTGTCATAAGTAAAAGTTCCTGTTTGAGTCTATTGAGTATTGAGAAGCTACACGTATAGAGCAGATATAACATCGGTCCAAGTATGCACCCCCGTGGCAGCCCTGAGGTTATTTTTATGTTTTGCTGTTATATTTGACTTAAAAATAACGATCTGTTAGGTAATATTGAAGAAGTTCAATAGTACTAATATGGTAGGTTTATATTACTCATTTGTACATTTAGTAAGTCTCTAGGTAATAAAAATAATATATAAATAAATACAAATATGCATTTAGACAAATGTTTTTTTTATTCTCTTTACTTGTATTCAAATTAAAATGATCCTATTAACATAGATAATAAATTTAGTTTCTATTATGTTCAACACGACTCCGATACTTATGTAAACTTGAAATTTACATCACGAAAGTATTTGAGAATTAGATTTGAACTTATTAAAATTACAAACAATAATTTTGTAAAAAAAAGATAAAAACCACATTAAGATGTGTTTTTCACAAACTGTATTTTAGAAGAAATATTTTTAGTCTGTCTTTATTTATATAGAAGCAACCACCTCTTTTTTTCAAGTATAAGAACATTTTTTATTAATAGTTTCATTAAGAACTTATACTCTACTCAATTAAACTACAGGGTAATAAGTAAATAGTATAATATTATTTGCAGATGTCTCAAATAGTGCTGTAAAAACTTGAGCAAAGTATTCTCCGTAGATATTTGTTATTCGGCTTTAGCATGGAACCAACATCAATTCGGAACGCCTGTTCTGGTTTAATGTTCCATCGTTTCCGAGGTCTTTCGTCATCTCGGGTTCCTCTTGGGTTGTACTGTATTGCTAATTTTAGGAGTCTTTCTAGGCTCATTCTGTAATTGATTATTGGTTATACTTGTAACTCATTTCCGGTGTTCATTAGTAAATCTGTCTAATCGGCTGCATCCTTTGACTCCTCTTAGGAACCTTATCTCTGCGGATTGGATTTTTCTATGGTTCTTTGTTGTTATTGTCTATGTTTTGCTACTATATAGTAATATTGGGACCGCCATTGCTTTATAAAATTTTATCTGTGTCTCTTTTCTTGTTTTGTTTCTTTGTGCTCTTCTTATAATACCACACATTCTCTGAAATGTAACTATTTCTTTGTCGGCGTTTTGATCGTAGTTGTATGAGACCTCACAATCTAGATATCCAAAATTTTGTATTTGTTCTAGATTGGTGTTGTTAATAATAATTTTAGATCTTATCAGTTGTTTCTCTTAGAAATCAATTATTAACTTTCTACAGCGGAGTTTATAGAAAGTTAATGAGATTATCATCCTGTCTGTCTGTTTGTGCGCCTGGAGACACTATAACTTCCGTTCTATTCAACGGATACACTTTAAACTTGCCATGCACACATCTTAGGTCAGTAGCTTTCATGGGATTGATTTTCAGCCAAATCAGTTAACGGAAACCGGAAGTGACCTTTACGATTTCGCACCGCTGTAGAAAGTTTCCTTTGCGGTATTACACCGTTCTTGTTTTTGTTTTAGTTGTTAATATTTGGCAGTTATAATTTTTTGATATGTTATTTAATCTGTATATTTCCCGTTGTAAATTGTCTTCTAAATTTGTAATTATAGCATAGTCGTCTGCAGACGGTATTGTGTACATATATATATATATATATATATATATATATATATATATTTATTTATTTATTTATTTATTTAGATTACCTTTTGTGCTTCTTGTTTTCGTGCCTTTATCATGTCGTTAATATAAATATTAAACAGAATGGATGATAAGCCACATCCTTGTTTTACACCTTCGTCATTGTTTTTTATAGTAATTTTGTTGTTGCAGTAAAGACCTTTTATTGCTTCTGTCAGATAAGATAGAAATCCATTTTTTAGTAAAATTGACCATAGTTTTGTTCTTGTAGCCTTGTGGAATGGTTTAGTACAGTCGACAAATGCTATATATGCTTCTAGATTACGTTTTCTACGTTTTTCTAGGATCTGCTTCAAGTTGAGGACAACATTTATACAAGATTGTTCTTTGCGAAAGCTACTCTACTCTTCTTTTAGGATCACTTCGACTATTTGCGTTTTCGCTGCTGTGATTTTCAAATATAACTTATATCCTGAATTTAGTAAACTAATATTCTTATAATTGTTTCAATATGTTCTATTGTTTTTTTTTGAAGAGTTATTTTATTTTAGCTATTGCTCATTCTTGGAAAAATTTAGTTTGCTTCCAGCACATACAAAATGAAGTGTAGTAATCTTAATTTTAAAAACATGCCTCCGTATTTAAGTAGTTCGGTGTTAGTTTTATCAGTTCTTGTGGCTTTCCTAATTCTTAAGGTTTTTATTGCATTTTATAATTCTTGTATAGTTATATCGTTTACAGTTAGATTCATCTCTTGTAAATTAGCTTCATCTTCTTTTTCTTCCGATTTGTACCACATTTCCTTGTAATGTTGTTCCTACTTTTCAGATTATATAATATTTAACGTATCTTCTTCTTCTTTATTGAGGTGCTTCATAATTTTACATGCCGGTTCTAGTCGTCCGTATATATTTTCTTCTATACGCGTTATATAACTATCCCAGCTATTGCGATAGGCATTTTTTTGTCTTCTGCACTTTGTTCTTTGTAGTGGTGTTTGTTTTATTCTGTTATTGATGTAGGGTATTGTTGGTATGTTGTGAGTTTGTTATCTATTAATTGTTGTAGTTTGTTATTTCACATCTTGGATCCTTTTCTCCTGTAGTTCTTTCGTCTTGAACATTCTTGGTGGTAACATTGGTAATGTTAGCCTTTTGAATTTCTTGGTAGCCTTCTAGATGGTTTGGGTTTCTGATTGGATGTCTCGCTTTCGTTTTGTTATATAACATTGTGAAGCTTATGTGTTAGCCTATTTAGGATAATCTTTTCCAGGACTTCTAGACGTTTGCCATTTACTCTGGGCTCTATATTGTTCTGTAGCTCGTTGCCTTACATGTAGCGGTATACAAAGTTTTTTGGTGTGTTATTTATAGACCGCTTTTTGAATTAGCTTAGTAATATATTCATTCATCGGTTTCATTAGGGCTATGCATTCTATGGTTTAGCTTAATACTTAAAAAAATTATAAATATAATAAAAATATGTAACTCCGCCATTGCCGGTCCCAAGCCCGGATGAGAAAGTGAGGAGGGGGAGGAGTATCAACCTCGTTAAAAAACCTGGGTTCAGCTGGCTCCGGCTGATAGCACCCAGTAAGAGTCTCTTCCTAGAGTTACAGGATGAAAACCGGTCAACGGACTCATAATATACGAGTGCGGAAGAACCATCAGCGGGAAGATTGGTCTCGTGAATCCCGTAGAAGATAGCCAATCTAAGGGAAGAAAACCCTGAGAATAAATTACCTGGTCCTCCAGGTTGGGGGTTGGGGCAATGGGCCAGCACCCCATTACTTGTAAAAATCTTAAAACAAAGTAGAATGAAAAATTCGTTTAAAACAAACAATCTCCGGGTGGGAATCCACACTTCCGATTACGGAAGGAGCCCCGTAGGATACGGAGGTGGCAATTCTACGTTTGTGAAGAGTAATGCCAAAAAGTTCAATATTAAGAAATCAGATGGAAGCCGAATACAACGAAAGAATTTGACAATGAATATAGGAACTTGGAATATATAAGGACTAGCAACAAAGACACAAGAAGTATTTGCCGAGATAGAAGAAATGGGAATGGACCTAATTTCTCTGACAGAAACAAAAAAGAAAGGAACGGGAGTAGAGGAAATAGGACAATACTTACACATGTGGAGTGGAGTCCCAAAAAATGAAAGAGGAAAAAAGGGAGTTTCTATGACTATTAAGAAGAAATATGGAAAACAAATAAAAAGTTGGGAAGCAGTAGACGAGAGGATTATCAAAGTTAACCTCGAGAGTTTTAGATATAGAATGACAATTTTAGGAATATATTCACCTAATGAAGACGATAGCCCCACGAGCAAAGACCAATTCTATAGTAAGTTAGACGATATAATAAATGAATGTGGTACGCGACGAGAAGTTCTGTTACTGGGCGATTTCAACTCGTGGGTAGGATGCAAGACGAACAATAAAGTCGTAGGACAATTTGGTGATGCCAGAAGAAACAGTAATGGAGAAAGGCTTATAGGTCTATGTGAAAGTAACAACCTAAAAATCCAAAATGGTTTTTATAAACACAAGAAAATTCATTCATATACTTTTGAGGAACATGCACGACAACGAAGAACAATCATTGACTATGTTATAACTCGACAGTATTCTACCGGTAGAATCCAGGATGTTAGAGCTTACAGAGGCCCGACATGCGGAACGAATCACTATTTGGTGAAAGCCAAAATAGTGTTTTCGCCCAAAGGGCAAAACAAGGTAGTAATACCAAAACAGACAGAGAAAATACAACAAGTCAGATACAATATACAAAGTCTACAACAAAGTAGCATACAATACATATATCAAAATAGATTGGATCAAAACCTTAACGAACATCTACAAGGATCAAACACAGAGATGTATGAACATTTAAGAGCAGGCCTACAGCAAGCCGCAAAAGAAGCCTTAGGAGAAGAGGTTAGAGAAAAACCAAGAAATTATTGGATAAACGAAGACCTAATGGAGGAAATACGCTACAAAAAAGAACTATATACAAAGTGGCTAAATACTAAAGAAGATGAAGATAGAGATGTCTATAAGATCCAACAAACTAGAGTAAGACAATTGATAAAAACTACAAAACAACAAACGTGGGAAAAAAAGTGTAGCGAGATAGAAAGGTACATAGGAGGAAGAAGGACGACAGAGGTATGGAAATTCATAAGGAATGTAAAAGCTCCACATCGAGAAAAAACAATAATACAAAATATTCCTGACGAAGAATGGAAACAATACTATTTAGAGTTACTCACCAAGAAAAGACCTATATTCCAAGAAACTACGATGACAGAAGGAAGAACGATAGATATTAACTACATAGAAATACAAGAAGAATAAGTAATTAAAGCAATTAAAGAAATGAGAAATGGAAAGGCTCCCGGTCCAGGAGGAATCCCCGTTGAGTTGGTAAAAAATGGAACACCGAAATTGTATAGGATGATAACAAAACTTATGAATAAATGCATAAATGAGGGAAATATACCAAATGAATGGAAAACAGGATATATATCTCCAATACACAAGAAAGGGAAAAGAGACATCTGCGACAACTACCGAGGAATAGCAGTTACAAGTACTTTTAGCAAAATATATGGACGAATTATTCGAGACTTAATTGAACAACAATATCAAGACGAAGAAGCGGAAGAACAAAGCGGATTTAGGGCAGGCAGATCATGTTTGGATAACCTGTTCTGTCTAACACAAATTGTGCAGAAAAAACTAGCAACCGGCAGAGAACTGCATTTAGTATTTTTCGACATATCAAAAGCTTATGATAACGTACCCCTGAAAAAACTATGGGACGTAATGGAGAGCAGCAACATCAACAGTACATTAGTCAGGGCTGTGAAGAACCTATATGACAATCAAACAGCGAGAGTAAAGGTAGGAGCGGAACTGGCAACAGAATTTAAAGTTACGAAAGGTCTAAGGCAGGGTTGTTGTATCTCACCGACGTTATTCAAGATATATATAGAAAAAGCACTCGAACAATGGAAAAGGAAAAGTATGGGAATGGGGATACCACTGGACGAGGACACTACATTATATACGTTGCAATTTGCCGACGACCAAATTATTATGGCACAAGAAATAGAAGACATTGAATACATGACAAGGAAAGCTATAGAAGAATATGATAAATGGGGGCTTAAAATTAATGTAAATAAATCAGCATATCTTAGTATAGGATATGAACAAGACGCTTTAACCTTAGAAACAGGCGAAACTATACCGTCATGTGAAGAATACAAATATTTGGGAGCAACAGTAGGAAAACAAGGATTATATAACACAGAAGTAAAAGAGAGAATAAAACAAGGCCGGAAAGTTATAGGTGCGCTAAATGGTACACTTTGGGATGCAAATATAAGCAAAAAGAATAAAAATCAAATATACTCCGCTATGGTACAAGGTGTGGCACTATATGGAGCCGAAATCTGGCAACTCTCGGAACAACATAAAAATCAACTGAAAGTAATGGAAATGGACTATTGGAGAAGATCAGCGAGAATATCCCGAAGAGATAGAGTTAGAAATACAAGAATACGTGAAATAATGGATACAGAAAGGGACATCTTGAAAGAAATTGAAAAAAGGCAACTCTTGTGATACGGACATGTCGAAAGAATGGGTAACAACAGGCTCCCGAAAAAAGCAATGCAGTGGCAACCAAGAGAAAGAAGAAAGAGGGGACGGCCAAGAAGAGGTTGGAATGAGGAAGTAGGAAGCCTGAAGCAAAAGTGGGATATCCAGCAAGGCGCTTGGATGAACAGAAAAGAATGGAAAAAAATATTGAACTCCGGAAGACCCAGATAGAGGTTAAAATACGGAAAGAAGAAGAAGATAAAAATATGTTAAAAATTCCTTTGGCGACTGAAAAATCGAACAGATCTGGGAGTTTGTTTAAATTCGTTGGCCAGTTGATTTACCGATACTATAGATCATTTTGCTATATAACTTAAAATCCCACTTGATGTATTTGATACTTCAGTCTTCTGCTATGAAAAAATATGAATTTAGTGAAACTAAAATTTTTTAATATTCTGTAGTTAGACCATATATGACTAGTTAATGACTAAAAAAGTAGTTTAATTTCTATTATATCACATTAAATGTTGTTAGGTCCATAGCGTAGTGGTTTGATTAAGACATCAGAATCTACATAAGCAGTTCTGTCGAAAAATGCAATTGATTTGTAATAACAATAGAATTAAGAAATTAAGGAACCATATTTTAGAATTCATTAAAAACGATGGTAAGTTTATCTGATATCTAGATATTATTAATTGTATTATTTGTTGTTTATGTACAGGTGCGGTCTTTGTAAACAATACATCCCTTATGTCGTCATATAGAACATAGATGAAACTCATTGTTTGTACAAGATTTGCTATCAAGCGCTTCCTCACATTTAACACAATTAAATGGTTTTCTGCAGTATGACTACAGTCTTGACAATATGTACAATTAATTATTTATTTTTGAATGTAGTAATTTCATTCTTGTTTTAGTTGTTTACAAGAATTCAACAACAAAGATTCTTTGTTACTTGATTTGGGCTCTAGGTCGACGATAAATATTGGCAAAAGGCTCATAGTTTCTGATTGAGTGCCTTAACTCGTCTAGTTTATCCTTGATATATTGAGTAGGAATTGAGTATTGTAGATCGCAAAAGGCGACTCTGCATTCTTTATTGGGACTGGTGCTTGTTAATTTTTCTGTAGACATTAATGAGAAGGGTATTTTTTTGACTGCGCGATTTATTGGCATTTTGGAGTAATATTTTTGTCTTCGATGACTTTGCCAAGGTTTCTAGTCATAGATCTTTTAGATTGTGTTTTATTGTTGGCTTAACTTGGCTTCCTGTTGAGTACTTGATATGTTATGTTTTAAAGAGTATTTAAAATTAGTTTGATGTATTAAATTAATTTAGTTTGCTCACTATTAGTTGTGATTTGCCAATATAAATTATTGTGAATATGGTTTTAATTAATTAATCGTTTTTGATTCGTTAGAAGCATAGAAAATTTGTTTTTATGTATTTTAGGCAATTCAAAATTTTGTAATGTTTGACTTATTTAATTAGCGTAGATTAGTAATGGTAGTTTTACTACATAAATAAATAAAAATTATTTACGCAGAATACTCTTTTGTTGTTTACTCTATAGAAATTTAAGAACATGTCAAGTGATGTATCGTTTAAAAACTATTTTTAAAAGAAATAAAATTCGATTTTTGTTTTCTTGTAAGAGAGGCCAGGAAATAAAAGCCTTTATTTTATATTAAAAGTTGTTTAATACGTTGTACGTTCAATTACTTCTTTTTAGACAAAGTATAATTTACACCTCGCTTACTTTATAATTTTGTAGATATTATTTTCTTGATTGTATTCCTAGAAATCTTTAATTTTGTCCGCTTGTGTTATCTTACTCTTAAGGGGTTACATCTGTCGAGAATTTTTTTTTTTTTTTATTTCGTTTTAAATGACGTATAAACATCCCAAAATGATATTCAAAAGAAATTTTAAGTGGTAATTTTTTTTTCTATTTTTTTAAGCCTATTTCCGTAGCGCTGGAAAAATGGAACCAGATGCAGGCATATAAATGTTTTGTAGTTCCGGAAGTTTGTGCAATGTCAGGTATGCGCACTACGTGGGAGATGGCGATAATAAGACACAAATGTCTTGTAGATGCCAAGCAATACAATGATATCGATATCACAAAGAAAGTATTGGCCATGTGCAAAAAAGACTAGAAACAAGGCTAAAAAATTTAAAAATAACGACGAAAAATCTCGGTGGTAAAGGTATATTGACAGGCAAGTTAATTGACAAATTAAGTATTTATCATGGATTAGCAATTCGACGAAGTACTGACTCAGTAGAAAACATGCGCAAAGAAATATGGGCCACGCTTTACCACAAATTTTCAACAACTGAAAAGTCTCAGCATGACAGTTGCCCTGCAGGCATTGATTTTTGGTGTTCCTGACAGAAAGCAAAAGCCATGCATCTTCTTCATGATTACGTTCACAAGCCAGTTATGAGTATGAAAGTATCTGATGCCATAAAGCTAGTGTATGGCGACCTCTCCAGGATTGATTTATTCTCCCGTTGCCTCGGAGGTTACACACAAAACGCAAACCAAACTTTAAACGCCTTTATCTCAAAACCATGTTTTTCAAATTGGTGTGCAACATAACTCGACTTGAAATTTTAACTGTAGCTTTTTAGATAGATATTATGCAGCGGTATACACGATTTTGACTATTAATAAAAATTACATTTTTTATAAACAAGTTAAGGTCGATTTTTCATAGAAAAATCAAATTTTTTTCAAACTAGTGGCATTTGGAAAAAAATAATATTTTGTAATAATCATGTGTACCACGATAGAAGAACTGAAAAGATAATAACAATTTTTTTGTTCTAAGTGCTGCTGGAGCGTTGCTATGTTATACACCGTTACACCTGTCGGGAAAAAAGTTCGCGCTTGACCAGCGGCCATGCCGCCATTTTGTACTTAAAATAAAAAATAAAGATTATTTTGTATACTTAATTATATATAAAATAAAATTTTTATACTTTTTGATTGCTCGATAGATGTAGCCCATTAAGGCATTTCATAAAAATAACTCAAGTAGATTATATTTTAAAAATGTTGTTAACTACTTAATTCTATCACTTCTTCCAGTTCATTTATTTAAATAGATATCAAAGAACGACCGCAATGTAATGTGGTGAAAGTCCAACTTTTGAATCACAAATAAGACTTAAATTTATATTAAAGTCTTTTAAATTGAAACTTGTAAACAACAGACAAACTATCGTACATATTTAATTGCTTTCGCATTACTTATTTATAATTTGTTCATTATTGTTAATAAATAAGGTAAACAAAACAATTCAAATCAAGTTCGTAACAGTGTGCGTTAATTATCACCCACATCCCTGCCATATTAATGTCAAACTTTTCTTTTAGTACCAACTTTTTAGTAATTAACCCACGTACATTTTGAATATGTTTACACGGATTAGTAACGCAAATTTGCTCTCTCGGATAAATTTAATTAGGGCCTTAAAAGATTGTAATGTTTTGTTTACTTCTAATTTGTAAAAATGCGTAATATGAATCAAATTAGATTTTCGCAATAAATAAAAGGTTAAAAAATGACAATATAAATTCTAGCAGAAGTTAAACGAAAATTAAGCGTATTTTGTAAATGACATTCATTTTTAGTAGTTGTTAAAATAAGTGACAGATCTTAGTATTCCACCATTTATTGGATTTAAAATAAAAATTTAGTGGAAATGCACTTGATCGGGACGAGTTTGTGATATTGCGTAACCGATAGGGCGGGGTATTCATACGACAGATAAGCGTTGGCTGTTGTATTTCAAGCACTGAGGACACTTTTATATTTCACTTGCCTCACGAATAATCCTGCTGGTGAGACGAGAAATGGAAGCAATGGTTTTGCATAAAAGAAATTAACTTTGATCCTATTTTTTTATTATGCATGGAAAGTAAGGGGAAAGTATTTATACATATATGTTCAAATAAATGTATGACGTTGGCAGTCTTTACCAGGTATGTCACATATTACTTTGGATTTGCTGAAGTAATTACATTTGTTTGAATGAGTAAAGTCGGCTATTTTGTTATTGGACCTGAAAACCGTATGTATTTTTTCATAAAGAGTGTAATAAAAGCTGTCGTTTAAAGAATTTCTTGTTATAAAAGTGTTTAGGTGTGAAAGAAATGATGATACTCTAAATATGATATAGGTGGGAAGCAATTCGGAAAGCATATCTCATCCAAGAGAGCAGATAACAAAAGTATCATTGACATACCGCATCTAACAAATAAGTTTAAAGTAAAAGGAGTGAGTGCTTATTTTTCAAAACCGGTCATGTATGATAGATAAAAATAAAGACTATAGAAGTACCGTTACTTTGACAGTAGAATTTATTTTAAAAGATAAAGTAGACAAATGATAACCCCTCATTAATTAAATGTAAAGTATCACTTTTTATATTGGAAGTTGATTTCAATAAGTGTAAAGACTTAAAAGTTGAGATATTGGTAAATAAAAAAACGCCATAATATTATGGGGTGTAGAAGAAGTTTTGAGTATTCCTAGAAAGTGGTAAAAACTTCAGATGTAGGATGAAGCTTATTCTGTAGAAGATTGATGTATTTTGGCGAGATACTTAATTATGTTGTGCGTAGAAGAACGGAACGCACTGATTGTAGGACGTAAAGAAATATTTTCTCTATACATTTCTATATAGCTATTCTAAATAATCTTTCTTAAAATGCAGGAATTTTTTTTTAATATTAGATGGTGGATATGAATTATTAATGAAAATTTTGGTTTTATTTTATTTAGGATTACTGTAGCGTCTGCCTGTAAAACTGTATTATAATTATTTTGTTTTAGAACTTTCATCGTGCGTAATTCGAACGCTTTAATATTATATTTTGGTAATAGGCCTATACATAGCACTTTAGCTAGTGTCTGGTTTAAGTCGTTTTCAGCGATAGTAGAAATGAAGAATTCTACATGGAATGTAATGCGTTTGATAGGTACATGATTTGAGATAATAACAAATTAAACTTTTTTCAAAAAATTAGATAGCCAGGTTGCTTGTAGAGTGGTCAAATAGGTTATGTAGGATAGCGTTAGTTAGTGATAGTTGGGTGTTAGGAAGATGATTTTGGCATAATTTTAAAGTTTACATTTTTGGGTATTAGTTTTCTCTTTGGATATATATGGTGCGTTGTCAAGCATTATCCCACGCAAAAATAATTGCTCTTATTTCCCGTTCTATCAGCAAACCTATTCATGGGGCATTTAAAATAGAACCCTCAATACCTAAATATATGGGACGACAACAAACATTTATCTGTCATATAATAACTCCTCGTTAAACCGCGCTATCAATTACGCGACATCTCTAAAGCATGCTGAAACATGGAGAATTATTTCGTAAACCTGTATGTATTTTAAAATAATTGACATTAATTACACTTTATATCAATATCTGGTATCTAGTATTATAGAAAATAGGTACTTAATAACAAGAAATAAAAGGATAGGAAGACACAAAGATATTGTTAGGTGTCTTAGCTATACAAAAATTTGGAAGGACTTAATAATGAATCCTGCCAAGAAAAAGCAAAATGTAAATAAGTAATTCAAAATTATGATAAAATCCTGAAGTGAATAACAATAAGATTTAATCACTTTATTGATGTTTGTTTGATGTGCAGTTCATTACTAGGAGTAGGACTTAAAATTTTATTTGAAAATTGAAGCCTAACTGATAATGTTGATTTATTTTAAGGTTTCTAGTTTATATCGTTAAAAGAAGGCATTATATTAAAAAAAACAAAAGGATACTTAAATATAATTTGTTTCAGAAAACAATTCACAAATTCTTAATTAACCAAAAAAATCTGATTTGAAAACAGTAACACTAATTTTTTAAAATCTTAAAAACCTTTAACAAAGCAGTGTATTAATCTATTGTCTGTTTTTCTACTTACTCTAGAAATTTCAACTTGAGAGCTAAAAATATTTAGAAGGAAAACTTGAAATTTCAAGGTTGCAAATGTTTTAAAATATTTAGAGAACACCAGAAATAGTATGTGCTTTAAATGTAATACCGTATAGAAAAACTGACAATAACATTAAAATAATTGCTTTTTCCGACATCGACTGTATATATACATTTTAGTCCCGTAAGATTTTATTTTCCAATAATATAAATGCATTAATAACAAGCCGTTGAAAGTCGATGTAAAAAAGGACTCACAGCATTGTTTTCTATAACAGAACAGTATACTCAACCAATAATATTTTAATTGTATAATTTTGGTAATGAGTCAAAATTTGTGAAATCGGACACTAAAAATGGACCTGCCGACTTTCAATCGGTTCTCTGCACAATTTTGTAGATATATACGCAGGGAATACCCATAACAATTTTTTCTTAAAAATTCGAATTTTCGGCGATGTTATAAACAAATCAATTGTTACACTTCTTTTTATTCAAATTGCAATTTCTCCGAAAATACATGATGAAAGTTAACGAAACTTTCAGGGTAGATTCATGAACAGTAATAGAAATAAATACAGAAAGAAAATTTTTAAAAACCCAGAATATGTTTATAAATACTTAATTTTTTAATAAACAATTGAAAAATTAACCACCTTCTCGTAGGGCTAGAAAAAAGAAAATTACTGCATTTCCCATAGGAAGAAAAGTTACTGATGTGTTAATGGAAGGGTACGTGCGCGAGGTCTGGCACAAAACGTCTCTCCCCGGATGGTCTACTTTACCGACTCGCTTTTCTGTAGTTGTAACCCTTGAAATGAATAATGTCAATATTTGAGAGTGATAAAATATTTATTATTTGACATAAATATTCGTATAAATAATATACATGCCTATACATTCCTCTCTACGCTTTCGATATGTTGTAAAAAAATTTTACATTGCATAGTAGTTATATTTTATATATTTTTTCGTTTAATCCCTTTATCTACTTTTGGACACTCGTTGGATCCTTGAATGAAACATTGATATCCATATCAGCTTCTTCTCTGTCTTACGTGTCTATCTCTTCTCTACTCTCTTCCACTGGTTTTTCTGTCACGTTATTTACTATTTTCAATTGATCTTTCTTCTTATATAGCTGTGTCCTACATGAATTACAAATATATTGACCGTAAAAATCGTGGAATTTTTTATCGCACGCATTTGTCAAGAAACCCAAATTTATTCGGTAGCAACTGTGGCCTTTCTTTTTGAAAGGATCGCAACATTTCGGCGGAGGTGTCACTATGTAGACAATAACCTTATTCAACGACACAAAAAAAATCAAAACATAATATAACACGCCGACTGTTGCTTGTTTGTACTTGCATAAGCCTATCACACTTGAAACAGCCGTCCCGAATCGGTTCGCGCGGTGCATTTTTCTAATGGAGCGCGCTACGTTCTACTCGCTCACGATTGAAGGCAAGTAGACAAAAAATAATAGAAAGATATAAGTCGATAGATTTTGACCTGATCTTTCTAATGGTGCTATTATATTTGGTCAAAAACTCCTCTGTCACAATGAGAATCGAGTTACAACTTCAAGCTGTTTGTTCTTAAAGTATGTATTTTTTTTTAACTTAATCAATCCAAAGAGCAACTCGTCAATAACATGTAAAATAATTTTTAATGTGGAAAACGAAGATTTATGGCAAGTAAACGAAGACGGTGGCACGTGGTCTAACCTGGTGCCATACCTGGCACGTAGTGCTAGTAGAGTGCTCCCAAAAGTACCCGACCCAATAAAGAAAACACAAAAAAATATATATTTATTTTTTAACATAACCTCCATTCAGCTCTATACATGTTTTCCAGCGTTGTTGAATAAGTTCGATGCCCTTTTTATAATAAGAACTGTCTTGCTCCGCAAAATAGCCATTAACTGCCGACATCACTTCATAGTTGGAAAATCTTTGACCACTAAGCCATTTTTTCAAGTTTGGAAACAGAACATAATCTGAGGGGGCTAAATCTGGCAAATAGGGTGTATGAGGTAGCAATTCAAACTTTAATTCATTAATTTTGGCCATTGCAATAACGGATTTGTGAGCACACACTTTCTTCTTAGCCAAATACGACCGTTTGTGCCTGATTTCTTCGCTCAAACGTTGCAATAAGTTCGCATAATACTTGCCGTTGATAGTTTTTTTTTCAAGATAGTCAATGAAAATTATCCCACGTGCATCCCAAAAAACCGACGCCATAACCTTGCCTGCAAATGAAACGGTATTCGCCTTCTTTGGAGCCGGTTCTCCCTTTTGAGTCCATTGTTTTGATTGTTCTTTTGTCTCGGGTGTGAAGTGATGGACCCATGTTTCATCTATGGTTATGAAACGGCGCAAAAATTCTGCTTTGTTTGTGTAAAACTTGGCTAAACACTCAATTGAAACATCTTCACGACACTGTTTTTGCTTGAGTGTGAGCGGCACCCATCTTGCACACAGCTTTTTCATGTCCAAATTTTCAGATAATATGCGATATACTGCACTTTTTGAAATGCCTACTATGTCTGCTAGCTCACGTACTTTCAGTCGACGATCATCCAGTACCGCTTTGTGGATTTTGTTCACCATTTTTGGAGTCGTCACCTCATTTGGTTGACCACTGCGATGCTCGCCTTGGCAGCTCGTACGGCCTCGTTTAAACTCTGCCTCCCAATATTTTACAGTTGTACACGAAGGAGCAGACTCACCCAGAGTAGAATCCAGTTCAGCTTTTATATTGGTTGGGCTGAGGCCTTTCAAATAAAAGTATTGCATCACGTAACGATGACCAATTTTCTCCATTTTTACAAATTCACTGACAACGTTCACTATTGATGGCTGCCAAACAAATACTAAACAACCTGGCGTCTTCAAACTTATAACATATGCTTTATAAATTGTATACTTTCTAATACAGCAATATTTTTCAAACAACTACCGCCATCTCTAGGACAGGCTGGGTACTTATGGGACCACCCTCGTAGGTTCCGGCTGCCGCGAGACTCTTCCATTTAAACATCAATAACTTCTCTTTCCATAGGAAATTAATTTTCTTTCACTTAGGTGCATCTTATAGTATAAGGAACATTAGAGTTCAAATATTTTTTTCTAGCCCTACGAGAAGTTAGTAAATTTTTCAATTGTTTATTAAAAAATTAATTATTTATAAACAAATTCCAAGTTTTTAAAAATTTTCTTTCTGTATTTATTTCTATTACTGTTCATGAATCTACCCTGAAAGTTTCGTTAACTTTCATAGTGTATTTTCGGAGAAATCGCAATTTGAAGAAAAAGGCGTGTAAAAATTTATTTGTTTATAACATTGCCGAAAATAAAAATTTTTAAGAAAATTTTTTTATGTGTATTCCCTGCGTATATATCTACAAAATTGTGAAGAGAACCGATTGGAATTCGGCAGATCCATTTTTAGTGACCGATTTCACAAATTTTGACTCAATAAAAATATTTAGCACATTAACGTAGTTACCTTTTGTAAAGACATGTTTATTATATTCTTATTAGCTAAATCTCAAATTTTACATTATGTGACCTATATTTAGATCAGCAGTTTCATTTATAATTTTAGCACAATATTAAGAATTGCAAAAATATATTTTATTATCATAAGTATTCCTTGAAGCTAAAAACTAAATTAAAAATAAGAGTTTTCTTAGTATATTATCTGCAATTTAAAAACTACTAGGGTAATCTAAACTATATGTAAAACCATTTTAATTTATTTAAGATTTAATCGTTTAGTAAATTTATATACTTTATCAGCTTTTTTACTTTCCTTATCCTATAATAAGGAAAGTAATGTAATCGGCGGAAATTTGACCTACCCAGTTTTTCACATTTCTGGACGAAATATAGCCTCAGGACACCAAAAAAGTTTGAGCCATTGGTACGTATGTGTGTGTGTGTGTGTGTGTGTGTGTGTGTCGGTCTGTCAGTAAACAGGATATCTCGAGAACCGTAACAGCTAGAGACTTGAAATTTGGTATGCAAGTTACTTGTAGGAAGGGGACGCAGTGCTTTTGGTAAAAATCGGCCGAGCCGTTTGGTCACAAGGTCGCAAAATCGATTGCAAAGCGGTCGCGAATCTAAACTGTTGAAGATACAAAAAATTCATGAGATTAAAAATGATTTGTTATCATGAGATAAACATGAATTTAAAATAAAAGTTGGTAAAATAGGAACTCGAAAAAAAATTGAAGCTCAGGATTTTTAATATACTGGGTGTTCATAAAATGTTTTGGGAAATTTATATTAGCGGATAGATCAGATCGAGAAGAACAAAAAATTACAATGAAATTTTTTGATCCGAGGTCAAATAAGTAAGTTATAGCCGATTAAAAATTAATTGAACGGACCAATCACAGCGCGCTCGGAGAGCTTCCGGGCCGACTGTGGGAGGACGGGGGGAGGGGGGAACGCTTGGCCGCTAGAAGGGAGCACGCAAGCGATAATGGGGAAGGCTGCGCGACCGAGCTCGCACGGTTACCTCCAATGACGTAGCAAAAGTTTTAAGTATGAGTCAATTATTGTCTTGTACTGTTTATTTTAATCAGCTTTCGAGTGTTGGACTCGCGCCTCGTCCTTATTTAAAATAACAAGTTCCGGAACGAGATCAGCGCAAGTCGTGTAATGTTCACACCAGATTTTTTTATTTACATACAATAAATCATTTACATTAATATGTACACTAATTGTTTTCAAAGTTTCAATTTTTCAACAATAACAGTTGCACACTAAATTAAAATCTAAAGTTATAAAAGAAGAAGTATATAAAAACGTTTAAACAGTTGTAAGTAACAACTAAATTCATAATTTATAAAACTATTTAAGGCACCAGTTTATTTAAAATTAATTATGCGATCTTTTATAATTTTAAGAATCCTTTTTTATTAGCCATTTACTAGTTCAACAAATTAATTGTTATTTATGGTAGCGTTAATATAAATATAATTTTTTTTATTATAATCGTTACCCTTATACCTTTCGGTGTCGGGTTTACATTCTTATTTATTCATATTACATTATATATCTATAATTACATTTTATTTTTATTTTTATTTTTCTTCTATAAATTTCTTCCAATCTTTTCTATTTCTTGCTACCCTTTTTGCCTCTTCCCATGATTTTCCTCTTTTTTGTAGTATTTCTTCTTGGTTCCATTGTTTCCTTGGTCTTCCCCTTTTCCTTTTTGTCTGTGTCTTGGCCTCGTATACTGCCTTTACTTGTCTTTTGTTATTCATTCGCTGTATATGTCCCCACCAACTGAGTTGCTTTTGTTCTATAAATTGTATGATTGGTTTCACCTCTAATTCTTTTCTTATTTCTGTGTTTCTAATCCTGTCCTTTCTGGTTACTCCTAGTATTCGTCTAAGGTATTTCATTTCTGCAGCTTGAATTTGGGTTTTTTGTCTGTTTGAGAGTATCCACGATTCACTTCCGTAGGTTAGTACTGGTCTGTATATTGTATTAAAGACTTTTATCTTGGTTTTATTACTTATTTCTTTCTTGTTTATGAATTTTTTGTTCATTGCATAGTACAGTTTTATTGTTTTATTTATTCTCTCGTTTATTTCTGCAACTTGTTTCCCTGTTTTGTCTAATGTTATTCCCAAATACTTATATTCCTTTACTTGTTCTATTTTGATGTCTTCTATTCTGATATTTGTTCTAATATCCTGTTCTCCAATTACCACTATCTTAGTTTTATCTATGTTTATTTTCATGCCCTCTGTTTCTAGTACTTCTTTCCATGTATTTATATTTTCTTGTAAAGTTTTTCCTGTCCTGCTATTAACACCACGTCGTCTGCGAAAACTCCCTCGGCTATTTCTACTCTTTCTAAATTTCTATGTCCTACAAACAACTTCTTTATGTTTTGTTCAGTTTTTCTGATGATATTGTCCATGTGTATATTAAATAAGGTTGGGCTTAGTCCTCCTCCCTGTCTTAATCCCTTCTCTGTCTTGAACCCTTCTGATTTCCTATTGTTACTTATTATGTAATTTGTGTTGGTTTCATATAGGTCTTCAATCACTCGTATAATTTTGTTATTTATTCCTTTTCTTTCAGTCCTTTCCATACTTTATCTCTAGGAACTGTGTCAAATGCCTTCTGCAGATCTATAAAGGCTAGGTAAAGATTTTTGTTTTGTGGTTGTCTTTTCTCTATTAGTTGTTTAATTGTGAAGATGTGGTCTTGCGCACTTCTCCCTGGTCTAAATCCACTTTGCGGTTCTGCTAGTTGGGGTTCTAATATTATTTTTAATCTGTTATTGATTATTTGTTCATATATTTTTATAATAATGTTCAGTAGCGTTATTCCTCTATAGTTACAGCACTGTTTTCTGTCTCCTTCTTGTGTATTGGCGTTATTAGTGCCACTCCCATTCTTCTGGAATTTTTCACTTTGCCATGCTTTGTTTAATATTTCTAGTAGTAATTCCATCCCTGTCTCTCCCAAGTGTTTAATCATTTCTGCTGTAACTTTATCATCTCCCGGTGCTTTTCCATTTTTAGTTTTCTTACTACATTCCTCAGCTCGTCCATTTTTATTTTTCAATTTCCTCTTCTTCTATCTGGTTTGTTTTCCCGTTTCATTTGTAATAATTCTTGTTGTACGTGTCTGTTGTCCTAGTAACTCCTGAAAGTATTCTCTCCATCTTTCCATTATTTCTGTGTCATTTGTTATTGTTTCTTGGTTTTTGTTCTTTATGTATATCTCTTTTCTCTGCTTTTCTGTTCTAAAGGATATTTATGATTTTGTAAAATAATTTCTGGTTACCTGTGCTATCTTTTTCCATTTTGTTTCCAAAATCTGTCCATAATTTTTCTTTTGCTGTTGCTACTAATTCCTTTACTTTTTCCTTTGATTTTTATATAATTCGTATTGTTCTGTTGTTTTGCTTGTTAAGTATTTTTCCATTCTTTCTTCTTCTTCATGGTTTCTTCTTTTATCTCATTTGTCCACCAGGCTGTTTGTTTTCCGTTTTCCATCCTATAAGTTCCACATATCTCTTTCACTGTATTAATTAGGATTTCTTTAAATAGCTTCCATCCTTTTGTGCATCTGCCTGTTTTATTACGTCCATTTTGTTCTTTAGTTTGTTTTCTGTTTTCTGTTGATATATTTTGCAGTTTCTTTATTTCTAAGTTTATATGTTTTATTGCTGTATGGCTTCGTTTTATTGTTTTTAATGTTTTTTCTATTTCCGTGTCATTTTGTCTTATTTTTCCTATAAGCAAGTAGTGGTCGCTATAGATTTCTGCACTTCTTTTCACTCTTACATCTAATATATTTTTCTTCTCTTCTTTTGTGCTAATATATAATATATGATTGATTTCTCCCTCTATTTATTTGTACTCTAGTGAACTTGTGTATTTCCTTGTGTTGATAGAATGTGTTGGTTATAATTATGTTTTGCAATTGACAGAAATCCAAAAGTCTTTTCCCGTTATTGTTTCGCACTTCCTCTCCATATTGTCCTATTATTTCTTTATATTCTTCATCTTTCTTCCCTACTCTACTATTGAAGTCGCCTGCTATGTATATACTTCCTTTTGCTTCTTCTGTGGTATTTGTTAATTCTTCCCAGAATTTTTCTTTCTCTTCTACTCTTTCATTTTCGTCTGGTCCGTATATTATAATATAAATATGTTAATACATATATTAATTATAATAATAAAACTAGTAATAATATATTTATTAATTGGCTAAACAATGCATAAACACATGATAACTACAATTCTGCAATTATTTTATAACCTTTCTGTATATGTCGTATATGTATATTTAACTATTTAACTAAGTTCTGGAATTGACTATCTAAGTATACTTTAAAAATTGAATTAATTAAAACTTATCGTAGATAGAAGTAAATTCATATAAAAACAAGAGCAAATAAATTCTAACGAAAGTTAGCCTAACATTAATTAAATTACACTATAATATAATGCTACAAAATAAATATAAGAAAATTATTTATCAAAATAATTTAGTACAATATGAGAGAAGTAAATTACCGACAGGTAATCCTTAGACAAAAATTAAATTATATGCGCATTTATGTAACATGAATAAAGGCAAATTCTTGATGAGTCCATACATACTTACGTATTTATATAGTAGTAAACCTTTCTACTAGATGGTGTAAGGCTTAGAGACAATAGATTTGCACCTTTTATGTGGTTGCAGTTTTTGTAGTCTTTTCTGTATTGTGTTTTTGTTTTACTAAATTTTACTCTACACCTTTCTGTCGCGATGCTTTTCTCACTCTTTTTGTCTTTTTGTCTTTTTGTATAGCATTTGGTCCTTGATTCAAATACCTGTTTCACTATTTTGCTGTTCTGAATTTTGTACACATGTAAGCTATCTTAATTGCTTTTATAGTAATACTTTTTTCACTAACTTTACATTTACATAATCTTTGTTAGTGTTGTTGCTAATATTGTCTTGTCTTATTTTTCTTTAAATTTTCCTCCATAATCCTACATTGTACTTGGCAACTTATACTGTCTTTTATCTGCAGTCGTCCATGATTCACATCGCGTAAAGTACTTTTGCCACAAGTTTTATTTTGCTTATTTTAATGTTCTGCAGTCCTAGAATTGTAGAGTTGCAGAAAGAAATTTTAACGCTATAGCGTTTCTTATGAATAGTATCGGCCTCAACACACATCTTGTTTGAAGACACTCGTTGTTTCAAAAGCTTCTGACTTCTCAGTTCTTGCTTTTATTACATTTGTTATCTTATTCTATCAATATTTTAATCATCTTTATCTCTGATTTGGTTATCTAGTAGTCTCCATATATTTATTATTTTAACTGTATCAAAGCCCTTTTCCAGTACTCGCAGCACAAATAGACTCAAAATAAGTTATACAGCCCAATAATTTGTTTCACGGTTACCTATGTGTCAGTAGCGTAGCAGATTAAAATTTAATAAAATATATATCTGCAGACTTTAAAATTAAGCTACAAGTTATTACCTAAACTAAAACACATCTGATATAAAAATCATGGCTTTGAGCTGTCAAAATAGAATAAAAGAAGTTTTTGTGTATAATAATAAAAGACAAAGACATACTAATCTACTAAATCTAAAAAGGAATTAGTGAAAGAAACTGAGAATAAAAAGAAATGAGATATCGAACTTTAAATTTAAATAAAACAAGTTGTGTATGAGATGTCAATTTTTCTTTTATTTAAAAGAGTATCCGATTGCATTATCTAGAGAATATCGACCAAATGGCGACCACGGCTTCGCTGAGTATCCTAGAGGTCCAATTTTCAATCACTCGACCGCATTGGTTATGCTGACTTTTAAGGCATCAACCGTCTGCTGCTTATTCGCAGACTCGTGGTTTAACGCAGCCTCACAAAAAAAGTCTAATGGTTTTGAATCACACGATCTCGGTGACCAGTTGACGTCGCCGAAACGCGAGACCATGTCGCCGTGCGGAAGATCTATTGTTGCATGCGCTGTGTGGCTTGTTGGAACCACATATCGTTGAAATCAGCATTTTTCAAATTTAGATTAAATAAATTGGTTATCACCGACCTGTACTCTCGCCGGTGACAGTCATGGCGGTACTAGCTTCATTTTGGAAAAAATACGGGCCAATGACACCACCGGACCAAAATCCACACCAAACAGTAACTTTTTATGGATGTATTTACAACTGATGGATCTCATGTGGATTGTTATCTCCCCAAATGAGACTTGTTGATATAGCCATTTATCTAAAAATGTCTCATCACTGAAGATGATTTTCCGTCCGAAATCGGGATCCACTTCAACTGCTCCAGAGCTCAGTCAGCGAATACTCGAAGCTGCATAGAATCTTTTACCTTTAGTTTCTAGATTAATTGAATTGTGTACGAGTACAGGCCCAAGTTTCAACGCAAAATTTGCCAAGTTAAGATCTGCGAAAGGCCAAGTTCTTGGGCGTGATGAGGAATTCATTGCCTCGGGTTATCCTGCACACTCTCGTTCACTGCAGGAATGTATTCTGTAGACTTCACGTTTAGACGACGCACTTGTGTTGTCGCCTCAACAGCACAATTGGGTGCACTGTAAACTTTTTGGGATCAATTTTTTAGTTTCACAAGAAAAATAACAGCACACTCTTTGCACCCAGCCCTTTACATTTTTACTCGTAATAAGACACAAAAATAACTATGCATTTGGCTAACATTTCACAATTCCTTTCCACGTGTCTTAAAATATACTTGTTTCACGACCATTCTGCACTGTGTAAGAAGTTATTATTATTACTTTTAGAACGGCCCAAATATGTTAGAAGTAGCAAACCTGTAAATTTATTTTTGACTAGAGTATGCTTTATTATGAAAAAAAATGAGTAAGCTTTTCTGATGTAACTATTTGCAAATGTAACAAAAAAGCTCATTTATTAATAACAATGATATACAAGGTGATTTAAAATTCTAACTTCTTCAAATTTTTTTCTGAAAAATTATTTGCCCAAGAAAGTTGAAGCTTAACTACTTCTCAACGTAATCTCCGTTTAGATATACATATTTTTCACAAAGTCGTTCGCCATTATTTTATGGCTGCTGAGAACACTTCCTTAGGGGTGTGTTTTGCTAACTGGAACCCTGATCGACAATCTTTCATAACAGCTAGCTCCACTCAGGCAATCACGGTTTTGGATCTGGCTGGTTCATGGCCAAGCTGCTTCGGTTCACTATCACACAACTCTCAACCTTCTTTAAACTTCTGAGCCCACAAGCTCACATTTTTAACATCCACAATGCCTTCACCACAGGTCTCACTCAATTGTCGATTTAATTTCGATAGGCGTTTTACCACGCAAAAAGAGAAAACGGATGATTACACGTTGTTCTTGAACACTAAACGTCGCCATTTTGTGTATACCAAACAACACTCACTATAATGGCTCTAATTCGACCTATGTATGATGTCATCTATACTACAAATTCAAACATGTTTTTTCCGTCTTTTAAAATTAACTGCGCCTTTCCATTTATTCCGAGAAAAAATTTTTGTAGAACCTTAGAACTTGAATGCACCTTGTATAGCCAAGTGTAATCAGTTAAAGACTTGGTTTGATTAACGCTATCATGGCGCTTTCTGTAGTTTATATAAAACATTTTTATTAATTTATTAATTTATTTAATTTACGTTCTTATATATATCGTATATATAACGATCTTTACAGATTTCATCTAGTTCGCTATTTTTTATTTTTTAGTTTTCAGTTTTATTTAGGTAATTTTATTATAAGTAATGGATTTGTTAACACTATGTTTTTATTATTTTGATTAATACGCTGTAAAAGAATGCAGCAAGTAACCCGAGTAGTACGGAGCAAATCACTTTGTAGGTGCCCGTTTAATATAGCGCTCGGCAAATATCGCAAAAAGGCGCATCTATCGATGAAATAACCACCTTGTTAGCCTCAAGCGTTAAAGGGAAATAAAAAGTGTGTTCCGAAATGGGTGCTTTATTGACGATGCTGACTCGACTACGTTAGCAGCTCGCAGATGTGAGCAACTGAAAACTTTGCAGTAACTCGGAACGAAACCACATTTATTATGGCAAACTTCTCTTAAATACTTGTTAACAAGCATAAATGAACTAAAAGTTACGTCATAAATTTTCGGCAAACTTCTTGCCTTGCCGAATGTTACGAAGTATTGCAAATGTACATCTACTTTTTGCCACAGTTGCCACTAGGGCCTCTGTTAAGCCGCAGATCCCGAACGTCGGTTTATAGAAATATGAAATTTGCTGGTGTGGCTTTGTAGAATAATCCTAATTGGTCTAGGTTAAGAAACTAACACTTTTTCAGATAGTTTTACATCTAAAATATTAAAAACCCAGATGGAAATTTGTTATATTAACAGCGTCATATAAATTATTAAGATATACGTACATTATATTATTTTTGTTAGTCACAATCATAAATATTTTTGTTTTAATAAAATTTGTTGTTAAACGTTACATGCAAAAACAAATCGAAACACTCAAGAAACTTTGAAAAACAAATATTTTGGTGGAGTTACTTAGAAGTTAGGGAGACAAAATATATCTATAAAATAAAATTTACATTGCACTTCTAAACCTATAACGACAATACTAGGTACGTTAAGAAAATAAGATTGATTGTGTTAGTCTAAACGGAAAATTCGGGGTGAAGGGGGGGGGGTATTCGGTTATAAGAGAATATCAAATAAATGGTTTGCTTCAGCTCATTTGCCTTTGAGTTTTTATATAGTGTAAATTACTTATATAGTGAACAACTATTTGAGTGTAGCATAACGGGTCAAGATATACGCAAGGTTGGCCAGTGATATGCAATAAAATTTTGTGTTACACTCAAAAAATCCGCAACCGAGACACTTGCTATGATAGACAAAGCCTAGCAAAGGATGCTTTGACGAAAACAAAATTATTTTGGGGTATACAAAACATTCAGAGGAGGAAGGGAGGACGTTGATGATTAGTAAGGCGCAGGACACCGATTAACATCTCACACGTTGGGAATGTGTCTAAAATAAGATTTATTTAGCTGGTCAACATCTAAGTCTTAGATAAATAGCAGGTCAATTTAAACTTCCAAAATCTGTTCGACATTAAATTGTTACGATGTAATTACAGAAGCGGAAAGTTTGTGCTAGATTGATGACCGTGTAAGAAATAAACCTGCATTTTGTTGATAGAACGTGGGTTTTTGAAATAATTTGGAAACAAAAATCAGAGTTCTGAATGGCACACTATTAAATTTCTTCAACCGAAGAAGGTTCAAATGAGCAAATAAAAGGGATGCTTGTATTTTATGACCTTAAAGGTGTTGCCTATAAATAATTCATACGGCCCGGACAGACGGTCAATACTGCACTTTACGTGAAAGTGGAAATCGCCAATAACTGAGTTATTCGCTATAAGGATACGCCTAGCCAAGCTAGGCATGTCTTTTTAGTTTCATTTTTCTACATCCTGGACCTGGCCCTACCTCACTTCTTTTGATTATCAGGCTCCAATTCAGCTTCAAAGGACACAATTTTGGGACTGTTAAAAACATGCAAATTGCTCTGATAAGTACATTGATGCTCATTGATATTATCTTACAGAGTATTAAGTGTGAACGAACATATCTTTATTTTAACGAATTTTCTGGTAGCAATCTTACTGTCAGAGTAGACCTTCTAACCCGCCAGATAATTAATAAAAAACAAAATAAGATACTAATTCTACTTTAAATTATTAGTTGTTAATATTCTTGAATCTAAAATAATTAATAATTAATAACAGAAGTAAATATTCACATTAAAAACAACTAAGATAAGCTATAATTTTCGTAAAGCACATTTACATATCTAGTTTAAGCAATAGTGAATCTATGTAATAGTACAATCATATAGTCTCTTCTGTTTTATCAATACGTTGATACTTCACATATATTTAACAGTACACCTTATTTTACCAGTAACATAATAAAGAAAACGTTAAAAGAAAAACGCACCCTGATTATGCTTACTTAGATGTAGTGCGTTGAAATAGAATTTTGAGTATACACGAAAATATGCCATTAGTTGTTGGTACTTGAACATAATTTTATAAACAAAATGTCTTAAATTACCAACATTAAACATAAAATCTTCCAAAATGCAACAACTTCAAGGTATCACCTCTTAACCACAGGTAAGTTTTTAAATATAAAAATTTGTACATCAACTGTTTCACATATATTGTTGACCTTTGATAATTAATCTTTTACAACCACATAAGAAAGTCACAATTAAAATTTTAAAAACATTTCAAGTGATAATGTAGATGTGGTAGTGAATTGAGAAACATATACAGGATAACTAAAATTAGATGAAAATTTACAAGAGCGGTATCGTATTTATAAAATACTCTAAATTTCACAAATGCGTTATCTAAACAAATTGTTAATTTTAAAGGTCAATTGAACCTACATTACATTTGATAACAAATTTAGTATGTCTATTAATTTAAAAATTGTTCTTAAAAACAGTATACATTTTGCATAAGCTACTATATCAAAGTTAGATAATCCAACTTAGGTAATTACTAAGAAATAAGGGTCGCTTTTAAATAATAATTATTACAAACTTGGTTACAAAATCAATATTACCATTATGCATGATAATAACAAACCTTTTTTATATAATAATGTATAGAAAACATAAAACTTTCAAGACAAAACTCAAATCCACTAACAAAGAATTTATTAATAAACTCCCATTAAATTTTTTTAGCTTAATTTCAATAAATGGAAAAGTGTATAAACACATTTCAAAATTGCTATTTAGATAATTTGCCATTGAAGTTTTATTTGATGTAAATAAAGTTATACTTTGATTCGTTGTCTTTGTCTAGGATACTAAAATTTGTTTATAATAAAGATATAAATTAATAGAATTTAATATAAAAACGTTTTGGAATTCCGACTGTTGTTTAAACTATAATAATATTTTAAAGGTTAGATTTTACTTTATATAAATTTTTACAGCTTGGAATATTAATAATTACAATCTGAATATAACATTATAAAAGTTTGTTACCACTAACTAGTAAAATATAATTAAAGAATAGATTTTTAGAGATTGATTTTTATTGAATTGATGCGAATTTTTTGTGTTTGCAACATGAAAATTAAGTAAAGTACATATTACAAGGGTGAATCAAATATAAACGAGACTTTTGATCTCGGCGCGCAATATTAACGCGCGAGAGTTTTCGCTTCGTCAGGTGTTGGGTAGGGATGTCAGGAGTGGGAGAAACAGGATGGCGATTTCGTTCGTTCCCGTACCCGTCGTGACAATGTCTGAGCAGGAGGTGCCATCATCAATTGCGCAGCGTATTATCATTAAATTTCTCGCCACTGAAGGTGTAAAACCGGCTGAAATCCTGAGGAGATTGACTGCGCAGTTCAAGGAAGAGACACTGTCACGAGCTAGAGTGTTCGCATGACACAAAAAGTTCATGGAGGGTCGTGCGAATGTTGAAAATGAGAGCCATGATCGCCGACCTCGCACCAACATCTTCAACGAAAACATCGTCCTCGTGCATCAATTTATTGAGGCTCGACGAATCTCGATTTTTTGCATGATCGCAGGTCCATAAATGCGGCGTACTGCTGCGATATTTTAAGCGAAGTTAGACTTGCATACCGCCGCAAACGACGTGACCTACCAATGAGAGAGGTGAAACTTCTACATACAGTAGCCCTGACAAGAGAAAAATTGGAGAAATTGGGCTGGGAGACAGTTGAACACCCTCTCTACAGCCCTGACACATCGCCCTGCGACTATAACCTATTCGGTCCTCTCAAGGAAACCATAGGAGGACATAGATTCAACAGCGATGAGGAGGTTGAGGTCTATGTGCGCAATTGGCCGGAAACACGACCAACTTCATTCTACGAGGAAGGCATTTCAAAATTAGCTACACGTTGGAAAAAATGTGTTTCAGGAGATTATGTAGAAAAATAATCTGCTATTTTTTTGTTTCAAGTTCAAATGAAATATTCTTTAAAAAATAAGTCTCGTTTATATTTGATTCACCCTCGTATAAATCGTTATTTACAATTTAGAAATTTTTAAATTTTTCCTACTGCAGAAATGATCACATAACGTTTTAACAGGTTGCAAATATAAGAAATCTTAATAATTTTCGAACTATCGCATTTAACAACTCTCCAAAATTGTTAACTTATTATTATATTAAACAAGATCAGGGGGCGAACGGTAATATATACAAATGTTGAAACTCATAAACACCTTGGAAACTCAACTTAGACCAACCAATCAACTATGAAGGTCTCAGCACTCTATATATTATCGTTCATGAGATATGTCACTTTAAAATAAAAAAAAGCGGGAAAACCCCCCTTAGGGGTGTTTCAATGGGTCGGGTTTATGAGACATTCCTATTCTACTTTTTAATGAGGAGTTCAAAAAAAGTGATCAGAAGTTTCGACCTAATTGTCCAATTGATCACTATACTCAATTGTATATATTACCTCTAATAAGTTAGACCTTATTCTAATCATACGTAAAGTTATCTAACTGATAAGGTGGGTAGGTATTTACTTTTATTAATGTAACTAAATATTATGACTTAGAAACACATTTTTTCAACGGATATAAAGTTTATTGGTCTTGCTATCAACAGCAACATTATTGCCAACTTATGTTTTTTAACTACTTGTTTTAGTAATTAAAAATTAATGATAATCTCAGATCGAACGTTTCGAACTACATAAATGCTAGTACTTAATAAATTCTTAATTTTTGTCCAGTTTATGTAAATATATAATGTTATCATATAGTGGTACAACGTCCCGGATTGGCATTTTTAATTTTTCTGGTAATATATAAGTTTTCCTTTGTCTAAAAGTTGACAAAATCCACTTCGGAAATCATTAATCGGTAGACACTCTCGAGAAGACGACGAATAATGTGAATATTCTCCTCAGTACCGTTGATCCTTGGAAGACGTCGGTGGCCTTCATTTTCAAGTATTCTTGTACTTCTAAAATTGCGGATGCTAAACCTACGCTTAACTTTTCTTTAATTTTACATCTTTTGTCATAAAACACTTGATAATAATAGGTTGAAAAGCTTGCGTGTGCGGTGGATGTTAAGTACGTTTATTCAATTTTTAGCGAATTGTATTAATAAACAAGTATAATAATATGAAACTAACATACTCTAAAAGGTCATTGTTGGATATACCGATAATGGAACAATAGAAGATGTTGCAATTGAAACTCTAAAATAATCACATTTAAGAAATAAAGAAACTGGTAATCTCAATAATGCACGTGTGAACAATATTGGAAAAGAAAATATAAGCAAAAGGAAAATAAATAAGCAACACCAATGTATAAAATAATCACCTGAATATCGAAGATTTTAACTCCGCAATTAATACACCCCCAAAAACAACCTCTTTGAAGATGCTGAAGCATTATGTCTAACCAAAATTTTATTATTCTGCGATATTTTTACAGGGATATTACAGCAATCAAAAAGGAAACAGGGGGGTTCACATTGAGAATCTCCTAAAATGCACCGATAAAACATGGCATTTACTACTTTTATTTTAACCTTCTAACAAATATTCAAGGTTTAATACTTAATAGAACTCTTAAACCATCAGTTATGACTGGGGATTTTAATTGCAAAACTGATACAGAGAATAACAAAGGCGATGATTTTATACAGACTGAGAAAGTTTACGAATTCAACAAAAAATTAAAAAAGTGCTTATACATCTTACATAACTGGAAAAGCAATGTTGATTTAACTTTTATAAATTTTAACATTCGCAATAGTGTAATTTGCACATCGGTAATGTATTACAAGATTAGAAAACATCAGCGCTTGGAATAAATAATTAATTAAAAAAAAATTAAATAAGCGAGCAAAACAGTAGCAGAACCGTAAATATGGAGAAATTTAAAAATATCAAAAATTTAATGTCCTTATAAGTAAAACATTACAGAGATTGCATCTTCAGCACAATTATTCGTGAAATCAACAATAGTTAATAATAAAAAGAAGAGTTTAAAACCGTGGATCGATAAATTTTTAAATTTTTGCAAAAATAAAATGTATGCAACGTTTAAGATATTAAATTACACTAAATATGGGATTCCACAAAACAAATGTAAAAAACGAATTCAACAAATAAGAAGAAGAACTAAGAAAAGGCTACATTATTGCACAAAACTAATAGAAGCTGACAAACTATGGATTAGATTTATAAAATAGAAACACATAGGCAACCATAGTCTAGAAAATAAACTAGTAAAGCACTTCAATGGATTACGTACCCAGCAGAACTGATTGAAAAATGAGAAAAAACAGAACGTAACCTATGGTATAACTTGCCAGTTACGAAAGAAAGAACTGTAGAGGGTATTAGTACTTTAAATCGCCCGCCTGCCGCGCGGTTAATGCCTAAGCAAATCCGGGTTCCATTCCCGGAGTTTTCTAATACCTGGCGGGTGGCCTACTCGGTCACTAAAAATAATTGGGTACCTGAGTTTACTTCGAATAAGAGATAATAATGGCATTTGTCTGAGGCGCGGTACTTGCCACATCGCCCCGCATCAGAGATGGTACCCGACAATCTAGCACAGTAGGCGAACAAGTGAGAGACTCAACTTTCTCAGTTCACAGGCCGTACTATCAATCGGGGCGTTAGAACCTTACTATTTATTATATATATATATATATATATATATATATATATATATATATATATATATATATATATATATATGACGTTCACAGGCCTCGCTAGGCCCATTGCCTGAATAGTTCCCATTTCACTCTATCCTTGGCTATTTCTTTCCAGTTGTGTCCTTTTTCTTATAGATCTTCTTTCACTGCTTCCCACCATCTCTTCCTCGGTCTCCCCCTTTTTCTCCGTCCTTCTGGGATATACCATCTTAACCCCTTTACTATTTTGTCATCGGGCAGCCTTTCCATATGACCTAACCACTGGAGTCTTCTGACTTTAATTACCTGTATTATATTTGGATCACTATATAATTTATATAGTTCTGCATTTGTTCTTCTCTCCCATACTCCGTCTACCTTCTTTCCACCATATATCCTTCTTAGCATTCTTCTTTCCCATACTTCCAAACTGTTTTGTGTTTTTTTTGTCATAGTCCATGTCTGACTGGTATACAGTACTGTCGGCCTCAATATGGTCTTATAGATCCGAATTTTCGCATTTCTGGAGACATCCTTTGATCTTATTATGCTATTCATACTCCTCGCGCATCTACTCCCTTTAGCTATTCTTAACTCTATTTCTCTTTCTTCTTTACGTTTGTTAGTTATTAATGCTCCCAAATACATATACTCCTCCACCTCTTCGAATTCTAGTACTTCTTCTTCTCCCATTTGTAGTCTCAGTTTGTTCTGTTCATTTGCTGCATGTTTATTCTTTAATTTCATATATGTCGTCTTACTTTTGTTTATTCTTAGGTCTATTTGTTTTGCAGCTTGCAGCAGTTTTCCAGCCATTCCTATTTATTATATTAGTACTTTAAACAAACACACACCAACAGGATTTGATAAAAATTTTAATGAGTAAGGTACACACTGTTGACAAATTAGTGGATAAATATCTTAAATAAATTAGTGGATACTGCTAAAATTCTCTAAACATGAAAAACATCCAAAATAGTCACTTGACAGAGGAAAAAAGAAATCCAAGAGTTCCAAATTCTTATATAGGGATATCATTGCTCACGACAATTTAAATTACTCACAAAAATAATTAACAGTAGAATTGTAAAATACATAAAGAGGTCATTTACCAACACAACAATTCGGCTTCGGCAAAAACAAAAATTGTGAAAAAGCAATATTGTTCCCTCTGCATTCCTAAAGCCAAACTGTGTGCAACTGATGTGTTCTTCACACACTTTGAGGATTCTCTGATATATTATTCTCAGGAACAGTTTTAGGAAGTGGCGTTTAATTTTTTAGGTAGCAGGATAAATGTAGATTTTAGCCATGCTTTTGGTATTTCCCCGTTAGAATATACGTATCTTGTTAAATATTTCTGTTAACCACTGAACTTGAAAGAATTCAGTATGGACATTGTCTGGCCCTAGAGATTTGCCGTCTTTAAGTTGTGTTATTGCCTTTGCGACTTTATCTATTGTTATTTTAGGCTAGCTATATTCTGAAACTCTAGAGGTTGTACTGATCTATCCTCGTCAAAAAGTTGAGAAATATACATTTTCCATGTGTCCATTTTTTCTTTTTTGTCAGTAATAATTTTTCCATCCTTATTATGTAATTTTCTGGTTAAATTGAATTTGTATATTTTAGCTGTTTCTCTGATTTTTTATGCATTTTAAATAGATCGCGCTTTTGTTCTAGAATTTTTATTTCTTCACATTGTATTTTAAGCCAATCTTCCTTTGCTGTTCTTATTTGTCTTTAAATGCTTCTGTATCTTATTTCATTGTTTTTAATTTTTCTTCTTTTTTCTATAAGTGCTAGTATCGTGTCTGCCATCCATCTCTTTCTTTTCTCATATTTATCTACCAAGTATTTATCTCCAACATTGTTAAAATCTTCGGGTAACTTTTCCAAATTTTTCTGTATTGTTTATTTCCTGTATGTCTTTGCGCTTCTCATTTATTAATTTTGATGAATTATCTAGTTGACTATTAAGGTTACTCGGTTTACAAAGATTTGCAAAAATAAGACAAAATCCCCCTAGAAGACCTACAAATAATAAAAGTCAGCAACCCAACTCAACACCTCTAAAGGCTTTCACACCAAATCAAGTACTTGATCTAAACATGTCGCTTGTCAACCATTCAACTTATGCATAAAGATGTAATCCAAGCAACAAGCCATGAACAAATAAATAGAGTAGAAGGTTTTACATTTCCTCAATTATTTTAAAGTATGTTTGCACAATTAAAGCACCAAAACAGTATGATTCTAAACATATTTTTTACTGTAATTAATAAATGAATTTAAATATGGTGCTATATTTACTTATTAAAGTCTGAAACTCAAACGGAATAATTAACTATGTACCAGAAATAATAGCTTCCTAGCATACACCCAAAATACGTGTACTACTAATTTCAAAGCCTCAAACAACTAGCAGAACTGTAATTAAAATTCCACATTACACTACTCATTTTATAAATCATCTGGTCGGTACAGCCCATGGTAGTTCAATAATAATTATAAGAAGTACTCTACAACATTACACATTCGAACCATTTCTAATCTATAAAATCCAAAGTACAATAACATAATAATAAATAAGTCTGACTATTGCATCAATGTACAGACCTTTACGACTTTTCATTAGTACTGAAAAATATATAGAACTGTTTAACCACATTAGTCAAAACTTGGGGTTTACGACTTACAGCTACAAAAGAGCATAGCTTTTTATGAGCTATCTAAAACATAAGTTTTAATTACATTACAACCAATTCGCCTACATGCTGTATCAACGACCCCAATAAAAAAAACCCAATCTGCTAGATCTTGCAGTGTCTATGGAAATATCTACTAAATAGTATTGAAAAAAAAAAGAATAAAGAGCTAATATCTGATCACTCATACTTTATTTTAACGCTAAGCTCTACAGTAAGAACTAAAAATAAATCCGACAATACACGAATTCGAAACTATTTAACCAACTGCTTGATGAGTGCACCAATCTACAAATCCAAATCAAGATACCTCATAACGTAGCTTGGAAAGCCATATTTTATAATTCATCCTCTAACACTGCACCTCTAAATATCTCACACCACATCAAAGACCTTATACAAGAGAAGATACGAGATAGTAAAATATGGCAAAGATCTCGTAATGGATAGGATAAGATATGTTACGACAAGTTCACTCATCAATTACAAGCCTCCTTACATAACGCAAGAAATGAAACCTTTATAAACTACATCAAAAACTTATTGACGTTTGATCACTTAATATACAGAGCTACTCCAACGTTCAAACGACCAAATATTCTTTTATCTCCAATCACAAAAAGCGATGGAACATGGATTAGAATATATACCGATACAACAATTATTTTTTCCAGTTTTTATCTGACCTCGTCTGATTTTTAAATGCACCTTTTCAGCTTTCTATACCACTAAAACAACCGCCGCAGTAAAATAAAAATTAGTACACACAAATCTCCATGGAAGTCCTAATTACGACTTCATAACTGAGCAACTCTTATGCTTTTCACCACCATCTGTAATAGAATGTTAGGTTTATGTTACTTCCCATTGAATGAGAATTTACCCAAATTGTGGTATCTACGGCTTGTAAACCACCCACAGAATTATCTAACAGGCCAATAGGTCTTTTTTTCAATTTTGTCCAAAATTTTCGAAAGGCTGTTCCTGTCAGAATTGAAGATCTGATTGACTTAAGCCATATAATACCGTTACATCAATTTGGTTTCCACAAAAATCAATAAACGATATAGCAAGTGATTAAAATTATCACAAAAATACTGGACACCCTAGAAACACATAAATCAGCATAAAATAGACATTCGTTAAGGTCTGGCATAGTGATTTGTTATTTAAAAAAAGAAATGGACGTTTTCCCAGCCCAACAAATCTAAATGATCAAGTGATACTTATGTGATAGAAGTTTCCAGGTTAAGAAAAAAACAAAACCGACTACAGTTCTGATAGACCTATAAACTTTATCTCAACCCTATCCAAGCTACTTGAAAGAGTTGTCCTTATACGTCTTAACAAAAGACTGAACGAACATTACATTTTACCGTCCAGTCAGTTTAGATCACTTCGCAGTACAACAGCTACAAAGGATTGTAGAAATCATAGAAAAGGGGTGCAAAGCTAAATACTACACAACGGCAGCCTTCTTAAACATTACCCAGGCTGTCGATAAGGTTCGTCTAAATGGTTTAAAATTTAAATTACTTCACTTGCTACTTCCTCATTACTTGATTGGCATCATCTTTTTATTTCTAAAGAACAAGTCTTTTTCAGTCCCAATAACACCGCTGCCTCTCATCTATAGTATCAATGGCTCTATATTATTTAATACCTTCATACATATGTCCAACCCACAGTATAGCAACTTCGCATTATTTGTTGACGATATTTTAATGCAGGACGGAAATTTATCCATACTCAATAATAGTCTCCAAACCATCATTAATACACTGAGTAAATAGTATAATAAATGATGTATATCAATTAACCCTAAATAATGCGCAACAAAAATTTTTACCTTAAAACGCATGAAAGAACGCCACACCATTCGCATAAATGAAAAAGTCATCCCATAGAATCCTAGAGGAGAAGCCATTAAATACTCAATCTTAGGTACAATAGACTACAATTACTACATCCTCATATCAACCGTAATATTCCACTCCGCAACGAATGTACAATCCTATTCTACCTATGAAATACTCTTAAGACCAATTGTATGGAGCACATCCTTACAAATAAACATGAGAAAGCATCAAGTTTTTCAGAATAAGATTCTCAAAATATCTGTTAATGCTTCCTGGCTTATTCGAAATACGTATAGGTAGGCTGAAATGTTTTGAACCTCAACTCGTCCAAATCATTCTGCTAGTACAATCGTACATGCTTTAAAAGATACCCTTACAAATTATCGCTGTTTTAGACGCTTCATTGTTGTTTGACAGTCGCTTGTACCAATCGTCGCCAGTATTTTTGTAAAAATTAATAAAATCGAATACCGTGCCGTAATTAAGTACTTACATTTAAAAGGCAATACGTCTACGCAAATTAAAGCTGACTTAAACGCCGTTTACGTGGGCTGTGCCCAATCATTTTTGACCGTGAAAAGATGGGCAGCTGAATTTAAACGTTGTCGTACCGGCTTGGATGACAAGCGTTCGGGACGGCCAATAACTGCAACCTCCACCAGTAACACTGAAAAAGTTTACCAAATAGTACTAGATAACCATCGAATCAAGGTTAAAGAGATAGCAGAGGCTGTGGGCATATTGAAAAAAATGCATTTGTCATATATTGACTGAAGAATTGGGCATGAGAAAGCTGTCCGCGTGTTGGGTCCCACGCTTGCTCATGAACATTTTCAAGACCCTGCTTAAGCAGTTTCAGAGAAACGAGTTAGACTTTTTGAATCGATTTATTATTATCGATGAAACTTGAACCCGCCATAACATTCTGGAAAGAAAGCAACAGTCATTAACAGTGGACTACGAAGAGTGAACCTACTCCAAAAAAGCGAAGACGATTTCATCGACCGGAAAGCTAATGGCGATTATTTTGTTAATCGACTACTTAGAAAAAGTGAAAATAATAACGGGATCGTACTACGTATCGTTATTGGACCAGCTGAAAGCAGCAATTGCTGAAAAACGGCGATGCAATGACCAAAATTAACAAATTGCACTCAAATTGATTGACAACTAAGTATATTTACTAGATCTACCTACCCCCCCTATGACTATTTTATGTTCTAAGCTCAATGTGGCTCAGAGGACAAAGATTTTTATCAAACGAGAAGGTCATCTCAACCGTAGACGCCTATTTTGCAAAGCAAGACGCCCATTACTATTTGGACGTGTTAAAAAGGTTGAAGCATCGCTTTGAAAAAGTGTATCAACTTAAAAGAAGATTATGTTGAAAAATAAAATTTAATTTTACAGAAAAAATACTTGTGTCTATGTTAGGTTCAAAACTTTTCAGACTGCCTACATAAGCAGATACGCAATGAACTAAGTATCGATAGCATACAACAGTTTATTAGGCGACTCACAAACAAGTTCTTTGATAAGAACAAGTCCAAAAAATATTCGTACTCGACTAAAAAGAAAATGGTCTCAAGACCTAACATCAAATTTGGGAGAACGGTTGTGACTGAGTGTTAAAATTATAACCTCCGTAATGTGCAAATTGACAACTCTGGTGTACGTAATCACCTAACTTCGATCATGCAGATCCAACTCAATTCATTTAAACAAAACATAATTACAACCCAATCATGTATGACGCTGTAAGGTGTTAAGCTGATTAACTATTAATAAAAAAAATTTAAGATAAAAATGCAGTTACCAATTAAATTCCATTAAAGCTGGAGTACCGTAAGGTAGTGATTTTGGACTTATCTTGTACTTTACCTTTTGAAAGAAAGCCTGTAAGGTGTAAGCGAAAGTTAATCTAATCACGATCCTATGTGTGTGTTCGTGCGTGTGTGTACGTTTGCGCATGCGTGGGCATGTGTGTATGTGCGTGTATGCGTGTGTATACTGGTGCATGTTCGTGGGCGTGTGTGTCTTTCGACACGATATCTCCGGAACTACTTGACCTATTTGCTTTATATTTAATCAAAAATATCTTAGGTCGGTTTCTTCCTCGGTATTAAATTTCAGACCTATAGCTCTTATTTGATTTAAGATACGGGGGTCACAAGGTCAAAGGCATGTCTTGCTTCGCTTTCGAAAGTTGTCTTTCCAGATTTTACATCACTTTCGTTTATATGGCAGGTATACAAAAAAAAAAACGAAATTGCAATCACTGATGATACAGGTGTGTTGTTTATCCGTAGTAGACTAGAACTAGCATCAGAAAATCTGCAAATTCATCTTAACCTCTTACAAAAATAGTTTGATGAATGTAAAATTAGCACGAATATCGCTAAATCTGCACAGGTCACATTTATAAACAGACTTAGTGTTTGCCAACTTGTTGCGATTAACAACGCTGCTATTCTAATAAAGTTAGAGATTAAGTACTTGGGACTGAACTTAGATCAGAAACTTACTTGAACACTCCAGATAAGGGCTAAGCGTAAACATTTTGACTTAAAACTCAAAAAAATGTACTAGCTAATAGGCCATCGATCCTATCTCTTACGAGACAAGGCGATTCTCTATAAACTCGTACACAGACTAATTTGGACGTGTGAGGTTCAATTGTGGGGCTGCAGCAAACTATTCAATATCAAAATTCTGCAACAATTTAAGTCCAAATGCTCCGTTCAATTGTGTGCCATGGTATACACTCCATACAAACCTAAGAACTCTTTATGTAATCGACCTATCATCTAGCAACTGCCCATCACTTCACTTACATGGTATATAACAACACCTTGATAAAAGACTATTATATCCAGACGATTAAACCGAACGGACAAAGACAATATTTCGGGCCGGCCGGTCAGGATTAATCTTGCATCCAATAGGACTAGCATCGCTGGATGCTCATATTACATACAATGGCATAATATTTACTCTTTATTTTTATTTGTTAAGTAAAGTGTAAATACGTACTCTTAAATAAAAGAATTGTCACAATTATGTCAATACAATAAATCCTTGGATATATTACGTAAATACTTGTCCATTCCTTAGAATATTAATTTACTTAAGTTTTAAATTAAGGAAAACTGTTCTGTTATAAAGAAATTATTAACTATTATTCCTGAAACACGACAAAACTTTAGATTATTTTTTCCTTCTTCAACAGTATCGTATATACCTATGTCTTCCTTCACACACTTATTTAAAATGATCTGTCAATTACGTTTTATTTTACTTTTGGTAAATATAAATCAGTTTAATACAAAGAAACCTAAAAGCATAAAAGAATTTAGAAAGCGTCAAGTGCTGCAGAAGAGGCTAAAATTAAACTGGAGAAAAGCCCTATTTTATGATATTATATTGGCCTGTACGCCGCTTCTCATGTTAGGGCTGTCCCGTCGTGCAGCCAAAATCCGGCGGCTGCATTGGAAGTTATCGAGACCATCCATATGTCATGTCACCCACGAGCGAGCTTCCGATTTCTAAGGAATCGGCGCTTTCGTTTTGTGTCAATTGGCGACACAGCACTTTTCTCAAATTAGATGTTACTATTGGGCTGTTTATTTTTGACGAATTGTTATTCGGCTGCTACTTTCACGTCTTTTCATTTTAATATTTACTTGCAACATTCTACAAATCATCCAAATTACATATAATGACGTTTTCATTTTTACGTTGCCTAGATTTCTGGGACGTTATTGCGTTTTTAGATCTATATTGTGATGTATTGAAGCAATTTTATTGAAAGTCGGAAATTTTTCTGTACGGTTGTTTTTCAATACCGCCACGGCTTATATTAGAATCTAAAAATAAAAGAAACAGCTCACATCGTATGCTGGATTACCCTTCAATAGTTGTATTTGCAAGACTTAACAATAGCACGATATATAGACTTCCAAAAAATACTGCAGATTTATTATTGGTTAAATTACTTCTAGGTAAGTTTGCCTTCCGTAATAGATTTATGTAAAATCTGTTTACGAGTAACGTCCTCATGACTGCAATTAAAATACTAATAGTTTTACATTTTTTTCTTTATTAACTGAAAGTTGCAAATACACATTTTATCAAATAAAAAAAATTACGGGTAAACAATTTTTTACATTTATCTACAACATAAACCCGGATTTACTAAACACAAAATGGTGGAAATACTAGCATACTTAACCTTCTTTATGTAACCGCAATAACACAACAATAACCGTAAAAATAGTATTTCGACTATATTGCCCCAGTTTCTCGCCTGCTGACTCCTGTTTCAGCAGCATGTTTACTGAAGTTGATAGTAGTTCATATAACAAATTGCGTGCAAAAATATATTTTAAGTACATACTCAATTTAAAATAAAGGTAATCTTAAAAATTAATGCAGATTAAATGTTAAAAAATATTAAAGTTTGCCGCAAATAGAATGAAAAAATAAATATTAATTATGCATTGCCAAGATATACCTTTAGAAAAAGAAAACGGTAATTAAACATTGAAATATTAGACGAGAAAAATAAGGGTATAAATTAATTGAACAGTAAGAATTTATTACTAACATATAATTTCACATTAAACAAGATTACAAAAACCATCCAATCTATTATCTTAGAATTATTATCACAAGATTGTAAATATTGTTTAGTTGAAATACTTATTAAGAGGGAAATGAGCAAGTAAATATAAATAAAAGTAAGTTTTACACAAAATAACAATGTAAGAGAAATTAAAAAATAACTATATAACAATCTTGAGTTGTATAAATATATATAACAAAATAATAAGAATAATAATGATGTGGCTTAACACCCGTGTGGGACATCGGCCTTTGTACTGAGAGCTTGGAGCTCTCATATGTTCGCCTTCTCTGCCCGGACGTCGCGCACCATCTCTGATGCGGAGCGATGTGGCAAGCACCGTGCCCTAGACGATCGTCTTTATTAGCCTTTGTTCGAAATAAACGCAGGTACTCAATTATTTTTAGTGATCAAGGAGTTCCGGAAATGAACCCTAGCCCACACCTCAATCACGGGACGACACTGGCGATTATATAATATAATAAAAAGTCAAAAGATTACTGATAATAATGATAATGAAATTTATTAGTATATAATGTAAAGTTAGAAAAGATTTTTATACATCAAATAAACCATAGGGAGAAGAAATACAAATTGTTAATGAATAAAATACTACAAATGGTGCATAAATAAGTTCTCAGCTTTAGATTTCACAGGACGCAAATCACCGTTTACATGTAACGTATTAGTACGCCCTATTGCGGTTTTAAAGCAATGACATTTGGTCTTTCGAAACATTATGCGATTTGGCGTTTGATGCACATAACTTCAATAATCAGCTGTGTTCACGATGGCAATCACAAAAGTGCATATTCGATTTTCTATTCACTTCGCGTTTCATCTTAAGAAAAACGCTGTTGAAGCCATCGAAATGATTTGTGCTGCATATGGTGAGAATGCTGTAAGTCATGCATCGTGCGAAAAGTGGTACCAAAGATTTCGCGGGGGAGAGTTTAGTCTTGAAGATCAGCCACGCGCTGGACGCCGATTTGACACGGATGAGCTGCAGACGTACAGCCCAGACATGTCCCCTTCCGATTATCATATATTCCGGTCGTTACAGCGTGACTTGGCTGATACGCACTTCAAAACAGAAGAAAAAGTCCGAAAATGCATCGATAACCTTATCGTCTCGAAGCCGGTGAGCTTCTATCACCAGGGAATTCGCAAGCTACCCGAAAGGTGGCAAAAGGTCATCGATGCCAACGGAGAATACTTTGATACTTAAGCTTTTTTTGTTAGTTTTTAAATAAAACTTTAATTTTGCAGAAAAAAGCTGAGAACTTATTTATACACCTGTTACATAACCGAAAACCCAAAATAAAGATAACAAAACAATACTTATAAAAGTCATGGCGTAAATAGAAATCAAGAAATGTGAAGTATCGACATAATGAAAAAAAGTACACAAAAGTAAGGAATCGCTTAAAAACGATGCACGTCTCTCAATATATTTCCTGAGGATTAAGAAATAAAATATAATGTTTTCTAAATTAAAAATTGTGCATTAGCATTCTAAAAAAGTCATATTAGTTAAAAAATAAAACAACGTTCCACAAAAATAAGTTTTAATTATAAAATAAAACACAAAATTAAAACAAACAAAATAAATCATTACATTTTGTAAAACTAATCAATGGTAATAAAGAGTAGACAGTACACAGTAGAAAATAAACAGAATATAGTAGACGATAGGCTGTAGACAGTAGACAGTAGACAGTGGACAGTAGACAATAGACAGTAGACCGTAGGCAGTAGTGAACTGGTGAACTGGAAGGTCACGGCTCCCATATATTAACTCTCACTGCCTAATCGTTAAATATCATCTTTAATACAGGGCGATGTGTTAAGAACCACACCTTAGACGATCTTTTTATTATCTGTTGTTTAATTTAACAAAAATACTGAATCCATTTGCACCAACGCCAAACGTTTTAATCACCTGGCCACAGAATAGCTGTAAATAGTAGATAATAGTTGTCAAATAATAATAAATTTGTATCTGATATAGAAATAATAAAATCATCTATAATAAAATTTTATTAATAAATTATATAGTCGCCACCTTTTTCTAGAATGACCTTCCATTGTTTGACAAACTTATAAATATTTGTTTTGCAGAAACTGTTTGTTTATATTCCAAAAATTTCGTAAAGTACAGTTGTCGACAGCCCTTCAAATCATTCTACAGAAATCAGAACAGACAAAAAACTGAAGGAATAAGAATTGAGGAATACCATAAATATTGTAAGATGTCCCATTTTAAACCTTTCAGTTTTATCACCACCAGTTAAGCGACTTGCAGTCCAGGGTTTTTCTTGTGATGAATAATGATTGGCGAAAACTAGATTGTTTTCACAAATTTCCACATTGAATTTGGCAAATTATTTTACCAGATGGAAGGAACAAAACGCAGGTAAGATTAAAGGGATCTTCTGTAATAAAATTATAGTCCATATCTGTCAAACAAATAACACAATTAAGATTTTATTGCAAAAATATCCAGTGAACATCTTTATAAATAATGTAATACAATATGGCTACGAATTTTAAAACTTAGAAAATCAAAAAGGGACAAATGTTATGTTTATGAGAACAAATCTCTAAACAAATTATATAATAAAAACATATTGCCGTGGACTAAAAATAATATAAAACATGATTCGGAGAAAATTTCCCAAAGTCGTGCAGATAAAACGCATTAAATTTTATATTTGATGGTGTTAATGTTAAACTTCTCAGGAGAATAATATAATTTTAATCCAAGGCGATCCTCAACGTTGATCCCACTTATGCCTGCATTTCTACTTGGCTAGTCAGCGTAACAAGCCAAAACTATAAAACCTCTAAAAATTATGTAAATACGGGAAACTCAGAATCTCGCACTGAATACTGACTGGAAGTCAATCCCGTGGATTCGGAAGGAAGAGGGCGAATATTCGATTATAGAAAACAGTCGCCAACAACCGAAACAGCAAAGATACAAATCGATCAAAAGATATATAGTGGCATTCAATGTAAAAACTCTTTAAACAAAGAAAAAACTATTAGGACTAAAAGAGAAATAAAGAAAATAAAATGATCTTGGAATAGGGCCATATGGACTAGAAAGGAGAAAACCAAAGAAGAACTGCTAGTAAACTAAGGTAAAGGGAACAACTTATGCATAAAAAACAAAGCGTTTAAAAAACAAGAACATAGAAGATGGCGGCATTCGGACATTGCAAGCAATATTCAAATCTAATATACCAAATACACTAAAAGCAAGAACTCTCGATCATTTGGGACAAAGGCGTGGGCATTTATAAGGACATAGTATATAAACTCCAAGTAACACCAGAAGTGATGGAGCAGAGAATATTGAATATTAAACTTCAAACCCGTATACCTAAGACCGAGATTAGATAAAGATCAAAAATTACAGATGTAATACAACGCCTATGTACACTAAGATAGAATTGGGTAGGTCATATAGCGAGAATGAGAGACAGCAGATGGATTCGTATAATTATTAGAAAGCACAAGAGATGTATAGGAAGATTGTAAACCAGATGAATGGATGATGTAAAGAGAATTGCTGAATACGACTTATGTAAAAAGCAAATATTAGAAAAGAATTGAGACAAATAAGAGAAGTTTACATCCAACGATAGATGATTTAAACTGATAGATAGGTAGATAAATAAATTACAAAAATATATCTGGAAATAGATAACTCTTTCAACCACAAATTCTACCATTCATATTATGAACTTGATAATAATAAAAAAAAATCGATCAAGTTAAATATAAATACGTAGCCTGTCACGAAAGTATATATATTTAATAACATTGTCACAAGATACAAGAGACTTTATATGTAACCTTAGTTTATTTCTGAGAGCACGACAGTCGCAAGGTAAAGGCCTCGACCTGCGCGCGCAGCGGTTACGGGTTCGAACCCCCGTAATGGCAAGCATCTAACACTTTTAAACATACAAACACTTTTGGCGGTCGTAAAGTGCATTCTCTCCTTCTTCTTAATTAACGAGTTAGGCTAGCCGATTGTCCGGGGTACGTGCAACATGTTTACAGTACTGCACAACTGTGTGGGATTAGAAACAGACTAAATAGCCTACTTAAGAAAAGAAGAAGAAAAGTATATTTCTAAGTAAGCGCCTTAAACACTCATACACTTGATAAGAACCTTTATTTCCGAACTGTAGCTTTAGACTCGCGTTTTATCTCCGGTTATAACCTATTTGAGGAAACCTGATTTATTGATAGCAGTCTGAAGCAAATCATTAACTGCTTTAGCGCGATTTTTTCCGTTCTGCCAACAGCCATAAATCTGCCAATATCTATGCCAACATTAGCCTTCAAAATTTCATACGCTTTAATTTTTGGAATTTTAATGTTCTGCTCGTTGCTGTGTTTCATGACGTAGATCACTTTCACCATATATCCAACCTTTTCTGCATTTTTGCCTTTATTTGTACTCCACTCCTTGCGTTGTTCTAAATCACCCGAATAATTTCTGCAAAAAAATGTTCCAACTTCTCACAAAATTTGATGCAGATTTACTACTTAACTTGTTCAGACATTGCAATGAGGTATTCACACACTACATGTGCTCACTTACCGAGGTCTAATTCCAAACTAACCCGGCTCGTATAGCCGTCTTCATTTACATTACATTCCACTCTGTGGGCTGCTAGCTTTTATTTAACATTGGCTCCATGATATATAAGCACGCCTCATATGATTTTACAAAAAAGCAAGCGGAACAAATTCAAAAGAACAATAGAGAATTGCAGGTAACTTGAACGCAAAGACACGTATAAAAGATATCTGAGATACTTTTAAGGGTACAATTATTCAAGTAATTGCTTAGTAACCCCTAAAAACAGCAGCAAAAAAATAATGACTGATAGATAAAACCACGTAGATTACGATGACGCAAGGCAACCGATTCTGTAAGCTATTTTCCGACACAGATTATTAAAATAATTAAGAGATTTAAGAGAGGATGCCGAATATGAAAAAAAATAAAATTAGGTAAGTTAATTACAGAAACAGAAAAGAACAAGAATTAACTCAAATAAGTAGAATAACTTTAATATTAAACTAAAAAGAAAACCAGTGAACTTCTTTGCTAACTAAAACAAAATTTATAATCTTTTCAACTATTTGCTTTTGAAAAGTTGGTTTATTGTTGTTTAAGATTACCATTCAATTGAATTTAGCATTATGCAGACTTAATACAAGATAATGAGTTTTGTTTTTTCATAGAAAATGGAAAACTCTCAAATTAATCAGTTTCAATTGCCCTAATTTAATTGGTATGTCAAATTTTGAGTTTTAGAATATATCTACGAAGGGCGTTCAAGTTTTAAGGTCTCTATTTTTTTCTGTAAAATTACCTACCCAAGAAAGTTCAAACACTTGTTACTTCTCAACTAATTTCCGTCTAGACGTACACTTTATTAAGAACGTAGTCGCCATGATTCCGTGGCTGCTGAGAGCACTTCTTTAGAGGTTTGTTTTTCTATTGGAAAATCGTTGATGCAACAGCAGCTCGATTGAAAACTAAGCTGCCACGTAGAATCTCATTTATTCCCAGAAATTTATAACTCAATCAGGTGTCAACATATCTTGAGACATTGCCATCCGCCCAGCCCTGTGTTCGTCGGTCAGGATTCGTGGGACCCACTGAAGAAACTTTCCGCATTTTTAAGGCATCATGCAAAATGGACTCAACAGGTCCTACGAAAATGGCGATATCACCCACAACTAATTGATGGTCTTCTATAACTACTTGCTTCACTCACACAATTATGGTTTTAGTCCACCTAGCCGAGGCTGGTTAGGTTCATTGTCACACAACTCTTGACCTTCTTTAAACATCGCATGTCTCACTTAATTGGCGATAGATTTCGATGGGGTTTAACCACACAAGAAAAAAAACGGATGATTACACGTTGTTCTTACACACTAAACGTCGCTATTTAAAATATACAAAACAACACTCACTGCAATTGCAGTAATTCGACCTGGGTATATTGTATGGTGCTTCCCTATATATTACAATTCAGAAATATTTTCCGCGTCTTTTGAAATTAACCGCATATTTCTACTTACTCTACTGCTGAGAAAACAAATTGGAGACATTAGAACTTAAACCCACCTCGTATAAACATTTTCGCTTTAAATTATGATCATTTGTTATTGTTTTTAGTAAATAAAATTTTAACTTAAAAACTTTTAATCTGCCTAAAAAGCATTGAATTTTAATAAGATTTGCTCCTCCCTGATCTGTTAGATCGTTTTAACACCTAATCGACAAATAGATAAAAATCTCTAACCATTAATTTTAATTTTCAACGTTAGTGTTTCTCAACACTTTAAGTTTCTTTAACAACGGCGTATGTTACTTCTGCAACAAACAATGAGTTTGTTTATTCTACCAACCTCAGCGCGACGTGACACTCGGGAAAATTTCTGATTATCTCGCAGGAAATTGTACATGAAAGTGCCAAATAATCATATTGTTTAAGTAAATTAATTAATAGATTGAGTGGTGCTTTTTAACTTATCAAGATATTAGTTACTATTTTATTAGTTATCTATATCACTTAAATTTAAAAAGTGCTAATGGAACTAAAAAAACTAATTAAATGAACTATTATAATTTTATTCTCTCTTTTGTGTGATATATGAGTTGTATTACGCTGCTCGCATTACACATGTTATTATGATTTATAACATAATATTTAATAAAAATTATTTTATATTATTTAACTAAAAGTATTTGAAATACATATATGAAAACAGTAAACGTAGCTAGTCAGTCAAGTCCGCATTGCATACTTATTATTTTCGTAATAATAAACAGAACGCACAATTTCTTGTGTAGTCAGTTTGTTACTCTAAAACAATCGTTGGATACGTGTAAGACTGGCAAGTTAAATATAGTTTCTGCTTATTTTGATAACGCCTCAAAAGTCCAAAGTAGTACCTCTCCAAATTTTCCACTTAAACACCTTAAAGCAAACATTTTCAAAATAAATAATATTGCAGTCGTCTACAGCTTATCTTTTAAACCAAAAATAAATTTTCATTATAAAATGTAATAGCGTGTGGTCTGCATTTAGAATCAGAATTGGGATTAATAGCTTCTTTAGTATGCTTAGTTCAATCACATGACTAAAGCCCAGATGTATAGGCACTAAAAATCATTAAAATAAGCAGGCAAGTAGACACTAAAAAATTCGAAAATAGACATTTAAAAAGATGAAATAGGCATTTTAAGAAACTAAATAGGCATTATTGTTTCAGTGATTTTATTATACAATTTATCATGTAGATTGAATTTTTAATTACGCAATAATAAAAAAATATTTACAAGAACTACACCTAACAACAAGAGGTTTTCTTAAATTATCTATTGTAAAGGATGGTCTCCTATCGGACAATAAATATTTTAGCTGACAAAAAGGTTTCTCTAAATCTAATGATGTTACTGGTGGAAATATGAAATACGTAATTTCTGGAACATTGTAATTTACGTTTTTTACACTTGCGTCTCAGAATACAAGCTAGACTTTTTACAACTTCAAAATCTTGATTTGTAGTAAATACAGATTTACATTTTTTCTTAATAATGCGTCCATTATTACTTTGAACACTATCTCTTATACTCACTGTCTCGTATGGTATTATTTACAATATTGACGGAATCAACTAAAGTTAAGTCCTTGCTTTCTGAACTTACTATTGCATAGGAATCACAGCATAATTAGTTGAAATAAAGGCCAGATCATTTTGTAAACTTTTTTCTCAATAAGTTTCTTGGATTTTTTTATTTTTAACTATTTCCTTGATTTTGTAAAATTTGTAGCGTAGTAACATGCAGCTGAAATTCACGTACCCCACCTAGTTAATATTGGTTGAGGTGGTAGAGCTAAGCCAGGTGCCATTTCTTTAAAAAGTCTTATCCTAGATGGCGTTTTTTAAGAAAATCTTTTTACTAAAGATATGAACATATCCACGTCGGAAAATTGTTCACGTATTTCTTCTGCTACACGATGTATCCCATGAACAAGGCATGTCGAATTCAACATACGTGAAAATAATAGTTTCAGAGCATTTCCTGCTTTTTTCATATAAGGGGCAGCATCGCTTACGAACATAAGGACGTTGTCATGAAGAATTTATTTCTGGCCAAAGCAATGACAGGGAAGCCGTGAATAATTGTGCAATTGTAGTGCTATTTCCCTTTCAAGAGATTCGGTATTTAACAAATAAATTTTAGATGTTTAATTTGGCTCCAAAGATCCAACAATTACATTGGCGATGTGCCTGCAAAATCAGATTGTATTGCTACAGAGAAGCTAAAGTTTGCAATTTTCAACTTACCTTCTTGTAGTATCTGTTATTTCATCTACTAATATCTAATTCTTCTGTCTTTTATGTTTCTTCGAATTTCATTCATTGTGGATTCGTAAGTTCTGTCGAGATAATTTTTTTTGAGCGGTGATCCATTTGGTAAATTTTGTTTGACATGCTTTTCAAAAAATGACCGCAATGACGGATTTTGTAATTTCCATAACAAAATTCCAGCACTAACAAAAGCTTCACATACGAAAACTCAGATTGGATGTTGACACAAATGTTTTCAGTAACGGAGTTTTTGGAGCGGCCACGATTGTTCTTTTATGGAAGAGTCCTTCAGTGTGTTGAGTAACAAAATACTTTTTCTCGAAATTCACTGATTTCTCATAAATATTACAAAAAATCATAGAATCATTAGTTGGAAAAATATCACTTCCAAACTTTCGCACAAATTCATTTAATTTGTGGGTGACAGACAAACGCACTTTCGGCGTTGTGGCAAAACAAACCTTCTTGCAAGAATGAATAAAAATAAATGCAAATTACCAAACAAAGTAGGTATTAATACTAAAGTAGGTACACATTTGCAAGTCGAATTCTCGTTAAGGCATTAACAGATTACCGGGAACACGTAATTAACGTAGGTAATAATAAAATGGAATTTTTGTTGCTGCTATTTATTCTATGAAAAACAAAGTTTATGTAACTAAATAGGCAATTATAAGCAAAAAAGGCATTTATAAATAAAAATAGTCAATATAAGCATTTTTAGGCATTCTAGGCATTTTGCTTGAACATCCGGACTTTACAAATGATAAACAAAACTAAGGTGTTACTCTGTGCTTCCCAGCTGTAGATTATTTTTCTGTAGATTTTCAACAGGAATCGTTTTAGCATTTATCAAGTGACCTGCTGCTAAATGCACCAAAGTAAAAAAATTATCACTTGGAAAATGTTGCCATGTATTGGCTATAGGCTTGATTACATTTTTTAACAAGATTTTAATTTTTATAATTAATCCATAAAAGCGTCATCTTTTAATGACGAGTTTTTTTAATAAAATAAAACAATACAACTATTAATGTATGAACAAAATAGGGTCTAAACTCTGACTTAGTATTTTTTCACTTTATTATCCAATATCTCACAACGATTATGCATACTGGAAACTAAGTTTAAAGCGTACGAAGAGGACAGAAAACCCCATATCTATAACACAACCCCTAAATTAATTTTTACTTTTCTTATCCTATAATAAGGAAAATAATGTAATCGGCGGAAATTTGACCTACCCAGTTTTTCACATTTCTGGACATAATATAGCCTCAGTACACCAAAAAAGTTTGAGCCATTGGTACGTGTGTGTGTCGGTCTGTCAGTAAACAGGATATCTCGAGAACCGTAAGAGCTAGAGACTTGAAATTTGGTATGCAAGTTACTTGTAGGTAGGGGACGCAGTGCGAAGCTTTTGGTAAAAATCGGCCTAGTCGTTTGGTCGCAAGCTCGCAAAATTGATCGGAAAGCGGTCGCGAATCTAAACGGTTGAAGATACAAAAAATTTATGAGAATAAAAATAATTTGTTATCATGAGATAAACATGAATTTAAAATAAAAGTTAATAAAATGGAATTCGAAAAAAAATAGAAGCTCAGGATTTTTAATATACCGGGTGTTCATAAAATGGTTCGAGAAATTGATATTATCGGATAGATCAGACCGAGACGAACAAAAAATTACAATGAAATTTTTTGATCCGGGGTCAAATAAATAAGTTAGAGCCGATTAAAAATTAATTAAACGGACCAATCACAGCGCGCTCGAAGATCTTCCCGGCCGACTGCAGGAGGACGGGGGGAGCGCTTGGCCGCTAGGAGGGAGCACGCAGGCGATAATGGCGAAGGCTGCGCGGCCGAGCTCCCACGGTTACCTTCAGTGACGTAGCAAAATTTTAAGTACCAGTCAATTATTGTCTTGTACTGTTTATTTTAATCAGCTTTCTAGTGTTAGACTCGCGCCTCGTCCTTTTTTAAAATAACAAATTCCGGGACGAGAGCAGTGTAGGGCCGAGACGATGAACACGGTATAATCTAATATATATTTGTCTTATCTCCCTAACTAAACTTATAATTCTATCTCCTCTAGACGCTTCAACCGATTTCATTAAAACACCACATTCTCAGCTATATTTGCTAATTCGGCTCAAAAAATCAGCCTTCTAACTTTAACCGTTTTTGAATTATTTAAATATTTTGATTGCAAGGGAAATTCCTCCCAATGTTTCTATTGTTTGTAGTGTTAAATGTACGCAAAACATGTGGAATGTTCTACACGACTGCCTGGCGTCTAGATCAGACTTCGTCGACGAAGCCTGCGGGGTTCTCTGGTATACAATAATAGGATAAGGAAAGTCGTGTGATGTTCACACCAGATTTTTTAATAGTTAATATTCATTTATGTCTTAGGTCGGGCTTGATATATTATTGAATAAATTGGCGTTGGAAGATTGTGGTGACTAATCCAATCCATTGATGATATTTTCTTCTTTCTAAGTTAGACATATTCAATTGAAATATTCAAAGTCGTTATATTATGTCGTTATTTTCTTGTAGCAATCGGACTTCATTATCAACTCAATATTTTTTTCGAGCAGAGCGTAGCTAACTTTTCCTATAGCTACCATTTCTGTGAAGAGGTGTATATTTCCAAATTTTTATTTACCGAAATAACCCAAAACATGCAGCTTGACGACGTTTTTAACTAATGTCTTTTCACGTACAAACGAAAATCGATTAAAAGAATACCCAAAATATTTCTTTATTTTTTATTTAAATATTTCTCTAGCTAAAAACATTTTTCTGTATACCTGTTAGTAATGTAATTTCTAAACATCATTTGATTGTCGTAAGTTCGACTTTAACACCATTTGTGCCAAATTTTAGATTTTTCAAATAATTGTATTATAACTCCATCGTCACTTGTCGAGGTTGTTTGTCTTATTCTTAATTTAAGCAGTTTACCAACAACATTTTGTTTCTTAAATCCCACAAAAAACTTAGGATGATAATGCGCTACCGTTGCAATATTTATTTATGACAATTTAGGATGGTGACACGGAAATATCACTTAAATATCTTTTCAAAACATTACTCATTATAAGACAATACTGCTTACTTCACCTGCATCAGAGTAAGTGAGTTGCAACTTGCAAAACGTAGTAGTGTATATTTTAAGGAATTTTATGAGGCTTCTGGAAACTGTGATCAAAGTATCTTTATTCATTCATTGCAAAATCGCCAAATACGTTTTTGGGTTTTCATTTAGATTTGAACTTTCATGATGCTTTTAAGGCGACAAAATAGAGTAAAATCTGCACATGCCAGATTACTGAAGAAATGATAGATTCCAGTCATACATGGTAATAAAACCTCCAAAGGTTTCCATCCGCTTTGCTTTCTATTTGTTTGTGAGCTTGTGCGGCGCAAACCTGCATAATATTTTCCTCTTATATCCGGACCTTCAACCTATCCTTGCTCATGCATCATTTTTCCGCCAACAACTCTAAAAACGATTGCCAATATTTTTCGGTCGATCATGTCTCAGGTTCTGCTTGTCACCAGCCTATAGGAATATTGCTCATAGTCGTTTCCTTCCTGTCGAAAAATATTAAACAGATTTTCTGCCAACGGCTTTTCTCCTCTATACTTTTACCAATATTTCGTACATATTTTTTTTTCTCTAATTGGTAACCGAACTTGATATACAATGTTGTTCTATTGTACTACAGGGTGTCTGGTGGCAGATTTATATTTTCAAACTTAAATAAAAAACGTAATAATTGACACAAAGTTTTATTAAGAGCATTGAACGATAGAATAGAAATGCGGATTTCAGTTTTTAAAGGGCATGTTATCCAAATGTCTTCCGTCGAGTTGCACACACTCTTCAAAACGAAGCCTTGTATTCTGCGCCACACGCTGCAGTAAACTTGGTTCAATTGAGCTGATTTCTCGACGAATATTTTCCTTTAAAGCCACAAGAGATTGGGGATTCTCATTATAAACCCTCTCTTTGAGGTAGCCCCATAAAAAAAATCCATGGGAGTTAGATCGGGCGACCTCGGTGGCCATGGGATGTCCCCAAAGCGACTGATCAGTTTTTGGGAGAAATTTTCCTGAAGCAAATTCATCGAAGCTCTGGCTGTGTGTGCAGTCGCCCCATCCTGTTGAAACCACGTGTGTGAAGAGTACGATGGATGAGCTCGCAGGTTTGGCAAAAAGAAATCCGTAATCATGCGTCGATAATTTTCACCATTGACATTCGTCGCCTGACCTCGAGAATTTTGGAAAAAAAAGGTCCAATTATCCCATTCGTGAATAAGGCACACCAAACAGTTACCCTGGAGCAATGCAATGGTTTTTGATGTTTCAATCGAGGGTTGCGGGTTCTTGGAGACCAGTAACGGCAGTTTTGCTTGTTGACGTGGCCGTTTAAGTGAAAATGAGCCTCGTCGCTCCAAAAAATGGGATTTACAGTGCGAAACCGCTCCAACATCATTTCACAAAATTTTTTGCGTAAATCAAAGTCACTTTCTTTCCGTTCTTGAACGATTTGAATTTTAAAAGGATGGAACTTCAGATCCTTTCTTGAAATTTCATGAATAATCGCTCTTGGAAGTCCCAGTAAGGCTGCTCTTTTCCGTATTGAAAGTCGCGGATTTTCACGTAAACTGCTTTCAACCAGTTCAATGTTTTCGGGAGTCCTTGAAGATCGAGTGGGCCCTGGCCGTGGGGCATTCATAGCCGAGGCAGTTGCGCGGAATCTCTGCACCCACGAACGAATTAAATTTACACTCGGTCCATCACGTATTCGCCGAATACCGAACTTTGAACAAACTTGTCGACGGGCAATTACGTAAGAATCATTACTCTTAAAAAATGTCTCTACAGCGAAAGCGCGATGCTCACTCGACCACTGCGACATCGTGACTGACAAATCCGCACGATCGGTGATTCCAACGGCGCCACCCTCACCCCGCACCGTTTATTACTTTTTGAAATAATCGTATTTAAAAATATAAATCTGCCACCAGACACCCTGTATAAACCTTATCTCTCTCGGTGATCACGTTTGACTGCCCGTAGCAAATTTCTTCTAGAAGTATTTCTAAACAGTCATGTGTTTGCATATGCATCTGACTTATATTACCGTTAAGCTATCGAACCAATCACTGAATTTTTAGCCACCTCTCCTACAGTGGTTTCTGGTTATTTATTTATTTTGTAACAATTCCTTAAGTTTGCCTCTCACAGCAGTTAGTTTGTAGATTTTTAATACTTTTAACTGGCTTTTTATATGTCAGTTATTTAAAATTAGTTTTTATTTAATTAAAATTAGTATTTGAAGCATTTATTGATCTAGAAACACGTGCACGCATTATTGAACTGTATCTGTTTTAAAATCTAATGTTACTGTAACTTTTTTGTATAAAGATGACGTTCTCTCGATACTTCTATTCAAATCTTGAACTATTAGTTTGTCTATTTCTTTTTCATTATCGTCTAAGTATTTTAAATAATTATCGTTATCTATTTTTTTAGACTACTATAATTAATAATAAACTAATATAAAAACACTTATTGGAAGTATATATGTTACCACAAGTAATGTTACGTCGTTGCTCGCGTTATAAGACTTCAGACTTACAACTTAAGAAGGGAAATTACGTTCTTTATATAAATAGGGAGTAGTACCCGGAAAAAGGCCAGGGAAAGGCTTAGACTACAATATGTAAATCAAGTCATTAAAAACGCAGAACTGCAAGCTCTGCAGAAATTAAAAAATGGCTTGCAACAACATTAGATGGAAGGCTGCCAACTAATTTGCGGATTGAAGGATGAAAAGAAGATATAAATATCCTTAGCAAAATACTTTACCAATCAACGCTAAACTAACATAACTTAACTAAAATTAAAACTAAATGGTTGCAATCTTTAATAAAATCAAAAATCTAAAAGATTCTCTCATAGCACAGGCATTATACGTAAACATATCAAATATAAACTGAAATTATATCTTTAAAATTTGAGGCATCATAAAGATACAACTTTTTTATATAATCCTGATGCTTATAAATGTACCTTATCCAATAGCTAGGATATGATTTTGATAAAAGTGTAATGTCGTAAAATAAATGTGGTTGTGGCACCGATCACTCACGCACTAATACTTCGACAGCGACATTGCTAAATCTCTATCCTTCAAATGGCGAAAAGTGTGAATATTCTGCTCAATCAGTCTGTCCCAAAATATTTTGTCATTCGTACACTTAAACCTTTTTAAAGGTTCTTGAATTGTTCTTGAACTATGCTTTAAGTCTTCTCAAACTTTGGTACGGTTAGACGCTCAGTTAACTAAAATGGTTTTCAAATGTTTTTTGAAGATATCCCTTAACGTCCCAATCTGTTATGTCGCCTCAAGTCCAACCATTTCCCAATAAATTACTCCACAAAAACATATGCAAATTATTATTAGCAACACAGAGGAGGAAGAAAACATTGTAAATAGAAAAACGCTTAGCAAAGTATTGATAACCTGAAAAGCAAAAAGAACATTATACACAAAATCTGCCCCAATCATTTAATATAATACAAACCAACAAATTCACAAATTTACCAGAAGTTTCAGACAATCAAGATAATGGTGATAACCAAAATCTAAGTAAAACACCCAAACCCCCTCTAGTCTTCGTAGATGAAGTTAACAATTATCAGGAAATGCCAAATAGCTTGCAAAACATTATGGAACAATAACAGTACACCACTAAAAATATAGTTGACAATGTAATCAAATTTAATGTGCACAACCCAGATGTGTACAGATAATTCGTCAGATATTTCCACTTAATCACGCAGGATCGTGCATACAGAGTCCTCCTACGTCACATATATCTTCAACTCCAATAACTGATAAAATAGCTGAACTAGCTACTCATAACCACAAGGTTAGAAACGATTATCAGTATAACGCATAAGAAAACTAAAGTAGCATTACCATTACTTTTTGTAGATCCGAAGCCAGCTATTAATAACAAAAATATTTTTAACTTAAATTGATTACAAAACTTAAAACTGACTGTAGGACCGCTTCCTAGAAATACGAACCTGATACAGTGCACAAAATGTCAAAGCTACAATTATATAAAGTCATATTGTAATAGGTCATACGCTCGTATTAAGTGTGGAGGACTTCGCAACTTTACAACATGCAAAAAAAAAAATATTCCTGCTTCTTGCGCTCTGGCAATTGTACATATCTCGCAAACTACAAGGGCTACACCAAAATTGCAAAATAAAATGAAACCGAACACACAACCACATAAAAACGCACCTAGCTCCTACAAACCAGAACCACACAAATTTTCTCCTCTCACAAAGAAGAACTACTGCAAAATGTCAAATACAAACTACGGACAAACACACATAAATAAGTCTCAATTACCTCAAAACCTAACATTCACACAGTTCTTAGAAGAATTAAAGGGATGTTTAATCAACTGATACAACAAAATAACATAATCTGAATAAATTGTCTAGTCATAAGTCAATTAGCTCGATAATGCACAAATTCTTAAAAATTACACTTGGAACACTAACGGTTTCTAATTAAAAAACAAGAAATTGAAATTTGTTTCAGCTTCAATAACATTGAGATCTGTATTATATCATAAGATCTTGTATAAGAATACCGCACATCTTATTTACCACACCAAACCTCCAGATGGTACAGCATATGGGGACATTGCCATCATTGTTCAAGAAACAATAACATGTTACAAATTACCAAAATTTAAAGAAAATTTCTTACAAGCTACAGTGATAGAAATAAATATACTACCGAGTCCAACTGCACTAGCGGTATCCTATTGTCTCCATTGGCACGAGGTGCAATCAAGTTATAACATCTTCTAATTCTTTTCTCAAGACTGGAAACAGATAGAAACATACGGTTTATTTTAAAATACGCGCGCACTCTTTGTGAATGCGTGACAGAGATGGCAGCACTACACAACACACATGACTGGCGGTAGCGGTAAGAGTGAGGACTCTTTTTGTTACTTAAAGTGGTGACGTTCTTATTACAAGAACAGCGTGTAATCATTCGTTTTCTCTATTTGCGTAGAAATTCATCGCCAGTTGAGTAAGACACGTAGTGATGGTCTAATGTGGATTTGTGGATGCGAGAGTTTAAAAAAAGCAGAACGTCGTGGGTCAACAAATCAAGACAATCTCGACCTCGCACTAGCCGTTCTGACGACATAATCAAGCGAATGGAAAACTTGTTTTGGAAAATCGCCGAATGAGTATGGAACTCATCGCTTCCAATGTTTGAATTTTCGTGGGATCTGTGCACACAATCCTACATGTAGATTGAAAAATGCGAAAAATGTCTTCCAAGTGGGAGCTACAAATACTGACAAAGATAACGGAACCTATAGTGGACACTTTAAGGACTTTTTTTTGCTTTTTCTACTCATACATCTAAGTTTTTAAACAAACAACAAAGATAGATATTTATTTACGATCTTTGTGTCTTCCGATAACAGATTAAGATGCACGTTTATCCTTAACTTAAGCGTAGGATTTGTTTTTTAATTTTATATCGGATATGGTTTTGGCACCTGAAGTGGACATAGAAAACTATGATGGTACCTAAAGATGACATTTTTGGAACCTAAAGATGACAGACCACTTTTTGAACTTTTTCTAATTGTTATAGCGCTAGAAATCCTTGAATTTCCTCCTCAGCTACTCCCTGGCACTTATTTGGGTACAAACATGTTATCTACAGGTACTTAGTTAACTGAACTGCATTGAAAATTGAACAAAAAAAAGTACAATTCGAAATTACTTCAAATCAAACTTGTACCTTGTACTTACTTAATTGGAAAAATTCAGTGCATAAATGTCATTTACTTAGTCTAATTAAATTCTTTTAACTCCGGCACTGAAAAATTTCCCTTCGGCTACTAAATTTGGAAGGCGGCGAAATGTGGCCTAAAATACCGTCCGCCCAGCTATAAAATAAAATGTCGTCCCTCTCTGGCCGTTTCCACAGCCGCCCATTTTTCTTCATTGCCTTCACCTTAGCGTCCTTTTGGAGAACTTCTATTACTACTCTAGTGAAGACGTTCTCGTCGTAGCGCATCGCTACAAATTCACCTTTCTCTTTTTTAGCAGGAAGCAGTGACAGTCCAGTGTTTTCAGCGCCTTAAATATCGTCACCCGTGTCACTACCGCCTGAAGATGAATTTAGGCTTATCAGCAATTCATGCTCTGAATCTGTGTCGAGGGAGTCAAGCGATTTTCTTGCACGTTTTTTTGGAGGGAGCAATTTCCTATTGACATTTTTTAATTGTGCAGCTTTAGCTTTGTCTTGTATCTTTTGTAGGCGAGCTACCAAACGTGCTTTCTTTTCTTCCTCCTTCTTTTCCTTCTCAGCAGACTTTTTTTGTGACGTTGTCACTCTGCTGTCGTGATTACACTAGGTATTTTTTTCTCTTGGCTAGATTACTACCGTGTTGGTTTTCTTTAGCTTTAGGATAGAAAAAACTCCTTTCGAAAGGTGATGGCACAAGGGTGTTTGAACTTGTGCTTGGTGGTACCACAACCGGGTTTTCTGGTGATGGCACGAAGGTGTTTGGACTTGTGAACCACCAAGGTTCCTCAGCTGGATTTTCAATACCCACATGTTGATGTAGAGGATAGAAGTCTATTTGCAGTGTGCCGGATTTTTCGGTCTCAGGTCTTTGTGTGCAGGCGATCTTCCACACTGCGAATAGACTTCTATCCTCTACATCAACAATTCGTTGGTGAAATAACTTCACTTTTTCGGAACCCACGACTGATTCCAGTCAGTCCAGACGATCATTTTTCTGTACTCGCAAGCTATCACAAGAGCACTCGGGTTACGATCGATTTGTACTGCCGTTGGACACCATGGAACAAGTCCACACTTTCTAAATCCATTCTGCAGAATTGAAGGCTGTTTTATTAACTTTTCTTCAATTAACTCTTTTAATAAGGGCGCAAACGTAGTTTTCGTGACGTTTTCGTCGTTGTACATACGATAATTTCGAACTTTCTCTTGCCAATTCATTTTCACAGTTCGAAACACCGCCACGTCCATAGGCTGTAGTGAATGTGTGGCATTTGTCAGAAGAACACAAGCACAATGCCCTTTTCTTTGCAAAATTGACTCAATTCCATTGATAAATGAGAGACGTGCCCATAAAAAAAAAACACTAGTGGCCTCTCAATTTTACTTTTCAGCAACCATGGGAAAAATATGTTTGCCATGTATTCTTAAAATAGTTGGCAGGTCATCCACCCCTTTTCTGACTTTCCTATACCCCAGTCTTTTGGGGCAGTGTCGTATATCAATGAGGGGACCCTCGTGTAACGATACACAATCATGGGAGGTGCAAGTTCACCAGCGGCATTGCCTGGTATCAGGACGGTTAAATTTTCTTTTTCGTCGTTCCCAGCACATTGAAATATTGCTTTATCACCTTTAGCGGCCAAAAGTGATACAAGTTTCACAGTTTATGTGTGATTAAATTGTGAGAAAAAAATCGAGGATGTTATAACTTGAATGCATCTCGTGCAATTAAACTCATTTTTAACTCATTAGGGACGGCATTTATAAATAGAGAGAACTTTAACGCAAAGCACACCCGATGGAGTAGTAGATTGATTATCATAAGAAGCACAGAATTCGACAAACTCATAACTGACAACAATATATATTTATATAAATCAATGTAACGTTGTTTTCGAAATCTATTGACTGAAAAACCGCTGAAGAGATTCAAATAAATTTTGGTATGATTACTGGTTTTGGTCAGGTCAAAGTTTACATAATTTTACTTTGTGATTGATTATCTGTGTGCTGAGATAATTGATCATCAAAGCATGCATTGAATTGCATTTGGAATATATAATTTATTGTTGGGAACTCCGCCATAACCATCAACAAATCACAAGTTCAAACTCTTAAAGTTGATGGAATCGATTTAGTTTCACTTTGCTTCAGACAACTATACATAGGGCTCTCAAGAGTTGGTTATCCTAAAAATCTTTATTTTAGCACCCGATAAAAAAACAAAAAACATTGTTCATTAAAGAGCTCTGCAGTGAGGTACACTAAGTATCTAGAAACGACTACCAGCAAAAACGAAATTAATTCCCAGCTGTGTCCTATGGGATGAAAATGGGGAATACGCAGGGCCAAAAGAGAAAGTTTTTTTTTGAGCGCTCAAGTATGATAAGAATTTTACCAAATTTGTGTCCAGAAAACTATAGAAATTGATACCACAATTGAAAATTCAAATATGAAATAGTTTTTATTGAAAACAAACCATTGATTCCCACTGACAACAAAATTCCATTTAGAAGGCTTTAATTTCCAATTTGACTAGCCTTTGCCATAACCATTAACAAATCACAAGAATTCAATGACCATTCTATTTTTGTATCTCAAGTAAAATTGCACACATTAGATCAAATAGAAGATATTTAATAAAATGCATAACTCAGCAAAGCGAGTTCGCAGAGGCTAGTTATACATATTTTTCAACAGACAGCCCAACGTACTGGCCAACGAACTCAGACAAAGTTTTGGAATTATTAGATTTCTTTGCTGCTAAAAAAATTTTATGTAATTACGTAAACATTACATTGAGCTATGATATATCATCTGACCACACACTTGCCATACTTACTATTCGTGGTACAGTAATTGGAAAAAACCTAAACCAATATTATACAACAGTCTAACAGAGTGAGACATCTTCAAGGAGTATATGGACCAACATCTTGATCATGATATAAGTTTAAAAACGACTGAAGAGATGGACAGTAGAATTACTAAATTTATAACTACTACACAAGAGGAAGCATGCTACACCACACATTGCAGAGCAAAAACCTAACGCACAAAACTTCCCTACATAAGTAGTGAAAAAATAATAGAAACGACAAAACATGATACAACTAAACTGCTAATAAACTTGCACCAAAGCTTAACGAAGCAAAAATGATGAATTTTTCTAAGGACGACTGCAGTATTTCAAAAAGCCACATTGATATACCACCACTACGTAACATGTGCGATGCGTAGGCCAGATCTAAACAATAGATACGGAAAGTAGGCACCTTCCACAAAGTTTCATTACAGCTTCCACTCTCAATACGGAATCTAAAAATTAGTGTACTACATCAAGAGATAAAATTACTGAGCAACGAAAAAGCACCTGGGTATGACCTCATAAATGGTCCCATGCGCAAACAGCTATCAAAAAAGGGAAACGACTATTATTTAACGCAATTATGCGTTTGGCTTATTGGTCCCCACAGCGCAAATCATAGTAATAGTGAAAGCCTAAACGACGCCAAGCAAAGTGCAATCTTATCGCTCAATTAGTCTGTTATGAACAATATCTGAACTTCTAGTTTAAGCTGCTTAAATAAAAACACTCCTTCAGGTAACTGCATTCCAAAACACCGGTTTGAATTCAAACGGAACTATTCCTGTAGCCAATAGTACCACGTATATTTAACATATCACAGAAATCTTTTGAAAGTAAACGCTACTGCACGATGGTATTTTTGATACCCGAGAAGCGTTTGCCAAAGGTAACTGACAAAAATAAAAGCATTATTTCGCACCAATATTATCTCAATCTTACCTCTCTAACCACTACTCTCTAGTAAAATGTGGAGACACAACTTTAACGGTACAGACATTCGTTGTAGGAATTCTCAAAGGAAGCATTTTAGGTCTAGTCTTATAATTGCTTTTCACTGCTGATATCAACTATACCATATACTAAAATGGTAACATTCGCAGATAATACTGCCGTCTACGCGTGCAACAAAGACCCGTTAGCTGCTACAAGATTACTACAGGAACGCATACATTTATTAGAAGAATGGCTAGAGAAGTAAAGTGAATGGAACTAAATCAGTGCGTAAAACGTTTACAACTCGAAGGAGAAGATGCGCTCTTGTTACTATAAACAATATTGTTGTACCCAAATCTGAAGAAATAAAGTGTCTGAGATTACACTCAGTGGTACAAACGGTTAACTTGGAAGCAACACGTAAAAAAGAAGCGCAAGACAATGGAACTGAAAGTTAAAAAATATGTAGTGATTAATCGGTCGGAAATAACCCTTAGTAACCGAAAGTAAACTCCTGTGATAGAAAATTATCGTACGCCCTATTTGGACATATAAATGTGAGCTGTGGGGCTGCTTTAGCTACCATAACGTAGACATTATACAGAGGTTTCAATAAAAACACTAAGTATTCTTATGCTGCCTATGATACGTGACGAACACTATAAAAGACTTACATACCACCCAAACAAACAACCGAAATTACAGAGATTAAACCGGAAATGGCGTTGGAATCTACAAACTAACGTAAATCATTTAGTGTAAGTCCATCATTCTCAATGGAAACGATAAGAAGGTATCAGAGAGTGTCGACCTCATAAAGCCAATCAATTTTTTCAACTGGCTTGTTGAATATTTTGTAATTCTGATTGCTGGTGTACTATGTTTCAATAAAAATTTTAACTGATTTTAATATAAAGCAGAAATAAGAAATATCTTGCAAAATACATAGCACCAAAAATAATTAAGTCACTGCATACATGAACTATCGAAATCATGGATGTCTTAGGTCATAAAACTGGGAGACTTAGACAAATATTTTATTACAAATTTTTTATTAATATTATGCAACATTTTTTACTTAAATTTTCTCTCTTTATATTTTTATCTTTTTATCATTAATTTTTCAAAAAGAAGTTTTATCAGTTTTTGTCCATTCTGGGCAATTCTTATACATCTAAAGTCATCGACCTTTCTTAGAACGTCACTCTATCTTTGAAGCTCTTTTGCTTCTATGCGGCTTCCATTTCTGAAAGGAACAGTAGTTCAAACCCAGTAAACCTGTCTCTTTGCCTTGCGGTGGAACTTGCAAAGACCTGCTTTAATCTTCATATGTGATCAGTTGCAACTTTTATTTTTTGCCAAATCCAGTATTATTCTTTTCATCTTTTGAACGTTGAATTTTTCATTATGTTCGTGAGTACGCTAGGCTTTGTGTTTTCAAATTCTTACTACTTTTTTTCTCACTTTGGTATAGCTGCAAGTTTAAAAGTAATAAATCTTATAATATTTTCCAGGTAATTTACTTTTATATTTGTAAAACATTAAAAAATAGAAAATTGATTTGTTCCTTAAAATTTGTATTTTATATTGCTTATTCTTTGTGTAGTATAGACTTTTCAGGTTAAGCATTAAAATGTCTACTAGTCTAAGTTGAGTCCTCTTATTAGACATATCAATGAAAATGTTAATTTATTTAGATCTAACATTTCGTTATTATAATTTACATAAAAATACCTTTTTGTTACTAAAAGTTATTTTTAATTTTAGTTAACTCTGCATAATACGAGTACGCACATCAACTTTTACGCTTTGACAGTGTACTAAGATATTTGTCACGGCAGGTAATTCATTTTCTGTTATAAAGTTTTTCATGTTCGATGCAACGCTGCGTACATATAGCGGAGATGAATTATTAATTCGGCGAACGGCTGCACTCCCCAGTCTCCGAAGGGCTGTCAACGTCGCAGTGCTCTCTTTTAGTTCCAGCGTATATGATTTTCTAGAAATAAGTGGACCTCGCCCGGCTAATCAATTCCGAACACGAATTCTATCAAGAGGAATCCAGCAGCTGAGAGTTCAGTAACTGTATCTCTCATACCGGCTTTTTATTGACTTCGGATCCTGTTCGAATGGTTATTTATAATATTGATAGCCTCTCTCACACTCGAGTTGGTATTTTGTGTCGCGCCGCTACGGGCAATGCAGATTCTGGTTTCGGGGCAATCAGTACGAAACAAGTAATGCTAGCGCGGCTACATCGAGCGCAGTATTTCAATTACTAACAATTTCAAACACAATCTATAAGATTCGCGTAGGCGCAGATTTTCTAATTAAAACACTATTTATATTTTTGTGGTCCTAGTACTCTTTCCTTTTCTTTCTTGCATTTTGTAAGCTTTTCTTGATTACTGTAGATATTCTAACCAGCTTCCTATATAAGGATAATGTAAAAATTACCAAGAAACCCCTTGTTGGTACGCATTGTTGGTTCTCCATTTATTATTAAGCATACTCAATTTTGTTGTTGCAAAAAATTTTGTCTTTCTCTTTTTTCAGAGAACACATCTTGTTGGATTTATTGGTATTCTTCATTGAAGAGTTTTTAGAGTTTTTCTATTGTCAGATCGTTCAGTGCTCTTCAATCCCATTTTTTTTATTTCCAATTCTAGATCTCTAATAGATGTTACAATTTTATCCATAACTTTAGCGACGTTATCTCCATCTTCTTTAATGTAGAATAGCTACAGCTTTCGCTAATTAGAATTTAACTGTTGAGCGATTTCTGACCAAATCCTTTGAATGGGCTAGGTATTTTCAATAATATCACATTTTTCTTTCCAAAACGTTTTTAATTTCATCGTTGAGAAAAATTGACGTGCTTAAAAACACCGATGAAATAGCGCACAACTGTACAATTTATTTGAAATTTGCAATAATCACTTGATCTATTGGTTAAAGTAGTATTTGGAGGCAGAAACTAAACTGTCAGCTAGAAAAAACTTATTTTAAAGATCTTTTAAGTGTTCTGGTGTATTGTCTTTTAACAATAGTGTTTTTGTGGTAATTCAGTGGTCTGAAAATATTTTTTGAAAATTGGGATACAAGTGTTAAACAGCTATTTTTTGAAAAGAACCTTCGTGATCCGTTTCCTTTCATTCAACCTTCACATCACTAGCAATCTTTCTTTATGTAATTTTTTAATTCTCTAGGATTTTCAGAGTGATATATAAGAAGCGCTTAAACTTAATACCACCAGTAGCGCTGCTCAACGTCAAACAGTCTTTCGTGGATTTATGTTCAGAAATATTTTTTTCTTGTTTTTCTGATGTACGTGTGATTCGGCATACGCTTCCCAAATAAATCCATTCCTTCACAATAGAAAATTTGGCATAAACAATATCTTCTTTAATAAATTATTAAAATTTGGGACGGAGCTTTTCAGATTCTCCTTTATCTGCACTAGCAGACTCGCCTTGCATTGTCACTTATTTAATGTTAGATTTTCTTTTCAACCTTTCAAACCATCCAGTGGTAGCTTTGAATTCTACCTCCTCATGTGAAATTTGTTTTTTAAAAATTTCTTAACTTTTTCTTGAATTACGGTCATATTAGTTACATCTCTCTTCATTTTTCTTTATTTTATTCAAACTAAAATCAATATTTCAATTTGTGTTATAGATGGCACATCTTTGTTTCTCAGATGTAATTTTTGTTACTGATTTACCCGCTTAAGTATTCTCTTGATTGTGAAGGCCTGCTAAAGATACACTGCCTAGCGACATAAGATACCTTCTGCCCACTCTTTACCTTGGCTGCTATCTCCTGCTTGGTTTCTATAGCGAGCACAATTCTTGACACTCCACACTTTTTAGGTTACAATATTATTAGGTCATTTTTATATGAAAAGTTTAAAAAACGGTTACAAGAATTCAGAGATTAAAAATCAACTAGCACACGAAAAGGTTATGTATACAACTAAGAAGGTTGTGTTCCAGAAAGCTGTTATAGGCGACATTAACATACAATTCTACAAATTTACTGTAAAGTGTTTATCATCATGTAAACATGTGTTTGTTGTTCGAACACCAAAAATTTTTTGTTCACAGCCTGAACTGTTCGTTAACTGATTACAAAAAAATATTTAAATCATCGTTCTTCAAATTAATTTTTTCTGGTTTTGTGCTTAATTTCTTGATTTCTAGTTTTCCTAATTTTTATAGCAATGTTTTATTCCTACACCATGTTATCAGAAAATTTATTTTGCCGCAAATTCTGACTTTTAAAAACATTAGATATTAATTTGGCTAGCAATTGTATAAAGCCGTGTAATTAAAATGATATTTTGTTTATCAGGGATATTTAAGAGAATTCTTAATAAAATGTTATTACCGGCAAATATAACTGTACTAAAATAACTTTAACCAACCCTAAACTTACGCAAAAAATTACCCAATTTAAATCTGTTTCTGCGAACATGATAATTCGTAGTTATATCAAACCAACAAAAACTATATTTGTACCGCAGTTTTTAAAATCCAAATCTTTCTATGCTTTATATTTTCTACAAAAACTGATATGACTGATTTGATTTTAATTACTAGAAAATACCATAACTGTTGCAGCTTACGATGTTAAAAAATCATTAGATTAGATGTGGTAATCTTACAATACTTTAAAGTAAAGAATAGTATTTATAAGACAATAAAATATTAGATTATAAATATACTCGAATACGAGCAAGGATATTATCAGCGCGATACATTTGACCTTCTAAACTATTACTAGCCTTATCTGTGTTTAATATTTACACACAAAGAACATTACGCTAAATAATCAAACATCAACAAATAAAACCAACATGCAAAATCAAGCGCATTTTAAGCGTAAGGCTGATCACCTTTCACCACCTATAAGCAAGGTGAAAAAACGACACTATGGACAACAGAAGACAAACAAAAAAAATTTAAACAACTATTCCAACAACATTAGACGGATGATACTAACCGAATCCAAATACAAAACATGTCATCGCAGCCTACCGCTACTATTCCGACCAAAAACAAATATACCACATATCTACCATATCACACCATTTAAAACCCAAACACCAAACCCTTATCTTTGGTTATTAAAATGTACCTTTACTAGCTAAGAAGGAAATAAACGAAGCATTGGCGAAATTACCCATTATTAATATAACGCGACTACTACCAAAAGATAAAAAGCCTCTACCAGTATGCGCAGTTGAAATAAACCACTCATAATAAAGCAAAAGAAATATTTAAATTCAAAGCACTATACCACTCCTTGCTAACAGTAGAAGTTAGAAAAAAGGCAATAAACCTACCGCAGTATCATAGATGACAACGCTAAGGGCACACAAAAAACTACTGCATCCTTACCAGAGATATGTGAAATGTGCAGAAGTTCACAATTATATGAAATGTCCTAAAAAGCGTGAAGACAAACCTACATGTGCTAACTGTGGGGTGACCATGCAGCAAGCTACCAAGGATGTAGCCAATATAAGGAATTACAACAAAAACGCGAAAACAACAATCGTAACATTAACACAAATGTAAACAGAACAAAGTCATATAATACATACGTCAATGAAATACAGACTTTTACCAACAGAGTTAAAAAAAACCCTATAACATTGGTATTTTCTCTGAAAGTAGTACGTCAAAACCGTTAACAACACTTTCCTTAGCAAATAACTTTACCAATGTCCTAATGGATCTAATAATATCTTACCTGCTTCAAATTAAAACGTTCATGATAAAAACTATAATACCTCTACTTTTCAATAGACTATAATTCTCTAAAACTCCTAGAAAATATTTTTATTATAATCGTTACCCTTATACCTTTCGGTGTCGGGTTTACATTCTTATTTATTCATATTACATTATATATCTATAATTACATTTTATTTTTATTTTTATTTTTCTTCTATAAATTTCTTCCAGTCTTTTCTATTTCTTGCTACCCTTTTTGCCTCTTTCCATGATTTTCCTCTTTTTTGTAGTATTTCTTCTATCACTTGGTTCCATTGTTTCCTTGGTCTTCCCCTTTTCCTTTTTGTCTGTGTCTTGGCCTCGTATACTGCCTTTACTTGTCTTTTGTTATTCATTCGCTGTATATGTCCCCACCAACTGAGTTGCTTTTGTTCTATAAATTGTATGATTGGTTTCACCTCTAATTCTTTTCTTATTTCTGTGTTTCTAATCCTGTCCTTTCTGGTTACTCCTAGTATTCGTCTAAGGTATTTCATTTCTGTAGCTTGAATTTGGTTTTTTTGTCTGTTTGAGAGTATCCACGATTCACTTCCGTAGGTTAGTACTGGTCTGTATATTGTATTAAAGACTTTTATCTTGGTTTTATTACTTATTTCTTTCTTGTTTATGAATTTTTTGTTCATTGCATAGTACAGTTTTATTGTTTTATTTATTCTCTCGTTTATTTCTGCAACTTGTTTCCCTGTTTTGTCTAATGTTATTCCCAAATACTTATATTCCTTTACTTGTTCTATTTTGATGTCTTCTATTCTGATATTTGTTCTAATATCCTGTTCTCCAATTACCACTATCTTAGTTTTATCTATGTTTATTTTCATGCCCTCTGTTTCTAGTACTTCTTTCCATGTATTTATATTTTCTTGTAAAGTTTTTCCTGTCCTGCTATTAACACCACGTCGTCTGCGAAAACTCCCTCGGCTATTTCTACTCTTTCTAAATTTCTATGTCCTACAAACAACTTCTTTATGTTTTGTTCAGTTTTTCTGATGATATTGTCCATGTGTATATTAAATAAGGTTGGGCTTAGTCCTCCTCCCTGTCTTAATCCCTTCTCTGTCTTGAACCCTTCTGATTTCCTATTGTTACTTATTATATAATTTGTGTTGGTTTCATATAGGTCTTCAATCACTCGTATAATTTTGTTATTTATTCCTTTTCTTTCAGTCCTTTCCATACTTTATTTCTAGGAACTGTGTCAAATGCCTTCTGCAGATCTATAAAGGCTAGGTAAAGATTTTTGTTTTGTGGTTGTCTTTTCTCTATTAGTTGTTTAATTGTGAAGATGTGGTCTTGCGCACTTCTCCCTGGTCTAAATCCACTTTGCGGTTCTGCTAGTTGGGGTTCTAATATTATTTTTAATCTGTTATTGATTATTTGTTCATATATTTTTATAATAATGTTCAGTAGTGTTATTCCTCTATAGTTACAGCACTGTTTTCTGTCTCCCTTCTTGTGTATTGGCGTTATTAGTGCCACTCCCCATTCTTCTGGAATTTTTTCACTTTGCCATGCTTTGTTTAATATTTCTAGTAGTAATTCCATCCCTGTCTCTCCCAAGTGTTTAATCATTTCTGCTGTAACTTTAACATCTCCCGGTGCTTTTCCATTTTTTAGTTTTCCTCAGCTCGTCCATTTTTATTTTTTCAATTTCCTCTTCTTCTATCTGGTTTGTTTTCCCCGTTTCATTTGTAATAATTCTTGTTGTATTTGTCTGTTGTCCTAGTAACTCCTGAAAGTATTCTCTCCATCTTTCCATTATTTCTGTGTCATTTGTTATTGTTTCTTGGTTTTTGTTCTTTATGTATATCTCTTTTCTCTGCTTTTCTGTTCTAAAGGATATTATGATTTTGTAAAATAATTTCTGGTTACCTGTGCTATCTTTTTCCATTTTGTTTCCAAAATCTGTCCATAATTTTTCTTTTGCTGTTGCTACTAATTCCTTTACTTTTTCCGTTGATTTTTATATAATTTCGTATTGTTCGTTGTTTTGCTTGTTAAGTATTTTTCCATTCTTTCTTCTTCTTCATGGTTTCTTCTTTTATCTCATTTGTCCACCAGGCTGTTTGTTTTTCCCGTTTTCCATCCTATAAGTTCCACATATCTCTTTCACTGTATTAATTAGGATTTCTTTAAATAGCTTCCATCCTTTTTGTGCATCTGCCTGTTTTATTACGTCCATTTTGTTCTTTAGTTTGTTTTCTGTTTTCTGTTGATATATTTTTGCAGTTTCTTTATTTCTAAGTTTATATGTTTTTATTGCTGTATGGCTTCGTTTTATTGTTTTTAATGTTTTTTCTATTTCCGTGTCATTTTGTCTTATTTTTCCTATAAGCAAGTAGTGGTCGCTATAGATTTCTGCACTTCTTTTCACTCTTACATCTAATATATTTTTCTTCTCTTCTTTGTGCTAATATATAATCTATGATTGATTTCTCCCTCTATTTATTTGTACTCTAGTGAACTTGTGTATTTCCTTGTGTTGATAGAATGTGTTGGTTATAATTATGTTTTGCAATTGACAGAAATCCAAAAGTCTTTTCCCGTTATTGTTTCGCACTTCCTCTCCATATTGTCCTATTATTTCTTTATATTCTTCATCTTTCTTCCCTACTCTACTATTGAAGTCGCCTGCTATGTATATACTTCCTTTTGCTTCTTCTGTGGTATTTGTTAATTCTTCCCAGAATTTTTCTTTCTCTTCTACTCTTTCATTTTCGTCTGGTCCGTATATTGATATTATTGTCATAATCTTTCCATGTCTATTCCTTAATTCTACTAATAGTATTCTTTCCGATATTGCTTTCCAGGTACTGATTTGTTCAGTTATTTTTGTGTATTATACAGCCAACTCCACCTGCTGCTCTTTGATCGTTCTGTACTCCACTGTATATTAATATGTGCCCGTTTGTTAGACTGATTTCTCCATTTCCTTTCTTTTTGTTTCATTTATCACTAATATTTCTAAATTTGCTGCTTCAAATTCGTTTATTATTTCCACTTCTTTTCCTTGTATACTTCTAATATTCCAAGCTCCTAGTTTCCATGTATTTAGTTTCTTTTTATTTGTATTTCTCTTTGTTTTCTATTTCTTTTGTTAGTGTTTCGTCTTTCTCATTTTTGTCCCTATTTTCCATTTTCCAATTTTCCATAATTTGTATTCCGCTTCATTGTCCTTTTTCTTTGCCATTTTCGTCATCTCTGTTATTCCTTTGTTTGGTTTGTTCAATTTTTGCTATGGTTACGCCCTTTTCATCATCATCCCAAATGTAGGCTTCTCCATCAATGGTTATTTTCCTGTATCCTATTTTTACTTTGTGTCCTTTGGTAATTTCTTCCTTAGCAATTTTCCTTATCTCAGCCTGTATTTCTCTTTCCTTTAGTGTTAGATCATTTTCAATATATATCTTACTACCTTTCAATTTGTATTTGTTCTTCATAATTTCCTGTTTAGTTTCCCATGCATTTACTTCAATAATATTTACTAATCGTCCCTCCTTGGTTTTTATGCTTATTACTTTGTTAACTTCTGCTTCTACCATTAATCTGTCCTTTAGGAATTGTTTAGCCGCGTTTTGTTTCTGTTGTGGGTCAAATCCTATTCCTTTTATCACCACGTTGTTTCTCCTTTTCTCCTTATCCATTCCTTCTATCTGGTTTTCTAATTTGGTGATCCTATTTTTTAGTTGTTTCTTCTCCGTTAGCCATCTTTCCTCTTTTTTTGCATTTCCTCTCTAGTTTACGTGTTTCTTCGGTGTTTTTCTTTATTTCTTCAGTCATTGTTAGCATCATATTCTTGATTTCTTGGAAATCTGCCATATTTGTTATTGTCGGCTTCTGTTTGTGTTCTTCAGTTGGTGATCTAATTACTTTTTTATTAGGCTTGAATATCTCTATTTCTTTCTCTTCACTGCTATTTAAATCTATGTTCCTTTTAACGCTGTTACTCATTTGAAATTTACATAAATATTTACACCAGTACTTTAAATAAATATTTACAGTTTTTAGTTTCAAACTCCGATAATCGCGGGTCGGCTTATCGCACAGTTCATTCGCTCAGGTCGACCTCTAATACCCCGTTGCGCTCTCTTGATTGATAAAGTCGGCCGTTATTGAAGGAAAGTTTGGTTTTAGCTTGTTATAACTCAGATTAAATTGCACTTCAGTTTTAATTATTATTTACTATTGTTTAGTTCACTTATGTCACTTCTGCTTACCGGTGTTCTGCACTTCACTACGTTCAATTTCAGTGTGATAAGACCCGTATTCGGATTATTTATCGCCACTATTAAATTCGTCCGTGTTCCGTGCACGACCGCAAATTCCCCTAGAAAATATAACAATCCTAAACTGGAACGAAAAAGGCATTATCAATAAATGCTCAGTCTTTATAAACTTTTTAGTCAGACATAAAGTTGATATTACGTGCATCTGTAAAACCCATTCAACTGAAAACGACACCCTAAAAATACTCAGGTACAAACAACGTGTATTGAAAAGACCGAAATGGCAGAGTAGTTTTTGGAGAAGTAGTAATTATGACCAAACAAAAACTCGAACACAGCCTTAAGTTAAAGGTTACCGAAATAAAAGTAAAACTAAATGACAATAGCCAAGTAACCATTCTAATCATATACCAATAACCAAACAGAAAACTGGCGATAAAAAACTCAAAATTATATTTAACACACCTAAGCCTTCTTCTTCCTCCACTTATATGTAGGGTATCAGCCTGTTTCTAACTACGCATTTCGTGTAGTACTATAAGCCATGTTGGGCGTGCCCCTGGCAGATGGCTGGTCTGACCCATTGGAAGAAGGATAAAGTACTTTACGACCGCCAAAGGTGTTTGTATGACGGCGACCATTTGAGGTTTGCTGTTGCTTTTGACCTGAAAGTCGAACCCAGGGCTAACCGCGTGCTAGTGTTGCATGCCGAGGCCTTTACCTCACGGCTGTCGTGCTTTCACATCTGAGTCAACATTGGTAATTTTAGATCTTAACAATAAACACACAACATGGAGATGCAAAGTAAATAACCCGGAAAGAATTAAAATCGAATATTTCTCAATAGTACACGGTTTATCAGTGATGGCGCCGAATGAATACACTTATTTTCCATACAGAATTTAACACCAACCCGATATCTTGGGTATTGTTCTGCAGAAAAACTTCTCCAAGGAAATAAAGCAAAATGTAATCATGGAACTAAATTCCGACCACTTGTCTGTTAATAAGCTTTCTTTGCGAACCAAAAACTAGAGACCCTCTACTTAAATTAACTAAAAGACCAATCACATCTTCAAAAATTGGCTCAATTACAGCAGCCCTACAAAAGCGAAAGTCACCCGGCCATGATCTAACTTGGTCCTGCAAACACCTAACCAAGGAAAACTTAGTATATTTAGCAACAATAATTAATGCATGTTTGCGAACAGGTTAGTTTCCTCGGGCATGGAAAATACAATAATACTGTCACAAACTATAGACCAATAAGCCTATTGATTACTCTTTCAAAACTGTTAGAAAAGGTCAGCCACACACGACTGATCACAGAAATACCAACACTCTTTAAAAGAATACATCAGTTACAGAGACTCAGTAAAATAATTGAAAATTGTTACGAGAATAGGTGCTATACTACAGCGATTATTTTAGACGTAACCCAGACCTTCAACAAAGTCTGGAATGAAGGTTTTAAGAAGATGCTCCTAGATATTAACATACCCAGCTATCTTCAAGTAATTACTTTTCCTTTCTTGAAGAATATTTGTAAATCCAGGCAGGAGTACCACAGGGTAGTATCCTGGGCCCCCTACTCTTTAACACGAGCTGTACGTTAAATGCTCTACAAACATCAGTCTTGTTGGCAACTTATGCTGATGACACAGCAATTATAACTGAAAGAGCAGACTTGACAGAAGCGGTGCTGTAACTACAGTAAGAACAAATAAAATCTGTAAGATGATTTAAAGTTTAAACATCTAGATAAACTCCTCCAAATGCTAATGCAAGATCTTCAAATTAAGAAGAATAATCAACCCAACAAATAATTAAAGTTAACAGAAGTTATTCCCTGAAATCCCAAAGAGTTTTCAATTAAATACTTAGGGGTCTACTTGGATGTCAGACTAAGCAGGAATTTTCACTTAAATCAGAAACTAATATAATGTAACTACAGATTACGACTACTATATCCATTAAACCGGAAATCTACGCTATAAGGCAAATGTGTCATTCTCATGTTTAAAACACTACTTCAACCTCTAGTATTGTATGCGTTGCCTGTATGGTGCAAGACAAACAAAACCGACTTTTAGAAACTACGGGGTTTCAAAATAAAGTTTTACAAATGGCAGCAAATGCCCCATAGGACATTCGCAACAACCAACTATATTATGAGCTAGAAAGAAGTATTGCATGTCCAAAACTATGTTAAAGAAAGTGCCAAAAAGTTCTTCCATAATATCAGTGCGTGTGACGCAGCAGTGTACTATAACCTATGTGAACGCAATGCCTATGTAAGGCTTAAACATAAACTTTCTCAAGATGTAATAACATCTGATGAAGACAGTAACTAAATTAACATTATCATAGAACGGGGCGCTAATAATATGTTAATGTAACACAAATATTAAGTGTATATAGTCATTAGTAACAGATTGCTAAAAATGTCATGTATAATATCTATAATGTTGATCTGGCAATTGTTAATAGTTTTAAAAAAAGATTATAAATATATTGACGGTGCTATTATAAATACTTTTATTTGCTTAAAAATACTATATATTTATAGATCTTAGGAAAATTTACAAATATTAATAAATAAATATACAGCAAATTTTCAATAACAAGAAGGAAAATATGGTTAGATAATAGAGAATCTGTACATATGTCCTTGTACCTACTACAAAAATGTAATTGCTGTTATATTGTCTCTAGTACAGAATAAAGAATATATAATATCTACAAAAAAAAGCTTTAAAATAATTTACCAGACCTAAACCAGTTTTAATGCAGCAACACTTTCAGTAGCATAAATGATTTTTTTTTTCAATTTGAACTAACATTGCGGCCAGTGCTTTCGAGCAGAGCAGACGTGCGAACCGAGCTATATCTGTGCTATCACAACGGCGGAGCCTCAGCCTTGCTTAAGGCCAGGCAAATTTATTTATTTATTAATTTAATTTCTGTTATTTGACGATAAGTGTGAGTATAACCTACAAATTTATTTACTATTAAATAAAATCCATACTGGGTTAACTAACAAGGAAACAAGGCCGGTCTCGTAATTTTTTCTGCCTAACGGTAAACTATGAATACTTTAACTAGTATTCGAGATGAGGGAGCACTGTAACCAAATCAATTCAAACAACATGTTTTTCAATCAATATGGACAGTATCCGCAAGTTATGCAAATGCATAATTTTTAAAATCAATAATTTCAAGCTATTTTGCCTTTTCCGTCGCCATTACAAGTCACTAACATGACAATACCACAAACTGCTACGAATTATCAACCAATGCCAAACCAGCAACAATTTAATCTGCAAATACCCACCTTTCAACCAACAACCACTCTTTTTCATCACAAAATCGTATGACAAATATTCAAGCTAATTTACACAATTTTGAGGAGACCAACTCAGTCCCTAACACGGCCACTAGTTACTTAATGGAAGAAGAGAGTGATAATGAAGATCCTCTAGAAACTTCCCATTCATGGCAAGTAATAAAAAAAAAAACGTTCCAATACAATAGCTAATAAAATGTTGAAGCAACACCTGTGGTACCCACAAATAATCGATTCAATCCATTAACAAACGAATCATCAGAAATTACCATTCCTAGTCCAAATAATCCCCCCAAAGACCCTAAACCCCCTCCAATATTTATATATGGAGAAATAGACTATAAAAAGGTGATCGATAATTTATCACAAATTATTGAAGAAGAAACCTATTAATCAAAAGTACTCACAAACGACACAATATATATATATATATATATACTATATACTCCATATATATATATATATATATATATATATATATATGAGGATAATATATATATATACACATATACATATATATATATATATACTATATTTATATATAATATATATACTATATATATATATATATATATATATAATATATATATATGCTAATACGTCCGAAAACTATAGGAAACTTATCAGACACCTTAATGAGGAAAAAATTATACGTCACACATAACAAATGAAGCAGGAGAGGACCTATATGGTGGTTATTAGAAATCTCCACTATTCAATACCTATCGAAAATATAAAAAAAGATATAGAAGTTAAATCACTGTTCAAATATTAAACATACGACACGAATTAGCAACCACTAATGCTATTATATGTAAATTTAGAACCTAGAAAAAATAACCAAGATTTTACAGTTTAGAATTCATAGGAAATATGCGAACAACTGTTGACCGGCCATAAAAAAGCAATATAATACAATGTACAAGGTGCCAACTATATAGTCGCTCTAAATCTTACTGCAAACGACCATACCAATGTGTTAAATATGGAGGTGACCACAGTTCCATACTGTGCCAAAAATCCAAAAACACTCCAGTAAAGTGTGCACTCTGTGGAAAAGATCAACCTTCGAATTATAAAGGTTACGAAATATATCAACAGTTACAAAATGCAAGAACCAAATCTAGAGGAAATAATAATCAAAACTGTGATCAACCCCAAATTCCACATACAAATACCGAACCAATCAATAAAACAACAACCAAGAACGGACCTTCAAACATACTAAATACAGCAAATCAAAGTAATGACTTCAGTGGCCAACTCAACCATTTCCTAACCGAACTTAAAGCAATGTTCAATCAGTTAATCACAAAAAACAGCAAGATATTAAATATGCTATCAACTGTCATCAATAAACTCGTCCATTAATGAACATCTCATCTTTACGTGGAGCTCTCTCGAATGCCAACGGTTTGATAAATAAAAAAACAGAAATAACTTATTTGCTACTAATTAATAAGATATTAATAATGCTCATATCTGAAACTCATTTTACAGACCGATCACTATTTAAAATACCATCTTATACGACTTATCATACCATTCATCCGGATGGAACAGCACATGGAGGGGCTGCAATACTCATACACTCTGAAATAACACATCAAGAACTTTTTTCATTTCAAACCAACAAAATTCAGGCTTCTGTAATTCATGTCAATGCTAAACCGAGATCTTTTACCATAGCAGCGATTTGCAGTCCACCTAGGCACGCAATCAATATCGACGAGTATAAAATAATGTTTAACACTTTGGGACTTCGCTTCATAGTTGCTGGGATTGAAATGCCAAACACTCCGACTAGGGTTCCAGATGTATTACACCCAAAGGCTGAAATTTACTACGCCTCATAACAGACAAACATTACTCGCATTTCTCAACTGGTCAATCAACTTACTGGCCAACTGACCTAAACAAACTTCCCGATTTGCTAGATTTCTTTGTCATCAACGGCGTTGCAACTAACTACGAGGGTTATTTTTTTTCAAGGTCCGATTGGTCACTAAATGAAAATCACAGTCCGAATCAAGAAAATTTTATATTGAACAATGTGATACAACATTAAGCTACTTTTCGACGTAATCGCTGTTCCGATTCATACATTTGTCGTAGCGTGGTACCAATTTTCCAATATCTTCATCATAGAAAGCAGCCGCCTATGCTTTAAACCAATTCTGTACGCTGATCTGCATCTTGTTGTCTGTGGCGAAAGTTTGTCCTTCTAGCCAGCGTTTCATGTGGACAAAGAGATGAAAATCTGAGGGAGCCAAGTTAGGACTGTATGGTGGGTGATCAGAAACTTTCCATCCAAAACGCTGCAGGAGGATCGTTGTTGCAACTGCAGTGTGCGGCCGCGCATTGTCATGAAGAAGGACAATGCCTGACGACAACATTCCTCTTCTCTTGTTCTGAATTGCCCTTCGAAGACGTTGAAGCGTCTTGCTGTACGAAGCTGCAGTGATGGTTGTGCCACGTGTCATGAATTCCATCAAGAGAACACCTTTACGGTCCCAAAACACTGTAGCCATACACATTTTGGTGAAGAACGTGCGATTGAACTTCACTGGTTACGACTCGGAGAGTGTGAATGCATCCACTGTTTGGATTGCTTTTTCGTTTCTTCAGTTTTGTAATGGACCCATGTCTCATCTCCTGTGACAGTTTTGTCCAAAAACTCATTTCCGTCGCAATGGTAGCTCTGGAGGAAGGTTAATGCGGCGCCCATTCGCTGAGTTTTGTGATGGTCAGACAGCATCTTGAGAACCCATCTCGCGCAGAGTTTACGGTGCTCGAGTCTTTCACTCACAATGGTATAGAGAGCTGACCGTGAAATTTCCGGAAACAAATCACTCAACCCAGAAATTGTGAACCGACGATTTCGCGAATCGCCTGATTCACGCGCTAAACAAGATCATCGGTTAACACTGGCTTTCTTCTCTGGCCACCTCCATCATGAACATCTATGCGCCCAGCATCAAAGTTCCTGCACCACTTCTGCACTGCTATCACTCATGAATGTTTCTCTGTACTTTACTCATTCGTCTATGAATTTCAGCTGCATTGCTTCCTCCAGCATGCAAAAATCAAATGACTGAACGCAATTCACGTTTGGCGGGAGACTCTATTTTTCGAAGCATGTTTATGTGCTCCCTACGTACTCAGAAATGACAACCGCTAATCTACACGTTCCCCGGGCCAACTACAGACACAGCGTAAGACGTCTGCATACAGACCTAGCGGATTTTCCCCGAAGCTTTCCTTTGGCGACCAATCGGACCTTGAAATAAATAGCCCTCGTACCTTCATATTGAAACTAATTGGGACCTTTCGTCGGGCCATTCCCCCGTTATCCTTACTCTTAGTATCCACATTATTATAAAATCAAATCCACCCAAACTAGTCTCTTCAAAAACTGATTGGACTAGCTTCCAACAATACATCGAAAATAATTTAACCCTGAATATTAAACTAAAAGAACCTAAAGACATTGATATTGCTGTACAAAACTACTAATACAATATAAGAAGCAGTCTGGATAAGTACACCAACATCAACCACAAATAAACAAGGAGTTACTAACATACTGCTAGAGATTCGACAGCAGATTGCACAGAAAAGACATGCAAGCCGCACATGGCAAAGAACTCGCAATCCTGTTTGTAAAAAATACATATAACAGGTATACAAGATTACTTAAAACTACACTACAAGGTTTTAGAAATTCTACATTTGAAACATACATTACGTCTCTGTCGAGAAAAGACCACTCTGTGTGGAAAGCTACAAGAAAACTCAAAAGACCTACTAATCACATACCACCATTAAGGAAGCAAGATGGAACCTGGGCAAGAACAGATCAAGAGAAAGCAAATGTTTTTGCAAAGCACTTAGCTCAAACTTTTAGTCCTCCAGAATTTAACCCTAACATCAATAATTCCTTGGCTGCACCATGTCCAATAACCCTCCCAATCAAACCGTTGACACCATCTGAAATAAAATATAAAATTAATAATTGTAACACATACAAAGTTCCTGGATTCGACTTTATAACTGGCCAGATTCTTAAGAAACTACCGAAAAAAGCAATAACAATATTAACTGCTGTTTACAATAGTATGATAAGGCTTACCTATTTCCCCATTTCTTGGAAATTTGCTCAGATCATATTAGTACCTAAACCTGGTAAACCACCTAATTCAACTTCTTCATACCGTCCTATAAGCCTGCTTTCTGCTATCTAAAATATTTAAAACATTACTACCAAAGAGACTGGAGACTAATATTAACCTGAACGAGATACTGCCTAAACATCAATTCGAATTCAGAGAACGACGCTGCACAATTCACCAGTGTCACAGAACCGTTAACGAGATCATAAGAAGTCTGGAAGAAAAATTGCATCACAGCATTTTTAGATATTGCTCAAGCTTTTGACCGTGTTTGGCATAAAGGTCTTTTATTTAAGCTAAAACAAATCCTTCCTACCTACTATTGTCTCATCCTAAAGTCCTATCTCAGCGATCGTTTTTTCCAAACTAAATTTAATAATGATGTTTCCACAATCCACCCAATCGAGTCAGGAATGCCACAGGGTAGTGTCCTAGGACCACTCTTGTACCTTGTATTTACGGCGGACATACCAACTACTGATAACACAACCATTGCCATTTTTGCAGACGTTACTGAGATCCTGTCAGTCGACAATGATCCTCAACTAGCTGCTGATTTTGTGCAAACTCATCTAGATAGACTTGCAGAAGGGCTCAGTTCTTGGTGTTCAAAGTAAATGCTGCTAAGTCAACACAGATAAATTTCAAAACTAGATAAATCGCCTGCCCAAGCGTCCCTATTAACAATACCCAGCTACCTGTTCAAAACGAGGTCAAATATCTAGGACTAATACTAGACTCTAAACTCACATGGCGGCCACACTTGATATACAGAAAGAATACATAAACTACAAGATTCGACAAATGTATTGGTTACTAGATCGTAATTCTCAATTTAAAATAGAACATAAAATACTTCTATATAAATGTATTATAAAACCCATCTGGACGTATGGGATTCAGCTGTGGGGTTGCACGAAGGACTCAAATTCAAAAATTATACAACGACTGCAGTCCAAAATCCTACGCATAATTCTAAATGCGCATTGGTATATAAGCAATAAAACCGTTCACGATGACTTAGCCATTCCTACAGTTGATGAAGAAATTCAAAGATTCAGCACCACTTATTTCTCCCAGGGCACCACAATGAGGAGGTTAACCACCTAATGAATGAACTAGCCGTACCCGAAAGACTGAAGAAGAAACGCCCCACTGATCTACAATACTAAATTACTTGAGTATCACTTATATTACCTTTGTCATACATAAATCATATACGGAGAGTGGTCGCTGGATCACTTCTACCCCATGTTGTACCTACTAATTATCCTATTTACTAAATGTTCTCATAGAACAGATTGTAAATTTTTAAATAAACAAAAAAAAATTGAACTAACGTACTATACCAGATAGCCCTTAAAAAAATTCTATTTTGTAATGTAATAAACCAAATATAATATTTCTTTAAATTTAAAACACTTTAAATAACAAGACAAAGTTATTGTATTTAAAATAATTACTGTAATTTTAATTCTTAGTATAAAATAATCTACTGCATTATAAATGAAACAGTACCTTTAATATTTACATAATACACACTAAAGAAAAATACATTCGTTCTCTCATGTAACTTTAAACAAATTTCTCATTTAATTCTTCTCGCACATCAATAAAAATTAGAGGCGTGTTACTGCTAGTTATAGTTTCTTAGTGTATTGTAGTGCTGAAAAAAGAGTCAATTTTAGAATATTTTAAAATGGGCAATTCTTAAAATACTTTTAAACAAAAAAGAAAATTAGATTGCGTGGCAAACGTTATCTTTATATATTTCATGTCTACTAATGTTATAGTTACTTGTTCATTTTAAGTATATTAGTCTGTTCCTAAAAATAAGAGGATTACAAAAAATTATTGGTTGTTTCTTACTTCTGCATTTAGATGATAAAACTAATCAGTACGAAAATGAGTAGGAAACAACTTTAACCTCCAAACCAAGGTCTAATATATGGAAATCTTCTCTGGTAATGTTTTTTAGAATGGACACAGAAATGTTTTGTACAGACTTAAGATTTTAAGAGTCTAAGTGTAATTTTAAAAAATACAAATAACAATATTTGTACGTATTGTGGGTGTGATAATTTTTGAATTTCTATGGACTTTCAAAATTCATTTACATAGCTTATAATATAATTGTCTTATCTCCCTAACTTTCTTTCTTTCTTTCTTTCTAAACTTATAATTCTATCTCCTCCTAGACGCTTCAACCGATTTCCTTGAAACTTGCACATCACATTCACAACTATATTTGCTAATTCGGCGCAAAAAAACAGCCTTCTAACTTTAACCGTTTTTGAATTATTTAAATATTTTAATTATTGTCGCATAAACTGTGGAATGTTCTACACGACTACCTGGCATCTAGATCAAGCTTCGTCGACGAAGCCTGCGGGGTCCCAGCTGTTTTAGAAAAAAACAAATATTCTGTTACTGTTGCCAACATTAATCTAGAGAAAAATTAAAAATTACAGCAAATAAACGTAAAACGTAAAAATTACGGGAGTGCATTATAAACGAGCGCATAAGCTTTGCATTAATTCAACTTCACGTATTACGTATTTCCTATAGGCGACTTATGCTTAGATCCACCATGAATTGGCGTTAAATTGTTCCATGTTTCTGATCCAGAGAAAAGCCGGTCTAATTAAAAATTTATACGTTCGTACCTTGCAAAAATTTGAGGGAAGACGGGTGAAAAATTGTCAGTCTAGGACGCCAAAAATATCTTAGTAAGAATATATTAATGAAAAGTAAAACGAACCCTTTGCTTTTAAATTACGTATATTATTCGAAGGATAAAGTATAAATAATTTTAGCATACCACTTAACATTAGCCTCAATCGCTTTTCGATTAGCCACGCGATCACTTACAAAAATTTACCACTTATTTTTTGCTAACACTAAGTCCACGATTTGGTTTTTCATGCAGATTATTTTTCTAAAAATACTTAAGCTATTGACTTTCGTTTAGGGTGAGTCATTTCTAACTTCTAATGTGCATTCATTTGCATCAATGAGAGCAAGAATTTCAGTGCAAAATTTTATATTCATAAAGAAAAACGGAATTTAGAGAATCCCTGAAATTGGTTTATAAGTTTTTTTAAGCATTAAACAAAAGGTATTTATTTTCTCGTAATACTTTAACAAAAAAAAATTACGTTTGACTGGAAGAAATCAACTAAAAATTGTTATGCGTAAAGAAACAACTTTTAGGATTACTAAAACATAATAATATATTCTCAAATGTGCTAAAGTTTAATTTGACCTTTAACAACTCACACTTTAATTTAATCCTACAAATAATTCCTTATAAATTAATATATAAATATTTGAAATGCTTCGTCTGTAATTTCTTTATCTCACTTTATACAATCTAAAATCTTTAGTAACATTTTAATTTAAATGCTGTTCTTTGCAACATGACTAATGCACGGATGCTGTATTATATTTAACTGTATCGTTTGATACGATCATTCCATACTCTTTCTTTTGCACCTACTGTTAGCTACATTGGTATACAATCTACTGATCATTCAGATGTTACACATTGTACACATTATAAACTGATTGATATTTATATTTATATAAAAATCTTTACATAAAGTAATATATAGGAGGCGCGTTTAAATTCTAAGGTCTCCAAATTTTTTCTCATGAGTGAGAGTATGTTAATTTTAAAAAACGTGGAAAATATTTCTGAATTTGTATTATAGATGGCAGAAGCATACAATGTACACAGGTCGAATTACCACTATTGCAGTGAGTGTTGTTTTTTATATTTAATATGGGACCCACAAATACTGACCGACCGACAAGAGGCTGCGCGAATAGCAATGACGCAGAACATGTTGACACGTGATACCACCATGAAGAGTCTTGCTCATTTTCTAATCGAGCCGCTATTACATTAGCTATTTTCTAGTGGACAAGGCATACCTGTAAAGAAGTGTTCTTAGCAGCCTTGTAGTTAACTGATATCAATTTCCTGGCATTCTAAATTAACGTATTACTGCGAAGTTTACCATTTAATAGGGTGTATATGTTATCAAAACTTTTTACCAAAGTAAGTCATCAATTATTGTTACTTGTGAGCTGATAAAAGAGTTTAAAGAAACTGGTAGTATTAAAAACATTCTGAGATGTGGTAGGGCTAGTAGTCATGAATATTAAAGAATTTCGAGAAAGTGTTAGATATTCGTCGAACATCTTCGCGGTCCATATTGAACAAGGCCATACAAAATCTAATTGACTAGACAACTTAAATCTAGAGACAATTCAAAACGTAAGTTCAGTAATACAATACTAAAAACTTTTATATTTCAGTATTGCGTTTGACTTTTGAAAAACTCACAATAAGCAATGAGGGGAATTTTGAATTATATAAATATGTTAATAAACAAAACTGACGAACTTGGAAAACAAAAACTTCTATGTTATCCACGAATAACAATTACATCCACGTCGGATCACAGTTTGATGCGGGTTTATTGTTTGGGTGTAGTTAGAACTTATCTGTGAAGGATAAAACAAAAAATTCTCTTATATTATCGTGGAGCATTACCATAACTAAAAGAACTTTCTGATTCCTTAAATTAACGAATTTAAGTTAAGAAACATGTAGCTTAGTGATAAGACACGCCACATAGCGCGAGAGACAATCAGCATGCCAAGAATAATGTTTCCAGGACGTTTAATCTCCTGTTTTAGCGGTGTGATTTGCCTCCCCATCCGATGATCAGATTTAACTACCTCTGACTTTCTTCTGTAGGGGTATTTAAATTTTACCAAATTGAACACAATTAAGAAGTTCAAAGCGAACACACGGAAAGTTGTTCAAAACATAACCTCGGCGTTTATAAAAAGGCGATGGAGAAAGTGATTTAAAGAGCCTCCAAAAGTGGATATTTATTAGATGTTATTATATTTTAGGCAAATATTGCCTTAATTATATAGACATCCCTATATACAACTTTGCACTATCAAGATTGTTACTTTGATATACAAATTAGTAACGCTTCCACTAATAATGATACTTGGATATGACCCCATTGACAAGTCTGGTCAATACATCGGTGTAGCCCATGCTAATACAAAAGGTCACAACAAATTTTCAGATAATTTAAAAAGCATTATGCCTCATAAATGCATACAAAGTACTACATATTGTTGCCACTGTTTGTCTTTTATTATACTTTATACTTTAATATAAAACGAAATGAGTCATTTTTTGATGTATGTAGAGGTAATCACATTTAAATTACACCCCTTCTTTTTTTCAACTCTTCTACATTAACATCATTATCACACAGGCCTCTTCGAAGTTCATTTCAACATCCCAAGAAAGCCACTATTTTAGGTCATCTGTTCATCTCGTTTGAAACCAGCCTGTACTTTACTTTTTAACCCACGGTCTCTTTGTTCCATCTGTTGCCCCTTTGCCTCATAGTACGCCCGGGTTTATTTTAAAGATCCTGCAGGTTTTTTGTAACATTTTGTTGTCTAATTCAATCTTTTAATTATACTTAGCTCTTCTTGTTCTTTAGGATCTACTGTCTGCCAAATTTTGTACATTCCCAATCCTATTGTTTCTCTTTATCTTGTTTGTTAAGTTTTGATTACACTGGTTAACAAAATTTAAATTTTTTTGTCACACGAAAACTCATATCAAATTTTGAATATACTAGAGCCATCAAGCAATAATATATTAAGGGAAAAAAATTAGAACATCAGCTATCCTTGTGATATCGAAACATATATTTTTGTAAAAAGTAGAAAAATTAGCTACACTCAAATAAATTATTGTTAAATTTACAATAAATAATTATCATTTTCGTGAATATTTAGCTTCTCTTTTAAGTTTCCAACAATAATCTGCTAGCATCCTACCTACTACCTAGCTATCTACCTATGGATCAAGCAAATAAGCAAATGTTTAGCTGAATGTATAAAACTTGTTTGGTCGCACTTAAAAAAACGGCCATAAAATTAATGTTTTCAATTTAAAAATACTTTTTCTTATTTTCCATTCCACCTGCAATTTGTGCTTTTGTTAATATTTTACTATTAAAAATATTAACAAAAGGCTTAAGTATTTGGTGTTACATAGTTTTGTAATTGTTTTTAGTGTCAAAAGTTTAAATGATCTAGTAACAAAAAATGTAAAATCGAGGCGAGAAGCATGAGTAGTTTTGTTAAACAGAATGATAGAAATTATCACTTAAAATTTTTTTGTTAATGTGGGTTTTTTTTTGTTTGAAGTTTGTTTAAATGAGGAAGGAAGTGGGTAGAGTATCTTGGTCATAAAACTAAATAATAAAAGTATCTTTAACATACATTATTCAACAAATAGGTATTAGAAAAGGAGACAAAGCCTTGTATTATAAAATATATTATAAAAAGATTTTTTATAACAGATAAAATTGGAAATCCCCATATTTTTCTTGTAAAATGTATTTTGAAAGCTACAGTAAGTATTAGATAGGCAATAATTAAGGATGTCTGTTTTTAAATTGTGAGTGGATTTCAAGAACTACAAATTTTTTAAAATGTAACTATTGATAAACAAAGATATAATGTAAAAATAGACCTTCATATTGTCTTTAAATATAGGAAAAAGTTTATAAAGTTATAAAAAATAGTATAAATCGAAACATACGATAAAAATTTTTTGCGAGAGTCTAAAACATTATAATCAGTTATACATAGAGGAATCAAAAACGCTGATAGCTTTTTGTAAATTTTATTGGTTGTATAATTTAGAAATTTTTAAAAATTATTCTTGAGATATAAGGAATTTATAAACATCGTGTTGATTACGAATGTTTTGATTTTATTTTAGAAGTATGTTGTTAGATTTATTATTCTGTGTCTTTTCTTAGAGATTTTATAATAATTTAATTTAATTAGGAAGTTTAGAAAAGAGTTTCGGTAATATAGCTATGTGTAGCGCTTTGGCTGCACCTTACCCGATTTCATTGGCTATATCTTAAAATAAATTTATAATGGAGAATTCTATTTCGAACATAATATGTTTGGCAAGAACACAATCTGAAATGACGCCAAAACTAACATTTTGGCAAGATAATCGGTTTTGGCACAATTCAGAAAACTTATGTTTTTAGATTTTGCTTTTGTCGTCTGTCTTAATAAAGAATCCCAAATAAAAAGGTTGAAAATGATAGGATACGAGATTATGGAAAGTATCATACAGATTCTAATTAGTCTTATCAAAGTTTTTTTTTTGGATCTAGTGAAATAAATATCTAAACAGAAACAGCTATCTTTTACAAAATACGAAAGATAACAAAAAGTCTGCAAAGACTTCAAATTCGCAAGATCACACAAAATTCTAGCCATTGGTAGAAATTGTATTTCAATATAATGTCCTTCTCCTTAAAAGCGTATAAAACGTTCATTTAAAAATGCTCATTATTTGAAAAGCAACGTTTCCTAAATCTAGTATATTTCTTGTCAAAAATGTTTATTCCACCCTAATAAAAAATTATTAAAATTCCTTAATTAAAATTATAATTCTCCGTACGTATTTTTCATTTAAATTATTTAAGATCAATAAGAAGACTAAAAATATTAAACTGAAATATTCCAAAAGAAAAACAAACAAAACGAAAAGGAAGATGCCCTGTAAGCATAATTTCACATCCATATTTAGTGAAAAAAATTACAAAACTGTTTATATATTATCTTCATACACAAGAACACTTTCAAAAATAGAATCAGAAACATAGAGAAAAAGCTAAAATTTCCAAGTATAATATCTACACAGAATCGCCACATAGATACTATTTACCTTATGGATATAACATAAAAATGTGCTATAGGAAAGCACGATTATTTACCACCTCCATAGCCAAATATTAATGAATTCTTCTAACGTGATACGCACGGAGCAGATAGAGTCCTATATAAGAAATTATAACTGGTTAGTTACGTAAAATATATAATAATAATAATGTAATGGTATGATGGCTCTAACGTTCCGCAATGGTAGCACAACCTTGAAACTGAGAGATTAAGACTTTCAGATGTCTGACTTTACTACCCGTCGGTATCTCAGTCCGCGCCTCAACCGCTTAGACCACTCTGGCAATATGTAAAATATATACATATCCAAAATTATTGTTCTTTTCAATTAATTTACGTTTTCCTTAGGTCTTAACTTATTTATTTTTATCTATATCTCAGTTTTTCTCTTGCTGGTAATCCTAAAAGTCTAATTTTTACTACTATGTTTTTAGTTATTTCAATTTATTCTATATACTCATACCATTATTAGTTCATTATATAATTTTTTAAACTCGTTTTTATTTCTTAATTTTTTCCCCGTCCTTAACCTTCGCAACTTATATATTATTGTTTGGTTGGTTACTGTTTTATACATCTAAAACTTATTTTTTATAATAGAAATTTAAATTTAAAACTCAGAATATATAATAGCGTCTCGCTACTTTATGTTCTTTAACCCATGCTGTTTTTATTTTCTCTTTATCTGCATCTTATATTTCTTTAACAAAAGCAACACTTAATAAGACAACTAATTATGACATGATATAAAGAAATGTATCAGAGATGCAAATTATTTCCAAGCATAAAATATTAGAAATGCTATCTATATTTTTACATAAACAACAATAATCCCTTATTTTTTAAATATACATCTTTTAAGGAAATCTTTTCATAGAGAAATATATATCACTTTTACTATAATAAAAAGTTTTGTAAACCTAAATTTTTAAACTGTTTACCCCTTTCTTAACAATATATTAAAATATGCAAAAGTTAATTTTTACTGCATAACAAAATTGGTTAATATAAAGTAGACAAACACTAAAGTGTTTTAATTTTCATAATAACTTTAGCAGAACTTACGCCACCTTGAACTTATTTTGATTTCACAAAAAATTTAATTTTTAAACACGTCTTAGTATTTTTATCACAGAATTATAGAATAATATCATTATATTTAACAACAAGGTGTAGAATTAAAGTGACAACGACAAATTGTCGACAAAGGCTCTAAAATATATACAAAATAACAAAATTGGCAAAGAACATAGTAATGTAAATCATCTACAAAAATAATAATATAATCTAATTAAATAAAAACAATAAAATTTTATAACTAATAGTGTTTGTCAACATTAAAAATAAATATGAGTAAAAACGCTTCTGTCAATTGCACTGCAATTAAAGTAGAAATATTCGATTTTAATTATTTTTGCTGGTAAAATAAAATGTGTAATTGTTTAAAAGTTATTATAATATTACTTGTAGTAAGAATAAACTATAAAAAAAGCACAACTAGTGCATGCAATTAGGTATTCAAAGTTGTAAATAGCATAGGGTCTAATTTTACTACAAAATAACTTAGTAGAAATAAAGAATTTTATAGGCCAGGTTAAACAATTCAAGTACAGTTAATTGATATTATGTAGAGGTAAAATAACTTCAGAAATAAAAAAAACATAAATTCATAAATTATAAATCCAAAGAGGGGCAACAAAAATGTTTTGGATATAATATTATAATAATATGTAGCAAGAAAAGCACCTATACAAAATATATCACAAATTAATAAAAATCCTCAACTAAGTTAAGTGAAAGGAAAAACAGAAAAAAGTTTGTATAATTTTAATTTATTGCAGAATAACTAGAAAATGATACACAAAACCCATACCTAAAACTAAAAAATTGTAATTAGAAATAAAAAACAAATGCAATTAATTTTTAATAATGCTTTAAAACGTTACAATCGAGTAATAATATTAAAATTAAAATTTTGTTTAGTTAACAATCCACTTAAGCATAGAAATTAAAAATCATTTAATTCTACAATATTTTTTTATCCTAAATCGATAAAATAGGTAATTTAATTTTGCTTCCTCAACGTTTCCGTGACAGTAAATTACCTGCTCGCTCATGTCCGTTAGGGAGGAGTGCATTCTTAATTATTTGCTTTATTGTCAAGGGTCGGCATGCTTTGCATGAAGTTATAGCAAGGAAATATGCTTTCATACAGCAATCCACAAGGGACAAAGAAATAGTTGGAATATCAAGCATGTAAAGTGGCATGTCCGGTTATCCCTCGTTACTGCACGGCGCGCTAAATTAGAGATGTGCCTCCAAATAAATTCGTAATTGGACGTTACGTTTTATCAGCAAAAGTCTTCGTAATTAGCAGCACAATTCGTTTCCGCAATGAAGCTGCCGCAGTTTGTTTGCGCAAGCCATGGTGGCGCCCTCGAAATGGAAAGTAGCCCTCACTTTGACCTTGTGGCAGGCCATTCGCGCAGTCACTTTTCTAGCGGAAAATATATTTTGTCTATGATGTTCTTTACAGTTAAAGCAAAACTATAGAAAAATATACATACATATAATAAATCCGAAAATAAAGCATAAAATGTTACGTATATAACGAGGTCACAAGATCGTGAAGTGAATCGTAAAAGAAGCTTTATCATTTAAAACAAGCTTGCTCTAACAATGACGGAAAAATATGTATTGTTTAATCGAGGGTTTAATCAGGCAAAAATGCAAAACAGTACTTCAACGATTTTTTAAAGATATGTAAAAAAAAACTTTTCGTTCAAATGTATGGAGTTTTTAAAAAAATGCACAAAAGAAATCTTGCAAAAAATAGGTGGATCAAATGTAAATCGGACTTTTTTACTACGCACTATAAGGCAAACGGCGAAAAGCACGAATTCTGAGCGTTGTTGGTAGAGACGTCTGAAGAAGATTTTCCCCATACCTCATGCTACCGTTTTTTAGTCAAAGTAAGATGCATTTGATGCGCAACGCACTATTAAGTTTCTCACGATAAAAGACGTAAATCCGCATGAAAATATAAAAAAAAATTAATGCACAGTTTGCAGATACTAGAATCTTGCTCTTGAAAACAATTTTGCGAAAACTAGAAGTACTTAAAAATAAAGTTTGCCGATGTATGAAGATCAGCGCAACTGCATAACCTCCAATTAAATGTTTCTGAAAGTGCCCAGGCATTAATTAATAATAATCATAGCAACAATCAAGAAACAATTGTCTATATCAGCGCACAGGCGTGGTGCTTTGATATAGTTGCTATATATAGTCTACACATACAATTTCAACTGAAGAATATGAAGCATTTTTCAGCAGCTGGAAAAGAGATTTATAATAGGAGGCGATTGGAATACCAAGCACACAGACTGGGGGTCAATATTTCTTATCACCAAGGGTATAAATCGCTTGCGGGCTATTAATAACAAGAACTGCTTGTATCTTTCTACTAAAGAACCAACCTATTAGCCGACAAACCAAAACAAGCTGCCGGACTTAATCGACTTTTTCGTGCTTAAAGGTATCTCACCAAACTACCTTAATATAACATCAAATTGGGATCTCTCTTCTGATCACACTCTCATTAATTGCTACGCTAAGTACGCATATCATTTGACTACCCGGCGCTTCTAAGCTCGTTTCAGCTAAAACAGATTGGGATGCTTTTAGAGCTTATATCGACGAACATCTCAGTACCAATCTCAACCTGAAACATCCTGACGATCTTGATGCTGTGGCAAACCACATCACTTGTGTAATACATGAAGCATCTTGGAAATCTACCCCAGTGACAAGTCGAGATGAGAATACCACAAACAACACACCCATACATATTCGCAAACTTGTTGCAAAAAAGGGGAGTCGGAAGCAAATGGCAGAGAAGTCAAAAACCTATTGATAGAAACACATACATAATAGACTTACAAGAGAACCAAAGTCAGCATTGCAAGAAATCCGAAACGCTACGTTTGAAAACTATGTTACTGCGTTATCGAAAGAGGACCATTCTATCTGGAAAACGACGAAAAAATTCAAAAGACCAGTCGCCCATATTCCTCCTTTAAGAAAACAAGACGGTAGTTGGGGGAAAACTGAACAGGAAAAGGCAACCATCTTTGTAGAACATTTATCAATAGTATTTAGTCCACCTCAGGCAAACAACAACAAAAAACGATCAAGAAGTCGAGAACTTCTTGGATAGCCCCTGCCCAATAACACTGCCTATTACACCTTTTTCCCCGGCGGAAGTAAAACACGAAATATCTAAAGGATAAAGCTCCTGGATTTGACTTAATCTCGTCTTTATTTCCTAAACAACTATCCAGGAAAGCAATAGTGTTACTAACCACCATCTGTAATGGCATGATAAGGTTAGCTTACTACCCAGTAACTTGGAAGTTTGCGCAAATAATTATGATCTACAAACCCGGTAAACCACCACAAGATGCTGAATCATAACGACCCATTAGCTTACTTCCAACTATGTCCAAAATATTTGATAGACTCTTGTTGAAAAGGCTTACACAGGAAGTTGAGCTGAATGAAATAGCACCATCACACCAGTTCGGTTTCAGAAAGCATCACTCAACAATCCAATAAGTCAGGAGTGCCACAAGGTAATGTGCTGGGACCCTACCTTTACCTACTTTTTACTGCCGACATTCCAACAACAGCCAACACAAAACTCGCTAATTTTGCGGACGATACTGCCTTAATCGCTACAAACGAAAACCCATAAATGGCGTCAGCTAACCTTCAGTACCACCTTAACCTCCTCGAAGACTGGCGAAGGTGGCGAGTAACAGTGAACTAACTGAAATCAGCACAGGTTACATTTACAAATAGACATATTGAATGCCCTAAAGTAACAATAAACGGTGGAAAATGAGATGAAATATCTAGGATTAACATTGGATCGCAAACTAACATGGAAAGCACATATCATGAACAAGAGAACACAAATCAACCTCAAACTACTACAAATAAATTGGATACTCGACCGGAAGTCGAAACTAACATCTGACAATAAAATTCTCCTGTACAAATGTATAATCCGACCTATTTGGACATACGGAGTTCAACTTTGGGGTTGTGCTAATTCTTCAAATACCATAATCATCCAAAGACTACAATCCAAAATACTAAGGATTATATTTGATGCCCCTTGGTACGTCAGGAACAAAACCTTACATGATGACTCAGACATACCCCTTGTAGAAGAGGTAATCCGCAAGCTAACCAGTACCTAGTTAAACAACTTACCTGGACATCCAAACGAAGAAGCTAATACTTTAAACATTCTCCCACCAGTACAAAGACGACTAAACAAAAGATGACCTACAGATGTGGATCCGTAGCAGTACATAGTAGTTATTATAATTATGTAAAACAAAATACATAAGTAGTAATTAATTCAGAGTGTAATCACTGGATTACTTCTTCCTTCGTTGTAACTTGCTAAGCTAATTTACTTATTGGTATGTAAAGCAGATTTTAAATCTTCATTAAAATAAAAATAAAATAAATTTCGTAACGCTGTTCAATGCTTTGCTGCATTTAAGTTGCACACACTTCTTTGCAGACGTCCGCACCGCGCGTGATCATGCCTCAACGGAAGCCAGCAGGCGACTACCACTTGGAGCGTATTCAACGTCAAACTCCTCTCTACCAATTCCAATAGGTCCCAGCGCCCTCTGACGTATATTCGTGTCAGGACAAAAATATTCTCATTACTTAAAATACAGACCCTGTATATGGCAAGTGTGACCGTAAGGCCAAGTGATTGTAACTGTCAAATAAGTGATCAAAAAACAATAATAAATACTTCGATTATTAACACACTACCTTTATCAAATAAAATGAGCCATTCTTATGGCTTTAATCCGTTTTATGCTAATCAGTTCAGCCAAACGCAGCAGTCAGTTCCCCTTTTATCAACAAAAATTTCAGCCACAATCAGTTCCACAGTTATCTTTCCCACAAATGCAAATAAACTATCAGTTATCAAACAGTCAATATCCTTTTAACACCCAACAAATCAATAATCCACAACACAATTATTATCTCCAGCCGACTAATCAGCAATAAAAATATAATAAGTGCAGTCCCCGCAGATGAAATTTCTAGTAATAATAAATTAGCAATGCAAGATGATAGAACATCTGTCAATAAACATGAATGGCAAGTTATAAAAAAGAAATAGCAAAACAATGTTAAAAATATAATAAATTCAGCTGGACCATCTAATGTATAAATAACATCAAACAGGTTTAACTCTCTAACCATTGAAACTGTTGAAACCATTATGAACAAAAATGAAAAATCTCCGGAAATATTAAAACCTCCACCAATATTCATCTACGGAGTAGTAAATTTTAAAAAAATGGCTGAAAGCTTATCCAGGACAAACTTATCAAAGTAAAGCTCTAGTCAACGATACTATTATACTTAATGCTAACACTTCAGATATATACAGGAAACTTATAACACTTTTAAATCACGAAAAAATCGTTCGTCATACCTACCAAATAAAAAATGATAGAGCTTACAGAGTAGTAATTTGTAATCTGCATTGCTCAATTTCTACAAATCAAAGGTCATAAGGTCCGTAATATTATAAATATAAGACACCGAGTCAGCAAATTACCTTTAATGTTATTCTACGTTGACCTCGAACCACAACCAAATAACAAAGATATATACGATCTTAAATTCCTAAATAACATGCGAATCCATGTAGAACCGCCAAATAAAAAGAAAAGAATTCCAAATTATAGTATACAAGAACCTACAAATGTGTGAAATGCGGAGAAAACCATAATTCTACATTATGCCAGAAATTTGGAGATACATCAGTTAAATGCGCACTCCGTGAAGGCAGTCCTACAGCCAACTATAAAGGGTGCACAGTTTACAGTTTTTATGAACCATGAAATGCTAAACCGGCCCACATCGCAACTTACAGGGTATAAGAAAAAATCAGTCATACTATGGAGCACCACAAAGAAACCACTTTGCAAAACCAACAAAACTCAGAAACACAACTGAACACTTTTGTCAATGAATTCAAGTCAATGTCAACTTATCAATCAGAACGGTATGATATTAAATATGCTGTCTACGGTCATAAACAAAATTGCTCATTAATGGACTTTTCTTCAATTCGTATTTGTTCATGCAACGCAAGTGGTTTAATCAACCATAAAACTGAATTAATTAACTTTCTTCAGTACAATAAAATCTATGTGCTACTGGTTTCGAAAACACATTTTACCGAAAGGACAACATTACAAAGGACACAATATACAATTATAAAATAATCATCCTGATGGAACTGCCCATGGTAGCGCTGTAATAATTATTCAAAACACCACAAAGCACTATGACATACCTACAAAACAAACAAATAAAATTCAAGCACCAATTGTCTATATCAGAGCACAGGCGTGGTCCTTTGATATACCTGCTATATATAGTCTACACAGACATACAATTTCAACTGAAGAATATGAAGCATTTTTTCAGAAGCTGGAAAACAGATTTATAATAGGAGGCGATTAAAATGCTAAGCACATAGACTGGGGGTCAATATTTCCTACCACCAAGGGTAGAAATCGCTTGCGGGCTATTAATAACAAGAACTGCTTGTATCTTTCTACTACAGAACCAACCTATTAGCCGACAAACCAAAACAAGCTGCCGGACTTAATCGACTTTTTCGTGCTTAAAGGTATCTCACCAAACTACCTTAATATAACATCAAATTGGGATCTCTCTTCTGATCACACTCTCATTAATTGCTACGCTAAGTACGCATATCATTTGCCTACTCGACGCTCCTAAGCTCGTTTCACCTAAAACAGATTGGGATGCTTTTAGAGCTTATAACGACGAACATCTCAATATCAATCTCAACCTGAAACATCCTGACGATCTTGATGCTGCGGCAAACCACATCACTTGTACATACAAGAAGCATCTTGGAAATCTACCCTAGTGACAGGTCGAGATGAGAATACCACAAACAACACGCCCATACATATTCGCAAACTTGTTGCAAAATAGGGTAGTCAGAAGCAAATGGCAGAGAAGTCAAAATACTATTGATAGAAACACATACATAATAGACTTACAAGAGAACCAAAGTCAGCATTGCAAGAAATCCGAAACGCTACGTTTGAAAACTATATTACTGCGTTATCGAAAGAGGACCATTCTGGAAAGCGACGAAAAAATTCAAAAGACCAGTCGCCCATATCCCTCCTCTAAGAAAACAAGACGGTAGTTGGGGGAAAACTGAACAGGAAAAGGCAACCATCTTTGTAGAGCATTTATCAACAATATTTAGTCCACCGCAGGCAAACAACAACAAAAAACGATCAAGAAGTAAAACACGAAATATCTAAAGGATAAAGCTCCTGGGTTTGACTTAATCTCGTCTTTATTTCTTAAACAACTATCCAGGAAAGCAATAGTGTTACTAACCACCATCTGTAATTGCATGATAAGGTTAGCTTACTACCCAGTAACTTGGAAGTTTGCGCAAATAATTATGATTTACAAACCCGGTAAACCACCACAAGATGCTGAATCATACCGACCCATTAGCTTACTTCCAACTATGTCTAAAATATTTGAAAAACTCTTGTTGAAGAGGCTTACACAGGTAGTTGACCTGAATGAAATAGCACCATCACACTAGTTCGGTTTCAGAGAGCATCACCTAACAATCCAACAAACGCACAGAATAGTGAATGAAATGCTTAAATGTCTTGAGGAAAAGAAGTTATGCACTGTCGCCTTCCTGGACATAAAACAAGCTTTCGACCGCGTGTGGCATACCGGACTATTATACAAATTAAAGCTTACTCTTCCCACACCCTATTATCTACTACTCAAATCCTATCTATCCGACCGCTATTTCCAACAAAATTCAATCTGGAAACGTCTACATATCATCTCATCAAGTCAGGAGTGCCACAAGGTAATGTGCTGGGACCCTTCCTTTACCTACTTTTTACTGCCGACATTCCAACAACAGCCAACACAAAACTCGCTACTTTTGCGGACAATACTGCCTTAATCGCTACAAACGAAAACCCACAAGTGGCGTCAGCTAACCTTCAGTACCACCTTAACCTCCTCGAAGACTGGCGAAGGTGGCGAGTAACAGTGAACCAACTGAAATCAGCACAGGTCACATTTACAAACAGACATATTGAATGCCCTAAAGTAACAATAAGTGGTATCCGACTTCCTGTGGAAAATGAGATAAAATATCTAGGATTAACATTGGATCGCACACTAACATGGAAAGCACATATCATGAACAAGAGAACACAAATCAACCTTAAACTACTACAAATAAATTGGATACTCGACCGGAAGTCGAAACTAACAACTGACAATAAAATTCTCCTGTACAAATGTATAATCCGACCTATTTGGACATACGGAGTTCAACTTTGGGGTTGTGCTAATTCTTCAAATACCATAATCATCCAAAGACTACAATCCAAAATACTAAGGATTATATTTGATGCCCCTTGGTACGTCAGGAACAAAACCTTACATGATGATTCAGACATACCCCTTGTAGAAGAGGTAATCCGCAAGCTAACCAGTACCTAGTTAAACAACTTACCTGGACATCCAAACGAAGAAGCTAATACTTTAAACATTCTCCCACCAGTACAAAGACGACTAAACAAAAGATGACCTACAGATGTGGATCCGTAGCAGTACATAGTAGTTATTATAATTATGTAAAACAAAATACATAAGTAGTAATTAATTCAGAGTGTAATCACTGGATTATTTCTTCCTTCGTTGTAACTTGCTAAGCTAATTTACTTATTGGTATGTAAAGCAGATTTTAAATCTTCATTAAAATAAAAATAAAAATAAATTAGACAACATTTTCACAGCTGGTGGCGACTACAATGCTAAAAATCCGATCTGGGGATTAAGACTAACAACTACTAAAGGGTGAGAATTGCATAAGGCTACGCTGGCAAACAACTCAATATTTATAAACCGGAAAGCCCACATACTGGCCGGCTGACTTAAAATAAAGTACCTGATGTAGATTTCTTTGTTACCAAAGAGCTAAACGTACTATGATTTTCTTTCAGATTATTTAACTATAATGGTCACAATCAGCACTTCTATTATTACAAAGTAAAAGGATGCTTTCTTCTACAACAATCACACAAATTGGGACTTATTGAGGGAGTACTTAACGAACATTACAACAATTAAAGTTTCATTGAAAACAGAAGATGAAATTGACACTGTAATAAAACACTTACCAAAAAACATTTAATACGCAGCCTGCTGTTCAACGCCGTCGTCTGGTCTCAAAAAAACAAACTTATTTAAAATTACCCATTATACATTAAAACTAAATTTGTCGATAAAAGAAAAAACCCCATAGACAAAAATAACCTAAATGAGTTAATCAAAGAATTAAAAATTGCTTTAAGGGAATGGACAAACGAAATATTTATTCAATACGTTAGCAACTTATCCTCCTCCGCTAATAGGAGTTACACACTTTGGGAGTCAACAAAGAAACTAAAAAATGTCTGAAGAAATCCTCGTCCACCAATTCGAAAGATCAGCGGCTCCTGGGCAAGAACAGAAGTTGAGAAAGTTAAACTTTGTGCGGAACACGGTAACAATATTCAAATCACATCCCAGAGTTACTATTCCTGAAGAAGAACAAGAGATCATAAACTACCTCTAAGCTTCTTTACAACTAAGCCCACCAATAGAACCCTTCATCCCTAAAGAAATCAGAGCTAAAATTAAATATCTGTACAACAAAAAAACGCCTGGGTACGACATAATTACTGCCAAACCACTGAAAGAAGTGCCACACAAAGCAATAATGTACATGACACAAATCTTCAATGAATTCATAAGATTACAGTGTTTTCCAATCCTGTGGAAATTCGGTTAAATAATTTAAATCCTGAAACCGGACAAATCTACACATGAAGTTACTCTTTCACAGCTGACCTACCGTGCAATGAAAATGCAATAACGGCCACTTTTGCAGATGACGTCACGATATTAGCTTCTCACTCAAATTTAACACAAGCATCGGGTATCCTACAAAGTAATCTGGATAACATGCAAAAATGGTTGTACAGGTGGCGAATACAAATCAATGAAAATAAATCCACAGTTACTAGGTTTACGACAAAACACAACTCTGCTCTTCCGGTCACATTAAATGGTACACAAATCCCAATTAAAGAAGAAGCTAAATATCTCGGCATGTACCTCGATAGACGCTTAACATGAAAAACCCATATTACAGAAAAGACAAACCTATTGGACGCAATGGTGAAAAAGATGTACTGGCTCCTAGGAGAAAATCAAAGTTATCGCTACAAAATAAAAAGCTAGTATATAAGACAGTTATAGTTCCAGTGCGGGCGTACGGTATTCATTTATGGGGCTGTGCGAAAACATCAAACATCGAAATTGTGCAAAGATTTCAGAGCAAAACTTTTCGTATTATGGCCAATACCGACTGGTACATTAGCAATAAAACCCTTCACGAGAACCTGAAAATTCTATGAGCCAGAGAAAAAGTTAACCACCTATGTGAACAGAATACACCATCACAACGTGTTAGTGATCACTTTACTAGGCAATGCTAACAGCATTCAAAGATTAAATAGACTCGTAACTTTAGACCTTACTAATTAATAAGTGTTCTTCTAGTATGAACAGGGAAACGCCACTGGGCGTCACTACCTCCTCATTATTAGAACAAATTTGCTTGTTAGCCACACAAACATAAAAAAATTTCTATTCCGAACAAAAAACAAACCTTTTATCAAAATTCATGATTTACACCTGGGAATGTTCTTTTATAAGTGCAAATTATATAAACAAAATATTTGAATGTAAAAAATGACGTAGCGGCAACAATCGCTTTCTGGATATTGCCGCAAAAACGCATTAACACGAACTCGCAAAATCCGGGACCTGCATTTCCACAGTTGACAGGATAATGGCGCAGCGCAACAAAACTCCGCGTAATGTGCGCTTGCATGGATGGCAGCTGCATTTTACTGAAAAATATGCACAAGTAATTTAGCGGCGCATACGTGCGTTGGCTATCAGCCCGCAGGCTCGTTAACATCATGACCACGGAATAGTTGCGCCAGGAGCTTTTTTCCGGCAAATTGCAGGCCGAACAGCGCAGCTCGCTATTACGTCGCAGATTATGAATCTGCGTGCGTTCGCTTTATTTGCTTCGCGGAGGGGCGTCTAAATAAATACGGCAGATTTATTCCGGTGGAGGCAATCGAAACAAAGAAAAATGTAAAAGAGTGGCACCTTCAAAGCATCTCCTGTCGAAGTATGCTACTTTCTCACGTTCATGATGGAGATACTCCCCGAGCTCGCTCGGGAATCTCTGCTGTTGACTACCGATTTAGGGAGAAGCAAAAAACCTATCCTAACTTAATTCCGGCCTCTTAGGGTTTTTGTCCTTAGTATAAACTTCAAATTGACTGGAATTTTATACTGAAAACTTTTATATAATCGCTTCTTGTTATCAAAACTTACAAGATAGATAAAAACCAAAGAAACTGAAAGCTGCAGTGTTGCCCGAATGCAATGTAACTCGATTAAAAATTTTATAAACATTAAATTAAATATTTTTATTTTTAAAATATATTTATTGCCAGTAAGTCTTTTACTTCGATATTGAGAAAAAGGTTATTATATAAATTTTGCTTTTTGAGTATATTTAACTTTGTTTTAATTTCATATGATACATTACCCCATTATGTATATATATGTTGCAACTATAAAAAATTAACAAAGATACGGCAGAAATAATTAATAAACGCCTTTAGAATGTAATTTTCATGTTTCACATTTATAGTAGCATTATCGATATAATATTAGTAATGGTAAGGCTCTAACACCCGGCGTGAAAGCTCGGCCTGCAAACTGAGAAGGTGAGTTTTTCATATGTTCGCCCACTATTTTTCTTAAAACAATATAAACCTACATCTTACTTAGGCACTGCACATCATATAATAATTTTGCAACTGTACAAATCAGTCGTTTTGATTGATCAAGTAATTTAGAAATAATTTTATCTTAAAGAAATTTCGGATTAAATTAACATTGGTTTCCCATCTTTATCTGCCACTCTCTGTTAACTTTATTTTTAAAACTGGCACTGCCTCAGACTATTGAGTCTTAAAGCAACCTTCTTATCGTGTAATCGTCAATACTTCTCAGAGTGGGTTTGTTTAAAGAACCCAAAAAGAGTGTGGTAAGCAACTCAATTTAAAAGTTTTTGGTCTTAAAAATTTTGATACTAAAATTATAAAATGTCAAAAGTAAACCGTGAAACTCATTTCTCAATAATTTACGTTCATTTACATGTCTTTGTGTGTCTGCTTTAGATTGAAGCTATTCTTCTTCTTCTTCTTCTTCTTCTTCTTGACTTAGATTCTTTATCGGAGGTTGCTTTATCGTAACAGCTATCTGTATTTTAGATATTGCTGATCTGAATAGTTCAGTCTACGTCATACTAAGTCACTCTGGTAAGTTAGGTAACCGAGAGATTTGATATTAGCCTACAGTCTTTTCTTTGATTTTTTTCTTGTATAATTATTTGTAGTTTCTGGCACTTGCTATTGCTTATAGCATGACACAAATATTCAAATTTTCGTTTTCTTTATTTATTGTGTATTTCTTATTTTATCTGTTCAAAGTATTCGTATTAATCTGCTACAGATCCACTTTCTGCTCTTCTTATTGTTCCTTTATTAAATGTCCAGCTTTCTACTCCTGATATCAGAGCCGAGAATAGGTAATACTAGATAATTTTTATTCCCACTTTGAGTAACAAATCATAAGCTGTTAATATTTATCTCATTTTAACAAAAGTTAATCAGATTTGTTCGATACGCTTCAGCAATTCTTGCCTGTGTTGACTATTTTCGTTAATTAATGTTCCTAAACATTTGTAATGAAAAAAAAATACAAATCTGTAAGAGTTGCATGCGGTTTTTGTAAAACTAATTTGGTATTACTGATGTTTATATCAAAATCATACCTTTCATTTTCTGTTTTTACTTTTATATTTATCACCATAAGTCATTTACTTCAATATTTAGAAAAAAGGTTATTGACATAAATTTTTGCTTTTTGAATATATTTAACTTTATTATAATTTCATATGATACATTACCCCATTATGTATATATGTTGCAACCATAAAAGATACTCGAAATTTGCAATGTTTGCATTAAATTTCCATAGTATAGCAAACTATTGCAGTGAGATGGCACTGCATTATGCGACGTATTATAGACATTTTCCTTACTAAACTAACGAAACTAAAATGTTTCTGCATGTGTTTAAATAAATTACTAACCACTTAAAATTAAATCATAATATTTTATTTTATACACCATGAAATATACGAATCAAATTTTGTTATAAAATTAAAGCCGCTTTGTAGAGACCGAGCTGGTACGCATAGATATTGCATCATTCAGTTTCCTGTTGTATATGGAAACGGTCTCAGCTTATGTCGCGCTGCTCAATACCTTAGTTCATTGTGTCTTCAAGTAGAGGCAAAGTGAAATGTCTCACTACTGGTAGTCCAAGAGACTTTAGTAGTAATGTACTGCCCACGCGTGAAAATGTGCGTTACAATTGGATTCGGCTACAGAAGGATAATTCTGGTCAGTACAGTGCAAAAGTCGGTGAAGTTTACGAATAGGTTGATGTCAAGCTCAAGGACATTTAGGATTGGACTTCAGTCGCAGTTCTACGGCATATAAGAATAATTGTCTTGATAAAGAGAGAGCCCAAGAAGTTTATTTTGCAATCGTACCTTAGCAGAAAGAAAACAACCAAGTTTAAAGCTAAAGTTTATGCTTCCAGAAAGAAAGCAAAAAAACTGTTTGACATTGCTGCATGCCAATGCACCGACTACGAACATTATAGTAAAAAGGCACAGGAGGTTCATACGAGAGAGCGGAATTTCTTATCTGACTAGAGAACTGTAAAACGAATGACCATTGGTTCCGTTGATCTGCGAATTACTCAGCAGCTAAATTAAAAGAATGAGAAGGGAGGAAAAAGAACTAGTTTTGGGAAGCACAAATTGCCAAATTTAAGAAAGCAAACCAGGTAGATAAGTTTCAGTTGAAGAATATTTTGAATCTTCAATTCCATGACAGAAAAGAAGAACCAGACGTCTTGGGGTCTTCTCCGTCAGCTTCAACTTTACCCAAAACCAGAATCAAGCTTGTAACAAAATTTCTGACAGGCCTGCTGCCACCCTTGCGTCAGTATTACTGTATATTTGCAGAGTGAAAGTACTGAAAAAGTAACGGAAGATTAAAAGAAGTTAAGAAATGTATAAATTCACCGACCATCATAGACAGATATAAAGTTTGAAGAGAGCAAAGAAAACGGCAACAAAATCTGCAGAACTAAGTAGCCGGAGAAAACCAAGCTTCAAGGTCTGTACTTTGATGGAAGAAAAACCAAGACATAGGTGATGGAGAAAACAAAAGATTTTTATCGCAGATTAAAAGCGGAAGAACATACATATATCGATGATTCTAGAATCAGACAGTATGTAACTTGAGCACGTTTCTCCATTAAATCCTTCAGCGTCTAGTATCAAAGAATCTCTATTGATGTATCTCAACTTACAACGGTCATTTGTTTATTAGAAAAGGAGTTTGAAAGGACTATAACGATCTACCATTAAGGCACATGATGAATCATCTGGACGGACCGACAATGAGTCCTTATACATTTTCCAGGCCTACAAGTAAGAGCTCAGTCAACTGTGAGCACCTTCCAATTAAGGAAAATTTGCCAGTTATGGGAAAGGATAACGTTGTAAATCTGAATACAGATCAAAAATATCTGTGGGGTATAAGCTGAGCTGTTTCTTCAGGTAAATTCCTACCAAAACTAGAAAGCTTTCTATTAGAAGATTTTTACTATAGCCAACAGAGCACTAATCCATCGGCCACCTTGAAGAAAATGGCTTTTTTTATCATTGAGTATATGCTCTAATGTGGTTTTACATTAAATGTAATACAACCATTAAGGATGCTTCCACTAAGTTATGGCCTACTTTGTTCTTTCGGCACATCAGTGATAATCTGAACGGCATCGTCGATTGTCTATTTAGCGAAATGTTTACGCTACAAATCCGGTGAATCTGCTGGTAGCCATGCTCGCAGACGAACAGAAAGACATTTGAGAGTTAGGTGTGCGAATAATTCTTCAAATACAAAATTCCAGCAATCAACGTCAATGCGCAACACCATATTAATCTCATCGACTGGCAGTATTGTAAAGTTGCAGAGCCACCTCTTACTTCCCATCTATCGAGCGAATATTTGAAGCAGTGTATCAAGAAAGGCTTCCCACTTCTTTTACACACTTTCTACTTTCCATTCCATATCAAGGCGGTTGAGAGGTGTGTTAATGTTGTTACGGAGGTTTCCACACAAGTATGCGAGGCTAGAGCTCGAGATGCAGTAATCAGAGCAACAATTTTGGACAAGCCAATTATCCCCACTTTCAAAGGCAATTCAAAATTTAGGGCTGCGAAATAAAGACTAAAGATGTTGCCCAAAAGTAGGGTGGTCGGGATGGGCACGGATGGAATTCGCTATGTAGCCACCTCCTCGTAGGCAATTCTGGGTAGTTCATTAAATCAGGGAAGAGTTGCATTTTTATAAAGTAAGTACTACAATGTCGTCAATTAAAAAAAGTTAAAATTATTAAAAAAATTTAATTGTACCGAACCATCATAAAATTACAAAATTTCAAGCCTTTTGTGGAGAATGAAGATGAAGTACAAAAATTTTAAAAAAATTCATGACTATCAATTCATCCAACAACTTTTTACAAATTTGGCTCCGGCCTAACTTTATTCTTTATTTCTGATTCTTCTGATAAAATGTTTTTTATCTTTACGTTAGCTGGTTTGATCCCAATAACGATTTGATATTATGTATTGGCGGTCTATCTGTAGATTGTCTAGTATCTTCAACAGCTTGTCATGTTTAAAATTAACGAAGGCATTTGTGGCATTTATCATTATTTATGTCTTGAGAACTCTGTTCTAGTACGTTAAAAACAAAAACCGCTGGAAATACCAAAGTCTCTGTGAAATCCGAATTAAATTAGAAATTTCTGCCCTGCACTTTTGTATAGTCTAGTATGTATTACTCTAAAAAGGACTTTAAAGAGATATGTAATTCATAGTAGGGTGTAATAAAGCTTTCTTTTGTAAAGCACCGACTGATTTACTTTGTTACTATCAGGTGATATTCCTCTATATGAGCCTTCTGTAATAAGTTGTTCTTTCTTTCTAGAGCATCTTTACCGCTGTAGTTTTTTAAATTTAGCTAAAGTTCTGTAATTGTGCCGCTTTAATTTGGTTCTTTTAGATAGATGTCTTTGTGGAACGTCGATTCTTTCCAGTATCAATTTGTACAGTCTACAACCTAACGTATATTTGTAGGTCACCTTGCCGTTTATTATATTAATCCATTACAGAGTTGTTGGTTATCACGGTTTTTGGCTTCAATTATTACTATTAAAATTTACTATGACTATCCAGCATCTCCTAAACGTTCGCACTACATTAGTGTTTTATTTCATTTTATAATCGGAATGAAATTTAATTGGTAGTGTTTTTATTATAGATAATATTGAAGTAATTGTTATGTTATTCCAAATTTTTTATTTTGTATCTTTATAAAAACAAAAAGCTGTTAGGAACAAAAAATAAAATGACTTCTCTAATCTGGATACACTTTAATAGTATTAAGAATTCTGTTTGGTGCCGTTTGCCACTAATTTATATTAAGGCTAATACCGTCTCAGAGCGTTACACCCTGAGGTGATTAACTTTTTTACTTATCTAAAATTTGTACACCATAAACAGATTTGGAAAATACGCAGAAAATGTTCTCATATAATTATAATGTAAAAGTGTAAAACCATTTTTGTTTATTTTGCTTAACAAAAAGCGTCTACTTTAAACAAATATTTAAAAACTAAAGTTGCTTTAACGATTGTTTAGAAATTTTCAAGACTAACATCTTTTTATATCTTATATTTAACTGATACAAATTTACCTGTTAATTTGATCTTTATAAATGATTTACCCCAATTACAGCACCACTAAAATGTTCCTTTTAAAGAGATTGACATTTTGTCAGAAGCTGGCACTGAATGAATGTAAGATATCCATAAATTTATGGCAACGTTCCAGAAAAAATCAAGCTGTGTTAATAGATTACTTACATTTCAGAAAATAAAAAATGACAATTACATTTCAACAAATTTAAGAATAACTTTTATGAAATACGAAATAAATAGCAGCATAAACCACATGCCAGAAGACAGAACTACTAAAGCTCTATACCAATTTATTAAAATACGGAAATAAATAACTAAATACTACAGAGTTTAAAAATATTGAAAATAACATTCTTAAAAGTCTAATAAAAACAGAAACATGAAAAAGCGCAACCATCAATATCGATACCCATAACTTAGCTTATTTACACCATGAAAACCGTTTAAAAATTAAAATGTTACATTTTACTATATTCTTCATATAGTTCAAATTCTACAACTCTATATTTGTTTCTCTTTTTTATTCCTCATTTCCTGTAGTCTATTCGAGTGGCGGGTTTATTAACTTTCGACAGCGGAACGCTATAACAAAAGTTAATGATTTTAACATGGTGTCTGTCTGTTTGTCTGTGTGTCTGTATGGACACACGATAACTTCCGTTATAATCATCGGATTCACTTAAAACTTGGCATACATATACCTTAGGTCGCTATTGAATTTCAGCCAAATCGGCCAAAGGTCAAGGGGTCAACGGTGAGGTCAAACTTTTTCCATCACATAACATACGTCATTTAATTTTTAAAATCGATTAAAGGTCACGAGATCACGACAAGGTCAATAATTTTTTGTGTACCCGTTTATGAAGGCATAGTAAGGCTCTTCGCAAAAAATCTCGGAGCGAATCCATGAAACACCAGAGTTTTGTACATGCGTTTATTTCATCTCTCGCTAATTCGCCACACCGCTGTCGAAAGTTTCATTTATGGTTTCATACCATTCTCGTTTGTTCAGAAATAGAAAAATAAGAAGCCTCCGAATAATTGGTGCAAATAGAAAAATTATGTTGTAAAGGGACAAAATTCGTGAAATGGGCCACTCAAAAATCAATGGTTGAAATAATTTAAAATAATTCACATATATTGTTAGTACTTTAAAAAATTAGAGACACGTATGTTTCTTCTTTTTTAAATTTTAATTTTCTTAAAATTCATAAAAATAATATTTTTTCACAACATTTCACAAAAAAAATTGTTTTCTTTTGATTGGTTCAACAAATTATTATGATTTCTGGCAAATACATCCATAAGTAATAGTACTTTGTAAATATAGTTTCAGAATTCATCTAAGGTGTAATTTGTTTAAACAAATCGATACTTCTTATAAACAAATAAGAATTATTAATACTTCTCAATTAGTTATAACAATCAGCGTCACAAATTTCGATTCTTTGTTTAATTTAGAATACACGAGAAAAAAAAAGTTGAAAAATTGCATTCGGTGAAGAACTACTTTGTTGTTGTTTCCACTGTTCTTTAACGTAGAGCAGCGCGACTTATGCACGGTGCGCTGTTAGTAAAGTAAATTATATATCAAAGTTGGTAACAGGTCAGCAGAATGATAATTAGCTTATTCTAATAAATAAATTATATTTATTTGCATATTAAAATTTATTAAAACAGAACGTTATAAAATACATTTTTTTGAATAAAATTATAAAGTTAATCATGTATATTAAGCGGAACCGGCGTATAAAGCAAACATGCATACTCTCATATGTAGATCTTAGTGTTACGTAGTAGTGTTCTGTGAATTGTTATGTTAAAATGCCAAGAGAGAATTCTTGTTATGATCCGTTAAAAATACACACAAATGTTTATAAAAACGTCGTTCGAATCGGCAAAATGAAATTTATAATTTAAAACTTAGTTTGATTTTATATTTGTCAGCCTTGCAAAAATCAAGTAAACAGACAAACTAACATTATTTCACCATCAAGTTTTTAGCAACAGTATACTGGAAAAAAACCAAACAATTCTTGAGACCGATAGTGACAGTGACCTGAATGGTTAATAAAGATCCCGATATTAACGACAAGGTAAGTATAACGTTATAGTTTTTATTTTATTGTTTGTAAGGGTATAATTCTTCACAGTTTATTAAACTTACAAGGAATGTCATGGAGTTGTTCTGCTCCGATCGTTATCAAATTTGGTATACAGTATGATATGACTGAGGGATGAACGCATGTTATTGCTTTTTGCTGTGTGACTCAAAACTTTAGAGATATGAAGTATGAAAATTTAGTGCTTAACAATAATGCATATGAGAGATATCATTAGTGTAAACTGCAAAAAAGTGTTGAACATAAAGATACATTTGACAACGAGCACATCTGATGAAGAATAATGCATTGCATCGCTCGCCCTCGATGTCCTTCTGACAATTTTCGAAACAAACAGTGACAGGAGTTTCAAATCGGAGAGGTCTCTCTCGTATGTATCCTACGTTAAAGAAGGAATATTTTATTATGTCTACAAAACATTCTGCTTGAAATTGATGCATTATCAACGAGTAGAGCTTCAATATGTTGTGCCTTTTAGAAAGACGAAGACCACAACACAATGTATGCCTGATGTTTCGTCATTTTGACCTTTCTTATCTCGTCTGTCTTGGGTCACACAGCAAAAAGCAGTAACACGTATTGTTTATGTCATATCATACCGTATACCAAATTTGATAACGATCGGAGCAGAACAACTACATGACATTCCTGGTTAGATCATTTAAGATATAGGCAAAATCTTTCATAATTTCCTTAATTTTTATATACCCATAAGTAAAGGTTCCCAGGTGTGAATCCTAAATTTTAATAAAAAGTTGTTTTTTGTGCTCGATATCAATGTTTATTTTGTGTGCACTGTGCTTTTTTCCGGAGAACGCATAATGAGGCCACTCTTAAATTCGGTAACTTTTGTTGCACCCTTACTCTAAAGGAGGCAAGGTGCGCGGTTTGAGTGCTGACGGTGGCTGGTTTAAACTTCGATCTGACACTAGTGCTTTTATCTTGTTTATGGGATGTGTTTGTGCAGTTAATCATGTTTTAATCATTGGACACGTTTTCGGTAAGGATCGCTCACTTTTGTGCAGTTTTTAGATTTTTTTGTGTTTTTGGTGTTTGTGCTTTCCTCTATTTCAACTTTTAAGAGTTTCCTCTCAGCGAATGTTAAAGACTATAAAGGATACTCGAATACAAAGACCTTCCTGCGTCTGTTGATCAGAATACAAGGCTCAAAACCCGGTACTGTGTATTTGTCATTGACAGACATTGCACTGGATCCACTGGCAAGGGGACACAAGGTTCATAAGACAATAGAAATTGAGAAAGAGGTTGGCATTATTGGGTTATATTGTTTGGGTTAGATTAGGTTAGGTTAGACTTCTACGGCTAGCCTAATTATACTTTTTTTTAATACCCAAAATGAAACCAATTTAACATTTTGTTGGAGATAAAGAAACGGTGAAGTTTTTTATCAGGTCAGGTAAGTGAAAAGAGAAAGAGGTATTGCAAGATATTGTTCACAACACTTCAGAGACGTTTAGTACATCCAGAGGATATGGATGACTGCAAATATTTATCAATCTAATTATTCGGAAATATTGAAATTTGACAACGATCCAGATAATGATAAGAAACTGAAGAACATGGAAACAAGTGGGCGTGGAGATAACTTTTTTCGAGCAAAAGCAAAAGATAGTAAAGTTTTGGAAAACTCCTATCAACAACTCTAGGAGACTTTCGAACCAGTTCAGTCAAAGTTTCAAAAAATTTGTTATACACAACAGTTGTATCGCTTTGAACAGTTGAAAGCGGAAATAGTCGAACTAAAAATTAAATTGATTAATGAGGCAGTTGAGAATAAGTTTAGAGGCATTAGGAAACAGAATCTGCCAGTACATGACCGCCACTTGAGAGTGTAAGAATACCAAAAAAAATCAAAATATGTAATGTGAATTTAAAGCTTCCCGGTAGGTAACAAACGGCACAAGGTAACGAAAGTAGTAACAACACGTCATAATGTTAAGTATGAGAAGGTGGCGAAATCCGCCAGTGACTTTGTGAATAACACCCGCGCAATTATAGTCAAGTATGATCCTAGCTATGTAATTAATACGGATCAGTCAGGATTCAATTATGAATTTTATTCCAAGCGTGCTTTAGAAAGCTGTGGCAAAAAAGTCGAGTCACAGCTACTCAGTACAGTCGTTGTTGACTTTGTCTGGAAAGCTATTTATTGCTTTGCAAGAAATAGTTGGTGTTTTTGGGAAAACAGTTATTAAATTTCTGTAAAACAACCCCTAATTTTATTATCAAATACAAATCTTTTAGTCAAATATCCAAAGAGTTGGTAAAGCAGTATTACATTGAATGCGTAAAGCCAGTAGTGAGCAATTAGCGTTTATGTAGGACTCATAGACTGGACAAAAGACCAACTTTGTTAGATCAATATTTTAGCAGTAGGCGCAAGCAGCTAATTATACCGCCAAAAACAACAGAAATGACGCAACACTCAATACAGGATTATAGTTAAAGCTATTTACATATACTTTTTATATATAACCAGCTACAGTCAATCAGGTTTGAAGCGATGCCGAAGTACCCTTGGGCCAAAATTTGGTGTTAGGTCGAAAAAAAAACAGAAATTTCAGAGCATGAGATCTGCTTTCGGGATGCCAATGAAAAGTGTGATAACGGCGACTGCGAAAGCTACTGTTTCATAAAATGTGCCTATTGTGTATGCTTCTGTGTTTTAGTCATGTACAAAATAAGATCGAATTTGCATTTTTAGTAAAGTTTTGTTTCGACCAAAAAACCTGTTTTTTCAAAAAAAAAATTGCTCAAAAAGGACCCAAATGTACTTAAAAATAATATAATTCGAACCGGTTATCCCCAACACTTCAATTCTGCACTCCACCACTGCCTCGCTTAAAGTAGCAGTGCAAAAAATGTCACCCCACTCTTACTTTGTGAGTGTGCGCGAAAGTTCGACCAGCCAATAAGTGGCCTCGGCATAAATTATCCAAAAAGCAGACTAGACACGTGCACACACACATACACACACGTACGCACGTACAAGATAATTATATACCCGACTACAAAAAACAACATTTTATTAAAATCTAGGATTCATACCTGTAAACCTTACCTTGCTAGTTTTAATGATTATCTCTAAAGAAAAAGACAAATGGGTCTATATTTATTACACCCCAAGATTATTTTTATTTAAGATTAAATATCGTTACTGAAATTATTTGAAAATTATAGCATGTAGCAAGCCAGCAATATAAAGCACTTCAAATTTTTTTTCAAATAGTTAAGTTTACCTTATTGGAGAAATAAAATTATCTGATATCATTAATTCGAAAACTCAAAATGCAATTTAAGTAAGGCAATGTATGCCAATGACTAACAATTAGTCTGCTTCTATATAAAAGACATATTTTTTCAAATACCAATTTATATTAAATCCATTACATTATTAGGCTACAATTAACCCTTTTTAATGAAAACAAAAAAAATGCGACCTTCAAAATATATGGCTACTAAAATATGTCTTGTTTAACATAAGCTGTAGTTTTATATATATTTTATATATAGAAAAGGAACAAAAATAAATTACTATTTTTAATAAAGAGACTAGAAATCTAAAATGTGTAACAAATATTTCTTTGCAATAATATCTTTTATTGCAAGACAATCTTTACCTGACCATAATAAGCTTTCTACCACAAAGTACCTACAATTTATCTAATGTGAATTATATACACCTAATTGGTGTTATTAGAATAACAATTGTCTTTTAAAATTAGAATTTCTGTCATCTTATAGTAAAAATGGGATAATTATGCACTAGGGCTTAAAATTATTTACCCCTCGAATCTCAAAACCCATGCAACCGTTTAGTTTAAAATATTGTTAAATTATAGCTGGCCACTAGTAACTTTAAATAAATTAAAAATCAACAATTATTGTAGCAGAACATTATTTTTTTGTTTTGCGAATGTTCAATTTTTTAACCCATTACTAAATTTTAAATCACCATCCAAACATATACCGTTAAAAATATTACTGGGACTCTAAGATAGCAGTACATCATGCCTTTATCGACTTTAAGAACGCTTATGGTAAACTCTTTAAAAATTGAGGCTATAAAGAAACTAAATGTTCACAGGCACTTATTTTAATTTTACAGAAACACTTTTACAATACGGCAAATAAAATAGTTAAATCCAAAGAGAAATATCAACTTTCTTCCCCTCTTTAAAAATCCTCTTTTAATTGCAGTAGTTTAGTAAAGCAATCCCAGCGGGGTTGCTAGATCCCCAACTGGGCGCCTCCCCGGGTGGCGGATAGGGGAATGCCCACCAGATATGATGGGTACCGGGAAAATAAAATACCCGGGGCGGACCAAAACTAGCATAGGTGACACAGGTGGCAACTTCCAAATAATGGATTTAATGGCTCCTAGATAACCATGAGGGGAACCAGGGATGGTGATAACCGATCGGCTGCCGGTATAAGTGGTCACACTCTTGCATGGTCAACAGCTTCGGGTGGAAGAACCAGCAGAGATAGGGCACTCTTTTGCCCTCAGGTTTAAAAAACAGACCTTAAAGACGGAGGAACCAAATTGATGGTCAACGGCGTAAGAATGCAGAAGGCAAGTGGAAACCACTGCATTAAAGATCTAAAAAGATATCCTCAGTAAAATTATCATCATTATCATTATCAATATGACAACGTTCAGAGCTAAATCTAAATCGGGAGTTTCAAGTTCCCCAATCGAATCTCCGGAGGGAACAGTTGTGAACAGAGTTATAAAGTTATTAACAAATAATATAAAGATCGGGACGTGGAATGTAAACAGTTTACTGGCACCAGGCAAACTGCACAATACTGTAATAGAAATCGATAGACTGAAGATAGACATCCTTGGTCTAAGTGATGTTAGATGGTCAGGAAATGGTAAATGTACAACAATCAATGATATAATGTACTACTGGGGAAATGATGGCCCTCAGCACAGATACGGAGTTGGAATAATATTAAACAAGAAAACAGCAACGGCAGTCACAACCTTCATACCACTCTCAGACAGAGTAATGATGTTACAGTTGAAAACAAACAACGGTAATATGAATATCTACAAAAGCATTAAGCGAAAAGATATTACAATCGTGTTGGGTGATTTTAATGCGAAAGTTGGAAATGCGAAAGTACAAAGATGTACCGGTGGTTTTGGGCTAGGAGATCGCAATGATAGAGAAGACCGTATGATACAATTCTGCCAGGACAAAGATCTAATAGTCGCAAACACGCTTTTTAAACTTCCAGCTCGCAGGCTGTATACATGGAAGTATCCAGCTGATAAGCCAGGGAAAACAGTAAGAAATCAAATAGACTACATTCTTTGTAATAATCGCTATAGAAATTCCATTAAGTATGCGAAAACATATCCTGGTGCGGACATTCACAGTGACCACAATCCAGTTGTAGCAAAAATTACAGTTAGGATGAAGAAGATAATAAGACCCCAGAATGACTATATAGATACAAGACGTTTAAAGGAACCCAAAATGTATAATATAGTTCAACAGAAAATAACAAATGAGATAAAAAATATAAATATGCAAATAGACGAAGTCAATATTGATGAAAAATGGAACAAAATACAAAATGTACTAATATCTGTAACCAAAGAACACCTAGTAAGTAAGAGAATAAAAAAAAAACCTTGGATGACACAGGATATTTTAGATCTCATGGATCTGAGAAGAAGGAATAAGCTAAATGTACAAAAATATAAAGAAATTCATAAAACAATACAAAGTAAAATAAAAAGAGCGAAATAAAAACACCTGTCTGAACAATGTGAAGAAATCGAACTACTACAAAGTAAGCATGACAATTTCCACATGTACAAAAAGATCAAAGAAGTAACAGGATATAAAAAGAAAAGTGGCGCCAATAATGTCATCAAAGATGCTGATGGACATATACTAACAGACATAAAAGATCAAATAAACAGATGGAAGATATATATCCAAGAACTTTACAATGACGAAAGGCCGGAAAACACCAGTTTAGAAGTAAAGGACGAAAATTTTAAAATTCTAAAATCGGAACTAAATTATGCACTAGAACATGAAAACAGGCAAAGTTTCTGGCCGGACGAGATACCAATAGAAATTGTTAAACTTTGTAACGATGAAACATTAGATGTTATTTTAGACCTTTTTAACACTATTTATGACACTGGGCAAATTCCCAAACAATGGTTGCTATCTACCTTTATTTTAATTCCCAAGAAAATTAACGCAAGAGATTGCTCAGATTACCGAACTATTGCACTTATGGGACATACTTTAAAACTATTCTTGAAAATAATTCATAAAAGAATTTACAAAACATTGGAAGAAGGAATAAGTAACTCCCAGTTTGGTTTCCGCGCAGGTCTTGGAACGCGTGAAGCTCTCTTTGGGGTTAATGTGCTATACCAGCGATGCATGGATATGAACCAAGATGTGTTTACTTGCTTCATCGATTTCGAAAAGGCGTTTGATAAAGTTTGATAAAGGTTTGGTAAAATGGTAAACTACAAGAACTTTTACTTAAGAAAGGCATAGATAGGAGAGATGTGAGGATAATTAGTAACCTATATTGGGGACAGAGTGCTAACATAAAAGTTGGAACAGAAATAACCGAGGAAATTGAGATACGCCGTGGAGTGAGACAGGGATGCATCCTATCTCCACTTCTGTTTAACATCTACAGCGAAGCCATCTTTAGAGAAGCCTTAGATGAGGAATCTGCGGGAATTATTATAAATGGAGAAATAGTCAACAATATGAGATACGCGGATGATACAATCCTCTTAGCAAGCAACCTTACTGACATACAACATCTGCTTGAAAAAGTAAATGATCGCTGTAACCACTACGGCTTAAAAATAAATTTTAATAAAACCAAATGGATGGTAGTTACAAAAACTCCACACATTCAAGGAAACTTAAGAGTTGCAAACATATTAATAGAACGGGTAAGGAAATACAAATACCTCGGGAGTGGATAGAACAAACAGCTGATCAAACAACGGAGATAAGAACTCGTATAGAAATAGCTAGATCCTGCTTTGCAAAATTAAAGAAAGTACTTTGCAACCGAAACATAAACATTGGGCTCAGAATACGAATGCTTAGCTGTTATGTATTTAATATCATGCTCTATGGCGTAGAAGTTTGGACACTTAAGAAAAAGCAAACAAATAAAATACAAACCTTTGAAATGTGGTGTTACCGCAGATTGTTGCGCATAGTCTGGATTGAAAGAATAACTAACAGAGAAGTTTTGACAAGGATGAACAAGGAATGTGAAATAATAAATACAATAAAAAAGAGAAAACTAGAGTACTTAGGCCATGTAATGAGAAATCCCAAATACGCACTGCTCCAACTCATCATGCAAGGGAAGATAAAGGGAAAAAGACATGTTGGTAGGCCTAAAATGTCTTGGCTAAAAAATCTCAGAGATTGGTTTAATTGCAGCAGCATTGAACTATTTCGATCGGCCGTCGACAAAATCCGTATAAGAATGATGATAACCAACCTCCGTGAAGGAGAAGGACCATAAGAAGAAGAAGAAGAAGAATTAAAGCAATAGATTGTTATACATTTTCTTCAGCATAGCTTTAAAATATGTGACCAGGTTATCAAGGAAGGCACACAGATTTTTGCCTCTTGAACAACATTGATGTGATAGCAAGATTACAGGCTAAACTAGAAGATACAATATCCAACTTTAAATGGATAATTTCTTATTGAGAAAATGAGACAATGGATAAAAAACAAGGTAGATGTGCATAAATAAAATTAAAAAAATTTCATTAAGTAGTTTAATATTGAATACTAAGTATTTGAAGAACTAAGTAAATGTGTGTGTTTTGTTGTGTTGCTTAGTAGTTGCTTACACAGCCTACCATGTAATCAAAATTTTTGGCAGGTAGAACAAAGGTTGGAATTTACACAACACTCACTTTATGCTGTAGAAATGTGGAGTAGCAAAAAGGACAGTCAACATATAATTATAAAATCTATAAATAAAATAAAAGTAAAAGTTATACGTCTACAATGGTTCAGGCAGTCGAAGAGAAACTTTACCCGGGAATTAACTTTTCTTAGCTGCTTTAAAAGATAAATTGTTTTGAATGACCACGAAGCAGGTGAAATAAAATTTGAAACAAACTAAGGATAGAAGGATTTAAAAGAAAATTTTGGAACATAACAAAAGTTAAGATTTTGTTGGTGACCCCACATTTTAACGTACACTGTAAAAAGCTCATTTAAAAAAGCATAGCTTCCAATAATATGTATGGGATCTAAAAAAAGCATGTAGCGCACACAATTAAGTAAGAAATTTTGTAATTATTGCAAATTAGTAAACACTACAATAAGCTTTTACAATAGTTGTATTAACTAAATAAATAATGAAGCAACATAAAGCTAGATATTTACTGTTAAGCTAATTTGTATAATTACTTTTTTGGTTAAGTTGCCCTTTAAGTTTTAATTATTTGTATTAATCAAAAGTAGCACGATATAAATTAGAATAGCTGAAAGTTTCTCTAGCTTGTCTTGAGGGATTTTCCACAGCTGGCTTGCAATAACTAATGGTTGCAGGCCAAGCGAAAGCTCAAGATTTCAACCGAGCCAAAGTACATCAAACTACTTCATGCAGGCTTAGCACAGCACAGTTATCAGCTGCTTAAGCGTAACTAAAAAGCACTCCAGTGAGTTGAAGGTAATGACTATAATGGAGCACGGCAGAGTTCCCCTGCAGCTCCGAATCAAACTTACGCTGCTCCATAACAAACTAGAATTAATACATCGAGTGTTAAGAACATGCAGCAATTCTGAAAAACGCAGTTGGTTTTGTTGTACAGATAAAGAATTTGGAGTCACTCCCACGCCCTTCCGCCGCGCTGAAATGCCACAACGCGTAGCTTTTAGGGGCATGTATGGCGCCATGGCGAAACCGTCCGTATTTTCGTTAACAGAAAGATAAATCGCGAAAAACTTAATTGCTGCGCGAATGGGGGAAATCCTGGAAACGGCGAAAGCCCGCCTGCACCGCTTTGCGTTGCTGTAAATCTGCTTTAGCCCTTCGGCTTATTACATAAAAACGCGAAATGCATGCCGTTTAAACCGCGGCCCGATTCGCTGCTCCTTTCGGGCGCAGCAAAAAGCCGCGAACTCGTTTAATATTTTTGCTAGTGTTTGGCTTTCCACTTTGAGGCAAATGAAGTGGAACCGTCCGACAACTTGGAAGTAGAGAGCTAACATCGGCGCTATACCTAAGGTGAGCACCGAAAACCCCGCAATAAGAATTAAATTGGCGCACTTCAGACTCTTCAAAAATAAGAAAACCGTTAAATTTTGTTAATCATAAAAGATGAGTACTTCATAAAATATATAAAAAATCTGAAAAACCAAAAAAGGTAATTCATAACTTTTAATTATATACTTAGTTTAAAATAATAAAAATTATATAAACCATGGCATGGATAAAGAAACATTAACTTTCTTTGTTTTGCATTTGTTTAGGACGATCAAAAGTGGTCGAAACTGTTTTTGGGAACTCTGAATGTGTCACAGATTGAAATGCGTCTTCCTTAATAGGTGTATAAAGACTGTAGTATCACGTAGTATTATTAGTTTTGGGCAAACCGAAAAACCATTGAAACAATCATGGACAGCGATAGATTGGATAGTATCTTTGAAGGAAAAAATGACTCCTGACACCTATATAAGGTTAGTAGCCGTATGTAAAAATGTAGCACCGCGCTAGACATCAAAGTTTAAAAGACTCAAGAATTGTGCTAAAAAAGGCAAACGTGCTATCATCCGGCAAACGCACACTCGTCAGACATTATCCAATGTTCATCCTACTTGATAATAGTAAACAAGCAAATCACTTTCGATCCACTAACGGATACAACAAATCTGTCTCCATGAGGACTTAAATATGACATCCCATATTCACATTGCTCATCAAAATATAGAGAATAGAATGAATAGCTACTGTAGTTAAAGAGACGTTTTTGAATATTTAGTCACGGCAGATAAGTTACGGTTTTGAATACCCTCGCCCCAAGAAACCATGACCGGGGTTGTTTATCACAACACAAATGATAAGTATCAGCCTTGAAAAATTGAGACGCGGAGAATTGATAATATCAATTATTATACCGCTACCACCCATCCCATAGGTTCTTCGGTACACCATACGGGCCAAATCTCCGTATCTTGCGATAAGAAGTTTTTGTCTAACGACGAGCTTTAGTCGGCCATTCTTAAGTGTTGTGTTACACAAAGAATGGTTTGCAGCATATTTACAAAAACCACAAGAGGATAGCAGAACTGCATAGACATTTAATGTAAACATCTCTAACAAAGAATTAGTGTGGAGAAAACAATTGTAGTGCTAATTTATTTTTTACTTAATGCAATAGTAAATGTGCTCAAATTAGCCTGAGTCAGAAAACTATCATTGGCGGTTCTTTGGATTTACCCAGTTAAATCTTCTGGCCACATTCTTTTAGGTCTTCTATTTTCCAGTGGTGGACTGATTATTGTGATTCATGCTTCGATTTTTATGCTTGTTAGAGTAAGCACTTTAACATCTTTTAAAAGTGGAATTTTAAGATCTTCGTATATGGTGTTGTTGGAAACGTACCAGAGTACATTTGTTAACATTCTGAGAGTTTTTGATTAACGGGTTTGAAGGATTTTCGTATTTGATGGTTTACTGCAGCCTCAAAGTTCAATACCATATGCCCAGATGGATTTCGGTATTGTCTCCTATATGAGGAATTTGTTTTCCAGTGTGAGATGGGATATTCGATTTATTAGCCAAAACATGCTTTTCACTTTTAAGTTTAATTGTTAAGACATTTAGTTCTTCTTGCGGTGAATGTGACTTAACAGAGTTGTTTATCATTTACATTAATTTTCCAATGCTTGGAGTTGGCTAAGATATTTTTGTAATTTTTCAGAAGCCTTTATCAAATCAAGATCTCCAGCAAGGATAGCTGTGTGCTAATAATTTGAACACATCAAATGAATGAAATTCAAAATTATATTAGTGTTTTAATAACATTTTACACCTCAATATAATGCGGAAGTTGCTCCAAAACTAATACTAAACTTTGTGTTACTCAATATTTATTTCATATCTGTAGTATTCGTACACCTCGGAAAATATCTTTTGTTCTTTAAATATAGAATCTAAGAAAATTTATTGTTATTTAAAAACACATTTTTATATGCAATTTGGTTGTTGTTATACAAATATATAAAAGAGAAAGCCCCCATTCACTGACCGACTGATTCATCAACGCCCAGCCTAAACCGCCAAACCTAGAATCTTAAAACTTTAGGGTTTTATTCTCTGTATGACATAGGGCCGTACTAAGAAAGAATTTTTTGAAAGTGGTCCCTTAAAGGGGTCTAATGGGGATCCAAAGTTTTAAGCTTTTTCAAAAACAGCTAGAGTTAGAAACGGGAAACTTGTCAGGAATGATTTTCGGCCAAATTGAAAGAACCCTTGTTTCAGGAATTTTTGATCCGATCCCTCACAGGGGCTAAACTGAGAATCAAAAGTTAAGCTTCTACTTTGTCACGCCTTATAATTTTTGATCTGTGATAAAAAGAGACAAGGTGTTCAGTATTCAACTAAGGACCATAAGTCAAGTCCAGACGCCAAAAATCAACCTTATTGGAAAATCTCAAGACTGGTTTGACCGGAAGTGGCCGCAAAGTTTTCGGTTCCGGCTACTAAATTATTGCCACTATTCACTTAAAAAAATAGATGGCAGTATCTTGGTTTGTTGTAACCTTCTAAGTCGTGACAGGTCATCTCTTGACTCCTATAACTATTAAATTTCTCTAAACAAAGGAATATTTCCATCTATACACTTATTAAAAATATTTGGCAGGAATAATCTATAGTTAAAATTATAGAATCCGTGTTTAGGAAATTTATTAATTAGGGGTTTATGTTATTAAAGAGTGTACTTTCTTAAATAAAAACGCAGTCCCGCAGGGCTAGGCGGGGAAGGGGAGCCTAAGGCGATCTGAGCCGGCTAGTACAAATATATAGGACTACTTCATTTTCAAGCTCAACATGTTTATATGGAGGCAAATGAGCACACAGAAACCAAGACAATTACATACTAAATCTAATAGAGTTTATCTAATGATCATATTACTATACAAGTTGCTAACGACAAACTAATAACAGAAAATGTTACGTTAATTTAGAATTGTTAAATTTATCTTAGTGTTTGTCATGGGAAAATATTATAGCCACATTTTCTTTTATTTTCACTTATCAAATGCATCATTTTTCAAAAGATCTACGGATAAAAAAAATTTTCCATAATCACAATTTTTTGAAAATTTACCTAATGTTGCTACAAATAATTTGGCATTTATTTTATATCATCAGCGGGCAAAACTAGCAAATTTTTCTTATTTGAAAAGAACAAAATTTACAAATTAAGATTTAAAGTTATCTCACCATACTAAAATAATTAGCATAATTGAGTTTGGACTACTACGGAGTAATTCTTTAAATTCTAAAACAACATATTATACAAAGGTAAATCAGATAGAAAAGATGATTTTAAAATTCTACAGTGAAAACAAGAGAGTGCGCAAGGGATGATGGGTGGTTAGCCAAGCACGGCAATTTATTGTTCGATCATATGACAGCCAGCAATAAGAAAAGAAGTATGGCCGTTCCACTCAGTGACCGCACCATCAAGAGAAATAACTCGCTGTAGTGCATATCCAGAGGGTGAATACCTTGATTGAGTTTGATTATATTTTCGGCGCCGTAAAGAAGACACTGTGTGGTCTCAAGTTCAACTCGAATGGTAAGCTTCATCAAGCAATGCGGACATGTTTTTGTGAACAAACGAAAAGCTTCTTTTTCGAAGGGATAAAAAGTTTAATAAACCATAATAAAAGTACATCTCTGTGAAAGGAGACTATCAAAAGGAACGTGCATTTGTTCTCCGTTGGTGGAAATAAAACTGTTATTTGGAAAATGCCTTTACTTTCTGATTCACCTACGTATAACCTAAAAAAGCAATACCACAGTAGCAGGTAAATTTTCTGATATTTGGTATACGATGGCAAAAAAAGCACTAACCATCAAGTTATATCTTAACTTTTTCTAGTATATGTTTTGCGCAAAAATTGTGATAATAGGTTACTACGTCAATAACTAAAATTATTCATCAAGAGACAATTTAGAACAAACACCTAGAAGGATATTACAGTCAAGATGAAGAAAACTGAGTAAAGAAAACATCATTTATAGTTAAAATGGGCAATTATGCTTCGAGGTTTCATAAACTGCTAATTTGTATATTACAAAATTTATGGTCCATTCAGTTAAAAGAAATACTAGTCCCCAGGAAAGTTTAAAAAGTGCCTAACAAAAACCAAAATAAATTAGGAGCTTATAAACTGAATTCCAATTTAACAAAGTTTAACTGATCAGCAGTGAACAATAAAAGTACCGTGAGTTGAACTTAATCAAATTTACGACTAAAATTTATTAGTGCAGCTAGAGCTAATATTTATACCAAATATAAGCGTAAGATAGCAAGTAATGTATTTGGCATCACAACAAAGATTTTGTTACATCGTTAAAGCGCAACATGTAGAACAAATTTCTAAAATTCAGTATTAAACTTGAGTATAAAAGTTCATCTTCTTCTTTTCCTTGTTAATGGGCTAACTTTTCTAATCTGGTGGTACTTACCTTACTGTATGGGGACACCACAACTTTCACAAAACTGCCTTCATTTATTCTTCTATAAGTGAGCATATTCGACTTATTTCCTCGTTTCGTATTTTGTTGCGTCTGGTTTTGTTAATTATCTTTCTTAGTACTTTCAGATAGGTAAGTTTCGTTTTTTTTTCTTTGGTATCTGCTCAGTTTTTATGCTAAATGAGTCATTGTTAATCTTTCTACGCTTTTGTAAATTCTGACTTTAGTCTCTTTTGGCATAAATCAGATCGTTTTGTTTAGACAACTCACAGTTCTATTTGTCTTTGATATATTTTTTCTGTATCTTATTTAAGGTGTTGCTTGAACTAGTTCTATGCGTAAATATTTTAACGACATTTTATGACATTTAAAACTGGTTTACATCCAACTGGATTTTTTGTTATCATTTTGTTTTTCGTTTTTCCACTAGAGATAACCGAGTTGAATTGTTTACAGAATTTATTAAACTCTACTAAAAGCCTTTGTAAATAATTCTTGGTTATTGCTATTAGTACAGGATCATTGGTATAGCATACTATCTTTAACTTTTTGAGTGTCTAGTTTTTTGATTATTCCGCCCATTTTAACGTTAACTAGTAATGTAATTAATGGAGTCACTTTGTCGTATGCCCTTTTGAACCGCTTTTAAGTTACTTAGTTCACAGCTCGTTTTTATTATCACTTCGTTGTTCGTGTGCCCTGGATCATATTAACCTGATTGAGTGGTGTTTGTCTCTTATAGGGTAGGTCAATTATACTATTTAGCTGAATGCAATCAAAGGCTTTTATAGGTTTATAAATCATAGGAAGACTGGTGTATTGAACTCTAATGCATTTTCTACTACCTGTTTTATTATAAATATTATATTTTATTATATGTTTATTAATTGTTGTTGTTTTTATTAGTTTTTATTTTAGTTCGTTGATTTCTTATTATTCTCCACATATGTTTACGTATATTATAAAAATAATGTTCCGTACTTTTGAAAAAAGCGTTGTAGTAGGCTATTTTTATCTTTCTTGTTATGGCGTTCGTTTAATTTTTTAAATTTTATATTCATAAACGATTCTGGAGTTTGTTGTAATTTTTGCTTCAGATATGCATTTGCGAGTGCTTCCTCTGTGACTTTATTACAAAATCAGCATGATTTATATTTTACCTAATTTTTGTTTCAATTTACTTTAACTGTGATTAACACTTTAATAGCTCTGTTATAAACGTTTTTACTTTTATCTAGCTTTGCTATTTATAATTATTTTAACCTACTCTATTTCTGTATAATTTCTTTGTAGATTCATCATATATCAAGTTAATATTTATCTTTGTTTTATGTGAAGATGTGCTCTTAGTTATTGATTTGTTTATTTTTAATTATAATTTACACAGTACAAAACTATGATAACTTCCAATGACGGTTAAATATAAATTTCTTTTGATTAGCATTTCAGGTATCTGTTTTTTTTTCTGTTTTGAACGATATAGTCTGTCATTGACTTTTATGCTATTGTGTTTAAAAAATTATACTTGCAGTTTAAAAAGATATTTTTGTCTGTGGTTTTTTATGTGCACGCAATGGCGTCATTAGTTTCCCATTATCATTTTTAAAGGTTTTAAACATTTGTTTCACTCGGGGCATATCATTTCCTAGTTGTTCAATAAAGTCGCTTATAACTAAAACTGCTTCATTCAGTTTGAATGTTTAAAATTATATTTTTTTGTAATCCTGAATAGAACGACTTTTTATCTACTGCTATTTTTTCCAGATCATATACCAATATTCCGGATCAAAGACAGTAGGTGGAACGTTAAAATCCTCCAATGGAGACCATGGGCAGGCAAGAGACAGCGTGGCAGGCCAATAATGAGATGGCAAGACGACATTAAGAGAGTAGCAGGACTGCCATGGATGAGAGTCGCACAGAATCGCGCTACATGGAAGAATTTGAGGGAGACCTATGCCCAATACTGGGCGCAATGAGGGTTAAAGAAGAGAGAAGAAGAAGAGATACCAATATTAAATTCAATTTTTGATAACCATTCTTTAGTTTCATGCTATGTTCTCTCAGATATGCAGTTTTAGGTTTTTACATTTTATATGAACTAATATCCCGATCTCCTCTTTGGTTCCTGTGTTCTTTTCGACCTCTTTATGTATTAGATCGTTATTAAATTAGAACTCCCTTCTATTTCCCTTCATTTTTGTTTCCAACAGTATGCAAACATCTCTTTTTATTTATGCCTTTATTTTATTACTTTCAGTTTCACTTCCTTTATTTTACACTGGTCGTTACCGTTAAATCTGTTATTATCCAAAACTCATTTTTTGTTTGTTTTTTATGATAGGTAAAGTGGTAGCCTAGTAATGAACTCTCGTTCTTCTTCTGGCTTAGAACCGGCAATAGCAACTTATAAACTACTCAATCCATCTGTATAATGCCCATTTTATATGAAGAACATAAAACTAGTAATCTTAAAGAACTTGTACGTCATAAAATTAGTACAAAATAACAAAGTTGAGTAATATAAAAAAATAATTTTAAAAAACAATCAATACATAAATAATGCTGTTATACCATTCATTTGCGACGTTTACTATTTAAATAATATACTTTATTTTGCTTTTTAGCTTCTCACATTTGATCTGCTACAGAGAATCGTATGACACGATTATAAAACGATACTAGCAGATAAATTTTCATTAACACAACATAAATAGAACAAGCAGATTAACAGATGTGTACATAAACAAATGTGGTGTTTAATTTTTTATCCTTGTATTTTCATTTTAAAAATAAAATATTTCTTTAGAAATTTGATGATCTACTACAAGTATTAAACATACATTTTTGTTTCAAAGCTAATCAAATAATATATTAGAATAAAAAATTAGTTTAAAATAAAAATATAAATATAGTATATAAACATTCATAAATATTTTCCAATAAAAATATTGTTTCGCTCAATAGATTTTTTGAAATCGAAAAATGTGTTTTGAATTATTATTTTGTTAAAATGAAAATCTTTATTCAAAGGTTATTTATTCAGAAGGAACTCCAACATTATCTAATCAAAAACTATTTTATACCCTAGTACATCTTTCACCGTGTTTTACAAAATACTACTAGATTGAAAATTGTAAACTTCATTTGCTAATCTTCTAACGAATATCCTGGGTTTGGATCCCATTATTTAAAAGACCAAAGTAATGATTTTCGCTTGGTTACACAACTTATAAGACCAGCAACACCCAGTCGACTTTGGAGTGTGTCTACGCTAATTAAATTTAAGCTATTTTAGTTGATTTTTGGGACAATAGCAACATCTATAAAAAACTTTTTTTTGCTTGTTACTATATGTATGTGTGTTTTCCTAAATAGTAATGATTCGCAGGCTTGCGCTTTGTTTTTTAAATGTATAAGTTCCTCTTTATTTTACTTACCAATTGCAACAGCACCCTACCACACTTTTTTGCAATTTTACGACTTTCTTTCTAAGTTGTTGAAAATACTTACCCAAAGCGTTTCCAACTGAGTAATAGGAGAACTAAAAAAATTTAACTGTTTTTTTAAATAAACCAATCAAACTTTATAAAAATTAACCCTGCAATAATAAGAATTGTATTCATCAAATTTTTATTCATGCTAAAAAAGCTGAGAAATCTGGGTAGTATACATAAATGAAAATACAAAAAAATACATCAGTTAATTAATAATGCACGAACACACATATCAAACTTAAATGACTATAGATAAAGATATGTATGTTAATAATTAATTTAAAAAACAAATATAAAAGTATTAAATAATTGTTATAGTAAAAGAGTAGCTAGAGATAATTTTTAAGAATGAAATTTAAAAAAGTTCCTATTCTTAAGAAAAGGTTACAAAAAATATTTATATGTTTAATTTCAAGAAGATACTGTTAAATCTCATTGTCTTAGATTTACATTTAACTATTAAGGGTTGCAGCTTCTCATATTAAAAATAAGTTACTGTAGTTGCTTTGTAAAGGTAAGGAAACATTTTGTAGTTTTATAGAAGAATTAAACAATTAGAAAATTAAGATTCTGTTATTGGTCCTTCTGAGCTGGAGAAATATATTAGATATTTTTTAAAGGTTTTAAAATTGCATGCCAAATTATCCAACAATACACTTGCACTGAAATAATTATAAGTAAACAACTTTAACGGAAATCTGGTATGAAACGATTATTAATACTCTAATATTTAGGTAGGTAGAAAAAATGTTTATCGTAGAACCGATTTATCAACACAAATATTGTGTAAATGTAAATAAATTTTACGTTAACATTTATTCACATATATTTTATTCATTACCATAAATATAAAAGATAATTAACGAAAAACGTATAAGGGTATTTGGTAATTGTAAGTACTTTTGCTTAACCTTAGCCATTATCCAGGGTAGTTGAATTTTTAACAATCCAATTTCACAAATTGTTAAAACTGGGAATAAGAGACCAACAACGTAGCATTTTGCAACTATTACAAGCTGGACGACGTTATTAAAACAAAACACTTAATAAAGTTACGTTAGCAGCCGGTTAAGTCGAACATCACGAAAGGAAATTTTAATTATATGATTTAATGATTAAAAAACTAATAAATGGTTAAGTTACGATATATTAATAATTTCTTTTTAGTTTTTAAAATATTAGGACATTAAACTTTTGGAAATGGAGAGAAAAAATTCTCACATGACTGTTTCCAACAAAAATATTTTAAAGCCGCACTACTTTCATAACATTAGCAATTATCATTAATTAAAACTGTGGCACGGTAGGTTACTTAACGATTAATACAAGGAGTTTTTAGATAGATTTATTAAAAATAAGTTACCTGATTACTATTAGTTTAAATTCAAAGAAAAACGGCCCTATCACCCCCATTCGCCCAAAACCCGCACAGTCGTTCTTAGTGGATTCGAGGATATTCATTCCGCCGAATCTGGCAGTTCTGTTTGTTGACGAACTCACTCAAGTGAAAGTGGGCTTCGTCACTAGAAATTAATTTATTTTTTCCGTTGACAGTCCCTGCACAACCTATTCAGCAAATTGCCTTCGTTAAGTTGTTGCCTCAGTTGGATTTTATACGCGTGCATATGGAAAATTCCATGTAACGGCGTTGTCACAATCTCTAACTGTTGCAAAAGTCGGAGAATTTATTTTTTAGGACTCGCAGTAACACTATCTTGCACAATAGCGATTTCTACTGAACCAGTCGTCTCAAACTTCCTGATTAGTCCTCGAACTGTATATTCGTTGAGTACTTCATTTCTTCTAAGAGTCGCACAAAGTTTTCGGACCGTCTGCATAGCACTGGTAAAATGTTGTAAACTGTTTCATGACGAAAACGAAGCAAAACAAACTGATATAGTGGGAAAACAATCAATGCTAAATGAAGCGGATTAATAATACAAGGTATCCAGAAAGGGTATTTGTAATTTTAATAAAAAACCTTACAGAAAAATATTTTTTTTTTTTAAACTTTAGACAAAATTTTGGAAAATTAAGTGCCAAAGATTATGTTGTCCAAATGTTGACCCTCGCGCTGCTGGCACTCCTCTAATCGAACACGGAAATTAGCCGCCACCCGTCTACACATCTCTCTCACAACGGCGGTCATTTCAGCGCGGACATTGTGCTTCAATTGCAGTAGAGTTCGTGGTTTGTTTGCATACACTTTCTCTTTAAGGTATTCCCAAAAGAAATAATCGAGGGGTGTAATATCAGGGCTTCGACGAGAAATCACTTTTTCCGGGAAAGCTGATGGATAACCTCAAGCGATTGGTTTGAAGTGTGTCAAGTGATTACATCTTGTTGAAACTATGTTTCCACATTAAAACCTTCAAACTCCTGCAGTTGTGGAACGAAAAAGTTTTTTAACACGTCGCAATATCGTTTACTGTATACCGTAAGTGCTCGCCCTCGTCGCTCTTCAAAAAATGATGCCTTTACCTGACATGGCAGTCCACACAATAACTTTTGGACTATGTAATGGTCGTTCATGTATCTGTCTTGGATTTTTGTCGCCCAGTAGCGGCATTTGTTTGTTTACGTGACCATTTCAGTGAAAGTTTGCTTCGTCACCAAATAGAATGTTTCCGAACGTTGGGAAACGTTGAAGCATTTTATTTGCAAAATTCAACCAGAGAGGATAGTCGGCAACGAACGAATTTTGTAAGTTGTAAGTATTGCTTCATAATCTTGTGCAACGACGATTTTTTAATGTTAAGTTCTTGGTTGCGTTTGCAAACTGATTGAGACGGATTTTCACGCACTGAAACTTTCACTCTTCAATCGTTTGTTGGCTTCGAACAGAGCGCGGGTGATGTTGATTGAGAATTTTTCAGTAGAAACGGTATTTTCAAACATTCTGAATCCATTTTCTGGTAGTATCGTCTTTCGGTGCATTCCGTACGTTAAATTCTGCACGATATAAATGTTGAGCTGTGACTGTCGAATCACCATTGCAATAATAGGCGCGTATGCAAAAAGCGCGATGGTTTCCCGGGTACACTTCCATGGCTACTATATCTCAAAAGAGCAGAGCAACAACTTATCGCGCCGTTACATGGGCAGTGCAGATACAAATACCCCCTACCCTTTCTAGACACCCTGTATATAACAATAATTGTAAGAACAGGTCCGATTTAAATTTGGCGCCCTTTATGGGATAGACCCTTTGCATATAATAATTTGTTGAGTGAAATACAACACTATTGCCACAAAGTATTTTCTATAACAATCACTAAACTGTAAATTAATTTCATTATTATTATAAATATTCCTTTTATAACAGTTAAAGTAAAAACACAACTATGTAAAAGAAATATACAAAATAATATAATACAGTATAATCTATAAGAAAAGAATAGAAAACAAAATAGTTTCTAAAGATATGAAAAAATACCAATTTGGAATGAACTGACAATGAATATTCATGTGTTTTCAGAGTCTGCTCAAATCCCAATAGTATAATTTGTTAAAACCACAAATTAAATTAAAAGAAATAATAAGCAAAAACTAAAGAAATTAAAGACACAAAAATTTGGAATTATATTCCAGATACAACCAAATTTTGAATAACAAATTAAATGTAAAAAAGAAATGACACGCGGTAAGACTATTATGACTAGAATAGGACTATGAAATACGAAAAACGTAAGATGTACGTGGGAGGAAAAGTTACAACTAATGGAGGTAGGACAAAAACTATACACAAGCAAATATACCCAGGTAAACATTTAAAAGCGCACTCGGAAGTAAAATGAGCACGGCAATATAATTTTTATGCAGACCCTGCTGGATGTAAATTTTTCTTACTTGGTGTTGAGCTGCGCCATTTTAAGACCCTGAAACGGGCTGCTTATGTCTATCCCGGCCATTATCTTTAATTAAGCAAGGGGCACCGCTGATCTGTCCATGAGAGAAAGTTCGCTACGGCTCTCGGGCGACCAATAGCTCATGCCGTTATTATTCCGCAAACCAGAACAGCACGCTCATTTCGGGTCGCAGAAGTAATCCAATTCAGGCTTTTCCTGAACACGCGGACGCTGTCTACCTGACCGTAGTTTTTGCGACTGGGCCGCGTTATCGCGCATAAATTTATTTAAGCCATTAGCGTGATCGGTTTGCACGCGCGCTGATTATAATTGAGCGCCCGCTCAAAGCGAGCAAATAACGGTTTCGGCTAATTTGCCAGCAAATCGCGAAACTGATCGATGCAAATGCATGGCTGTGGCGGCTCGCTGCGGAGCGGAATTGTTGATGTGAAATTCAATATCCCGCCTGCATTATAAGTTGCTGGTTAGCGGAAGATTTGGAGAGAACAGAGAAGGAATTTGAAATGGATTTTGTGCAACGGGAGATAAAAATGAATGTGGGTTTATGCGTTTTTCCGCTGCAATATGTTTGGTACACAACACTTGAAACCAATATTATGACTTTCATTGTTTTGTTTCCCCTGCAAACAATGTGGCTGATTATCAGCAGCAATATATGAAGGAGGGTGTAGCTTTTGTACAGCTTGCCTAGTTTCATGAAATGCCAAGCTACCGTTCAATAAACATAAAATACGTATGTTATTCAACATACATTTAAAATAGTAGAATAATTAATTTATAAAAGAAAACACGACAAATTTGTAGCGCCGCGTCTATATGTTTTAAATTACAAATTGTTATAAGAATTGTGGGGCAACTAACTGTAGCACGATGAAACTTGAGAAAATGTAACATAATCCTTCGTGAGTATCGCGATACTGGCGTAATGCATTTGGATCAGGAGCAGTAGTTGTAATTACATATTGCGGCGGCAAGCAATATGTTTGCGTCAATGGGATAACGGAGCTCAATAAAATTATTTTGCAAAAGAGAATGTAAATCAGCTTTAATTTAAAAAAATCACAAGCAAAGTATGTAAGATCAACATATCTTGCAAAATAAAACAAATAATGTTTATTTATTTGCGGTTATGCACTGTTAAGCAAATTATTTGGAGAGTAACAATACAAGAGACGTGCCAGCAATATTTTAAAATCACCCACAAGTACTTACGTTTACTTAAATTTGTCAGCATTTCACTTCTTAGCTCAGAGATAAGTTAGTGTAGAATCAGACAGTAATAATTTTTTAAAATACCTAACATTATCACTTCTGACAACTCCTCAATGGAAATTCAAATGAATTCTACATTGCAAATAAGTTGGCTAAACCAATAAAGCTAACAAAAGTCCAAACACCATAGCAACAAAAACTAAAATTTCATTCATTTATCTTAAAAACTACAGGTGTTAGTCACAATAATGGAAACACTTGTTAAAACTAGGACATATTTCCACTGTTAACACTAAAAATTAAGTAAATCAACCGTCTTTCATTTGTTGCATATATTATCCATTATATACTGATAGTAAAGTGAGGCAGTGTGGTTGTGGAAGTGTGGTGAGTGACCAGTTTGTCCCATCTGACGGAATTTCAAGGAAGTCTAATTGCTAGTCCATGTTTAGCTGGAACATATGTGAGCAAAACAGCAACGTTATGCGATGTAACACAAGGCAAGGTCTCGAAATTCATGACTGCATACACATTACACGGTAATAGTCGTCGAAAGATGAAGCTGCCAGGCCTTTAATCGTATTGTGACGTCCCAAAAGTTACTACAGAACTTAATCAGCACCTAAACACCTCAATGTAATCCAAAACAGTAAGGCGGGAGCTGCACAAAATGCGTTTCTATAGTTGATATTATCAAATGCTCAAAATCGACGTGCATTGTGCAATTCCCACAAGAACTGGACGTTGGAGAACTATAAACGTGTCGTTTGGTCGGACAAGTTATCACTTACCCTCTTCCTTACCACTTGACGCGGGTTTGTCTGACAAACACCCTTTGAAGCGTATGATATAGAATGTCTGCGCCAGACTGTCAAGCATGGTGGCGGCTCTAGCACTATATTACGGTATTTCTTGTTACATTACATGGTTGGGTCACAGCAGCAGCAATAGAGAATTCTTGGATAACCAGGTCCACCCTATAATGCGAACTTTATATCTAGAGGGCAATGCCATCTTCTAGGATAATAATTCTTCCATTCAGACCACTGATCTTGTTAAGAGTGGTTTCAAAAGCATGCTGATGAAGTTCAACATCTTTCCTGACCCACCCAATCCTCAGACCTGAGTATCATCGAGCCTCTGTGGGCTGTTTTAGAAAACAGGGTTCGGCGTTGATTTCGAACTGAAAGCTGTGCTGCATAAAGAATGGCTTCAAATTCTACTCACCGCTATTATATTACACCGCATTAATACAAGATGTTTCTACTTCTATAAGTGTTTCAATTATTTTATCCAATATCTGTATATAAACTGTAAAGAACTGCCCTCCGATATTACCGAGTTTATCACACATTGCTACATAAATACGTCACGAATAAATTTAACAAAACAGGAAGATTGTAAAAATTTAATAAAACGTTTTAATAAAAATAAAATCAAGTATCTCACTTATTAAAACCCGTGCGGCAAGCTTTAATAGAAAACCTTCTAATTTTAATTACAATACAGCAAACTAAAAAAAGCTTAAATGACTGCCATTTATTAAAATAACGCAACTACTCTCCAAAAATAAACAACCACCGCCAGTATGTCTCCTAAACCTAACAAACAATAAAGACAATTGACAGCAAACAAAATTTTTCACTAAGGTCACTTACATTACTCACCGTGGAGATAAGAAAAAAGTCAACAAATATTTCCTAGTGCCATAGTTTCCAATACTTCCATACTAAAAACGATTGTAAATTTAAACCCCATTGCATGGAATGCGCAAAAACACCTAATAATCAACGTTTCAAGAAACAAAATGAACCACTCACGTGAACTAAGTGCGGGAATAGTCATAGAACAAGCTAACATGAATATAGTCATCATATTGAACTACTAAAACGTTTAAAGATCCGACCAAACACCAATAGACTGCTGCAAACAGGAAACGTATGGAACAGCCGCAAAAAAGTATTCGCAGTTGTACTAACTCCTTAAAACCCAACCCCGATTCTTTCAATATGTCCTATAGTAGCCATAATAACAGATCAATATTATAGAGCCAAGAAACATAATTAACAACCCAATGAACCTTGTGACCGCATTTGTTTCATAAATTAAAGCATTTATCACAAACACCTTTATCAATTTTCTCTTCAAAGGTCCATAACGGATAAAGAACTATTAAAAAGTTAGAAATTCTAAATTTGAATTCTAATGGGATTAAAACCCAACAATCACTATTAATATCCTTTATACCAAGAGACAACATCGACACAACATGTGTCTTAGACGTACATCTTGTATCAGAAGACAGATTTAAAAAGCCAGGCTATCTAGTATACAAAAAAAAAACTTTGTAAAATCATCAGGAGGAGGTATCATGATTATTAAAAAGCAGATTAAACATACAACACCCGATTTATTCACACCTAACATAAAAACTAGAGGCATAAAATATCATTAAACAATCAAAGCCAGGCTCTAATTAGCATGTATAAAAAACCTAATAAAAAACTAAACTAAATATATATGCATGTAATGTTCAATTCACCCAAAATTACACTATCAATAAGCCATCTAAACTGCAAGGATAGATTATCGGGGCGCAGTACGTTCAACTTTAAAGTTATCAAATTTGAACAATATTTCACTGAAATTAGAACTCTGCCAAAATTAATTACTACCCACATTACCAAGATCATTAACCTGACATTCTAAATGTGGTTATGTAAAAATGATATGCAAAGGAAATATATGAAGTTAATTCTAACCATTTAAAAGTTCTGACTCCTAATCCAATAACCGGAGTAGTCACCTGAGAAAAATCCGAAGTAGCGTTTAATAAACATCCAAACGCATAGATGACGCAGCACTCAAAATTACAACATCCAAAGTTAGTAGTGTATATGAGACAACATCAAACCAAAAAATCTCGCAAACTCAGAGATTACCTAAATTACATAATTGGTTTTATTAAAAGAAAGAGCAAAGTCAAATACTAATAGCAACGAAACAAAAACCTTTTGGTAAAACGGACATTAAACTATTTAATTCATCAACTTAAAAAAGAGCTAGGCGCACTAAAGACAGCTTCTACTAAAAATACATAAAGAAGTAAAAACCAAACAACTCACAGAAGTGCCAAATAACCCAAGAATACTAAATCAAAGTAGGGAAATTTTATCAATGACTGTTGGCACAGTATCCATTAATCTTACATCACCTAACAAACTTCAAGTTTTAAATGACAAACTTCCAAAAAGGAAAAGACCTAAAAACGACCCCATGCCAATTATAGTGTTAACATTACACTAACTACTTCGTAACAGCATTAAAAGTCTGCCTCAGAACAGGATACCTTCTAAAAGAATGACAATACGCACACAAATTGCTATTCCCTGAACCGGGAAAATATAAAAGTACATTAAAAGCTATAGACCTAAAAGTCTTTTAATATCATTATCAAAACTACTAGAAAAGTAACTACCCTTAGAATCTTCTCTTTACATTAGTTTTCTTATCAAAAGAGCCTACTACTCAAGAGAAAATATTCGAAACAGAGACTGGATTCGAAAATAAACAATATACCGCTGTGATTTTTCTTAATGTAGCCCAGGTTTTTGGCAAGGTCCGACTAGAGAACTTGAAAAGAAAACCTCTTACCTTTCGTATACCTAACTATGTCAAGATAATAATATTATCTTTCCTAGACAATAAAGCTTTTGCTCTAAAGTAAATAATAAAGTCTTGGACAACAGACACATACAAGTCAAAGTCCCGCAAGGTGGTATCTTAAGACCACTGCTCTTTATTACTTACACTTTAGATATCCCAAAAATAAACGGTACTTTACCAACATTCTCCGACAACACCGCTATGTTAATTCAAAGTAATGATCAAACCGAAGCAATTCTCTTGCTACAGAACACAACTGGAATCAAACATGCCAAATTCCTTTGATCTGACTGTTAAATACCTGGGAGTAATACTAAATATCAAATTATTGTGAAAGCTCCCATTAATCTCAAACTAAACTAGAGTTACATAAGACTAACACAACTATGCCCACTTCTAAATAAGAAATTTCAATTAAAAACCAATAATGATGTACAAATCTCTCTTCAGGCATTATATGTTGCACCACTAAAATGAAAAAACTTTAGCACAAAGTACTGCGTTTAGCAGTTAATGCACTGTAATATATAAAAAAGAACCAGATACATCAAACATTAGGGGTACCAATTAAAGAACAATACATTAAACTAAATACAAAGAATTCTTTAATTATTTAAAGAAGTGTGAAGAAACAGCTTGTTATAACCTCGACAGACAAAATAAAAACTTTCCTAGGATTTACTTTCAACGGATAACGACGAATAATAACACGATATTAACAAAGAAATTAAGACATTTATGTTAGCTTAATCAATGAGTATACATATACATTAATAATGCCATGTATAATATAAATGTTTGTTGGTCTAACAAATAAATATTATTTAATGTTTTTTAAAGTCTGTATTATGTAAAACACAAAAAAGAAACATGAAAAAGATATATAAGAGTTTCTCCAGTCAAAGAAGAATAAAATGCAACAGTTTGCTGATGACAATGTCTTCTAAAATAGTGCAAGTTAATATTTGTATAAAGATTTTTCTTCTTCTTAGAGTACCTGTTGTTGAGGATGTTGGCAACTGGCATGACTATTTTTCAACTCGCTGAAACTGTCCGTAAAGATAGTAATATCACTGATGTCATTAAGCCACTTCTACTTTACAAATATTCCTTCTTTTAATCTATGTTAGCATTTTTTTCATAATTTGCTGTGAGTAAACTTTGAAGAGCAAGAGAGATAATATTCAACCTTGCCTCACACCTTTGCTTATTGCTACCTCTTCAGTTAACTGGTACTCCAATTTTAAAACTTTAATTAAGGTAGATGTTAAGGATAATTTATAATATTTATCATCCAGCCATTGTTTTTAGTACTAAGATTAGTTTATCTTGTTTGACTTTGTCAAACCCTTTCCGATAATTTATAAAACATAAACAGATATCACAGTTAACATCTTTACATTGAAACAAAATGTTGGTTACAAGTGCCTCCTTACTCCACAGAGTGTGCATAAACTGGGTATGAGTAAGATGTGCTTCGTATTTTTTGCTTGCGCTATTTTTTCTGGTTGGGGTTGAGGTTTAATATTGCTCTCAATTTATTACCTCATTTTTGTGATTTTTTAAATTTCTGAATACATGTTATCTAGGCTCACTGTCTTATCGACCTTGACTTTCTACATTTGTAATATATAAAAAGTCCTGCCTTGAAAATTTCATCTAGAGTGCTGTCTTCTCTGCAATCGGCCCTTTCACTCCTTCCGTTCTATGTTTGGTATAAGGTCTTCGTTATCATCTGTCAATCGTTCAGAATTCTTAGATTTGCATATTCTCACTACCGTCCTAACTTTTTAAATAAAGATTAAACAAATCATGTTTACGTAATAGAGCTTTTATTTCATCACACTTATCCCCCAAAATTTTGTTTTTGACTTTTCTGATAGATTTTTTTATTTGTTTATAGGTTAAGCATTCTTCACCTTTTCGTCAATCAAGATTTCTTCCTTGCGGACCTTCTATGCAGATGTTTGTTAAATATTTTTTGTTAACCTTACTTTGGCACTAATTTTGTTTTTTATTTATATGATTTATGCCTTATTTTGTCGGTATTAAACTGCTTTAAGTTATATCCTGTAACTTCACCACATTTGATTTGCTTCAACTTAAGTTTTATAGCATCAACCAAAAAATTTTTGAATGAAATTCAATGTTAACCACAGGGTGTTTTTATCAAAGTTATCGGATTACGATATCTTGTATTGATCATAATGTAGTTAATTTGTTTTTTGATGGCATGGGTTCTCTTGTCATAATTTTTATGTCTAGGTAAAAATTTGAAAAAGCTTTAGTGACTACTAATTGCTGCTCAACGGCAAACAATTTTAATTGATCACCACGGTCATTACGGTCTTCTAGTCCAAAAAGACTCATAATATTTTTGACTCTTTGTTCACTTATTTTCTCATTGAACTCGCCTGCATCTAGTACTATCTCTTTTTTAGAAACTCTTTTCAGGGTTTTTAAGGCCCTTTAAAAAGCACATTAAAAAGTTAAATATAAAACAAAGAATTTTAAAAAAATACCCTATAAAGTAACTACGTCCAGTTTCCTCTACACCAAAGAAATTGGAGAGCTGATGCAAAGAAAGCAGCCAGGTCTAGATGCAATGGAAAATAATCTAAAAATCTATTATAATTTAGCCCTTATCAAGAATTTTATTTTTTCTGTTAAAACAAAATTCTGTATTTAGGTGAAGTAACCTAGGTAATTAAAAAGGTATTACTAGAGTGTACTAAAATATTTATAATTAGGAGTCTAAATTAGGAGTATAATTAGGAGTATAAATTATGAGTATAATAAGGAGTATAAATTACGAGTATAATTAGGAGTATTTTTTAAGAGTATAAATTAGGAGTATAAATTAAGAGTATAAATTAGGAGTATAATTAAGAGTATAAATTAGGAGTATATTAAGAGTATAAATTAGGAGTATAATTAAGAGTATAAATTAGGAGTATAAATATACAAAAAATGAGTTACACCCCCTTTTCAACAAACTTTTCTTTCGAACCGCACCCCTATGGATCGATAGTTCGGCCATATTGAAGAAAATAAACGTAGTGTATGACATAGCCATCTCGACGTCTTCCTGGTGAAAAGAATGGTCAAAGTTTAAAAAAAAAATTTTAGATCTCGGAAACGGCAAGAGATAGCGGGACGCTGTTTTTGCCGTTCTTTAGTTCGATTCAATTGTACTAAAACGACGTTATCGGTACGAGGGCACAATAATACGAGATATGCCAAAAACGCGTTCCAAAAACACCCTGAAATTGTTTCCTCTGGCGAGCCGCTCACAGATGAGGAACCCTCTGGGAGTCTTCGCGAGTTTATAGAACCCATAATAAAGTTTCACTCTCCAAATTATAAAAAACATTTATGTTGATATAAGGACGCTATGGGGGCTGAAAGAAAAAACGTTTTTTCGCAGATATCGACTTGCCGTAAAAGCAAAGTTGTAGAGCTATTAAGTGGCTTCAAAAAACGCTTAACAACCCTTGCCCTTGCTCGCCATCTTCCTGTCCAAAAACGGCCCCAAAGTTGGAAAAAATCACGTTTTTGTTTATATCTACGAAACAGCAAGAGATACGAAGGCGGCTCCCTTACCAAGTTGTGGAGCCTAAAAGGGGGCACTTTCTTCATACAAAACATTTTCGTGCAGCTCGTACGGGGGCGCCGAAATTTGGCATTTCCGGAACCATAAGTGATAAAAATTTTTCGTTTAGTCTAAAATTGAAAGCCGACCCTAATGCACGCGTATACTGAAAATTATAATTCTGCGATTATTCCCGGTCATTGAATTTTGACATTCGGACGCCGCGCCAAAAGGAAAATTCGCGTGCCCTAGATAATTTTGACATTGCGAGGTCACGCAATCGTCTCAGCCAACATTGAATGGAAATATCGTTGACGTTATGTTGACATCACGAGATAAATCGTTCGTGTTTGCGCACGGTCTCCTAATCGTCCTCCGAATGACATCCGACAGGCGCATTGAATGTATTATATTACAAGAACCGGAAGAGACGAAATTTGTGTTTGACATCATGAAATGGGTACTAAAGCACTCGAAAATTACGTTCCTACGATTATTCGTCGTCATCAGGTTAGTCTCCCGAAGCTGCCGTCCCTGAATGGCAAATCTCTGCTGGCCGAGCACCGGCATTCGAAGTAAAATTATGATGGTACAAGAACCTGGTAGAGACAAAAAGTTCCTGTGCTTTGCATTAATAATTGATTTCAATATTTTCTAATATCATCTTGCCAAGTAATTTATTACGTTCTTAATGCATATATTCAGTTCAGTGTGGTTCCGTAACTAAAATCAAAAGCTGACATCCTGCAATGTCAGACCAATCATCTCTGGCAACGTCAAAATCACCTTACTCTGTGTCAAGATTTAACATTTTCGAGGTTAGCCAGAATTTGTCAGAACGAAATACAGAGTGGACCAATCTGGATACAGGTTGTTTAATAAGGAATAATTATAATTCAATATTTTACTAATATCATCTTCACAGTCCATAATTTTGTGGTAGGTAACGATTTTTTTTAATGCTAATTATATGTAGTTGGTAACTAAAATCAAGATGACATCTGCAATGTCAGACCAACATTTACGTCAAAATCACCTTTTCTGTGTCAAATTTAACATTTTAGGTTAGAGAATTTGTCAAAACGAAATACAGAGTGGACCAATTTGTGAGATACAGGTTGTTTCACAAGTAAAAAGAGAAAATAATAAAAAATTAAAATTTTACTTAGCGACTTTACAGTCCATAATTTTGCGTGGTTGGTAACGAATGTTTTTTTTAATGCTAATCATATGTGGTTGGTAACTAAAATTCTAAATGACATCTGCAATGTCAGGCCAACATTTATAACGTCAAAATGGCATTTACTCTGTCAGATTTATCATTTTAGGTTGGGAAATTTGTCAAAATGAAATACAGAGCGGACCAATTTGTTGTAAACAGATTGTTTCAAAAGTAAAAAGAGAAAAAATAAAAAAAAATTAAATTTTACTTAGCGACTTAACAGTCCATAATTTTGCGTGGTTGGTTACGAATGTTTTTTTAATGTTAATTATATGTGGTCGGTAACTAAAATTCTAGATGACATCTGCAATGTCAAACCAACATTTACAACGTCAAAATGACATTTGCTTTGTCAAATTTAACATTTTAGGTTAGAGAATTTATCAAAGCGGACCAATACGTCGTATACAGGTTGTTTGAAAAGTAAAAAGAGAAAATAACAATAAATCAAAATTTTACTTAATGACTTTAGTTTGTTTAGCAATTACTTAATGCAAATCCATGTGTGGATAATTAGTAAATAGAAAAAGCAATATTAAAAACGGAAATATAATTTAGAAAATATATAGCAAAAATCGTTCGTGCCTTTCTGCGCGGCCCCTAGCGCTCCCGAAGGACAAATTTCTGGGCCGTCGGCAGGCACAGCCGAGGTATTATATTTCCGGAACCGCAAACGATAAAAAACTTTCGTTTGCTCCATAACTGAGAGCGGACAATAAAGCACTCGTGTGCCAAAAATCACGTTCCTACGATTATTCGTTCCGTCAGTATTCGCGAGTCAAGTTCCGGATGGCCAGGGACGCTGCGGGCCCTGGGCCCTGCAGGCCCTTCCGCGGCGGTCACCTGCCGAAATCTACGGGGAAGCAATTAACGTTTTGTAAATGCATCTTGACTTCGCCGATAATACGAATTTAACTTTGTAAATATATATAATAAGTTGTTTCAAAAGTAAAAAGAAAAAATTATAATATAAATTTTTACTTAGTGACTTTTCAGTCTATAACTGAATGATTGGTAACCAATATTTTTTTAATGCATGATTATATGCGGTTGGTAAATAAAAGTTAAAAATGACATCTGCAATGTCAGACCAACATTTGAAACGTCAAAATGACGTTTATTTTGTCAAATTTTCTCACTTTAGGTTAGGGAACTTTTGCAACGTCAAAATGACGTTTGTTTTGTCAAATTTTCTACCTTTAGGTTAGGGAATTTGTCAAAACAAAATACAGAGTGGACCAATTTGTTATATACAGTTTGTTTGAAAAGTAAACCAGAAAAAAGAATTAAACTATATAAAAATCATAATTTATTGTTTGTTTAGCAATTTTTTGGTTCAAATCCATGTGTGATTGATTACTAAATAGAAAAAGCAATATTAAAAGGGGGAGTTACATATAATTGAAAAAATTTTTATAGTAAACAAAGTACAATTCAAAAAACCATATATTTGTATATTTATACTCCTATGTCGACCGCTAGTTATAATGTACTAATTAGGTAACAACATAAACATATTTAAACTAAACATATGGAATATTTCCTCTAATTTTGTTTATTGTTTACACTTAAGATCAATATTTAGAATAATACTGAATGTCTCCAAAAAAAGTTTCAATTTGATTGATTCACTACATTGACGCAACGAACCAGAGGGGAGCAGAACGCATGTCATTCAGTCGTTATGGGGCGTTTCTCAGGAACGGATTGTGCGTTCTATGTGCGAGAATTTTACAAAAACAACGATTTGGTGATTATTGCACGTAGAAGGTTTAGTAGTCATCATTATTTGCGTAACATAAATCATCGGAAAACTGGTGCGTAAGTTCGAAGAAACCGGTTTAACTATGGATAGACCTCAGAACTAAGGTCATTAAGAACTGATGAAAAGGTTAACTGTTTGTAAACGGGCAAGTGTTTTGAATGTGGCTAGATCATCATTACACCGCATTCTATGCAAATATTTATGTCTGCGTTCCTATAAAATTCAACTGGTGCAAGAATTAAAGCCCAATTCGTTAACTGTGTAACTACGCATTTCAATTCATTCAACAACATTTTGTTTTTGGATGAGGCACATTTTCACCTCGTTTTCAGCCACGTTAACAAACAGAGAGCTACGAACCCACAATGCAAGAATTAGAAACCCCTTCATTCACCAAAAGTGACCCCTATTGCAAAATATAGTCAAAGAACCTAATTCCAACAGGATGGAGCAACATCGCATACTTCTAACATGTCTCTGCTATAAATTCGTGAAATTTTTCTTCAAAAATTTATTTCAAGAAGAGATGGTATAAATTGGCTTCCATGTAGCTCTGATTTGATTTCTATGAATTTTTTCTTGTGGGGATATCTTAAATTAAGAGTATAAAACAGCAATTCAGGCTTTCTGGTTCAATTGAAAGAAAATATTCGTCAAGAAATGGCGGCCACTATAAAGACTACGTGCTCAGAAAATTTTCTTTTTGTTTAAAAACGTGTCGCGTGTATGCAGAATAACATTTAGATGACATTATTTTTGAAAGGTAATTTTCCAATATGCATTAACTTAACCAAAAAGAAGACTTGCAAACATTAACCAAATTTTTCTCAGAAAATCAAGTTTAATGTCATACTTACCAAAACCCAAATGACAAACCAATATCTGTAATTATAAAAAATATTCCACTTTCTATCACAGACGAAGAACTAGCTAGTGAAATACCAGTAACAAAAGTAACACGTTTGTACAATATAGAAAACCACTGCCAGTATGCGTTAGAACTTACCAAATAATAAGCAAGCAAAACAAATATATTCACTAAAAGCACTTTTCCTCTCCGTAGTTACTGTAGAGACCAGAAGAAAATCCAAAAATGTACCTCAGTGTTGCAGATGCCAACAGTATGGCTATACTAAACATTACTGTAGCTTAAATTCAATATGAGTAAAATGCTCTGGTAAACATCTACACACTGATTTCCAAAAGAAATATGGCAACCCACCAAAGTGTGCCAACTGTGGAAGCAACCACAGTGCAAACTATCGTGGCTGCTAAAACAACAAACACGAACCCAACCCAAAAACTCATATGTAAATGGTATTTGCAGAGAAACTCAAAAGCGGACTAACCCAGAATAACAACACTACTACCAACAATACCTAATAACTTCATTTAGACTCTCCTAGACTTTTTACGTTCTACCTTAGCCTAATTAAAACCTTTATTATTAACACTCTTCTACCAATGCTTATCAATGGACCATAATCAAAGTAAAACAACACAAAACTTAACCATCCTTAACTGAAATTCAAATAGCATTAACAGCCAACGCTCACTATTTATTGCTTTTCTAACAAGATACAAGTGGACATAAGCAGCATATTAAAACTCATCTTGATTAATCCATAAAATTTTGAATCCCCGGTTAATCAGAACAGTATAATAATAAGCAGTGCATATAAACAACCAAATATAAAGATAGTTGAGGAAGATATCAAAAAAAATGTTGACACAACTGAACCAGTACTAGTCTCAGGTGATGTAAATTCTAAAAATACCCCGTGGAGATGTAGAGTTACAAATCCTAAAGGCATCACACTAGAAAACCTTGCCATACCTAATTATTTCCAAATTCTGGCACCTGATGACCGCAAGTACTATCCATACTGAGAAATTATCAGCCCTATATACTTCATATTGTCCTCCATAAAAACTTCAGTAAACCTATCTTCCAAAACGTTATAACCGAACTGAATTTTGATCGCTCCCCTGTACTATTAAGCATCAAACAGCCTATTCCAAATTAATTAATGACAAAATGAATTGGAAAAACTTTAAAAATCAGCTGAACAGCAAACTCCACTGCCTAACAAAACTTCAAATAGTTGAAGACATCGATGCAACCATAAATCACTTTACCTCAACAATTAAAGAAAGTGTCAAATTAGCTTGTACAACACTAAGACGAGCCTGCCCAATCGACTACAATTATCCATTCAGATACATTATCGATCTAATTAAAAAGAAAAGTCAACTTTGACGTAAATGGCAAAGAAATCAAAAAGAAGAATTGACCACGCTATCAACAAAAACCAATGATGTCATGTATTCTTCAGACTTATAAAAAGCTGCTGGATTTGCAACTCACCTTGTAGACCTTGCCTAATAAACCTACTGAGATTATAGAAAAACTCCCCGATATAAAATTTCCTGGGCATGATCTCATTACCAATACAATTCTTGACAACCTCACAAAGAAGGCAATAGCTTATCTATGTTCTACCTACAATGTCTACATGAGACTAGGATACTTTCCACAATCCTGGAAACATGCGCTTATTCTAATGTTTAGAAAAGCAAAAAAAAGAAAATAAACAGCTACAGACCCATAAGTCTCCTTGAAAAAATTGTTTGCAATCGCTTATTAGGGCATATTGAAAATCTCAACATACTACCCAAATTCCGATTTAGCTTTAAAAATGAGATTAAACAAGCCATCAGCTTCAGAGAATGAGCTTATTGAATGCGGATTCCATAACAAACAATATACCGCAGCAATTTTTCTCGATATCACACATGCTTTTGACAAGATGTGGATCGAAAGCTTTAAAAATAAGATCCTGGACATTGCAATACCAACACAATAATTTTCTCTTAGGCAACAGAACCTTTCTAGTAAATGTCAATACAACTCTGTCTAAAACCAAAAAGACTCAAGCCGGTGTCTCACAAGGCAGCATTTTGGGTCCAGTCCTCTTTAACATATACACCTCTGACTTGCTAGAACTTAGTGTAATAGTAGCTATCTTTGCGGATAACACCGCTGTATATACTCAAGCTGATAATCCTAATAAAGCCGTTGCAAAATTGCAAAATTAACTAACAAGCTTTTGTCATGGTTCAAACGCTATGACATTACAATAAATAAGATAAAAGTAAACGAAAATATTTACACTACGAAATACCTTGGAATCCTAAAGACTGGAAATATATTTTGATACTCGATTAAGTTGAAAATACCTCATAAACCAAAAGCTTACACAAAGCTATGCTAGACTAAAGCAACTATATCCGTTAAATTAATCGAAAATCAACTCTCAAAAACACCGTTCTAGTGTATAAAAAAAACTGTATAAAACATTGCTACGACCTCTGGCTTTATATGGATCACCAGTTTGGTGCAATACTTCAAAAACCAATATACAAAAAACTTAACGCTTTCAAAATGAGATGTTAAGAATTACAGTGAACGCACCGTGGTATGTTCGTATGTTGCATGAAGAGCTAGGCATCCAACACATTGATCAATTTATTAAAAAAATTGCGGAAAAGTGCATGTAGTGGCGCGATTAATTGTAAACTCTTTAAACCTAATATTCACACCAGACTCCAACGTAAACTACATCAGGACATAGTACTACCAACTCAAATAGACGATTAAATTAATACCAGCTAACCTCACTGTGACAGTATTACCCTGTCGCACAATGTTATAGTCTAAGTTATTATTATATTCCGTTTTCTTACCCATGCTATAATAAATAATGTTTGTTAATCTAACAATAAATGATTTAAGAAAAGCCTCTGCTATACAAAAATTACTTATAAACCTATATAGAATTACAATAAGAAAATTTACTAACTCATTTACATAATTTATTTTGGTAACAGCTACTACGTAAATTATAGGGGTCGAATCAAGATTTACATACTTTACAAGTATGTAAATTACTTGCCTGTAAAGATAAACAAAAGTGTAAAAATGTAAATTTCAAACCGATCACGTGCATGTTTATCTCACATTCAAATGAAATGCAGCTGAATACTAACTCTGCACTAAAAAATGCAATGCACCAACAAACATGCCACATTTCCCAGGCAGTCGCGTACCTACATATGTAGCAGCAAAGGCAGAGGTGACATTTTAGAGATAAAAATTGCATTATAAATATTTTATACAATAAAAAAAAATGATCAAAAAGTTTTAACAACACTGATTTTACTGGTTGCTAATTAAACAAACAGAAAAAAGGGAAAACAAAATGAGTCTGAATTCTCCATAAAATTTAAAAATTATAAGATACAACAATACGAATAGAACTAACAAATAAATTTATATTTTGTTATTTCATTATTTTAATTTTTTAATTATGCAACTCTCTTTTAAATTATTACCTAAATATCTTTGAAATATCACTCACACGTTATTTATTAATTTGTAATATATTTTTTATTATTTTCAATTATGTAATAAAAATACAAAGGTTTTAACATAAGTATACTGGTATATGTTTTCTTGACATACAAATTGACACTTATTTAACAACAATAAACGTCTGCCTTTCAAATGTATATTTTTAAAGTATTTCAGAAGATGCAGTTTTATTTTAATTAATTAATTATTTTAACAAAAATGTCTAGTTTAAACAATTCCAAAAAAAACATCAAATTATTTTCACTTCTCTTGAAGTATTCTTAACCGTTGCACAATTTCCTTTATTTATTTTATTACATTTTCACTTTTTGTTCTATTATATCATTTTTCTGAGCTATGTTATTTTGAAAATCATTTTTTCCAATCAAATACAATTTAGTACGTCCATAAAACCTTTATATAACTATAAAAAAGAAATTCTAAGTGCTAACAATAAAAAAAATTATTAATAAATTTTAGTAAGAAAACTAAAACTCTTACCACTAATTTACACCTAACATGTTGTACTAAAAACTACTAGCAGTCTACGAAAAAATTTTATTATTCCAATGGTCTCCAGAAAATTCATAAAGTTGCTTTACGTTCTATAATCAGTGAAATTAAGGTCAATGCAGAAATTCATCAATATTTATTTTATCCTTCAAAATAAATTTTATGATAATTCAGTGAGTTCTACACGTTCACCAGTCATATCTAGCCTTTTCACGATCCCTTTGAATGAAAACCCTCACTTTACTTCGCCTTAAATTTACCTATATTATACGGTATGTCGATGAAACATTTGGTAACAAATCTTAAAGACAAGATATGCTTCTTATTCCATCTAAATCCAAATCCAAATTAACATTAAATTTATCATAAAAACTAAACAAAACAATTCCCTCACTTAGACACTCCCATAATAAAAAAATTTCTAAGCGACAGCTTCCATTACATTATCTGTAGAAATTCTACTCAAACTAACCTGTACCTGAATGCTAAATCCCATTGTTATCTTATCATCCAAATCCATTCTATTATAAAATCCGTCATCACCAGATTCATCAGACTTTTTAACATATATAACTTAAAACTATTACCACAACTCTACTATAAAGTGGGTATTCCATCAAATTCTTATCCTATATAATTACAAATCTTAAGTTAAATTCAAAGACCTTTCCAACCAACAAAAAATGTTTTTCCTTACAAAAGGCATTAACGGTAAAATAAGCAATATATTAATAAGTTAAAACATACATACGATTAATAAAAAAGTAGCTGAGTTTATTCGATCAGCTGAGGATCACTGTTTTAATAAATACCAAAGAATATATAGGTACCTTGTGCAGACTGCCAAAGAAACTACACAGAACAAAAAAAAACATCAAATATCTAGCCGAACACACGAGCCTTTGTTAGTCGTACAAAAAGGCAATAACAGTTGGGCACTTGCCAAGCATAATAAAGCTATAAAATTAACTTCCCCCAAACAAAAACAAAATTGCTTTCATTTGGCATCCTACTAGTGAAGTAATTTAAATAAAAAAATCCTCAATGCCTAAATACAAGAGACGATATCAACGCTTACCTGTGGTAACAAAACACCTGATTATCCGATACTCTCAGTTACACAACACTTCTAAACCAAATATTTCCTGACTGAGTGCATTTTCCGCCAAACAACCTTCCTGTCCAACTTTCACTTCTAATCCTATAAATAGTATATATAATAAACAAGACAGATAAAAGATAAGTTATTTTTCCCCATATATTTCTTGGCAATTGGATTAGACAATTTTTTGTATAAATTACCTATTGATATTAAAATTCTTTAAATAAGTTTAATTAAAGGCGCATTCAAATAAAGCAGTTATAGATGGAAAAACTTTTTTATTCAGCAGAAAAAATCCCCTCGAACATTGAATCCACGTTCAACTTCAAATTATCTAAAAATACAACTACAACAGAAATTCTCATAAAAGTGTTTTTGACTCATTGTTTATTAAAGATGTATAAAATTAGAGAAACCATGAACATTGTTGCATAGTGCAGTTGGTCGTCGGGTTATTAGGTAGTGGTGGTCGGAATTCGGAAACTCTTGACGTTTCGTCTACAACTGCGACGGAGATCTTCAGACAAAATCTTCTAAAAATTAAATAATTGCCCCATAATTTTTCGTTTTTATACTCTTGCGAGTGGGCTAGGAATGGTATTTGGGGACTGTTATTGATCTCACTGGAATGGTTGATAATGTAATCGGGCTAGCTACTGACGTCAATCGAATCGTTGCGAGTAACATTTTGGCATTTTCTGACGTCACTCGCATTTTTACCGTATTGTGGTCTGTTTTTTGCCTCTTAAAAGCGATAAATTAAAATTTAGTGGCTTGAATCCACCGTTCCTGTTAAAATTATTTTTATATTTATAAATCTCCACAGCCTCGCTATACAATTTCAGGTAATAGATCTTATAATTAGATTAAACTTATGTTCTTTTTCCTGAATTCTATCTCGTGATCAGGATTTTCCAAAGCATATTCAGCAGCTGCTAATTATTTGTGTTTCATTGAGAGGTAGATGACGTTTGTGTTTTTTTTATTCTAGTGGTAGTCCCATAGTTCCAATGTAGATCTAGTTATATGAACAAGGTATGCAGTATACTTTTGGTGTATCCTGTGGGTTTCTTGTATCCTTGGCTAGTTGAAGCAAATCTCGTATTTTGGTGGTAGTAGCATAGATGGTTTCCACCTTGTGATAAGAATTTTTTATCCAGTCTGTAACTCTGTTAATATAAAGTAAAAAAGCTTTGCCTACCGTGGCTGTTTTTGTTTGCGCGCACATTCGTTGGTTTTAATTGCTCTACTATCACAGTCCACGAGTAACCATTTCTTTGTAAGACTTATTCCAATGTTTAAATTAGTTATCCAAAAACTTTGGTTAACTTATAAGTCGTGCTTGGCCTACCAATGTATTCATACCGGTCATTTTTAACTTGGGTGGTGATTCGACTTTTATGAAGACATCGGTCCGAATGCATAGATTTTCTGTACAAGGTGTGTTGTAAATGTCCATTCTGCGATATTAACACCTGTATGCCTAAGAAGCGTAGAAGAAATTGTGGTAGGGTCTCCTTTCCGGGTCACAAATGTATCATTGACGTTTTAAATGTCCCATGTAGTAATTGGTGATTACAGGGCTAAGTGAGCTACCGATTGCTAATCTGACTTTTTGTTCGTAATATACTGGATATAAGCCACTCTTTAAATGGCATCTTAAATCAGCACTTTGGTAAACAGTAAAACTGTCCATTAAATCTCTCTCTTGGAGCTGGATATTTTAAAGATGGTTGACAAAATGTACTGAGTCCTTGATGTTGCTCGTAAGTCCAATTTACGGTTGTATCAGTCTGAATAAGTATTTGGCCAGCTTGTATTTAGGGTCACCGTTGGCACTGACAATAGGTCACTGTGGATCATCGTCCGTATATTTTTGGGGGCAACGCCTCTGATATTATTAATCTCTTCTTGATTGTATTACACAGAGAAGAACTTTTATTAGTTTGCTCGTGTCACGTAATATCCTCGTTGTGGCGTTGCGTTTGAGCAGGTGTAAGTATTCGTATTGAGCAGTTCGGTTATCTTCTTTATATAATCTTTATGTGATTGATAGTACAACTTTGGCATTATCTTTATCTGCTGTTAAGACGATTATGGTGTCGTTATTCTTGAGTTTATGTAGAGCATTTAATTCTGCCTGGGTAAGTTCTTCTTAAGCGGCTTAGCACAGTCCAAGATATTGTGAAGACTTCGTACTTTTTCTTCTAAAAAGTAACAACAGTAATGGATTTAGTTACTACGGTAAATTTTTCACCTTTGTTGAGAGCGTCGATGGCTTTCTGGCTAAGCTTGTGTTTGAAAAAGTTTATTACAATTTGTTCACAATCCAGCTGCATAGGACCATTTTTCTTCTGTAAACCTTGATACTTAGAAGATTGTCTAATAGTGGTGGCTACTCCATTTTTCTTAGCAAAATCTAAAGTATTCCAGTCATATTTATGGATTCTGTCGGCTAAGCTAACTGAACTTACAACAGTTTTAGTGAACACAGAGAGAGGTTCTTTGTAGCGTGCACCTGTTCTTTAACTAAGACAGCTTCCGTTTTTCGCTTTTGCGCAGATGGTGTTTGAGCACCGTACTAGAATTACCTTTTAATCTCGGTAATGCAGTAAGAAGTCAAGGTTAGACAGTAGCTGGAATTTCTTCTTGCGTAAGATCACGAGTTTTCTTAGAGACTTCTAAATCTCTTCCCTGTAGAGGCGTATCAAATAGATGCGGAGGCTTTCACGACCGGTGCTATGGTGCATCATATGGTTGGTTTTCGAGTTGTTAAGCCGTGGTCGAAAATTCTTGATTTTCTTCTGAAAATGTCCGCCGCAGTTGTAGACGAAACGTCGAGTTTCCAAACTCCAACCACGGCCTAACAACCCGAGAACCAACCATACAATACACCACAACACCGACCGTAAATCCTTCGCAACCATGAATATTTCTTATAAATAATTAGTTTATATTTCATATAATGAATCGCGTCTACATTTTTTTTATAAAATGCTACATTTGTTTAATTGTTTCGAAGTCTTTAGGATTGCTTCCTAACAATGATTTATTCAATTCGCTAGAAACATACTATAATTCATATATTCGACTACAAGAGTATTTTTATAATCGACTATTTTTAAAAAGACAATTTTACACAAGCTGAAAACATCAGTTCAGAAAAACCATTTGAATTATTTTGAAAAAGTCATTGCCGAGAATGTAAAATAGCATTAGACCGAATGTATTTAAGTTTAAGGGTTTATGTTAAAAATAAAATACAAATCAAATTACACGTGTTTCTCTATTGTGGTTTTAGATAATTTTAAATCTATTCCTACAACAATTCTAAAATGTACCTTTCGATTTATTAATATAAAAGTAATAATTCAAAAGATAATTATGATTACGACATAAAATTAGGTGGACATCAAAATTATTATTATTATTATAATCGTTACCCTTATACCTTTCGGTGTCGGGTTTACATTCTTATTTATTCATATTACATTATATATCTACAATTACATTTTATTTTTATTTTTATTTTTCTTCTATAAGTTTCTTCCAATCTTTTCTATTTCTTGCTACCCTTTTTGCCTCTTCCCATGATTTTCCTCTTTTTTGTAGTATTTCTTCTATCACTTGGTTCCATTGTTTCCTTGGTCTTCCCCTTTTCCTTTTTGTCTGTGTCTTGGCCTCGTATACTGCCTTCACTTGTCTTTTGTTATTCATTCGCTGTATATGTCCCCACCAACTGAGTTGCTTTTGTTCTATAAATTGTATGATTGGTTTCACCTCTAATTCTTTTCTTATTTCTGTGTTTCTAATCCTGTCCTTTCTGGTTACTCCTAGTATTCGTCTAAGGTATTTCATTTCTGTAGCTTGAATTTGGTTTTTTTGTCTGTTTGAGAGTATCCACGATTCACTTCCGTAGGTTAGTACTGGTCTGTATATTGTATTAAAGACTTTTAACTTGGTTTTATTACTTATTTCTTTCTTGTTTATGAATTTTTTGTTCATTGCATAGTACAGTTTTATTGTTTTATTTATTCTCTCGTTTATTTCTGCAACTTGTTTCCTGTTTTGTCTAATGTTATTCCCAAATACTTATATTCCTTTACTTGTTCTATTTTGATGTCTTCTATTCTGATATTTGTTCTAATATCCTGTTCTCCAATTACCACTATCTTAGTTTTATCTATGTTTATTTTCATGCCTCTGTTTCTAGTACTTCTTTCCATGTATTTATATTTTCTTGTAAAGTTTTTCCTGTCCTGCTATTAACACCACGTCGTCTGCGAAAACTCCCTCGGCTATTTCTACTCTTTCTAAATTTCTATGTCCTACAAACAACTTCTTTATGTTTTGTTCAGTTTTTCTGATGATATTGTCCATGTGTATATTAAATAAGGTTGGGCTTAGTCCTCCTCCCTGTCTTAATCCCTTCTCTGTCTTGAACCCTTCTGATTTCCTATTGTTACTTATTATATAATTTGTGTTGGTTTCATATAGGTCTTCAATCACTCGTATAATTTTGTTGTTTATTCCTTTTTCTTTCAGTCCTTTCCATACTTTATCTCTAGGAACTGTGTCAAATGCCTTCTGCAGATCTATAAAGGCTAAGTAAAGATTTTTGTTTTGTGGTTGTCTTTTCTCTATTAGTTGTTTAATTGTGAAGATGTGGTCTTGCGCACTTCTCCCTGGTCTAAATCCACTTTGCGGTTCTGCTAGTTGGGGTTCTAATATTATTTTTAATCTGTTATTGATTATTTGTTCATATATTTTTATAATAATGTTCAGTAGCGTTATTCCTCTATAGTTACAGCACTGTTTTCTGTCTCCCTTCTTGTGTATTGGCGTTATTAGTGCCACTCCCCATTCTTCTGGAATTTTTTCACTTTGCCATGCTTTGTTTAACATTTCTAGTAGTAATTCCATCCCTGTCTCTCCCAAGTGTTTAATCATTTCTGCTGTAACTTTATCATCTCCCGGTGCTTTTCCATTTTTTAGTTTTCTTACTACATTCCTCAGCTCGTCCATTTTTATTTTTCAATTTCCTCTTCTTCTATCTGGTTTGTTTTCCTGTTTCATTTGTAATAATTCTTGTTGTACGTGCTTGTTGTCCTAGTAACTCCTGAAAGTATTCTCCATCTTTCCATTATTTCTGTGTCATTTGTTATTATTTCTTGGTTTTTGTTCTTTATGTATATCTCTTTTCTCTGCTTTTCTGTTCTAAAGGATATTATGATTTTGTAAAATAATTTCTGGTTACCTATGCTATCTTTTTCCATTTTGTTTCCAAAATCTGCCCATAATTTTTCTTTTGCTGTTGCTACTAATTCCTTTACTTTTTCCGTTGATTTTTATATAATTCGTATTGTTCTGTTGTTTTGCTTGTTAAGTATTTTTTCCATTCTTTCTTCTTCTTCATGGTTTCTTCTTTTATCTCATTTGTCCACCAGGCTGTTTGTTTTTTCCCGTTTTCCATCCTATAAGTTCCACATATCTCTTTCACTGTATTAATTAGGATTTCTTTAAATAGCTTCCATCCTTTTTGTGCATCTGCCTGTTTTATTACGTCCATTTTGTTCTTTAGTTTGTTTTCTGTTTTCTGTTGATAAATTTTGCAGTTTCTTTATTTCTAAGTTTGTTTTTATTGCTGTATGGCTTCGTTTTATTGTTTTTAATGTTTTTTCTATTTCCGTGTCATTTTGTCTTATTTTTCCTATAAGCAAGTAGTGGTCGCTATAGATTTCTGCACTTCTTTTCACTCTTACATCTAATATATTTTTCTTCTTTCTTTTGTGCTAATATATAATCTATGATTGATTTCTCCCTCTATTTATTTGTACTCTAGTGAACTTGTGTATTTCCTTGTGTTGATAGAATGTGTTGGTTATAATTATGTTTTGCAATTGACAGAAATCCAAAAGTCTTTTCCCGTTATTGTTTCGCACTTCCTCCATATTGTCCTATTATTTCTTTATATTCTTCATCTTTCTTCCCTACTCTACTATTGAAGTCGCCTGCTATGTATATACTTCCTTTTGCTTCTTCTGTGGTATTTGTTAATTCTTCCCAGAATTTTTCTTTCTCTCTACTCTTTCATTTTCGTCTGGTCCGTATATTGATATTATTGTCATAATCTTTCCATGACTATTCCTTAATTCTACTAATAGTATTCTTTCCGATATTGCTTTCCAGGTACTGATTTGTTCAGTTATTTTTTGTGTATTATACAGCCAACTCCACCTGCTGCTCTTTGATCGTTCTGTACTCCACTGTATATTAATATGTGCCCGTTTGTTAGACTGATTTCTCCATTTCCTTTCTTTTTGTTTCATTTATCACTAATATTTCTAAATTTGCTGCTTCAAATTCGTTTATTATTTCCACTTCTTTCCTTGTATACTTCTAATATTCCAAGCTCCTAGTTTCCATGTATTTAGTTTCTTTTTTATTTGCATTTCTCTTTGTTTTTCTATTTCTTTTGTTAGTGTTTCGTCTTTCTCATTTTTTGTCCCTATTTTCCATAATTTGTATTCCGCTTCATTGTCCTTTTCTTTGCCATTTTCGTCATCTTTGTTATTCCTTTGTTTGGTTTGTTCAGTTTTTGCTATGGTTACTCCCTTTTCATCATCATCCCAAATGTAGGCTTCTCCATCAATGGTTATTTTCCTGTATCCTATTTTTACTTTGTGTCCTTTGGTAATTTCTTCCTTAGCAATTTTCCTTATCTCAGCCTGTATTTCTCTTTCCTTTAGTGTTAGATCATTTTCAATATATATCTTACTACCTTTCAATTTGTATTTGTTCTTCATAATTTCCTGTTTAGTTTCCCATGCATTTACTTCAATAATATTTACTAATTGTCCCTCCTTGGTTTTTATGCTTATTACTTTGTTAACTTCTGCTTCTACCATTAATCTGTCCTTTAGGAATTGTTTAGCCGCGTTTTGTTTCTGTTGTGGGTCAAATCCTATTCCTTTTATCACCACGTTGTTTCTCCTTTTCTCCTTATCCATTCCTTCTATCTGGTTTTCTAATTTGGTGATCCTATTTTTAGTTGTTTCTTCTCCGTTAGCCATCTTTCCTCTTTTTGCATTTCCTCTTAGTTTACGTGTTTCTTCGGTGTTTTTCTTTATTTCTTCAGTCATTGTTAGCATCATATTCTTGATTTCTTGGAAATCTGCCATATTTGTTATTGTCGGCTTCTGTTTGTGTTCTTCAGTTGGTGATCTAATTACTTTTTTGCTAGGCTTGAATATCTCTATTTCTTTCTTCGCTGCTATTTAAATCTATGTTCCTTTTAACGCTGTTACTCATTTGAAATTTACATAAATATTTACACTAGTACTTTAAATAAATATTTACAGTTTTTAGTTTCAAACTCCGATAATCGCGGGTCGGTTTATCGCACAGTTCATTCGCTCAGGTCGACCTCTAATACCCCGTTGCGCTCTCTCGATTGATAAAGTCGGCCGTTATTGAAGGAAAGTTTGGTTTTAGCTTGTTATAACTCAGTTTAAATTGCATTTCAGTTTTAATTATTATTTACTATTGTTTACTTCACTTATGTCACTTCTGCTTACCGGTGTTCTGCACTTCACTACGTTCAATTTCAGTGTGATAAGACCCGTATTCGGATTATTTATCGCCACTATTAAATTCGTTCGTGTTCCGTGCACGACCGCCGCGGTATCCATCATCAAAATAAAAAAGTAAAATACTGTAATAATTTTAAATAACATTTGTACGGCTAATAAAACATATATAAAATAACGTAACAAGTACTTTATTTTTTCAGAATTCTTTTTTTTTAAATAAAAATATAAAAACAAATTTAAGCCCAAGGTAACAGAAAAACAACTAAAAGATTAAAATAGAAAATGGTAAAAATAATAATACATTAAAAGCCACATCACCGGTAAATAAGAGTCACCTTATCTGTAAATATATTTTATTGGTTTTGTTAAGAATTTCATAATAATGATAATATTGCTGGAACTCTATAGGTCAAGACCTATATGTTTGCCTTCACTGCACTACGGAGCAATGTGATAAATATCGTTTCTAAGACGTATTATTGCATTTTATTCAAAATGAATGCAGGTCAATTATTTTTTATGTAATGAATGATCTACTCGCAAAATATCTAAACCTAAATCAAACTCGGTTCTATACGTATCAAATCTAAGTAGCTATCATGGTTATTTTAAGATTACTATAAAATATAATATAAATACAAATACCTTATAGAAGAATAATAATTAAAAATGAAAATATATTTAAAATAACAAATGTAATGAACAAATAACCACATATAGTTGTAAATCAAATCTGACAATAAAAAAAGGTTTGGATTAGCAGTGTGTGGCCATTCTTGTCGATAACTATGCATATTCTTAAAATTTATTACCAAATACCTTATAACAAAGTATCTAGCAAACTAATCATAATTTTTTTAAGATGTAATTTCCTCAACAGGTTTACCTGGTTTTGGTATGAGAATTATTTGTGCAAATTAAGTGGTAACGGTCAATAATGGAGACGTAAGATAGAATTGAAAAGGTTTCTTAGAAACACCAGACCGACTCTAGGTAATTCAGCAAGCACTTTACCGGATATTAGTTCGTACCCTGGTGCTTTTTTATGGTTAAGATGTTGAATTTCTTCTTCCAGCTCTACACAGGTGAATCTCTTAATAGGTAGCGACAGTTGCAATGGTATGTCGAAGAAGCTGTTTACTGTATCATCAGGATCATCTGAGTAGGGCATAAAAACATTAGCAAAGTGTCGTGCAAATAAGTCTGCCTTTTCCTGATCTGTTCTAGCCCACTCGTTATTTGTTCTTCTTAGTGGGGGATTTGTTTTTTGTGGCCGTTTGTTTGCTTTGGCGATTTTCCAAATGCTATTATCTGTTCTTGATAATGTAGTTAGATAATGGCTAAAAGTTTCCTGCCTTATCTTGTGTAGTTGGTTCTTTAAGGTATTTGCTAATCTATTATACACTGTTTTGTCAGCTGGATGTTGTGTTCTATGCCATCTAGCTCTCACTCTTCGCTTCTGTCGAACTAATTCAAGTATGTCATTAGGAATATTTATATCTCTTTGAACGCTGTTTGTGGTCGTAGGTGTGGATTTCCATGCTGCATTTTGCAGAGTAGTGATAAAGTGATCAGTAGCTTGCTCTAATTCCTAGAGAGTTTTAAAGCTAATATTTGATTGTAGGGTTTCTTGAAGAATGGCTCTGTATGAGTCCCAATCTGTTTTATTGTTATAAAGTGATGGTCTTGGTGATTTTTTAATTATCGTTGTACTGATTGTAGCGATATCTGGTATATGATCTGAAGATAAGTCAAGATTGCTGATAATATCCATATAGTTAGAAGAAATTCCATTTGTGACAAAACAGTCCAGCAAATCAGGTGTTTTATTATGGTCCGTGGGCCAGTATGTTGGCTCCCCAGTTGATAGGTATCCATATTTTTCTTCTCGTAGGAGGTTATATAGAGCCCTACCCCTAATGGTAATTAGCCTAGATCCCCAGTAGGTGTGCTTACATTTGAAGTCTCCACCGCATATGAATGTACTGCCAAGTGATTGGAAAAACGGCTTGAGGTCCCCCTTGCTAATATTATGTCTTGGTGGACAATAGACAGCAGATATGATAATTGGGTTTGGTAATTTACAAACTTGTATTTTTGTTGCTTGTAGGCATGGATCCTCATATTTTTGTAGTTGAACTATTGAGCTCTTTATGAGTAGCTCTGTTCCTCCGTGGGCGGTACCATCCGGATGTTCCGTATGATAGCATGTATAGTGCGGAAATATTAGATAAGATCTGTCCGTAAAATGTGTTTCTGATATTAGAAATATATCTATATTATGAAGTTTTGAAAATAATTCGATTTCTTGAATTTTTGGTTGGATGCCATTCGCATTCCATAAACATATTCGTAAGGACTTAGACATTAACGACAAGTTTATTTATGACAGTAGACAACATGTTTATTATCATGTTGTTTTGTTACATTAGCTGGGTGAACATCATTTTGAATTCTTCTAAGAACTTTTGTAAGATTGTGTCTTGACTGTTGGCTTGTACAGTGTCACCTTGTACTACATGGCTGTATGTTGAGGGTGTGAACTTTGAGTATTGTCTATTGTTGCTGGGTGGTGAATGGTTTGAATTGATAAACCTGTTTTGAGTCTGTATGTCTGGTTTCAGTCTGTTTTGTAATTCTTTGTGTACTGTACAGCCTCTATAGTTGGAGGAATGATCACCACCACATAAAGCAAGTTTAGCAGGCAAATCTTTTGATTTCTTGCATGTCTTAGTGTCATAATGTCCTCCACATTTAACGCAAGCGTAGGGACGGTTACAGTAGGCTTTGGTATGGTTATATTGTTGACACCTCGTACACTGGGCAATTGATGTATTTTTACGTGGCGGTTCCACTTTTATAACGTGATTATTTAAGAATTTAAGGTTGTAGATGTCTTTATTGTTTTCAGCAGGTTCCAAGCCTACAAAAAACATTGGTAAGGATAATTTTGTAATTCTGTGTTTGATATTTGTTACAGCTCTTACTTTGAAACCTTTCTCTGCCAGTGATTCTGCTATTTCGGTAGAGGGTACAGTAGGATGGAGGTTACGAATGACAACTCTATAAGCTTTATTTTCCCTCATCTGATATGTGTGGTAAACTATACTTGTTTCCTTCATGAATGTTACTAACTTACGGTATGTGTCTGGAGTATTTGCACTTAGCTTAACTATATTGTCAGCCATTGTTTTTGTTTTATATTGTTCTATTTCAGTAACAGCTGTTAGAGCATTTATCATTTTATTACAATCTGTAACTCCATGTACAAATATCGGAGGTGCTCTGGGTATCTTATTTTGTTGAACAACCGGTGCGACTTTAGTAATATCCTCATTAAGGCTATTAAGGGCAGAATATCTATTATTTTGTGTGACATGTACTGCTTTATTTTGTGCTGATTGTTTTGTTATTCTTTTCCTTTTTCTGTCTTGTACACATTGCCATTCTTTATTGGGAATTGTATTCAATTCCACTTCACTATCACTATCGGGTGTATTTATTCTGTTTGATAAATTATTTGTCGGTATGTTATTTAGTTGCATTGATGTAAAAGTACGATTAGTTTGTGTATTCATTTGAGATTGTAAATTTGGGTACTGCACATTTGGCACATATGTCAAGTTGTTATGTAAATAAGGAGTATTGATAATAGGAAATTGGGGATTTACCTGTCTATCCATCGGGGCAAAGCTATTATGTAATTGAGATGCTAACTGCTGTGTTAATTGTGTTGACGGAATATAGAAATTATTATTGCTGTTGCATGCCATTTTAGTAGCATGTGGATTGGTTTCATATAACTATTTTATGAAATGTGAGTTTATAATTATTATACCAGCGTATTGCTGACCTAAAGTCAGCGATAACCGCGTTACACACTTTCACTATTATCGCTCAGCACACGTCTTTAGGGTATGAAAGTCAAACGCGGACTTAATCATAAATAACTGCAAATTTTTAATTATTTTTTTTAAATGTATTTCAACTACTTTTTTATTGTAAGCTCGTTACATCGCTCTTATTGTATATTTTTTCTCTCTCTGCTTATTTTGAACAGCTGCATGCAATAATGAGACTATTTTAAATTTTTTTGAACTATTCTTTCTTAGTATTTCATCAATTGGCTTGACTGCTTAACAATAAACAATTGTCTTAAATCGAGCAGATTGTATGTGCCATGTAAGTTCTTAATTAATTCTCTTCTGGGTCAACTTGGCTTACCTTAATCTAAATCTTAAAAACCAAAACTCAAAAATATTGCAACAATTAAAAATAAATTATACGATTACATCGTTATGTACCCCAACTATACTCAAAAATTAAAGTATTAATTAAAGGACTAACAATATCTGCATTGTTTAAGAGAACTAACGGCACTAGTTTATAGTAAAATAGATAGTGATTGAAAATATCAAAGAAGTTAACTACAATAAGCACTGTTTCAGAAAACTAAATGAATGTAAATTGTTGTACAATAAATATAATTGGGCTCTTGATCTAGGGTTTTTTAATTTACTTTAAACATAATAAATATATTTTAATCATTTTTAATCAAACTTTATAAAAAATGCATGAGTTATAACGTATAAACGTCCACTAAGAAAATAAACTATAAAACTATAAAAAAAAGTTTTGTAATGTTTATTCCAGATTTACTTATTTATAAATTAAACATAAGTTAAAATATTGGAGCCAGTATATATGTATACAGTGGATATTCGAAAGTCGTAAATTGGAGTTTTTTATTACATCCTAATATTGACAAAGGATCAAGTGAGTAAACAAGCTGAAAAATGACTGTTATCTGTTCTTTTACAGAAACTGACAAATTGACGGCATTCAGCGTGCCTTGATTTCTTTTAATAACCTTTTCTATAATATAAATCTTGTTTATTGTTTAAAGTAGTAAAAAAAATGTAAAATACATTTTTCAATAGAAAAAATAACGACAGGTTTTCCTTAATATTTAAGTTCTTGTCTTAAAATGTTTGCGTTTGTCTGAAATATTTACATCAAACATTTATAATTTATAACTATAAATTTCAACAATTTTTGTATTTTTTAGATAAGTCGCCGGAACAAATCCGTAATTTTTTGTCGATTTTGGACCGTTGTATGAGACCGGGCGTTATCGGGAAGTGTGGGGAATATGCAAGTTTTGTTTCTTCCAAAAGTTGAGTAAGCAATTTCAATGTTCAAGAAAACACGAATAGGCAAATGTTTTCTTCGGTCACATTTCTCCTTAATTGCTCTGTGATTTTCATATTTAACTGCTTCTCATCTTGTTAAAAATTGTTTATCCCATGCATTCAACTGAGTCTTCTTAGGGATGTTGCCTTCTCAAAATTTTAAACAGAATTGCTCTTTCTGTTGTAAAAAAATATAATAATCTATTGGACAATGAACATAACTACGTCCTGCTCCTATTTTCTCTGACTACAAAATTAATAGTGCGAGGTACCTTACGAGAAAAGTTTTCTTTAGGCATCTCTATCCAGAACGTTTAGGAGCCGCACCCTTCTCCATATGCCTACATCACGTCAAATAAAAAAAAATCGGTTTACATTTGAATCACCCTAGCGGCTTCTAATGCGTTTCTGATATTTTATTTCGCACTAAAATTGCCCTTCAATATATTACACGCTATCTGTCAAACAACAAAAATCGCATATTTTTATTTCCTGTTTTGATATTTTCACATCTAAGATTCTTTATATACTCACTATAAATATATTCAGATTGGAATAAAAATTGAACTTTTACACACTTTTACCACGATTTTTTAACTTGTCTAAAAAACGACATCTTGAATTAAAAGAACCATCTATTTAGAAGCAATTATCCAGAATAACAATACATAGTATGTTCATAAATACTGTCATATACTGACTGGAACTACAAATTAAAAGAATCAACTTGTCTGCATAATATTGTCAGGATTTATTAAATGATTATTGGTAAGTATAATACCAACGTATTTACTTAAAATGGCTACCCTCATCCTCTACGAAAGCTTTAAGACGTCTACGGCAGTATGCTTTTTTAGCAATCTATGCCCTTTAAAACATAATTTATAATTTAATGGATCGTGATCCGTGCTATCAGAAGGCCAATTCTCTACTGTAAGTAAATTTAACAAATTGTTGCTCAGCCAAGTTTAAGTTAAGGATACTTTGTGGACGGGTGCGAAGGTTTATTGAAAGATTCAAGACACTTCAAAAAAGCCTTTGATTCAGGAACATTCTATTGATGCACAGCGGTAGAGGTTTTGACTCCTTTTTCATTAAAATGTATATCTCCATTATAACGCACTCCCCATACTTTCATTACAGATGCTCGATGATGGCCTCTCTAAATTTTTGGCACCAGCCGACATGCTTCTTTATACAACCTTTTATATACATTTTGTTTGTTGAAGATTCCTCCCTAGTAAAAATCAATTCATCCGTAAACACTTACCTGAACAGTTCGAATTGAAAGTAATTTTCCAGATCTTAGACGATTCTCAATACCTGCAGTCTTACTAAACAATTTTGTAGCCCAAATTATAAGCATATGGCTAATTCCCACACAATGTTTGTGTTACAGTATTAAACCCTTGTAAATAAATATAATATTATCATGCCGCTATTACTGTAAATCCGAACAAACTAAGCTAAGAATCTACACAACTGCCAAGCAAAATTTACAAAACAATAAAATTAAAATAAACGGAAAAGACTTACTATTTTAAGATTGTAGATTGCTAAACCTGCCATAAGAAAAGGTAAATTTAATGATATCAATCATTCACTGCATGATGTTAAGCTGTCGCCTCGGTATTGGGAGCGACTGGCATTTTTAGGTCTAGGGATGTAGGCAGGCTGAAAGCAGCTACCAGTAAAGCTTACACCCACTATTAGTAACCCTCTCGGTTGTTTTTTGTGTCTGTATACAAAAACTAAAAAGGAAGTTTATGAAAAAAACCTTTAAAACTAAATCCAACAAAATAACAAATAAAAGCTCATATTCACTTTTGCAAAATCAACAATTATTATATTAATTACAAAATAATTTTATGTAATAATGAAATAAGTTATTTTTCAATTTTAAAACATAAATATTTATCAATACACATTTTTAACTACTCTTAAATCATTAAATTGTTTATCTCCTACATTTACTTAATTTTTCTAGATATAATTTTTACTGTCCACTTTTTTAACTGTATTTTGGTAATTCAAAGCTATACTAAACAAGTCTTTTGAATTCTTATTAAAACAAATTTGCTTTATTATTAATTTTTGTTACTTATTTACAAATTTAACAATTGCTTTATGTAAAACCATAAAGGTAATCGCAGCAGATGTAAAAACAAGCGATTTATTTATTCATTTATTATTACTGGCACTGTACTAGCCCCATAAATTATAAAAGCAACTACACTAGAGGTAGGCAAACCTAAATTTACAGTGCTATAAATAACGTGACGCAAAAAGTATGTTCGAAAGTAAAAAAGAACAAACGAAGTTTCATTTGTCAAGTCCAAGAACCACAACAAATATCTAAAAAAATTTTCTTCGCGAATGAAATATAGCTTTCGAAGGGCATATAGATTGACGTAGCCGAGTAGTGCACAATTTAAAAGAGAAACGAAAGAATTTGTAAATGCAATAAATTAGTTACTAAACATCCACTGAAAAATTGTTTTATTTTATACGATAATTTTTATTTATATTTATATGTAATAGTTAACCAAATATGGGTGGCACATATAACTATTAAAAATAATGCCATAAAAAATGTAGCATTTCTAGACATTTAAATTCATGATTGCAATAAGTTTCAAAATCTTACAAAAGAAATAAACTTCCAAGATACGTTAAATATACGACACTAAAAATTGATGCTGGTAGTACGAAAATAGAGTTTGAATTTTATGCTCTAACTCGTAAATATTACGACAAAACGATATATCATCGCAATACCGACACTGAATTTTCTCGGTGCTTGCAAGACGTTCACAAGGGCCAAACATTAGGACATACAGTAACGTAATACAAAATACAAACCAAAAAGTATCTCATTATGATACACACTAAAAACAGTAACTAAATAGAAAACATTGTTTAAATAAATAATAGCAATATTAATACTACGGACGGACGCCGGTTCGTACCTGAAGCTCTCTGATGCAAGGCGGGTAGCCTACTCAGTGAATAAAAATAATTGAGTGTTTACTTTAACTTCGAACAAGGGATAATAATGGCGGTCGTCTACGGCGCGTGCTTGCGACATCGCCCCACTCCAGAGATGGTGCGCGACGACCGGACACAATGGCGAACATACGAAAGCCTTAACCTTTCAGTTCGCAGGCGATACTTTTGTGCGGACTGTTATTATATTAATACTTACAAATTACTAAATGGTGGTACTACGAGGGCAGTACAGTAATGATGTAGTTTTGCAAGAACTATAATAATGTACTACTTTATTGTCTTAGCTTTATTTACTAAAGTTTCAAGTTGCACGCAACCATAGTATAACTATAATATAATCATTGTATATTATAATGTAGCAAAACTTAAAAAAGGAGAAATCCAGGTGCTGCTAAAATAACGGCGAAAATTCTAAAGTGTGGAAATGAGCGAATAATTGAATAACTGTGATGGTTATTTAACAATGGTGTCAGTCTACAAAAGAAGAATTAGAGAACATTGCAAATTATAGAGTTACAAATGTTATATGCTAACTTCAGAAAATCTTATTCAATAATAGATCTCCATAATATAAGTCCATTTGTTAATAAATGTAATGAATTTAATATCCTTTTATATATGACTCTAATTGACTGTACTAACTTATTTTATTTCATTGAATACCCATATACGAGTATATGACAGGCATTGCAAAAGCAAATAGTCAACAACAAATATATTAATCTGATAAGAAAAATATATGATGAAACCAAAGCACACATTAGAACTGAAGGGATGATCCAACCTTCCAAGTAATTAAAGCAGTACGTTAGGATAATCCACTATCTTTGACGATACCTAATGTCACATTGAAGAATATCTTTTACATTGTATAAAAATGCCTACATGAAATGCCTGCATGAAAAGCATGACTCTTTACGAAAGTTAAAGCCAAAGAATTGGTTGCCATACTGTGGCACAAATATAATGAGTCACAAAAGATACCACTTTGCATAGTACTGATTATCTACTTACTCTGTTCGACATCTATTACTCATGAAAACAACAACGTTTCTTGCGACCACTATTGACTTCTCTGCACCAGCAACGGAAGTCATGGATACACGATGGCATAGCATCGTCTTTTCCGATGAATCCAAATTTTGTTTGAACTAAAACGATGGCCGGATATTAATACGTCATAAACGATAAGAAATGGAGCATGAGGCACATAACACTAAATTGGATATTGTGACATGGAAAACTATTAGTTCTGATAGCAGGTCAACTCTAGTCAAAATTGTAGGCAACATTTCCAATTAGATCTTTTTTTAGAGGGTGCCCTAAACAATTTTTTATGATAATAACTTCTTTTATTAAACAATAAAAACTCTACCGCGACCGGTCTGATTACTTGACCTTTTATCAATCGAAAATGTATAGAATATTTGCACAAAAGGTACAGTATCTACGACCTACAAGAAATTTAACTAAATTATGTGAATGTGTCAATAATAAATGGAATGCGACTCATCAAGATACCGTCCGTTCATTGTTTGACTTGATGCCAAGAAGAGCGGTGACGATCACAAGAGTCCAGAGTGAGGTTATACATAAATAAATGTAAATGCTTATGAAAAAATATTTTGTAAATTGATTATTTGTTTGTCTATTACTATTAAATAAATATGCAAAGTTTCAGTTTTTAATTTTTATTTTTTTTGGTACAGCAATTTCAATAAACAAGACCTCTACAACTTAGACCATTAAGCCATCTTTAGTGTTATGATGCTTTCACTGATTTTTACCTCAACCACGCCTCATACGTAGTAAGCAAAGGACCAGTAGGGACTGTAGGTAGTCACAAATTGGGACCAGTAATAATACAAATTTTTGTATAGCTACTCCTGTGTCTTCCTTGCTTTGTGGGCTGGATCAAAGTCTTGCTGGAACAAATACTCCCAACCAGCGGCCACCTCATCTATTGAGAGCTTGACAACTGTCTCCAGAACGTTGATATAGCTGTTGGCCGTCACATCACAAGTTTCAACACAATTATAGGAGTGGAAAACTTTGTATGCGCGACGGTAAGCACTTCAGAGGCATCCCGGCAGATATAATAGTCATTTTGGCAATTCATCTTTTTATCTGTAGGAAGTTCTTTCGTCTGAAAAGAATCTTAGAAATCCAACGTTGTCGTGCTTCAAATAGGTTGTTGAGTATGTGAAGTTAACTTATTGAGTTACTTAATAAGGGATTGCGCATGCTCATAAGACGGCCTATCGTCTTTTCCAAAATGCAACCTAAAAAATGCTTTGGATTTATTTTCGTATAAACTTTGGTTTATCTTAAAGTTTTATTTATATTTTTATTATAATAATATTAAATACTTTATATGACAAACTTTAAATTATTTAAATTTTATTTTTACTGATGCATTTAATGGTCGTGTAATGTCATTGTTTGCTTTTTTCATCCAAGTTACTATTAATTTAATACATATTAATTCAGTTCTGTGCCCATTAGTCAAGAACTTAAGACCTAATGATCTTTCTAACTCTCTGAACAGACTTCTTCACAGTTAAAAAATTATTTTCTTGCTAGGTCCATACCATTTTGATATTATGACGCTTTTTGAATCTGTCAGTCTAACCATGCAAGCAATTATACTACCACAGTTTCATAATTTAGCTAACTGTTCTATTTTAGATCTCAACATTAGTGTCTTTGTTTGTCCTTATAAATGTTCCTTTTTTTATTGTAAGGACTGTCAACTTAAAGGGTCGTAGATTGTCCACACGTCATTTTATCGCGACTAATATTGCAATCATATTCACCTTGTGGCATACCGATATCACTTTTCGTTTTACCACATTGATTTTAACAGTTCATGAAGTACTAACGAAAAAGATGCATCGCAAATAATTAATTTTGTATTATTCACTTCAAAAATTCCAAATGACTAGCACATTAATATCCTCCATGGAGATATGAAGGCATTTTAATTGAAATGATAACTGACCTTCTTAAAGGAGACATATTCGATTACATGGATAATTTGATATAATGATATTATTTTAGGAATGTTTAAGAATTGGTAATTTTATTTTGCTTTAAAATAATTAAGTTTTTAGTGTTTTGTTCATGTGAAAAATGTACTAATTATTTTCTATATTATATTCAAAATTCTTCTGTAACTGTATTATACCATAGCACAAAATATAATAACTCAACAATTAGGGAGTACAAAAACTGCACAAAACATAAAATTACAAAAAAGATTTATTAAAAGGTTTTCCAATATAAATGATATGATCTTATAACTGTCACTAGTTGTAAGTTGTGTTTAATATACTCAGACAATTCATCATAGCGAAATACACGTAATCGTCTGGTTATTGTCTAAAAACTTTACGAAAATAGCAGTTCTTTTCTCAAAACTAATGGTCCACATAATAGCCGAACCGTTGAAACATTGAAATGGGATATTACTCTTTACGGTACGAAAATACCAACAAGACATTTAAATCCAAAAAATGTTGCTTTTTTAAGAGATAGCGTTGCAGAAGCTCAAAATTTATCGATTCGTTGTCGTGCTTAACAGTTAATACTTAGAATAACGCAACCTTAGCGTATTTTGCAAAAGTATTTAGATTTACACTCGTATAAGATAGTGTTGACTCAAGAACTGAAGCCACTGGATCATCGTAAGCCCCGTGACTTTGCTGCTTGGGTTTTAGAACAACTAGAAACGGTTATAATTTTGGGCAAAAATTATCTTCTCAGATGAAGCTCATTAAAGTTAAACAACACTGAAACTACTACATATCTGTAGGTATAATCTAGCATATTGTTTAGTAATAACAATTAATCATATTTGAAACCCTATAAGCATTATAATTAAAGTAGAGAATTAAACAAAGTTATACAAAAACATATGAGAAAAATTTGAGGACATAGTTATTATAGCCACAATAAATATACTTAGAATTATTTCAATATTTTTTTTATATAAAAATAGCTTACCAAATTTAGAATAAAAAATATGGTGTGAACATCACACGACTTTCCTTATCCTATTATTATATATTATACCGGGTCCATCGTCTTGGCCCTGTGCTGCTCTCGTCTAAAAATTTGTTAATTTAAAAAGGGACGAGGCGCGAGTCCAACACTCGAAAGCTAATTAAAATAAACAGTACAAGACAATAATTGACTCGTACTTAAAATTTTGCTACGTCACTGAAGGTAAGCGTGCGAGCTCGCCGCACGGCCTTTCCCATTATCGCCTGCGTGCGATAGAAGGCTAAATTGAGTAGTTTACTAACCATATCTCTTGCCCAGTGTTTCTAGGCGTACGGAATTTTACGACCCTGAAAGTCTCTTGTGTGCATGTTAGCTCTTATACTCAAACTATAACGTCATTGTTCTCCTTTTCTAAACATTTACATATTTAATATTTTAAATTTTAACATTTGTGAAACATAATAAATTGAACATAGTGAGAAACTATTGCAGCATAGTTATTTGCATTAACTTACTAGATTACTTATGTCATGTTATGTTATGTTATATTTTTTCAAGCAGAATATGTTACAATAACATTAAATCAAATGCAAAACGTTTATATTGACAGTAATTTAAGCAGGAAAAAGGTTTACAAATAATTCAATATTAGATAATCGGACAAGATACAACGTGCCCATATTTTCCGAATTCACATACTGTAAGAATTTATTTGCCTACTGGCATTTTAACTTTGTAATTTTTAATAATCGAGAACAGTGACGTCAGGGTAAGAGCAAACATGTCACAAGGGGCGTCCAGAGACAGAAAATTCCGTACGATTGGAAACACTGCTCATGCCTGGCCGTCATTTAAGTGGCGAATGTAAACGTGTTAACAATGCCAAAGGTTCCAGTTAGTAAGAGACTTTTACAAGAAGCAGCAGAAGATGTTAATTTTCAAGAGAATGGTGATAGGATCCACTTGCAGAGTGTGTGTTAAGTGTAAGTCACTTACTTATACGCTTTAATAATTACAGTGGTAGATAAATTTCAAAGAACCTGCACAGGAATGTTTTTTATTTGTCTAAATTTGATGAAATTTGGTACATGGTTGCTTTAGCCAATGTTGAAACGCAATTTTTTTTTTTGTAAATTTAAAGAAATGAACTTCCTTGTCAAATTATTATGGCCCGAAATTAGATTTTAAACTAGGAATTCAACCAAATAACTTCAGGGGCGCTCTGCCACACACAAAAATGCCTTCAATATTACGCTGTAGGGAGAAAGTAAATTTACTTAATTTTTTTACTTTCCTTATCCTATAATAAGGAAAGTAATGTAATCGGCGGAAATTTGACCTACCCAGTTTTTCACATTTCTGGTCGAAATATAGCCTCAGGACACCAAAAAAGTTGGTTTGAGCCATTGGTTCGTGTGTGTGTGTGTGTGTGTGTGTGTCTGTCGGTCTGTCAGTAAACAAGATATCTTGAGAACCGTAAGAGCTAGAGACTTGAAATTTGGTATGCAAATTACTTGTATAGGGACGCAGTAACCTTTGGTAAAATCGGCCAGTCGTTTAGTCACAAGGTTGCAAAATCGGTAGACAAAGCGTTGCGAATCTAAACGGTTGAAGATACAAAAAATTTATGAGAATAAAAATGATTTATTATCATGAGATAAACATGAATTTAAAATAAAAGTTGATAAAATGGGAATTCGAAAAAATTGAAACAGGATTTTAATATACCGGCTGTTCATAAATGTTTCGAAATTTATATTCTGGATAGATCAAACCGAGACGAACAAAAATTAAAATGAAATTTTTGATCTGAGGTCAAATAAATAAGTTATAGTCGATTAAAAATTAATTAAACGGACCAATCACAGCGCGCTCGGAGAGCTACCGGGCCGACTGCGGGAGGACGGGGGGGGGGGTAGCGCTTGGCCGCTAGGAGGGAGCACGCAGACTGTGCGACCGAGCTCGCACGATTACCATCAGTGACGTAGCAGAATTGTAAGTACGAGTCAATTATTGTCTTGTACTGTTTATTTTAATCAGCTTTCGAGTGTTGGACTCGCGCCTCGTCCTTTTTTAAAATAACAAGTTCTGGGACGAGAGCAGCGCAGGGCCGATATATATATATATATATATATATATATATATATATATATATATATATATATATATATATATATATATATATATATATATATATATAATAGGATAAGGAAAGTCGTGTGATGTTTACACCAGATTTTTTTATTTTACTGTTACTTTAAAAGGAAATGTGAACTACTCTAGCATAAGCATTCAACCATGTACCAACACCTTACACAATGTTCTTCAGAGAAGCAAAAGTTATTGACCGACTTAGAGGCTCCTGAAACAATCAAGGACTTTGACCGGGAACTAGTCGCAGTTTTTTTGGCAGAAGAAATTCCTCTAAATAAGTTGGAGTAAGGTCCACTTCGTGACTTTTAGAGAAGTCTGTAATCGAAAAGTTCCCAGTGTCCCAGTAATAAATAGAAGACTCTAGAATCTGGATTAGCGTCGACGACGCTACCTTTACTGTTAGCCGCAATATTGCCAACGTAATCGTCGGCAAAGCTTGACAGAATCCCAGGCGTCGGCCACATTATTTAAGTGGAAGAAAACCAATTCCTCCACCATTGTGCAAGCTTTTCAAGAGGATTTGCAAATGTTGTGGTTAGGAGCGCCAAACACTGCCGAAGTAGCGGATTTGGTTAAGGCTAAACAGACTCTACAACACCTTTATCCAAAGCTGCTACAGACAGAGTAGCAGACGCTGTAAGAAAGGCCTATCCGGACGTAAACATATTTATTTCTTCAGGGAAAAGGATTTTTGAAAATTCCCAGCCGAGTTGTGCCTTTTGGAAGAATTTTACCGAACACTATTTTTCCTCCGAAAGCAGTGATCACAAGCTGGGTTATTTAGCTCTCTGCTGCCCTCCACTACCAACATTTTCAAAATTTTGTTCAGGTAATAGAATAACTGGAAAACGAAGCTGAATGTGTGAAAAATGCGAAAGTGGTCATAAAAAAAACTAAGAGGTGAGTTAACTGCGATAGCTTCAATTTATGGGTTCACCCTTACAAGTATAGGAAAGATATAGACAACAAACCTACCGCTTCCCAGTTTGGTGTTAGAGGTGACGAAAGCAGTGAAATAGTCGAAAAACTGGTCTGGCGAGGTGGGGTCAAAAATTAGGGACAAAATAGGAGTCGTGTTGGAGACGAATGGTGGATGGGTTGCACTAAAACAAAGTACTGATAGGTAGGAAAGGAAAGAGACGGGGACTTCTCACTATATAGTAGCAGCAAAATACGCTCCAGCTACATCAGCTGATGTTGAAAGGTATTTACGATTAAAATATTTATTAAACGTCCGATGTCTGTCATTTAATTAGTTGTTTTTTGTAATAAAAATAATAAAACATGACAAATATTTTACTTTGCACCTTAGAACGAAAAAATACTTTAAAAATCACAGACTTTAGGGCTAGTGACAATTTTCCTAAGAGATATGAGAGATATAAAAGAGATATTTTTTGTTGGTTTTCTAGGTATATTTTCGAATAATAAGAGATATAATTTGCCTAGCTCTGTTTGTGACATACGGATAAAAGATGTATCATCCAAAATAATTAAAAAGGGTGAGCTACGGGAGGGAGGAAGAGGGAGAAAAGGATAGAAAAATAAATATAAAAAACTTCAGCTATATTAAGCAAATAGTATAAAGCAAATAGTTGCATAGAAAAGATCTAAATAAGGTGACATTAACGTAAATATAAAAATCAAATTTTTATGTGTATAAAACGCACAAAATTTATAATAAATAAAAAAATGTGCTAAATAAGAAATTTTTTTGTACCATCAGTGTGCAACGGAAATAGCCATTGAAATTTTACAGTCACTCTGTATAGACATAAATTCAGTCAAAAATACAAGCACATGAATTATACTTAATTTCAAAAATCTATGAACAGCATTATCGTGATCGTCGAGCTGATAGTATTAGTTTTAATATCCCTTTTTGTACATGTCAAAATATAATCTAAACAAGACTTACATATTAGTATGCTGAATTTTATTGTAGAAAAGTAAAAACGAAAACTGAGTTTCGTTTTATTTCTTTATTTAAATATTACAGAAAAACGAGATGAGGGAAAGCACTGAAACAGTAGTTAAGAATTTCAATACCGTTCACTTTTATTGTCAAGACTGAAGTTTATGGCTCAAACATTCCTTAAACAAACTTAAGTTGGGGGAGCGGGATTTTATTTTCTATTTTAATTAGCTAACTGTTAGACTATACGCTAACCATTTTTGGTACAAATTGGGGTCTGTATTTTGAGACAACACAATGCTGCTACACTAAATAACTTTCTTATAAAGGCAACTAATTTCTTTATAATATACTATATGGTGCAACTGATGTTTACTGAAGTTTACTAAAAAAATTTACGGCACGATATAACTACATACAAGTTTTAAAATTATAAAATAATCATTAATAATTTTAAACCTAATTTTTTATTGTAGTTGATAAGTTTTAAACTATTTTTAGTTAGTTACCAATTCTTGGATTCATTTGTTAAACCTCTCCTCCAAGTTCTTTAAAAACATAATTACCGCTATCTTTAGTTTATTCTTAATGACACCACTTTTTTCTGATAATTTTCAACGAACTTGAAAAGTTCGTTACTGAATTCTATATGTCTGTCTGTCGGTTTGTTTGTCCGTCACAAAATATGAAATTTTTTAAAATTTGAAAATGGAAATTTCACGCAATTTCGAAAATGAAGTCGAAAAATTCTATGTCTAATAATTTTCGAGATATTCGATTTCAAATTTTTAATTTCGTTCTGGGATTGTTTACAGAGCAATCCTTCGCCGGCCTCATGTTTCTTTATTTTACTAACAAAGTAATGATTACTAGAAATAAAACCCAGTCTGTAATAATAAAGTTCCAAAATTGTTTAATTTTAATTTTAAAGCCATTGTTGTTTTCATTGGTGATCTGAAAAAAGGTCGTGTTGCTAGGCAATAAGTTTCTTCTACAGCACTTGCATTTTCTTCTTTATTGCACAATATATGTTGATGTTCAGATTAACAAAAAAGGTTAAATAATTTTATAAAACAAATTAACTGTTTCGACTTTGCCGGTTTGGTTGATAAACATTAATTGATGTTTGCTCTCAAAAATATTATAAAAAGTAGTTTTGTCACCGACGTATCACAAGTTACATAGAAATTCGTGTCCTTAATGTAAACAGAGACGTGTAAATCATTTATCTCATACAAATTTTTTTATCCGAAATGGTCGGTGGCGATTTCGTAGATTACAATGTCGGAATGTATAAACTATTGATCTTGTTAAGTAGATTCAGCGAATCATCCGTAAAAACAGTTTGTCGTTTGTCATGGTCGTTTCTTCTCGCGACATTAAAAGAGGATGTTACATTACAAATAAAAATGCGACACACCAGCATTTCTTGGTATCAAATTAAAATCTTAATGAGGTTAATAAAGACAATAACTATCAATCTGAGTTCCAAAACAATGAAAATCATAAATGTAATTAAACCAGCACAAAAATATATAATTTATCTAAAATACTGAAATATTTTGTTTAATAGTAAAATAATTATAAACATTTTTAGAAAATAAATATTTTATTATTTTATTTTGCGTAAGAAAATCACATGTAACTGTGCATTCTGTAAGCATATAATTTTATCTTGAGCTTATATCAAGACAAGCACTTAAATTTGAAATAATAAATTAGTCGCAATCCTTGAGGTGAGAAAAATTTTAAAACTTGAAAAGTGTAACTGTTATAGATCATTGGTTATATTTTTTAGCTCCCTAAAAAAGTTTACAATCTGTATCAATGACAATAAGTAAATGTTATGGCGTTAAATTAAGTAACATGTAGGTGTTTGCCCATTGGCTTATAAACTTTGACCATCTAGTAGATTTTGTATGACAATCGTACAATAACTATTTAACAATTACTTAAATCTAATTTTTCCTCATCTTAAAACTACATATTTATTATACAAATACTGTGCACTGATTAACTTTATTGCTAACTGGCTTGAATGCACACTGATCCTATTACTATTTTTAGTACTGTAGACATTAATTTCTTCTTTTACTAGTGGACACTCAGATCGTTTCTGTTAATTTTACTTGTGACAAATCATAGCGAGCTAATTGTTCATCTTATGGTTTAATTATTGTATTATTAATTGAAAGTGTGCTTTCCTACAAGATATTGCATTTGCCACCAATAAATCAATACATTTGTGAAACTGTAGATTTGGTTGTGTTTTTTACATGGTCATCAATCTAACTGAATTTCTAGATTCTGTCTGTAATTTAGAAGACATTTTACTTTACTATTATACAATAGTGAAATATTTTGATATCTTAAAATCTCAGAGAGTTGGGGGTAACTATTACCGACAAATTATCAAAGGGTAAATCTAAACAGGATTTATTTTATTTTTAATTAGACATAAATGTTAACGAAATATGGAATTTATATACGATATTTTTGTATTGCTACTTTTGTATTGCAACTGGTGATCTATGGAGGATATTTGTAGGATTACTACCTGCTACGCTGAATATATTTTCAGGGTTTTGAAGAACTATGTAATTACTTGTATTTTACTGAGTACATTAGTAGACAATATACAGCTGCACGCGTGAGTGGTCCAATCCAACAATCTACGATTATGCTAGTTAAATAGTGATAATCCTGTACAAATGGTGTTTGTTAATTGCTTTTTGAATTATGACAACAGTGCCCCCATAAACAGCTCCACCTATGTGCTGCCTATTTTATATAATATATCTAGGAACTGTTTGTTAACCAAGAATAATTTTAATTCTGACCCTCTTTGAATCCATTTGAGTCCATTAGGGTTCCAAATAGTAATTTTAAATGATGATGTTATGGTAATAAATGCGTCGAAATTTAATATGATGTCTAATATCTAATTAATTCTGTTATCGTATCTTTTAATTTGTTTATTTGTTACTGTACTAAGGCAGGTGATTGTGGTTGATTAATGTAGTTGATTTTTTATTGCTGGCTCTGCATATGTTATTGTTGGATCCAATTTACGTAATTATAGCTATGCACCATTTGTTTGTCCCTAGATGTGGTAAACGTTTTTTGTACAAGTTGTAATATCGTTTTACCTCTACTTTTTCTTTTCTGGGATAGTCTTTTGTGAAGCATTTTTCTGTACACTTTATGCGTTTAGGTGGCTTGTAGTAGAAGCCGTTGCTATGCCTATACTTCTGACACTTTGTACATGAACGAACATCGCGTTTTTTGTGTGGTTACTCGAAATTTACTAGTAAGTACATGATGGTTTTAATTTTATATGTCTTCAGAAAATAGAGAGATAATGGTATCTCTTTGTTTTTATTTAGTATATTTATAATTCTTACGACCTTATAGTTGTAAACTCAAAAATTCTACAATTTTTAATATTTACGTCTATGTAGGCTTTTTAGAACTACCTTAATAGTTCTGTTTTGTTTTATTTGATGTGTGCAATTTTTATTTTTGGTTTTAATGTTTGAATAATAGATCAGTATTTTTCTGAGCAATTAATTTGCATTTTTACTTAGTAGAATATAGCACATTTACCAAGCGATTGTATGTTGCTATTTTACTTAAGAGATAGGAATAGTCCGATGTTTGTAGCACCACTTACAAAAAATAAATGTGATTTTATACCTATTACTTTATTACGGACATTTGCTTGTTTCATTTCCTTTCTCATATAAAGCTTTGTGTTGTTTGAAACGTCTATAGGTATTCTTGGCTAATAGTCGCTAATAAATGTTGACGTTTTATTTTGTTGACTACTTCCGAGCTATTTTATACTTTTTTATTTTACGTGGTTTACCATTTTTGGTCTAAAACTAAAAAAATTGTAAGTTTGTGGTATTTTACTGTTGCACAGGCTGTAGTGTTTGGGGTACTAGGAAATAAGTTACAATTGTACAGGAACTGCATTTGTTGATAATAGAGTTTTGGTTGTTGTTATGTATTGCCTTTGTTAAACTATATTATATTGCATATTTATATATTTATTACAAAGTTTGTGTGTTTAGTTGCTCTTACGACCTCTATATACATTCTGGAATGTTGACCTTAAAATAGTTACTATTACGGTGCACTTGAACCTTTTATACGCCATCAATAAACGACACGTCCATACTCTACGAAAATGTTTCGTGTTACTTTTACCTGATAGTAGTATTCTCCATTTTTTGTAGCTGCTCTTGCTATTATCGCTATACTATTTTATTTTGTGCATATTATTGAATATGTTGATGCTTCTCTTACATTTTAATTTGTCTTAATATCTCTTCTACTCTATTTAGCAGTTGATCGTTAAATCATTTATGCTGTCATAATTCTACCTGCACACTCTTTAGCAGTGATCCAGAATTTCCTACCATATATAAAGCTTAACATAGCTGCGACTTTGTTAAATTTTACCATTATTTCAGAACATAATTTATTTTTAAATATTTCTCTCAACTGTGCTAGTATAATAATTTTTTTTTACATTTACTTGTTCTATTATTTCTCTATTTAGTTCATTGCCGGCTTCCAGCGTGGTCCCGTGGTTGAGGAGCGGGCTGCGATGCTGACGAACCCGGGTTCAATTCCCGGTGCTCTCTGATGCCTGCCGGCTGGCCTACTCAGTCACTGAAAATAATTAAGCACCTGCGTTCATTCGAACAAGGAGTAATAATGGCGGTCGTCTAAGGTGCGGTGCTTGCCACATCGCCCCGCATCAGAGATGGTGCGCGACGACCGGGCGGAGAGAGCGAAGGTATTAGAGCCTTAACCTCTCAGTTTGCAGGCCGTGCTCCCACGCGGGGCGTAGGGCCTTACCATTATTATTAGTTCATTGCCACAAAAAATCATTACTTTTGTTTTGTTAGTAGATATTCATAAATTATAATTTTCCATTATTCCTTAACATTTAAATGCAGCTCTCTATACTGAATTTGCATCTGTTTCAGGCAGCTACTCGTCTGCAAATATTTTTCTTTATTTGCAGTATGTATATATGTGGTTAAGTTAGTAATTCAGTATCTTATAGTGTCGTCTATACAAAGATAAAGTACAATTTGGGACAAACTACAATCCTGTCTTAGTCTAAGATTTGTGTTTTCAGATTGTTTTTGTAATTCTATATAAATATTTTTGCGTTAATCTCTATATTTCTAATAATCTGAATTAAATATACAGGTATGCCTCGTTCCTTCATTAGGATCTATAGTTTCTGTTGAAGTATTTCACCAAATATTTTAATAGAATCCACGAACAACATGAATTTCTTGGCTAAAATCACAATGTGCAAAAAACATATTTTGCTTTATTTTTAATATTGTGAAAAGAAGCTACGACATATTCGCTGACAATTTGAGTTCTTTGTTTCGTTGAAATAGAATTTTAGTTTTTGGCTCACTTGCACACACTTTACTTCACAGAGAATCACGAATTAACTGATTTTTATATATTAAGCTTCTAACGACAATACTAATCCAACTACAAATATACTTAATGAATTAGTGAGAATTACAGTCGCTTGAGTTCTAATGAGAAACATTCGAATTATACGGAAAGACTTTTACGTATTATTACGTAAATCCTCCACATGCTGAATGTACTGTTCAAGAAACTTTGTCCTCGCATTAGATGCGCACATATTGACATTATGACGAACTATACCGACATTTTTAACGAAATAGTCAGTATGTTAAATGCAACGTGTTAGATTGCATTTCAGCTCTTAGAATTTGTTATTTCTTATAAGTATTGTAAAAAGTCCATACATTTCTTTTAGATAGTAAACTTCAAAGTAAAGATAACGAAAAACCTATATAAGTGACAAGAAATTCAATTGACAAAAGTATTTAAAAATTATTTGTAAATTTTTCAGTCTACATAGTAGTCTATAAAGTAGTAAACATTAGATTTCGACAAATACTTTAATTACAGCTAGGTGAAGAGATATTGATAATAATGGTTTAACCTATCAACATTTGTTGCAATTTTTGAGCATTCTACCACAATTTTAGACGGTTGCTACAAATTATTTTGTTTGCCTTTTTGCATTTCTTTTTGTTTAAGTACCGAAAAATTTAAATACCATAGTACACATCTTTTGAAAACACAAGCACTTTAAAGTTATCCATAACACAATTACGATACATTTCTGCGTTTTAAAAATATATGTCGCTTGGTTATATGCTATGTGCATTAAAAAGTAGAATTATAGATCTTATGATCAGCTTACGCATGTCCAAAATATAGTATGATAAATGCGTTATGATTATCAAAGCAATGTTGATTGATCTAATTTTATCACTAGAGCTAGTAGATTATATAAGTACCACTTTTTAAATAGGCGTTACAAAAAATAATGGAAAGTAGACGAATATGTTAGTACATTTTCACAATTTTAAAATGACATTTAAATTTTTATACTCTCCATCTAAAGTATTGATTTCATAACTTTACGATACATTTAAAGAAACTATTACTACTACTTTCAAATACAATGCCATTTTTAAAACATTAAAAAATCAAAGAATTCCGATTTGTTCTATTTCTTATATAAAATACAAAAATAAATAATTATAGCGGTTTCATAGCCATCGACAACCCACGCACATGTTTGTTTACTTTTTTGTTTACTTGACAAATCACATTTCACGTTCAGCACACAAACTCAAATTTATTGGGCCTTTTACATTCAATCAATAATTTTGGTACACAAAATTGCTTAAAGCTGCCCCTCTTATTATTTATGATCCCGATTACTAACACCTGTTGTGCAACTCCGTGCAATCTACAACGTAACTGCTTTACTACAGTAAACTGCTTAGTAAAACTGTTGCAGAAAATTATGATAACGAAATTACTTGCTTATATTACGGTACGACAACTTGCAAAGGGACGTTTTATTGCCAAAACATATATCATGCGTTATATTAGCAAAGAACAAGTAAAAATATAAATTATCACATCTCTACCTATTTGTGTGTTATTGAATTTCTTGTTTAAATTAAATTAAATTGGTTTTAAAGTTTTCGAAGAGAGTTTATCGTACAGGTGGTATAAAAGAAAGGAATCCTTTTTTAATATGTAAATTGTTTTTAATATTTTAAAGAAAATGCAAAATTTAAAAATGCATGCCATTTCGTTGTGTAATATTGGAAAAAACAATGACGACGCCCTTTTTATCTCTAGAAGTTGACAGAGTTGTGTCTAGTCAACAAGTAACTCAATGATCGGAGTAGGTGGTAATCTGATGGTATCAAATCAGGACTATAAGCGGAGTGAAGTAAAAATCCTAAGTCACAAATTTTCTTCGATTTCTACAAGAAATGGCTTTTGATCCATTAAAATGGTCCAAGCTCTTCTGATAATTGTCGGGTAGGTAGAAGATGTTTCGAGAAATAAAGCTTCTCGATTTACTACAGAAGACCGTCCGTATCCAGGTCACATTTAAAAACTGGTGTCAAGTCAGATTATTGAGAATCAAAGCTACTGAAAAAAAAACGACAAGTTCTATAAAATTACTGATAATTTTGCTTGTGCCAATAACTATCATATTCTAAAAATTTCTTATTTTTTATAGAAAAGGAAGAAAGTAATAGAATATAAAGTGTCGTCCTGTATTAAATTATTTTTTAATAATCAAGTATTTTCAAGAAAACACGGAAAAATATGGTATTGGAATGAACTTATTAGATTAATAGTTATAAATACTACAATAGGGATTTGTGGTTATTTTTATTTTTTTATTTTTTTTTAAACTGTGTAATCTCTTAAGTTTTTACAGATTCTTTGATAATAGTAATAATTTTATTGTTGATGCATTATTACCGTACACTTGTTTTCTCTTTCAATAAATTAACGTTTTGATAGTTTGTTAAGTGTTTCAAAAGCTAATGAGAAAGGATGGCAAAATTTGCTCTCTTTTCCATGTCTTCTAAACATGTTTTTTGTAATAGTTTACCATTTCTTCTTACTAATATATCTAAATACTCCGTGAACAAAAAGCATATTAAAAATAAAAAACTACGAAAGCAGTTAAAATCCGCTAACTTGTTAACTCTGGAGAACACAAACTACGAATCTTGGAACTTATGCCTAAATTCTTTACAGGAATGTAAAAAAGGAGAGTTTAAAGCAACATTTTATTAGTTCCAGAGTCTGGAATAGAATTTCATTAAAATTGTCTGATTTGTTTAACATAACAATTAGGCTGCAATATTAATTAAAAGATCACCAAATTTTAATAAAATTAAACTTGAGAAAATCTTTCAAATATTGAAGCTATCAAAACTAAGCAAATATTTGCAACTAAAGCAAAACTAAATAACAATTATAACAATATTTGTTAAAGGCAATTTTTAATAAAGTTTTTTTCTTAGTTTAACACATTTTGACGTTGCGGTCATAGAAAGTTCAGTAAAAGACGGTTCGAAATTTATAGGAAGTAAATTGGTCCAGCTCACAAAAAAAATATGTTCCTTGTAAATTTTTTATTAAAAATCTACAAACGAAATCTTTCTAAATCTATTTAAGTACCTCACGGGTGCAAAAATAATGCTATATATGTGCGTGTGCATGTGTGTGAGGGCCTTTTGTGGGTGTATTAAAGAACAGGAAAATTTGCATTTTGCAAAATGAGAACATTCTAAAGAAAAAGTTTTGATTTTCAACAAGAAATGATTAGCACGTAAAAATAAAGAATTGAATTTTTCGAGAACTTATTAGTTTATTTTAGTTATTATATTAATGTATGTTGTGTTCTTTCACCTACCACTTAAAATCAAGTTGATCCATCAATTAATTTTTAAGTTATTTTACACACGAATGTGGAAAAATCAGGTTTGAGAAGAACGCTTTTAAATTTAAATAGTGGCTTTTCTAATGGGACTTAGAATTTTTTATTGTTCAGTCGGATATGCTGAGACCATATAACATGTCTTCAGCTTCTTCAAAACTTTAATTATCTCCCGTCGTTCTTGTTTTCGAACAACCCGAGACTCTGGTGTTATCCAACGTTCCTGTTTCTTTGTGCTATCCTCGTCTATTTGATGTAAGATAGACATTAAGTACCAACAATGATGTCTATTACTTTCATAATGAGTAAAATACCCGTTTATTCTCCGCTGAACACTCCTATAGCGATATAAGCGGCAGTTTTCATTATTTTTGTACCGGAGTGAAGGTGTTTGGGGGGTAACTTTCAAATTGTGTTATTAAAACTTTTATTAGCATTTTGCATATAGGCACTTAAGTATCTTTCCAATAAATATTTTTGAGGCTGATCTTGGTATATTGGAAAAATATAAAAAATAAAATTTTATGTAAATACTTTGCCACTCCTACAGAAACTAAATTTCTCCTTATAGTAAGGCCGTAGCAAGTGCTTAATTCTTTATTAAATCAATTACCCTTTTCCTTTAACTTTTGATTTTGCGTAATCGGCTACTTGCGATAGGACCTGTATACTTACTTAGATCTAGAACCGCTTTAAAGGTTTTTGGATCACAATATTTGACACAAAATTACTAAACATCTCCATTACGGCGTTTACCTTCATTTTGCTTTCTAAACCTTTGTGATTACGAGTACAGTTTTCTATATGACATCTGTATCAATTTATGAATTTTTACGGGTTTTTATTTTTTCATTCCAAGCACAATTTACAAAAACTACTCTTCACAATCAAATTAATCAATCATCTTTTCTGTATAACAACCGATCAATGTAGTTACTACAAATAATAAACCGTCACCTATTTCTTTTTTCCAAGAACCACCCCCGGAAACTTTCAAATCAGTTAAATGTCTTTTACGTTTTTTATTTTTTTTCTTTCTCTTCATTTTCTACCTTTTTACAAAGAGTACTGAATATTGATAGTGAAGAATTATGTATGTGTGTCACTATAGCACTGCATGTGCTCTTGATAAGGCCCTTTCCGATATCATTAAACCATACAATAAATTGATTCCATCTCGTCCCTTTATTCAAATAAAGCCCACATAAACTTTTGCGTCGCCTTTGCGCACAAATCACAAGATTTAGAATTCAAACCCTTTATTAGCCAATTTTTCAAAGTGCACATTTTGTTTACAAGCTATTCAAATAAGAAACTCTGACTGACAAGATTAATTATTCGATAAAAGAGTCGAGTTTTTTAAAATACGTTCGGTGTTAGCTGATGATAATTTTCAGTTATTTTTTATCTATGAATTAATTCCACTGTAATTTAAGTTTTAGTAGCCTTGAACTATTTTTATTACTTTCGTGTGAACATTTTGGAATGCCACATTCTTAAATCAGCTCAAAACAACTCAACGCCACTAAACGTCTCGACGTGTTACTTGGAATCTGACTGGCCTTTTGTACACAAAGAAGCAGAAATAAAGGGTCCTAAACAATATATGTAAAGCAGCTGCTCGAGAAAATCGAAGGAGAGGCTAAAACCTTTGCGTACCTGAGCACACTCGAAGGTCACTTTAGCGTTCTTGCTACCTGTTTACACAGTGTGTAGGTAAACTTATTTAGAATTCAAATTTCCGAAAAAATAACTCAAGGCTGTATTATACGCATATTAAAGGATATTTTAACCGAAAACATGGAGTTTTTTAAAGTTCTGGGCCAGTCAACCCCCTCAAATAGTTTTAGTTCCGATGTTCCTCAGAATACAATTTTGTTCTAGAAAAATCTACTACTCAACTCCCTTCTACTACAGCAGACACTACTAGTCAATTGTTTCTTGTAGCTATGCAGTGGAAAAAGCCGAATTTTTCGATTGTGCTAGACCTCCACAAACCTTGTTTTCGAAGTACCAGAATCATGGAAGAAAGGCAAATTTGATAAAAGATAAAGAAAAACAAATAAAGAAAAATATTATAATAGTTATTTAAAGGCATTGTAAATAAGTATATTGTAACTATTGCTCAAGGAAAATGTTCTAATATATTTACAAGTTTTTATTAAAAAATTAGTTTTTAACAAATATAAAAAAGTATTCTGTTTTGTTACGGTTGTTGTTCACAGGGTGGTGGTACAATAGTTGTCAAAAGGTAATATAAATGCATAATTTTTTGAATTATTTGTAGATAAATCTGTTACTTATAAGAAAATGATTCTAAAGTACCATTTTAAGAACAAATTTGATGGGTTATAATACAACCAAATTTTGTTGGCTTACTAGAAATAATTAAAATATAATAGACATTTTATCATATCATATTATAGGTTTTCCTGTAATATTGTACCAAATGTCTGCTTAACAATGATAAATTTCGATAAAGATATTTTGTAAATTCAAGCTGTTGATATATATGTATAATTTTTTACAACGGTATAAATCATTTTTGGTAGTTTTTTGAATAATTTAAATTATAAAGGCACTAAACTTATAAATAATTATTAAGTTTTTGTATACTTTTGTTTCTATTGTTTAGAAAAATACTTTATTTTCAATATACTATTTAGTATAACAAACTTTTCAATATAGAAATTTTGAGTGCTCTGAAAGTTGCATAATTATTATTGAGAGTCTAAGTAACAAAGTAATAAATGAATAACAAATAGTTAAGTAGTTAATCTTACCATATAGCTAACAACAGTAACAACATTTCTTGTTGAGGCTTTTGGTCACACTGTTGCTTCAATACTGTTTTCAAGATTTTAAAATTGTGAAATATAAGCCTCTTGTTTAAGCTGCAAGTGTAATGGGATGTGTCTATACTAGTTAAGTAGTTATTGGGCGCTACAACTAGTATAAGTTAGAATAAAACTAACAAAAAAAGACAGAGGTCAATCGAATTTTAACCATATGTAGAAATACCATATCAGCTAGCTAATAACCGGACAAGTTTCTCAACAATCGGTTACCAATTGGTTACCAAATAGTTAAGAATTTTATAAAGTCTCTTACTTAATTTGAAATGCTAAGAGACCAAAAAATATTGACAAAAGTTATGTGTTACTACTGCTAATTGAAATTAATAAAATATTCAAGAACAAAAATATTCAAACAAAATTTAAAAATTCTACCATCAAGTAATACTATGTATACAAATTAATAATAATCAATATTATCGAGCAACTTATTGAAAAAATTAAAGAATGTTATCAATTTGAGACTCAGTTGGATGAATCGGTGACATTAGGGACTTCGCGTAAATAACAGTAGTACATACAATATCGGCTTTTCAAAAAATAGCGTTTTTAAAAGAAAAAATTTTAAAATAGAATATTTTTATTTATTTAATCAGGAACCCTTTACCAATTGGTATAGGGTGCCAAAATGGAATATTGATTTCAATATTTATTTTGATGCAGTATGTTCTAGGAAATCCTATTTGAAGATGAGTTTTAAGAAGCTATTTATTTTATTTGTTTGCGTTTAAAATGCGTGTAAAATGGTAATAATCCGTTACCAATATTATTTTTCTTCTATTTTCCTGTTCATCTCTAACTAGAAATACTGTTAGATATAAATATTTTTTGAGTACTTTTTTATAGCAAATTTATTTTATAACAGAGCGATCACTCAATATTACTAAATAGAATAATTTTTCAAGATCTCAAATTACCTCGTGATACTTTTTTTTATCGACTTATTATAATATAATTAACTCTATTATTAAATTTCTACATTTAGTACTACACTACTGTTTACTGTACTATTAAAAACAAATTATATTGCACTGAAACCTTAGTAATAAATTGAGCATCCTACAATAAAAAAATCTGGTGTAAACATCACACGACCTTCCTTATCCTATTATTATATATTATATCGGGCCCATCGTCTAGGCTTTGCGTTGCTCTCGTCTAAAAATTTGTTAATTTAAAAAAGGACGAGGCGAAAGTCTAATTCTAGAAAGCTGGTTAAAATAAATAGTATAAGACAATAATTGACTCGTACTTAAAATTTTGCTACGTCACTGAAGGAAACCGTGCGAGCTCGGCCGCACGGCCTTCCCCATTATCGCCTGCGTGCTCCCTCCTAGCGGCCAACCGCTCCCCCCCGTCGTCCCACCCGTCGACCCGCAGTCGACCTGGTACCTCTCCGAGCGCGCTGTGATTGGTCCGTTTAATTAATTTTTAATCGGCTCTAACTTATTTATTTGACTTCGGATCAAAAGATTCATTGTAATTTTTTGTTCGTCTCGGTTTGATCTATCCGGTAATATAAATTTCCGAAACATTTTATGAACACCCGGTATATTAAAAATAGTGAGCTTCAATTTTTTTTGAGTTACTATTTTACCAATTTTATTTTAAATTCATGTTTATCTAGTGATAACAAATCATTTTTATTCTAATGAATTTTTTGTATCTTCAACTGTTTAGATTCGCGACCGCTTTCTGACAGATTTTGCGACCTTGCGACCAAACTGCTCGACCGATTTTTACCACTGCGTTCCCTATCTACAGGTAACTTGCGTACTGAATTTCAAGTCTCTAGCTCTTACGGTTTACGAGATATCCTGTTTACTGACAGACCGACAGACACACACACACACACGAACCAATGGTCCAAACCAACTTTTTTAGTGTCCTGAGGCTATAATTCGTCCAGAATTGTGAAAAACTGGGTAGGCCAAATTTAAGAACGTAAAATTTTAAGTTGGATATACAAAAAAGTGGGTTCAATCGGAGAAACATTGAATAGATTATAACTATTAAACTATAAACTCGGACATTTATCGTTCATTGTCATATAATAATTTTTACATTACTTATCCTATAATAAAGAAACTAATGTAATGGGCGGAAATTTGACATACCCAGTTTTTCACATTTCTGGACGAATTATAGCCTAAGGACACTAAAAAAGTTGGTTTGGACCATTGGTTCGTGTGTGTGTGTGTGTGTCTGTCGGTCTGTCAGTAAACAGGATATCTTTAGAACGGTAAGAGCTAGAGACTTGAAATTTGGTATGCAAATTACTTGTAGGTAGGGGACGCAGTGCACTTTTGATAAAAATCGGCAGAGTCGTTTGGTCGCAAGGTCGCAAAGCGGTCGCGAATCTAAACGGTTGAAGATACAAAAAATTTATGAGAATAAAAATGATTTATCACGAGGTAAACATGAATTTAAAATAAAAGTTTGTCAAATAGGAACTGGACAAAAAAATTGAAGCTCAGGATTTTTAATATACCGGGTGTTCATAAAATGTTCCAGGAAATTTATGTTACCGGATAGATCAGACCGAGACGAACAAAAAATTACAATGAAATTTTTTGATCCGAGGTGAAATAAATAAGTTATAGTCGATTAAAAATTAATCAAACGGGCCAATCACAGCGCGCTCGGAGAGCTTCCGGGCTGACTGCGGGAGGACGAGGGGGGGAGCGCTTTGCCGCTAGGAGGGAGCACGCAGGCGATAATGGGGAAGGCCGTGCGACCGAGCTCGCACGGTTACCTTCAGTGACGTAACAAAATTTTAAGTACGAGTCAATTATTGTCTTGTACTGTTTATTTTAATCACCTTTCGAGTGTTGGACTCGCGCCTCGTCCTTTTTTAAAATAACAAGACGATGGACCCGGTATAATATATAATAATAGGATAAGGAAAGTCGTGTGATGTTCACATCAGATTTTTTATATTCTAATAAGAATAACATATCAGAAAGGAAATTATTGCGAAACGCTTCACAATGATTGATCACCATGCGTGCCATTTCAAACGACGTCTTATAATTTAAATTCCAAAACCTTTTCATTCGTTTTAGAACCGCGAGTTTAAATATAAGACGAAGCAGATAGGCATTTGTGGCAGTCGAACAAGAAAAATCATACAGGGTCTGTATTTTAAGTAATGAGAATAAATCCACAAAATAAAATTTATTATAAATATCACTACAAAACTTTAGTAGTCTTAAAAGTATGCTCCTTGTGCGTTAAAACACTTCCGCAGTCGAATTTTCCACGCTTCATACGCTCCCTGAAAGTCAGCAATTGAAACATCCTTCAGAGCACGCGTGCAAACCGCTTTGACAGCATCCAAGGATCCGTGATGGCGTCTTTTGAGAGCGGTTTTCACTCTGGGAATGAGGAAAAAGTCTGCAGGGGCAACGTCGGGGTTGTAGGGAGACTGAGGAATCGTTGCGATGCCATTTTTCGTCAGGTACTCTATAACAACGAAGCAGGTGTGACATGGCGTATTGTCATGATGGCGCTTCCAATCGGTGGCAATTTCTGGTCGCACTCGGTTGACTTGTCTCTTCAATCTTTTTAACACTTTCACGTAGAAGGCACCATTGACTGTTTGTCCTTCAGGCAGAAATTCCAAGTGGACCACACCTTTCTTGTCGAAAAATACAATCAGCATTGCTTTGATTCTGGACTTAGACATGTGAGATTTTTTTGGTCGAAGCGATTGTGGAGTGTGCCATTCCGTGGTTTGCCGTTTTGTTTCGGGATCGTATTCAAAGATCCAACATTTATCTCCGGTAATCACATTGTCAAAAAACTGAGGGTTTCCTTTAATGCGTTCCAAAAGATCTTTCAAAACGGCCTCACGGTTTTGGATTTGCTCGTTTGTCAAAACTTTCGGGATAAGCTTGGCGAAAATCTTCCTCATCCCAAGATCCTCGACGAAGATTTTGTGAACAACCATTTTATCGATTCCTAGCTTATCCGCGATAAAACGAATACGTAAACACCGGTTCGAGTTCAGCAAATCTCGCACACGTTGTTCCTTGTCTCCAGTTTCTGAGGTTGACGGGCGACCTGTGCGGGGTTCGTCCTCCACGCTCTCCCGGCCTTTTTTGGATATTTTGTGCCATACAAAAACTGAAGCTTGTGATAAGCTTTCACTGCCGTACGCTTGCCGAAACATTTCCAGCGTTGATGCACCAAATTTTGCAAGGCGAGCACAAAATTTGAGTGCGTAACGATGTTCAATGGTTTGCTGCATTTTAAGCTTGCACACACTTCTTTGCAGACGTCCGCGCCGCGCGTGATCATGCCTCAATGGAAGCCAGCAGGTGACTGCCGCTTTGAGCGTATTCAAGGTCAAACTCCCCTCTACGGACTTCAATCGGTCCCAGCGCCCTCTAACGTATATTCGGGTCAGGACAAAAATATTCTCATTACTTAAAATGCAGACCCTGTACATAGAATAATAATGTTTTGTGAAAAAAGTTAGTTTTGAATTAAATCGTCGTTCAATTCACATTTCATTTATCATAAAAATGAAGCAATGAGTGGCAAAGATAGTCAAAACAACATTCAGAAAACGTTGCAAAAAAAATGTACGGAACCTACAATTAACAAAATACTAAAACTAGACATTTTTTATCAAGTAGTGTGCAGCAATCACAATCTCACCACCGACTTTAGTGACTTCAAGCCCAAATTGTAGTTACGGAAAGATTTGAGCTCAAAAAAGTTCTGAAACAATTTATACAGAACCACATAAGCATTTCAGATTTCTCTAGAAAATCACTCAAATAAAAAATGACAGAATACGCAAATCAGTTATTGCAAAAATATGCTTTTGATTTAGAGGAAACGTTTTTTGATAAATATGTGCGTTTAGCAGCATTTGTAAGAATTAATAAAAGCATTAAAAAAATAAGAATACCAGACCAAAAACACAGTTAAGATAAACCACAAAGATTACTAGCATTATTAAAGATACGGAACGTAAAGTCTACTTTTCCAATACTACCATCGCTTTAAGAATTTTTCTAGATATAGCAATTGCTAATTACACTGAGAGAGTAAAACACTTTTTGAGATTAACGTTAAAACACAAAAAAATACCGGTCCTTGTACTTTTGTTTATTGAGAGTGAACTTCTATAAAGTCTTTCTTTTGATGGCATAGTTCAGAGGTTTGCTTGTTTTAAAACTAGAAAAAGAAATGTGTTTTAAATAAAAATTTTTAAATTAAATGGGCATTTGTTTTTATTTTTTCTCATTGATATGTGAATTTATGTAAACATTATATTAAAGTATTTGTATGTAACAAAAATTGTTTAAACAATAAACTTCTTTGTATTTTTTGTTAACATGCGAAATTCTGAAAGAAAGTCGATGAACAATTGTCAGCTTAGCACCCTAAAAATCTTAATTAGACTCTGATCATACAACACAACACAAGAGCGTGTTAGTAGACACAATAAACCTTTGAGGCTGTGTAAATGCGTCCCAACAAAAAAATCTTAAGTTATTATCATTGTATAATAGAGCGATTAAGAAATTTAATATTAACTTACATGCTCTGCTTATTCTGCTCTGTTTTTTACAATGGTGTTTTTGGAGAATTTTTTATTTACTCTATATATTTTTTGTTTATGTAATTCTTTAGTTTTCGCCATACACATCTAACACGTTTTGAAGGCATAGTGTGTTATATTCTGTATGTTAACATTGTGGACAAGTGTGTTCAATTATTCTTTTAATGATTCAATGTTTGGACAATCAATAGACACAACATAGCAACAGAAATAAATTACGATATTATTATCTTTAATTTTGCTAAAACACAATCAACAAATAAATTGTATGTTGGTATTAAAATATATTTGTATTTGTTTTAGGTACGTAAAAAAATTCTTTTTCTAATTACAACTACATTTTTTTTATTTCTTAGAATTTGTAGAAGTATCTCTTAGCTCATAATTATCGATATCGTCGAGAATTTTCGTAATTCTTCCCAAAATAATTTGCAGATATGATAATATGCAGCAAATCCAGTACTTACCCAAATAGAATTTTGTTACATTAGTTCGTAAATAATCTGACATCTGTTTTTAAGAACAACTTTGCGCATCTTAGACAGATCCGTGGACACTTTCGAAATTCGAATGTTCTTGATCAACAAAAAGTTGTTTCAGCATATTAGAGCTTTATATTACAGTTGCAAGTTTTAAAAAATGTAATGTGTATTTTAGTAACCAACATTGGCGACCTCACATTCACAAAAAAGAACTTTAACAAAATATCTCATTAATAACTAGAAATATTAAGCAGGATATTCAAATTTTCTAATTTTTTTTAGTTTACTTAGTTATATTCTTAACATTAGTCTAGTTGTTAGTAGGTAAATGCAGGGTGGCGCGGAGCTAACTGCTATTTTCCAACTTGTCATATAGTACATACGGAAGCAGGGAAAAAATAACTAAGTGTCCATATTTCATTTACTTAACACCAATTACAAAGTTATGTTTTGGAAACTACATCAGACAGATGAGCTCCGTTCACATCAATCCATTGTTGCAAACATTTTTTAAAGTTGTCGTACACGCGCCTTCGTAGGTCCTCATCAATGGCTGCAACTTCGTCACCAATGGCTTGTTTGAATTCTTCAATACTCATGATATGCCTTTGTAACTCACGGTATTTCAAGACTTTCAGGAAAAAGTCTGATACACTGAGGTCTGGCGACCAAACTGGCCAAGCGATTTCACCAAAACGAGAGATAACAGTTCCGAACATTTTACGAACTACAGCCATACTGTTTCGCGCGGTGTGGGCTGGAGCTCCATCCTGCTGGAAATATAGGTTTTTAGGGCCAATGCCAAGCTGTCGTAACTTTTATTCAACAAATCCTTCCAACATAGTCACATAACGTTCTGAATCAATGGTCACTGTTTGTTTATCGTCATTTTCAAAGAAATACGGGCCTACAATTCCGACTCTACACCAAATCGTCACTTTAGGAGAGTGCAAGGGCTTTTCGTGCAGTTCCTTAGGGTTCACTGATGATCAGTATCGCATGGTCTTTTTGTTTAATGTGCTTTGTCAATTATTAGTAAATTATTCAGAATGTCTGGGTTGTCCCGTAACAAACCACTCATGGTGGTGCAGAAAGCAAGCTTCCTTGTCTCTTTCTTTAATTTGTTGCACAACTTGCAGTTTGTAAAAGTGAAATTTATTTCTTTTAGCATTCGATTTAAACTTCTTCTACTGATGCTTAAAATGCGAGATTGCTGGTGCGCCGAACTGCGAGGACTGTGTTTAACAGCTTTCTTCACTGTCTGCAAGTCATCTGGCATCTGCACTGTTCGTGGAGCTCCATGCTTCACGTCTAACACGCTACCAGTTTCCTAAAAATTTCTCCACCCAAACCAATATGGTATTTCGAGATGGTACATGGCCATGTCGACAAATATTGAACTGTCATCGATGGACACGCTGCGCTTCCGTAACAGAATTTGTTTATGTAATAACTACGAATACAGGTAACACGGTGTTGAACGTTCCAACGCTCCATTACGACTGACATACCGCAACGGCGCACGTTATTAAATGGCGTCTCCCCTCTACCATTTCCCCTACCGCCAACCACGTCAAGCAAACGCGGTAGCGCACTATTCAGATTTGAAATGTGTAAGTTAGCTCCGCACCACTCTGTATAAATCTTAGTTGAAAGTAAAGGTACAAATATTTCAAAATCTGCAAAACAGCAAAATCACAAAGTGCAAGATCCTAAACAAAGTACCTTTCATTTGATTTTGAATATGAAACTTGATAATTTAGCTTAAATTTAGTTTTGCAATGAAACAGGGTTGTTGCATAGACATTCTTTTATTAAAAATATTACACTAAAAATTACCACACAACAGCGATTACAATAAAATAATGCCAAAAACGAAATGTATGTGTCCTGTCTGAAGCAGGCAATTTACTATAAAAAATTGATGTAACAAAAAATAAATCAGAACACCGAGTTTCGCTTAATCATCTGCCTCGGCTTGCTTGTTATATAATAAATTAGATTTTTTACAGCAACAGTCCGCGCAACCTGAGTGGCATTCTCATAAATAAATAAGAACAAAATTCTTTTGCTGTAATTTACAATTAGTGGCGATTTCGCTGTGTAACTTGAGTATACATACAGAACTGTGCAGATAAGTGTTGCGTGCGTGCAGGGTATCCAACACAATTTTACGTGACCTCCAACTGAAATACTCTGAATAAGGTTTTCTTTATTTTATTTCGCATAATAATGCGTGACTGTTGCTTCAGATAACATTAAATTAAAAAAAACTAATATTATTAAAATACATACATGTTCAGATAAGTTCCCGCGATAATTATAGATAAATGTAAAAAAAATCTGGTGTGAACATCACACGACTTTCCTTATCCTGCTCTCGTCCCGGAACTTGTTAATTTAAAAAAGGACGAGGCGCGAGTCTATCGTCTCGGCCCTGCACTGCTCTCGTCCAAAAACTTGTTAATTTAAAAAAGGACGAGGCACGAGTCCAACACTCGAAAGCTGATTAAAATAACCAGTACAAGACAATAATTGACTCCTACTTAAAATTTTGCTACGTCACTGAAGGTAACCGTGCGAGTTCGGTCGCGCGGCCTTCGCCATTATCGCCTGCGTGCTCCCTCCCAGCGGCCAAGCGCCCCCCCCCCTTCCTTCCGCAGTAGGCCCGGTAGCTCTCCGAGCGCGCTGTGATTGGTCCGTTTAAATAATTTTTAATCGGTCGGATCTATCCGGTAATATAAATTTCCCGAAACATTTTATGAACGCCCGGTATATTAAAAATCCTGAACTTCAATTTTTTTTCGAGTTTCTATTTTACCAACTTTTATTTTAAATTCATGTTTATCTCGTGATAACAAATCATTTTTATTCTCATAAATTTTTTGTACCTTCAACATTTTAGATTCGCGACCGCTTTGCGATGATTTTGTTCTGCACCAAACGGCTTGATTTTACCTTAAAAGCTTCGCACTGCTTCACCTACAAGTAACTTGCATACCAAATTCAGTCTCTAGTTTAGGTTCTCGAGATATCCTGTTTACTGACAGACCGACACACACACACACAACACACACACACACATCACACACACACTACATCACACAATCACACACAACCACAACACACACACACACACACACATATATATATATATATAATATATATATATAATATATATATATATACTATATATATATATATATATAATATATATATATATATATATATATATATATATATATATATATATATATATATATATATATATATATATATATATATATATATATATATATATATATATATATATATAATATATATATATATATATATATATATATATATATATATATATATATATATATATATATATATATATATATATATAATATATATATATGTTATATATATATTCTACAATATTATATACTATTATATATATTATATAATATATTATATAATATATTATGTATATATAATATATCATAATTATATATATATATATATAATATAATATCAATATTATATTATATATATATATATATATATATATATATTAATATATATATATATATTATATAAATATTATATCCATAAATTTTTTATAACATTATATAATACCACCATTTTCACATCACACAAACGCTCCCATTTTACACAAACTATCACTCTCCACACACTACATAACTATCACAAATTTACAATCTACATACAACTACGTATACACAATATCACTACTACAACCACACACACACACACACACACACAACAATGGCTAAAACCAACTTTTGGTGTCCTGAGGCTATATTTCGTCCAGAAATGTAAAAAACTGGGTAGGTCAAATTTCCGCCGATTACATTACTTTCCTTATTATAGGATAAGAAAAGTAAAATCTAAAAACAATCGACTTTGTGCTCCTACTATGACAATTTTAAGAAGTTTACTGTAACTTTAAGAAAGGTGTTCAAAATACAGAAAAGAAACATACCGACTGTTGCATATTTTTTTAAAGACAGAATGGATCAATTTATGCTGTATTTCCTTAAAACTAAAAACAATTTAATAGTGGGCATGACAGAATATACATAGTTATATGTGAAAGAGTCTTCTATTTTTTTTTAATTATGAAAAATTGGCGTTAGGCCACGAATGCAAAATATTTTGTAGTTTTCCGCTTTCTGCGGCACATGGTAAATAGTAAATAAATATCTAACTATACAGCAGATAGTGAAATTAAAATAATATATTAGTAAAAAACAAATTTATTTTTAGTTAAATGATTATACATACATGGGCATGAACAAGAAACGATACTTCAATGTTACACAACGTATTATTTAAATCTACATTTTATTAATATTTTATTGGCCAATCCTTGTCTTTAATAACCAACTTACATTTTGTGCAAAAACTATTAGATCTGCTTTCATTGCAGATTTCCGGTTAGATATGATGAGTATCATATATATAGATGATGATAATCAGAGTACGATGTCCAATCCAGTTTGATCATTTTATTAGTATTAATATAACTTTACCTTATCGCATTATCATCCTAAAAAATAACACCTCTATATGCATACAAGCTTTCCACTAGGTAACTTTGTACTCCGTATTATTTCACTATGCTTTATAAGACTTATTTTTCCATATACGATAAATAGTCTACCAACACCTTGGCAGATATACGTACATCCCCATTCCATAACAGGGGTAGGAAGCTTAATTGTACCTAGTATGCATTTTGGTAAATTTTCTTCTCCAAATAATCTTCTGATATAAGTGTTCCAGGAATTCTTGATATTAAAAATGGATTTGTTATTTTAATATTGAATAGCTCTGTTGTCCAGTTTCTATGCTTTCTATCTCATTGTAGACTATGATGTTTTTGCTTCTCGGAAACGAATGGATTTTTTCGTTGTCCATATCTTCTTAATCTACAATTCAGTAATCTGTGCCTTATAGTGGAAGTACATAGACTAACATCAGCAACTTCACACTGTAGTTTAGTTAATACCGTCGGATGGAAACTTATGTTAGCCAAGTTTGTTCCTCTTAAGACAGTTTGATCTTAAATTAAGTTTTCTTTACGCGATTTATCAGCAATTTTGTTATACTTTAGTATATTTCTTAACGATTTGGATAACGATAAACTGATGATACTTAATTTTAGGGACTATTTTATGACTAGAAAGACCTTCTTTATGAGAAAAAGATTATTTTTATTGCTTTTCATCTGACTATTTGGTTTGTCTCGTCCAGGACACCATTTTGCAAATTAAGACAAAAATAAGTAAAATTCATTTTAAAGAACATTACGGAGCTACTATATACCTCTACTATTCATAAAATATGTGATAATAATAAGTTCTAAGTAAGCTCCAATAGTACCATTACTTTTATACCCTGGTGTGGCGGCCTTTTCGCCCTTGAACCGCTTTATATCGCGGCGGCATGCGAGCCTTTGATATCTGCACGTTTTGCCATCGCACACATAACGGCATATGGGCTTTGCTCAGCCGACAAGTCTGCATACGCCGTCGGCGGCACCTTTTGATATGAAAGGTGCTGGCGAATGCAAATTGCCCGCAAAGACCTACCGCCAAGCCAGGCGCGAAGCCCGGCTACATTCGCAATCCGCAACGCGGCCAATTTGGTCGTGTTTTAACACCGCACATTCACGCATCGCAGCTCGGCCAACTTGGTCGTGTCTCAACCCGCAAGAAATTCGCCATCCGCAGCGCGACCAATTCGGTCGTGTCTTCACCCCGCAAGAACATTCGCTACCCGCAGAAACCCGATCCGCAGCGCAGAGGTGGCCACTTTGGAATTGCCGACGAAGCCGAAGCCGAAGCCGATTCAGGTGAGCGATTTGGCAATATTCGTTGGTGGATATCGGTAGCCGCCCCCATCCGCTTACGCGACGGCCGTTTAAGGGACGATTTGGGCCTTCTCGGTTGACGTTCCAAACGGGCCGTACTACGTTTCCACACCGCACCACGAGAGCGGCTATTTACACGCCTGCCTCTCCATTTTTTGGTCCTTACGAGCCGGATCGGTATCAGATACAATTTATTACGCTTTATTCAAGTAAAGTTCCCTTATAATGGATAAGCTTGAATTAAAATTAGTTCAGTTAACTGCCAAAAAAAGAGGCGATTTTCGAAAGATTTAATCGTTTATACAATACGTCAACTACTATTTCAAATTATGAGTTACGCTCAAACGAACTATTTTTATCTCAAACTGAAGCTATTAGTGAATTATACAGCAGGTTTGAAACAATAATTGAAGAAATTAACAATTTGCAGTTTGAAATTGATCAGACTCCTCCAGACTACTCATGTTTAAATTCTATTGAAGATTTATATTCGAGTATTAAATATAAACGCAATCTTATATTGTCAAACAGCAAAACATTTACATTAGATCAAAAAAGAGGTATCGTAAAATTACCGCCAATTGAACTGCCTTCTTTCGATAGCAAGACTGAGAGCTGGCCAATATTTTACGAAATATTTCGTAGCAATGTGCATTTAAATACAAATTTGACTGACGCGCAGCGTGTGCAGTATTTGATTAGTAAATTAACTCATGACGCTTTAAAATTAACCGCAGGTATTATTCCTACAGGGATACTTATAATATTATATGGGATAGTCTTGTTAAAAGTATCAAGATAAACGTAGTTTAGGCAGTCATTATCTAAATAACATTCTGGACATCAAAGAATGCGTCGGTAATGCTGTTAGTTTGAATACATATATAGAAAATATTCCGCGTCCATCGCCGCATTAAAACAGTTAGACATTCCCGACCTATTAGATTTTGTCTTGTTACATTGTGGTTTAAGAAAACTTGATCCCCAAACGCTTCAACAATTCGAAAATAGGGTGAGCGGAATAGAATTACCCTCCTGTAAACAATTTATTTCATTTACGCAAGATTATGTCAAAGTACTCGAGCGCTCGCATGTTAATAATTCGCAGACCAAGCCGCGCGCAAATTCCAGTTTACCTTATCACAGCCTTGGCCGTGGCGCACAAGGTGCCTGCAAGTCGTTTGTGTCGAGTGAACAGATTTTTAATACGCGTTGCCCGCTATGCGACAGAGAACACCAGCTGTTTCGCTGCCTTGGATTTAAAAATATGAAATCACCGCAAGCGCGTTTCGAGTTAATTAAAGCGAAACGCAGTTGTATAAACTGTTTAAGTCTATCTCACTCGTTAACTAAATGTAAATCAAGGAACGTTTGTGAAATTTGTAAAAAACAGCACCATTCTTTACTGCATTTTTCGAACTTAAAGAATGATCGCCGAATAAAGCCGTCTGTGGCGGCTGGACCGCAAGCAGGTAACCGTGCGCCCATAATAGCTGAGTCAGCGCATTCAGCAACGCAACCTCACACGTCTTCTGTATCGCTTAGTGCGGCGGCTTCGAGTTCGGCTATATTGTTATCGACCGCACAGATCTATGCACATGGAAAAAACGGAAATACGCTCGTCGTCAGGTGTTTAATAGACAACGGGTCGCAAAATAACTTAATTACTATGGATTGTTGTAAACGCTTGAACATTCCCATAATTAAATTACGCAATTCATCTTTACAAGGTGTTGGTATGACCTCGCGACCTGTACACGGTTTTATTAATTTCGCAATAGAATCACGAATTAATCCTAACAACAAATATTACATTCGTGCTTTAGTAGTTGACTGTATTACAGACAAACTTCCCGCAAACTTCATTACATTAAATGAAGATATGTCATATTTAAATAATTTATCGCTTGCCGATTTATCCTGGAATGTACCGGGAGAAATTGACGTTGTGCTTGGTGCTCAACTGTTTCCTTATATTTATTTGGGAGATAGGGTCGATTCGGGTAATCGCGCACCACCCGCTATATTAACCAGCTTTGGTTACGTACTTATGGGAGATATTGCATGTCATTATGATGCAACCTACCTACATAGTACATCTTCGTTTACCGCGCTTGCTAACATTGACATTGAGTCAAGTTTACGGAAGTTCTTTGAGTTAGAGGAAATTCCATCTCAACGTTTTATTAGTCCAGATGAATTAGATTGCGAAAATAACTTTAACTCTTCGATTTTATTTAAAGACGGCAGATATTTTGTTGATTTACCCTTTTCACGAAACCCCTCGGAGTTGGGTAATTCACGCGGTCTGGCTCATCGTCGTCTACTTGCGCTCGAGCGTAAATTTGATTGCGTGCTAACCCTACGCGAAAATTATAATAAAACTATCGCCGATTATATAACGCAGGGGTATTTGTCCCAGGTGCCTGACTCTGAATTGACAGAGGAGGGTTACTACATACCGCATCACGCCGTTGTCAGACCAGATAAGGACAGCATCCGTATCGTTTTAGACGCTAGTGCTAAAACGCACTCAGGGCTGTCACTTAATGACATTTTGCATGTCGGACCTAATTTGCAGGCCGACTTGTTCTCGTTGTTACTCGACTTTCCTACATTCCCAATAGCAATGACCGCTGATATAAAACAAATGTTTTTGCGCATCGGAGTAAACGAGCACCATCGTAAATACTTACAAATTTTATTTCGTTTCAGTAGGAACGAACCTATTCGCACTTACAATTTTGACCGCGTGCCCTTCGGGCTAAAGCCTAGCCCTTACCTAGCTATGCGTACGTTACGCAACTTAGCGTGCGAGCATAGTGACCGCTTCCCTGAGGCTTCTAAACTGGTAGAAACTCAGTTTTACATGGATGATTATGTCGATTCGGTTCCCGATGAACAGACTGCCATGCGATTGTCTCGCGAATTAATCGATTTATTTAAATTAGGCTCTTTCGACCTTGTCATATGGGCCACTAATTCACCCGCTTTATTGGAGGTTCTTCCCGAGTCTCACCGCTCACCAGTAAATTTTTCTGGCATGGGTAACGATATTTACAATTTTAAAATCCTTGGTTTAACCTGGGATCCTGCTGACGATTACTTTTCTTTAACAACAATCGCTGTAGAAGATAAATGCACAAAGCGCACGATTCTATCGCTAGTTGCCCGCTTATTCGACGTACTTGGCGTTGTAGCTCCAGTTGTGCTGTACGCCAAAATTCTTATTAAGGAACTATGGCTAGCTAAATTAGACTGGGATGAGGTTCCTCCGGAATCCATCATCAGTCGCTTTTCAGCTTTTGAACTCGATTTTTCCGTCCTCTCTTCTCTGAAAATTCCGCGCCATATTGGTATTGTGGGAAAAGCTGTAGCCTTTTGTGACGCGAGCTTCAGTGGTTACGGTTGCTGTGTTTATTTACACATCACTGATCCTGAAGGTAATATCACCGTCCGTCTTTTATGTGCAAAGTCGAAGGTTTCTCCAGTTAAAATAACAACGCTAGCTCGATTAGAACTTGTCGCCGCTTTGCTGTTGTCCAGCTTGTTCGCGTGGTCCGCGATAAACTTTCCGCTCGTGTACCTATTACAGGTGTTTACGCCTTCTCGGATTCTACAATAGCGCTTTCGTGGATCCACTCATCGCCACATAGGTGGTCTATTTTTGTCAGCAATCGTATTGCTAAAATACACGATAATTTACCTGCCGCTTGCTTTAATCATGTGTCCGGGAAAGAGAATCCCAGCGATTGCCTTTCACGCGGCATGCTGCCTTCTGATTTAATTAAACACTCGCTGTGGTGGAATGGCCCTGCTTGGCTTCATCAGTCAAACAGCGAATGGCCTTTAAAATTCATTCCAACTGAGTGTGAAACTCTACCGGAGTTCAAATCGAGAGCGTTTATTGTTAAAGCCGCGAATTTCGAACCACGTGTTTTTGACTCTATAGTCACCCGTGTTTGTTCGTGGAATAAACTATTGCGCATATTCATGTACAAACGTCCTGTCACCAAGCTATATCCTTTGCCAACCCAATAAACAATATTTTAGCTGACTCATGTATATATAGATAGTGTATTAATAGGACATTTATATATAGTTTGTTACGATATAAATCTAACGGCAATTTAACGCACCTGAAATATAATAGTTAATTTCAGGAATTTAATGACAATATTGTTTCAAACCGCTGTTAATAGCTCCTTGATAAGGTAATAATTTTTTGAAAGCTCAGGACCTTTCAAGGCGGGGAGTATGGTGTGGCGGCCTTTTCGCCCTTGAACCGTTTTATATCGCGGCGGCATGCGAACCTTTGATATCTGCACGTTTTGCCATCGCACACAAAACGGCATATGGGCTTTGCTCAGCCGACAAGTCTGCATACGCCGTCGGCGGCACCTTTTGATATGAAAGGTGCTGGCGAATGCAAATTGCCCGCAAAGACCTACCGCCAAGCCAGGCGCGAAGCCCGGCTACATTCGCAATCCGCAACGCGGCCAATTTGGTCGTGTTTTAACACCGCACATTCACGCATCGCAGCTCGGCCAACTTGGTCGTGTCTCAACCCGCAAGAAACTCGCCATCCGCAGCGCGACCAATTCGGTCGTGTCTTCACCCCGCAAGAACATTCGCTACCCGCAGAAACCCGATCCGCAGCGCAGAGGTGGCCACTTTGGAATTGCCGACGAAGCCGAAGCCGAAGCCGATTCAGGTGAGCGATTTGGCAATATTCGTTGGTGGATATCGGTAGCCGCCCCCATCCGCTTACGCGACGGCCGTTTAAGGGACGATTTGGGCCTTCTCGGTTGACGTTCCAAACGGGCCGTACTACGTTTTCACACCGCACCACGAGAGCGGCTATTTACACGCCTGCCTCTCCATACCCTTTTAGTTGAAACTATCTGAACACCTCTTTGGAGAAATGAATATGGCTGTTGCGCGTATTAAAACGTCATAAAGTGAGATGAAAATACATGTAGTAACATATGTAAGTCAAACACGTCCATTAGACAGATAATGAGTAAGTCACCAAAGTTGAGTAATTTTGAATTTGTTATGAGTGCTATCGTTGAAACAAATCAGTTTATATAATATTATATTACCCTTACTACAGATACCCAAATCAACTGTAAATGATGTCATTATGAAATACAAACGTCTTAGCTGTGAAACAGTCGCGAAAGGAAGTGGTAAGCTGTATAAACTTAATGATCGTAAGCGTCAGACTCTAAAGAGAGTGTAGATTAAACATCGAATATCCTCAATGATAACAATCGCTCGTCATTTTTAAAGTGCCTTTAGTCTTATCACTAGCACTAGAACTGTTCGTCGGAGAATGGCCGGTGGTGCGACCACTTACAGGGCCAATATAAGCACAGGCAATGTCAAACATTGTTTGCATGACGCAAAGCTCACCGCCATTGGACTGTGAAACAATGCAAACAAGTTTTGTAGAGTAATGAATCTTGCTACATGATTTGGTAATGTGATGGACGCGTGTGATTTTAAAGAACGCCAGGAGAACGCTTTTTATTTGAGTATATTGTACAATAAATCAAGTTTAGTGGCGGAGTATCAGGGTTTTGGGCTGTTTTTCGTGGGTAGACCTGGGCCTCTCAGGCTCTGTGGCCGGAAGAATGAAAGGTAAGCTGAATTTTGATATTGGTAATAACTTTTTGCTTTCAACTTTTTGACTACACCAACAGGATAACTAGTAGGTGTATAAATAAGTTCTCAGCTTTAGATTTCACAGGACGCAAATCACTGCTTACATGCAACGTATTAGTCCATCCTCTTGCGGTTTTAAAGCAATGACATTTGGTCTTTCGAAACATCATGCGATTTGGTGTTTGATGCACATAACCTCAATAATCATCTGTGTTCACGATGGCAATCACAAAAGAGCATATTCGATTTTCTATCCACTTTGCGTTTCATCTTAAGAAAAATGCTGCTGAAGCCACCGAAATGATTTGTGCTGCATATGGTGAGAATGCTGTAAGTCATGCAACGTGCAAAAAGTGGTACCAAAGATTTCGCTGAGGAGAGTTTAGTCTTGAAGATCAACCACGCGCTGGACGTCCTCAAACATTTGACACGGATGAGCTGCAGACATTGCTGGATCAAAACAATGCGCAAACTGAAAAAGAGCTTGCAGAACAGCTTGGCGTCACTCAGCCAGCCATTTCCATACGTTTGCATGCAATGGGTAAGATACAGAAGGAAGGCAGATGGGTTCCGCATAAACTGTCCGAAGACAACAAAAATCGACGGCGCGACACCGCAATCCATTTGCTTTCAAGGAACCGAAAAAAGGATTTTCTGCATAAAATTATTACGGGCGATAAGAAATGGACCTTGTACGACAATCCCAAGCGCAAAAAATCATGGGTAGACCCTGGCAAACCTTCGACATCGACTCCAAAGCCCAATATCCACGCCAAAAAGAATTTGCTCTGTATCTGGTGGGATTGGAAAGGTGTGCTGTACTATGAACTGTTGAAACCAGTTACGGCGTATCGCTACCAACAGCAACTCATCAATTTGAGCGACGAAATCGAAGAAAAGAGAAGATATACTGGACAAGGAAGTTGCAAAGTCATCCTGCTTCATGATGCTGCCCGACCACATGTTGCGAAGGCGACGCAAGAACACATCTTCGCGTTAGGCTGGGAACTTCTCCCACATGCAACGTATAGCCCAGACATGGTCCCTTCCGATTATCATTTATTCCGGTCGTTACAGCATCACTTGGCTGATACGCACTTCAAAACAGAAGAAGAAGTCCGAAAATGCATCGATAACTTTATCGTCTCGAAGCCAGTGAGCTTCTATCACCAGGGAATTCGCAAGCTACCCGAAAGATGGCAAAAGGTCATCGATGCCAACTGAGAATACTATGATACTTAAGCGTTTTTTGTTTGTTTTTAAATAAAAATTTAAATTTGCAGAAAAAAGCTGAGAACTTATTTATACACCTACTATACTCTCCACATAACTAAGGCTATTTTGCTGTGGATTGAAAATACGAGTGTTAATAAGTTAGCGGAAAAGTTCGTGCAGTCCATAATAATCTCTCTATTTTTGCGATGACATTTGACAATTTTTGTGTCACTCGATAGCTCGCAAATCCGTAAATATTTTGATATATAAGTCACTTATAATTATTGTAGGATAGTGGTATAGATATGTTGTCTGGCAAGGATATTGTAGATTCAAAAAGCGATTATTTCGACTATTAATTTATCTTCTGTGCGGACTTAATTGATACAAATAGAGAGACTATGATAGACCCCATAAATTTCTCCGTCAACCTATTACACAACTAAACTGGGCTTCAAAGGGTCCCGATCTAAGTTTCATCAAATACATCTGGCTCTTCTTCACTGACTGGGCTCATTGCAGTTCTTATGAAGAATGAAATGCAATTTCTACGGATATATACCATAAGCCAATGAAAAATCTTCCCGGATGAGTACAAACAGTGACCGATAAAAAAAGTGGACATCCTATTAATACATGTCATATGAAGAGTTGATCTTACAACAGTAAATGTTCGGATATTTTTAGCAATATAGTGTATTTTTAATGGGTAAATAAGTTACAACGAGAAGATGCTAAAATTCAAGAAAAAAATAAGCAGAAACTTTTTCAACCTTCGGTAACGCTGCTAAGTGACCAGCCTAGCGATACGAAGTGAATATAACTCACCACATAACATTTGTAACTACCGAATCCAAAATATTAGTTAAACCTGAGTGTAAGTCCGTTAACATAGCCGGCATAATGCAACGTCGTTCGTTTTCTACAGGTGTAAGGGTATAGCAGAGCAAAAATTCATCGGAGAATGAGCTGTGTTTATGGTACAAACTTTATGCGTGATGATACCGTGCGAGAATGGTGGAGAAAACTTAAAGATGGGCAAACTGATGTTCGTGACGCACACAGATGGATAAGGATTCAAATCTGTCGCCAGTGAAGATCTTGTTCGAGTTGACCCAAAGGTTCGACAGAGACGGAGAGCGGAAGAGAGGTTTGGGAAGACAGCGCTTCCGCACCAAAAAAGAGCTTCAAGGCGTCGTGGAGACCTTTCTCAACACGCTGGTAGCAACCTTCTATGAAGGGGGTATTGAAAAACTTGTCCACCGGTAAAAGTAACATGGAATGTACTTGACATTTTGTTATTCACACTTGTTTTTATTTAATGTCCCATCGGAGATTAAAAAATAGCTTTTGTAATAATAAATAGCGACTAATTAACTATAATTATCTAAAATACACGAAAATGTGTATCAGGTTGAACTACATCTTAATGCGACAGTGATACTAAATTTTTCTCATACCACTCTATATATATACACATTTTGTATATAATTTTTATATATAACAACCATAAATTTCTTTATATAAATTAGACGTTTTCTTTCTTGTTGGTCTTCTTTATTTATTATAATATCATTCCTGGTGCCGTTTTCCTTAAAAATCAGACATCATTACAATAACTAAAAACAATAGGAGAAAATTATCACACTTTTTTTCTCAAAAACGCCTTTAATGAGCACTGTCGTTCATTTTTTTAGCAATGCAAATATACGTATTGTTCAATTTTTTATTTTACTAAGTGTACCAACCATAGCATGAAAACGTATTCTGCATAAATCGCTATTGTCATGAGTTATTAATATCTTAATTTTCTTTTTTTATTATTTTTCAATTTATTTATTTGCTTTTGTTATCTGGAAGATAATATGTTATTTAATTTTGTGCACTCATGTTCATGCATTAAAAATTCTCGAAGCTGAAATAGATTTATTGAAAATACCAAAACTAATATTGGAAGGTATTGTTAAATCTTTCCTATTATCTTATGCTAGTTATCTTCTGATTTTTGCAAGTGAGATTGTTAAGTTTTCTTATTGAAACTATAGTAAAAAACGTATTTTCATTAAGAGAAAATAAATCTTTTAAAATTAACCGGAATTTATGCATAGATAACGAACACATCACTTTAATAGCGTGTTATTCATACTTTCATTTTAATTCTGAAGTACAGTAACTTTTCTGCACATTCGCTTAAAATTTTTGTATTTTGTTCTTAAACCCAACTAAGTTATATCTAAAATTTTTATATAACTGTATACGTTACTACCTTTACAAAAACAAATACACAATTTTGTAACTTTACTCTTCTCACTACAAAGAATGAATCATTGTTAGCCTATTCTCTAGTCTTTAAACATATACTAAACAAAATTTAAATTTATAATAACTTTCTCTATTAAGAACGAGAAACATTATCTCAATATTTAAAACTTTCACTTTTTATATCGTCTTTTACTGTGAAGGTTCTTTGTGCTAAATTAAGTTTTCTGCACAATAATTAATTATTATAACAGCTATGCCTTACTTCCAGACACTGTGTACTAAAAAGTAAGAATTTTGCTTTAAAATGATATATGTTCGATGATTTCTGCCTCTTTAAATAAAAAAAACAAGTAATGCAATTGATACAATATTTCAGGCGTTTCTCAAAAAATCACGCAATACCCAAAAATAAAACGTATACAATTTTCTAATCATACGCTCAACAATATAAAATGTGCAAAATGGCACTTTTCTGTAGCGTTTAATTTTTTAGTGACGAGGAAAGTGAATGTTCATATTTAGATATAAATACTGAAATATAAGAGGAACTCCAAAGTCAATTTATTCTGTGCCATATTGAAGACAAATATTTATAGGCCTCTTTTTTATGGTAATACAGTTACCATCTCTCGATGTCGCAAAACTCTATTCTTTATCAAATGAATAAAAATTTAGAAAACTTTATTTTCCAGCAGGACAAAACTCAACTACATTGCTACCGACGTATTCGCGATGTTTTCTAAATGAACCTCTACCTTAAAAACGGTTACATGGAGAATGAAGACTTGGTACTTATGTTATGGCTTTCAAGGTATCCTGATCTCACAGCTTATAACTTTTTCTTGTAGAGGTTTTTAAAGGAAACAGTTTATGTCCCATCCCTAACAACAATTTTGGACGATTTAAAAACCGTATCAAAGCTGCGATTAACTCGGTAACAATACATCATTTGTCGTATGTGGGATGAATTTGGCTACCGTCTAAATATTATTTGTACATGCAGCAGAGGTACATTAAACATCTATAAACTTAAATGTAAATATATTTGAATGAAATATACATTATAATTGTAATTTTGTACACTAAAAAATAAATAATAATGTTTTAAATATATAAAACAAATTAAAATAGAAAATAAAACGTAAAAAAGCAGCTTTCGAAGACTATCATTACGTTCTATGGGCTAAAGCTGAGTCAAGAATTTTCAGTGTTTTCAATTCTCGAATTGTATTTATTATCATTTGTTTGCCAATAAAAAAAGCAGTAGAGGAGTCACAGTATGGATCGTAAAGATGTGCTTGATAATAAGAGCTGTATGTGTGTGTGTGTATGTATGTATGCATGTATATATATATATATATATATATATATATATATATATATATATATATATATATATATATATATATATATAACGTCAAGAGTTTCCAAATTCCAACTATGGCCTAACAATCCGAGAATCAACCATACGATATACCTTACAGCAAACCATTATAAAGTTGTAAAAAAATACCAAAAATTGTAAATCAAAGAATGTGAGTAAAATATAAGGAATTTTTAGCATGTTGTCTCACTTTATGAATAATCAGTTTTAATATTATGACAAAAGAAAGCACAGTTTTAACCCAATTAATTCGGCCTGTTGCAAATCTGATTATGTAGGTCTAGACTTTAGAGTCATAAACATTTTCTACGGTATGAAAATCGTTGTATATTCCGTACATCTCTAGGTAGTCTTTTGATTATTTTTGAAGGCTATTTTGATGCCACAAGTAATTACATGAAAGCGCTATATTCGCAAAGTAAAGATCTCAGGCTACTATACGGATGCGCAAAAGTCCCGTGTTCGAATTCCGAGTCAAAAGCAATAAGCAACAGCTTACATCCGTTCTTCATAAAAAATGCCTTCGGTTTTTTATTTTTTCCATTTTGTAAATTAATTAGTTTTGGCTAACTCTGCCCAACATAGTTCATAGTACCGCATGACTGTGTGGTTATAAACAGGCTAATAGCCTAAATAAAAGTAAAAAAGAAGTAATTACATAATAGAATAATAATAATCTTAGCAAAGTTCAACTGCATATATCACACTAATATTACACAAACTCACGTTAAATAATGTTTATTAGGACATTCAAAAACTATTGGTACTCCTTCTGAAAGCTCAGGTTTGGTCCTAAATTAAACTGCATACTCAGTGCGAGTATAAAAAAAACTCCAGTGTTATGTAATGCCGACAAACGCGTTGTAGCAATATAAAAAAAAAATCACTTATGCTGCAAATTCAATTCTGCATAATGTGCAAAAGTAGAGAGTATCTAGCAAAAACCCGTAAACCACTCCTAGCATATGTCTGACTTGATAATAACAATTAAGTGAACCACAAATAATTCTGCTTAAAAATAACAAAGATCTGTGCATAATAATTTTGCTCATACTCTAACCACTTAGCAGAAGCAATAGCAGAACGTGTGGACATGTATTAGCAGTAGATGCAACTATGGATATGAAGACATTTTTTGAGTATTTGAAAACAACCGACAAATTATGGTTTTGCCAGGATATACCAGAAAACCCTCATTCCAAAAATCATGGTCAGGATTGTTTATTCCAAAACAAATGTCTATTAAACTTTAGAGAAAAAATTATTCTTGTTATAGAGTGGCTACCCTCTTAAGGAAGCATTATCGGTGAGTATCACTACAAGTCACTATGGTGATTCTGCCAACGTACTTAGCAACGCCATTATAAGAAATAAAAACGTGACATATCATTGCTTGTAGTATCTCAGATAGCCCACACTGTCCCATGTTGTGCTGAACAACTTCAGTTTGGTTGATGCATTTAAAAAGACAATGTAATACTACACCTAAGAAGTGGTTTGCAACAGCAATTTTTTTAAACTGCCCGAGTAATTACACTAACAGGTTTTAGAATGTTTTTTTTACCTTAATACACAACAATATGTAACAAATAATTAATTATGGGCCGCACATTGTGCAACATCAGATATCAGATTCTCTCATTCGAATATAAGAAAATATTGCAACCATGCAATATTTCAGTTATCGATATTTTTGTAACTGTACACGTTTATTTGCATTTGAAATATACTGTCTTTTTGCAACTTGTATGGGGACAGCTAAAGATCGTTCTTTGCCAATAAGTGGCTGGGTTTTCCATTAATATCAGTTTTCTTTACAATTTTATATATTAAATTTCTTATATTTGGATTATTTCAACTAATGCACTGCAGCCGCAAAGGCTTATTGTGCCCACTAACATGCACTTGTACCATCTGATCAAAATTGACTGGTCCATTTAAACTGCGCGCGTAAACTAAATCGGTAAAAATTTTTCTAGATTGGTTCTTTGACATTCGTGTGAAGTTTGAGCGGGATACGTCGATTAGTGTGTGTTTGGCAGCCATTTGTTTACGACTCGAAAAGTTTGTCTGGAAATTTTTACTATGGAAACTAAAATTGAACAAGTTCGAAAATGTTACAGAAGTGTTTTGGGGAGTCTACTCTATCGATAACGCAAGTATTTGAGTGACATAAAGCATTCAGTCAGGATCGTGAGGTCGTAGAAAACTTGCCTCATGTGAGTCGTCCATCCACCTCTGTTAACGACGATAACATCAAAAAAGTGAAGGAAGTTGTGCTTGAAAATCATCGTGTTGGCATTAAAGAGATAGCACAGGCTCTCAACATTTCTTATGGATTGACTCAATAAATGTTGGTTGATGTTTTGGGTATGAAGCGCATCGCTGCCAGACTCGTACCGAAAGACCTGAATTTTTTGCAAAAAAAAAACGTTGAGTAGAGGTTGCAAGAGAAATGCTTGCCCACGTAGCTGATGACCCTACATTCATCAAACGCATCATTACTGGTGACAAGACGTAGGTTTATGAATATGAAATGGAAACTACCCAACAATCTAGCAAATGACGAGCCAAAAATAAGACGAAATGGAAAAAACCACGTCAAACACGAAACAAAAGTCATCGCTCAGCCACCGCATTTGCCAGATTTGGCCCCTGTGACTTTTTTCTGTTTTTGAAACTCAAATATCCCCTCCGGAGAACACGCCATGAGTCGATTGAGGCTGTTGATATTTAGGTGGAAATAAATAAACGATTTATTAGAAAGATGCAACGAACGTGTATTACTCACTTATAGGTTAAAAGCGTACAAGTCAATCATAGATAGAGACAGAGAGCCTTATTCAATATAGGTGTTGCCAACTTATAATAAATATGGTTGCGTTCTCATTTGCCAACACTCCCCACAGAACGCAGACCCATTTTACTGATACAGAACAAATGTTTTTCAAAGGTAGTACCTTTGGTCAAGTTATCAGCTACCATGTTGCAACCATTTACAAATTTAAATTTAACTTTAGAATTAACAATGTTTTCCCTAAGAAAATGTAAACGAATATGATGATAATGCTTCGTCTGCTGCATGTGGATCATTTAAATTAAGTATTGGACAGGAGTAACTTACCTCATGGTCATCTGTTTCTGCATACTGAACAGTTCTCCGTTGACGTAAATTTATGTTTCTTATTGGTGACTCGAGATCAATCGATTGCTCTGGTATGTAAGATGAATTGTCATTCTCGCTAGACTGGTAGTCCTCGCTTGACTCACCAGTAAAATGGTCTGTGCTGTCCTCTAATTCTTCCTTACATGTTTCTTCGAGTGGCTGTGTCACTGGACTGCTGCTGTTGGATGTACAAGGTAAGTATATATTATTTTCATATTTTTCCATATTTTCTAGAAATACTTCTAGAAAAATTCTAGAAAAATAGATTTTATTGGTATCTGGATCAAGTATTCGATAGCCTTTGGTAGATTCACAATAACCAACAAACAGTAACTTTCTGGATTTGGAGTCCCATTTTTGGCGTTTTTCTTTTGGAACTTGTGTCATTACTTCACAGCCAAATACTTTTAAATTAGACAAGTTGGGTTTCTTACCAGTCCACATCTCCATAGGAGTTTTACCATTAATTGATTTTGTAGGTGATCTGTTAATTATATATGCTGCCGTTGCAAGGGCCTCTGCCCAGAACTGTTTTGCAAGCTGAGCATCAAACAACATACATTTTGCTCTTTCCACCAGAGTCCTGTTCATCCGTTCAGCAAGACCATTCTGCTGGGGTGAGTACGGAGCATTTGTTTGATGTTCAATCCCATGTTTGTTCAAGAAATTTTCAAATTCTCTATTGCAGTATTCTTTTCCATTATCAGAACGAATTACCTTTATTTTTCTCTCATGTTCATTCTCTACTTTGTTTTTGTAATCTTTGGAAACTTCTGCAATAATCAATTTATTCTTCAAAAAATGGACATGAACTCGTCTTGTGTAATCATCGATAAAAGTAGTAAAATATTTCATACCTCCCAAAGATTCTTGCTCCATGCTGCAAGGGTTGTGAAGATCTTGAACCAATGTTGTTAAAGGGCAATCTGGTTTGTTTCCCCGAGAGACAGGCAATACAAGTAATAGAACCTTTATTTTTGTCTGATAATGGCTGAACTCCCTCAGCACACTCCGGCAGCTTGTTAACATCTGAAAAATTCAGGTGTCCCATACGTCTGTGCCACAGAACCAAACCATTTAAGTTATCTGAACAAGACAGGTTAGAAAATACCTCTCTGTGTGTGTTTAACAAATATAAATAGTTTACTAGTGTGGCCGAACACAGGAGCTTTCCATTTTTATCATAGATATCACAACCTTCATCTCTAAAATTTACATTACAGCCATTTTTCACCATAGCACTGACTGACAGGTGGTTTGCGGCAAGTTTAGGTATGTATAAAACTTGTCTTACCTGAATTTTGCTTTCTTTATTACCATTTAGCAATAAATTGACCTTTCCCATACTTTCCACAGGTAACGGTGTCTTACTGGCAACAGTTATGGTGGGTATCGGTGGACTTGTAACATCATACATCCAGTCACGTCTATATGTCATGTGCATGGAGGCACCCGGTCCACATACCACAGGTCCGGATTCATTGTCTGAGGAGATGCTGAAAAAGCTGCAACAAAACCTTCATTTCCTTCTGTATTTTCTACATTTTTCTTTTTCGGAGCACGCCAATTCTTAGCAAAGTGTCCATGCTTGTTACAATTATAACATCGCGGTCCTTTGTAGGCCTTTGTTGAATCATGTTGATTTCTTTGAATGACCTTTTTCCTTGTGAAGAATGCTAAATTATCAGAGCATTGAACTTCATGCAGGAGTTTAGATTTTATAGAATCAGCACTTATCTTGATGCCAGAGCTCCAGTCCCATGATCATGGGCTTATAAGCTTCAGGAGGCCGGCTAACATCAGTGTACCGAGCCATTCATCATCAATGTCAAACTTAATATTCCTGAGCTTGTGGCCGGTCGACATTATTTTATTCACATAATCATCTACGCTTCGAGAAGAATCCAATGTAGTTGTTATCAGGTCCCTCAACAAGGCTACTCTCCTGTACAACCGCTGTCATCAAAACCTGTTCCAAACTCTCCCAGACTTCTTTACAAGTAGTTGCATTCTGAACATGTACGTAAATGATAGGATCCAGTAATAAAATCAACTTAGATTTCGCCTTGGTCTCTTTACTTTGGTTTGTATTGGTACCGGTGACACAACTCCATAAATCGTCGAGTTCGAAATATGCCTGGACTGCAAACTTCCAACTGGCATAGTTATCTCTTCCAACTAGTCTGTCGATATGAAATGGATTGTAACCTGAATTCGACATCTTCTTTGCGTAATTATGATTTACACGTGATTTCTGACCGAGCACGCCTCCCCGGTTAACCTCAAAATGTATATCGGACAAAAAACACGCCGGCCGGTTTTCTTAGTTTTTACTGCGTTTACTTTTTCTTCTGTTTCCACAAGTAGCAATCAACCGCGCTCTGCTGCCATGTTGATATTTAGGTGGAAATAAATAAACGATTTATTAGAAATATGCAACGAACGTGTATTACTCACTTATAGGTTAAAAGCGTACAAGTCGATCATAGATAGAGACAGAGAGCCTTATTCAATATAGGTGTTGCCAACTTATAATAAATATGGTTGCGTTCTCATTTGCCAACAGAGGCCATAAAAAGAAATTCGCTGAAGGAACTAAAGGCCATCCCAGCCGAAGCCTGTAAGAAGTGTATGGAAAATTGGATTAACCGTTGGCATGCTTGTATTGGCTCAAAAGGAGCCTATTTTGAAGGCGATAATAAAGATTTGTATTAAAATACACTTAAAGGTAGAAAGGCCTAGGACTAAGTAAAGTAAATAATTAAACTACATAAAAATGTTGTTTTTTTAACCAGTCTGGGTCAAAGCTGCTCAAAATAGTATGCTAGAACATTCACACACACCCATAGGTTGAGCGAGACTCAAACTCGCTCGCGCCGGCTAGATGACAGAGCCAACTGGTTGAACCATCTGAGCTACCGTGCCCCTTTCAACTAATGTTACAAAACAAATAGCTTCTAGCAGTTTGTTTCCTTTCCCTTCCTAAGCCATTTTTGTATGTATGAGCTTTATAAAACCGCTCCATACTCTTGAAAACTATTTGCCAAAAAAAACACTAAAATTGTCAGCAGTATCACATTAACGCTTTTACTTTTAAGAAGTTAGATAGTATCAGTTTGATTACCTTACGCTTTCTTCATTATTAATAAGTGATTATATATAATAGCAAATATTCATGTATGTGCTGATTCAAACAAAACTAAAAACTACGGCATTACGTTACCTAAGTTAATAAAACAACTTGTATAAATTTAATTTAGTGATTTATTGTGATTTAAAACAATTGGAGATTTGTAACTAAGATACACAGAACAAATGGGCGGTACTAATTGCTTCTAATTCTTAAAACATTACTATTAGCCTCAATTAAAACAATTTGTTGTCTATGTTAATAGTTGTAAAAATACCAATAGCAATACTTTATACTTCATTTTTATTTTTCAATTACAATTAACCATTATAAAATTAATAATATAATCCACAAAGTTTTAAAAGATAACTAATAGTGGTTTTATTTATAATAAAAAAAGATAAAACAAAACTTATTTAGTGCCTTCTAGTAAACAGATTACTTTATTTTAAAAAATGCGCATCGCTTATAATATCCTTTTTTAATTTTTTATCAATTCTTTTTATTAGATTCATATTTTTTGTTTGGCATACTTTGAGTTTACACTGCTTCAATACATTAATAAAACTATCTATTGAGATGAGTATAGTAAAATCCAGAATGAAATATCGAATAAACTTAATAAAAATAGAAGAAATTGTATTATGGTTTGTGTATGTACATGCAAGAACCATGCACAGAAATTATATTCACTTATGATATGTGGCTATCCTACCCACAAATCAAATACTTTGTCAACCAACATCTACCTGTGAGCTAATCAACAATGCTATCACCATAAGCATTCCAAACGTCTTGGAAAGCACTTGTATTCGGGTTCAATTTGTATTAAAATTAAAGTAACAGTCGATATCTTCTTTTAAAATTTCCATCTTATAAAAAGTGGTACGAGTCATACAAATGTTTCGGAAATATTATATAAAAGTTATAATAGGCCGGGAAAAACTTTCGCTACAACCTATTACCATCTTGAAGCGAGTTTCTTTAATATAAATGAAATTTTAAAAAGAACATGGTTTTAGATTCGATAAATGTGGTAAATATTTTAAAAATAATATTTTACACTTAGCCGAAAACGATTTAGTAAACAGCTTTTTGTCTGTTGGCAGGCTGTTCTAACGAAATAATAAGGATAATTCTTCCTCCGTTTTAGTCGTTTTAACCACCACTTGAAAAGAAAATTAAAATTTAAAAATAATAAACATAATAACTGATTCGCTTCTAAGCACCCTCAAAACAAAAAATCTTAAAATATAAAAAAATAATGGCCACCGAATTTTGACTTGCTAATCTGTGCGTTTATTCATGTTGCTAAGGTACATTATCGTTCACTTCTTGAATGAAATTAAACATTGAGGTTTCGTTATAGCTAATTAGTTGAGGATTTTATGGATATTTTCAGCGATTTTATTCGAGTTACTTTAAATGAACAGAAATTTTAATATTATTTATTCGCAAACTTGTCTATGCAACCATTTTTGTATAAAATCTCTTCGTATATTGCATGCATATTAATATTTTAAAAAATGGTTAAATAATTAAGCGATCTACTTTTCAAACAAATTTACTGTTAAATTTCGATGTGTGGTGATGGCTGAAACACGAGGTGCATTCAAGTTATAACACTTCCAATTCTTTTTTCTCACAAACTAATCAAACAAAAACTGTGAAACTTGCGTCACTTCTCGACGTAATCTCTATGCAGCCGTACACATGTTTCACAACGTCGGCGCCATGCTTCAAATGCTTCTTTAGGGGTGCGTTTAGAAAATCGCTGATGCAATAGCGGCACGACTAGTGAATTTGCGACCACGGACAGTGTCTTTCATCGTTGGAAACAGCCAAAAGTCGCTAGGAGCTAGGTCAGGTAAGTAGAGAGCATAAAAAATCATTTCAAAGTTGCCAGAGTGTGTGCACAGAAATGCCAATTTTGGAGGCGATGTGTTCCACCCTCATTTGACGATCATTCAAAACAAGTTTCTCCACTCGATTGATTTTGTCAGATCGGCGGTGCGAGGCCAAGATTGTTTTGGTTTGTTGTCACACGACGTTCTGCCTTTTTTAAACTGTCGCACTCACAAACGCAGATTAAACACATCCATAACACCATCACCGCAAGTCTCACTCAACTTGTAATGAAAACGTCGCCGTTTTAAGTATCACAACAACCCTCACTCTCGCCGCTGCTGCTAGTCCTGTGTGCTGTCTTCTCTGTCACGCATTCACATAGAATGCGCGCATATTTTAAAACGAACCGCATGTTTCTATTTGTTTCTAGTCTTGAGAAAAAAAATTGGAGGTGTTATAACTTGAACGCACCTTGTATATCGTGGCCGAGCTGTTCCACTTTATCGTCTTGTATTTTCTGAATTATTTGAAAAAGCTAAGCACGAGATAAACAAGTACGGACGTGGAACTCCGATTTCACAGATGCCTGGGACTTCTATACATAAACAAAAATTTGTGACCACTTTCGGTCAAACCGGTCTCGAGATTTTTCAGGCTGATTTTTGGCGTCTGGACTTGATTTATGGTCCTTAGTTAAATACTGAAAACGTTACGGCTCTATCTATCATAGATCAAAAATTATAAGGCTTGACAGATGTCAGAAATGACATACATAGAAACTTGTCTCCAGCTTAGAAGCTGCCTTGATCAAAAGTTGAAAAATAAAAGGACGGGCAGTCAGGCGACATTACTTTCTACATTAGGCTTCTTTCTCATTTTAATGAATAGAAGCCTAAAACGCGTTATAGTAAATACGTGTTTTATAAATCCGTAGGTTATAGTAGGTTATTTTTGAAATACACAAAACGTTGCCGCATTGGTCGGCTTTAACATAATAATAACAAGAGGAAACGGAAATACTATCTACTTTATACTAAAGTTACTGCAAATAATTTAGTGGTTGAAATCTTTAGTCTAATGAGAAAAATAACACAAAAAATTGTAACCGACCACTCATATCTTTGGCAATAAAATAACAAGAGTTTTAAAATTATCTCTTTTCAAAATAAGTAATACTTAAAAGAAAAGTCTAACTCTCAAAAATAAATAAAACAAGTCGCTATAGTCTTTTAGCTAACCTCTGATTGAAAATAAAACATTTTATACAAATTTTCCTTAATTAGTCCCATTTATGTATAAGTATGCCTCAATTATGTAAAAATTTTTCAAAATATACTTTAAAAATATTTTTAAAGCTACTTAACCAATAGTTCACTTGCAAGGTAAAAAGCTAGTAAATATTTAAAAAATCCTGATTTATAGTGAAATCTTTTCATTACAGGATATTGTTAACAAATACAATAAAATGATATTATATAATGTAAACATATGATAAAGTTTAGCTGAAAGTATTGTTTCTTAAGAACCATGTATATAGGCGTCAAAACCGTATAAGCACACATTTGCACAAAATGTATTCAAACTGTAAAAGATTGCCTTAAGACTCCTTTTAAACAGTCAACGTCAAATAACTGTTCTTTATTCTGCTAGAGTATAAATGACACACGGCCATCCTTCCAAAACTTCCTTCAATTTAAAAAAAATTCTAAATAAAAAAATCCGACATGTAAGACAACCACAGTCAAACATCACATGATTGGCGCTGTAATGCTTTTTGTGGTTCGACTACAGTAAGAACTAATATTATTGTGTTGAAGAATAGTGGCAAGCCCAACCTGCTACGTAAATGTGGATTTTTTTCAGAGTATTCACATATTGAATACACTCTTGCAGCTGTACGTTAGTGATTGCTTGTTTTCCAGGTAATAATGATATGCTTAAATCTTCTCACCTGTAACAAATCGGCGGAGAAGGACATCACCTTTCTCTTTGTATCGAGCCAAAGTTACTAAAAAGTCTTCTTTGATAGTGTAAAGAGCAAAACGACCGTAACGTAGTTGGTGATAAACCCTTCGTTACTGCCGCTTTGCCGAAAGACTTTAAATTAGCCGAAAAAGTTGTCACAGAACACTTGAAATTATTGCAGAGAAAAAATGAGTACATTCATACAAGGTCAGGCAATTAAAGCCAATTAATAAAGGTAAACTTTAAAAAAAAATTTAAATTAAATAAAAATGAGAAAATTATTTGATTTTTAAAAATTTTGTGGGTAACTAAAAAATATAGGGCATTAAATTAATTATTACTTATTTATATTTATTAAGCTGTCCATTAAAAACTTTACTATATATTTATTTACTATAGTCGAAATCGGAGTCGAAAGGCACTTTACCTGTAGGCCAGAGACGTCACAAAAAGGCGACATGGTGAATGCCCTACTTGATCTAAGTCCTACGGACGTATAGCGGTGGAGCTATAAGGCGAAACCTACCCTGTGCCCCTAGAACTATGAACGGTTTGGAAGGTAACCTCAGTGGTTATTCCTTATTCGAAGCAGTGGGGATAGACTTTAATTACACCTTTGTTTTTTGTTCTTTAGAATATTTACTTTTAAAATTAACCAAATGAAATTCATAACTCTTAACTATTCGATAGATTATCTTAAATTATTAAGGGGGTAAATCACTTTAGAGGCCAAAAAATAGAGCAAATTTTTGAACTTTTTTCAAAGAAACTAAACAAATAAGGAAATTCGGTAAAAAGATTTTTATTATACAAGTATTGAAGTGTACTTGTAAATTTTTTCAGAATTATACAAAAGAAAATGGCGGCTTTTCAGTATTTTTCCTCAGGCATCTTTTTTTAATGGCTGCGTAGCCGGACCAATAACTCCTGCAAATTTAAGGATACAATCATGAGCCAAAAAAATTTTAATTTAGTACGATATTAGGTTTAACAATACGTTGAAATTTTTTTTTGTAAATTGATTTTTGCAAAAATGGCTTGTTTGTGAAAATAAAGTTTGAAAAACGAAAAAACGCTAGAAAATTGTTAATAACAATTGAACTATCTACTATTAATAAAAATCCTATGTACTGTCAAAGAGAAAGTAGTTTTGAATATTCAATAAAAATTTCAAGTCAATCGAACAAGAATTGTTCGAGATATCGGTCCGGCCGACTTGAAATCTGTTGTTTTGAGAAAAACGCGTTTAAAGTTTTAAGTACTGAAAAGACAAAGCTCAACTCAATATACCTTTAATCTGCAATGCCTGCACCATACGATTGACCTTCCAGATTCTCATCCTTCTGCCTTTTCTTTCTTTGTGATTTTGAGTCGATTCTCGCCTCTTTTGCAAAAGCATTATTGATGCAAATCCACCGTTGTAAATACCACTGGAAATGTGCGTGGCTATATCTAGTATTGTTTTACCACTTTGAATTGATTTTGAAGTAAATGCTCAAACGATGATATTGAAAGATTTATTACTATTTTGAGTATATCCGCCTACACACCGAGTGAAAAAATCCTCACTACTCAACTCTTCATATACTGGTTTGATGGTCTTGAATACTTCAAGACTGAGAGCTGGCTTATGTGAATAATTTGCCAGGGTATTGGTAGTTTTGTCCTCTGCTACGAACACCATGAATCTTCTCCCGCCGGGCATCTATCGTGTTGAGGCTTAGCATTAGTAGACAGTTTGTGGTACAGCGTGGTCCATATTTTATTCTTTATATTTTCAACCGATTCAGAATTCCTGCGTATAGCTAGTCCGTAATAAGTAGAAAGTTTGTCGATGAGTTTCCCAGTCAACTTTTCTTTGCCACCAAGACCTATTGTTTGTTTTTCCAAGTTTCGCAGGCGAGTGCCCAGATACTTTTGCACGTGATCAATATATTCTTTCTTTGTTATCGTAAAATGTTCATAAGGCTTAGCTTTTGTGAGGCTTTTAAATTTTTGAATCTCTATCGCCAATGTAACTGACGTATCTTAGACCGTACAATGTTTCAGAACGCTGAAACATCTCGATGACTGCATCCTCTTCCATTTCTCCGGCTGATCTGTCGTGATTTGGTCCGCACTTGCTGGCATGATTTTCTGCCCAATTTGCATATTCTTTGGTATCTGTTTTTTTCCCAGGACTCACAATCCAATCGTTTAAAAGGCAAACATTTTCAAGACACCTCCGTATTTTAATATAAGATAACCTATTAAAAAAACGAAAATGTAAAGTATACTGAAGAAAGAAGTAAATTAATTCAAAAAAAACAAAAAAATTTTCTAATAAGACTTATTATTAGTATGATATTAACAATAAATAAAAAACAGTTACATTAAATGTCTTAGGTGTAGTTTTAAGGAGAAAAAGACAAAACAAGGCGTTAAGTAATTTACGAACCTAGAAAGAAACAATAAAAAACAATTTTACTGTAAAAATATTGCAATTAAATGACAATCATCAAAAGCTAAATATCAAATGTAAGTAAACATTACCAAAAATAAAATACTCTTATGAATACAATTAACAATTATAGAAAAAAAAGTTACAGCAGATCAATTTCTAGCCTTTAAAAATACAAGCGAGCAAATAATTTTGAAGTGTTAACTTAAAAATAGAAAATGTACTTTTAACTTATCTGCGTTCAAGGAAATATTACTTAACAATGCTCCAATTCATCTTAATCGCCATTAAGGTTGATAAAGGTGTTAGTTGGCCCAATACATACTAAATGAAAGGCAACCTAGATCCATAAGGATTATCCCAGATTAAGACGAATTATGAACATGTACCTAAACTTCTCTTTGTATTTAAATGGGAAATTACTTTCACTCTATATTCTGAAATGTCATATTGTATAACTATTCAAAGAAAACTACAAAAATTTTGGATAAAGATCTACGAAGAGGAGCATAGAAATATTTGCACTTTTTAAAAGAAAATAAACTGTAAAATCTATTACAATTAAATAAACATTTGGTAATATTTTAAAATAACACAACGTGTTATTTTCTATAAGACTTGTTCAATTATAGCATTGCAATTTATTTCCTAATTACATAGTTGAAGTATTTTGCATATCCTACGACTGCATTTCTCCAAAATGTATCAAAAATGTTTTATATAATACAAATCCAACAATTATTTCTTATAAATAAAAGTGATATAATAATAATAAAAAAATTGATTTAAGACAATATAATAAAAATAATGTTTGAAAAGTATATAGAATAGTAATAAAGCAGCATACAGCTAAATGCGGTTTATGAGATTATAGCTTTTGGAAACATCTTAAAACAAAGGAAAAAACTGCCCACGCTGTCATGAGTAACCAATAGTGTTACTTATTCAAAGAAACCTGCTGATTTTGTCACTCATCTACAAAGTACTCACAATCTTACAATTACTTGGACACCTATTCACTTTAAACAAATTATAGAGGACATTGCAAGAAAAGCGCCAATGCCACATCGTATTCAAGCAACTTCCCCCAATTAACTTATTAATATTATAAACAAACCTTTGTTATGGTCTAAATAATAGCGTATCGTAATAAATCCTGATAAATTATAAGCTTGTAATTTATCAATGCACATTAATAAGAAACAAATACTCTGGAATCCTAAGAGCAGTTCGGTGAAATACCTGAAAATATATCTAGATAGCTGAATAAGCTGAAAATATTGTGTCAAGTTTGGTACACAAAACCTTGCTACGACCTCTTTTATATATGCATCTTCGATTTGGTGTAATACTGCAAGAACCAACATATAAAAGACACAACGTTTTCAAGACAAGGTGAACAGTTGTGTACACACACAATGTACTTTACTTTAATAGTGATAAGTACTGTATGAGAACAATTATTAAACCTGTTAAACTATTTATTAAAAATACTTTTTTTTTGATAATATTGCCCGTAATCCCTATAATGTGTTCATCATTTTCATTGGACAGTCTAGCGTTTTTTAAATGTTTAAATTACTTGAAGCTTGCCGGCGTATTATACAAAACTCCATTTTGTTGCCGGAGTTCAGAAACTTTGTAAAACTATTCCTCTTAGGCAGTTTATCTGTTAGTTTTAGAAGTTAGTAAGCTGATAGATCTAAGAGTGCAGAGAGCGATAAGGTACAATACATTTTAGCAAGGTGTACCAAAGTAAAGTTGCCACCAAACTACTCACGTAGAGTTTAATGTACAATTATAGTTATTCATCAGCAAACACTGTTTCAATTATCGATACCAACGGAATTTATGTAAATAATAAATATTGTTATTACCGTTATTTGTAACATCTTGTTTAAAAATTAGGTAACTAAAATCATATCTTTTATATAGCGCAAGTATTACACATGGTAGAGAAAACTATTACATAAACACATTTTTCTATAAAAAGGATTTATTTTGTACTGCATCTTGGGTTAGAAGAAAAGTCCATTAGCACTCACAAAAAATTTTATTGATATGCTTGATTTATTATTTTTATATTTATGGCGCAGCAACAGTCTATATTTCTGGATTCTGGGCGACAATGATAAAACTGTGGGTATTAGGGTAGCGACTCGTAAATAAAAGAGCAAACGATGTACGAATATACATTTTAATACACGCGATATCCACGGCAAGTATACATTGACAAACTTGGGTAGGCAGAAGTGCGCGTTACTACAGCTAACTGCAAACTGACCGTTTTTTGTTCTTCAATCGAGGTAAGGTAAGAAAGAACCAGTGTTTCCAGGCGTCAAGAATTTTATTACCCTGGACGTCCCTCGTGCGCATGCTTGCTTCTACGCTAAATGATAACAGTACTGTTCCCGTTTATTAAACATCCTTTCTTTTTAATCTTTGGGATCGGTAACAATTACAAAAAGAAAGTTTCTAGTTCAGCTTTTAAAAATACATAGTAAGTAAATTGTCATAAATAAAACAAGCAAAAAACAGTATTATTTTATTCAATGTATATTTATACTTCAAAATTTACTAGTGACGTAACAGGATGATAGCGTGTATTATTGGTTGCAGCTATTTGCCTAGCTTTTGATTTGTATAAATTATTGTTTTCCTTGTTGCACGTATCGGACTTATAGTTGTTAAGGGTCTGGTTTTCTTGGGTAAAAATTGGCCAATGTTCAAATTTTTTTATATAAATCTAATTTATTGAGAGATATAAGATATCATGCATTTGAACAATTATATTGAAAGGCACCAAAAACAATTTTTGTTGAATTATATTATTCATTTCAACTCCACTAGAGGGCGCCGAAGTCGTTTCCTGAAAAACCATGCGTTGTGCGGCGGACAGGAATATCTTTGCACCAGTTTTGCTGAAGGAAAAATCTCAAACAGCATCTTATCCAGAAAACGCGACGTTTCTTTCGAAGAAACAAGTCACAACTTGCAGGGAAAATGGCTTGGCGAACATGGAAATATATATGTACACATACATGTACATCTTTGCGGTAAATTGAGATATAGAAAAAATAAAAAAGCAATATAATACTAGGATTTTCAGCTGTCTGAAAAAATAAAAATCTCAATATCGATTTTTTGGTCAAAAAAATCAGACGTCCCCCTCATTTTAGATAGGAAGCTGTTTTTAAATTTTTTCTTGTAAATGCTAAAGTTTTCAGAAGATCGCTAAAGTGGATGTATCTTTTTTAACAACCTATCTAATGCAACACTTTCATTTTGTTGAGTGGTATGGTGATTTGTAACAAACGTTTTGCAAAACAAATATATTAGAAACAAATGTGAATTTAAAATAGCTTAATAACGTTAATAAAGCTTACATTTATCGTAGCTGCATGTCTGTGTAATGTAGTCAGTGAAACTGTTAGCGTTGTTTGGCAGATGATATATTTTACTCTTAACAGGTCCTCATCTCTTCGCAGCCAGGAACAAAACTTATCATTAGTCAACCACTCGTTACGGAAGGCTTGCTTTCGGTAACGAGGGGCTTTTTTCTGTCGATTGTTAGATGTAGATAAATTTATTATTCATGAAAATTATTTTATTTGTAGTGCAAATATTACAAAAAAGTTTTATAAAAGCCTTAAGGAAGATTAATAACAGATATCTCCTAAAAATTTCATTATAAATGAATCTTTTAAAATTCTAAAGATATAATTAGGTATTTCATGAAATAATTATTACACACTTTAAGTTAACTTAATCCACAATCCACTTACCAAGATAATTCGACATGATTAATCGTATAACAATATTATACAAAATTTCGGCTGTACTTCAGTAAAGATGCTATAGTACTATTTGAATTCTTAGTTTGCGCGCTTTCACGTTTGCAGTTTTGAATAAACGGGAATAGTACCGTTATCATTTAGCGTAGAAGCAAGCATGGGCACAAGGGACGTCCAGGGTAATAAAATTCTTGACGCCTGGAAACACTGGTAAGAACCGACATTCGACTTTGGTGAATGTAGAGGGGAAAATATTTCCTATGATCTGCTAGGTAAAAGAAACCGAGTGCCCAAACATTTTTGCACTGCATAATTACGGTTTGTGCGAACCGGCCCTAAAGCGATTAAGATTGTCTGTTATAGCAAATATTTTTTTTCACTTTTCGCTTTCCTACAAAATTAAACTTGATGGAAACTGTCAACAAGAGTTTCTGCAAACAACATTTCCAATACCTAAGGACATAGAACTTTGGGCCTTGTGATGTTTTGAAATTGTTACGTATATCAAGAATTCTTTGTTTTGAAGATGGAAAATTGGTGCCTTGTACAGATTCAGTAACTTGCAAAGCTTTGACAAAAGTCATTGATATTGATGAGCTGATAAAAGTAAGTCCAGAAAGTAATAAGACCAGTTTTTTTGGTCCAAGCAGAACAGTAAGGGATAGAGCTTTTAAGTCTGACGGTTGGTGGTAGATGTCAGATAAACGGATTGAAACAGCTAATTGGCGTTTGAGCTTTTATAGAGTGCGTATCGACTGCAAATATGTTTAATAGTCACTAGAGCTAGAGGCATCGACGGTCTTTATATAATTAAGTATTAACAAATAAGTTGTACAAGCAATGCTGGTATTAAAATTTTCAAAAAGAAATATTGAGTTAGAGAATAAAGTCATTAGATCAACAACTTAATTGATACATTGATAAAGACAAAAATTTAAAAAACTTATTGATTATTTTCAACAACGATACATTCAATAGATTCAAAAAGATCGTAAGTTACGCATAACAAGAACCATTTTGTGAATCGGAATTCTATGCGATAATTGTAAATGAATTAGACAGTGGTTGGATCATAAATAACATATTAAACTGCATGCAAGAGTGAGTTTAGATCTCACAAATGTTATCACAATTATATGGTAGTTTAGCAATAGCATCGCTATTTCTCCTATTACCTGTGGTATAATCACAAAAAAGTAATTTAAGTAATTAATGGAGTTGAGTTACGAAGCTTGCCCTAACCTACCTTATTTGTCTAACCTTTTACCAACAGATTTTTAGCTTTTACAAATCTAAAAAATCATATAAAAATCATCACTATACTAAACGTCATTTTGGCCTTCAAAAACTTTTTATCAATAAAAATTCAAGTTATGTCAAAAATAGTGATTTTAGCGCTACCTGAACGTTGACAATCAATTGATGACAATCGTAATTATTTTTTAATTTAAAAATAAAAGACTTAATTATACTAACAAATAATACAATTTATTTAAAACTACCCGATACATATCTTACAATTTACAAAGAGAATAGCTACATTTTACAAAAACAAGTTAAATATATATCTTAAAATTATAATAAAAAATTAAAATAACTTGATATTTTGTGAAAGTCTGCTTCTGTTACTAACACTATAAAAATATATCATATTATAATAATATAATGCAAAAAGTAATATGCTGTTACAGAATGAATTTAAAAATGGGTACATAAAAATTATAGAAAACTATAAGCGTTTTGTTTTCTTACTAAAATTTATAATTCAATTTTAATCGGAGAATGCATATTTATTGTAGCAATATAACTAAAATATTCTGTGTCTAATGCAATTTTTTTGAGTCAGAGCACAGTCTACTGCAGTAGAAAAAGGTTGTTGTATAGCAATACGTGCAATAGACAAAATCATGAAAATTAACTATGGATCAGAACAATACACAATTTGTAAAATTTATACTATAGAAGTTTATCTCATAATACCTTAGGCTTCGAAAATAGAATTTAGTAGATACAATCATTAAACAGGAAAAAATAAAATAAACAAAAAAATCAAAAAAATTCCTAGCATAACCATAAAAAGCTCATACTATTGGAATATAAATAAAACCCTTACAGTTACCCAGCTTTCCTATAATCATTTGCAGCCACCCAAAATCTGTACTTACAGTATATTTCTTGCAGTTCCGTGTGAAATATGTTCGTATGCGGATGTGATTTGATTTTTCTCCGATAACATACCTTATTGTGTGATGGGGGTTTTTGAGCTTTATTAATATTTGTGTTTGGTGGACCCTAAATTATTAAACTATAATATTAAGTGAAATTTCTGTGTTCTGTCTCCTGCAATCGCGACATATGTGTTGAAGCTATCAAATGTTATCTACAGAGGAAATCAGGTTAACCCTAAACAAGCGATACCTATTCAATCATAACTTTTAAATATTCAAATTAATTTTATGTATTACAAACCAAAGGAAAAAAGTTTTCTTCATTGCAAAATCCAACCAAAATAGTCAATAAAATCAATATTCCACCAATATTTCCAAATGGAACCAATTATCAAAACATCATTCATAACATAAAATTAACAATCACAGAAGATTTTACTGGCATCTTAAAAGTAAGGAGTTTAGAATCAATATAAAGGGCACGGATGATGATTTTTTATGATGACCACAGCTTATCAGAAAGTATACGCATAAATTATACTCCATAACAGATTATACATGCGCACTGATTGCATTAAAGTATCCTGTCGTTATAACCACCAGGCTATTAAATTATAAGAAAATGCAATGTTAATACTTGCAGTCGAATTAAGCAAATATGATAAAACAATTAATATTTTAAACCTGATTATACTGCGTAATAACAGTGGAATCTTAATATTTTGTTTCTCTTACGCAAAATATTTGCCAAAAATAGTAAGACCTGCTGAAATGTTAACGACTTTTTAAAAACGAAAACATAAATGTAAAGATTGTGGAAAACAGTGATGAAGACTAAACTACAAATAATTATATATTTTTTTATAATGAAAGGTTTTATTAGCAATCAGAATTAACAATCCTATGAGCTAATGTGCTCGCTTAAGTACTAAATATTTACAGTACTATGACATGATAAGGGTACTTACAGCGAAGTGTCCTCTTAAACCGTCAATTAGGTCTATTGGCCAGCTTCTTCTCAAACGTCTGTCAGGACGGTCTTCAAGTAGTGAATGTAACAGAATGTTGCTGTGGCTTTCCAATCTGTCCTTATCAAAGGCCTGGCTAACATCCAGAAAGATTGCTGTGCAGAATTCCTTGTTTTCTAGTGCTTCGTTGATGTCCCGTACAATTCGGTGGGTCTGTTGCACAGTCGAATGACCACTTTTAAATCAAAATTGATGGAGCGGTATCCAGTCGTCTGGAGCTAAATCCTGATTTAATCGTCTAAATAATAGCCGTTCTAAGACAGTAAGCTGATTGGCTAGTTTTGGATCTTTTCCTGGTTTCGGTATTAATATGACTTCAGCTGCTTTAAATTGGTTAGGCCAGTAGTTGAGTCTTAGTATTGCATTGTATATGTACAATAAAAGTATAATTCCCTTCCTTGGCAGTTCTTTTATCATTTTTGGTGTCAGTTGATCCATACCAGGCGCTTTTTTGACATTTAAAATCTTTATTTCTTCTTTGACTTCGTTTGCGGTAAATATTCGGATGAGTTGAATATTCTCTGGAGGGATAGTGATATCCTGTTCTGTTTCTAGATCAGGTTGATTGTCATGTGATGTAAATACAGTGCTTAGGTGTTTTGCAAACAATTTTGCTTTTTCCGCATCACTGCGTGCCTATTGTCCTGCGATAAGCCCATTTTCATTTCGCAGAGGTGGCATAGGCGTTTTAGGTTTCTTTGTCGATTTTATTGGTCTCCATATACTGTTGTCGAATCGATTTAGACCCGTTAGGTATTCTTGAAATGATTGATCTTTTAGGTCTTTAAGTTTTGCTTTAAGTTTGTTACTAGCCCGATAAATGCTGTTTTGTCGGTAGGCGCATTACTCCTTTGCCATTTTGTCCTTGCTTTCCGTTTTTCAGCTATAAGTTGTTTCAGTACTATATGAACGTTTTTCGATGGCTGTTGTACATCATTCTGCGGTACTTTGAACTGCTTGTTTAAGAATATTTGTTAGATCTGTAAGAGCTTCATTGATCTGCTGAGGAGTTTTAAGGCTGATATTGAGTTTTACTGTTTGTTCTACTTTGTCTCTATAGTTTTCCCAATTTGTTCTTCTGTTGTGTAGTTTGGGTGTGATGTAGTTATTTATGGCAAGCATACTGACAGTTGCAGTTTGGGATTACGTGCAGGTGTGAAGCGGAGCTTCCATTTGTGACAAAAAAGTCCAGAATATCTGGAATCTTATTCGGGTCTGATAATGCTTTATAGAGTTCTCTGTCTTTTTGAGTTATCAATCGAGATCCCCAACGTGTGTGTTTACTATTATAGTCTCCACCTGCGATAAATTTAGATCCCAGTGTAAGGAAGAATTCAGAAAAATTTTCTTTTTTAATATTGTGTCAAGGTGTACTGTATACTGATGCTACTGTTAATTTATATTGTGACATTTTTACTTTAATTGCTGTACCCTGCAAGTATTCTCTGTCAAATTTTGGAAGTTCGTAGTGGCTAATACTATTTTTAATGAGAATTACACTACCAGCGTGTGCGTTGTTATCTGAATGATTGCTGCAGTAGAGTTTATAATGAGGTATGTTAAAATAAAGTCAATTGGTAAAATGTGTTTCACTGATTAAGAAGACATCAACTGAATTGTTGTCGAGGAAGAATTTGATTTCATATTTATGTTGTTGAGCGCCATTAGCATTCCATGTTGCTATTCTTAAAAACTTATCAATTGTGAATTTTGCTTATGAGCGTTGATGGCATGTTTAAAACCATACTATTTTGCTGGATTAACTGGTTAAATATTGATTTGAATTCTTCCAAAAATTTATTTAATGTTGTTACGGATGGATCTTGTGTGACTTGTGGGTTCTGGGTTGCACTTCGTGTTTGATTTGCGTATGTGGTATTTTGTCATACTTGTCCTGGTTTTTGGATAGTAGGGACTGGATGGCTAATTGGTGTGCGATTAGGTACTGCTTGGGTTAATTGGATGTTCAGTCTGTTATTCGCATTTTTAGAATTTAGGAGTCTGTGATAAAATTCACATAATTTGTAATTCGCCGTGTACGGACCTTCACATAAGCACATTTTGCAGGAGTATCTTTGTGTTTCTTGCAGCTGGCAGTGCTGTGTGGATTACCACACTTCACACAAACAAATTGTCTGGCACAGTACGTTTTAGTGTGTCCATACTGCTGACATCTCGTACATTGTATTAAACCCTTGGCTCTTCTCGGTGGTTCTACTTGTACTATACTGTTTATATCCTTATTATTGCTTGATGGTTCCAGATCAACAAAAATAAATTTAATGGTAACTTAGTTGTCCTTTGTCTGGCATTGATTATATTTCGTACCTTGTGTCTATTTGCAGTTAGTTCTTCTTTAATTTCGTTGATATCAACTGCATAATGCCGATGTTTTATGGCAACTCTATAAGCCCGATCTTCTTTAGGTTGATAGGTATGATGTATAATTTTGTGTTCCCTCATATGCTTGACCAGTTTTCAGTAAGTGTCTGGAGTATTACAGGTAATTTTTACTGAGTTGTTTGCTTTGCTTTTTGTAGTATATTGTTCATTTTCTACATTATCTTGTAATGCTTTTACCATTTCGGGAAAATTTACTACGTCACATACAAAAATAGGCGGTGCTTTTGGAATTTTTGGAATAGCGGTGTCAGGGTTGTTTGGATTTGCAGTTTCTTCAATACTAGTATCAAGTGGTGAGGTTTGATTTTCCGGGTTTACACTTATTCTTCTTTTTTTTGTATATTTCACTTTTTGCCATGGATTTTTATTTTGTTGTTTGTCTACATGTGTATTGTATTCGTCATCACTAGTAGAAGACATTCTATATAAAATTTGGTTATTATTGTGTTGTTGCCTGTTTATTGAAGTGTTTATTTGTGTCTGTTGTGGAAAATAATAATTGTTGGTGTCCATTATAATTGGTTGACTCATTTGTTGGGTTGTGGACATTTGATTAATTCAAGACATTCCCGGTTGGCTGTAAAACATACCTGGTCCGCTAAATGCCGGCGATATTTTCTTGTTAGTTTTATTTAATGAATTTGAACGCTGCGGTATTTTATCACTACGTTACACTGCAGTTTAAGCCAATATTGTTGTTATGATGTTTCCTTATTATCGAAAAACAAATGCGACACTCTCACACGTCCGTTCTTGATAACGGTTGGAAACGAACTTAATAATTATAAGAACATTAATCTTGTTTTATTTATTTTTTTTCCTAATAGATCATAGGCACTATGTACTAATGAAATCATATGTGAAATTTTTTTAAATAAATGAATGTTGCACCCTACGGACAATTTTATAGGGATAGATACAAGGAATATGTAATTTCCCTGCGAGTATTAGATACTTTTTTAATATTCTAATATTTTTTCCATTATCTCTTTCATTTCCTGTCTATAGATGAGTACCAGAAAAATCTCACCTTTAGTAGCTTTATATCAAGGTATAAATCCTACGAAGTTCGCAACTGTGGTTGACGAGAAAACAATTTTTTTAAAATTAAAAAATAGTTTTCCATGAAGTAGTCACTTTCTAAGAATAATATTTAACGAAATTCATGACTACATAAAAACAGTCTTCAAAATTTCGACGGAATACGTACAAAGGCATATTACCCTCTCGTTATCCAGCTATAGCTTTTGGGATAGGTAAATAATCTAAATTAAATAAATATACAAAACTCATAGTTGTATGTATCTAAAACGCATTTATCATTATATCAGTTTATTTTACAAGCTTACTAATAACTTCGATTTATTCTAATTTGGAGATGTCTGAGCCATTCTATACCCTACGTAATTGGATTACCTAGGTGCAAAACGGTAATAACACGTCTTGTGTCGACTGCAAACAACATGGGTAAGCAAACGTTTTCCAATTTTGTATAGTGTTTCATGGCTTGCTCTTATTAATTAATCATTGTTAACATAGATCTCTTCGTCTAAAATACGGCAGGAACAACTGTCTCCCTAAAACAAGATTCTTTAATAAAACCGGTAAATAAGAAAAAGCAATAGCACGGCAAACAAAGCGGCAAACAATGACATTTCGTGACTCCGCCGGGACTCTGAAGATTATTCTAGGAAACGTAAATAAATTGTTTTTTCATGCCGACAAACTAAATGTCAGAAGGAATGTAAATTCCTCTTGACAAAGTTAAAAACTGATTGTAGGGTGCCTTTCGGGCTGCTTAAACGAGTGAGTGTAGGCCAAGCTGCCATATCAATCTGTTCAATCTCTAGGCAAATAATGTTTACTGACGCTCTCGTAGGGAGTTTTAAATGCAAATATTTTTAATAGTAATTTATGCGGCTAGCAATTATTATTGATAATTGCTTTGTTCTATAAATAAAATAAAAAATTAATTAAATAAGTTAGTTATTTATTCTATCATAAAAATAATTTAAAAATATGTGACTCGAGCAAAACCGAATTTTATAAAAAAATAACTAAAAACAATAAAGTTGTGCGTAACGTACAAAATTTATCAAAGGACTTCTTTTCTAAATTTCTTTTTAGTTGTCCTCTTATTATAAATGATTTTAATAACAACTAACTTAATAAAAAAAGTTATTATTTTGTATTACCTTATTATTTTCATACTTTTTTCAGAATTGTGATAAATTAGTTTGTAATAACCAATTACAATCTACTTTTGAATATAATACCAGTTTAAACTCAAATTCTTACCAATATAAATACAAAGATTTTTCCTTCGAAGATGCAAATGTCACAGATAAGCAGATTAAATTTCAGGAAAAATAAATTCGCTAATGTGGCAATAAAAATATGTTATAAAGTAATTAGTTTTTCAGAAAATTGTAACTTTAGGGAAGAAATATTATAAAATACAATATCTAATTTTATTTGTTCAATTAAAAAATTCAATAAATTAAGACTTTTAAATTTATTTGTATGTAAAGATTGTTCCATTAAAGGCGCCGTATTTGAATTGGGTGGTATTTTTTTGTTTTCAAGTTAGCAGGCCAGTTCTTACCATTTTTATTATCTATTATGACACAGGTGTGGTGTTTGACATTTTCTGGCTTCAGCAGGATAGAGCGATCTGTTACACTTTGCGCAAGATGGTTGCCTTACTCCACGAAAAATTTGCGCAACAAGTGATTTATTTGCATGGAGACCAGCAGTGCTGGCAAGGTTCTGCGATATTACACCCTATGATTTCTTTTTATAGAAGTTTGTAAAATTAAAAGTGTACGTTAACAAACCATGCACATTTTTGGATTTAAAGGTGGAAATCGTATGCGTAATTGTAGACATCGGACCAAACATCTGTGAGAGAATTATCAATAATTTTGAAGGACGCATCAAAGCATGCTGACTAGGTGCCAGTGATTTTAATTCATATATGGAAGATTTCACTAGTTATCAGTATGTTAAGTATAACCACTTTTATAAAAATTTAATTGATTTGTTGAATTATTAATTTCTACACTTTTTATAGAGCACCCTTTATGTTTATATACATATAACCAAGCAAAGAAAGTTCTGTTGTTTGCGCGCATACCAAAATTCCAAAAAGTGTTTACGCAAGTTTTCAGAAAAAATTCTAATAATAGTTCATTCGTTACATTAACATGTGTTTTCCTTTGGTCATTCACTAAATAATAAATCTTTAGACCATCAAATTTAAGTATTCACTAATTGAAAGCAGTGATTGAAACAAATTCCACTTTAACGTGACAACAGCTTGCATAATTGTTCAAAGTAAGTGTCAAAACAATATGGAAACATTTACACAAAATAGGAGAAAGGTGAAAATTAAATAAATGGATACCACACAAACTAACTCCCAATAACAAATTATAGCCTGTTGCAATATTTTATTTTACGATTTAAATCAGAAAACTTTTAGAATCAAATATTTAAGGTAAACAACTGCAACGAGTGCATATGCATTGCAACAAAAACAATGCACATGATAAATTTTAAAAAAGTTTTATTTTTGCAAGATATCGCTCGGCCAATAAAGACTGAGCAAAAATAATGGGTAAAAGAACCGCCCCATTCACCGTATTTGATAATGAAGTAGAATTAAAAATGGATTTTTCTACATTTTTAAAAATAAAAATAATTAGCTTTATATTCTTGGAATTTAAAAATTATGTTCTTTCTGGAAAAGAGTTATTTGAAGCTGAACATTTGGATTAATAAAAATATGTCATGTAAAAATATATAGTATTTTTTATAAGCTAAGATATTCGATCGCTTAACTGTTCACGAGCGAGGTAAGATCAAGACACAATATGAAGTGTGGAATTCCATGATTTTAGTGCTGAGATAGTAGTGTAGAATAAAACGGGAGGAATGTAAGAACACAAAAATGTCAGGTAAAGCTGAGATCCAGAGACTCAATAATAAGCGGTAAAAGAAGTAGTAGCCGTCCATCCGGTACCATGACACGACGCCCAAACACGTCGAAAGACATTATGGCGAATCCACAACGCCGAAAACCAACATGCCGGTAGCATTTGCGACGAAAGTTGTTACGCCAAATAGCTATTACTCCGAATAACTATTATGCCGAATGGCGATTCACAGATAATTATATTTATCATGTTCATAATTATTTTATTTTTAGAATAAATCAACTTAACATTTTAAATAGGTTGCTTGTGTAGAATATAATGTTGCAAAATGCCTTGGCAAGGCGAATAGCGATTTAGAGGGACAGATTATTGAAACGGGCACGCATAACCACTTGCCGCGTTTCGGAGAGGTCGCGGCGCGAGAGGTATTGGAAGTTACCAAAGAAACAGCGATCAATCGAACCGAAACAGCTCAGCAAATTCTATCACGTGCATCATCATCTGTACCAAAAACAGTGTCCGGAAAATTACCACCAGTGAGAGCTATGACGAAGCGCATACAACGAACACGAAAAGCTATTTGCGAACTATTGTCATCAGTAATTTCACTCAAGGACTTGCATTTGCCAGAAAAATACACTCAAACATCACAAGGCGAGCCATTTCTGGTCTTTAACTCTGGCCCAGGTGACGACAGAATTTTGATATTTTCTACAGCACGTAACCTTGAAATGATAGCACAGGCCGATCACTGGTACGCTAATTGCACTTTCAAGAGCGCTCCGCCACTCTTCCAACAGGTATACATCATGAATGGTGTACGTTACAACAATGTTTTACCAGCGGTATATGCACTGTTGCCCAACAAGCAACAAAGTACCTATGCGTGTGTTATGCAGGCGATCAAGGGCATCAATGGTGAATTAAAGCCCCAGTCAGTGATGACAGATTTTGAAATTGCCCAAATCAACGCATTGAAAGAGGAATTTCCGGAAGAGGAGTCGCGGATGTTTCTTCCATTTTACGCAATGTATATGGAGAGTCATCCAAGCCCACAATGACTTGCGAATGCAATATGAAGATACTCAGAACCACGACTTTGCGTTGCACGTTCGCGAATTGGCTGCTTTAGCTTTTGTTCCCGTAGCAGACGTCACCTTTCTACGTGCAAAACAGCGAAATTTTGGAACCTCTGCTAAATTACTTTGAAGATACATGGATCGGTAGCCCTGGAATTTTACAGAAGATGTAGGATTCGCATTGTGGTTGAAGGCAAATAATTTGAACATTTGTTATAAATTAAGTAAAATTTTGATTACAATAATTATATTTTATTTAAAACTTAAAAGAAAAATGAGTTACTACTTGATTACCCATTGTACCCCATGGTTCTTTTATTAATTAGTGTCCATCTTACTCAAACTTGTACCTTAAAACTAGGGACTTAGAGAAAGCCTAGCGTGCATTAGAAGCATTTTAACTAAGTAAAAAAAATTAGCCTGAGATCGGATTTCTTTAGAAAAAAAATACTTTTCCTTATTTAAGAATTAATTAAGCAAGTGTCATATCATTTTGGAATCCGGACTAAATACGCCATATTTTATAATCACTTGCCAAAATAACGGTATGCACGGTTGGGTAACAAAGTGATATTTTCTTTAAACTTGAGGCAGTTCTGTTTTCATTTTAGACTGTAATTACATAAGGGTTATTCAAGGTTACATCACACAAACAGAAATGAAGAACAATAAAGATTTGTAGTTACAGTACTTGAAAGATCATCACAGGGTGTCAATATTCTCGATTTTTTTTGAATGCCTATAATTTGAAAAGTAAACGACTAAGATTTTTTTAATTATTTTTCTGATCTGTCACTACCTGGTCTATCACCTGTTTCCGGCTTGACATTGATTTTTGGGACACCCTGTGTGTGTGTACATATCTAATAAAAATGAAAATAATTTTGAACTTTATAATTATGTATAATGTATTTGAAAGTATCGTTATGTTTTTAATTTTCTATTGAGTTTATATACAACCAAAAGTTAATATAAATCAAATTTATAATAAAAATAAGATTTTTTTGTATATACACATGTACTTAAAAAAATTGGGTATTAATTATTGCACGTACCTAGTATTGAATATATGACGACGCTTACAGAAACATGTTAAAGTCACGAATTCCTCAAATGATCTTATAATATAATTGTCTTATCTCCCTAACTTTCTTTCTTTCTTTCTTTCTTTCTAAACTTATAATTCTATCTCCTCCTAGACGCTTCAACCGATTTCCTTGAACACACCACATTCACAACTATATTTGCTAATTCGGCGCAAAAAAATCAGCCTTCTAACTTTAACCGTTTTTGAATTATTTAAATAGTTTGATTATTGTATTGTATAGATGTCACACCTGTGGCAGATAAAAACATTTTTTTTGAAAAACAGCGCCATCTGTTGGGCGTAAAAGCAAAGCCACAACAACGCGTGGCCAGGTACAGCTATTTTAGAATAAAAACAAACATTCTGTTACTGTTGCCAACATTAATGTAGAGAAAAATTAAAAATTACTGCAAATGAACGTAAAACGTAAAAATTACGGGAGTGCATTATGAACGAGCGCATAAGCTTTGCATTAATTCAACTTTACGTATTACATATTTCCTATGGGAGGCTTACGCTTACGTCCACCATGAATGGGCGTTAAATTGTTCCATGTTTCTGATCCAGAGAAAAGGCCGGTCTAATTAAAAATTTATACGTTCACACCTTTCAAAAATTTGAGGGAAGGTGGGTGAAAATTGTCAGTGTAGGATTCCAAAAATATCTTTTGGCGGGCAACTCCTAGTATAAATAATATTGAGCGTACTTAAGGGATGACCCTTGAAGACATACGGTAAACAATTATGCCATTTGAGGTATACATTATATAATCAGTACAACATGTATGTTTAAAATATAGCGTTTATTCAATACACACAAACAGTTGTTACTAAAGTATGTTAATCAGATCTAAAAAACCACAAGAACAAAACCAAATATGGAACCAATATTCACAAAACACATCCTTTCCATCATAATCTTTAAATTTACTTCAAAGTGAGATCTATAACAAATATTAAACATAGAATTGAAAAAAATGCATCTGCCAATGTTCTTTGTAGACTTTGAACCGGCAGTAAATAACATAAACGTTTACAATTTTCAGTTTATACATAAACAAATTATAAAGGTTGAACCACCACATACAAATACAATAATGAGGTGCAAACAAAATCAAAGAAATTTCTTACAATTGTGCTCTGTACATAAATAATCATTTAGATAATTGTCAAGATTGTTCTGTATACAACAAATTACAAAATAAGCTAACATCAAACGTGTTATCACAAAAACAAAATTGTTACACGAATCTAAATATATGTCAACCATCTACTACACATTTGAACAAAAGGTAAACAAAGACAACCTATACATTTGAACAGAAAATAAACAAAGACAGTTAATATGAAATGTGGCGTGGTTGAGCTTTAAGGATACGCTTGGTTGTATTTCTTCAAGATCGTTTTGCATATCTTGCTTTTATAAGGTCATTGCACCAACTTATCCCACTGTTATCATTTGTAAATAACGTTACACCTTGCAAAAATTTGAGGAAAGGTGGGTAAAAAATTATCAGCCTAGAACGCTAAAAATACCTTTTTGCGGGCAACCCTTCAATCGCTACATTTTTTTTAATTTTATATATATATATATATAGGATTTAATGTGTATTATTACTAAGACTGGGCATTATATGATCATATACATAACAAATACGGCCATCTATTAATTGGGCAGCCCAGATATTGCCCACAAACCAGATTAAAGTGCACGATTTGTTGGTCTTTTTTATCACACTATAATAACATAGTTAGCAGCCTTGAACTATCATTTAACCATATACTTGTTATACAATAAACACTATTAAAAGACAACCTAGACCATCACTGTGCAAAATTAAAACAGAATAGAAGTCATATTAAGTTCTTCTGCAAGAAAATTTAAAAGCAAGTGTTAGTCTACATATTCTCCATAAGATAGATCTTTATCTATCTTATCAAGCTGCATATTGGATAGTTATAGTAAAATAGTCTGTGGCTTTCCACAGACTATTTTACTATAACTATCCAATATGCAGCTTGGTATTAAACTCCAACGATAACAAATACGGTACGTAAAAATGGAAATATTCGCAATGTACGAGGTGCATTCAAATTCTAATGTTTCCAATTTTTTTCTCAGCAGTGAGAGTAAGTAAAAAAATGCGGGTAATTTTTAAAAACGTGGGCGATATTTCTGAATTTGGAATATAGATTGCAGTGTGTGTTGTTTTGTAGATTTAGAATGGCAACATTTAGTGTTCAAGAACAACGTGTAATCATTCGTTTTCTTATCTTGCATGGTAAACCCCCATCAAAATTTATTGTGAAAGAAACATGTGGTGAGAGCGTTATGGATGTTAAAAATGTGCGATTTTAGATGCGAAAGAAGGTTGAGAGTTCTGTGACAATAAATTGAAGCAGCCTCGACCGCTAACCAGCCGGACAAAACTCATAGTTGCGCAAATAGAACAAGTTGTTATAGAAGATCGTCGATTAGGTGTAAGTAATATCGCTTCTAAACTTGGTATTTTCGTAAGATCTGTGTAGCCCATTTTGCATGGTAACCTGACAATACGGAAAATTCTTTCAAGGTGGGTACCATGAATGCTACGCGGGTAGCAATGTCTCAGAATGTGTTAACACGCGATGCCGTTATGAATTTTTAACCATAAAGGACATTTTCTGTAGCTGCTCATTTTCTAGTCAAGCCGCTATTATATCAGCGATTTTCCAGTGAATAAAACACACCCATAAAGAATTGTTCTCGGCAGCCTTGAAATCATGTCGACGACGCTGTGAAAAATGTGTACATCTAGATAAAGATTACGTTAAGAAGTAACAAACGTTTCAACTTACTTAGATAACTACTTTTTCAGAAAAAAATTTGAGACCTTAGAAGTTGAATGCATCTTGTAATACTTGAACTAACACTGCAAAAGCATAGGGCAACACTCCTTAACTGTTGTTCACCGTATAGACAACAGTATTTGGAAAATTTCTACATAAAACAAGGAGTCGCAAGGTGCAAATAAGCTATTAAAAAACCAAATGATAATTATAATAATATTTGCTCAATACCTTGTTAAAGTTTTGACTTTCTATTCACATAAACTCGATAATGAGATACACACCTTCTTCCAGGGGCTACTAAAACTCTCACTACTCATTAAAAGCTTTACCTATACCGAAATACTAGATGAAATGAAACATCTAAACAAACAGAAGTCCCCTGGTTATAACTTAATAACGACAAAGTTGTTTACTGAAAAAGCTATCTAATCATAGCTAAAATATATTACTATATCATATAACAATACTACCGTTCCATAAACATTATTAGCACCCCTCTTGATTTCGTTCATCCAGCATAATTTATAGATTCAAAACAAACGTCTGACAAAGTGCGGCACAATAGCCTATTATACAACATGAAACTCTCTTTTCAAGAGAATATTTTTTTTAAATCTTACTTGTTAGATCGTTATTTTTAAATAAATACGGCCAACAGTATTTTCACCTCCACCCAAACAACTTTGGAGTGTCTTCAGAATGTGTTCTTGGACCTCTGCTATACATATTGTATACTGCAAATACTCACATAGACACATTTGCTGATAACATGGTTCTCTTCTCTAATCATATCAATTTCCACTCAGCCTCCTTAAAACTGCAAAACCATTTATCTATTCTATAGATTTAACTAAATAAATAGCGAATAAAAATTTACTTGAGTAACAACCTATCCTGCAAGTAAACAAAGTTTGCTACCTGAGTTTTTATTAAGACAAACAACTTACTTGGAAACTTCGCATGCCAAAAGAAGGAAAGTAATTGACTTGTGAGTTAAGAAAGTTTACTGGCCGTTTGGCAAAAAGTCATGCCACTCTCTCTTGAAAACAAGACCTTTTTCCATAAAGCTATAATTAAAAAAATATGCCATTGAACTACAGTTGCTTCTGAAAATTGAATATTAATGTTATCCAACGTTTACAGCCCAACATCCTAAAAATATTTGCAAACACTTGATATGTTAGCAAATTGTCGCTGCTTACTGGACCTTGAGATAGCAACCGTAGAAAAAAAGCGAACAAGAAGTAACAACCATTTCCTACGACTATAAGTCCACTCGAATACTTAAGTTTTACCTACATTAGGACCAAGAAGACCAAAACAGAAAAAATGGTCCAGTGATCTAAAAGGAGGATGATAGCTCTAATGAATCGGAATATAATGGCTGATTGGAGTGCCCCTCGCGTCAACAATGTCATCACATGCACATTACTTATTTTTAAAATATATGTAGAAAACAATTTAAGCAACTACTTATATTATTAAATTCTGCATTTAATATTGCTAACGTTTTTGAAAAAAAAACAAATGATAACAAATTATTTCGATAATTTGTATTAGTATTAGTGTAACTGTTGTTAGCACAAAGGTCTGATAAATTAATAATTCTGCCCTTATTTCATAAACATTTCTCTGCACAATTAAAACGCTAATTTCTAGAGAGTTTAAATATAGAAATGCTTATTACCACTTATAAACAAAGCAATATTAAGAAGGGCTTCCTGCCGACTTCTTCTCTTTCGAAATAACAATTTGCTGAATTCGAAATCGTAACGTCTTGCCTTTTACAGCGATATTGTTGGATATATAAAACAAATTATTTAAATTGAATTGTTTTTGATGTAAATGACGTAGTAATGATCTTAAAAGGCTTGTTTACAGTTAACAATATCAGCAACATTTAAAAAAAATTTGAAAACATTTTTGCATACTTCAAATTTTACATATTGTAAGGCTCAGAATATTTAATTAAATAAGCGTACTCTTAAAAAATGCCATGTATTAACGCAATTTGAAATATTAATTACAGTTTTAATTTATTGCATATTTCTAAATCTTTCTACATACCTTTAACAAAGAGTATTTCTAAATCATATAAAGTTGTCGTTACTTAAATACTATACCAATCAAACGTATTGCTACATATATATGCTATGCATACTAAATACATTTTTGTCTGTGTCATATCCACATACACGCGTTACTTTGTTGTATCATCTTTCGTGGTTATAAATAGATAAAGAAATTGTGGGTTAGGATTTATTTTTTAATTTAAATTGGAGAATATTTTAAGGTACAATCAGATGGTTCATGTGTAATTTCTATTAAAGTTTCTCTTTCTCAGATGGAAAATTTGTAGAGAGTCAAAGAACAAAACTAAATATAAAACATACACAGACAATTGCTAATAGGTTTTTTTACAAACAAACAATTATTTCAAAGTTGTTTAAGATATTAAAGAACATAATGGACAAATATATTCAAAAATACAAATTGTCTGGTGAAACCAATTACAAACACCATGACAATAATACAACATAAAGAGTCTTCGCCGTTATATAAGATAAAAAAATTCTTCTGTTTTACATTTTATGATCTTTACTATAAAACCATGTACGAAACGACTTTATTTTTTAAGTATATTAAGCAAAAAATCTTAAGAGTCTATCCAAATAAGATAAAAAGAAGTGATCCATTAGATAACGTTACAAAATCTTTTGAAAATCACAGAAAATCTGAAAAAATTAGAATTTATTTTTTTTTTAAATTTGTTAGATGTTTTACAATCTGTGTCTATTGATATTTAATAAATTATATATTTCACATGCAAAATATGACAGAATCTGTTTATAAAAAATTTCTTAAATGAAGAAGAATAGTTTGATTTGGAGCTAATATAACAACACTCAAATCTCGTTGATAGGTTTGATGTTTTAAATCTTTTGAGTCTGGGCTCTTCTTTCTCTTCTTCTAGTAGATGCTCGACCAGAGAGTTTGGGTGAGCATCAAGCCGATTTTGGTAACTATGTCCTTATTTCTTCGTTGATTATGGGAATAGCAAGATCCCGACGTATAATTTCGTTTGGTGCATACCATGGGGTATCAACTATGGATCTCAACTTAGCTCTTTTAGATCTCTCTAAGCTTGAAAGCGTCTCAAAATATTTATATAATTAAAGCTGCTTGATGTTCCCCACAGCTAAATGCCGTAGGACCAAACTGGTTTGAGTTTGGTTTTGTATAACAGTAATTTACTCTTCAGCGATAGTTGAGATTTTTGTCCTAAGAGCCAATATATTTTTCGATGTATTTCTTTTAAATGTTTGAGTTTTATCCAAATTACTACAAGAACCTCGGCCGAAATGTCTAAAAGCTATAACCTTTATATTTAATGCTATTCTTAGATTAAAATATTTTTCTATCTAATGGAAAGTGACTCGAATAATCGAGAAAAAACATAAACAATGTAGAATCATACGGACCGATAGGTATACTGCCCGTACTATCCAAACTATTTGAAAACTGCTTCTCAAACGGCTCAGGCCAGTACTGGAAGAAAGAAAACTAATACCCTATTGCCAGTTTGGATTTTGAAACCAACACAGTACGACGGAGCAGAGGGATTGTCACACTACAAATAGTGGCCTGAAATCGAACAATTATTGTTTTTAAACGTCAAGCAGGTGTTTGATAAAGTCTGGTACGAGGGCTTTCTAAAAATTTAAAAAAGTTTTGCTGCATTATTTCTATGAAATCATCAAATCCTATCTAGAAAACAGTTGGTTCCTGGTTAAACAGGAGAGAAAGTCTCAGATTTCCATCCATTAAGTCTAATTTTGTATACGCTCTATACAGCTAACATTCCTACAACCAATCTAACAACTACTGCCACCTTTGAGATACATTTACGTACCTCCAGGATCATCTAACTTTAGTCAAGGATTGGCTGAGAAGATGGAGAATCCAGGTTAACTATTCCAAATCGACACGTTTATCATAAGAAGAGCTATCTGTCCAGCAGCAACCTTTAATAATACCCACAAAGTGAAGACCTTAAATATCTCAATATGCATCTAGACCGATAGTTAACATGGTATAAAAGAAGCGACCCGGCATCAAATTTAGCCAGAAAGTTGGCAGAAAATATCAACTGTAAATGAAAAACAAACTTTTACTTTATAAGTCTATTCTTTGCCCAATCTGAATGTATGGTATTCAGTTTTGATGTATTGCCAGTGCCTCTAACATAGAAGTCTTTCAGATTCCAGAATAAAGCGCTTAGGTGTATTGTCAACGCGTTATGATGTGTGCCTAATTATATAATACAAAATGACCTTAGTATCGAGTCAGTGGGGGAAATAATAACAAATTATTGTGTTAAAAATCGAACTAGGCTTACCTCGCATTCCAATAACCTATCAGTCCAACTTAACAGTCCTACACGAAGAAGACTGAAACGTTTTAAATTCTCGGACCTGTCAAACAGGTTTGATTAGATTTATAATTATATAATTAAGAGAATTTTCAATAGATTGTTCTTGGCATATTTGTAGATCTTTTAGCATATGTTACACCATTTACTTATTGTTTGCCTAAAACATATTGTGAATAGATTATGTTAATAAAAAATACATTTAAATCGTATCCACAGATACAGAACAGTCTATGGAAAATCGAGAAAAAGTTAAAAAGCTCACGCTTCCAATGTCGCCGACCCAGCAACGAATAGGTCTTGCTCCAACAAGGAAAAAGCCGATACATTCGCAGTTCACCTGTCCGTATGTTTCATAAGCAGCTAATCCAACATCTTTAATTTTATATAAAATTATCAAGATTTAGCTAACGGACCAGACCACATGCAAGGTTAGTAAGCTCGACAAAAGTTAAAAATAAAATAGCCAAGTTAAGTCAACGCAAAGGTCTGGGGTATGATATGATAACCGGACAAATTCTGTAAATGCTACTCCGAAATGCTATTTTCCTTATCTATAATCGAGTATTAAGTGTTTCTTTTATTCTCTATATGCAAATATACAGAAATAACAATGATTCACATAAATTGCAAACTTTTCGTAAATCATCATCACACAGACCTATAACACCAAGCTCATAGAATACTTAATTAGATATCTAAGACCACTGAGCAAAACAAATTCTGCAGTAGAACATTTTTAGATGTGTCTCAAGGATTCGACGAATTGTATAATATAGGCTTACTTTATAAACTTAAAAATATTATTAACAACAATTACTACTACTTTGTGAAATCTTACCTCACTCTGTGAAATACAGCGATGCACTTTGGTCATACTATCCCACACAATCCGGTGTTTTGCAAGGCAGTGTTCTCGGCCCACTTTTGTAACTTACATATATCGCTGACCTACCTGAAACAGACAACATCATGATTACTGAATTTGTTGACGACGTTGCTACTCTAACTACAAATAAGGATCCAATAACATCCTCCAGAAAACATACAAATTCACTTATCTCTGCTTAATAAATAGTACAACAAAGAGAATTAATAAAAAATCTAATTTTGTTCAAGCAGCATTTACTAAACGTACTTAAATCTGTCCTATAACTGTTAACAAAGGTTCTATGTTTTTAAGACTTGATCACCATATTTAAAAATAATAAAAAATGACACAAAATTAAAACGGTGAAAGAAACAAAAACTACCATACAGTATTGCACAACGAATTACTATCGAAGGACGGTATGCCATAAATATCCTTTATGGGTTCGCTAGCGCATCTCAGTAAGCTACAACTTATGTAGAGTAAAATTCGATGTTATTTCAGCATTTAAAATAATTTTAACATTATTTATTACAATATCAATAGTTTATCAACTGCAGAAAGAGAACTAGAATTTTATAAAACCGACGACGTGTGCCGCTAGTGGAGAATGTAAAGGTGTTGTTTTATGGATCAGAAAATAAAGTCGGAATGACGAATTATTTGTCCCGCTTTATGTCTTTCTTGGATATTTTTTAAAAATAAAACTTACCCACAATGTATTCATTGCTGGCAAATACCCATCCGGTGTTAAATCTATCCTCGTTGGCAAGTTCTGCTAGAAAACTTATATATTCTGAATTGTATCGTACAGCAAACTAGAATAAAATACACGGCTAATGCTATAGATATTTTCAAAACTAATGTATAATTCTCGGTTTACTTTTGCAAAATAAAACGTGTCGATCGCTGCTCTCCTATCTCCGAGCGTTAACCGAGTGATAGTCACTTATGTACTGCTCAAACATTTATGCAATGGGATCTTTCCAACTAGTATTATACTCGGTTTATTGAACAATTTTCTGAACAGCTAACAATCTTTAAACGACATAAACAGTGCAAATTTAGTTACAAAAATATAAAACTAGATAATTCAGATAAATCAAACACAACTAATTTTTTACCTATCTGAACTGTATCAAAACTAAATACAAATCCCTAATGTCATTTCCAAAGTTGCCCAACTTTAGTAACACAGCAGCTTTTCTTCAGCCCCCACAAATGAGCCCCAACAATAAAAGTGGCGAAAATAGAATTATAATTGTAAATCAAGATACCAACGGTTACAAACTGGCAAACGGTAATTAAATGAAAAACGAATGTTACAAATAAAAACAATTAAAAATATATCTTCAATTAAGATAACAGATTCCAGTTACTGTAACTGAGCATAACGATCAAACTAAAAATAATCCAATCAAAACTAACTTTAAAGCTCAATCTCCAGACGTATAGGTAATACACATTTATTAATTTTAGAGCTATGATTGACAGTGCTATCAATATTATAGTAGGTAAAATACTCCATTTGAAGTCATTTTACAGTAATGCAGTAAAGATAAACAGCATAATATATATTTATTCGATTAAAACAAGAAAAAGTATATAGAGTGTCATACGCGATCTGCACCACTCACTTCCTCTCCAAGACATCATGGATGAACTACATAATTTTAGCTACCTTGTAAAGAACATAATAAATAAATATTTTCAGTTTTTGTCGACCTTGAACACCAACAAAACAATAAAACATATATAGAAAATAGATTTTACACAAAATACAATAATTAAAGTAGAAACATCTCCAATCAAGAAAAACATAAATTAATGTACACCCTGCCAAGCCTATAGTCACTACAAAACCTATTGCGTCAGATTCGTAGGACCACACGATAGTAAAACTTGCAAAAAAACATTTATAAAGAACACACTGTCTACAGAGACTTAAAACTTAGAAATAAGAATGCTAAACGACAACTCCCGAATTTCCAAAACCTTACAAGCTACTCACAAATCTTAGCAAGACAATCTAACAACAGTTATTATACCTATTTATACCTAGAGGATAAACTTAGCGCTTTCCTGAATTAATTTAGGAATATGTTCTCCCAATTTCCAGCTCAGAATAGCATGATTTTAACTAGACTTACAAGAATAATTAACAATATAACTATGTAATAACTGATTTAATAGAAATATCAGCATGGAACTTGCACACACTAAAAAACATATTCCTGTTGTTAGCCCTATTTTAAATAATAACAAAATACTTATATCTAAATGTAACACATACATATAAAAGAATAATAAAACTCAATACTACAATTGATACATGTCAAAGGGAACTGCTCACACAAACTCAGCAATCATAATCATATTGGACAATTACTATCTTGTATAACTTTAGTAAAACTTAATTTATTCTCCTGGTCACTAACTGTTGGAACCATATGCTGTCCACCTAGGCATATCAATACAGCTAATAAAAATTAAAAATTTTACTAACACTTGAAATTAATTTCTATAGCAAGAGATTGAAACGCTAACTAAAGTTCCAAATTGACTGCACTCAAAGGACAAGCACTCTTCCAAACTATACAGCAATATAAGTTATGTGTCAACTGACAAATTAACTTACTAACTGACAAAACTATTTTAAATACATGACCTACTAGACTTTGCAGTTACCAAATATATTTCTACCATGTACAGCAAAATTAAAGGCAACTTTTACCTAAAGTCGGATCAACCCTCAATAATAATAACCTTGAGTATAAATTTTAAAACTTTTTGCCAAAACGTTATGTCCTTAAAACAGATTGTAAGCAATTTTAATTTAACATTAGCGACAACATCAATCTAGTACATGACATTTACACATCGAACGAAACTTATGCAACGGTAAAGTTTTTACCAAACTCTTTCAAGAAACAGTTTGGCATGCTACTCCAATAAATCTAAAAAGTGCACCTGAAATACGCAATATTGTTAAATATAAGGTAACTACTAACAAACAAAACCCGCAGAACTCGCACTAAACAACAAAAATCCATAAATCTTTAGGACAAGACCATTTTAAACAGTCTAATCCACAGACTCATTATACTATCCAAGAAAAAAAAATAGAAATGCAATATTCAGCTGCTACATTGATCACTATTGCTAGAAGACAGCTCTATTTGAAAAGCGTGTTACTACCTACTAAACTAATTGGTAGTTGGGCTTAATCCAATAAAAAAAACACACGCACACATCTTCGTAGAATTTGACAAGTTTACCCCTATTACCATCTAATGACATTAATCTCAGCTGAGAAATACAAAAATATTTCAATTTGCCTTAGAAAATATCTTTACCTCTGAAATCAGCTTCACTTGCAGAGTATGTAAAGAAGTAAAATTAACTAAGTCGTATAAAGTTTCTGGCCATGATATAGTGGAAAAAAGACTAATAATTCTAAAAAATCGATGACGCTCATTGCAACGATATAGATTCGTATGCTTACTATTTTTTACTTTCCTACGCAATAACTATAATAATAGACAATAATAACCATGGTAGTTAAGCTTGGAAAACCTCCGTAAGCATTTGAAGCATATCAACTAATAGGGGTGTTACTTGTCCGACCCAATATAATATTATTTGTTCGTTTACTACTATACAAAATCAAGAAAACAATATCATAGACAGAACAAATTTTTCTACAGCAGTTTTCTTCCGCGAAGGACATTTGACCATCCAATAATAATATAGAATAGCTAATTATGTCAAGAAAAATCGCACAAAAAAAATTTTTAGGTATCCAACAAGCATTTGACAAGGTCTAGTGCTACGGGTTATTACATAGAATAAAAAGAAAACTACCTTACTAAACTTCCCTCCTATTAAAATTCTGCCTAGTCGAAAGACAAAAGTCTGTTTCAAATATACACTTTCAAACTACCACTATATCAACTCTGGTGTTTTGAAAGAAAGTAATGATTTTTTACTATGTCTTCTGTACACTAAAGACATCCAAATTACAAAACCTAATAACCCATCTGAATTATCTCCTACAAAGCAGACTTAATTGTTAGAAAATCAAAGCAAAAAGCAGTAAATTAACTCAACTTACATTTACCACTAAACACGTGATGTGCTATTTATAATCAACCTATTTCAAAAAAATTTAAATGCAATATTTATGTTCTCGCCTTGACTAAAGGTTGACTTGAAATGCCCACATAAAACCAAAAACTAGAAACTCACTCTGAAGACAAAAAATATATAGTAGTTAATTGGACGTATATCCCAATTGACACAATATTGAGCTGTAACAACAATAAAAAAGTAATAAGGGTGTTTTTTCTTAGGGCACACTTACAGGTACTGCAGCTTCAAGGGCTTGTTGTGCCTACTAACATGCACTTAAATGCTAGGACATTCACACACACCCATGGATTAAGCGCGATTCGAATTTGCGCGCGCCGGCTAGGGGACAGAGCCAATTGGTTGAACCATCTGAGCCACCGCGTCCCCAATAAAGGTGTTAAAAAAATAGAAAACTTGACAAGCATATTATATAAAAATCTAATACTACACTCTCCTTATGATTATATAAGAAAAATTCAAGACCTGGATCGGACAGGATGCACCATCGCGCCTGATAATTGGTAGAATCTACGAGAAGTTTGTCCGGACGGGGTTTGTTCAAGACGATTGCAAAGGGAGCAGCGGTAGAAAGAGATCTGTCAGAACTGAAGAGAATACCATCCTCGTTCAGGGAGAGATGGTAGTCCACGCGCAGACTTTCTCTAGAAACTAACATTTTGTAAAGGTCACTGGTTAGAATTTTGCATCGTGATTTAGGAATGAAGCCGTAGACAAGCAAGCACGGGTGAGTGCTGCACAGATTCTCTTGGAAATGATGCACATGAAGCCTGATATTCTGTTCATGTTTTCTGACAAAGGAACATTCCATATGAGCGGTCGTGTGAACAAGCACAACTGTGTTATCTAGCACCCGAAGGAAATTCGAGAACACATGCGGGATTCCCCAAGGTGAACGTTTGGTGTGCCATGAGCAAATTTGGAGCGAGTAGACCCTTCTTTTTAAGGAACAGACCGTTAGGGGAGAGAATTACCTTGTCATGCTCAGCACGTTCATGGAGTAGAACGTACCACTTGCCATTTTCTAACAAGGGTACTTTTAGCAAGACGGGGCCCTTGCCCGTTACAGTTAGATGGTTCAGGATTATCTGAACGACACGTTCGGTAAACGCTGGATTGGTAAAGGTGGTCCTCTCTCACCGACCTGATGCTATGCAATTTTTGACTATGGGGCATGGTCAAGGATCGGGTCTACACCAGCAAAACTTGCAACAAATGACCCAGAGCGCCTTAAAACAACAATAGACAGACTCCATAAGTGCATTGAGAGGGGTGGGTGCCAAATTGAAACCCTGTAACCAAATCCCTGCCTTGTAATTTAAAATGATTAAACACCTACTTGATGTTAATATCTTTTTGCCTCACCCTGTATAATTGGTTAGAGCAATCGTATTCTAGTTGCCATTGTTCAAGGTGAGAAGAAAGCGAAAAAACAAAAGACTTCCTCCGGTGCCTATATCTTTAACTTGATTTAGATATTCCTCAACAATTCTAGATGACAATAAGAGACGATTTCTTCACTAAGATAGACATAGATGACATTACCAACATTATTGGCAAGTTCGGCAATCAGTAATAACCTGGGTTACCATTAAACATCTTTCTTTCTGAAGCGATTAAATGACAACCAACTTCCAACGCAAGGGCTTCCAAAAGAAAAAAAGTTAGGAACTTAGACTCAGGTACCTTCAATGCCAAGAATGTCAAGGTCAATGAATGATTCACTACTACCACTCCTTCTGTGCATTCCAGAACCGTCATCTGGTGCATCATGCATTTTTATTATTAAATTTTTAACTTTTTTAATATGTTTTAAATTGCTTTATTGGTACCAGAATCCTTGTTCGTTTATTTAAATGCTGTAGATTTATGGTTATTAAGATTATTTATGGTAAATCTAATTTTAAATAAAGAACCAGAATGTTTTGTTGAAACTTTATTTAACTGTTTCTTAGATTTTTGATTTAATATACAAGGTCCATCCCAAAAGAAATGAGCCTTATTTTTTTTCGGACGCGAGTGTACATTCCGGCGTGCTCTGACGCTTGGGGCAGGTGGTGGGGGGTCTTAGCTTCCATACGCGGTCGGTGCAAGTCGGCTCTGAGCTCTCGGAGCGGCAGGACGGGTGTTTCCGTGAATGTCTATTTTCAATTTTCGACACGGCGCGATGGATTCAAAAATCGATCAACGCTACGCAATTAAATTCTGCTTCAAACTCGGCAAGAATGCTACCGAAACGTTTGGAATGCTTCAGGAGGCCTTCAAGGATGATTGTTTATCGTACTCGCAAGTTAAAAAGTGGCACAAAGCATTTAAGGAGGGCCGGGAAGAGGTGGCCGACGAACCTCGGTCTGGACGACCGTCAACCTCCCGAACCGACGAGAACGTGCAGCGAGTGCGCGATTTTGAACGCCGATCGTCGGTTCAGTGTTTATCAAGTAGCAGATGCCCTAAACATTCCGAAATCGACAGTACATCGAGTCATTTCCGAGGATTTATCGATGCGGAAGGTGTGCGCCAAACTTGTGCCGCGGGTGTTGACTGACGAACAAAAACAGCTCCGGGTGGTTCGGTGTGAAGAACTCTTGCAAATGTGCGAAGATGACCCGGAGTTTTTAAACAAAGTGGTAACAGGAGACGAAACATGGTGTTTCCAGTACGATCCGGAGACAAAAAGGCAGAGCGCTGAGTGGCACACCACCGCGTTACCCCGGCCGAAGAAAGCTCGGATGAGCAAATCCAGGACCAAGACAATGCTCGTCGCCTTCTTCGACGCCAGGGGGATTGTGCACTACGAGTTCGTACAACCCGGACGCACAGTGAATGCCGCCTTCTACCTGGAAGTCCTCAAAAGACTCAAAAGAAAGGTCACAAGTAAGCGGAGCGCGATCAAAAACGACTGGAGTTTGCACCACGACAACGCGCCGAGCCACACCGCGTTCATCGTGACCAAGTACCTGGCCCGGATTCAACTCGGCGTGGTTCCCCAGCCTCCCTACAGCCCGGACTTGTCTCCCCCGGACTAAAGGGCAAGCACTGGGACTCGGTTGAGGACATCCAAGAGAATGTCACAGCAGCCCTCAAGGACATCCCTAAGGAGGCCTACCAGGAAGCCTTCCGGACTTGGAAGACCCGTCTCCAAAAGTGCATTGATGCAGGAGGATCCTATTTTGAAGAATTTTGAGGTGTTGTAGCGATCTGCTCAATAAAACTATTTTTTTTTGAAAAAGGCTCATTTCTTTTGGGATGGACCCTGTACCTTTATTGATCACCCAAATATCGAAGTCTGCGTGTACTTTCAAACTATTTCAAAATATTGCTCTCACTTACAACTATCAACTCACTGATAGTACCACAATTTCTAGGTTGGAACACATTTGCAATATGCTTTGTTTTATAGTTATCATCATACAGTCAGTCTAGCTGCAATAACAGAATACTTTCTAGGTGGTTGGCACATATGCCATAATCCTCTTTAAAATCTCATAAACCATCTCTATAGATATTACAACAGTAAATAGAAGAAATGATTGCTATCTTTTATCCCAACTACGCACATATATATTGCTTGATTATCGCTAATCTGCAATTTTAGAAAAATTTATTTCCGTTGTTTGCAAATGATGAGGTGTGTTGGAATGGATTTCTTCATAGATTTCTAATTTAAGAACATGAAAAAAACTATAAAAACACTTTCTTTATTAGACCGCGCCTTAGACAAACGCATTATATAACCTCTTGTTTAAAGTAAACTCAGACACTTAATTATTAGAAAATCCAACCAGCAACACTTGGCTACTACAGAGAATGGAAGTGGTACGAACTTTCTGTAGTAATTTTTACGAATGGTGCCCTCTAATGACTGTTATGTAGCACTTTGTTACACCATTTCCCATCAACAGTCTTTATATATATATATATATATATATATATATATATATATATATATATATATATATATATATATATATATATATATAATAATAATACATACATACATACATACATGAATACATATATATATATATATATTTTCGAATATTTTCGTGTGTCCTACTTGGTCTTTTATAGGGCTGGAAGTGAAAGTTTGTTTGGCGGCAGATGCGTTGGGTTGGGGAAAGTTTGTAGGATTATTGCGTAATTGGCGGTGCGGGGTAATAAGGGATTTCCATATGACAGGTGAACGTCGACTGTGGTCTCTTGTGTTGAGGCACTGTAGGCATTTTTCTATTATATGTATTTCTACATATATAGAGAAACGCCCACCGGCGTTATATTTAGAAAGATAAAATTAGGTGGCGTTACTCGTATGTCTACGATTAGGGTATTTCCCAAAATGGAAACATGCAATTATACTTACGTTCCATAAAAAGGGAAAGGATAAGAAATATATTAACAGCTACAGAAACATCAGTTTATTATCAACTATTTTAAAACTGCTAGAAAAAGTTATACATTTTCGGCTTAATGACGAAGTCCAAAGACTGAATATTTTACCAACCTGTCACCTGGCCCGATTTCGCCGGAGCTGAGGTTACCTGATTCGAAATTTTTCGGCCCGTGCGCAACACAAAGGTCATTCTTTGAAATTTATAATCCCAAATGAATGTTACCTGAGGCCGACCATAGCCGCCACTGCATTTACCACCCAGGGCAAGGACGCCGGTGTATTTTTAATCAGCGCAAAGACCCACCGGCGTCTACCAATCCTGGATAAGCTTTGCACCCTCCAGAGGACTCAGCGTGCTTCCACCCTGAACTCTGCACCCCACCAGTAGAGTGGGGCACGGCTGAGCCCTTAAAACCTGAGCCACCAAAGAATTCGCTCTCAGTCGTCAGCCCCTTAAGAAGTAACCATCAGGTGAGTCCCTTTTGGCTTCTTTTGCTGCATGTTGCCGTACTGAACTACACCGAAAACCTCCCCATAGCACAAAAATAACAGTGTGGTGCGGCATCTCCAAGATAGGGATTGTTGAATCTTACTTTTTAAAAAGGGTGCAACTGCAGTTACTGTGATATCAGCGCGCTACGTCAAAATGTTAAACCTTCTTCGTCTAGAACTTGAAAGGCGCCGGGTGAACACGAGGGAAATGTGGTTCCAACAGGACGATGCCACAGCTCACACGGCGAGAGGATCTATGCAAGTAGTTCGACAAATATTTCCAGAACATGTCATCTCTTGATTTGCTGATGTTCCTTGGCCCCCTCGCTCACCCGATCTGTCGATGTGTGCCTTTTTTTGTGGGGCTACTTAAAATCAAGAGTATAGATGAACAAGCCCCGCACAGTCGATGACCTCAAGATTTCTATTCGTCGCGAAATTGAAGCTATTTCGAACAACATGTTGGAGAGAACCACGCGTAAGTTTCAGGAGAGGATCCAACTTTGTGTCCGGCAAGAAGGACATCATCTCCAAGACATTATTTTTCGAACCTAATTAACGTATGTAGATAGTATGTATGCGTAGATTTCAAAAATGCAATAAAAGTACCATTACTGAATTCAAGTTTTTATTTTTTTTTAATAAAACCAATTGTGAAAAACATGCGTTTCCTCTGCTTCATCCTGTATATGCAGGGATCCCTCAGGACAGCATCTTAAGTCCAATCCTTATCAACATCTACATGCGGGACTTTCCCACCATCAATGCTGACCTTGCATTGTACGCATACGACAGTCATAATAACCAAAGAGAAATCCTTGGATATGGTTCAAGAAATGGAACCTATCCATGAATTATGACAAATGCGTTACAAAAATTTTCACACTAAGACGAACCCACCAGAAATCACAATTAACGAACACTCCATTCAATGGGACACCAACAATAAGCCCGATAAATACTTAGGTATTTATCTTGACACTAATCTAACCGGGAAATACCATGTCCTCAAAAAACTAAATGAAGGATACATGAGACTAATTCAAATTTACCCACTTCTAAACCGCAAGCCCACATTGCTCTCTCAATGTACTACTCTCCTGTATAAATCACTGATACGCCCGTTAATCCTTTACGAGTGTGTCGTATGAAGCAACACATCCAAATCGAATCTTCGCAAAATCCAAGTATTCCAAAACAAAATCCTGAGAATCGCAGTCAACGCTCCCTGGTTCATCACACACCAACAGCTTCATTACGAACTGGATGTTCCAACAATTGAGCAGTATATAGCGAAACTTACTAACAAATTCCATGCCAATCTCATCAACTGCAACGGTGCAGCCTCTACACACTAACTCGGATTACCAGAGATTATTGCCGGATCGGAAAAACGGTTGTTGCCACGTTAAAGAGGAGATTTTTTCATGTATATCCCTCAAATAATTAGTTGCCGACTTCTGAAAAAAATTGCACTAGATAGTAATCGAACCCTCGACCACCGGATTACAAGCACGACGCCTAACCGGCTGAGCCATTCGCAGACTTGTGCAAACGTCAGTGGAGCATGCATAGAACATTTGGCATGAGGAGAAATCAAGAATAGAATACGGGTCGACTTTCCTGTGCATTCCTTACACTAGGCTACCGTAGCTCCGAGGGTGAGCTCGGCAGCTAATTCTTTGAGGGATATACATGAAAAAATCCCCTCTTTAACGTGGCAATAACCGTTTCTTCCGATCCGGCAATAATCTCTAGTCATCTCCGCGTAAGTCAATGAGGCATCCATACACGACTGAAACGCAAACTACTCCAAGATATATTTCTCAGTAATAACAGTGATGACAAATAAGTAATCAATTTTAACATACCTAGTGTTCTCATAGCGTTAACAACTAAGTAACAATTAAACTTTCTTGCGGTCATATTTACCGCTTATATTATTTAACTTATTGTACACATTTTGTCATCAGTGCCTTGTATAACAGCATAAATTGTTGAGCAAGTGAACGCCTAATAAAAAAAAAGATAGTGTTAGTATACGATACAATATGAATATTAAGTTTATTTGACAGTCCCAACCACATACAGTTTACATTACGTACTACTAAATGTTTGCAGGCTACCTACTATAATTTTTATAATTCTTAATAATTTTATTGCTTTTATTAAGTGATCTAAACAACTTGCAAATGAATATTGTAAATATGTAATTTGTCTCTGCGTTACACGTGACACTTTCGTACCCTGAGTCTGTCCAAAAGACCGTTTTCCGCCTCTATAACGGGTACCTTGTGAATAGGGCGACCAGCGCAATGTCGTTGTATTTTCTTATAATCTCCTCTACCTACATTACTCCTGTCTCCAATCTTTATTGTTTTATTGTTTTTATTATCTCGACCCCCGACTTTCTAAGAACGCAACGACTGTTCCACGATCTCGTCAACTATTGTTTTTGATTTACAGAAAAAATAAAACTTTTTAAGTTTAAAGTCAAGTGAACCGCCTCTCCAAAAAAGCCATTTTGGACAGACAACTGCATTTATTACCCTTGTTCATTTTATATTCTGTGGGCATAACTGCCCACTTCAAAGTGATCTTTATAATTCATTCCATTTTGGTCTCCATTTTAAAACAGTGCACGTACGCATTATATTAAGTGTCAAATTTATTGACAAATTTACACCGCCGTACACCTTTATTAAAAAAATATTGCAATATTTTCTAATTGTCAACTTAAAAGTTACAAAAACAAAAAGCAGTTTAATAAAAATAAAATTTAATTGTAAGACTGATTAAAAAACTTGTTGCAATAATCCAAGTACAATTTCTGCATAATTTTAAATTCTAAATAACATACTTTTTGCCAATATTTAAATTTTTAGTAAATTGCACATATCAAAGTTAATATTTACATATTTCTAGTTTAAACGTTTTAATCAATTTATAACATGACTATCTAAAAAAAGGTGAAGATAACGAATAAAAACAGGATGCTATAAAATAATAATAGCTCCTTCCGATTCTCTTTGGTATCTTAACAGTTAATTCAAACCATCAATGTAAAAAGCGAATAATTTAGAAGTAATTATATCAAATTCTTTAAATAAAACATGAATTACCTTTTCTTCAATTTTGGAGAACAAGTATAGGTAAGTGATAAATACTATTAAGGTTCATTTTTGCTCTACTCTAAATTTCGATTATTTACAAAAACAAATTAAAATACGTAGGTGAATCAAATATAAGCAAGAATTTATTTTTTACGCACCGTGATCTCTGAGCACTGTACACATAGATGCGTAAAGGGGGATAACCCACACTGCCGCTTCTTTAATCAGCATCACAAATTTTGGGCTAAAAGTGATTACCAAGTTTATTACAGCAGAGGATATAAAATATTTCAACATTTTGAAAGAATATTAGATACAGTTTGGGGACAACGCCCTTAAGAAAACTCAAAGGTACGCATAGCATAACAATTTCTGGGGGGATGAGAAGCAAAACATTACCTACGTGATCCGAAAACTATCATGACTTTTTCTTCTTCTTCTTCTACTCAATTCTTGGATTTATCGGCAGCTTTCCGTTTGACTTTGTCTCAGGTAGATTTTTTGAACACCACCATTCTTCATTACCTGCTTCATAAACTCAAGACGAGGTTTACCCTTGGTTTTTTACCCGTTATCAATCCTTTTATAATGTTTACTACAAATTGATTGTTTCTGTACAGATGTCCAATCCATCTGTAAATACTAATTTCTAGTTCTCCTATTCGATCCAGTACCTCTCTATTTGCCATTCTGTCCGTTCATTTAATTTTCAATAACCTTCTGCATAGCCACATCTCTAAGACCTCCAGTGCCTTTTCTTTTCTCTTTCCAACGTCCACGCTTCGACCCATAGAGTGCTGCGCTCCAGATTCATGTTTTTACTAGCCCAATTCTTATTCCTTCAGAAAATGTTCCTTGATGTTACTAGTTTACTTGTGTTTGCAAACATAATTTTTGTTCTCTAGTTCGCTTTTCACATCTTCTGTACTTCTCCCATCTTCTGAGATTATACTACCTAGGTACTTATAAGATTTAACCTGTTTTAGAGCTTTGTCTATTGTTTTAATTCTTATTTTCTCAGATTCTTTACAGCATACCATTACTACCGTTTTTGTTTTAATTATTTTTAATTTATATTGCTCTTTTAGAATACTTTCCATATACTCTACTGTTCTTTTTAAGTTTCGTTCATCTGGGACCAAAACAGCAATGTCGTCTGCGAATCTCAACATTTGTGTCCTTTCTCCGTTGACTTTAATGCCAGTATACATCTCTTTACATTGGTTAATTACATTACCCTCTTTCTTATTCTCGCTTTATCTTTGCAATCGTCAATTTTTATTATTGCTTTTTGGTTCATGTATAACTTCGTTATTATTCTTCTGTTGCTATAATCCACATTTACGCTTTCTAGTATTTTCATCATTATGATCTAATCTAATGGTTTATTGAAATTTTTTATACCGATAATTTATATTAAGCTCATAAGGAATTTAGAGGCATGTGTTAGTACACAGATCATTCTGTGGCTTTCGCATTTCGTTGTTTTACTTTTTTTGCTAACATTACCATTACATATTTTTTTAATTTCCAGGGAGGTTTCCCCTTGTGTATATGTCATTTATTAGATCATAAATTCTGTTTTTACCTTCTTCACTTAATGCATGTATCAATTCTATTGGAATGTTATCAGCTCCATACGCTTTTCTTGGTTTCAGTTTCTTCAGGGCATCTTCAAATTCTTCTCTTGTTACATTAGGGCCTAGCTCTTTCTCTGTTACTTTTTCTTTATTTTCTAGAATTGGAATGTCATCTATCGAGTTGTAGAGCTCTTTGACATATTGTTTCCAATGTTTACATTGTTCTTCGCTTCCTAAAATATACTTTCCTTCACTTGTTTTTAACATACGATTTCTGGCTTTAAATCTCCCAAACTGTTTCTTAATAAGGTTGTGTGCTTTTTCAGTATTTTCTTTGTTAAAATTTTCTTCAATTTCTGTACAATAACCTTTCAGCTGGTCTTCCTTTGCTTTTTTAACTTCTCTATTTACTTGATTTTTTATTTTGTTGTATTCGGTTTTGTCTTGTTTATACTTTCTTCTTTTCTCCATTAAGTGGTGGTTGATCCACTGTTTCCTTGGTTCTTTGTGAAGTTGTCCTAGAGTCTCTTTGGCAGCAGATATTACAGCTGTTTTTATGTTGTTCCACTTTTGCTCTGTTGTACCTTCTTTTTTTCTCTTAAGGTTCTTGTCCATTTCCCTTTGGTATTTTTTTCTTGTTTCTTCAATTTTTAGTTTGCTCTTTGCCCAACTATTAGTTTTTGTTTTGGGGATAAAACATCGTTTATGTTATATATTACAAGTCAATACTACTACGTTATGATCGCTGTTTATGTCCGCGCCAGGGTAAGTTTTACATTGTTTAATTAGTTTTTTGTACTTTTATCTTGTCATTATATAGCCTAGTTGATACCTTCTAGTGTCTCCCGGCTTTATCCACATATATTTAGGACTTAGCGGTTACTGGAACATTGTATTTGCTGTTTTTCATGCAGAATTCTACCAGGCTTTGTCCTCTAGTGTTTCTCTCTCAAAATCCATATTTTCTAATGTATCTCCTTCCTTGCCTTTGCTACCTTTGCCCACTACAGCATTCCAGCCACTTAATATAATTAAACATTCCTTATCATCTACATATTTTATTAGTTCTTCAAGTTGTTCATAAACTTATTCTACTTTATCATCGCTGTACCCCATTGTTGGAATATATACTTGTATGTCTTTCTGTTGTGCTTTCAACTTTACTAAAATCATTCTATCGTTGTACTTAGGTAACTTTTACTTTTAGTCTCCATTCATGACTAAGGGGAATATATTCCATTTTTGCCATTTTCTCGAGAATAACCACAGATTAACAGTCGCTGAAATTTATTCTGATGTCAAAATAAACTACGCTAGTGCTTAGACAATCCGAAACGCCCAAACTCAACAAAAATTGAGACTTTATTTTTAACGAGTTTCTCTACAGACTTATCATTTGAATGGACTAATAAAAGAAACACTTGAAGGACAAATATTTGACGAAAATGTTGCACAAGAATTCGTGCACGATTGCCTGGTGTCACAATTACCTTCGTTTTACAATAAGGGAGCCAATAAATGTCTATTTGTAATAAAAATGCATTTTTAAGTCAAATAATATGTAGGAAATAACTTTGTATGTTTTTTAATAAAGCAGCAAATTTTTAAAAGATCCAATTTCTTTCGTTCACCCACGTATAACTTAAAATATCTAACGCAGATTAGAAGTAATTTTTTGAATTAAAGAAGTGTATTTTAAATATAATAGGATTTTCTAGATCTAATAATGAAATTAAATGGAAGCTTCTTAAAAAATATATAACTAGGAAAATTGTAATTAAAATAGTAGTAAATTGCAAGCTAACAGTTAAAACAGGTAAGCATCTACTTTTTTATTCATTTGTAATACCGTTTTTCAGATAAATAAAAATCAAATATTGTTGCAGTTTGAACATTTCATTTTACATATTTTCTGTTTCTTTAAATACAACACTATTAACAATTGCTGCAGAACCAAATTGGCGAAAGAATTTTATGTGTTTACATTTTATAAAGAAAAAGTACTAATCGCTCTATTGCAATTTTCTTTCCACTTCTTCATATATGTAGTCGCTCATAAGTTTAATTACGCAATGTTTAGTTATAAAGTAATTCCCAGAGACCTTTCTAGAATATCTTTTGGAATAATTTTTTTATATATATGCAATAGTTGTTTTAAAACACACAAACTAAACTACACTAGCAGAGGAAAAATTTAAAAATAATCCACAATTGCTGCTTGAAACAAATATTTAATGTTGGAAACTTTCCTATTGTTTCTCAAAATATGCTCTCTGACGGACAATACCTTGTTTCATAGGCTGCAATTAATTTTCATAGCTCTCTTCCTGAGAAACATGGTTTTGAACGCATCAACCGCCTCTTCCTACGTCGAAAATCGTCCACGCAGTTTGTTCTTCACGTGTGGAACAAAAAGGAATCATTAGCAGTCAAATCAAGACTGTACAGCAGACGAGCATCAATTCAACGTTTCGAGTGCTCAAAAAGCCAGTTGTTTGCATCGATGTGTGTGAGCTCACAGTGTCATGGTGAAGAGTGATCCGGCGTTGTTTTTTCAATAAAACAAATGATCATTTGCTCCTAAATATTTAGGCACGACTTTTGTTGAGTTTGATTCATCTTGGAAAACCCATACAGTCGACTGCTGTTTACTTTCGAGCTCAAATGTATAAATCCAAGGTTTTCCACCTATGACAATGTTGCACACAGTATTTGAAACACCACGATGAGCATATCTTTCAACCAATCGACATGAGCCTTTTTTGAGCGATCGGTAACTTATGAGAGACCTAAGCACATACAGCCTTTCACAGTTAAATGTTCATGCAACATCGAATGTATACTAATCATACTAATGTCTAAGGATGCCTAAATTTCACGATAAATCACATGACAATTTTGCTTTACCAGTTCGAGCACGATATCGATGTTTGTTAGCATCATAGCCGATTTTGGACGGCTTTCTTTAAATTTATCCGCCATCTAACTACGACCACGATTAAATTTATTGAATCAACGATGTACTAGAAATCAAAGTGGGTCATCGTACGAAAATGTTTACTAGTTAATTCCATTTTTTGACCGAGAGAGAATTTTCAACTTAATGAAAACAAAAAAAAATAGCGTCTATATGACAAAAAGTTCTGAGTGCGTATGCCGTCTGTATAATGCAAAAGTCAGATCGCACCTAGCACACGCAGGGTTGTCAATTTGCAATAAATATCGTGCAGCCCACTTAGAGACTGGGTGCATTCTATTTACTATTGCTGCCTTTTTTCACAAAAATGGACATTAGTAATACATCATAAATGATGCTCTATAACTAAAGTAAAAATTTAGAATCCTTGGAATCTGCTCAGTAGCTTTCCATGAACTTATAATGTAAATATAAAAATGTATTTTGTGATAGTTTTTCGCTGTTAGTTGATAGACCATCATATATTTCTTTTCGGCAAAAAATTATCATAAACGTATGATGTAATATGATCTTTATATTTAATTTTTCAAAATAATTGACTGATCTATTAGTTTTCAATAAGATCGAAATAATTTAACGCTATTGAAAAGAATTAGACAATCATACATAGATTAAAGATTAATTTTGAAGCAATTTTACTATTATTTACTTAAATAAAATAATATGTAAAAATTTTGTTTAGTTAATACATATACGGATTTGTTTTAAAGAACCAAAGCTCGGCAAAATTTTGCGAGGCGCCGGCAGCTGAATGACTGAACATCTGAAGCGCAAAGCTATATTAATTAAGCAAATAGTAAAATACACACGAAATAGCGCAGCGGAGCTTAAGAAAACGTTTACAGGCTCTTAATTAAAACAAATATCCTTTATCCGAGATAGTCGTCTTCATTTCGTACTACAGACACATACATAATTATGCTGCCGCGGGCCGTTCTTTGTTAAAACAGAAAAGCTGGCTTAGTGACATGCATCGAGCCACATCAAAGGGGCGCTCAATCCTATACAGTTACTAGATAATTTGCGTTCTGTGGGTAAGCAATCTTTTCCTGAGCCCTTAATTGCCAAACTTAGTGATTAAAAGAGGCTCTCTGATAACACCTGAAGGTGAAGTGTGCTTCGGCTCAAAATGGATTATGTGTATCAGGTCGACCCGAAATGTTTTCTCAGTTTACATGTGCATAAACGTTTTGGTTCATAATTAACACAATTGCATTATTAATGTTATTACAAAGAAGATGTCTATGTACAAATTTTAATAAAATCAATTCTTGGATGGTTACAGACTAACACGATATTTTATAGTCACTTTTCCTGTTTATAAAATAAACCTATAATAAAATATTAAATAAGAAAGTTCTTACATAGTGGTATCTTATATTAGATGTTTTGCAACATAATGATACAAATTTATAAAAACTTAGTTAAATAAGTCACTTTAACCCCCACCTACAAAAACTTGTTAAATGACCTAAACTATTTTATACAACTTTACATTTACAATGGTTGCTTTCTTAGGCTAGTGTAGACCCGTGGTTGAGGGTCGAGCCTCGCGTTCATTTCTCGGAGCTATCTGATGCCTGGCGGGTGACCTATTCAGTCACTGAAAATAATTGGGTACCTGCGTTCACTTCGAACAAGGGGTAATAATGGCGGTCGTCTAAGATGCGGTGCTTGCCTCATAACAAATAGTGCGCGACGACCGAGCACAGTAGCGGCCTTAACCTCTCTATTCGCAGGCCGTGCTCACACGCGGGGCGTTAGAGTTTACTAATTTTTATTATAGATACATGATTCCATGTGTAACGGTTTTTATCTGATTTGGAATCGCATTTATTCATCTTTTGTAACTTCTACAAAAGTTTTTTATTATTGATGCTATTCTTATTTCTATGGTCACAATTTAAAATAATTTCTTTGCGCCTTTTTTAATATTAATTACTTTATTTTTACTTTTTCAAAAGTTAATGTTGTTTTCATCTAAAACTTCATATATATATATTGCGTTTTATAGTAATACTAGAAATTTACAAATATTTAACTGAATGTTTAATACTTTTAAACCTACCTATCATAATATTCTTTAAGACATTCTTTTTTAATTATTTATATGCCAGCTCAACAATAAATTACGATGTTATTCACAGCTTCGTTAATGACAGGAATATAATTTATAACTTATGGGAGTTGATAGTCCCTCTATATGTTAGTGTGATATTGATTAATTACTCTTTAATTGAGACAAATAAAAATCTTGTGGTAACTTGCATCTGTGATGAACATTTTGTCTGCCTATATAGTAGTGAACAGCACTATCGCAATCGCGTGTTTCTCAATAATTTTGGACTGTGGATATGTTTAGTTCATAGTGTAGCTATGCGTTGCAGATGTATCAGGGGGCGTTTACTGTGATTCGTAATTTTTTTTGAGTATATACACTTTTTCTAAATTGGATTTGGCTGTATTACTCCAGATCAGTAATGCGTAAAACACTAGTCAGTCTTATTAATGATTTATACTTTAGCATGGTACATTTAGGATTGAGTAGGGATTTCCTCTTTATAAGAGGATACAGTTGTGCTAGTCTCTTATATCCTTGATTTAGCTTGAGGTTTACGAGGAGTTTCCATGTAAGTCGTGCATCTAGTGGGATTCCAATAAATTTTGTTTTTGTTTATTACTATGCTACGTGGGTTTCTCATTCTTCTGAGAAAGAATATTTTTGCTTGGCATTTAGCGAGATTTATTTGTATACTCCATCTGTTGTATTATGAACATATTTGGTGTATTGCGATCTGCAGTTTCTTTATGGCTTGGATGAGGTCGGTGTGTTGTGTTGGGACTAGAGATGGGCAAAATGACTCAGCTCTGGGATCAGATCCAGATAGCTTACTCACCAAAAGAGCTAGCTCTTTTTTATAATTCATAACTCATAACTCATTTTTCTGCTACATTTATGTTTAATTCAATAACGTTTTATTTAAATTTTATATTTCCCCAGCAATATCGGCATTTTCCTTTTCCTTCTTTGATGAAATGGTATCAAATATCACTCGACAACCTACTAGCTTTCACTAACATTTCGTTCTAAAATAACAACAAAATATTATAAATAAGGTAAATAGCTTAAATATTATATTATATATGCTATAGATAAATATTACGTACCAATCTGTATAAAGTCTTAAAGAACTGAGGAGTTAACGGAATCGGAAACAAGTCAAGGTCAAGTTTCGGGAGTTAATCAGATCAGTGAGTCAGATCGAGACGGGAAAACCAAGAGCTGCTTGCGCATGCGCAGGCCGTACGACATAAAGAGATCGAAGAGCTACCGCTCTTATTTTTGAGTCATACCTCACTCACTCTCTACCAAGAACTGGTTCTTTTGAGTAACTCATGAGCGGATCGCTCATCTCTAGTTAGGACAGCTCTATCATTTGCAAATGTCGCTAAAGTTGCTTCTGCAGTTGGGATATCTGATGCACATATGTTGAACAGCAACGCTCCTACACACTTCCTTGCGGAATGGCTGTTTTAATGGTCTTTGTTTCAGAAATTGTAGAGTTGATTCGTATTACAAATGTTCGATTATCTTAAAAAGAGAAGATTATTGCTTTTAGATAGTTGGTTAATTATCAGTTGTGGTTTTAATTTTGCTAGGTGTAACTGGTTCGGTTATTACTGGCTTGGGGTAAATACCTTTGCCAAGTAAGCTGTAAAGGCTGCTGATTTTTCTTCGTCTGTAGCAAGTATTGCGTTATCTACACTTAGTGTTGAGATTTCTTTGCGTTGCTTTAATAAACGTTTAGTGGAAATCCACATTTCTAAAATCGCCTGGTTCCAGTTCTTTGATATATTTTTTTTATATGTGTTGTTTTTTAACCCAACGAAGCAATGTGTGTTAACTTGTTTGGTATGGGTTTTGTTTACAAATTTCGGTTTCTTCACCATTCATGTCTTATTTGGATTTTTCTCTTGATTAGCTTTGTAATATCAATTGGTAGATATGATGTTTTAGTTTTTGGTTGATTTTGATAGCTTGTGTTGCCTTATGCATACTGTTAATGATTGGGACTGTTAATTTAGATGTTTTGGTGTTTATGTCTTCATTATTATTTAGGCTTATTGGGCATTTCAGTTGTTTATTAAGATGTTTTTTTTAGTTCATTATCCCACTGGGCATTTCTGATAAACGATATTATTACTGGCAGGTAATCTAAACAAAAGCTCTTCTACTACGTTCTGATATTTTGGTTTAGCAAAGTTCTTTTGTAATATAATGTATAGACATATGTTTGGTGGATGATCGCTGCGATATAAATAGTAAGTGTATTTCTCAGGAGCTATTATTTGGCAGTAATATTTTGTTGCTATATTTTTCATTTCAATTCCCTCGAGATTGTTTTACATCCCCATAACTGATTTTTGGAGTTTAAATCAAAAGTGGTTGAGTTCTATTAAATTTAACTTTCAAATCTTTCTCTATTAGCTTCTCTATTAGGTTGCCTGTAAGTGCTCATTATTGTTAGATAATGTTTGTTTCATTTTATTTTAATTTCAATTGTTTCGTGAGTTAGGTTGTTATTGTTGGAAACGGGATTGCAGATAATTTTCTTTGGTGAGTATAGCTACACCGCCAGCTGCTATTGGGGTGTTTATATCTTTCCTATGCATTTGATATTTGGATATTTTAAACGCGACTTCTTCAGTTAGATGAGTTTCTAAAAGCAACATATTTTTTTGTGTTTGGGTTAATATACTATTTTCGTTATAATTAAGAATTGTTAGTTTATCTATGACTTTCTGTGGGTTAGGGTTTTTTAGGTTTTAAAGAATATTGGGAGGATCATGTTAGTAATAAAAATTTTCGTTAGGGGGAGATAAGATGTTAACAGATCAATAAGAATTTTTACATGTTGTCTGTGTCGGGTGAAGCCACCGGATTGGTCGATTGATTTGTATCGTTAAGGTTAGAATTAGATGCTGAAAAATTTTGTGTTTAATTTACTTTGATTGACAAAATAATTTTTTCAGTGTCTTGTATGAGGTTGCTGTTATTTTTTATACGTTTTTGCATTATCTTAATTTTTATCGCCTAGATTTTCAGGTTTTTTTTTATTAACTCTACGCTTACAATCTGCCCGATGGACAATAAGTAATTAATATGTAAAGAATGACAGATTACATTAATGACATGCAGAAGATAACCTCCAACGAAGTTACTCTTTTAAAAATATCTTAAGTAAGACAGTAGTAAGTGATATGACAACAGACAGTAGGTGTCTGTAGTTATGCTAATCCTAATTAAATCTGTCTATTAGGTCATTTAGTTTGAATCTCTTAAGCCTACGCACTTCACCAATAGCGTTTGTGAATAAATCACGCGCGAGCACATTAGGGTGGACTTTAGTTCTGGCACTGTACGTTTCACTAAACCCTTTGATTTCGTCTTTAATCGATGACAATTGTAAATCGTTTGCAATTATTGTGTTGGGAACATACCAGGGGGCATCAACTATTGTTCGTAAGATTTTATTCTGAAGTCGTTGTAAGATTAGAGTTACTTGCCCCACAGCTGTATCCCATACGTCCAGAGAGGTTTGAGGATTACCTTGTAGAGTAACAATTTATTGTCCATGGTTAACTGCGACCTTCTACCAATCAGTCAATACATTTATCTAAATTTCAGGCCAAGTTGCTTTCGTTTCGTGAAAATATGTTTTTTCACGTTAGGCGTCTGTCCAAATGCATACCCAAATATTTTGTGTCGTCTGCCTGGTTCAACTGATGACCGTTTAGCACTACCGGAGGACACGTGTCTCTATTTAGAGTGTATGTCACGTGTACTGTACAGTTAGTGAGCCAAGTTTGTATGAGGTTTAAGTAGTCCTGGAGATGTTGGGATGCGATTGTTGGGTCGGAGTTTACTGCTAGTACTGCGGTATTGTCCGTGTACGTAGCAACTGCAGTACCGTTACTCGTTGGAAGCTCAGCTGTATATATCGTGTATAAGACAGGTCCCAAGACACTAGCCTGTGGCACGCCTGACTGGATTGGGAATAGTTCGCTGTGTTTGTCTTGATACTTTACGAAGAAGTGTCTGTGGGTTAGGTATGATTGTAGTACAATCACAAAGCTGGATGGGAGACATGCTTTAAGTTTGTACATAAGACCTTTGTGCCAGACTTTGTCAAAAGCCTGGCTAATATCTAGAAATGCCGAAGAGCAGTACATTTCAGCTTCAAATGTAGTGTTTATTATATTGACAAGCCTATGTATTTGCTTAATAGTACCGTGGTGACTTCTAAACCCGAACTGGTGATCAGGAATTAGGCTGTTTTCATCTAAAATTGGTTTTAATCGTTTTAAGAAGAGTTTTTCGAAAACTTTTAAAATGACTGGCAATAATCTTATTGGGCGAAACACGCCGTTTCTTTGGGATTCTTGCCAGGTTTTGGCAACATTATGATTTGTGCCACTTTCCATGTAGTGGGGAAGTAACCAAGTCTCAATACTGCGTTGAATATTTGCTGTACGGCTTTGTAGGCTTTAGTTGTGAGTTCTTGTAGTACCTTTTCGGTAATCAAGTCAAAGCCCGGAGCTTTGCTGTGGTTTGTGTGCCTGAATGTATCTTGGATTTCAGAAACTGAAATTTTATCTATTGGGAGATCCAGTTGATAAGATGCAGTAAGAAATTCTCTAACTGTAGTTTCATTCTCTACTGCATCTATTTTATGCGGTTTAAACACAGTGACTAAATGGCTAGCAAATGTTGCGGCCTTTTCTTTGGCACTTCTAGCCCACTAATTATTTGGATCTAAGAGCGGTGTGGTGGATGTTTTTGGCCTTTTCAGATTTTTGGTTGTTATCCAGAGCGAGTAATATGTAGCTTCTGTAGCTGTTAGATTACTGAGGTATTCGCTAATAGCTTCATTTTTAATTTGTAGTAATACATTTCTCAGGTCCTTTGCTGCGTTATTAAAGTTTTTCTCATCGTCTTCGCTTCGTGTGAGTTGCCATCTTCTTGTTTTCTTCTTTCATGTATTTTTTCTTATACTATAATTGGGATATTTTCTTTAACAGTAGAATGATGTTGATCTGGTATAGCAGTCCAAGCCGCTTTTTGTATTGAGGTGATGAGATCTATTACTGCTAAGTCCAGGTCTTCTGGTGTTTTCAGTGGTATCTTTAAAGTAATTAGTGTCTAAAGTTGTTTTGAATACTTCCCAGTTCGTTTGCTTGCTGTGTAATGTGGGTTGTTTCTGTTTTTCTACAATGTGTGAGTGAAGCGTTTTTATGAATGATGAGTGATCGTATGAGAGATCAAAGCATGCCTCTATCTTGAGTTTCTTTAGATCAAGTCTTTTTATTACCCCAAAGTCTATTAAATCTGGAAGTTTATTCTTATGAGTAGGCCAATAGGTTGGCTGTCCGGTGGATATTGCAGTGAGGTTATGACTTCGGAGAGTTTCATACAGTTGTCTGCCTTTCGGTAGAGTTATTCTTGAACCCCAGTGTTGATGTTTGGTATTCCAGTCACCTGCAGAAATGAATTTGTTTCCCAGAGTTTTGAAATAATCTTCGAAATCTTGCTGTTTGTTGTTATACTTTGGTGCTACAGTAGCTACAGTAGTCGCTTGTAGATTTTCTTTGCAGTAGTGTTGTAGTTCGTGATACTTGATTCCTTCTCGGATGAGGACTGCTGTTCCCCCATGTACAGTTCCGTCAGGATGCTTGGTATCATATATGTGATACCATGGGATTTTTAAGTAACTTTGATGAGTAAAATGTGTTTCGGATATTAACATGATATCTAAGTTATGTAATTGTAGGAATAGTTTAACTTCTTGTGCGTGCAGGCATAGGCCGTTGGAGTTTCATACACCTATTTTAAGTAACTGAGCCATTAAGACATTTTATTTACGAGCGTGGAAATAAAATTCATTATGGTGCTCATTTTGCAGTTCAACTATGTCACTCGTTGGGGTAGTTTGCACGATTGGATCTGATTGAGTTGGATTAGCTTCCTCTTGGTGGTTTTGATGCATTTGTTGAGCATAGGTTATGTTAGGTTGAACAAAGCGTGTATTGAAAACTCAAGATTGTCCTGCTTGATTTCTCAATTGCGGGTAGAGTTTTTGCTGTAATTGTTTATGGACAATGCATCCTCTATAGCTTGCCGGATGATTCTCATTACAGTTGACACATTTAACTTCACTACTCTTGATTTTTCTGGGACAATCTGATGTAAGTGGGTACCTATGCATTTAACATAGCGTGGATTTTTGCTATAAAAATTTTTAGTGTGACCATATTGTTGACATCTCATGCATTGCGGTATATTTCTTTTAACATGTGGTGCTTCAAATGTCACACTAGTATTCATTAATAATTTCACTTTGTAGATATCCTTGTTATTACTTTGTTGTTTAATGTTCCAAATATTTGTTACTTGATGTCCCAAAGCCTCTATGCTTTGCTTTATTTCAGCAACGTCAGTTGAGTAGTGTACGTTTTTTAATACTACTGTAAAGCTTTTCTCATTTTTAGGCTTATAGGTGTGATATTCGGTTTTTTTTGTCGTTCAACATTTTAATAATGCTTGTGTATGTCTGCGAGTCGGTCGGTTCTATTTTAACCTGCTCTCTACTTAGTGCTTTATAGTGATATTTGTCCTTGACTACTTTGTCTAGTTCGGTGACCAAAGGTTTTATATTTTCTACTCCAGCTTTAAAAATTGGAGGCGGCTTTGGGTCCCTTTTGTGTTGATTACTATCTGTGTTTGTTTCCATTTCTCTGTCCTCGCCAAGCGTGGCGAATCGATTTTCGCTTAACCAGTAGGTATTTGAATCGGTTTGACTTGAGTGAGCGTCATTGTCTTCTACACTTCTCGACCTTTTTGATCTTTTGACAGTTTGCCATTCATTAATTGCAGGAAAGTCTTGTGTAGAGTAGTATGTGGATTGGGTTGAATCTTGTACAGGGAGTTGCTGACTGTAGCTAGATGGGGGCTGATACTGTGGTTGTTGTGGCGGTAAAGGTTGTGAATAAAACATGTTAGGTGTTGGTATGAATTGCGGTATTGCATTTTGATGGTATAGTGTTGAATTTGTTTGCCCGTAGGGCATGTTGTTATAATAAGGGTTGTTGTCCATTAGGCCTCACCCTTAAGGCTACGGCTCGGGTGCGGCGATATCGCAGGTAAATTCTGTCCACACACGTCCACTACGTTTCAGTGCTCGGACCGAACTGATTTCTAGGTTGACTGTGATTATCATTTGGGTCGGTCTCAAGGTTAGATAGCAGGTAATATTTATTTTGTGTTGGAATATTTAGTGCCCACAAGTGATGCTTTTGTACTTCGTTTAGAGGAGATATTAATGATTCTAATTTACGGTCATTTTCCATTGAGCTTGCATTGTTTATATTTTCAAATATTATGTTATGGTACAAGTAACTTACAGTTTTGTTGCTTTCAAAGTTAATAATTCTAGACAGCAGTTTCGTTAATAATTGCACTTAATCTTTCATAAACTTGCGGCAGCGATGAGGCACGCCTTAGCGCTTTAAATATAAAATGACAACTGATCACATTCTATGTATGAACTTATAAATTAAATCTAGAAGATCATCATTATATTTAGTAGAGTTTCCTACTCCTAATTTCTTAACTTATCACCCTAAATTTTTATCGTATTTCATCTTCCTTTTTACACATCTTATGTTAATGATTTAAATATGCTAAATAAATTGCTTATAAATAAATCCCACGTATAAAGTTTATAAAAAATATTATTATGTGACACAACTATGAGGGGCATATATTTAAAGCTTTTATCGATTTATTTGTATCTGTTGTATTAGTTCCATCATTTTCACTTAATAATTATTTAATAAGACACAGTCATCATTTATTTCGACAGTGGGTTAGCAACTAATCAGTTATCGCACCAACACCGTCTGATATATCCCCAGTGCATATAACAGTTGGGCTGAAAAGTTCGTAAGCTAACATAGAAAAAAAATTTTTTTTTGATAAAATTGGATTTTATTATTCAATATAATTGCCTTCGAGGGCGATACACCGATTATAGCGATCATACAATTTTTCTATACCATTTTTATATATATTTTGTCTTTAGCCTCAAAATAAGCTTCTGTTTCGGCAATTACCTCTTCATCGGCGCTAAATTTCTTTCCAGCGAGCATTCTCTTGAGGTCTGAGAACAGGAAAAAGGCGCTGGTGGCCAGATCTGGAGAATACGGTGGATGCGGAAGCAATTCGTAGCCTAATTCATGCAATTTTGCCATCATTTTCATTGACTTGTGGCACGTTGCATTGTCTTGATGAAACAGCACTTTTCTTCTTCAAATGGGGCCGTTTTTCGTGATTTCGTCCTTCAAATGCTCCAACAACGCTTTGTAATAATCGCTATTGATGGTCTGGCCCTTTTCAAGGTGATCAATAAATACTGATGCCATAAACCTTGCTAGCCGATTATTGCGTCTTTCCACTCTTTGGATTCGGTTCATCGCGTGCAGTCCACTCGGCTGACTGTCGATTTGACTCTGGAGTGTAGTGATGAAGCCATGTTTCATCCGTTGTCACATATCAACGAAAAATTCGTTATTATTACCGTTCAATATCGCTGAACATTATTCTGAATCAACGACACGTTGAAACTTTTGCTGGATTGTGAGCTCGCGCGGCACTCACTTTGCACACAGTTTTTGCATGTCCAAATATTCATGCAAGATATGTCCAACACTGTATTTTGATATCTTCAGAGTCTCAGCTATCTCGCTTAACTTCAATTTACGGTCATTCATAATCATTTTGTAAACTTTTATGTTTTCGTCCGTTACAGCCTCTTTCGGGCGTCCACTGCGTGCATCGTCATCAGTGCTCATCTCGCCTCGTTTAAACTTGGAAAACCACTTCTCAACGGTTGATTTTCCTGGTGCACAGTCTAAATAATGCTTATCAAGCCAAGCCTTGGTTTCAACGGTATTTTTTGCCAAAAGCAGTGTTTTATTAATACTCGAAATTCCTTTTTATCCATTTTTTTAAAATTAACAATAGTTGCTTCACTCAAAATACGATATCTCCTAAACTAATAGTCCGACAGTTGTCAAATTTATACACGAGTCTTTTGAAGGTTAGGGTTAACTAAAAAGCACATGGATTTAATACTACTAGCGCCGCTTATGTGTCAGCCTACGAACTTTTCAGCCCAACTGTTAGATTACTATGCGAGCTGTACCTCGCCGCAATGCAACTTTCTTATTAGCCATTCCTCGTTGGATCTAAAAACCTTGCAGCTCTGCAGCAATTTGCATAGCAGATTACTAGACCTAAGAAAGCTCCAGACTTTGAGTTAATATAATAAAAATAATAATGCCAATAATACTATATAATGCAGCCATAAAACTAAAATACCTTCCAGTTCAATAGAAAGTTGCGCAAGTAATACAGATCCTCAAACTTGGCAAACCTCCAAACTAAGTTATCTCCTACAGAGCAATTGTCTGTACTAGGTAAAGTTCGGGAAAAGCTTCTAGCCAATAAACATCCTAAATGACATTAGCATAATTCCTAACCATCAATTTAGCTTTCGGAGAGATCACTCTACCGCACAACAGGCTCACCACATTAGACGATGCAAATTAGTAGAAATTTCTAAATTTTTCTGGGTTCACGTATCGAGATGTTCCAGGGCGCATTCGATTCAGAAAAGTCTCAGAAAAAGTGTTACACCAAATTTTTTTATACTGAGAAAGTGCATTTGTGCACGCACAAATGCGTTTATTTGACACTTTTTTTGCAGACTTTAAAGAATATATTATTGTTCGCTTAATATTGGCCAAAATAAGCTCAATCCTGTTACCCAAGGGAGTTTTGAAATCCCTGATTACGAATATGATGCTTAGAAACTGCCCCGATGCACTTGGGGCCATAATTCTGTGTCTGGGGGAGATTTTGGGGAATTACCTAAAATTTGTTTGTTTTTCGAGTTTAAACTGTCTATATAAGGATTTTTGGGGGTCCATAATCATGAATATAATGCTAAGAAAGTGCTGCGATGCACTTGGCCGAACAGAATCCTGTATCCGGTGCCATTTTAGAGAATCAGCTCAAAATTGTTTGTTTTTCGAGTTTAAACTGTCTGTATAAGGGTTTTTAGGGTCGTTGATAACGATTTTGATTCTCAAATTAAGTTCCAATGCACTAAAGTGAAAAAATGCTTTAAGACACTTTTGTGAAAAGCTAACCTGAGGCACCAGGGTATGTGGTTTAATTTTAATTATTTTTAAAAACGTTTTTTTCCAGACATTACGAAAAAAAATTTTACCTGCACACAGACACCCCATATTAGTTTGGCCACTTATCATCAGTATTAAATAAAGAGTTTTAAGGGTTTTTTTAAAGTTTAAAAACTGGTTTCCAAAGTTCTATTTTAAGTAAAAAAAATCAAAAGTATTAAAAAATTTTCAAATTTGAACTTTACATGTTTTTCTTGGCCTTTCTCTTTTTTCAAAGTAAATCAATATTTTCATAAAATAATGATGGTCATTTAAAAGAACAAACGTTACAATTATTTAATTTTTACAATCAATCCTCACTGTTGAAATAATAGTATTCCAAATTTTTATGGCATTTTTTACATTATGGTAAATATCTAACATGTACTGAATCGCAAACTGATGAATCCTGATATTCCGATTATCCGACACCTTACTGAACATTTTTAACCGAAACTCACTGAAACGCACTTTTTTACTGAAAACAGAACGTTTTTAAACGTTGAAGAAACCACTTGTTGTTTGTGTGCAAGCAAATTTTTTTTTTGTAATAATATCTAAAAAAATTGTTTTTAAAAATACCTCAAATCAAATCATATTCAAATGAAAAAGTCCATTACTCGTACCCTGGTGCTCCAGGGCATATTCTCTCTTTAGTGCATTGAAGCTTAATTTGAAAATCAAAATCATTATCAGAGACCCCAAAAACCCTTATATAGACAGTTTAATGTCGAAATATAAACAACTTTGAGCTAGTTCCCAAAAATCGCCCCCAGCTCCAGAATTCTGCACCGGCAAGTGTTCGGGTCACTTTCTCAGCATCATATTTTTGATCAGCGACCCCAAAAGTCTTTATATACACAGTTTAAACTCGAAAAACAAACAACTTTAAGCGGGTTCCCTAAAATCGCCCCCCGTCCCAAGATTCTGCCCTACCAAGTGCATCCGGATACTTTTTAAACATCATATTTGTTATCAGTGACCCCAAAAACCCTTATTTAGACAGTTTAAACTCGGAAAACAAACAAGTTTGAGATGATTTTCAAAAATCGCCGCCAGACCCAGGATTATGCCTCCTTCTCATGTACATCGGGGTACTTTCTAAGCATCGTATTCGTGATCAGCTATCCTAAAAACCTCCCGAGTAATGGCATTGAGCTTATGTAGCCAATATCAAACAAGCAATAAAATATTCTTTAAGGTCTGCAAAAAATGCGTCAAATAAATGCATTTTTTGCGTACACAAATGCACTTCCGCATTATAACAAAAAAATGTGGTGTAACATTTTTTTATGAGGCTTTTCCGAATCGAATGCGCCGTAAAACGTCCCAATACGTATACCCAGAAAAAATTTAGACATGTTAGCGTTTTTTTTTTAATAATTTGTCTCTACTGCATCGTCGATGGAGTAATAGTTAACAACATGAGATACGCAGATGACACAATCCTCTTAGCAAGCAACCTTACTGACATACAACATCTGCTTGAAAAAGTAAATGATCGCTGTAACCATTACGGCTTAAAAATAAATTTTAATAAAACCAAATGGATGGTAGTTACAAAAACTCCACACATTCAAGGAAACTTAAGAGTTGCAAACATATTAATAAAACGGGTAAGGAAATACAAATACCTCGGGACGTGGATAGAACAAACAGCTGATCAAACAACGGAGATAAGAACTCGTATAGAAATAGCTAGATCCTGCTTTGCAAAATTAAAGAAAGTACTTTGCAACCGAAACATAAACATTGGGCTCAGAATACGAATGCTTCGCTGTTATGTATTTAATATCATGCTCTATGGCGTAGCAGCTTGGACACTTAAGAAAAAGCAAACAAACAAAATACAAGCCTTTGAAATGTGGTGTTACCGCAGAATGTTGCGTATAGCCTGGATTGAAAGAATAACTAACAGAGAAGTTTTGACAAGGATGAGCAAGGAATGTGAAATAATAAATACAATAAAAAAGAGGAAACTAGAGAACTTAGGCCATGTAATGAGAAATCCCAAATACGCACTGCTCCAACTCATCATGCAAGGGAAGATAAAGGGACAAAGAAATCTTGGTAGGCCTAAAATGTCTTGGCTAAAAAATCTCAGAGATTGGTTTAATTGCAGCAGCATTGAACTATTTCGATCAGCCGTCGACAAAGTCCGTATAAGAATGATGATAACCAACCTCCGTGAAGGAGAAGGACCATAAGAAGAAGAAGAACTTCGTCGATGAGATAAAATCAAGCTTTTAAAGAAAAAAAAATACAGTACAACTACATTTTTCGACGAAATTCAGGCTTTCGATATGGCGTACTCGCCTTCTATATAAACTTAAAACATACTTCCATACTCTACGTAATCCTTAAATTCTATTTAGAGGAACGATACTTTCAAATAAAAATTGGCCAATGTCAAACTGATCTACACACAATCAACTCAGGGGTACCTCAGAGTCGTGTTGATAATTTGATCTTGTTTATACAGCAGACATTTCAACAAGTCCGTACTACCTCGCTGCCACTTTTGCGGATGACAAAATCATTATCGTAAAACACAAAATCCAATAATAGCTGCTCTTCTCTTTCAATAAAGTTTAGATACCGTAGGCTCTAGATTTGTAGCAGATCTATCCTGCTACGACCCCAAAGGAGTTCGAGGCCTATCACGGGGAACTATTATATTATAGATTACACTTAGGTCCAACTTGGAAATCTCACATATGGGTAAAAAGAAAACAGTTTGGCATAATGTTTAGTAAGCACTATTAGTTACTAAGCAGAAAATCTAAATTAACTCGAGCAAGTAAGCGCCTAGTCTATAGCGCAATATTTAAACCCATATGAATATATGGCCTACAGCTCTGTGGTGTGGCAACAAACTCCCTTATTCAAATTCTTGAAAGATTCCAAAGTGCTACGTGCGAAGTGCAATGCTCTCTACTTAAGAAACAAAAACTTTAAGTGACTTAAAAGTTGACACAATAAAAGTAGTGGTAGTAAAGTTCAGTGACAAGTACTTAAATAAACCTAGAGTATCATCCTAATGTCTTGGCCCTCAACCTGCCCTACAATAGTGAAAATTCACATAGACTGAAAAAACGTAAACCGCTAGACCTCCGCATATATTTGATTAATTTAAAAGACAACACAGTATGTAGAAAAATACAAGTTCTAAATCGTTGGATTTCAACCAAGCCATGTATCACGACCGCTGTTTACTAACATACGTCTTAATTATTGTTGTATAAAGATTGCAAAAGGAATTAAATTTAAAAAAAAAGATTACTAGAATCTTCCTTCGTAACCGCACAAAATTACAGACACACTTTTAGCAACTTTTTTTTCTCCGCTCTTGCCAACAGCCCTAATAAAGAGACCCGGTGTCCCAAAATCTTTTGTTGCACTGTTCCCTCCTTAAGATCGTTTTGGACCAAAACCACGATGGTTTATGTCATTTTTGAAAATAGTTGTAAGTAAATTATCATCTACGTCAAAGTTGTATGTGTATTGATGGCAGAAGTAGCAGTAAATTGTAGGTGACTCTTAATTTGGTATCTTATGCACTTCAGATCTATTAGTAGAAGAACCTATCGCAACGAAGATATAATTGCTTCTGTCGTTTGTCTCCTTTTTATTAGGCTTTCTACAGTGGGTCGTATTATAAGTACTTTTCCCTTTCTAAGAGAACTATTTTTAACCCACGTGATTTAACTTTTGGTACCATACCTTCAATCTTCTATACAGTTCAACCAATAGAACCACTCTTAAGCTATTTTTCGCAATCTCAAAGTATACTTCTGACGCCTTATCGTGTAGATGGCGTAAGATTTTCAATACTCAACTTTTTGGTATTAATAACTCCGACCTGGACTAATCGCCGTCGACTTCTTTAAAGTTCTCTTAGAAAGACCATCTTTAACTTGAAGGAATCTTGTCCGGTCTAATAAGACTTTATCGTTAGGTTCAGTTTACTGATTTCTTACCGCTTCTCAGTACTTTCATTCCAATATCATTACTACTCTCGTTGTAGAACTTGTAACAAGCATCAATTGTTAAATACGGCAGTTCCCCATCACTCACAAATCTTTTACTTTGCTTGTAAATGATTGTATCAACAAATTATCCGTTTTTGACTATAACTTTTTTAATTTTTTTTCAATCTCCCAGAACGTGAGCTTCTGCTTTACCTTCAGTTTTTTTTTAAGTTTTTGGAATGTTCCTTTGTATTCAACGTAAAATGTTTTTTAAAACTTTTGCTTTGCAATCTTTCTTACAGTACAGTTTTCTTCCCTGTAATCTCTGTATCATGCTCTCCTAATTATAAAACAAAAATAACTTGTTAAAACGTGGCGATTTATTTAAATTTGAAGTTACAACAAATTCCATTACTGACACTGGTTGTAACAAACCGTACGGGTTCGGAGGTATTTATGTTTATAATTACTTGACATTACAATACAAATTTATTTTTACAGTTAGAGTTAGCAACTAATTAACTAACCCACTTTCACTAATCTTATATTTCCACTGGTTAACGTATTCCTCGGCGTGCTTATATCAATTCATGTACTGCGTCTTACCGCAATTCAACTTTTTAGAGGAGTTTCAATTTGACTTTGTCAGCACAAAGACGTGTATACCACGGATGAAAGTGAAAACAAGTTAGGGTCTACGCTCTCCTTAATTAAATTAAGCTGCCGTCTGCAGTAAACCAGTAAGTTACTTATAACTTACACCAACTTTAAATACAGTTCAGAAACGGTAAATGTAGACACCACCACAATTATCACAAAACAAATTCTATTTGCCACCTCATATAGAAAACAAATTAACTAAAAATCAAACCGACACAACTACTATAAATAAACCAGAAACCGCAGTATTAACAATTAAAACCCCGCCCACCTTTTTTCAAAGCCATATCAACGTTAAAGAGCTAACCTCCGACTTCGAACAGATAGGAACAGGCGAGTTCACAAATTCCATACTTTTCAAAATCCAAATAGCAAGCCACTTAGTATTGTAATTAAAAACACCCCAATTTCGCTCACAATTCAGGAACTTGAACACAAACTTAAAATACTACCAATAAATAAAATAACACAATTACTTACCAAGGACAAGCAACCCCTACCCGTTGCGCAGTAGACTTAACAAATAAAGAAGACGCAAAAAAATTTTAAACCAAAATCATTACACCATTCAATAGTAACTGTTGAGGTAAGAAAGAAATCAACAAGTATTCTTCAATGCTACCGTTGCCAACATCTTTATAATTAGTTTCCCAAAAAAGCACAAGATCCACCCACGAGTGCAAACTATAGGCAAAATCACGCAGCGAGCTACCGCGGATGCAAACATCATCTAGAGTTACTCCAAAAACTAACGGCAAACCGACCAAACCTTAATAGATGGCTACACACAGCAAACGCACGGAACCCCTCTCTAAATATATCACAAATCCAAACGGAACATAATAATTCCCCAAACACACTCCACTCTCTTTTTTTTTAATGTCCTAACAAAAAATAATAGAAAAACTAACAATCCTTAATTGGAACTCCAACGGCATAAAAGCTCAACGATCGCTATTAATTTCCTTCATGGAAAAGTGCAATGTGGACATAACATGTAATACAAAAAGTCACCTCTCATCAAAAGATAACCTCAAAATATCAGGCTACCAGGGGTGCAGAAAAGATCGAATATCAGAAAAAGCAGCAGAAGGAATAGCCATATTAGTACCAAAGTCACACACTAATTAGTATGTATTCTTCTTCTTCCCCAGCCTAGGTCGTCCACTGCTGGACATAGGCCTCCCTCAAACCCTTCCATTTGTTTCTGTCCTGTGCGATCTGGATCCAATTTTCTGCAACTCTTTTTACATCATCGGCCCATCTTGTTGGTGGTGTAACTCTGTTTCTGAATGCGTCTTGTCTGGGTCTCCATTCAATCATTCGTCTTGTCCATCTCTCATCTTTCAGTCTTGCCACGTGTCCCGCCCAGTTCCACTTCAGCTCAGCTATCCTCAACACAGCGTCCTACACCTTTGTTCGCTGCCTAATTGTGGTGTTTGGTATTTTGTCCCTAAGTGTTATTCCTAGCATTGACCTTTCAATTGCCGTCTGTGTTACTCTTATTTTCTTTATGGTTTTCTTGGTCAATGTTAGTGTTTCAGCCCCATAAGTGAGAACAGGGAGTATGCACTGATCGAACGTTTTCCTCTTCAGGCATATTGGGATATCTGATTTAAATATGTTGCTGAGCTTACTGTAGGCTGCCCATGTTAGATTGATCCTCCTCTTCAGTTCGTGGGTTTGATTATCTCTCCCAATGGTTAACTCGTGTCCCAGGTATTTATATGAGTATACTTGTTCGATTTTTATATCATCTGCCGAAATGCTAGGGGACCAGGTTTGTCATATATTTTGTCTTTGTATAGTTTATGTCAAGCCCGCCTTTGAGGCAGCTTTGAGTTCTTGTAGCATTTTATTTGGTTTTTCTATCTTATCTGTGATTAGGACTAGATCATCGGCAAATCTTAGATGGTTTAGTAGTTCGCCATTGATGTTAATTCCACACTGTTCCCAATCTAGGTTTTTGTACATATATTCTAAGAGTGTCGTGAATAATTTAGGGGATATGACATCTCCCCGTCTTACCCCTTTTTCTATTTGAAATGTGTTGGTGTCTTCGTGTAATCTTACTGATGCGATTGCGTGGTTATATATGTATTTTAGTAAACCCGTGTACCTGGAGTCTATTCGGCATTGCGAGAGAGCATGGAAGAGTTGTTGCTGATTTATCGAATCAAATGCCTTTTCATAATCTACAAATATCAGCATAAGAGGCTTGTTATATTCTACGCATTTTTCAATTAGTAGTTTAAGTACTATTAGGTGATCATTCGTACTAAACCCTACTCCAAATCCAGCCTGTTCTCTTGGTTGGTATAGGTCAAGTTTTACACTTATACGTTTTGATAGTATTCTCGTAAAGAGCTTATATATGTGTTGTAGCAAGCTAATAGGTCTGTAGTTGGTCAGATTTGTAGCGTCTCCTTTTTTATGTATCAGAGTGATGATGGCCTTGTCCCATCGAGTGGGTGTTTTTTGCTCCATGAGACATTCGTTAAATAAAGATTTCAAGTTTTTTAAGCCAGCTAGTCCGCCTTCCTTGATCGCCTCAATAACTATTCCATCATCTCCTGGTGATCTGTTATTCTTCATCTCTCCAATTGCTGCTTTTATTTCTTCCAGACTAATTTCAGGTATATCTTCCGATACCTGGTTTCTGATATATTTTATGTCTTCTATTTCTGCAGGATTTTCATTTTTGTATAGTTTGCGATAGAAGTTTTCTGTAATTTTCACAATATCGGATTTGTTTGTAATCGTATTTCCATTATCATCTTTTAGTTTCATTATACTTTTTGTTCCAATATTTATTTGATGTTTCAGAACTTTCAGTTTTTTATTTTGTTCGATTGTTTCGATGATTTTTGTGGTGTGATACTTTCGAATATCTTTTCTAACTTCTTTTGATATTTCCTTATTGATTTTTCTGAATTCCTCTGAGTTTTTGTCTCCCATTTCTCTCCTTTCTTTTATTAGGGGTTTTGTGTTGCCACTGATCTTGCTAGTGCGTAGGTTTCCTTTACTACAGTAGTTCTGGGTTGCTTCCTTTAGTGTTTTTACAATAAAGTATGTATAAACAACCAAAAAGGAACTAAACTCAGCAGATCTGCTTACAGTATTTAACCCGTCAGAACTTACTCTTGCAATAAACGGCCCAAACTGTAAGAACACGCTATAGGACTGCACAGCGACAAATCCGGAAGGCATTAAACTTAAGCAACTCTCCACAGAGATTGTATTTTTAATTATAACCCCACCTGACCATACCTATTACCCAAATTGTAGAGATCACCATCCTGATATCCTGGATATGGTTTTCCTAAAAAACTTCCCAACTGAAATCCATCAAACAGTTATCGACCACCTCGATTCGGATTACCTTCCAGTAGGTACTCTTAACATTTATAATTACTCCACACATAAACTCACAGGCTCCTCGCCTAATGAACGGAGCAACAAACTAATAAAAATTTGAAATAGCCCTAAATTACGATTTACAATATTCATCTGAAGTAATAGGACCAGAAGGAATCGACGTCGCAATATCAAAATTTACAACTTCTATTGAAATAGCCCGCTCAAGGCAACATCGAATAAAAAATTGTATCATAAACCCAGATACTACTACCACTCAAACCACATAAAATATTTAAAAAAAAAGAGCCAAGCGGAACGTAAATGGCAACGAAGTCAAAACTCATCTGATAAGCGAACGCTCAACTACCCAACATACCAGTTCAAAAAAAAGTTAAACGAACTAGAAATAGCCACGTACCAAAAGTACATTGAAGAGCTTGAACCGAACGATGTGGAAACCAACAGCACAACTAAATTTCAACAATCACAGATGGTATCAGCAACTACTACACTGATGCAGAAAAAGCCACGGCATTCACCAACCATCTGGAAAGGGCCTTCATACCAAAAATCACATGCAGTCTAACAGAAGTAGCATCTACAATTGACTACATCGAAAAAACCTACCTGTCATCACCGAACATATAGAACCAATTTCGCCTCACGAACTACAAGCTCTAATCGACAGACTCCCCAGAAGAAAAAACCGCGGTTACAACCTCATACCAAAAATCGTGTTAACATATTTAACTATGAAATCCATAACTTACCTAACATCAATATTTAATGCTTGACTGAGGATGGGCTACTTCCCAAAAGAGTGGAAACATGCCTTGATACTGCTATTCCCTACTCAACCACACACCAACTTTAGAGAATAGTTGAAAAAATCAAAACTAGATACGAAAACAAAAACTACGCAACAGCCGTTTTCCTTGATGTAGGCCAGGCCTTTGATAAGGTCTGGCTAGAGGTTACTAAAAACTAAGGTTACCCAACTACCTTAGTACCTTTTCTCTTTTCTCGAGAACAGAAACTTTGCAGTAAAAATAAATTCCGAAATCTCAGTTATCAAAAGTATACAAGATGGAGTCTCTTAGGGCAGTATACTGGGACCACTTTTATTTAACATCTACACGTCAGATGTGCCAAATGTAAAAGTCACTTTAGCAACATTTAAACCCAATGAACTTCCAACGTGTTTTAATCAATAATTTTAATTTAAGCTCACATTAATTCTAAGAATTCATTTAAGTTTTTCTTTTTCCTTTTAAATTTATTTATAACATTCACTTGTATTAGACTAGTGATATTTATAATAGAGTGGCTTATTGTAGCCCTACTTCACATGTCAATAAGCAATTGGTAGTTTTAACTTATTGTTATATGTATTACACTAAATACTTATTGATCCTTGTTAATAAGACAGATTGTATAACATAAACGAGCTAAAACTTGTGATTTATAATGGTTTAGGCTAGCCATCTGCCCGAAGTGAGTCCAACATGGCTCATCATAGGCTTGTTGACATAAACCTTAGATTTCAAAACACCCCAAAGAAAAAAGTCCAACGGCGTTAAATCGCACGATTTAGGCAGTCAATTTTGATCACCAAAACGGGAGATTACACGACCAGGAAATGACTGATGCAGTAATTGAATTGTTTCATGGGCTATACAGCCTGTGGTACCGTCTTCTTAAAACCACATGTCGTCTACAACCATATCTTGCAATTGATTATCATGTCGTTGATAGCATGCACCATTAACTGTTATTGTCTGACCAGCCAAATTTTCAAAAAAATGGTCCGATGATGCCTCTAGCTCAAAATCCGTACCAAACAGTGACACGTTATTAATGCGTTTGTTGCTCAACAATCACTAGTGGATTTTCTAAACCCCAAATACGACAATTTTGACGACTAACCGAGCCTTCAAGATGAAAGTGAGCCTCATCGCTAAAAATGATTTTGTTCAAAAAATCAGCATTTGCTTGTTGTTCCATAATCCATTCAACAAAGTCTCTTCGCTGTGCGTGGTCAGTAGACTCCAGTTTTTGAGTCAATTGAACTTTGTAAGCATGAAGATGCAAATTTTTCGTGAGAGACCTTGATTTCTTGACCCCGGTTCCAAATTGATATTCCTGGACTCTCAGCAACACTCTCACAAACTGCTTCGATGTTTTGTGTTAAACGACTTGTTGAAAAGCGGCCAGCGTGTCTATTGTCTATTGTCAATGATTGATCCAGTCTTCCTGAATTTTTTAATTAATCTCTGCACAGCTGATGAATTTAAATCACTATTTCGACTATATTTTGTACGAAAATTACGAACTGTAGCTGCCAAACTTTCATTATTTTTAAAATATTGCTCAACAATGAAAACGCCTTGTTCTTTCGTGTAACGCTTCATTTTTAAGGAGCTTCAACTGTCAGCTGTTACGCTGTTTTTTTTTTCATTAGCAACAACTGCCACGAAATTTAAATCTTGCGTGAATTTTGAGACACCCAATATAATGTTCGATGCTACATGTAGCTCCTTCATCTTAGTAGCAATTAATTTTCCATCACTTAACTCACCTAGCAAAGTAAAGTTAGAAAAGAGGTTTTCCCTATTTTTTCTATTAATTTAATTTTAAGTTTTTGTTATTAAAAAATATCTTTTTCATGGCCTTTGCCGTGAATACAATTCATTCCTACGTGGAAAAGCAGACATTGATAATTTTAAAAGATTTATTGCTTTCAAATAAAAAGCTATTGAACTTATTATTACACAAAATAAAAATTAAAATTTTTTAATTTTGCCTAAAAAGCATAAAAATCTGTGTATTTTGAGCTTATTTGACATAGCTTTCACCAAAACATAGAGAATCGAGTTTTGTGGTTAGCATTCTTGTATTTTTAACAATACTTTCAAGGTAAAAAAAAAAACTAAAATATATAAAAGCATTTTTTAAATATAAATTTGTTGATACCAAAACTGCACTTATTGCTTTTACCAAATTAGTTTTTAAATTTATATAAAGAGAGAAGAGTAGACAATTAGTGAAAAAATTAAAAACACATTGAATTAAAGATGTAATTTCTTGCAAACTTGGAGAGAGCCAGATTAAAGATGTCAATAGCATACCCCTTTGTGACACTACAATAGCAAAACAAATTTGAAAATGGCATCATTTTGTGAAACGAATTATTATGCCTTTAAAATCTTCTCCACATGGGTTTACGCTGCAATTAAATAAGTCTACAGATGTTGCTAGCTTAGCTCTTTTGATTGTGCTGATTCATATTGTCTTTAATTCTTTAATACAAGGAAATATGGCTTTTATAAATCTATTATAGGAAGGACTATCAGAAAAGGCATTTTATTAACTTTTTAATAAGGTAGAAACATGACTTAAGTTAAAATTTAAGCTCACACATTTACACAGATTGAGCAAAATTCTTATTGAGTGGCGATAAAGGAGTTTAATATCAGAAATTATTGCCATGCTTTATACATTTAACATTCTCATTATTCATTGTCATAACCTGGCAGTACAACATACCAAATACATTAAGAAAGGTATTTTATGAATAAGTACAAAATTTTATAAAAAAGAATTAAATTGAAATAATGTATATTATTTTGTGAAGAATTATCTAGCACGTATAAAACCGTATTACATGATTACATGTAAAAATGTAATCATTTTGAATTTAAGAGCAAAATAAGGTTTTTTAATAAACTTAAACCCAAATATACCCTAAATTTGAATGATAAAATATAGTTGCAATTGCTGTCCTATCTGACAAACATATTATTAGTTTTAAATGAAATTCATAAATCTCATCAATGACGTAAGCTGCACACTATCAAAATAAATTTTATAATTTCCTGTTGAAAGGAAAAAGACGCTGGACATATCATTAGATTCGACGTTACAATGTACATACAAATGAGAAGGGTTTTTTGATTTTTGGTTAAAAATTTTCAGAAAATATTTTATATATTTACGAGGAGGTGGTCAAAAAATATTTTTTTGGTTTTGTGTATTATGGTTCTATATAGTCTATTTTATAACATACCCTAAAGTTATAGAATAGATTTCTTTGAAGACATTAAAAAACAAGACTCTAAATGAGCTCAAAGCTGTGATCACTGATACTTTCCTCACCGTAACTTGCGATAATCTCAACAATCTTAGAAATACTTTTAAATTAATGTATGATTAGCAACCGCACCTTAATTTGGTCATAATTTCCATTTGTTCCCTAAACTTAAAAGTTTTCTGGGTCAACAAACATTTTCATCCAATTAAATAAAACAAGATAACGGTTGATACGCACTTTTTAAGTTTAGAGAAAAGCACTTCCGCAAAACCAGGAATTCCATACAACTTTTCTAAATGTTTCACGAATTGTTCTTTATACTACTTTACATTAATGTTACTTGTTGTGTTTTACAAATAAAACAAATAAATGTAATAAAACTAATTACAAAAAGATATTAAGTAATAATTTGTTTTATGAGGCTACATGTATTAGAATCTACTGTGAATATACGCAGACGTAACGACCCACTTTGCCTACATATTTTTACTATGTGATCTACGTCGTAGTGCAAAAATGAGTCCATTTATGCACCGCATGTATTCGCTTTATACCCTAAAAATTTACCAGGTACGAAGTAAGTTCTTTATGATTATAATTTTTGTTTATAAACCACATCCAAACTGCTCTAACTAGCAAGGTCGGTACATCAAAGATGTATTTACAATCGCTCGATTCAATTTATCTTTGTTGGAGTGCGTTCATATTTGTTTATATACCGGCCATCATTTACTCAACATAAATTTCTAATAAAATAAAAAATATATTTACGTTATAATTTTGGTTGATTTAAAAATTTTCGAATTAATTTTTTTTATTTTAACAAATCCATTTCAAATACATTTGTGGTTAAAGATTAAATAATTAAAAATAAATTAACTACGCTGATTTTTTTGCTACCAATATTCTAAATTAAATAAAAGCCGTTCATAAAGCGAAAATATGGTTTAAACTATTTGATACTGGGATTTCCTTAAAGGGAAATAAAAACAAACCAAATGAATTGTTTGTCGAATACGACAAATTAAGCTCGAGTGCAAAAATTAAAAAGATATTTGAAATTGAACTGATTGCATCTATATAAAAAATAAAAGCATTGAATACTTGAAGTTTTTTTTATATATATTTATTATTTAGCAATAACAATTACAGGTTTATTCTATAAGCTAAAGGGATGACAAGTAATAGAATACTAACTACTAATTGACATGATCGGTTAACATCCAGTGATGCAACCTTTGGATTTTCAGACTACATTGTCTTTAGATTGGCAATAATATCTAAAAATATATAACGCTATTATTAAATGAAGTCTATAGGCCACCGTTTTGTAAGTCGTTTATTGATTCTGGGTTCCAGCAACTCTTCTAATAGTGGGTTAGTCGGGGTGCCGTGATGCTTGATGGCTCTCTCGTGGATGACCTCTTGGACTGTTGGTACGTGAAGATCCATATGAATTGTTTGACTAGTTACGTACCAACGTGCATTTACAATTTGGAGAAAGATTTTGGACTGACATCTTTGGATGATTGCTGTATTTTTGAATTCCATATGTCCAAATTGGTTTGATGATTCTCCTTCATCGACCTGTAGTTAAGGATAACATAACGACTCCCGTTTGATCAATATGTTTAACAGGCAAATCTCCGTCACTCAAATGACTGCTTACAGGAGAAAACTACGTTTAGTTGGTTTCTAAAATAATACGATTTCGTGAAAAAAGCTTTTGGACTGACATTAAGATCCAAACCATAGGATTGAAGACGAGTGATCGTGATATGACGGGATTTTGTGGTAGGAAAATAAAGACACGCTCGTAAAGGGTGTCCCTAAATTCACGCAAGAAGTAATTTTTATAGAAAACACGAGTCTTTAATTAAAAATTGAAATTTTCTGTTGATTCATAAAGTATACGGCATAGGATTACGTATGTAATAGAATACCGGGTAAGTAGCCTCCACGGCTTTGCTGGCACATGCGCACTCTTTTGTTGAAAATTTCCATAACTGTTTTGCATAAATGTGGCTGAATATCGTTGATACAGCGCTTAATTTTCTTTTCAAGGCGTGGGTGGTCGTAGGCGTGTTGGACATAAACCACAGATTTCAAAACACCACAAAGAAAAAAGCCCAACGGCGTGAAATCGCACGAGTTAGGCGGCCAATTTTGATCACCAAAACGGAAAATTACACGACCAGGAAATGATTGATGCAGTAATTGAATTGTTTCGTGGGCTATACAGCCTGTGGTACCGTCTTGTTAAAACCACATGTCGTCTATAACCATATCTTGCAATTTAAACACTAAATTAAACTAGATTATCATGTCGTTGATAGCATGCACCATTAACTGTTATTGTCTGACCAGCCAAATTTTCAAAAAAAAAAATGGTCCGATGATGCCTCTAGCCCAAAATCCGTACCAAACAGTGACACGTTGTTGATGCGTTTGTTGATCAACAATCACTAGTGGATTTTTTAAACCCCAAATACGACAATTTTGACGACTAACGGAGCCCTCAAGATAAAAGTGAGCCTCATAGCTAAAAATGATTTTGTTCAAAAAATCAGCGTTTGCTTGTTGTTCCATAATCCATTCAACAAAGTCTCTTCACTGTGCGTGGTCAGTAGACTCCAGTTTTTGAGTCAATTGAACTTTGTAAGCATGAAGATGCAAATCTTTCGTGGGAATACGCTGAAGACCTTGATTTCTTGACCCCGGTGCCAAATTGATGTTCCTGGACTCTCAGCAACACTCTCACAAACTGCTTCGATGTTTTGTGTTAAACGACTTGTTGAAAAGCGGCCAGAGTGTCTATTGTCTATTGTCAATGATTGATCCAGTCTTCCTGAATTTTTTAATTAATCTCTGCACAGTTGATGAATTTAAATCACTAGTCCGACCATATTTCGTACGAAAATTACGAACTGTAGCTGCCAAAATTTCATTATTTTTAAAATATTGCTCAACAATGAAAACGCCTTGTTCTTTCGTGTAGCGCTTCATTTTTAAGGAGTTTCAACTGTTAGCTGTTACGCTGTTTTTTTCCGTTAGCAACAACTGGCGCAAAATTTAAATGTTGCGTGAATTTTGAGACACCCAATATAATGTTCGGTGCTACATGTAGCTCCTTCATCTTAGTAGCAATTAATTTTCCATCACTTAATTCACCTACCAAAGTAAAGTTAGAAAAGAGGTTTTCCCTATTTTTTCTATTAATTTAATTTAAAATTTTGTTATAAAAAAATATCTTTTTCATGGCGAGCATTTGCCGTGAATACAATTCATTCCTACGTGGAAAAGCAGACATTGATACTTTTAAAAGATTTATTGCTTTCAAATAAAAAGCTATTAAACTTGTTATTACTCAAAATAAAAATAAAAATTTTTTAATTTTAAATTAAAGCCAAAAAAATCTGTCTATTTTGAGCTTATTTGACATAGCTTTCACCAAAACATAGGGAATCGAGTTTTGTGGTTAGCATTCTTGCATTTTTAACAATACTTTCAAGGTAAAAATAAAAAACTAAAATACATAAAAGAATTTTTTCAATATAAATTTGTTGATACCAAAACTGCACTTATTGCTTTTACCAAATTAGTTTTTAAATTTATATAAAAAGTGAAGAGTAGACAATTGGTGAAAAATTAAAAATACATTGAATTAAAGATGTAATTTCTTGCAAACTTGGAGAGAGCCAGATTAAAGATGTCAATAGCATACCGCTTTGTGACACTACAATAGCAAAACAAATTTGAAAATGGCATCATTTTGTGAAACGAATTATTTTGCCTTTAAAATCTTCTCCACATGAGTTTACGCTGCAATTAAATAAGTCTACAGATGTTGCTAGCTTAGCTTTTTTGATTTTACTGATTCATTTTGTCTTTAATTCTTTAATACAAGGGAATATGGCTTTTATAAATCTATTATAGCAAGGACTATCGGAAAAGGCATTTTATTAACTTTTTGATAAGGTAGAAACATGACTTAAGTTAAAATTTAAGCTCACACATTTACACAGATTGAGCAAAATTCTTATTGAGTCGCGATAAAGGAGTTTAATATCAGAAATTATTGCCATGCTTTATACATTTAACATTCTCATTATTCATTGTCATAACCTGGCAGTACAACATACCAAATACATTAAGAAATGTATTTTATGAATAAGTACAAAATTTTATAAAAAAGAATTAAATTGAAATAATGTATATTATTTTGTGAAGAATTATCTAGCACGTATAAAACCGTATTACATGATTACATGTAAAAATGTAATCATTTTGAATTTAAGAGCAAAATAAGGTTTTTTAATAAACTTAAACCCAAATATACCCTAAATTTGAATGATAAAATATAGTTGCAATTGCTGTCCTATCTCACGAACATATTATTAGTTTTAAATGAAATTCATAAATCTCATCAATGACGTAAGCTGCACACTATCAAAATAATTTTTATAATTTCCTGTTGAAAGGAAAAAGGCGCTGGACATATCATCAGATTCGACGTTACAATGTACATACAAATGAGAAGGGTTTTTTGATTTTTGGTTAAAAATTTTCAGAAAATATTTTATATATTTACGAGGAGGTGGTCAAAAAAATATTTTTTGGTTTTTGTGTATTATGGTTCTATATAGTCTATTTTATAACATACCGTTACTTATTTTTGTAAAAATCATCTCTGAAGGTCTTAAATGTGATTTAAATGTTATTATGATAGTTAGGGTAACACCCCCTTTTTTGTTTTGCTTTAATAGCAATTTATTACGCATTGGATTTAAATTTTGCGGTACTATGCTTTATACCAAAATTCTGTGTGTGTAGCTGCTCTGCAGATATTGCTTAGCGCTTCTTTTGTTTCTTTGTTTTGGAAGTATTTGTTGAAGCGTGTTTGTTGTGAATTCAAAACTATATAGTGTTCAAAAAACATCGTGGTGGTTCTAGAAGAAAACCTAAGGTTGTAGATGAGCATATTAATACTTCTGTAGTAAAAGAAAATGTACACGAAAATAGAGATGTAATACCGGAAAGTTTGCGATTAGATGAGACACCGGTAAGGTCAAAGCAATCTTCTGTTATTAGTGCTTCTGGAAGAAAATTTTTCACCGATTGTGAGGAAAATAATGAGTGTAACAATGAACAGTTAAACCAAGTGAACCGTATAATTAATATTCAAATACTGGCAAGTGTATTGAATAATTTTGTACAATGTAAAAAGGTTCTACTGACTTGACTATTGCTCTGGATAGTTCTTGGCAGAAGCAACAAGTATTGATACAGGAAAGGTCATAGATGTTGAACCCTTGAGTAAATACTGTCAAAAGTGTGAGAATGTCAAGAATTGTGAACAGAAATTGAAACAACATAAAGAGAGTGGTGAGTCCAAAAGTAATTACAATGGAGTCAGTGATGGAATGGGGGCAGCTGGTGCAATAAATCTGCAAGCTGATGTGGCCAACAAAAATTCCAGGGTACTAACCAGGAACAAAAAAAAAGCACAGGCGGATGAAGATAATGATCCAATTGACCTAAAATATGGACCAGGGATGCACTAACATAGCACATATCTTCATCTCACTTTTCCCGTAACTAAGTTTTCTAAAAATTCAATCATATTTTTCTCAAGAACAATGAAAGCTACCGGCATAAAATTTTTACCAATTGTTCTGTGATAACTGTAGAATATACTGACATTTTTTAAGTTTCTAACTCAAAAACATCCAAAATATTTAAATATATTCTTGTGTAAAATGAGTGTTTTTTATTTTTTTATGTGTTTGTAGCCTAAAACATTTAAAATATATATCAATTTCTACAGAAACTATCAATATATTTGTGTACCAAACTTCAACACCATAGAGTTGATAGCATCATAGAAAAATCACTATAAAGAAAGCAAATTTAACATTGCGGAGATAGGGTGTACTACCTCTCCTTAAAAATGCAACGTCACAACGTGTTTATGTGAAAAATAATTTTCAACTCTTATAGAAATTTTATATTCATTTAAATTTATTATTATGAATATTTATTTTATTTGGCCAGAATGGGTGCTACTAAATATTTTAACACTGAAATATTATATAAATTTTCAAAGCTAAAAAACCACTGTTTTAGAAAAACGGTGAAAACGAATTTATTGGATTATAAGAACAGATTAAAAAATAAGAATTATTTTGAACATATTAAATTATTTTCTATTGTTAGACTAACCTCTCGCACATAAACTTTTATTTTTGAAATATAAAGTTTAATAAAAAAAATGCAAAAGCATAATAAACGCATAAATATGAATAATAATAATAATAAATATATACAAAATGTAATTCCAATATATGCCAATTATGTTCTAATTGCAAAATTACAATTTCGTAAGAATGTAAGACAAACCAACATATATTTAATATCGATAGACAATCGCAGTATAAAGGCTGAAAGCGTTAAAATATTTATTAAAAAAATATTATCTTTAAATAATAAACACTTTAACAACTTTTTGTCAATAATTGAACTGACAAATGCTCATGTACATAACAAATAACATTTACTTACATATCTGCCCACACGAATTAATTTTAAATTTAAATTAACAAATTTTGTCAAGTAGTCAGAGACATGAGGTCTGGCATTATTCTGGTAGAATACAACACCCTTCTTATTAGCTAATTCTACTAGTTTGCTCTGAATGTTTAATAGGAGTTTATAATATATAATTTCTTTCCAATCCCCCATCAGATACAAAGTATAGCTTTTTTTCGCACGGAAACCAGCTTTGGAAATAACTAATGGATCTTTTTGCTCACTATTGTTGTAAATAATCCATTTTTATCGTCCGTCACTAATTGCTTCACTTTGGTAGAGTTTTATAGCGCGTTACAGATGAGAATGTGATCCATTAAATTTTTGTCGATCAAATTGTGTGGAACCCAAATATCGTAGGAACTTACGTAACCCAGATTTACAAAAATTTTTGGACAATAGTTCCCAATATTTTTAGTATCTCTGCTAAATTTCGTGTCATATGTGGCAGGTTATTCTCAATCAATACCTTGATTTGCTCATCGTCAGTGATGGAGGGTCTACCCGAGCGTTGTTGGTCTTTAAGTTCGAAATCACCAGCTCTAAACTTAAGGAACCACTTTCGAACAGTTCTATCAACTAAAAAACTTTCTCCGTAAACAACACATATCTATTTTGCTTTTGTGCGGCATTTTTGCCTTTCCAATAATAGAAAAGCATTAACTGTCTGAACTTGTAAATCGCTTTTTTAAAAGATGCGTTGAAATGCCACCTTTAAGAATATGTACACAGATGGTGCATTCTCCATAATTGTGTAATATTCAAACATTTCCAATGCTATTTAGTGAAAATCGGCATAAACTCTTCGAACAACCAAATATTTAGTAAAAAAGTACATGAAAGCACCAAGTAACATCACAAAGGTCTTCTTCTTTGTTTCTACTGTTCAAAATATTCTAAAAATTCCTATACTGGAATTGCGATTATTTGCCTTCTAGGTCTGCAGCAACTTATTAAAACTGCAACACATGTTTTTTTGTTGTAACACGTTTCATACCAAGATCTTCCAAAAAAACTTCACACACTTTGTTTCGAAATTCTCAGCTCATTTTCTAGTTCTCGGACTCAGTCGCCGACTCTGGTTGTTTATATTCTATAAACGATCACATTTTTTCTATTTTGCTCTATGCTGATCTTTAAAATCATAGATTAATTTTAAGAGATTCCCGGCCATTTCTGAATCGTTTGTAATATGCCTTTATTAGTGTTACACTCCCATAGATTGTTTTAGCTCCGCGGCCATCTTTTCTGAAGTGTATCTTTACAACACCCCAGTAACTCTCAATAAGACGAAGATTGGGGCAGTTTAACTGATTGTCCTCTTTTTTCACAAATTAAATATTTTTAGAATCCAAAAGCTAAAATGTCGCACCATAGTGGTGAGTATATGCTATGCCTGGCCAAAATAAATGGTGAATGTGCTTACGATATAAAGGTACTAATTGTTTTTGTTTGCTTTATTTCCTGTACACTTCATCTCCAATTGTGCCGATTGTAAGCTATGCGGAGGAACTTCTATGACCTTAAGAACATGGCCTACCATACAAAAATTTTCTTACCGAATCTTATCTACTTTAAATCTTTTTACGTCATCAAGTACATATTATCCCACAACTGTATTGTAAAATGAAGGCTCTGGAAAACGTTCTGCTATCCATTTTGACGTATATTTTGTTATCCATAGGAACATAGTGAGTGTGTTTTGAATTAAATCTCCGTACAATCTTCCACAACGTTTCTTTGGCCGAAATGTTTCTGCTTTTTATGAAAACTGTTATTTTTTCCATATTTGAACAGTACATATGCTGACTTCTTTCTTTTTTTTTGGTATTTTACGCACAAGCATGTATTTTTCGACTTTAGCAGCTTCAAAACAATCTTCTCATCTGTTACATTTACCAGACTTCTGTAACATAACGATTTAGGCAAACCGTCAAGCTTATGTTGATTTGAAAAATTGCTGACCATGAACACTTTGTAATTTTTGCAAGCACTTTTCTAAATACCACTTTTGCAAAGATTGGCTTTGTTATCTCAATACTGATTGGCTTCATTGCTGAGTATTTGATAGCTGTAGCCAACACTCGACCGACGCGATCAATATCTATTACTTAAAAAAATAGTTAACATTTAAAGTTCAGCATAAAATTAAATGTGCCTTTTTAGTAAAATGAACAGTCCTTATGTTTAATTTACTTTATTATTAAATTATGCCTGATTTCAAAATCTTTCGTTCTGATTTATACAATTAATGGGACAAATGATAAAATTATTTTATTCTATTTATAAGCTGATATTGAAAGTCTCAGAATTTAACAAAAACCAAAGTTCATCTTGAACTATTAAGATGATGTACCAAAATTCGTTATATAATGTTCAGTAACAGATGTTATTTTAAGCACATTATATTAGAGATTCAAATGTACTTGCTTTATGGTGAGGAGTAAAGAAGTCGGAAAAACACCAAAAACTAGGCGGGGATAGCGACACTCTTCCTGTGGGACTGTAGGCAATAGTTCAGTAGACAGTGCGGCATAGAAAGAGAAGGATGTAGTGCACTTTGCTCCTCTGCTAGTTCACTTGAAAATGAACTCTGCCATATAAAATTCCGCCAAATGTAAAGTACCTGCAGTAATACGATTTCTGTGTACAAAAAATCTTTTGCAATTCATGACGAGCTGTGTTATGTTCACAGACCAAACGTGAAGTGAAGGTATCGTACGTCAATGATGTCGCTTAAAGATATAAACACTAACTTGTAGTATGTGTGGCCTCACATTTGTAATTAGCAATAAACTTGTGCAAAAAATTAACAAAAAGGTCCATTATGCATATGAAACAGTGGCTTGCGTTGCACCGCTTTGACGATGGCATTGCGCTTCAAGATTCATAGTGGCTTCATTTTCAGTTGGAAAAGTTTTTTTGTAGAAGGTATTTCAAACTTTATAAGGCGTTATGATAAGCGCTTTAATTTGCATGGCAATTATTTTTAAAAGTAAGTGTACTCGTGTCATTCATTGAAACAGGGCTTTCTTTCTGAATGGCCATCGTAATAATACCTTCATATTTTATTTTAATTGCCGCCTTGCCTTTTTTGTTTGCATTAGTTACCTACGGAAAAATATTGTTTCAGTTTTAGTTGGTGAGTAGCTGAAACTCTAGCTACTAAATGAAATATAATTCAGATTATTTACGAGAACTGAAACCACTCTGACAGTTCAAATTAATAGAGCGAGCTAACTAAAATGCTCAAGCTTGTTCAGGGATTTTTCAAATTGACACCTAATAAATGCTTGTTCAGTATTTCACTGAAAAACTGTTGCTTAGCCGCCACAATACACAAATTTGAGAGGTAACACTAAGAAGGCAAATAAGATTGGCAATGTGGATAACGATTAAAGTTTTCCAAATTATAACACTCGAAAGTAAGTTAAATATTGCTATGCGTGTAATAAAATGTGTTATAAAGTTTGCATATGTTATGCATTTCTATACTGGAATCAAAAATTTCTTTATATCATTTTAAGAAGCTACAAAGGATATTGTTTTTCTTTATATTTTATAATAAATTTACGTATATTTAAGTAATGTAATCGGTGGAAATTTGACCTACCCAGTTTTTCACATTTCTGGACGAATTATAGCCTCAGGACACCAAAAATGTTGATTTGGGCCATTGGTTCGTGTGTGTGGGTGTCTGTCAGTAAACAGGGTATTTCGAGAACCGTATGAGCTAGCTTGGTTTTCACCTAAAAATTTTACTGTACAGTATTTTTTTTCTTTACAAGATTTTATTCTTGGTGTTTACTATCTCCTGCACCTGTTCTAACAATAAATGTAATTTTTTTAATCCAAATTTATGGTTAGGAATTAATTTCAATTTTTCAATAATTAGCTCTAGTCTTTGCAAGCAACTTTTTTAATAGTTTTTCTAATTGTGGTAAAAGATTTATGAAGAAAAATATCTCGTTTTGTGGTTTACTGGATTTTTCTATTAGCATCACTTGTAAAACCTTTCTTGATGCCGAAAAGTACTCTAACCTTAGCACTGCCTTGTATATTATTATTAACATTATCTGAACTTTATGGAAAAGGTCTTTGGTCGGTTGATAAAGTCAAAGCCTAAAGCTCTTTTAGATTTAAGTTGTATTTGATCGTATCTATAATTTTCTTAACAGTAAATAAGTTGCCCCAACGCTGTAAGGCATAAATGGGAAAAGAGAAAGAAGAAGAAGAAGTAAATAAGTTAAGGAGTGACAATACTTAGAACGGTGCATTTATGGTTTATCTTATTCTTATTTTTTCTACAAGGTTAATGTCGATTGCCACAGTTGAAATATTGTTTCATGGTGAGCATCACAAATTTAACTTTTTTGTTGTTCTAATCTCGCCTAAGAATCATCTTTTATTTCAATAGAAGGAATTGGGTGGTTCTGCAATTTAATGTTTTTGGTTGCTTTCCACATCGTGCAGTCTGAGTTTATTATAGCATTCAAGTTTGCAAGATATTGTTAAAATTATTTGTTCTTTAATTTTTTGGTTAATTCTTTGTTTTGTTGAGATTTTAGTACAATGTCTTTTGTCTGAAGGGTATTGTGTAGACTGCGAGGTTCTTCTTCTTCGGCAATTTTTTTGTTATTGGTTAGTACAGCTTTTATAATTTTTAACAGAATTTTTAAGTCTATTTGGTTATCCAGGAATTCTCTATAGTAACTGCAGGCGGTGTTTTTATTGAACAATTTAATCGGAAGGTCTTTCACAACAATAATGCCGTTTACTGTAGGTATTATAGGTGAGTGTCTGAGCACGATTCAATCGTATGGTAGCCTGGTGTTACTCCTCGTTACAAAGAAGTAAAGTAAATCTGTTTTTTTCGAACCGCTGAAACGGTAGATAAATTTATATGTTGACAGTTGGTCAAGCTAAAGTTCTTACACATTATATAGAACTTTTCTATACCAAATAAAAATCTGCGAACCCACAATGTATATTCTGCGTTGTTTCGATTCCTGTCGTAAATCTGCTATCCAGAAAACAGAAATAACTAACAAAGTTCACTTTGTTCGTGGGGCAGTTTCGTCGGTCGTAGCTAGGTGAGACTGCCAATAGCCTGTGCCATCTTTTATCACAATGCTTGTAGTTAGTAAAAAAAGTTCTTAAAAAATGGGTAATTGATAATGTCTAATTTGTTTTCTGATTAAGATGGTTGAGTCCCTTTGGCATGCCTATATGTGCATCGGTGTGGTTATTCGTATAAATATGAAATATTGAGGTTTTAAAAAAGCTTTTGCTGGAGAAGTGAGTTCCTGAGATGAGCATAGTATTTGAGAAATATTTTAATTTTCTGTTTGTGATTAGATAGAACATTGGCATTCTATAACGACATTTTAAAAGTTTGACCAATTTTACAGACATTAGTTTTTTCCTGATAAATTTGATTTGTCAGTTAATTTATAATATGTTGCTGTACTTAAATAGTTTGTTGCCAAACTAATTAATGTTAGGTCGTTTGTTGGTTGTACTGTTGAGTGTTAGTATATACTCTTGTGTGTTTTAGGTTCAATTCTTTTTGTGGACGAGATTAACTACCCAGTATCAAATGATTGAGTATTACCTTGCTTGTTAGCCGCCATGTGCAAGTTTGTTTATTACTGTTGTTGTCTTTGGTACGGCTATGTTGCTTTATTGTGTTGTGTTAGATAAGATGTTGCTGATATTGAATAGAATTAATAATCTGCACATGATTAGGACGCCTGTTTAACATATCAAAGTATACTTTACACCCTTTGTAATTTGCAAAATGTACGCCTTATATATAATATATATGTTGTTAGCTTACCATCCTTTTATTTTTGGCATAAGAAGGATAATCATGCAGTCCAGCATAATTTAGTCAGCGAGCTGGTCCCGTACATCTATTTTTTGTATAACCGTAACACTGACAATTTGTGCATTATAAAATCTGTAATTTTTTGTTACATTTTCCATATATTGAATTTTGATTACATCTTTGTCGTCCTTGCGATTTAAATCTGTACAAAGTTGCCGCTTGAGTTCCGAGTAAGGACGTCCCGTTTTCGCTGAGATTGAAAGTGCGCAACATATACGGCAGGTGTGGCCGTAAGGCCGAGTGATTATAATTGTCAAGTAAGTGATCGAACAAACAATAATAACCACTTCGAACATTAACACACGAGCCATTACGAAACAAAATGAGCCATCCTTACGGCTTTAGTCCGCTTCATGCTAATCAGTGCGACCAAACGCAGCAATCAGCGACCGTCCAGTTCTTCTTTTATCAACAAAAATTCCAGCCACAATCAGCTCCACCGCTATCCTTCCCAGAAATGCAAATGAACTATCAGCTATCAAACACTCAATATCCTTTCAACCCCCAACAAATCAATAATCTACAACACAATTATTATTCCCAGCCGACTAACCACAACAAAATACAATAAGTGCAGTCACCGCAAGCGAAACTTTCAGTAATAATAATGAATTAGCAATGTAAGTTAATAACGGTGATGAAACGTCTATGAATAAACATGAATGACAAGTTATAAAAAAAGCGAAGTAATGTACAAAAAATAATAAATGCAGTTGGACCATCTAATGTTATAACGTCAAACAGATTTAAGTCTCCAACAAACGAAACTGTGAAACACCTATGAACAAAAATGAAAATCTCCGGAAATATCAAAACTTCCAGTAACATTCATCTATGGAGTAGTTTATTTTAAAAAAATTACTGAAAGTCTATCCAAAATCACACCAGAAGAAACTTATCAAAGTAAAGCTCTAGCTAAAGATACTATTAAACTAAATGCTAACACTCCAGATACATATAGGAAACTTATAACACACTTAAATGATGAAAAAATCGTTCATCATACCTACCAAATGAAAAATCATAGAGCCTACAGAGTAGTAATTCGTAATCTCCATTACTCGATTCCTATATCGGAAATCAAAGAAGACCTAATAACAAAAGGTCATAAAATCCGCAATATTATAAATATAAGACACCGAGTCAGCAAATTACCTTTAATGTTATTTTACGTTGACCTCGAACCACAACCAAATAACAAAGATATATACAATCTTAAATTCCTAAATAACATGCGAATCCAAGTAGAACCGCCACATAAAAAGAAAAGCATCATACAATGAACAAGATGCCAAATGTACGACCATTCAAAATCGTACTGTACAAGATTCTACAAATGTGTGAAATGGGGAGAAAATCATAATTCTACATTATGCTAGAAATCTAGAGATACGCCAGCTAAATGCGCACTCTGTGGAGGCAGTCATACAGCCAACTATAAAGGGTGCATAATCTATAGTAACTTACAAAAAGCAAGAGGCAGGCCTACAAATATGAACCTATCAAACTCTAAACTGTCCCACATCACAACTTACAGGGAATATACAGCAGGGTATAAGAACAAATCAGTCATACTCTAGAGCACTACAAGGAACTACTTTGCAAAACCAACTGAACACTTTTCTCAATGAATGACGGTATTATATTAAATATGCTGTCTACCGTCATAAACAAAATTGCTAATTAATGGACTTGTCTTCAATTTGTATTTGTTCATGGAACGCAAATGGTTTAAGCAACCATAAAACTGAATTAATTAATTTTCTTCAATACAATAAAATCGATGTGTTACTGGTTTTGGAAACACATTTTACTGAAAGAACAGTATTACAAATACCACAATACACAATTTATCACAATAATCATTCTGATGGCGCTGCAATCATTATTCAGAACACCATAAAACACCATGGCATACCTACAAATCAAACAAATAAAAACTAAGCAACAATGATCCATATCAGTGAACAGCCGTGGTCCTTTGATACAGCTGCTATATGTAGTCTACCTAAACATACAATTTCAACTGAAGAATGTGAACCACTTTTTCAGTAGCTAGAAACATATTTATAATAGGAGGCGATTGTAATGCCAAGCACACAGACCGGGGGTCAAGACCTACTACCATCAAGGGTAGAAATCTCTTGCGGGCCATCAATAACAAGAATTGCTCATATCTTTCCACTAGAGAACCAAACTATTGGCAGACAGACTAAAACAAGCTACCGGATTTAATCGACTTTTTTGTGCTTAAAGGTATCTCACCAAACTACCTTAATATAACATTAAATTGGGATCTTTCTTCTGATCACACTCCCATAATTGCTACGCTAAGTACGCATATCATTTGCCTACCCAGCGCTCCTAAGCTCGTTTCAGCTAAAACAGATTGGGATGCTTTTAGAGCTATATCGACGAACATCTCAGTACCAATCTCAACCTGATAATCTAGATGCTGCGGCAAACCACATCACTTGTGAACTACAAGAAGCATCTTAGAAATCTACCCCAGTGACAAGTCGAGATGCGAATACCACAAACAACACACCCATACATATTCGCGAACTTGTTGAAAAAAAAGACGTAAGAAGCAAATGGCAAAGAAATCAAAATCTTATTGATAGAAACACATACAACAGACTTATAAGAGAACTAAAGTCAGCATTGCAAGAAATCCGAAATGCTACGTTTGAAAACTATATTACTGCGTTATAAAAAGAGGACCATTCCATCTAAAAAGCAACGAAAAAATTCAAAAAACCAGCCGCCTATATCCCTTCTTTAAGAAAACAAGACGGTAGTTGGGGGAAAACTGAACAGGAAAAGGCAACCATCTTTGTAGAGCATTTATCAACAATATTTAGTCCACCTGAGGCAAACAACAACAAAAAACGATCAAGAAGTCGAGAACTTCTTGGATAGTCCTTGCTCAATAATATTGCCTATTAAACCTTTTTTCCCGGCGAAAGTAAAACACGAAATATCTAAAGAATAAAGCTCCTGGGTAAACAACTATCCAGGAAAGCAATAGTGTTACTGACCACCATCTATAATGGCATGGTAAGGTTAGCTTACTACCCAGTAAATTAGAAATTCGCGCAAATAATTATAATCTACAAACCCGGTAAACCACCACAAGATCCTGAATCATACCAACCCATTAGCTTACTTTCAACTATGTCCAAAATATTTGAAAGACTCTTATTGAAAAGGCTAACACAGGCAGTTGACCTGAATGAAATAGTGCCATCAAACCTGTTTGGTTTCAGAGAGCATCACTCAACAATCACAACAAACGCACAGAATAGTAAATTAAATACTAAAACATCTTGAAGAGAAGAAACTTTTGACTGCGTTTGGCATACGGGACTATTATACAAATTAAAGCATACTCTTCCCACACCCTATTATCTATTACTCAAATCCTATCTATCCGACCGCTATTTCCAAATAAAATTCAATCTGGAAACATCCAGGAGTGCCACAAGGTAGTGTGCTGGGGCCCTTCCTTTACCCACTTTTTACTGCCGACATTCCAACAACAGCCAGCACAAAAATCGCTACTTTTGCGGACGATGCTACCTTAATCGCTACAAACGAAAACCCACAAGTGGCGTCAACTAACCTTCAGCACCACCTTAACCTCCTCGAAGATTGACTCTGCAGGTGGCTAGTAACAGTGAACCAACAGGTCACATTTACAAATAAACATATTGAATGCTATGAAGTATCAATAAGCGGTATCCGACTTCCTGTGAAAAATGAGATAAAATATCTAGGATTAACATTGGATCGTAGACTAACATGGAAAGCACATATCATGAACAAGATAATACAAATCAACCTCAAGTCACTACAAATAAATTGGTTAATCGACCGAAAGTCGAAACTAACAGCTGACAACAAAATTTTCCTGTATGTATAATCCGACCTATTTGGACATATGGAGTTCATCTGTGGGGTTGTGCTAAACCTTTAAATACCAAAATCATCGAAAGGCTACAATCCAAAATAATAAGAATTATATTCGATGCCCCTTGGTATGTCAGGAACAAAACCTTACATGATGTCTCAGGCATACCTTTTGTAGAAGAGGTAATCCACAACCTAACTAGCACCTACTGAAGCAACCTACCGGGACATCCAAACGAAGAAGCTAGTACTTTAAACGTTCTCTCACCAATACGAAGACCACTAAACAAAAGATGGCCTACAGATGTGGATCCATACCAGTACTTAATAATTATCATATGTAAATACATAAGTAGTAATTAATTCTGAGTGTAATCACTGGATTATTTCTCTTTTCATTGTAACTTAGTAATCTAATTTACTTATTGCTAAGTAAAGCAGATTGTAAATTTTCATTAAAATATAATAAAATTAAAAAAAATCTTTAAAACATAATTTTTTCTTATGTTTAGCTTCTCTATTTATTACATTTATGCTTAATAATTCAATAATTTATTCATAGAATGATTCTATACCCTTTTCATAATGGTTTACGTTGATTGTTTGAAGTTTTAGTTTGTTTCTTTGCATTAATTGTCACACTTGGTTGTACTTTTTTATGTATTTTAATTAGTTTGATCAAAGAATAAAAGCTGTGACGTAATATAAAATAAAGAAAGAAATCTAAATTTTGTTTTTTTTTATTATGTTGTTATTATTGGACCCATTTGTTTCTATTGCTTTTATAAGGGGTAGAAATCTATTTTAAGTTGCCGTTATTAGGTTTAGCTCTTGATTAGATTATATTATTTGATTATCGCTTTTTATTCTCTTCTTCTATACTCTTACTTCCTGGAAATTATTTAGAGCATTTGTTGATTGACATATTATCCTCTTTAAGAATTAACAAAGAATATGCTTGTTAAGTTGAAAAAGGTATGTATTACATGTAGAAATATAAATAAAAAAATAAAATAGGCAATAACATTAAAATATTGATATAGAATGAAAAACATCCATTGCTTGATCACATAAATAATTAGTTCTGTAATTAGCATTGATGAAAAACAATTTATTGACATTAAACAAATTTGAATAAGGTCTTGAAACCAAAATTTCTTAATTACAGAAAAAAAACTCAACAACAAACTTTAATTATAATAAAATGAAGGAAATGAATTATAATTAACGCAATGAAACGCTGCTAGTTTATTAAAAAATAAAATAATATAGATATGAAAGTCAAATTACATCAAAATCAATTATTTGTACTGTTTCCATGCTTTAAGATTAATTAATCAGATATTTTCTAGATGCTTATAAAACGTTTTCAATATGAAAAAAAATAACTGTGAAATAGTGACTCTTTTATCCTCCACCAAAATAGCATATATTCTGTTAAAAGGTCCGTTGCATCTACTGATACAGCTAACATCCAAGTTTCGATATGCTTCAAAAGTCATATTTTCAGTTCATAAGCTGTAGAAGCAGAAAGTCAAAATTCCTACACGTACTGTTTAAAACGAATTAATAATGTTGACCAAATAGTGAAAAAACAATAACATTATTTAAGAGAAAACGAGTAATTGACTTATTTTGTAATGAAACCTCGTATATTAACAGGGAAATAGTTACATCTTTTGTATAAAAATGTCTCTAACTCTTTTACACCTGTATAATAGCTTTAGCAATATTTTCATAAAAACTTTTAATGCTAATTATGTAAAATAAATAACTATAAAGTTAACTTATCAAATTAAAATTTATATTTGTATTAAGTATGATTCTGATTCATATTTTTGATTCAAATGCTCTACGTGTTTATATCAAGCTACAACCCGAGCAGTGTGACGGAAATGTCGCACGGACTGAGGTGTATGTGTAGTAAAAACGACTGAATAAGACGAAATGAAATGGAGGCGAATGCTGAAAGGCTGATGGAATTAGGGAAAGTAAGATTGGTGGACTGCACTCCTGGGACGTCCCATTGCTCTTCCCAGAGCTGCCAAGTTTGCTTCAAACTAGGGAGAACTAGTCGAAAACTTCTTTGTGAAGGCGCACGTAACACCATCCATTTGCTGTTAAATTCCGACCAATGTAGAATTTACACTCTAATAACAACGGCGCCCCGACTTGCCGGGTTGTCGCGCGCTCGCGCATTTTTGTTAATGAGCTGTGTATGGCGGAATTAGGCGGCGCGGATTAGCCTGCAGCAAATCTCGTTTGGCCCAAAACAAATTAAAACTCTTTTAGCGAGCGAAGGAGCCGGTTTGTTTATTTAATTCTCCGTCGGAAGCAGATCCGCGCAGGTTGCAGGAATGACGTGAAACTGCAAATAACGTGTCTCGCGGCGGAAAGTTAATTATTCTCAAAAATGAAATGCTTGCCGGGCCCGTTCCTGGCTCAAAAGGGACCGAGAAACATGTCCTTTCTTTTGTATACTATAAAACACGGTGAAGGCGACCTGACGAAGTTGTTCGAAATCCAACTGCCGAAACAGTAAAAGAATGGTTATATAACTTTATAAATTGGTAACGAAAATAATGCAAAAACGATATTCGCTACACGAATTGTTCAACACGTTCGCGACAACAATAACAACAGGGCGCATTTTTTTAGCATTACTTCCCTACGTTTGTTATATTTTATTATATTTTTTTACTTACTCAATGCATTTTTAGTCATTTGATTGATTTTTGTATGTGGACCTGTAGTAATAATTTTCCTTTACTGGCGCTAGACCCACCGGTAGTCACTTAAATAAAATGTTTCTTTTGCAACACCTCACAAATCATATTTTTTTGCATGTAATTGAGATTTAATGCTCTAAAAATAAACTAAATAACACGGAAAATATTGGGATTTGTTGCGTCTCAAAAATGGTATCATCATGGAAGCGGGGTTTATCTATTTGTGCTCTGCTATATCGATTACCATGTACTTAGGAATCACCAATTGTCCAACAATCACCATTCATTGAAACACCATCACCCTTGAAGGAAGCACCATCTAATCAGCAGCTACAACCAATTCACACTTCACTATCCTCGCAGAAATTATTATCTTTTCAGCAGTCACTGTTACCCCAACAGTAAGCACCACTCTCAAATCAAAAACGGAATAGACAATTTTCTACTTTCTAGTTTTCTAGTTTTTTATCTAAACTTTTTGGTATCTATAAATAGCTTTTAACTAATTATATTTTAGATCTCACAATATTTGAGACTAACGGGTATACATCTCAACTCATTCAGTCAAAACCTCTTTGTGACCACTCTGCAATGCACAACTGGGCGGGCAGACACGATTAGAGAAGAAATGAAACACTTTTTGGCTATTCTAATGATAATTAGGACATTGTAATGTAATAGGAAAAGATAGTAAAAAATGTTCGTAAAAAAATTGAAGAAATGGGAAATGTATGATGAGCAAAGCGGAGCAAGAAATTAAAGTGACAAAATAGCTAGAGAAACGCACACTCTTAATGATTAGCTCTGTTTTACAATGAATGTGCTCAAATTTCGAGAAAATGTAATAGAAGACAGAAAATGAGAATGAAGATTTGGTCAATGAACCCAATAAGAGCAGACAAAGAAAACAATACGTAGGAAGAGTACCCATAAGCAAGTTCTCAATATTTGTAACCATCATTCCTTAAATAACTATGTTATTTTCTTATATCTATATTTGCATAAACTTAATTCATAATTAAATTATCTGATTGACAAACCATATTGATAGTATATAGATACACTACTCATGTAACTCCCGATACAGACCGAGATTTTCAAAAGCAATGCAATGCTTCATAGTTGGTGCCCACCACGGTGAACACACGCATCTATTAAAATAACATCGGTGGGTCACGATGTCGCAAAAATGTTAATTGATTATCGATTTACCATAGATTCTTATACTAATTTGATTAATTTGTTCTGAAGATCTAAGGAAATAAACAAAAATTATATAATTTCTTATTACTTTGATTTATATGTAATAAGAATAATAGAAATACACACAGAATTACTTGTCTCGCTTTTTTCGTTTGTGGGCGTTAAATAACCTGTCTGATGTCGATTGCTTTTACCTTTTCGTAGCATAGTCGCTGTTTTGACATCCTCTCATTTCTGTCATCAGATCATTTTCATGTTTTATTATAAGTTCTTCAGTATCCTTTGCATTCACCTCCAATTCCAGATTTGTAGCAGTTGTCACAAGTTCATCTATAATTTCAGAAGCATCAGCTTTGTCTTTCTAAATGCAGGATGGCAACAGCTTCACCAAGCAGAATTAAACTATCACTGAGTGACTTCTGACCACACCTTTGAATGTCAGATAGTTTCAAGAACATTGAATATTTCTTTACAAAACGTTTTTAATCTCATCTTTGCTTTAAAATACCGAGAAAGTGTACAATTCCTTCATTATCTGAATTAACGTTTAAGTGGTAATTGGAGGCAGAAATTAAACTGTCAGCCAGGGAAAGTCTTCTAGAATATTATTTTCAAGGTCTTTTGGATATCCTGGTGCATTGTAGCAACAGTGCTTTCAATAACAATTGGTTTATCTGAAGATAATCCTTTGTGCTTAAGACGCCAACGTTAAAAAGCAATTTTTTGAAAAGAACCTGCGTGGCTCATATCCTTTAGTTCGACCTCCATCACTAACAGTTTTTCTTTAATCGGCTTAAGATTTATATTACTAATAACGTTAGCTCTCAAAAGTAATGTCAATCGGTGTTGCATGGATTTATACCTAGAAATATCTTCGGCTTACTTATCAAAATGTATGTATATATGAATTGGTATTATATAGTCTCAGAAATTCATAGCAGATATTAAATCCGGCGCTATTCAACGTCGTTATAAAAGATATTATTAAATAAATTGGAAATGTTGTAAGCAAATTATATAGAACCGTAGAAATCTGGAAGTAATATGGATTAAAGAATGTATTTTTGTAGGTTACTACAAAGATAAGCTAAAAGGTAGTCTAGAAATGTAAAAATTACCACTAGAAAAATCTAATGACTAATACTACCAAAATAAAGATCGTGATTTTAAGAAGTTCACAAAAATATAAAAAGAAATATTAAATAAATGGGAAAGTATTGGAACCAGAAATAACCTTAAGAATTAAAAGTGCTTCTTGCGTGTACCACACAAAAACATTAAAAAAAATAAAAATACATAAATATAAACTCTTGTCTAATTTGACAACTGAAAGTGAAAGTTGGGTTATATTGGATATACTAAAACCATAGGATACGAACTATAGAAACATAAATTTATGTAGTGTAATTCAAGTAACAGGTATAGATAGAATGAGGAACACTGAAATTAGGGAAAAGCGAATAATAGAACATGTGTTAGCGAAATCAGATCAAAATTAATTCAAATGACAGTTAGTGTGAATGACAAATAATAGAATAGGTAAGAGAATTTTGGAGACTAAGGAGCAGAAAGAAAGAATAAAGGAAATATCGACAAAATCTTGGCATCAAAACGAATATTCAAAGTGTAATAAAGAAAAAAAGAATCATCACCGAACGTAGCGATATTATAGACACAATATATAAATAAGTGTAAAAAATTAATAGTTAACGAAAACAGAGGAATAGTGGTATATACAGGGGCGCCTAAGTAAATACTGAATTTTGTATTGCATTGCGGAAAAATCTATAGGCGATCTGATTAGGTACATAACATAATAAATTAGCTTCACACAACCAAAAACCTATTATCGATAAAATGAACCGAGAACACAACCGCAGAGCTAGTATACCCGAATCCCTTTACACCGAAAAATCTTCTACGATAATTATTGCGTGGTTTGGTTATAAAAGGACCCAAGGTTACGACATAGCCAAAAATTATAGGAAATCTGACTACCAAGAGAAAGTAACTGAGAAAAAAACTCGCAGAAAGTGACCTGATGGTAAGAGTAGTGAAAAAATTCGTCCGCGATCCAAAAGGAAGGTCAATCAGTATACTGGGCGTAGTATGACTTGGTAATAGAAATAGGCATGGCAACATCAACGGTCAGTCTAGCAACACTGGCTTTCTAATTTTTTTTGAAAATAAAAACTTTATCCAGAATAGGAAGATAAATCGTCAAACTAACAGTTTAATTTGCTAGCTACCGTCATACATACTATACAAAGCTTCTATCCTCTGTAACGGTGTTAGGACTTGTAAGCATCCAATGAGATGTCATGACGTCCCACTTCTTTGAAGAAGGCTTGAAGATAACTACCGACAGCTTTATCGACGTGTTGGAGACAATTGTAATGTACTAGAAAGAGGAGGTGACCACTAGGCAAGAGCGTGTGTTTCATCAAGACTTTGTTCCAGCCCACAGGGCAATGAAAACCCAGACAATTTGTGTTACCACTGGTCCCCCAACTCTCCAGTTCCGACTACAATCCCCTTAACTACTGTGTGTGAGGCGTGGTCGAGCCAAAAGTCAATAAGAGTCATCGTAACACTAAGGACAGCTCTGTCTTGTAGGTAATGACACATTTAGACAAAAAGGGGATGACCTGCAGCAAATTTAAGTCTCCATGTGAGAAGGTTGTGGCCACTGATGAGGACTACATCGAATTATATGATTCTCATTACTATTTACTTCAATTGTAAAAGTTGTAAAGATTTGTGTAAATAAATTTTATTTTTCTAGTATTTTAATATTGTTTTTATTGTATATTTATTTTCCTGATTTAAGCTGCATATAAAAAATGTACAGTGATAATGATATTAACCAGTACAGAGATGTAAATAAATGGTGTGATGTATGCAGTATAAAAGACATACACTCTTTGTATCCAAAATGTGTTTTAGTTTAGTTAAGGATAAAAAACGAGTTATTTTCGGTATAGAGGGTTCAGCTTGTGTAGGTGTATAAAAATATGAATTATAAAATTCTTATATACATACATGAATAGTCATAATATGTAGTATAATGAAACAATTTTTAAAATTGTTAGGAGTGCGTTGTTTATAGGAGAACAGACACTTCATTAATGCTCTAAAAACAGCAAGAATTTAATTTGCCAAATTGGCGCTTTCGCAACGCTCTGTACGTCATGCAGCCGCCCTTGTTTGCCTTTTTGACGCTATTGCTTTAATTTACGCCCTAAGCGCGGCGCGCATAATGATTGCGTGGCGCGAACGAACATTTTAGCTTGATGGGCACTTCGAGCCGGCAAGAGAATACGCCAGCGCGAAAAATTAAATAACCGCGGGATTGTGGTCGGTAAATCAAATTTAATTTGCAAATGCGCCAACTTAAACAGAATTACATTTGTTCACGCGAATTCGGGCCGCGGTGTTATTTACATCATTAAGCACCTGTTAGCAAGGATTGCATTAAACAAGCAAACTTTTGTCGGGCAGGTAGCGCGCCGTCTTTGTGTCACGAACGAACGGACGCCCGAGCGATTTACAACGCAGTAAAACAGGAAATTTGTGTTAAATTGTATTACACGCCGCGATTTTACGCGGGTCTCTGATAAAGAAGGTATGTTTATGTGCAAGTTGATGGAGAACGCACACGTTATAATGAGGTCCGAGCACGAAATTATTTGGAATAATGCGGTGTACACAACCGCCAAAAATGTATTTTGATGGAAATTTTTCCAAAGTTGATCCGAAATGAAAGCACCGTTCGGAAGTGTTTGTCAATTTCAATAATGATTGTGCGTTTATAAACAAATTAGGAAATATTAAACCTGTTTCATCAATAAAATCCATCAATTATTAAAATTTAATGTTTTTGAAATATTTATAAATATTTGAAATATAAGAAAACACGTTGCAAGGCAAGAAAAACACTGCGACCTCTACAACCTCTGTCAGAAAAATTTCAAGGCTTTTTTTTAATTCTTTACCTGTAATATTTAAACACAAAAATGGAAGTTATTCAATCACCTCGTAAGTGTTTTGAATATATATGACCTTGAAAGTATTTTCATGTAAACTTACTAAGTGGCGGGGTAATGCTTAGCAACCCATTGTTTACTTTATTGCAGCATTTAGTTGAAAGTTACACGAGTGATGTGGTGGACGCGGATTCCGAACAAATAATTAATATTAAGCTCTGCTTTAAGCTAAGAAAATCCATAGTGATGTATAAAATATAATAGAGCAAGCATATGCTGACGACGTATTATCCAAATTTAAATAACACAAAAAGTTTCAGGACAGAAAATTCAATGCAAAACAATCCCAAATTCATACCGCTGTAGATATGGAAGGTGTGAGGCAATTATTGTAAGAAGATTGTGGTGTTGCTGTGCAGATATTAGAAGAGCTAAAATTGAATAGGGATGTGTGTCATTAAATTTTACGCAAAGATTTAGAAAAATGGGAAATTTAATATGCAAAATAGTCTCTTACACACTGGCAGATGAACAAAAATAAACCAGACGAACAACTGCTGCTGAACTGTTGAAAATGAGCTAAATATAAAAGTTCTACTGGTAATCCTCAAATAAAGCGCCAAAGTGTAGAATGTTAAGGTCATAACTCACCAACCTTCAGAAAAGTAAAGCGGCAATCTTCGGGAACAAAAGCAATGTTGATCAAATTTTTTCAACGTAAATATCTGAGTGAAAATTTAACCAAAAATTTTATATTGACGTACTGAAATGTTTTGCACGACAATGTAAGTCTTATAAAAATATCTAGTCACACATCATATCCACTGAAACAGAAGCGTCATGAAGATATTGCAGCAATCCCGGATGAAGCTTTTTCTACTTGCTTTCATGACCATAAACTATGGCAGTTGTGCATAGATAGTTGAGAAGATTACTTTCCAAAATCTAAAATCATTAGATGGTAAGTTAAATAAATTTTTTTTCTCCGACTAAGTTGTATATCTAGTTGTAATTTGTTGTTCTTTAATATCATAAGTTTACCTTAAAAGGATTTTTATCTCTCTTATTTTTTCCTATTCATGTGTCCCACCTATGGTTATTTTATTTCAAGCATTACTTTCATTACATTTCCTAACTTCGCGTTTTATTTAATTTTTGTATTGCTCACTTAGGTTTTAAAGATGCTCCTAACATTTTTTTATGAGACTTTGTACTAATCTTAACATTTTAGCCATTATTTGGATTAATATCAACATTCTTGTTGCATAAGTGAACATTGAAAGTATATTCTAATAAAATATGTATTTTTAAATCTTTATACTGCATACCCATCCTTTTCTCTACTTATTTTGACTGACTTGCCATCTACATTGTAATGTATTGCCCTAGATGCATGTAAAATTATTTTTGTCGTTACTTGGTCTACTAGATTATTTGTTATATGTTGCTTATTATAATTAAAATTTTAAATAATTCAATTTTTTCCTTTCATTTAGGCCATGTACAGTATAAAAATATATATCTTTTTTCCTCAGCCCTCACTCCAACTTAATTGCAATAACCGTGTTTTATAGTTTTAAGACCGTATTCCCCAACGTGAGACATACATGATTTTTAAAGGAAGAGACAATTTGAAAATGAGTTATTAATAGTTAACCGCCCTTTAGGCTTCCTCCGCTTGAATATGTGTTTATTTTTTAAATAATAAGAATTCCAAGTCACAAGGGAAGAATCAGGATTTACGAAATGTTAAATGGGACATGGACCAAAAAGGATTGGGAATCACTGCTCTCGGGTCAATTAGGCAGTTTATAGAAATTTTATGATAACCCAATACTCAAACGAATTTGACGTCTCTTTAAAATCTATAAAATAAACCAGAAAAAGATAATATTTTTTAACCTTCTCTATTAAATTGTAAATTATCTTGCCTATTGCAGTCACTGCAAAAACCGGCTTGATCTGGCGGCTGTCATTTATATACTTTTTTACCGAGTCTGTTGGTAATAATTTGGTAAATAGTTTATATAATAAAGATCTAAAACTAATATATGTATAACTCTTTAATCACATTTAGTCAACTTTTTTTAAACAAAAAGTCATAATGGCATTGTTCCAATTTTTGGTATGTTCTCCTCTTTAAACATATAGGTATTAAGGTAGTGACTTGTAAATATAAACACAATCGATGAGCGAAACATATATTTTTAATGTGCGCAGTATCGTGGTAGGCAAACTAAAAATAGCTAGCGACAAAATGTTAGTAGGTAGACGTACACGTAGACGACGACTCGCCGCCCTCTACCTTGATGCAAGCTGATGTGCCTCTTGCAACAGCTGAATGCTAACTGCCTACTTTTGTCACTTGTAAGCCGGTCGGAGGTAAGGGTTGAAACTTGTCTATCTTGGAAACAGCAAAGGACAATATTTTGTAGAATTTTGTCAGGGAAAAGAAATCAAATGCCCAATTAATTTAGCATGGGCTAATTGTGGTCTGCATCGACCGACCCTAAAGCCATTAAAAAAATGACCGACAAACATTTTTGAGCATTCACTGCTACAGACACACATTAAATCTTTGAAGTTTAATTAGCAGTGATTGTCCATTTTTTTATGATTTCTACGAGCATTTAGTTTTCTAATGCTTTATTTCTTTCTTTTCTTTTGTATTAGTGCTCTTTTTATTTCATATTTTTAAATACTTGGCATACCATCTGGGTTCACATATATTATTTTTCTTGTAATTTTGATTTTTGTATATGTGTATGTACTATATAATTTTTTGTAATATTCTTCTATTTTTTTCATTATATTACCTTCGTTCGTAATTAAATTGTCTTCAACTTTTCCCTTCCTTTCTTTTTTCTTTTCAATTTTCTAATCTTCTTATATTTTTGGTTTATGTCGCGTTTTTAATTTTTTTCCCTTATTATCTTTAATTTTCTTAAGAGCTGCCACATTTTCTTTGTCTTTATTTGTTAATTTCAGACATTTTGTGTTGTCCGTTATCTCACAATTTTTTGTCTTCTTTCTCTCTTTGTTTTGTCACATTTTTAGTTTGCCTGTCTAGACTTTACTGTTTTATTTTGAAACATATTAATGTTGTTTTTTTAATTTGTCTTAATAATTTTGCTTATTCCTTCCAATATTACATTGAATATTTGAGCAACTATTAACTTATTGTTTACAATATCGTAGATGTTGAATTTTTTACATCACAAATGACCAAGTTGTATTCTATACAAAAGCTATACATTTATATAGAAGCTATAAACATATAAATAAAAAGATAAGTTAACTACAGCAGTACTTTTGGGTAAATGGTCACCAATAAAGAACCTAACATTAACATTTTAAAAATCCCACTTAGCTCCTTTAATGTTCATTAATTGCCTAGTCGATTACATTGCTTCTTATAACTTACCTATAAAACTAATGCGCGCTTACCTCGAGCTACAGACTAGGTGTGGATCGATAATAATACTAGAATCTGATTAATTAACCAGACTGACTAACAGACCAACTAATCAGGCACACTAGCTAGAAGAACTAACATTAAGGAACTAACTAAGAGAATTAACTAGGAAATAAGTCTTAAAAGTTACAAAAGCTAAAAGGAATCTTATCTAAAAGCTAACCAGATACCAAACAAGTAGCGCAATCTCTAGACCATAATAATATTCTTTGTCTGTGCCCGACGCTCAAGCAAAAGCATCATTGTAATTTAGTTAAACATTTATATACGCAAAAAAAACATGGAAGAATTGAAATCAAATTACACCATTTGAATTCAGTTGTGATTTTGATGATTTGCATAAATCATTTTTTTACTCATTATAACTGACAATATATTTATTATTTATAACTTAATTATATTATTATTATATATTAATTATAACTTTACAATAAACAATGAATGTAAGCTACCTAACCCTTCTTTCATTTATATAAAATTATCATCTAAATATAGCAATTTAAATTAGGGAAGGAGAAAGTCAAAGTTTTAGAAATATAAATAATAAAGTCAGATTTTCCACTAAATAAAGTTACTTTAAGTATTTACAAAATTAATTGAATGTAAAACCAAAATATATTGTTTATAAACAATCTTTGAAGCTCACCATTAGCAATTTTATATTTTATTAAGTAATGTTGATCTTTAAAAGGTTAGTTAATTATTAAGCGACATATTTAAAATGGAGGTATTTAAGCACATTTCTAAATTTGTAATATGTAGTTTCTAATTATGGGTTGCTACAAAAGTAATTTTGATTTGACAGCTTTATGGAAGACTACTAATGAAATTTCCGTGGGAATAACTATTGATTCTCAGCTACAGTGGGGTCCACATATAACTGCGTTGAACAGTAGACTTAGCTCAGCAGTATTTGCAGTCAGAAAGATTCGACAGTTAACAGACGTAGCTACTGCAAGACTTGTCTATTTTAGTTACTTCCATAGTATTATGTCATATAGTATATTACTTTGGGGTAGAGCAGCAGATGTTGAGAGCGTATTTATATTACAAAAAAGAGCCATCAGAGCTATATATAATTTACGATATCGAGACTCATTAAGGGAATTGTTTAAGGAAATAAATATATTAACTATGCCTAGTCAATATATTTATGAAAACATTATGTATGTACGCAAAAATTTATCCATTTTTATAAAAAATTGTGAAATTCACTCTTATGACATTAGAAATAAAGATAAGCTAGCTGTACAAAAATTTAGACTTAATAAATACATCCTTCATGGGAAACTGTGTACTTTTTTACAATAAGCTGCCAGAAGAAATTGTAAATATGAGTGAGAAAAAATTTAAAGGCTACATTAAGTCATCACTGGCAAAAAAGGCATATTATAAGATAGATGATTATTTAAATGACAAAGACTCCTGGTAGATTATTTCTCCAGTCCTGCATGATATAAACAATAATTTTTGTAATACTATATTATACCATCGTACAAGAATATTTCAAAAAAAGTGTGCTGAGAGTTTCTTTTGTCGCTTCTTCTCGATCAGCAATACACCACCCTTCCGAAGCGGCGGTAGATTCACAAAAAAGTAATCATTAAACGACCTCAATAAGTTGATGTATAGCATCATTACATTGAATAAACATATTTTGATTTTTTTGATTTTGCATGGGGGTGGGGATATACTTTCATTCATTTTGTAACCACATATTGGTATCGTGTTTATCATAACTAGCGACCATTCTTTCTGGGGCGTATTCAGCTAAGTTTAATTAATGCCATATTTAGAGAAGGTAGCCTAAATAAACTTATAGAAGTTCTTTTCGCAATAGCAACTTTGGACTTCGGCTTCACTTAAGACGATCTTCGAACACTAATTTCGGTCAACTGCAAAAATCACTTGAAGCAAAACCAGATTTATTTAAACGTGAAGTTGCAAACAGGTTTACGATATAATGTAACAAAGTGCACAGACACATGTACCATATATCCAAACTGGAAACAATGAGTTTTGTTAATTGACAACCGCCAGCATCATTTCAAATCTAACGGTAGGCTACAGTTTTAGGGATGTACTAACCACTGGCTCAATTCCATCGTGACAAGAGGTAAATAATGATGCCTTACGCCAGATTAAGCACAGAAGGTTGTGTACAGATAAAGCAGACACTCGCAGCGTTTTATTATACTCTAATTTTTTGAATTATCTCTTTTTGTCGTTTAAAGGTATCTGAAATAATTTTTCTTATAGCTAAGTTTTTTTTTGTTTTGTTGAGATACACTTAAGGGCTTATTGTGCCTATTAATATGCTACTTAAATGCTATAATGTCACATACATCCATAAGTTTTCAACGAGACTTAAACTCGCCTGCGCGTTGGGTTCCCACACAGAGAAGTATTTCTCGTGACCAATCTGCTACGGAAGCGACCAAGTAGTGTTATTCATAAATGAGAAATTCACAAAATTTAATTTTTTTGCATTTATAAAAAATATGTTAAAATACAGTGTCATCAAATGGGGCGGAAGGATTAACTGTTATAAAATATGCATCTATAAGTTTAAACTAGAAATGGTAGCGAACTGGATGTTAAGAAATCACATTTTATTCCTCTTAACTAAAAGAAATGATCATTTATTGAGTACAGACTGATGACTATTAGTTTATAGTTGATTACCAACTATTATTGCTTTTACTATTTTCAGCGATATTTATATACGTATATAGCATATGAATTATACATGGAAGGGTACAGGTAATCACAGCACTAGAACTCTAATGGTAAAGTCATATTATTATTTTTGTTTACAATAATCACCTTGAAATTGGAAGAATAGAACATCAGATAAATCAGCGAAACGAACTAATTGTATTTAAAAAATATTATATTAAAATATCGTTTATGTCAGAATTCTCTGTGAATTCTTAAAAAACCCAAAGTTGGTGCATTGGCCAGAATGAGCATTCGAATGAACCAAGTATTGAAATATTTGAATGAGACTAAAGACTTGTCGCCTCACACCCAGAAGAATATTCCAGCGTTCGAATGGGCCGGTTATCGTCATGCAAACTGGACAGTATAAACCCCAGCACGCCAGCGATCAGCCTATCTATCGACTACAGGTGCCGAAATATGCAGTGCATGGCAAGCATCAAAGAACGAAGACATGGATGCTTGCTGTATGTACTGAACGCTGTGCGGTTGATTTAAAACAAAAATTTTACAAAAAGGGCTAAAGATATCGTCATTCAATGGAATTTCGTTAGCCGAACGCAGGGGGAAAGGGGTCATCTCGGCCAAATACATAGCAACGAAAGACCATTTAGCCGATCTCCTGACCAAAGGATTGTCAAGAGACGCATGGGTACGCTTACGTCTTGGTTTCCGATATCACAGAAATGACCTGGATAATAGTTCTGACTACTCTCTACGTGAGAGTGTTAAGGATGGAAATTTAGAGTGCTTTGAGTTTACTAAATACTTGCGTTAGTTGTGTTATGATCAGCGTGTTATATGTCATCTAAAGTGCGACCTATATATAACCAACAGTAATTATAATTATTCCTTAATGGACGTTAATAATTTGTGTTTCTTATGAAACACCTTGATTACTACCATAGCGTTTGATTCACAATTACAGAAATTAATGTAATATATCTATTATTTTCTAGTTTTATTTGCTAAGACCGCTTTTCGTGCGTCTGGTAGTAGAATACCTCCAATAGTACTTAATTGAATGCAAGTGTCTTGTTTTCTTTAACATGTCATGAAAATTTTTCTTTCTTATTTTACTGTGTCAATATATTGTTAAGATTATTATTCTATAAATTTGTATTTAATTTCTTATTATCTCTTAATGTATATTTTATTAACCTAATTGTAATTTCTGCTTTCCAAAACCACCCCTGGTCAAAATATTATATCTACACGCACACATGCACGCGTGCTAGAAGGATCTTATGAACACAACAACTGTCGAAATTCTTATGGAATTTGAACTGAATTAAATTTTGCACACATATCTATTAGGCCAATAACTCAAATCAGTAAAAGGGTAAGATCGTTTAATGGAATAGGAAAAACGACGACCTGCCTTCTATAAACTTTGCCATTAGAGATGTTATTATTTCTTCTTCACTTCAAATTTTCTAAAAATAAAAAGTTGTATTTCTATATTTGGCACCGGACATGATGAATCAATTAGAAATAAGTTTTTGCTTTAAAAATACTAAATAAAATTTAGTCAAATAGATGAAAATAAAATTGAATTTGTTGGTAAAACCTGCTATTTTAGTTACTAGCCAACAAAATTGGTAAGCAAAATTAAGCTATTAAGGTTTTATAGTGATATCACTACTGATAACTTACATAAACTATTGAAAAATGTTACAGTCCTGATTAATAGAAAAATTCCATATTTCAAATTAAAAACTCATGTAAAAATTGTTTAGTATTGCACTCCTGTTACCCAAATTTTTTTATAAGCAATAATGTTTATGGCATCATACGTATTTATTATCTGAAAATAAATTATAATCTATAAATAAATTAATATTAATTGTTTTTTAATTATACAATTAAAATAAAGTGGTACGACATCTATTGCGAATTGGTAACAGTTGGACATTTTTGCCAGCATACTTTTGCCAGAACTTTTAGTCATACCGACGCTATTTGTTTTGTTTTCATTAAGTTGAAAATTCCCTCTCGGCCAAAAAATAGAATTAGCTGGTGAACATTTTCGTGCGATGATTTTCTATAACTTCCGACGTGGATTATCTCAGCAACAGTGCGTCCATCAACTCACTTCGACTTTTGGTGATTAAAACCTACACAGAGCCACTGTATATCATTGGTTTAATAAATTTAATCGTGGTCGTATTTCTCTGGCGGATGAATGTAAAGAAAACCGCCAAAATCGGCGGTGCTATCGTATCATTTTTCGTGAAATTCAGGGACCCTTAGGCATTAGTATCACTAGCGCACATTTGATACTTTATGAACATTTAACCGTGAAAAAGCTATGTGCGATGTTGGAAAAAAGGCTCGTGTCGATTGATCGAAATAAATGCTCAAAAAATACGATCGCGGTTGGATGTATGTGTATGAGCTCGAAGCTAATCAGCAATTGGCCGTATACGTCTGCCAAAAGAACCCAAACAAAACAAAAGTCGTTCACGCTCGAAGCACTACGAAGCAAATGATCGCCTGTTTTTTTTTTATCGTGGTTTGTTTTAGAGAATCGCAAAACAACCAATTCTGAATTGTACACAACCATTTGTTAGCCAGAAATCTTCGGAGAAATAAGAAAAACTAACGCGCAACGCCGGATCATTCTTCACCAGAACAAAGCGAACTCGCACAGATCGACGCAAATTACTGGCTTTTTCAGCACTCAAAACGTGGAATTGGTGGATTATCCGCTGTACAGGATTTCCCAGATTCGATGGGATTTAGGCATTACACTTATTTCTGTAGGAATTAGAAAAATTGGTTACCCATTAATGGGTCCGTTTTTAAAAAGAAATCGATTGGCGCAAACTTCCGATATCTCTAACCGTTTTTGAGATACAAGCCATTTTTGATCTATTTCTATAATCTTCGTTGTTTATGAATATTTTTTAAAATTGTACGAACATTTTCGAAGCAGATTTTTATCAAGGTTTCTATACTGTTAAAATTATTTTTTTGACTCTTAAGAGTTTTGAGACAAACTTGTATTCTTTAAATAAGAACTATAGTTAATTATGTCACCAAAAATTTATTATCTTTTGGGCTTTCCAAAAATAGATAGTTTGAAATCTTTGTTTTGAATATTGTGACATTTATAGCCATTTCATTAATATTCTTAAATATTTTATAGACCTCTCCCGTAATATAGGAGTATCCATGACAACATATGAAAATAAGTTAAAAAACAAAAACAAAATTTTTTGAACATTTTGTCTTTGTATTATAAATGTGAAAAAGTGTTAACAATTAAAAAAAAATTGTGAGTATTTTAAAGAATCAAACCTGGTAACGTGCTACCCAGAAGCAGAAAAAAACTCATGAAAGGCTTCAAATTTATATCCTAAATGTAAAACCTAAATATTAAAATATTCGCATGACTTGCAAGTAATTCGAAAAATTTTGGCTCGTTTCGAAAGCTAAGGACAAAAAATTACAATAAACCCAACAAAGAAACAGTGAAAACATATTTATGCTATAGCAAATCCAAAATACGTGCGTGAAATAGAGCAAAAAATACGTTTTAGTAAATTAAGTGATATTAGAATATAAAAAATACAAATATCTTCCGTACGTGGTAACTTGAAAAGTAAAACATAAAGATCCCGAAAGATGTAAAACTTTTCCAGGTGAAACATTCAAAAATGGCTAGTAGATCCAAACTTTCCTAAGTTTATTGTAATTTTCTGTCCTTGTTTTATAAAATTATTCAAAATTTGTCAAGTTATTTGCAAGTCGCGCAAATATTTTAGTATTTAGCTTTCACTTTTTAGGAAATAAATTTGCAACCTATCACGAGTTTTTCCTATCCAATATGTGGCACTAATTATAAATTTTATTTCACAGAATAATTAGACTAAATATACAAATGAAGTGTTATACATTGATATCAGTTATAATTGGCGTATAATTACAAAGATTGCCATTGTTGGCAACGAGATGTTGAAGTCGAGTTTGAAAGGCCTTTACAGATCGGTGTCTCATATCATCGGGAATCAACTGAATGACAATTGAGATCCTTTGTTTCAACTCTCTTGTATTGCTAACCAGTGTTTCATAAACTTTGTTTTTCAAATATCCCCACAACCAGAAATCATTGACACTCAAATCAGAAGAACAACTAGGCTAATTAATTCCACCTCCAATGTGTTTCCTCAAATCCAATGCGATCAATCTTTGTCCAAAGACTTGTTGAAACTAATGATTTTCAATAGACCTTTTCGATTAGCCAAAGGAAGGAATTTATCTGAGATTTCGGTCTGATAGGCATTAGAATTAATAGTTTGATCTACAAATATTGGTCCAATGATGGCGCAGTGACTGATAGCGCACCAAACAGTAACTCTTTCTGGGTGTGCGCTAACGTTCAATGACACATGTGGGTTCTGAGAGCAATAATTGTGACGGTTGACATAGCCATTCAATTGGAAGGGTGCCTCGTCGGTAAAGTAAATCTTCATTACATCCAATTCTTGGAATCGAATTATCTCTAAGGCAAGGTTTGCAAAGTCGAATCTGATATCGATGTTGACAGTTGACAACTTCTGCTGAATTTGGATCTTGTATGGATGATAATTGAGATGTTCGACAAGGATGGGGTGCAAACTACTTTTGCTGTTTCTCAACAAAGGTGCCGCTCGTCTCAATGAAGCGCTTGGTTTTGTCTTCTGATTTATAAAATGTTTGGACACGTCTTATTGATTACTCAGTAATTACACTATTATTGCCAGTCGTGTTTTCGATACTGTCACAGACTGATCTATAGGTCTCAAAATTTTTCATCCAACTATCGAAAAAAATTGAAAAACAAAAATAATAAAATTTTGATGAAAATGAGCATTTTTGCGTTTAGTAGCAATACTCGCTTCGCAGTGGTCGAGTTCGCCAGTGGACAATGTTTGCCATATTTGCCGATAAAGTGGGTCCGAAATTTGTGCAAACCTCGGCCACACTACTGTTGTTCTTGTAGTAGAACACGATTAATTTGATCCTCTCGTTGATTGGATATTAATCAATTATCAAGTTGGTTGTTTAACACTCGATTGTCTGTAAACAAACGCCAACTATCGCTCAATACATATATCACGTGACAGAGCTATACCACGTGGTTATCGATTTTTAGCGCTAAATTTAAAATTAGTGTCATATATTGGACACCCTTTAGATAACACTTTACCATGTTTGGTTCTTTATACATTTTTTAATTGTTAACAGTTTTTCACATCTATAATACAGTCAAAATGTTTGAAAAACTTGTTTTTTTTAACTTGTTTTCATACGTTGTTATGGAAACCCCTCTATTACGGAGGAGATTCATAAAATATTTACATAGCCAACTATGGTTCCTATTTAAAAAAATATAAGTTTGTTTTATATCTCAAAACTTTTAAGAGCTAAAAGAATAATTTTAACAGTATATATGACTTACAATTTTAAAAAATATTTATAAACAATAAAGTTACGGTACTTTATCGAAATCGAATAAAAATGATTTTTGACTTATATCTCCAAAACAGTTAGAAATATCGGAATGAGGTTTACGTCAATCGATTTCTTTTTAAAAAGAGACCCATGAATGCGTAACTAGTATTTTAAAGTTCTCACAAAAATAGGTGTAACCCTCAAATCCTATCGAATTTGGGACATCCTGTACAGTCTTGATTTTGCTCTTAACAATTTCTTTTTGTTCCCATATGTAAAGAACAAAATGCACGGACAAGAATTTTCGACGCCGGAACAGACGGTTGATGCACCCAAAACCCATGTTTCGCAGATATCAGATTCGCTATGAAAAAAAATGCTATTAAAATTGGTTCCAGTGTATGCAACAAGGGAGAATCTTTTGAAAAAGAATAAAATTTTCTAACATTAAACATTTAATTATTAGTTTTTTTGGGCAGCTTACGTAAATCAGTTTATTAAGTTAAAGCCTATAAGACATAGACGAAAGTTAATGCAATCACGATTCTGTCTGTCCCTCTGATTGTCTGTCTGTCTGACTCACTCACTATGTCCGGAACTACTTGACCAATTCATATTTGGTCATTAGATACCTTAAGTCCGTATCTTCCTGGTTGCTGAATTTCAGACTTGTAGCTTTCATTTGACCCGAAATACGTGGGTCACAAGGTCATATACATGACTTTCCGGATTTTACATCCCTCTCGTTATTGTGTGAAATAATGTGCAAATTGCTCTATAATAACAAAATAAAACAAAATAAATATCTGAAGCAATAAATCTGCAAAATTAACATTTTTTAAATTGAAAAGCTTTTTTATGCTTTCTTTGTATAATACTCATTACATTAAATTTAGAAATTAGTAACTTTTCAAAGTAACGCATGCGATACAAAATTATTTTTAGCGGCTTAGATAACCTTAAAGTAATTGGCATTTTATTCATTGCAACATTCAGAAACTTCTAGCACTAACCCGTTGTTGCTGATAGTGTTAACTTTATGCCGCCTGCTTCAAAATAAATGTTTTTTGTTGGCTTGAGGATTAAACAAATTTGCTGTAATTATCGTTGTACCATAAAAAGTATCAAAATAGGATCATTTATAAAAGGACTTTCAATAATAGCTCCCCCATGACAGAATTACTGATTTCTATTATTTTTCTTTTGAAAAACTCGTGTTTTATCTCGTTACAGCTCAACAGAGCAAACCAATATGAGGACTATAAAAACACCCACGTGTCTAGACTGATTATTCGTTTTATTGTCAGTGGCGGCATTCAGGTAAAAATTTTAAACAATATATTTGCTTACTAAATACTAGACGCTTTTAGTAAGCATACGTTATATCATATAGATTTACAATTTAGAAAAAATTTTAGATAAAAAAAAAGCATTTATTGTTCTTTTAATTACTGCAGTATATTATAACTAACTTTACATTGTCGCTCTGTAAATATCTAACCCAATATTGACTGCTTCATCTGTTCTTCTAAATTTAAAAGAAAATGCTAGATTACGTAATTATTTGATGTTTTTTTGACGTTAACTTGTTTTTTATGTCAGTTTGAGAATGACTTCCTCTGCCCTAGTCAGTTTACCTTCAAGAATTACCTCATTTTGAAAACCCTTATCGAACCCTTGGCATAGTGTTAGTCTCCTACTATTAGTCTCCATAGTTAGTTTATTACAGTTAATTTTACTGGCGAGTTAGTTGCCATAGTTAAGTTCCTGAGGTTAATTACTGCAAATGAGTCTACCTGTAAGTTTGTTTAATAAAAACTAAAGGAACTAACCCGTAATCTGAGCGAGTGTCTTTTTAAGAGTTGTGTCAAATTATAGTTTTATTAATTTATATTTAAAAAATAAAGACTACTGATTGCAACAAAATCAATACATTGATTAGGAATAATTAGTGATACATGGCAGGATAACTAGCAAAAACTCTGAAAATGTATAAAAGTAGTATCTATAAAAATTGGTAAAGCTTAGTTTTTGATAATTTGACTGAAAAAATTAAATATTTTAAATTTGTGCATACATTTAAGAAAAATATGTCATTTAGATTGTTAGTAAAGTAGATTTATAGTAATTACAATAAAAATACTATATTAATTTGTAATAACATAAATTACAAAATCTTACATATGCTAGTAACCAATAAAAATAAACAGTTAACAACAAAATTATAATTATAGTAATACATTAATTTTTTATATAATTTTCTATTTTGTTTGCGGAGTACACTGGGTATTTTATTACAATCAGTTTGGCTGTTTTTAAAAACTGATCAAATATAAGATTTCTGATATTTTGGAATAGCATATTTTATATTCTTATAACAAAGTTATCTTTTTTTTTAAATAGAACTTTTACCTGCTCAACAATATACATTGTTATACAATGTATGTTTGACAATTAATACTTACCGAAGGGAAATAACAGAATGGTACCTAATAACCACTTGAAATAGCTGTGTTAATAGTCATTTGGATTTACCATTTGATCACATAGTTAATTGAGAATTAATTGCACTTAGACATCAAGACTATCACTTACGTATTTTGATCAAATAGTTATTTGGAGATTAGTCCGCACTTAGTCATCACCACTATCACTCAAGTATATGTCTTGGGGTAACTTTCGTTTTAATCGTCTATGAATACTTCTTTAGCCTAGTTCATAGAAGGTGACACCATTGCAGTTGGTAAGGTTGTCATGGAAAGTTTTAGTCAGTTTTGCAATATGTTCTTGAATTGTGGGCATGTTTAATTCGTGATGAAGTTGTTGATTTGTAATGAACCACGGGGCGTTGACTGTTGTTCGAAGAATTTTATTTTGTAACGTCTGGATTCGGTTGAGATTGGTTTTGGAAGTGTTAGCCCATATCACACATCCGTACAGAATCAATGGACGTATTAGAGATTTATACAAGAGCGTCATGCATTCGATTTTCATAGTGGACTTTTTATTTATGATTGGGTAGAGCTGGATTAAACGCGTGTGGCCTTCGTTCAGCTTTTTAATATATGGTATTTCCATGTGAGCCGAGTATCGAGATGGATACCCAGATATTTCACGGGCTCGTCTTTGGCATTCCATTGTATAGTATGTCCATTGATTGTAATTAACGTTGGATTTTTGATAATTCTAAGTGTGAATATTTTCGTAGTACACTTGGAATGATTAATTGATAGATTCCATTTCATGAACCATCTGCTTAGTGTATTGGCGGCAGTTTGTAAGTCGGCTATTGCTTGCTCTAAGTTTTGATTTCTAGTTAACACGACCGTGTCATCTGCGAACATTGCTAGGTTTGCATTGGGAACAGGAAAGTCATGCATGTAGATGTTGAATAAAATGGGACCTAGAATACTCCCTTGTGGAACCCCTGCATGTATAGCTCTAGTAGCTGATAAACTTGCCTGTATCTTGATTGCATATGTACGATTTTCTAGGAACGAAAACAATATGGATTTTATGTACTCAGGTAGTTGAAGACGTACTATTTTATATTTTAAGCCATCGGTCCACACTCGATCGAATGCTTGAGCTATGTCTAAAAACAAGGCAGTAACGTATTGTTTGCTTTCAAATCCTCGTTCGATTGTTTCGATCATGCGCTGTAGTTGATGGCAGGTGGAGTGGCCTTTTTTGAATCCAAATTGAAAGGTGGGAACAATACTCAGTTTTATTACTTCTTCATTAAGCCGGCGATATATGACCTTTTCGAAAAGCTTTGAGATTGTAGTTAGAAGACTAATAGGTCGATAGCTAGTAATGTCTTTCTTGACTTTGTTTGGTTTGGGAAACAGTAGAATAATTGCTTGTTTCCATGCATTCGGAAAATAACCAATCCTTAAGCACGCATTAAATGTGGTTGCTAGGTATGCCAATGCTTTTTTTGTAAGCTTTTTAAGTATGACATTAGGTATTTTGTCATATCCTGGCGATTTATTTATTGGAAGACTTTTAATTATTGATGCCAGTTCTCTAGGTGAAGTTGATTTGAAGTTTGGTTCTATGATTGGCTGGTGAGTTTCTACATAGTTGATGGCTATATTTCTAAATGTTGGATCTGCGTGATTTTCAGATGTGAAGGTTTTTTCTAAATGATCTGCGAAGGCTTCACATTTTCTTCATCGGTGTTAAATGTTTGCGCACCTGAAGAAATTGGAGGCATCACTTGTGGCTGACGTAGGATACGTTTGGTCGTCTTCCATAGTCCGGGATCTCTTGGTTCAAGATTACTAATATATTTTTCGTAAGTCTCTATTCGGTGGGCATCTAGCTCCTTCTTTATTCGATGTGGCAAGTTATTTACCATATTTTTGGTTACGGGGTTTCTAGTTCTCTGCCATTCCCTCCGCAGTGTGATTTTTTGCTTAATTAGATCCACTATGTGTTTGGGTGAATAATGATCAATGTGTACTCTTCGTTTGTACGTGGTGGTAGTGGCCTTGTTGACACTGTCAGTGATAGTTTTTGATACGTGTGAGATAGTTTGATCTATTTGATTTGGGGTTTGAAGGTTATTAGGATACTTAAGTCGTTGGTCAAGGATATCTTGAAAAGCGTTCCAATCTAGTAGTCCATTTATGAGTTTCGGTTCTTGGATTTGTTTTGCTGGTGTCAGTAAAACGAGATTATAATTGGTAGGTGGTCTGAATCTAGTTCAGTGCATACTTGTTGGAAGATTTGTTTGCTGAAGTTTTGTGGACAACTATGTCAAGTATATCTGGTCTGTGATCGTCTCTGTACGGGTAGTGTGTAGGTTCGGCTGGAGCTTCTATTTGGAAAGCGTACGTTGATGCTAGGTCGTAAAGTTTGTTTCCAGCAGGGTTTGTCTCTCTGCATCCCCATATCGTGTTTTTGAATTCATGTCTCCTATCAGAAGGATGGGTTCGCTTGGATTAAATATGGTAGAGATGTCGATTTCAAGAAGTTGTTTGTTGGGTTGTTTGTAAGCACATATTATGGTTATAGTAGTATCGTTAGTTAGTTTGATTTTCACTCCAACTGTTTCGAGGTTTATCGTGTTAATTGTTTGACATTCATGATGAATTATGTTGCGTTTTATGATAATGGCTACTCCTCCTGATGCAAACCTGGCTTCTCTATCTGCGCGGTAGATCTGATAGCCGGCAATTTTGAGTTGATCTGTGTTGGCTAAGTGCGTTTCAGAGACGCACGCTAAATCCACAGAATGTCTCTCAAGAAAAGATTTAAATAGAGTTAATTGTCTTTTGATGCCATCCGCGTTCCAGTTTAGGAGTTTTAATTGAATTATAGTCTTATTTTTGTGATCCATTGAAAAGGGAAGGAAGGAAATTTGATATTATGTATTGCTTGATTTGTTCTAAGATAGGTTGAATGAGTTGCAACAGGGATGACAAGATGGTGTTGAGGAAGGGTTGGGTTTCGGGTGATGTAGAATTTGTTTTTGGGAACCAGGATACGTTTGCCTTGCTGGTTACTTGATTGGAGGAAGTACTGGCATCCCCTAAAGTTAGCGGGGTGGTTTTCTCCGCAGTTAGTACATACTGCGGCATCAGTTCGAGGTTTATCGCAGTTGGTGTACAAGTGATTTCCTTGGCACCTCACGCATCTTGGTTCAAGTCTACAATAATTTTTGTATGTCCGATGCGTTGACATCGGTGACATTGAGGAGTTTTGCGATTAGTTTTACGTGGTTCAACGGTAACTAATGCGTGGAATATATTTTGATCTTATAAATTTCATTTGCTTTTCATTTGCCGTGAGAAGTATTGCACAGACGGGCATGGGCTTTTGTCCTTATTTAAAAGCCTTGTAATTCGCGTTATAGGGAGGTCGTAGACGGCAAGTTCCTGTTGTATTTCTTCTTCGGTTAAAGAGAGGGACGTTCTTTATAACTACCGATAGTGGTCTGCTATTGGGGTTTTGATATGTGTGGAATTCAATTTTGTTTGTCAGATAATGTTTGGCCGAGTTTCTATAATCAGTTTCGCTTGTTAGAGTGACTTTCAGTGAAGATGAGCTGAGGGTAGTCGTAAACTCTCCTTAACAATGGTTTTAATATCGTTTATAACTTCTTTATGGTTAAGTGGGCCTTGAAGAAAGATAGGCGGTATTTTTATTTTGGGTTGTTCAGTGGTCTCTGGTTCCTCTGAGGATGATGGTTCGAGATGTTTAGGCAAATAAAACTTGTTTCTCTCAAATAGTGATTCCGGTTTCCACTGATATTTTTTTTGTAAATCAGTGATCGGTGGCGATAAGTGATCAGAATTTCTTTTGAGATGTGACATGATAATACGATTAATTCACCCCCCTAGGGGGCGACAGGTAGCAATTGAAAATGTTGCTGCTAATTATATAAATTAATTTTGTTACCAGAAATAAATATTGTGGTTTATGTTGATGTAGATAAACTCTGGCAACAGGCGTTGATAAGCCGCACTCACACTTCCGAGACGCGGAGCGAACGTTGACACTTCCTTGCTGTTCGAAAGTAAAGCGAGAACTCAAAGTTATCTTGTGACATAAAACATTTTTGTAGCTCTTTTGCTGTGAACCCCATTTGGTGGGTATATTAATAAATATTTTAATCTACTGTTTAACAGGGTCAAAATATCGTTTCACACATTTTAAATTGTAAAGTACTCCCAAAGGCGAGAATAGATATCTTCAGTAATTAGTTTTTCTAGCGTTAAATATAATTTTCAATGGTTGGTTCTATTGTCTCAATAATTTAAAAGTAGCACTTTTCACCTAGATACTACACCAAATACTATAAGATAATGTGCCCTGGAATAGTTCATTGTAAACCAGTTTTAAAATATGCATGTCAATGCTTTGTCTTAATATCAAAAGGATATAACTTACCAACGATAATTTAACACAGGCATCCAATACGACTTGGCCATTAAACCAAAGCTCTAACACTTTATAAGCATCTGGTAGGTTACAACATCCAAGGCAATCGACTGATTATCTTCTTCATTCCACTTAATTTATTGATCTCAAACCAATTTGACATTGACTTGATATTTAATTTTATAAATTTCAATAAAGATTTTAAGTTTTTACCGTTCTCCAAAAGATTGTAACCGTCACCAAATTGAGATTTATTGTTTATGCTTACTTTTGAATTATTTATAAATAAAATAAAGAAAATTGGACCGAATTAACACAGACACAGTTAAAGACATATTTTTGTGAAAGAATCGCTTTGGGCGATATTACCTGCATCTTACTTTCCAAAAGAAAAATACAAATTGATTTTTCTGCGCGACGAGTTCATAACCAACAGTGACTATGAACTCTCTCGATTGAGAGAGGTCATACGCTACCAGCACCATGTAGTTTACGAGCTGTTAAAGTCCGCGAAATATTACTCCTTAGATTAAGCTTTATAAACACCATTTTACATATTTTTGACATTAAAACGCGATAATAATAAGCCTGAAGTTTCTAATATTGTCATGATTGTTTTTTTTTATAATTAAGTGTAATTCTAATTTGTTTTAATAAATTATAAACAGTTTATAATATAAGTCAGATATTGGCACATCTCCTGTTTTACATGTTTAACTGTTTGTTTTTTAAATGAACAGCACATACTTCAAAATTCTCCGACTCGACCACATCATTAATACTTTTAATGCATCCTAAATTGCATTGAATTTTTAAAATAAAGCTTAAAACCTTTACAACTATTCTCTTTACAAAAGCTTGTGCTCTGTAAAAATTGTTAATGTCCATACATTTTAAATTCACATTCTGTAAGCCAGTGTTCGCAAAGTGAAAGTGCTAATTCATTAATATTTTGAATTACAAAATTTACTAATTCGTCATATACAGCTTAAGCTTCTAATATTTAAATGCACTAAAATAGTTACATCGGGTTGTAATCTTAAGTATATTTTTGATATATTGGGTTTCTGAATAGGAAACCTATGTTACGTTTATTAATAAAAGAATAGATTCGAAGTTTTTGTAATAACAATAAGAACAAAGTAAACGTAATTTAAGTGGAATTTTATTTTCCGGCGTAATTCCTCGAACCTCAACACGTTACGTTACTAGGATGTCTCATGTTTGTTCAAAATTAACAATAATTTTCTTATTTTGCGGAATTCTAACCAGAAATATTTGCATTTGTAAAAATTGTTAGAACTCCTAGCGGCGCTAATTCATACAAATAAAGTGGAGTCATATCAATTTTAGACTTCAATTAAATTTTTGTTAAACGACGGCACTATTTCTTAAACAATTTTTAAATTGCTGCCAATGGTGTTATTCAAAAATCATTTCATATTTTGCAAGATAATCAGCAAAATATATGTGATCTAAAATAATTAAGTTAACAATTTTTTTAAAAACGCCGCACTCAGAAAGTTATTTTAATCATTCACTACATAAAATATAAACTACCCGTTTATGATGTCTAATTTTCAATTTCATTTTCTCATTTTCAATTCGACACATCTTTATTTGAAGTTTTGCTATAATCATGTCATCTACAATCTCTGGTGTGGCTACCGTAATTTGACGTTCTGAACGTAGTTCATCAATTATCTAGATGCGTCTACGTTTAAATATCGGAACCCAAAAATTTTATAGTTGAAAATAATAAACCTTTAAGAGCAGTACTTAATTTAAATTTAGTATTTATTTCAATTTTTTATTTCTAACAAAAAAAATTGATAACTCCCAATTTGAATCCACAAAAATGATTTGACAAATTAAAACAAAAATCCAATTTCGATGGGAATGGCAAAGAACCAGAAATCCTCAACTCACAGACAGATTAAACAAAACCCACCGAATGAAACTAGAGTTAGATATCATAAGAATTAACGCATACCAAAAGCACATAGCAGAGTTTAGCGCAAGAGGCTGGAGCCTAAGGAAAACCAGAAGGAAAATACTGAATCAAAACAAGAACTTTTCCCATTATCTTCCAAAATCAATAATGTAACCTACACATCAAACCTTGAAAAAGGAGCCACTTTCGCCCGTCATATTGAAAGCAATTACACCCCTGCAATCTTATGCATGCCTGTTCACAAATTACAAATTATCAATGCAATAGAAAGAAAAACACTTATCTCAGAATGTCAGAAACTCATTAACATCATGCAGAATCTTTCAGACAAAAAATCTCCCAGCCATGACTTAATCACCTATAAAATTGTCAAACACTTTACAAAGAAAACAATAGCCTATCTAAGCTCTACATTCAACGCCTGCATCAGACTGGGCTCCTTTCCATAGACCTGGAAGCACGCTCAGATCATAATGTTTTCAAAACCGGGTAAAAACAAAAATAAACTAAACAATTTTAGACCCATTAGCCTACTGACATCACTTTCCAAACTCCTCGAAAAAGTAATCCATAATCTTCTACTGAAGCATATTGAAAACCAAAACACAATACCAAAATACCAATGTGGCTTCAGGAAGGCCATTCAGTAAGTCACAAGCTTCAAAGAATAAGTGAACTTATCGAATGAGGCTTTAACAACAAATATTACACGGTAGCAAACTTTTTCCTGTCACGCAGGCATTCGACAGGGTACGGATAGAAGACCTCAAGAAGAAAATTCTAGAGGTTACAATGCCCACCTATCTCAAAGCAGTGATATTTTCTTCGTAGACAATAAAAAATTTGTAGTAAAATCAACACAACCTTGTCCGAAACTACCAAGATTCGAGCCGGAGTCTCACAGGGCAGCATCTGGGGATCGATCCTCTTTAACATATACACGCCCAACCTGCCAAAGCCTAGTGCAATAATGGCAAATTTTGCAAATAACACCTATAAGCTGATAACCTTAATCAAGCAAACACGAAATCACAGACGCAACAGACAAACATCTAATATGGTTCAAAACCTGGAACATCAGAATAAACCCTGTCAAATGCCAAACCAAAATCTTTACGCTAAGAAGGGTCAACAATCCTCCTTGTACACAAATAGAGAACAATGAAATACCCTGGAACCCCAATGACAGCGCTGTCAAATATCTGGGAATATACCTCGACACTCGCCTAAGCTGGGGGTATCCCATAAACCAGAAGCTTACACGAAGCAAAATTAGGCTAAGACAACTATACCCACTGATTAGCCGCAAATCCACACTAAAAATAGATTGCGCAACACTACCCCACAAAACCCTAATTCGACTTCTTGCCTTATATGGATCGCCGATTTGGTGCAAAACCTCAAACACCAACATACTGAAAATACAACGCCTCCAAAACAAGATTCTAACGCACCGTGGTATGTTAGAAATAACCAGCTGCGCGAAGAACTCAGCATCTTACCCATTGAACAATATATCAAAAACTGTGCGAAAAGTTTATTTCAAACGCGAGTGTATGTAGAGGTTGCAAAATTCTATGAACTCTTCAAAATAGACATTCACTCCAAGCTCAGGCGAAAACTACCCCAGAATCTACTTTTAACAAACCAAAGACATAATCAAACAAAATGTAAACTCACTGCGTCTAAATAATTACTAATATGTCACAAAATCTTTTACCTATGCCATGGATAACAAGTGATTGTTGATTTAGCAATAAATGATACTTAAAAAAATAATAAGAACTAAAAAAAAACTAAAGCTTCCTTAGAAAAAGTGTAACATCTGAAACTGGTACGAGTATGAACACAATTTCATACGTAAGGAATATTGCAATTAAAAATATAAAAATGCATTAATAATATAAATAGAAAACCAAACTCAAAAGCGGATGTCAACTGATATCAATGCCATTATAAATAAAAATTTGCGAATTTATAAAAAAATTAAAGATTGGTTAACATTCACTTCTTCCGCTGAAAATAAAAAGTCTTTTTCACCAAGCCAAGGTTATTTCGAAAGATTTAAAGAAATGTTTACATAATTTAAAAGAATGTCCAGCAAAGTTTGCTTAAATTGTTGCTGCCAATTTATACACTCTTGATCAGGTCTTTACATGAGTTACAGTTATTTTGAAAAAAAAACGCCAAAGAAAATCCATTTGTATAAAATTTATCAAGCAGATTGCATAACAGTTCTTTTCTGTAGCAATGCTTTAAGCGATAATACAATAAAACTATTGGTTATTAACAAATCGAAAACGCAAATTTAAAGGAATAAATATCAACAATTTTTCCGTTCATTGGATTGCCAATAAGAAAATCATACTATTGCAATGACTAAAGAATATTTTATAAATCAGTAAGTAATAACAAAAATTAGGAAAACTAGAAATAAACGTGAATAGTACAATAAAAGTGCAAAATAAATTTCTTCATTATTGACAGCACTACAAACAGAAGCAATCTGTTAGTGTGTCTCTAAGAATGATAGAAAAACTGTATTGTTAATGATTAAATGTATATTTTTTGCAAGATATCAGATAAAATATTTTTCATTATATTGACTAACAATATTTAATTTTATATCAAAATCTTCTTTTCAATTTTTATATTTTTTTGATTTTTTATCTACATTCTTTCTTATTTAAAATTTATAATTTTGGAAAAATGCCAGTACCACATGAATAAAAATCAATACAACCCTTTTTACAAAAGAAATGACGGAAGAAGGCAAACGGCTATAACAGCTCAGTAAAAGTTAAAGAAAAATGGATATAGTTTTAACAGTTAATCATAACTATTTTATTAGAGGTTGCTTACTGGAGCATCGCTCTACATAACATGTATATAGTTGTTACGGTACAGGCTAAGTACTTTCATAACATGTATTTATGGTAACTATTTAATAGCACAACTAAAGGCTATGAGATTTTCAAAATGACGTAGGATAGGTTTTTATTTTCTATTTTTGCCATAACATCCTAATAGATTTGATTAAAAGGAAAAGGTAACAGACTGGACGCATTTTGCAAGCATCCAATGCAAAGTGACAAACGACAACGCTTAATAAAATGTAATAGTCAAGCTTTTATAATATTTTAAAAACATTCTATTGCGAAAAAAATTTCCAAGCCATAAAAATCCAATATAGATGAAAGTAGTATGTTAGCTGTATCTAACAGAACATTTGTTAAATCTGTGTTAAGAAAAGAGTTTTATGTTTTCTATAGCAGCACAAACACTGACTTTAAAATGCAAGGCATGAGTGCTATCAAGATATTTGTTTTGGCTATTCTGATTTATACAAAAAAATGTTTTTCCTTATTTCAAAAAACTGACACTAAAGCTTTGGCTATGATCAGTAAGCCAAAATGTGTAAAATCGGATTTGTTCCTTGAATTGTTAGATTTTATGGAATATAAGAAGCCATTCGCAAAAGTTCCAGTCTGATTAATAGTAAAAATACTAGTTCCTATTCACTCTTTAAAGTTTTGTTTTACAAAAACACCATATAACATTTCTTGCCTTTTTGTTTCACACAAATTACATTATTAAGCCATTAGGCAAAAATCTTTTACTGTTAAAAAACTATTAATTAAATCGTATAATGTATGAAGGCAATAAACTATTTACTTCTGATTATTACTAGTCAAATATTAATATAGGATTGACATTTTTAAAAAAATAGTATTTTATTTATATTTATAAAGCTAAGCTATTCATACGAGGGCGTGCTAAAAAGTAATGTCTCCGAATTTTTTATTCTGTTCTCAAAATTAGTTGAGGTATTATGCCATGCATATTGCTCGGTCAACTTTTTCCCTTCGCTGACGCAAGTTGCAACCCTCTGCCACTAGAGGGCTCCCAATTGTAGCGTGTAACATGGCGGTGTGTAACGTAACCATGTTGGCGCGTGAGAAAGAGCGTGCTGTAATCGAGTTTCTAACCGCAGAAAACGTACTTCTATTTGATGTTCATAGAAAACTGTGTACGATGATGATGGTATCGACATCAGTAATGTGCGACGTAATGAAGGAAACGGTGGTGCTAACCTTAATGTCTGTAATAGAGCTTGGAGTGGACAACCGCGTACGGTAACCGTACTCATCGGAGTCGGATTGATAAACTCATCAGAGAAAATCATCGAATAACCTAGACACAACTCTCAGGTAAGTGTGGCATATCACGAGAGCATGTACAGGCCATGATTGTGTACGATGGGTGCTTTGAATGCTCACTCCTGACATGAAACAGAGTAAATTGAACATCTGTCAACAATTTCTTTTGCATTTTGAGTGTGAGGGTGATGGATTCCTTAACAACATTATGACAAGTGATGAAAGCTGGGATTATCATTTTGACCCTGAAAACAAGAGAGTATCAATGGAGTTTAGCCACAAAGGATCACCTACACCAAAAAAGTTTAAGACCATACCATCAGCAGGCAAAGTCATGCTCACAATGTTCCGGAAAGTTCAAGGTGTGGTACATTTGAAATTCATGCCTAGAAGCACCACTATAAACTCTGTAAGGTACTGCTGAGATCCTCAGAAAATTGAAATCACGAATTCAAAGGGTTCGTCCACACATGAAGCACTCTATCCTTCAGCATAGCAATGCCAGACCACACACGAGCGTTACGACGTCGGCAACAATCCGACGCCTTGGGTTCACTGTCATCGATCATCTTCCATACAGTCCCGACTTGGCCCCATCCGATTTTCATCTGTTTCCAAAACTTAAAGAACACCTTCGAGTTCACTTTGATAGTGATAAAGCAGTGCAAACAGAAGTGAGGTTGTGACTTCGTTAACAAAGTCAAACATTTTACAGTGACGGTATCAACAAACAAGTCTCTCATTGGGAGAAATGTGTTTGTCGCCAGAATGACTATGTTGATAAATAAATATGTAGACATGAAGAATAAAGACATAAAATATTAATAAAGTTTGTTTTATTTAAAAATATTTAAAATATTATTACTGCGCAGCAGCTGTACGACCTTAAAAGAGTAGAGCCACAATATCCACCCTCTTTCCTACATGGGTTAGAACTTGTCCAGTTTTTTTTTTGAGAGTTGCCAGAGTAATGAGCAAAAAAAATACCCCGGAGTGTGGAACAATGCATTGTGATCAAATACTTTGTTAGGAAAAACATCCCGTACCCTGAAGATTACCACAGGCTCCAACGACAGTATGAAAAAACGTGTTTCTCATGGACCCGTGTGTTTGAGTGGTGTAGGTGCTTCAGAGAAAGCAAAGGGCGCGTGGAGAATGAACCGCATAATTATTGGCCGCAAACATCCGTCACCGAGCCAAACATTGATCGTGCGGACGCGCTTTTTTGTGAAAATAGGCGCAACACTATCAAGAAACTTGGAGCAATGCTGTCCATCAGTGTTGGTAGTGTGGAAGACATAGTGAAAACCACCTGCTCTATCGCAGCTGAATGTATGGTGGGTACCACGTACTTTGACAAACGTGAACAAAATGGTGCGCGGATAAAAGCTTCCAGTGGTCTTCTACAACAGTTTAAAGATTAATGTGATGTACTTTTGAAGGTTATAGTAACCACTGATAAAACATGGGTGCACTACTTAATTTTCGAGTCCCAGCAGCCATCGCACGAGTGGCGGCATACTACGAGGTGCATTCAAGTTATAACACATCCGATTTTTTTTCAGGACTGGGAACAAATAGAAACATGCGGTTTATTTCAAATATGCGCACCCTCTGCGTAAATGCGTGACACAGATGGCAGCAATGCGGGGCGCACAGGACTCTAGCGGCAGCGATGAAAGTGAAGACTGTTTTTGATAATTAAAATAGCGACGTTTTTATTACAAGAACATTTCTCCATTTGGATGATGTAACACCGACTAAAATTCATCGCCAATTGAGTAAGACATGTGGTGATGGTGTTATTGATGTGTCTAATGTGCGTTTGTGGGTGCGCTAATTCAAAGAAGGCAGAACGTCGTGTGACAACAAAGAGAGACCATCTCAGCCTCACACGAGCCGGTTCAACGACATGATCAACGAGCGGAGACACTTGTTTTAGAGGATCGCCGAATGAGTGCCGAACACATCGCCTTTAAAGTTGCCATTTCCGTGAAATCTGTGCACACAATCATGTATGAAGATTTGAAAATGTTACCAAGACAACGCACCAGCGCATCGGGCGAACGCAACGCAGGAATTTTTTCATGACAACAACTTTAAAATGATTTCTCATGCTCTCTACTCACCTGGCCTGGCTCCTAGCGTCTTTTGGCTGTTACCAACGATAAAAGACTGTCCGTAGTAGCAAATTCACTAGTTGTGCTGCTATTGCATCGTTGTGAAAAATGTGTATGGCAGCAGGCATATTACGTCGAGAAGTGACACAAATGTCACAGTCTTTGTGTGATTAGGTTGTGAGAAAGACAATTGGATGTGTTATAACTTGAATGCATCTCGCAGTTTTCCCAAACCTAAGAGAGCGTGGAGGAGATGTTTGACAAAAAAAGTGATGGCAACCTTCTTCTGGGACTGGCAGGGCGTTATTCATGTAAGCTTTCTAACGGATACCAGATCAGTCTATGAAGCTTATTATTCAGACCTCCTGGTAACAGACGTAAAGGAAAAGATCCAATCCAAAAGGGCGACAGATGGAAAGCAGGTTACCTTCTTTAAGACAATCCACTTCTCTATACGGCCAAAACAGCAATAGAAACCCTCTGGAAATTAAAATAAAACCTTCTGCTATATCCGTCGTACAGTTCCGATTTGGCCCCAAGTGATTCTACCTATTCCTCAAATCAGACTTACGAGGCATGTAGTTTGTGGACAACGACACCGTCATCCAGAATGTTCGAGAGTGGATACGCCGCCAACCAAAAACCTTTTTTGAAAAGGGCATCAGGATGCTTTCAGAACATTAGAAAAAATGTGTTAACTCCGGAAGGGAGTACGTGGAAGTAAGTGTTTGGAAATTTAGAACCACCTTGTAAATTATTATTGAAAATATATTTTCTATCACCTTCGAGCTATTTTCTGGGAAGCTCCGGAAACATTACCGATCAATGTCATAAAATATTTCAGAAAATGTTTTTGTTCATTCAAAAGTAATGAAAATGTGATACCAGAAATGTAAGCTGATTATTTGTTAAAAGGAAACATCCAAAAAAATGTTTTTTATTATTTTATGGGTATGTCTGAGAATAATTACAAAATATAAAACATGTATTCGATATAATTTAAGCTTTCAATTTGCATAAAGCATAAAATTAAATTTCAACAAAAAGCTAAAGATAAGTAATTAGACTTAGTGATAAAAATATTAGGAAATCGTCTTACTGTTAAGCTTCCTTTAAAATAATATAAAAACCTTAGGAGTTCTAGAATAATTTCCTTTTTCTTTTCTAATTCAAAAAGTAGTTTATTGGTATTTAATATTTATAATAATAAAAAGAAGACTAAAAAAGTATCCTGATATTTTTTACTTGTATGTTTCTCATTTTGTGTTCTGTTTCAGTATGTTTCGATGTGAGTAATGAGCAATTAGGTTGAAGTCAGAATTCAATCGCGTAAATAATTATGCGGCGCTGACTCAATACACTACAAAATTTGCAAACAAATTCGGCCATCTCGTGCACACGTGCGCACTTCGTTAAGGGAATTCTCAGCCTGGCAACATTTGCGACCCAGCCGCAGCGACTTCCACCAATTCGTTTTTGTCAACTCCATTTTTTCCGCTTTGTGTCATGAGCGCATAGGACGCAGACGACAAAGTACAAGACCACATTTTAAACGACGACCTGAAATCGTAAACTTTGCTCTCGCGGCTGTACAGTTTTCCGTTATTTTTACGATTCTTAGGCCGGGGCTGGATTTACTCTTTAATGCCGCGCTGCTGACTCCTGTATCCTGTGCCCGGATGGCGTAATTGCAAACGCATGTCAGTATTCGGTTTTATTGCAAAGTAAACGTCATTATTTAATTTTTGCCTGGTTGATAAACCCAACTTGCTGCGTAATCTCTATATAAAAAGTATTTAAAAGAAAAAAAGAAAAAAGTTACTTTTTTATTGTATTTGTTATAGTTAATTATTTACAGTATCCATAACTGAGAGGAAATATATTTGTAATTTTTATTAAAGACATATGTCAAAAGTCAATATTGGAAATTCGATTAATAGTTTTTTTATTATTAACAGGACTTTTAAATTTTTTCTTGGGTTACGCTGTGCCTAAAACCAAATTTTTATTTATTAAGGTATTCCTAAACCTCCGAGATAAAAAATATCTTAATTTAGTTAAGACAACACACTTTGTCATTATTATATTTTTAATATAATGTTATTAAGTATTGTGCAATGTAAAATTACTATTACGTACATAAATCTGTTGGGATATTAAATAGTAAATTTCAGGGAGTCTTAATTTGCTGCCAAATTAATTCTTTCAATATTTCTTTGTGAAAATGAGTTTGTCTTTTTATTAAAGTAGGTTTTTTGCCATAAAATAGTATTGTATCTTTTATGGCGTCGCCAAAAAAGAACATTGCTACGACTTATTACATAAAGTCACTAAATTTGTGCATAAATATTAAAATTAAAATTATATTTCAAACTTTAACACCTCTAGCAGCTTAATATACATAGTTTGATTTTTGTTTCCATTTTGATTTAAAATACGTTTTATTAAGAATGGTCCATTGCTATTCCAACTATCTGATAATTGTTTGTAATCAATTCTAAATCTAGTTATTATAACTTTATCTGAATTGTTCTAGGAACTGCCTATGATTTTAAAGAAAGTTTTGTGCCACTGTTACTCTAGTCGTAGTCCCACCTCTTTTGGATCATTTAATAACTGCTAATAGGATGAGTTTTGTCGCGAGCGCGTACGGTTGCGTATTTTGGTAAGTGCCGGTTAATATAATTAAAAATATTTTGCCGAACTCGTGAAATCTCAAAAGAGAGCAATGAAACTATTTGAATAAGTGGTTAAAATAATTAAAAGGTAAATCACAAGAAAATTACACTTTGTTTTTGCGTACCACACGAGGTTATATCAGGTCTGGGTAATAACCGATATCAAACAGCTGCTATAAAAATAAGTTAAAAATAAAAAAATAAAAGTCTGTCAACATACTTGAAAGTTGAGAAAATTTAATTATGATAGTGAGAGTTTAACGACAGATGATAGCAGGCGAAGGAATAAGACAAAAGAAGAAATGTAATTTGGGAAATGCACAAAAACAACAAGAACATTACTCAAAAAAAAAGAAAAGGGCTACAGATACGGATGATATAAAGAAAATTCTTGAAAATTCAGATCTATAACAACAAATTTCGGAATAAAGAACAGAAAATAAAAATTTGGGTGTAAAGATCATTAAGCTGAGAAGAAAATAAAAGCGACTGAAAAAATAGAGAAAGAATAATATTAAAATAACGGGAATTCCGACAGAACAAAGTCAAAAAGAAGAAGTAAAACGCCTTCAAGTTAATACACTACAGGTTAATTGTAAGGTAAGTTCGCATTTAAGTTTCGAAACGTAAAGACGTGTGTCCTACAGTTCGAAAGATAAGTGCTAGCGCGCTGACCTTTTGCCTAGACGGGCAGTGATAAACTTAATCTCTTCAAAATTTTAACATAATAAAATTGTAAATAAATAAACAGTAATAGTGCATATAAACGGGAACCCGGTTTATACCGGGGATAAACAACACAAGTGCAACAAATAAAATGCTACTAGCAGGAAATGGCCCAGGTATGGGATTTTTTTTTAATTCACAAAATAATATACAGGGCCAACCTTATGTTTCACAACCATTAACTAATATACACGGACAAACAATGATTAACCCAAATATGTCACCACAGATTTATCCTCAGACAACTAATCAGCAAATTTATCCTTCACACTCTACGAGTCCCTTCCGCCCAATCAGGAGCAATTTATGATGCAACAAAACTCATTATTTCATACAAATAATATAAGAAGACAACAAGTACACACGCGAATGACTTCAACTGGCGAGGAAAAAGATAGTACTTATACCACCCAAGATAATCCATGGCAAGTAGTAAAAGGAACTAAAAGAAGGAAGAATAGTATTACCAAAAACAATGTAGACAACCATTAGAGTTACCATTAAATAATGCATTCGATGGTCTAAAAGATAGCCAGACAGTTAACATTAATAAAAACATTACAAACAAAGATATACCTACACCCCCTCCCATATATGTGTATGGTGTGGTAAGTTTACCACAAATGATCTCAAAATTAAATAACATAGTTGAAATAGAACAATACTCAATTAGTAGTATGGCCAACAATACAGTAAAATTAACATGTCAAAGTTCAGATACATTTAGAAAGTTAGTTAAATATATGAAAGAAAATAATATAATCCACCACACATACCAAGGAGGAAATATCATATAGAGTAGTAGTTAAATATTTACACCACTCGGTTGACGTAGAAGACATAAAACATGAAATTTTAGAACATGGTCAAGTGAGAAATGTAATAAACATCTCAATATCCAAGAACCTCTTAATATGTTTTTGTTGACCTAGAACCTTCAGAAAATAATAAAGTATATATATATATATATATATATATATATATATATATATATATAAATTAAATTTAAACAGTGTTATTCAAATTGAATCACCAAGAAAAGTCAATAATTTAGTGCAGTGTAATAGATATCAACTATACGGATATACAAAATCTTACTGCAGTCGGCCCTATCTATGTGTTAAGTGTGGTAGCCAACATGCCACAGCAAGTTGCAAAAAAAGTAAAAGCACGCCAGCAATATGTGGATTGTGTGGAGGCGGACACCCAGCTAACTATAGGGAATGCGAGTTCTACCAGAAAAGTTACAAACACAACACAACAAAATCATCCGATGCCAGAAATTGCAAGAAACCAAAATAGAACCTACCCACAGGTAACTAAGCCGCGAGATTCAACGCAAGAGGACAACTCGACCATAACACTCAACAAATTTTTAGAAGAATTCAAGACAATGTTCAACCAATTAATTCAACAAAATAATATTATTCTGAATGTTATCAATGTTAAGTGATAAACAAACTAATGGCTTTTAGAACAGCACTGTGGAATGCCTGGTTCAACATAAAGATAAAATCCAGTTATTTCTAAAACAAAACCTAATAGACATTCTTTTAATTAGTGAAACTCATTTCACCGAGAAGACCTACTTTAAAATACCTCAATATTCGTATACAACACAAATCATCCAGATGGTTCTACACATGCAGACACAGCTGTAATAATAAAACAAGCAATAAGACACTACGAATTACCTAAGTATGCTGAAGACTACCTACAGGCCACCTCTATTCGTGTATATATTCAACCATGTGAAATAACTGTCAGTGCAGTATATCGTCATCCAAAGCATAATATAAAAAAGCATCAATTTGAACTATATTTCAATACTCTAGGCGCCAAATTTTCGGCAGGTGGAGACTGCAGTAGCAAAAACACTGTTTGGGGATCACGAACAACTACCACAAAAGGTAGGGGGCTATACAGTCTTTATTTATCTACTGGCCCGCAGACATAAATAAGTTGCCAAATCTACTAGACTTTTTTGTCATCAATGGTATTTTTTCAACTTACATGGACATCACACCTAGTTATGATTTATCATCGGACCACTCACCGGTAATATCCACCTACAGCACATACAACCTGCACCTAGGCTACATAATACAAAAACAGACTGAGACAAGTACAGAGACAAGCTGACAGACACAATAAATATTAATCTAAAACTTGCAAATCCAAATTATATTGAGAAAGCCACAACTAATCTTATCACCACCATTCAAGAAGCAGCCCAACAAGCTACTCCTAACATAACACATAAAAAAGACATTCTAAATATTCCTCTGAAAATTAAGATATTAGTGCGTGAAAAACGAAAAGCAAAAGTCAAATGGCAAAGAACACATGCCCCAGTAGACAAAACTGTTCTAAACAGGCTTAGCAACAAGCTTAAATTAAAACTTAGAGCTCTAAGAGAAGAATCGCTCAAAACTTACCTATCGAATTTGAACCGATATGATAATTCTATATGGAAACCGATAAAAACAACAAACATATAATAAGTATTCCCCCTTTAAAAATTGAGCACCCTTCACAGAAACAGTGGGCAAAAAGTGATAAGGAGAATGCAGAATTATTTGCAACATATCTTGCTGATATATTCCAACCTCACGACCAAACGATCGGATAAACAGATGAAATAAAGTTCTTGAATACAAAGAAATCACTAGGTATGGATCTAATAACAGCAAAAATGCTAAAAGAACTACCAAAAACAGGTATAGTACTCTTGACTTATATCTTCAATGCAATTTTCCGCATTGAATATTGGCCCGATGCACTAAAGACCGCAGAGATAATCCTAATCCTCAAGTCCGGTAAAGATCCCAATAGTGTAAAATCTTATCGACCCATAAGTCTCTTGTCGGCCATTTCAAAATTATTAGAAAAACTGGTTCTTAAAAGAATTGATACTGAATGGATTCCCAATTACCAATTCGGATTTAGGCAGGCCCATTCTACTATACAACAATGCCATCGCTAAAACCATCCTCTCTAGTTTTAACAACAAGGAATACTGTATATCAGTATTCTTAGACGTAATCCAGGCTTTCAACAGGGTGTGGCACCAGGGTCTACTATATAAAATCAAAACTCATCTACCAGCATTCTTCAACTTACTTGAATCTTATCTAAATAAATGACAATTCAAAACAAAAGTAAGATAGAAGTTTCCGCTTTCCTTTCAATTAAATCTGAAGTACCTCAGGGTAGCGTGCTGGGTCCTCTACTTTATCTGTTATTGACTTCAGATCTTCCAGTTTCACCAAATGTCACAATCGGTACGTTCGCTGATGACACTGTCATAATGGCTAGCCACAATGAAGTTGTTCGAGCATGCACTCTAATCCAAGAATATCTGTATAGTCTAGAGCACTGGCTTAAAAGGTGGAATGTAAAAATAAACGAAACAAAATCTGCACATCTAACATTTACCCTACGCAAAGACGCAGACCCAGCCATTTTTATTAATAACATATAAATACCACAAACCACAACAGTAAAATATCTACGGCTACACTTGGATACTAAATTAAATTGGAGAGTACATATCAACAAAAAGAGAAAGCAACTGGACTTAAAACAGAGAGAGATGAACTGGTTGATCTGAAGCAGGTTCCCACTATCTATTGATAAGCTATTGTTATACAAATCAATTATCAAACCCATATGGGCATATGGAGTGCAACTATGGGGATGTGCCAGTAAAACGAATCTCGCAATAATTCAAAGATGTCAATCCAAAATATTAAGAATCATAGTTGACGCCCCATGGTATATAAGCAATGAAATGATCTACAATGACCTGAAAATACCAACTGTACAAGAAGTCATCCGTGAGAGAAGTGTCACCCCAGGTATAAAGAATACATAAATCCTCTAATGCAGCCCCTATTGGAAGACCCTGCAAGAAGAATTAAAAGACAGTGGCCAGCTGACCTATAAAATGGAAGAGATCCCATCGTTGGGTGCGATCTCACCATGTCTTATCTAATACTTAGATTGTAAGATAGCAAATTAGCTTATAGAATACTCTGTATTTTGATTGCTAATTAAATTACAAAAAAATTGTAAAGGTAACAGAAACTAGGGTAATAACAGCCCAAAATAACAAAACGTTTATAATTGCTGAGCTCGGTGAATGAAACACTAAAATAAAAATTATGAGAAATAAGCATAAGTTAAAGGACTCAAATATATTTGTAGACAATGATCTAACAGTTGAAGAGAAAGATATTCAAACCACTATTAGAAAAGTAACTGTGTATGAAAGAAATAAAGAAGCAATAGTTAAAGCTGTCTATCAGAAATTAATTAAGAAACGGGTAGTTTGGACGTGGAATTTCAAAAATAGTAAACTGGTCAAGAGGGATACTAACCCAGCTTGAAAAAAAACTGAAATTAAACGCACAAGTGATAAGAGAAAAAGGCATACAAAAAGAAATACTGTAATTTTAGGTTTAAGAAATGTGAGGGGACGTTACTAAGATCAGCGAGTGTGCTTAAGAGTTCTCAAGTAAACATAGTAAGACTACAAGAAATAAAACAAAGTAGGAAGGTGATGGTTAACGTAGGGGAATATGTATTTATAAAGAGTGAAGCTGAGAATACAATGTTAGACACTTGTTTTATGGTCAGCATTAGAAATGATTACTATAGAAACGGTTACTATAACACTGATTGCTGGAAACGGTTGCTAATGAAATGAACGATTTAGAAATGATATCTATTAAAATAGTTACTATGGATAACGTTGTTATGGAAACCATTGTTATGAAAACGGTTGTATAGGAAACAGTTTTTACGAAAAAAAATGCTTTATAAATTGATGTTATAAAAACATTTGTTATTGAAAAAGAAATTATAAAAACAGTTGTCATAAATGTGAATGATGTAAAATGGTTACTATAAAAAATCGTTGTTGTAAAAATCTTGTGGAAATATTTTGGGATTCGTTCTTTTAGAAACAATTGCTTCTTAACAAACATAAAATTAGCGACGAAAAATACAAATGTGGATAAAAGCATGGAAATGACCGTATCCGACCGTCATATAGCATTGTTTCTATTACCCAGGAGCTAAACATTGCACAAAAAACCGTTTTTAACTATTTGGAAAAGGCTGGATACAAAAATAAGTTGGATGTATGGGTGCCACACGAGTTAGCGCAAAAAACCTCATGGTCCTAATCTCCATCTGTGAATCGCTACTGAATTGCAACAAAGTCTATCCATTTCTGAAGCGGATGGTGACTGGCGATGAAAAGTGGATCACTTACGACAACGTCAAGCAAAAACGGTCGTGGTCGAAGTGCGGTGAGCAAACGGTGGCCAAGAAAGGCTTGACGGTCAGGAAGGTTTTTCTGTGCGTTTGGTGGGATTCGCAAGGAATCATATACTATGAACTGCTCCCCTACTGCTAAATTCTTAATTCAAACCTGTACTGTGAACAATTGGACGTCTGAAGGAAGAAATCGCCCAGAAGCGGCCAACTTTGGTCACTAGGGCAGGAATTGTGTTTCATCAAGACAACGCCAGGCCACAAACATCGATAGCGACTCGCCAGAAACTCCGGGAGCTTGGTTGGGAGGTTCTTATGCATCCACCTTACAGTCCGGACCTGGCACCAAGTGTTACCACTTGTTCCTGACCATGGCGAACAATTTTGCTGGTGAAAAAATCGCCTCAAGAAAGGCTTGTGAAAATCGACTGTCCCAGTTTTTTGCCAATAGGGACAAGGGCTTCTATGAGAGAGACATAATGGAATTACCTTCAAAATGGCAACAAGTTATCGAACAAAACGGCGCATATTTGACCTAAATCGGTTCATTCTAAGTATGTTAAATAAAACCTTCAATTTCATGCAAAGATAATGATTTTCTTTTTACTAGACCTATTATATAAACAAAATTATTTTTATGGGAAACAGACTGGTAAATGTGAAATTTAAACATAATAATATCCTAACTAGAACGACAACATAACTACAAAAAGAATTTATTACAATAGCAATGTGTTATATTACAGGATTCTCTTTGATAATCGAGCAAAAGGTTGCAATAATAGAAATAAACAAAAGATTTTTTAAAAGCTGCAATTAGTGCCCTCGATTATTAAGAATCAACATAGAACAATCAAAATCCTATGATAATAATTGCAAATATTCAAAAAAGTGTCACGTCTACAAAAAGTTTGTTTGCTTCAACTATTATACCAAATCCAAAACAATAATTTGTAAAAATAGTCAAGTAAATCAAGACGATAAATAAGGTTATGTTACATTTTTAATAAAGCAATTACTTTTAATTATTCATATCATCAATAACGTCAATTTTACTAAAAATATGTTTAAAAATAATTTTCTTACATATTTATTTATCTTACTTCACCCTTGCTAATAAAAATAACAGGCTAGTTTTGACCCTATTTATCTAATTTAAGTTATATAAAATATTTTAGTAGCTGAAGAGTTAATTATTGCGTTCTATAAATAACAACGTCACGAAAAAACGTTAGGTGTACTGAAGACTGATTTATTGTATACTTTGTTACAAAAGATTGCTGTTATGTATTTCAATAAACAATACAATTTCTACAATCCGAAATACATTTTGTAATCGCAGCTAGTTACTTAAACAAATTTAATTAAACTGCTAATAGGCCTTTGATAAAATCGAACGCCTTCTGAATTTTGTATGCCGTCTTGCGCTCAAACTTCGGCTCAAACAAAAACCAATTCGACGTTTTTTACTCTTAATGGTTTACCAGAGCTCGCCTGCTTAAAGCATTCAATCATTATCAGAAACTTTGGAAATCTGTTAATTTACAAAATTTTAAGTGCAATTCTGAAAACCATCTTACCCTTTTTAGGCTTACATTGAAACCTTTCCTAATTACCGGTCATTAGTTAGAAGTTAGTTGAGATGTCAGGCTCAAATTTACTTCGGAAACAGAGCTAAAGTGTACTGCTAATAGTTTTCCTTAAAATATTATACGAGCTGACGTTCTAAATGTAAAAAATATATATATTTTGATAATAATAATTTTTATCGTAAGATTTAAGTTTTATTATTATCTTAAGTTTATCTGTAACAATTTCAATAGCATCCGTTGTGATTCTCTATGACATTTTACTTCAGAATGAAACCTGAAGTTGCATTTTAGGTGGGTGGAGGATTAAGAAGCAATTATTAAATTGTTTACTAATCGTTCTGCAATAAGTAAAATTGCAAGATCAACTTTATTGTAATTTGTTTCGAGTTTAGTTTATCCACTAGGTACCAAATGTGTGCAAAGATCGACTCATCTAGCGTATCATATATTATTTATTATATATTCTATTATTTTCTGTTATTAACCCTTCTGAAATCAAGGTCTAATAATAAATAGTATGCAGCATGTCCCAAGTCGAACGTCGGTCCGGCTCCGGCTTTAGTCTCGGTCGCAGCTTCAACCACAGTCTCGGTCCCGGTTCTGCCCCAACTCCAACATCGGACATTAACAGATAATAGCGGGTTTTACTTTTAACCCAATAATCAATCACTATCGACTGTCGACTCTATTAGCAACAACAATTCCTGTAGCCTGAGTTAATACTATCCTAACAAACAGAATTTTCCAAAAATTGCAATTATTACAATATCCTACCTCCCCATCAACACCAGGAGCAGTACTTCTAACTATGCATGCTGATATTTGGTAACTTAGATGATAAAGCTTTAAATAAAAAGACAGCTGACAAAAAATACGTAGAATTAAGCGTAAATGTAAGATACTAGTACAATCTGAAATATAAGTAAGAAACTAAAAGCCAGCTAATTTATTAACTAGCACTCCTGTACTACAAATAGATTATTTTCCCTCTTTAATCAAAGGGTACAAACAAAGTAATAAAATAAAACTAAAAATATTTTAAAACCTTTTCTAATATTTATCTACGTGACAGTCTAAAAAGTTTGAACCTAACATAGAAACACGCATTTTTTGTCAAACGTAATGTATTTTTAACACGGGTTTTTTTGGACTACTCCTTTTAACCCGTCCAAATAGTAGTTGGCGTCTTGCTCTGCAAAATAAGTATATATGGTTGCGATGTCCAATTCTTCAGCCAATATATGACAAACGATTTTATTTCGATATACCTGCTATCTCTCTACTTTAATTTGACGATAGTGCCGTACCATTTGGTAAACTTTGTCGATGTTATCGGTGGAGGTCGCAATTGTTGGCCGTTCCAAATGCTCATCATTAGCCAAACTGATACGACTACGTTTAAATTCCCATTTTTTTATCGGTGGCAAATAATGGAGCAGAGTCTCCGTAAACGGTGTCCAACTCGGCTTTAATTTGTATAGGCGTATTGTCTATTAAATGCAAGTACTAAATTATGGCACCAGTATTCGAATATTTCCATTTTTACAAAAGCACTGTCATCAACTGATACAAAAGACTATCAAACAACTAAGCTTTCAAAGTAGATACAAATTTTACAGGTATTTTTCAAATCATGAACGATTGTAGTGACAGAATGGTTTTGACAAGTAGAGCTAACAATAAAGTTAAAAGAGCAAAGAGGGTACACGAAGTTTCCTTGTTTTTTTGTGTGAATAAGATAGCAGAAACAAATCAAATAATTGGCTAAAAAAATTGACCAATAAGAGCTTTATTAGCACCGGGAACCAAAAATGTGCTCCAAAAAGCTTTCATAGATCCGAATAAAATTCCCCTTCCATCTTTGCAAATCAAGTTAGGCTCAATAAAGCAATTTATCAAAACCTTACCAATAGAAGGTAAATGTTTTAAATACATCTGTGACAGATTTTCTGCGGATGTTTTTACTGGTTTTGACATTAGAAAACTTCTTAAAGATAATAATTATGAAAAACACATGGAATTTGCAGAAAAAAGTCTGGGGAGCCTTTAAAGACGTAGTAACCTAGTTTTTGGGCAATAAGAAGGATTTGAACTTCAAATCAATCGTTGCAAACAGGCTGCAGAAGTACAAAAATTTAAGCTGTTCCATGAACTTGAAAGTTCACTTCCTAAATTCACATTTGAACGATTTTCCTGAAAATCTTAGTATTTTTAGCAAAGTGGTGGGTGAGAAATTTCATCGGAACATCAATGAAATAGAAAGGAGGTATCAAGAAAAATGGACTACTACGATGTAGTAGATGAAGAGGTCAAAGGGATGACGTACCCCATAAAAATTAATTAAATAAATAAAAATAAATTAATTTAAAAATCCACTAAAATAGAAATTTAGGCTAATTTTGTGGAAATTTTTATTAGCAATTAAGGAGTCAACGACGTCTCAATTCTTTAGCTATAAGAATGCAAAAGCAAAAAAATAATTAAATTATAAGAACAAAGTTTTGAGATCGTTGATTAATGCCCCCTGGTATGCTCCAAATCACGTAATCGCAAAATACCTACAAATGCCAACTGTTAAAGAAGAAATCAAGAGATTTAGTAATAATTATAGTGCTAAAACTGTAGTTCACATAAATGTGCTCGTTAAAAATTTATTTAATAACAATGGTAAAGTGCAACGTCTAAAACGTTTCAAGCCAAATGATCTAATAGACGGATTCAATTAGTTATATGTATATAGAATATTCAGTACTGCTCCTTTCCTGTTTCTTTGTGTTACTTGTATCTTCTGTAATGTTCTTTTTGTAAGGGGCCATGTTTCTGTCCCATATATCAGTACAGGGAAAATACATTGCTGCAATACTTGTGTTTTCATATGTATGGTAAATTTTCTACTTGTATTTTTAAGTATACGTTTTAATCTTCCAAAAACCGTCCATGCCAATTTTATTTTTCACTGTACGTCTGTGTTCTGCATATCTTTGTTTGTAGTTATTCTTTGGCCCAGATATATGTAATTGTCTATGTTCTCGATGTCGTTGTCTTCTAGTTTTATTTTTGCTTTTTGCTGATTTTTGGATCTTTGCATAACTTTTGTTTTTTGCATATTCATTGTTAATCCGATCGTTCCTGTAGTTTATTCAGCATTTCTTGTAGATCGGTTTTGTTATCGGGTATTAGAATAGCGTCATCTGCAAATCTTAGGTTGTTCATTCTCCGACTATCTATTGTTAGACCTCGGTTTTCCCACTAGACTTTTTTAAAAACGTCCTTTAATGCCTTTTACTTTAACGTATTCCACCGTTCCTTTTTTATTTTCGCTGGCCAGTTGGTTTCTAACATCTATTAAATTTTTTGTTTCTTTGCTTATCTTTTTGTTTTCCATGTTCTTGTTTCTATTTTTACTTTCCTAATCCTATAATAAGGAAAGTAATGTAATCGGCGGAAATTTGACCTACCCAGTTTTTCACATTTCTGGACGAAATATAGCCTCAGGACACCAAAAAAGTTGGTTTGGGCATTGGTTCTGTGTGTGTATGTGTCTGTCGGTCTTGTAAACAGGATATCTCGAGAACCATAAGAGCTAGAAACTTGAAATTTGGTATGCAAGTTACTTGTAGGTAGGGGACGCAGTGCGAAGCTTTTGGTAAAAATCGGCCAAGCCGTTTGGTCGCAAGGTCGCAAAATCGGTCGCGAATCTAAACGGTTGAAGATACAAAAACTTTATAAGAATAAAATTGATTTGTTATCATGAGATAAACATGAATTTAAAATAAAAGTTGCTAAAATAGGAACCCGAAAAAAAATTGAAGCTTAAGATTTTTAATATACCGGGTGTTCATAAAATGTTTCAGGAAATTTATACTACCGGATAGATCAAACCGAGACGAACAAAAAATTACAATGAAATTTTTTGATCCAACGTCAAATAAATAAGTTATAGCCGATTAAAAAATTAATTAAACGGACCAATCATAGCGCGCTCGGAGAGCGGGCCGACTACGGGAGGACGGGGGGGAGCGCTTGGCCGCTAGGAGGGATCATGCAGGCGATAATGGCGAAGGCCGTGCGACCGAGCTCGCACGGTTACCTTCAGTGGCGTAGCAAAATTTTAAGTACGAGTCAATTACTGTCTTGTACTGTTTATTTTAATCAGCTTTTGAGTGTTGGACTCGCGTCTCGTCCTTTTTTAAATTAACAAATTTTTAGATGAGAGCAGCGCAGGGCCTCGTCCTTTTTTAAAATAACAAGTTCCGTGACGAGAGCAGCGCAGGGCCGAGACGATGGACCCGGTATAATATATAATAATAGGATAAGAAAAGTCGTGTGATGTTCACACCAGATTTTTTAGATTTGTCACATATGTTCCAGTTTGGATAATAGCACTTGTAATTTTTTTGTTTAGATTATCTAGTTTGTCTTCTTTCTTTATTTGATTGTACTATAATTTCCGTCTTATTTCTTGTTGGTATTCGTTTTTATGTTCTATTATAGCGTCTTTGTCTGTTCTATGTGTTTTTGGTTTTATAAGCTTTTGCCGTTCTTTATGCGAGTTTACCTTAAACTGTGCTCTCACCAATCTATGGCCACTTTCTCTTAAAAATTTGTTTGTAACTGTGACATCTGTAATTATATGTTTATGGGATGATATGATGAAATCTACTTTGTTCTTAGTCTTGCCATCCGGACTGACCCACGTCCATTGTCTTTCCTCTTTCGTTTTCAAGAAAGTGTTCAAGTTTCGATTCTCTGTATAATTTACCAATAACTAACCTCTGTTATTTCTGTTTTTTATTCCAAAGTTGCCCATTGATCCTTCTTGTATTCCCTTTTTTCTACTTTGGCGTTGAAGTCATCAATAATTAAATAATAGTAGTTTTGTTACTTTCTATTGCCCTTGCTACATCTTTATAGAAGCTTTCCACTTATTCGTCATTATAGTTCGATGTCGGAGCATATACCTATATAATTTTCAGTTTGTAACTTGTAGTTAGTTATAGTGTGATATAGGCTAGTCTTGCTGATGTTTGCATTTCAATTACTTTCCTTAGTATTCCTTTAAGTATAAGGAAGCCAACTCCAACAATGTTATTATTAAGTGGCGAAGCGAAGCATAGTCACTTACTAATTTCATGTTGTCCGTCCTTCTGTCCGTCCGTCCGTCTGCCCGTCCGAGCAATAACTAGAGAACGGCTGGGAATTTCCAAATTCTGTTTTCACCAATTGACAGGTACCCAAAACGGCTTATTTGTTAGTGATTTTGAAACTGATTGGTCAAAGATCAACCATAGGGTTCTCAAATTTGGGAGACTGCTTCGCTACTTCGCTATGCGTTGCAAGCTTTGCAGGTTTATTGTTTTCTGTTGTATTGTAGGAGTAGTATAATACATTGCCTGTTTCTAATCTGGTACATTTTTCGGTTCTTCTGAGTTATTCCAATCCTATTATGTCCCATTTTTTATTTGTCACTTCTTCCTCTAGCTCTATTAATCTTTCTGTGGTTCGGGGCGTGCGTGTATTATATGTTGCTATAATTAAGGTTGCAGGTTTTTGGTTTCGATGCTGTTGTAATTTTTCTAGTGAATTTTTGCCTCCCTAGGCTGACCTTCTTTTTGGAGATGTGGGATTTGTGGTCACTAAGTGATTCACCCACTTACTCTAAAAGACAAAATACCAATAGAGATAATCAGACAACTAACGAAAATTGAAGATATAGGTCACATGATAATGAAAATGAAATGGAGATTGGCAGACCATATAGCCCAAACAGAAACCAACAAATAGACAAAAATTACTACCGAATGGAGGCCATAGACAGAGGCGGAACGTAAGAAGATCTTTATGTAGATGGTACTATGATATCAAAAAAGTAGCCGGAAAGAAGTGGATTACAAGGACACAGGACCGCAACAGATAGAAGGAGATGGGGAGAGGCGTATATCCGCATGCGGGTGAGAGATGTTGATTACAGAAGAAAAATATATAGAATAAAACATAGCTAAAGTTACTTTATAAAGCCATTATATAATCTGTAAGATAAAGCAGTTTTTATTGGAAGCAACTCCTGCAAGTTACTGTAATATATCTAATATTATTCTAGTTATATAAACTTTTTATTGCCCATAAATTGGACAGATTGTAAGCAAACAGAAGTAATAAAAAAATAAGAAGAAAGAATTTCGAAGTCTCATATTTTCGCAATTTTTCGACTTTTTACAAATTCTAAAATTCGCAATTTGCGGAAAAATTCTGACGTGATGGAAAAAATAAAGGTTATTTTCGGATTCAGCGCTAAAAATACATAGGAATCAATTGTCAAAAATAAAAAAAACATGACGCAACCCAAATTTTGCAGACTTATGTAATTTGACAAGTTCCAAGTTAGCTGGCTTCATATGATCCTTAATTTTCTAAGATGTGCGTTCGTTGCGTGTAGCTAACAAATTTTTTATTTATTCTGAATGGTTTTTAAATATTATTTTACTTATAATTAATATGTCAACAAAATTATACAAAAATAACTAATGACCGCTTGAAAACTGGAAATTGCATCGAAATTTTTTTCCTAAATAAACGTTGAACTGCGATTGCTCCAACACTTTTACAAAAAATAATTCATTCGTTGTAGCCAACTCTGCGACCAAATCACTAAAGATGGTAATTTTATTAAACATGTATAATAGAATCTCGTAATAGAATTTTTTTAGGGTACAAACCTTAACATCACTTATAATATACCTCCGAATTGATTTTGTAATAATTATCTTTTTCCAATCGCTAAACAAATTAATTATAAGCGAAGTTGACTTACTTTGAATATCCAATATGTTGCAGAAAAAGATAAGTGTCTTTATAGTTCTCTCTGTTCACGTAGTTACCTAAGCATATTAAAACATTTAGTTTTTTAAAGCTTGACAAGAATCATTTTTTAAACCGCCTCTTACGAGGGTGAATCAAATATAAACGAGACTTTTGATCTCGGACGCACAATATTAAAGCGCGAGAGTTCTCGCTTTGTCAGGTGTTGGGTAGGGATGTCAGAAGTGGGGGAAGTAGGCGGGCGATTTCGTTTGTTTCTGTCAGTACCCGTCATCACAATCTCTGAGCAGGAGATGCCGTCGTCAATTGCCCAGCGTATTATCATTAAATTTCTCGCCACGGAAGGTGTAAAACCGGCTGAAATCCTGAGGAAATTGACTGCGCAGTTCAAGGAAGAGACACTGTCACGAGCTAGAGTGTTCGCATGGCACAAACAGTTCGTGGAGCGTCATGAGAATGTTGAAAATGAGAGCCACGATCGCCGACCTCGCACCAGCATCACCAACAAAAACATCATCCGCGTTCAACAATTTATTGAGGGTGACAGGCGTCTGACCATCGATGAGATTGCATCTGAGATTGGAATAAGTTATGGCAGCACTTTTCGATCATCACAGAGGAGCTAAGGTTTCGTAAGGTGTGCGCAAGGTAGGTGCCTCTGACAACTGAGCAGAAATTGCAAGAGAAAATTGAAGAAATTGGGCTGGGAGACAGTTGAACACCCTCCCTACAGCCCTGACCTATTCGGTCCTCTAAAGGAAGCCATGGGAGGGCATAGATTCGACAGCGATGAGGAGATTGAGGTCTATGTGCGCAATTGGCTGGAAACACGACCAACTTCATTCTACGAGGAAGGCATTTCAAAATTAGCTACATGTTGGGAAAAATGTGTTTCTAAATCAGGAGATTATATAGAAAAATAATCTGCTATTCTTTTGTTTCAAGTTCAAATAAAATATTTTTTAAAAAATAAGTCTCGTTTATATTTGATTCACTCTCGTATAAACAGTTAAATAATAAGCCATATTAACATTATGGTTCATTATATGTAAATTAGCGTTATTTCTGGCTTAAGATCAACTGAAGTTTGGAGACATCTAATATCCTAATGTCTACCACATAGATATTGCAACAAAAGCAAGAAGAACAACTATTAAAAATCAAATATAATATGTCTCCTTTATCATAATCTTAAAAATATTTCTATTCCACCAATCGACTGCATTAACACAAATTATATTCTAAAACATGCAACTTCAGATAAAATACAAATTCCAACCCACGATTATTAAGTATAAAGTTATGAATCAGATTAAAAATTGTGATGATCTAAAACAAATATTAAAAATAAAATACGATATGGGTATATACGCTCCAACCAATATTACCGACGCAAAAGTTACTGTAATTTATAGAAAGAATGGTTACGTACATTTTACTTACTTCTATAGAAAAGTAACACCTAATTATAATTTTTAATTAACGCTTATAATACTCTTAGCGTATTTAATATTAATTTCCGTAATATTTAAGCTGGAAAGCAAGAATCTTATTATTTAACCTTATAAAGCGTCAGCATTCGTTTATAATTATAATTCTGGCAACCAATTCAGAAGTTATGTATAGCAACACTTCGTCCTCAAACGCTGGAAATAAAGGAGGGACAAGTTTAAATTCTGTTTCTTGAGTCCTTGGCGAATAGAATAAGGCGCCGTGATCGCTTACCGGCCTTAATGCGATCCAAAGCATCACGTTAAATTTAAATCTGGGGAATTCGGGAACGCCCAGCAGAAGTAAATCGGTAAGTTCAATTTCCTCGGAAAAATTGCAATCCAGTTAAATAGATGAACGTCGCCTGGGGAAACTTACTTTCATTTTCTTTAGAAAATCACTCTTTCAGCCATGCCAATGATCTGGATCTCTGTGTTAAAGTTTGCAGGCAGCGATCCATTCAGCATTAAAACGCCCTCGGTGTAACTAACTGGATTTGCTTCCCTTTCATATTTGCGACATAAGTACACATAAAGTAAACAGGGCTTATTTTGATCTTCCCCGGGACGCGCGAATAATGAAAGGAGCACTCGAACTCTGCGAGCCCGTTCCTAACTTGCCTCCTAAGGAAATGTAGTTTCGTGTCATTAATTCGACGACACTTTAGCTTAAAAAAGAAAATTAAGAAGTTTTCTCGCATCAACCTTTGAATAATTAATAAAAATCTGCTTTTAACTAATTTTTGTTCAACCTATTGTACTTATTATTACAAGTTACTATAGTACAGAAAAGCAGAATAAATAAATGTTATACAGAAAATAAAAAAATTAAGATATCAGCAAATTTGTTACCTACAAGTCCTGACTCATTCACTCACTGAATCATCAACACCTAGCCCAAACGCCTGAAGCTAGAGACTTGAAATTTGGTACTCAGGTTCTTCTTTCAATACTTAAATCATTTAAGAAGGAATTTTTTGAAATTGGAACGCTAAGGGGCCAGAAAAGAGTAAAAACGGATAAAATTGGTAACCTAATATCTTCAAATCTAAAACAGATAGAATCAAAATGTTAAATATATGAATTCTGGCAACCAATTACAGACACGTGTTTGGTACTCAACACTTCGTCCTTTAAACGCTGGAAATAAAGGACGGGTAACAAATTTAAATTCTGTTACTTGAGTCCTTGACGAATAATAAGTGATCGCTTCCTAAATGCGATTCAAAGCATCACGTTAAATTTAAATCTGAGATTGGTACTTCTTGCAGAATTCGTCAAATCGGTAAAAATTTAATTCAAAAATGGGAAAATTGGTAATCCAGTTAAATATATGAAACGTAAGACGAAGACTTACTTTCATTTTCTTTAGAAAATCACTGCTTTCAAGCCATGCCAATGATCTGGATCTCTGTTGTTAAAGTTTGCAGGCAGCGATCCATTCAAGCATTAAAACCTCGGGTAACTAAACTGGATTTTGCTTCCCTTTCATATTTGCGACATAAGTACACATAAAGAAACAGGGCTTAATTTTGCAATCTTCCCGGACGCGCGAATAATGAAAGGAGCACTCGAATATCTTTTGCAGCCCTTTTGGAAATTGCCTCTAAGACAAATGTAGTTTCGTGTCATTAATGTGCTTTACACTTTTAGCTTAAAACCAAGTTAAATAGTTTAATCTGCATAAAAACAAGTCCTTTGAATGACATCTAATAAAATCTGCTTTTAACCTAGAACTATGAAATTGTTCAAAATTCCTATTGTAAGCATTCACTTATTAAGTTATAGTACAGACGGAAGCAGACATACAATAAATCGTTCATACAGAAAATAAAAAATTGAAGATATCCTTAGTTGCATTATTTGTAGTATCGTTCCCGGACAGTATATATAGTAAATACTCATATATAAATGATATTGTATATATATATGGTATCATGTGCGATCGTTTACGGTAAAACTGAACAATACGTAGATTAAAATACAATTTAACTGAATTTTTTCCTAAACATTGAATACAATTTTTTAAATATATTTGCTATTTATTATTACAATGACTGTTGCATCATTGAAAATTGGTGAGAATATGGTGCCTCACACCGTAGTTCCTATAAATGGAGATAGAGCCTGCTGTTTAGCGCCATCTCTTATCTATTGTATGATACGCAAGTAATGCCTAGAGAAATACCCGAGCAAATCGTTAGTCATGTAGTGGTCAAATGAGAAGAGTTCGCCATTATGTCCCATGACATCAATGGGGACAATTACTCGACCACCGCTGCTCTTTTTACTTATGGTGGCTTATGTGAGCTCGAAGCGACAGAGCGACTCTTTCCATGGGTCTTTAAATTTTTTCGTAACGGTGAGTTATACATAAGTTTTGGCACCGCAGTAATCCCGTGGACGACTACGTTTTCACTTGACCTATCACGCGGCCATTTCGATGTATACATACGTAATGCCGTGGGCTCAACATTACCCGAGCCGTCATTCTCTTCTTCACCACACCCTGTCATCGCCGAGAGCATATCAATAAGGAGAAGTGAAGAGGCTACTTTCTCATCGCCGCCACCAGGATCAGATTGTGACTCATCTCTCTATTAATTATTATCTTACCGTTCCTACCGAATGCTCTAAAAAACGTTGTACCAGATGCGCCGTCGCTATTCGGAAGAAACAATTTCAAAAAGGTTCTAAAATGATGTGTAAAATTATCCATCAGTTCACCGTGCTGCTGTGTCTAAATAGCATTAAAATAATCCTAATCTAAACAGACAAGCAGTGGCTAAGAACAGGCAAGCTCACCCTGATGTGAACAGAGAAGCCGTGGCTCGGTACCAGCAAGCTCACCCTGAAGTACATAGGGTGTCACAGTCTCAATATGAGCAAAACAATCCTGGAAGTCGAGTAAAAAGAAAACGATATTCTTGTAAAATCAAGGCGTTCTCCGGCATGGCGTATTGATTTCGATACAGATTCTGAAAACGACAACAGCGTGGCCTTGGGTTCTATGAACAAAAAGTGCAATGCTCTCAAATGGAAGGAGGAGGCACCCAGCATGTGCTGCAGCTCTGGTAAGGTGCAGCTTCCGCCTTATGAACAACTATCCGAACCTCTATAGAGTTTGATAAGGGATTTACCTCCAGAACATGAACATTTTATGAACGGCATTCGTAAATATAATAATGCCTTTCAAATGACTTCATTCGGTGCCAAACAGATAATGCAGGACGGTTATATGTATATTTTAAAAGTTCAGGGCCAAGTATACCACTTGGTTGGGAGATTGTCGCCAGCACCTCAAAAGGAACCACAATTCTTACAAATATATTTGGTTGGTGAGGACGACAGAGAAGAACAATTGAGGTGTAATAACCATCCCCATGTGAAACCTGGCTTAGTTAGACAATTACAAGGAATGCTACATATCTTTAATGCTTATGCAAGAGACTTGAAGACCGCCCTGGACAAGGTGACTGCAACGTTTGAACCGTTCAAAGTAGTCATTAATGCCGAGAAGAAGCCACCAAACAGCTTAAATGCACCTACGTCAAATGAGGCGGCCTTGGTAATGGTTGATCAGTAATTTGAGAAACGAGGCATTATCCTTGAGAGCCACGATAACTTATTGCACCGCATTAGTGAGATCCACCGTTCGTACGACGCACTGCAGTATCCGCTTCTGTTTTGCTGTGACGAGGATGGATACTCCATTTCGTTATCTCAGCGTGATCCTGCGATTAATCAAATACTTAAAAAGACAGTATCCGCTGCGAGTTTCTATTCTTACCTTATAATGATTAGACAAGAAGAAGATAATCACTTGGTGTATTTTCGTTCCCTGTTTAGTCAATTTTTAGTTGGCATGTACGCCAAAATAGAGACAGAAAGGTTGAACTACATCAAGAACAACCAAGCGCAGCTGACGGCTGATAGTTACATACACTTGCGGGATGCCTTAGGGAGGCAGGATGTTGATGGTGAGCAGTTGGGTCAAAGAGTGATGCTCCCGTCATCTTTTACTGGTGGGCCACATTACATGCACGAGCGTACATAAGACGCCATGACCCTCGTGCGTCAATACGGCCGTCCGGACCTTTTTATCACATTTACGTGTAACCCCCGATGTAAAGAAATCATAAGTATGCTTTTACCAAGCCAAAAGTCACATTACCGCCATAACATTTTAGCCAGGGTATTCCACCTTAAGGTGAAAAAGATGATGGCTCTTCTAACCAAAGGCGATCTGTTTGGGCCGGTGCGTTGCTTTATATACTCAGTGGAATGGCAAAAACGGGGTCTTTTTCATATTCACATCTTATTATAGCTGGAGCAACGTATCACCCTAGACAAAACTGACGATGTTATTAGAGCTGAAATACCTGATTCTGAGCAAGACCCTCTCCTCTACGATATTGTGAAGGCCAACATGATACACCATCCTTGCCGTAGTTTAAACCACAAATCGCTCTGCATGAAAGATGGTAGCTGTAGTAAAAGGTATCCTCAACCACTTCTCAAAGACACGCAGACGGGCGACGATAGATATCCGCAATACAGGAGGGGATCTCCACCTGATAGCGGCTACACAATAAAAAAGAATGGAATTGAGTTAGGCAACCGCTGGGTGGTACCTTACAATTCTGTCCTGTTACGTACTTTCAATGCTCATATTAATGTGGAATTATGCAGTTCAGTTAAGTGATCAAGCGGCCTTTACTATAGATAATGAGAACGAAGTAAAAATCTACGAAAGCGGCCGGTACATAAGCAGTTCCGAATCAGTTTGGAGAATCTTAAGCTTTGCCATTCATGAAAGGTTCCCCCTGTCTTGCATCTCGCTGTTCACCTTGAAAACGGCCAGCGTGTTTACCCCACCTCCAATAACCTGCTAGAAGAAATAAACCCTCCACCTCAGACAACGCTACTAGCGTTTTTCAAAATCTGCAAAACGGATAATTTTGCTAAGGCACTGCTTTACCATGAAATCTCTTCTTATTTTGTGAAACAACAAAAAGTTTTCTAGAAGAAAAGAAAGGAAAGTTGTAGAGGGCAGGCCCGAAGTGAAAAAAGAACATATTCTAGGTAAAGTCTTTACCATTCATCCGAACAACACAGAATGTTACCATCTAAGCCTGTTGCTCTATGAGGTTAGAGGGACGACATCTTTTGAAGACTTGAAAACTGTGAACGATATCCTCGATCCGACATTTCAATCTGCATGTAAGTCTCTTGGATTGCTCGAGAACGACAGACATTGGGGCACTACTTTAGAGGAAGCTGCATTGCGCGATTCTCCTTTGAATAGCGAGAACTATTTACAGTAATGTTAATTTTCTGTCAACTCTCTGATCCTTTAAGCCTTTGGGACAAACTTAAAAGACACTCTATCTGAAGACGTTAAACGGCAACTGGAGAAATAATTGCAAAATAGTGCGCAACGACTCATGGAAGAAGTATACAACAGATGCTTAATATTGATGGAAGATGCAGTGTTAGCGCAATCAGGACAACACTTGGGACAATACGGGTTGCCTCGACTAAAAAGGTATGTAGCAAGTTTCGATAATCGAGAATATCTAATGGAGACCGATTATAACCTTAGTGCTCTGAGAGAAGTCGTGTCGTCTAATAAAGAGTTACTGACGAATAAACAAAATTACATATATCAGCAGATCTTTGGCAATAAAGAGAAAGAAATGGGAGTAATATTTTTTTGGATGCTCCTATTGGCACTGGAAAAACCTTCCTTATCAATTTGCTATTAGCAAAAGTAAGGAGTAATTGTGGTATCGCCTTAACTGTTGCATCGTCAGGAATAGCGGCAATACTGTTACAGGGAGGTAAGACAGCTCACGCTGCCTTCAAGCTCCCGTTAAACCTCACTAATCTCAAAACTCCACTCTGCAACATTTCAAAACAGAGTACTATGCGATTGTAAACTTATAGTTTGGAACTAAAGCACGATGGCAAATAAAAGGTGTTTTGAACCACTAAACAGAATTTTAAAAGATATCAGAGGGAACGATGACATGGGTGGAGTCACCGTGTTGTTAGCTGAAGACTTCCATCACATATAGCCGATAGTGCCGCAAGGAACTCGGGCTGACAAAGTCAAGGTTTGCGTTAAGGCCTCAAATCTTTGGTCCTTTGTCGAAAAACTCCACCTTACGAAAAATATGCGAGTGTACTTGAAAGGCGGCATCTGCGCTGGACAATTTGCCGATCTCCTCCTTAAAATAGGAAACGGAGAATATCCGGAAACCGAAGGCACGATGACAATTCCACCAGATCTTGCCTGGGTTATGTCGACCCTTGACGACCTAGTAACCCGAATATATCCAGACGCTTACAACTTACATGGCAAAACGACCAGGCTTCTGCCATTAATGATATTTTGTAGAAGTACAAATCTGTTGACACTGTAATGCATACGGATGATGCTGTACACTATCCCGTAGAGTTCCTAAATGCACTCAACCCACCTGGTCTACCGTCTCACATACTTATCCTCAAAGTAGGAGCGCCGATGATGCTACTGAGAAATCCGAATACGCCTAAGTTGTGCATTGGGACCCGGTTGCGCGTGAAAGCCTTACATAAAAACATGGTAGAGGCCATTATATTTACCGACTGCGCTCGACATGAATCGGTTTACATACCGCGGATACCACTTACAACGGATACAGCAAAGCACGCATTCGAGTTTAAAAGATTACAATTCCCCCTTAATGTCTGTTTCATAATGACGATTAATAAATCTCAGGGTCAGTTACTGAAAACAGCAGAAATTGATCTAAGAGAGGATTGCTTCACGAATGGCCAGTTTTACGTGGCCTGCTCGAGGGTGAGCTCAGCTAGAAACCTGGTCGTGTTAGCATCTCAAGGCAGAACCTCTAGTTATAGTATAAAGAGGTACTTTAAGTATAAACTAACAAAAAATAAATGGTTTTAACCTTTGGGTATTTCCTAAGGCAAGTTTTTCGCGCGAACGAAGCCGCGGGCAAAAACTAGTATTGAATAGAAGTAAATGTTACTAAAGAATACACAAAGAGAGTTTCCGAAATCTTCAATTAATAAAAAAAAATAAAAAAATTAAAAAGAGATTTAAATTCGCCTGAGTCGGCTCGCGTACAGAGAAACAATGAGCTCGGCGACACCCCAGTCCCAAGTAAAACACTGTAATACACTACTACGTAAAAAGATAAAAAGTGTGACAGAAAAAATTAAAAAAAGGTTCCGAAAAATTATTATCACAAAACAGAATGCAATTATCCTAGATATAGAAGAGAAGAACTTTTGGAAATAATACATCTAGCGGCCATTTAATAACAATAAAATGACCAGTGGTAACAAATCTGCAAGATCATCTTATAGTTAAATATCTTAAATATACGCACTAACAATAAATAAATCTATTAACAAAACTGTACAACTTGCGCCATCAAGCCGAACGAACGTGCGTGTCGAGCTATCCCGGGCTTTCGCTGCAGCCGCGCCTGCAGTCAATTTCGCTCAAGATGGCAGACGCCACATCAAGTAAGTTATCTAAAAGAAGACTTTCACCTGTTATATGATTTTAATAAAAAGTTTATTTGTACTGAATTATCACTACTATCTAAAAGCCGATATTATCTACCCGACAATGTCGAGAAGCAGCTGACAGAAGATAACGCTAATCAACCAGCACAGCCAAAAATTCTCTTAATATTTTTACACAGAGTAAATAACTATTATGCAATAATTAATAATATAATAAATTTACAACTCAACATGGAACAAACGGTCTAAAACTAAATCCAACCTCGATTGTCGTATTTTATCAAAATATTATACGCACGACCCTCTATTCCACACTTTAAACGTTGTACTACAAAATTTATAAGTAACTTAATAAAAACTTACCATTTCAAACAGTTACCCATGTCTTTAAGTACTAAAGCCACAAACTGAAATCTCTTCCAAGAACTAGTCAATGAATCCTTGCAAATGCAAATACCTTTAAAAATAGTAAAAGACCTTGAAGAAGCAACAGAACATTTCAATCAGGTTGTCCAAGATGCGGCCCGTCAGGCTACACCAGAACTCGTTCAGCACATCCAATCGGAAAATTGTCCTATCATAGTGAAAAAGAAAGTCGCAGAGAAACGCAGACTAAGAAGAATCTGACACACAACAAGACATCCAAACGATAAAAGAGCGCTCAATCATGCTACCTCTGAGCTCAAAGACCTGCGCAACATTAAAAATCAACACGTACGAAACTACCTGAAACACTTATCTCCAACAGAAACAAATGATTATTCTCTCTGGCGAGCTACAAATCACTTAAAACATCCGAAACAACACAATGCACCAATTCGCGCCAAAAACAATACCTGGGCAAAAAGTGACCGAGAAAAGGCGGAAACCGCAAAACATCTAGAAAAAGTTTTCGAAACATTCCCGCCGATAGTAAACAACGAAGAAGAAATCCACAGATCTTTAGAAACGCCGTACCAGATGAGCCTGCCGATTAAAAAGTTTAACGCCTACCGGGCATAGACTACTATACTTAAAAAAGTGAACTCCAATAAAGCTCCAGGTCAAGATCTAATCACTGGAAAAATACTAAAAGAACTACCAGATAAGAGATATCAGTTCATAACTTATCTATTCAACTCAATCTTAAGACTACGGCATTTTCCTGATCAATGGAAGAATGCTACAGTTATTTTAATACAAAAGCCAGGTAAACCTAGTGACCAACCTGCGTCCTACAGACCCATCAGTCTTCTACCGGTGTTATCCAAGGTTTTTGAGAAAATGCTCTTAGAAAAGCTATATCCGAATCTTCTAGACAAACATGCCATACCCGATCACCAATTCAGCTTCAGAAAAAACCATGCTACAATAGAGCAGGTACACAGAATAGTGAATAAAATCTCCAAGGACTTCAAAGAGCGAAGATACTGCGCTGCGGTGTTCCTCGACATTACGCAGGCCTTTGACAAGATCTAACACCAAGGGCTGCTATACAAAGTTAAAGAAACCCTACCCACGGATTACCACAAAATATTCAAATCATACCTAACTAATAGGCATTTTTCCGTCAAATATGACAGCGAAATAACACCCCTCTATCCTATCACATCAGGAGTACCCCAAGACAGTGTTCAGGGCCCCATTTTGTACTTGATATTTACGCGAGACCTCCCAACATCTACAGGAAATATGGTTGCTACCTTTGCCGATGACACGGTTATCCTTACATCGCACACAGATCCAAATCAAGCATCCCAAAAGCTTCAAGCTCACCTAGATAAAATACAAAATTGGTGTAATAAGTGGCGCATAAAAATAAATGATAGCAAATCGGTCCAGGTAATCTTCACACTCAGAAAAGGAAACTGTCCGCCGGTGCAGCTAAACAACCACCTGATCCCTCAAGCAGATAGCGCTAAATACCTGGGCATCCACCTAGACAGGAAACTAACCTGGAGACCACATATATGGGCAAAGCGTAAACAACTAGGGCTAAGCTACAAAAAATGTGTTGGCTAATCGGGCGTAAATCGCAACTTTCTCTGGAAAGCAAAATACTTCTCTATAAAGCCATGCTTAAACCCATATGGTGTTACGGAATTCAGTTATGGGGCACTGCTAAAACTTAAAATATTGAAATACTGCGAAGATTTCAATCCAAAGTGTTAAGATCATTAGTTAATGCACCGTGGTACATTTCCAACGAAACCATAAGACGCGATCTTGGAGTTTCAACGGTTACCCAAGAGATACAAAAGTTTAGTGCGCGCTATTACGATCGTATCAGTGATCACCCAAACATCTTAGTGGAGTGCTTACTAGACAATGACGACGAAGTGCAACCACGTTTAAAGAGATTCAAACCCGCAGACCTAATTGTCAGATTCGTGCAGTAATGCGTCGGTTAATCAACAGTTCCAACAGTGTATATGATAAACTAGTTTAAGAGTAATAGAGGAGTGTCATCAGTGGATGCACTTCCTTCATGTTTATTATGTTCTTTAACCATATATGTCATATCAACTACTGAATGTCTAAAGACAGATTGTAGGGTAATAATAAATTTTAAAAAAATGTCTTTAAATACAACTAACAGAAAACTAAACTGCCAACCAGATCCACAAATTGGAGAAATTAATATATTCGGTAATTAGTGTTGAACCTAGAAAAAAACCCAAAACAGGTCCCCAATGCACGCGATGCCAACGTTACGGCCACACTAAAGATTATTGCCACGTTGTGTCAAATGCAACGGAGAACACATTTATTCTAATTGTGCCAAATACAAAATAAACTTGTGATAACTGCGAGAAACCACATTCTGCCAACTGTAAAAACTGCTCTATTGAACCATCAAACATAGAATCTATAATTACAACACTCGCTCTTCACAACTTAAACAAGCTAACACAACATATACTCCTGCTTCTCTACAATCAATATTCTCTGAACGTTAGTCGTACGCCAACGTAACTAAAACTCAACTGGCTCTGTATTCAACATTCTCAATTTAGGAAATAATAGAAACCTATTAATGATGCACTAATTGATACCATCCTAAATAAACTTTTCGAACCAATAAATGCTCCTGCTAGATTTTTTAATAATGGCAAATAACTCTCAAAAACCAATTCAACAGTTAACTCTTTTAAACTTCAATGCAAATGGTATTAAAAGACAACAGCTTAAGCGATTTCTATCAATGTAAAGATGGATAATAGTAGCAACCTAATTATCACATCTGAATACAAACCTCCTTATATACAATTAAATAATAGAGAACTTACAACTTTGTCTTCGGCTAATACTCCAAACATACTACTTAGAGTTAGAGACCTTAATTGTAAAAATACATACTGGGGATGTAAATCAAATAAACTTAACGGGCTTAAAATTCATACATTTGCTGCAAAATTAGGGATCCATATTATGGCCTCTACAGAATCCACCCCGCCTCTTAAAATTCAATATACTGAACATTGCTCTATTCAAAACATACAACTCCAAACTTTATTCCGATCATTTACCAACAATATCTTCTAATGCCTCATATACTCCCAATACTCAGATGCCAAGGCCAATTACTGAGAAAGCAAACTGGGAATCATTTCAAACGGCTTTGGATCAACACTTAAATATAAACAAAATAGAAACGAACAGCGACATTGACATGGTCATAAATCAATTTACTCGCCCAGCCATGACCTCAAACATAGCAACAACACACCGTAAACCACCACTTGACCCACCTACATGCATCTTGAAAATAATTAAGAAAAAAAAAGTCAAACGCCTACGCAACAGAACACGAGATTTACAATACAAACGAATCTTTAACAGGCTCTCATAAAGTTAAAAATGAGCTCGATCATTTCCGGTTTACATATAACCAACATTACATTGCAGAAATATATCTAAACGATAACTTTTTGTGGATACCCACATAAAATATTACAGAAACGCAAAGAAATCTCTACACTAAAGCTTAATGCCATGATCTACGACAGTGACGACGAAGAAAAATATAATATATTTGCACATTTTAAATACGTCTTCAAACCTCCACCGAATATTGTACTTAAAAATTTAACAATAAAAAACTTTGCTTTCTTAGCCACTGCGTTCAACGCCTGCCTTAGAAATAGTTACTTTCCCAATAAATGGAAACAAGCCGAAATAGGGTATTCTCAAAATCGAAGAAAAATAAAACTATGGCTAGTAATTACAAATCCATACGTCTATTACCTTTTTTTATTATTAGGAATTTGCCTATTCAACAATTTACACTGTTATACAAGACATTGATAACTTAGTAAGTAATACATAATATAAATTGAATAGCATAAGCGGTGAGTATGACCGCAAGAAAGTTTTATTATTGTTTATTTTTCACTATGAGAGCACTAGGTTTAGAAACTGTCACTTGTGTTAATTATCATCACTATAGTCACTGAGAAATATATCTTGGGGTAGTTTTCGTTTTAGCCTTACGTGGATGCCGCGTTGTCCCAGTGAGTAGTAAGCTGCACCACTGCAGTTGGTGAGATTGGCATGAAATTTTTTAGTAAGTTTCGCTATATGTTGTTCAATTGTGGGAAACCCAGTTCGTAGTGTAGCTGTTGATTTGTGATGAACCAGGGAGCGTTGACAGTGATTCTCAGGATTTTGTTTTGGAATACTTGTATTTTGTGAAGATTCGATTTGGATGTGTTGCCCCATATGACACACCCATAGAGGATTAATGGTCGTAACAGTGATTTGTACAGGATAGTGGTACATTGAGTAATTAAGGTGGACTTTCTGTTTAGCAGTGGGTAGAGTTGGATTAATCTCGTGTGCCCTTCGTTTAATTTTTTGAGTACATGGTATTTCCAGGTAAGCTTGGTGTCAAGATATATACCTAAGTATTTAATGGGTTTGTCGGTGGTGTTCCATTGAATGGAGTGTCCGTTAATAGTGATTTCTAGTGGGTTATTAAATCGTCTTAATGTAAAGATTTTTGTGGTGGATTTGTCATAATTGATGGATAGGTTCCATTTCTTGAGCCACCTACTGAGGATAGTGCTGGCTTTTTGCAGTTTTGAGGCTTTCGTCTTTGGTTATTATGACTGTGTCATCTGCATATAATGCAAGGTCAGCGTTGATGGCAGGGAGGTCGTGCATGTAGATGTTGAAAAGAATTGGGCCTAAGATACTGCCCTGAGGGACCCCTGCTTGTATGTTTTTGATGACAAATAGGGATGTGCGAATTTTGACTGCGTACGTGCGATCAAGAAAGGAGAAGAGTACGGATTTGATGTAATTGGGTAGTTGAAGTTGTAAGGTTTTATATTTTAGGCCGTTGATCCATACGCGGTCAAAAGCTTGAGCTTTGTCGATAAACAAAGTTACTGTGTATTGTTTGGATTCGTAACCTCTTTCAATTGTTTCCGTAACACGCTGTAATTGATGGCAGGTGGAATGACCTTCTGTAAAGCCAAATTGATAATGTGGTAGAAGGTTCAGTCTAAGAACTTCGTCATTTATTCGAGAATGGATGACTTTTTCGAAATAGTAGATAATAAACTAATGGGTCTATAGCTTCTGATATCTTTCTTATCTTTTCCTGGTTTAGGGAACATAAGAATGATTGCATGTTTCCATATGTTTGGGAAGTTTCGTAGACAAGCGTTGAACGTCGTTGTCAAATACGCTAATGCTTTCTTGGTGAGTTTTTTCAATACGATATTGGGTATTTTGTCATTGCCCGGCGATTTCTTGATTGATAGGGTTTTGATAATTAAAGCAAGTTCTTTGGGTGATGTTGGTTTAAATATTAGTTCCGGGATAGGTTGATATGCTTCAATAAAGTTGGTCACTATGTTATTGAAAACTGCGTCTTTATAGGTGTGAGTAGTGGATGTTTTCTCGAGTTGATCCGCAAAAGCTTCGCTTTTTTCTGCATCAGAACTGAGTATTTGATTGTCCATGGTGATCGGAGGTATTTCGTGAGGTTGGCGTAGTATCCGTTTGGTTGTTCTGCATAGTCCTGGATCTTGTTGTTCAAGATTGCTTATGTGTTTTTGGTAAGAGTAAATTCGGTACTCTTCAAGTTGGTTTCGGATACGGTGAGATAAATTATTTACTATGTTTTTTGTTATGTTTTCTGCCATTTTCTTCTCAGTGAATTTTTTTCGCTTGATTAGGTCAGTTGTGTGTTTTGATGGTAAGTTAATGTTTGTGTGTTTTCTATTTTCCCTCTCTTCGGTAGCCTTATGGATGCTGTCAGTAATGCTTTTGTTATGTGTATAATTGTTTCAGTCTATTTGGGATTGTTGATTGGAGATTGTTAGGTACTTGAGTTGTTTGTCAAGATACTCGCCGAAGGATCCCCAGTTGACTATCCCATTAATTAGTCTAGGCTCTGGGGTGAACTTTGCTTGTGTTATTAGAAATGAAATGATAACTGGTAGGTGGTCAGAGTCTAGTTCGGGAAGTACTTGTTGTAATGCTTGTTTGTTAAAGTTTTTGCGAGCAAGACTGTCTAAGACGTCAGGCTGGTAATCATTTCTGTAGGGTGGTAAGTGGGTTCGTCAGGAGCTTCCATTTGGAAAGCATAGGTTGATAATAGATTGAAAAGTTTGGTAACAGCGGGGTTTGATGTTCTACATCCCCAGATGGTATTCTTGGAGTTTAGGTCACCAATGGTCAGGGTAGGTTCATTTGTAGTGAAGATTGCTGAAATGTCTTGTTCTAACAGTCTTTTGTTGGGTTGCTTATAGACACATGTGATGTTTACTATTGTGCCGTCTCGCGCTTTAATTTCGATTCCTACTGTTTCGAGATTTACAGTATTAATTAGATGACATTCGTGATGTATAATTTTACGTTGATGGCCACCCCTCCTGATGCAATGTTGGCATTTCTGTCGGTGCGGTAGATTTGGTATCCAGCTATGTTGAGTTTTTCTGCATGACAGTTGAGTTTTGATGCTGTTTGCGTTCCAATTTAGGATTTTTATTTGAGAAATTGTGTTGATTTTAGGATCCATTAAAAAGAGAGGGTAAATGATTAGATAAAATGAATTGCTTAATTTGTCCGATATAGGGTTGGATAAGATTTAAGAGAGATGATAATAAAGTATTAAATAAGGATGACGTTTCAGGTATTGAGGTGTTTGTTCTAGATTGCCATGGTGATGGTTAGTTTGTGGTATATTACGAGGAAGATTGGGAAAATTTTTCATGTTGTTTATGGGTGGATGGTGGTTCTGAGTTCCTGTTGTTTTGTGAGGTTGGTTTCGACTACGTTTGTCTTGATAGTTCGTTGACTCAGTGAAATATTTGCACCCTCTGAAGTTAGCTGGGTGATTTTCTCCGCAGTTGGTACATATGGGAGACTCTTGGGGCGGTTTATCGCAATTCATGTATAAGTGATTGCCTTTGCATTTGACACATCGTGGTTCAAGACGGCAGTAATTTTTAATGTGCCCAATGCGCTGGCATCTATGGCATTGTGGGGTTTTGTTACTGTGGCTTCGAGGTTCTACGGTAATTATTGAATGAAATATTTTGGTGATGTTAAATATTTCATTTGAATTTTCATCTGCGGTGAGAAGGACTGCACAGATTGGTATCGGTGTTTTATCTTTATTGAGTAATCTGGTGATCCGTATAATTGGTAGCTTATAAGATGTGAGTTCTTCAAGAATGTCTGATTCAGTTAGTGAGGGTGGGACGTTTTTAATTATTACTGAAAGGGGTCTGCTATTGGGATCTTGAAATGTATGGTGTTCTATTTTGTTTTCTATGTAATGTTTAGCTAAGGTTCTATAATCTTCTTGGGTTGTTAGGGTAATTTTTAAGTTAGTGGAACTTAGAGATGTAGTGAATTCAGCTTTGACGAGGGTTTTTATGTCGCTGATTACTGCTTTGTGATTAATTGGACCATCCAGAAAAATAGGTGGGTTTTTAATTTTGGGTGGCAGAGGGTTCCAGATGTCTGGGTAAGTAATATCTATTTTTTTCAATTAGAGAAGTGGGTTGCCATTGATATTTTTTTTGTTGGTCGGTGATCGTTGATTTGCGTTTCTTTTGGACATGGCGATTGAAGCGGTCACCCCCTAAAGAGGGGGTGGGGGATACGCTTGAGGTTATTAAAACTTAATAAATGAAATAAAATTTGTTACCAGAATATAAAATGTAAAAGAATGTTGTTTGTTTGCGGTTATCACTGAGGCCGAGCGTTGATAAGCACACCCGCAATTTCGAGTCGCGATGGAGCGTATACGTCTTAGCTGTTCGAAAATAAAGAGAGAACTATCTCAATTCTATGAGCTTACTTAGTATTTTACAGTTGTAGGCAATTTTCAAATAAATTCGGCTTTGCTGTTGCTCACGTGGCGCGCGATATGCCAGCACTTGAACCTTCTTGCTCTCGGGACGACGACCGCTTGCATGCCTCCACGCTACGAAAGTCAAATACGTACTGTAGAGTCCTTTATTGCACACACTTTCGCTGATAAAACGGCCCGTACACGTCTTTACAAGTATTCACACAGTGATAAGATCTTTAAATTACAAAAATGTAATATTTTGTGCGGAGCACAATTTTGCCTTAACAGCTGACAATGACAAATATTTGGTCTATTACCTAAGATATCCAAAGTATGAGAGAAAATTATCCAGCGACGTCTCATTAAATTCTTAGGAATCAATAACATCATCCCAGCAACCCCAAAACAGGTTGAACAGTAACTACTCAACTACTCAACTACTCACCAATTATTAAGATTAACAAATATAACAAGGGTTTGACAAAAAAAGTGTTTGTGTAAGAACATACAAAATCAAAGGAATACACTAATGGGACACAAAATGAGAAAGGAATGACTATTAACCACAATTATTGAAGGGCGTATAGAAGGAAGAAATACTCGTGCCAGACCACAAATGGAATATATTAAACAAATAACGGAAGACACAGGATCTGCCACATATAGATCTATAAAAAATAAATGTATGCATATGAAGAATTGGAGAGCTGCGACCAAACCAGCTGAAAAGCTGAAGACACAGAAAGAAAGAACAAGTATTATCTCTAATAGATATGAAATTAAGAAACACAATTATTGCACTATTTGACATCTTTCAGGCCTTCGATAAGGTCTGGATAGAAGGATTAATTTGAAATTGATTTAGCTTAGTTCTTCTAGCTACATTACCGGAATAGTAACGTTGTTTCTTACAGCCCGAACATTTAAAGTAAAACTCAATTCACAATTTTTATTATTAAAGGACATATTGGTAGGGGTCCTTCAGGAATCAATCTTTGGTCCAGTATTATACAACATATACATCTACGACATATCGCACTTCGACACCGTTGAAGTTGCCATGTACGCAGATAATACCGCACTATATCTCAGAATCAACACAGTCACGCACGATCTCCAAAATGAATCGATACTTCCCACCAATGGTGTAAAGTGGAAAACACACCTGAACACCTCAAATTGTCAAGCAAAAATCTTTACCTTAAGACGTCCACCAATCCCTCTCAAATTGCATTTGAATGGATCCACTACACCTTGGAATTTGAAATACTTGAACCTTTATCTGAACAGAAAATTGTCACGGAGATTTAACGTTAACAAAAAATGAAACTAATGTTACACTAGACTCAATCTTCTTTATCCACTAATAAACAGAAAATCTGCAATTGAAAGTTAAATGTACATCCTTATTATACAAAAGCCTTATTTGTCCCATTGCCATGTATTGTGCTGACATTTGAGGAACGGCAACTAATACGCACATAAAAAAAATTCAAACCATGCAAAACAACATACTTTGGATCATATGTAACCCCGATTGGTTTGTGCCGAATAATAAGCTTCATAAAGAACTCGACATATTAAATGTTAAAGTACAATATATCTAACAGCCACAAACGTCTTTAATTCTGTGCACAAGGGTCCTATGGAGTAAATATGGCTTAAAATCAGTTCGCTAATCCACCACCCATTTGAGGGCTCAAAAGGCGGATGCCGGTCAACTCAATTGTTAACAGTGATAATTATTCGGATAACGAGTAAACTATAGCGTTAGCTTAACAAAGAAGTTCTACTTTACAAGTCCACTAACTTTGAAACAATTTTTGTCAATTTCAACTTTTTGTGTTCAGAGTACTAACCTCTTGATGTCATTTCTTTTGTTAGTTTGTAACACGGAAAATAAACGAAACAAAGGATTAAATTACAAAAAACCATACTGTGCAACCTAAACTTACTAATAATAATTAGGTGAAGACTAATGTAATGTTACATCTGGTTTACAGTTCCTTATGAAAGTGAAATGTACACAGTGAAAAGATGTCTCAAAAAACGTGTTAATGCTTTAGATGTGCTATAAGATGTTAAAAAGAAGCATAGAGGTATTAAAAAGAATTAATACAAAATTACAAAGTGGTAAAAGTAATAAAAAATAAAATTCTTTGAATGCATGAGTCATGATATATAATGCCATAGAGTTAATATTGCAAAAAAGATACAAAGCAAACAAAGACTAGTTAGAAGAAGAGTCTTAATTTAAGAATATAAAAGAATGGACTTGAACAAAGCACGGACAATTTACTCCACACCATTTACAATAAAAACGAATATTAAGATAATCACCAGTTTCATCTGAGAATATCAAAAGAAGAACAAAATTGAGCCGTACCATTTTCGATAATTGTAATAATGTTTTAGTATTAACGTGTTTATTGCAAATTAAAAATATACTTTTCTAAATTTTCTATAAACATCACTATATCTTTTTACAATAGTTTAGTTTGGAATTACTCGGCAATAGAATTTAATTTCGTTTGCTTGATAAGTTTGGAGTTCTTAGCATTTTAACACTACTAAATATCCATTAAAATTGTTTTCATTTTAGTACAGTTCCTTGATTTTCAAAAGTTACTCTTCTGTTACTTTAGGATTTTGCTTGTTTAGAGACTTTAGATAAGAAAATAGTTCTTTATTCCTCCCTCTGATGTTCTCATTATATCGCCCATCTAATATTTTAAAAACTTTTTCTTTGTATTATTTTTTGGTGTTCTTTTATCACAGCGATTTGCATTTGACAGCTAATCCTCCTTTCTTCTATAAGATGGTAACCAATGTATTATAAAGGGTGTCTCAGAATTAACGCAAGATTTAAATTTGTCGCCATTTATGCAGTAAAGTGTTGACAACCCAAAAACAAAAACAAATCAACAGCTGACAGTTTAGGGTTAGTAAAAATGGAGCGTTACACGATAGAACAACGTGTCTTTATTATTGAACAATATTTAAAAAATAATGAAAGCTTGGCGGCCGTTGTTCGAAAATTTCATACAAAATATGGTCGGAATAGTGTTTTAATTTCGTCAACGTAAGAGATTAATTGAATCGAGACAGGATCCGTAAGAAACAATGGTCGTCCAAAACAAGCCGTTCAAATGTCAACATCGAAGCAGTGCGTGAGAGTGTCGTTGACAATCCAGGAACCTCAATTCGGCGTCGTGGACAAGAATTACAAATTTCAAGAAGTTCTCTACAGCGTATACTCACTAAAGATCTATGTCTCCATGCTTAAAAAATTCAATTAACACAACAACTGAAGCCTAATGACCATGCACAGCGAAGAGAGTTTGTTGAATGGATTATTGAGCATCAACAAATGGATGCTGATTTTTCGAGCAAAATCATCGTAAGCGACGAAGCACATTTTCACTTTGATGGGTTTGTTAATCGCCAAAATTGCCACTTTTGGGGTTCTGAGAACCCAGATGTGATTGTCGAAAAACAAATGCATCCACAACGTGTCACTGTTTGGTGTGGATTTTGGGCTGGAGGCATAATTGGACCATACTTTTTGTGAAAATGAGGGTAGTCAAGCAGTGACTGTTACTGGTGCTCGATATCGCGACATGGTAACACAGTTCTTTTTGCCGAAATTGGATGATATTGATGTGGCCAATATGTGGTTTCAACAAGACGGTGCCACATGCCATACAGCCCGTGAAACACTTCAATTACTGCATGAGACATTTCCAGGTCGTGTACTCTCTCGTTTCGGTGATCAGAATTGGCCCCTAGATCGTGTGATTTAACACAATTAGATTACTTTTTATGGGGTTATTTAAAATCACAGGTCTATGTCAACAAGCCCACAACCACGCGTGGTTTAAAGGAGGAGATTCAACGTTGCATCAACGAAATTCAGCCACATTTATGCAGAATGGTCATGGAAAATTTCGACAAACGAGTGCGTATGTGTATGCAAAGCCGTGGAGGCCATTTGCCCGATGTGTTATTCCATAAATAACCCTATCCTATGTACTTTATGATTCAATAAAAAAATTACAATCAAAAGACTAAAAACTGTGTTTTATTTAATTCAAATCTTGCGTTAATTTTGGGACACCTTTTAATATTTCTTGGATATCTTCTTTTATTTTAATTTTCAAATTTCTTATTAACTCTGCATTGCGTAGTTAAACAAATTGCTTCAAAACATGCATATATCGCTAACATACATACTTTATTTTTACACATTCTTCAGAAATACATTTTTAAATATTTAAAAATCGTTTCTTGTGGCACCGAATCGTATTAAAAGCGATTAAACTGTTTATATACTAAGGTTTATAATAGTTAACTCTCCTCTGAATGACATCACAATTTATAAAATCTATTACAACAGAATATTTAAACTTAGTCTGTCTAATATAGTGATAATTTTTTAAAGAAATAAATTAAATTTTGTGGATCAAATTTTATTGTTTTGTTTGTTACAGAAATTATTAAAAATTATGCTTCAGTGCTCCAAATAAAAGCAATTGATGCATTTCATAAATCAAGTTTTCAAAATGTTTTTCTTTTATTTCGATGTAGGTGGTTGAAGCTCTTTTGCCTTATGATTACGTGCACCATTCATTATATTGCGAAATTGATCGTTGCTTATATCTTTATAACGAAGTGTTTACATTGTGCTTTAAGTGTTTGTCTAACAAGAAAACAAGTTGCAAAAGCACTTAATAAAATTAAATGTTCTTTTATTACTTTTTCACGAAATGTCAAAAAAATACTTCGCTTGGTTTTCGTCATTTTTGTCAGTATTACTCGAGAATTACTACAGGGCGGCGCATAAAAACGAACTCTTTTAAAACAACAATTCCGGGAATTAAAAAATTGTATTAAAACAAAGCATAGTACGAAATATTCACAGAGAGCTAAATTTTTACGATCTGAAAATTACATAAGTCAAATATCCTCCAATTTTGGCCACGTACTGCTTCATTCTGGTGATCAAATTTCGTGCCATCCGCTCCAGTAGGTCGGTAGGAATTGCATCAATTTCCTGGCGTATTCTCGCCTTCAATTTATCACTCATGTGAATTCTGTGGAAAAAACTTTAGATTTGAGGTAACCCCACGCGACAAAATCCCGAGCAGTTAAATCAAGTGACCTTGGCGGCCATTCAATATCACCAAATTGAAAAATTACGCGATTTCGAAAACTGCGCAAACAGCGGCCATGGAGGCTTGAGCAGTGTGGGAAGTGGCACCATCTTGTTGAAACCAAGTGTTTTTATACACGGGGTAGTTCATCTCAAGTTCTTGGGTGAGGAAATTTTCAATCATTGTCACATAACGTGAAGAATTGACAATTACTGCGTTACCCGCATCATCCTCAAAGAAGTAAGGACCTATTATTCCTTGCAAAGAAATAGTGCACAAAACCGTAACTTATTGGCTGTATAAAGGGCGTTGATGCAACAGTTGTAGATTGGTATCGGACCAATATCGGCAGTTTTGTTTATTTACACTCCCGTCAAGGTGGAAGTGGGCTTCCTCTGACATCCACAAGTTTTCCACACAAGTGCGGTCGTCGCCAGTCATCTCTAAAAACTTTCCCGCAAATGCTAACCTTTTTGCGTAATTAATGGGCAGCAACTGCTAAACAATTTGAGTTTTTAGGAGTGAAAGTTTAAGTCACTTGAACAAAATTCGGGCGAGGGAACGACGAGACAGACCAAGGGTTCGCGCACGTCTCCGTTCAGACCGGTTCGGGTTTTGCAAAAAAGCGCCTCTCACAGCTGCCACTGTCTTGTGTGTTCTGACGGATCTCGGTCGGCCTTCAGGTCTTCGGTTTAAACCAGAACCCGTTTCTTCAAAGCGTAAAACCCACAAACCCATTGCATTACGAGACAGAATTCGGTCGGTAGCACGAAGATGAAAATGCCCCCGAAATGCTCATTGCACAGCTACGAAACTACCGTTTAAAGTGTAATACGCTTTGATAGCGAAAGGGCGTTGGACCGCTCCATAACAACTAATTTTAGGTTTCGATGGATTGGAACATGAGACCAAGGAGGGTGACCCAGTGTGACCACCCCACTAACCACCGCTCAAAAGGTCCCGTGTTTACGCACCACCCTATACCTTCCATATTTAAGAGTATCGTAAACTAACGTTTAGTGTTTCAAACAACCCAACTCGTCGTTTGTATAGACTCTACCCTTTGTTGATTACAATGGGTATTTTAAGCGTATATCATTTTTAGTAGTGATAGTATTAGTTGTGTCACTATGGAAGTTGAAAATAGTATTTGAATTTTTCTGGTTTTCTAAATAGTAATGAATATTTTTTCGAAAACAAAAACAAGCGATTTAGCTTCACGTTTTTTTTATATCAGATCAAGGTTACATAGTTATTTTACTATTTATATATGTACCTAAAAATCTATTGTCGACAGTAATATTGCGACCAGAAACATAAGTAGAACATCATTAGGTTCTTAATAATGGAAAAGGAAAAACATGTTGACTGTACCTCAGTATAGGCTTCTAAATTAGATACATACCAAACATTATTGTCCGCACTGACAAATATTTTTATATGAAATTTTCCGGTTTCGCCGGAAATATATTGTTTGTAAACGCGGCGACATTACATTCTACCAATTCCTTATCGATGGCTACATTCACCACCGACTGTGCAACTTCTTTGCAATTTTTTATAAAATCATGTAATATTATGCTAATATAAGTTAACCTATTAGATGCTTCACTCTCTAATTTTGTTTGATGGTTATCGAAATATAAGCAATTCAGTAAAACTAGAATTCTTATTTATTTATCCCAAATATTTTTGCGTTGCGTACAGTAGTATCCAATAAATCCAATACGCCTAAAATCAGTCAACTAAAAAACAGTTTTTATTTCAATTGCAAGTAAAACAAGTACCACATTGGTCGAATACGTCTTATAAGTGAGATTTTTAACATTTCTCTTTTTGCATACACATTTATTCGTGTAATTTACGATTATATCTATCGTTGAATCGTTCATAAACATTGCTAATGTCACAATAGCGGCTTGCAGTTTTTGCGAATCCAATATCGAGATTACACTTCAGATTTTGATCTTCACTATCACTTATGTAACTGTAGTTTTGTTTATAAATGCTTTAACTTTTTTAAATTTTTTTAATCATTGTTTCTGTTCGACTATTTAGGCTCGACGCATGTTTTTAATTTCTTTTATAACTTTAAAACTATTAATTTTGTACATTTGTTTATTCATTGCCATTTTAATATTTCATATTGTAATTTAACTTTAAAACCAGTGCTAATTTTGAATAACAGTCGATTGATATATTTCAATTTGGAAGGCCATTAGACAGTTGAATAAAGTCATCGCATAGTTACCAAAATCATCGAAAGCTTTGAGGCAAGAATAGTTTGTGTAAGGTATGGCATACGGGCCTTCTTTATAAACTAAAACGACACTTCCCTAAACAACTGTACTTAATACTAAAGTCATATATTAGTGAACAAATGTTTCAAGTTAAACTAAATAATTATATCAAGCTATTGCCAAATTAACTCCAGAGTGCCATAGGGAAACGTGTTGGGACCACTTTTGTATGTCATATATGCAGCAGATGATTCAGTTCCAATGAATATCTTAATGGCAACATTCGCCAACGGTACGGCTATCTTGGCAGTCAATGATAATGCAGAATCAGCAGCGCACTGAATTACAGAGACCCTCAGATCTTCTAAGCGACTGATTCAGGAAGTGGAGAATTACTATTAATCACGATAAATTGACTCAGATAATTTTTACAAACAAACGCGTAGTATGTCAGCCAACATCAATCGACAACGCACCAGTGACAGTAAGGACCAAAGTTAAATACCTCGGGCTGCACCTTTACCATAAATTTACATGGAGAACACATTAAGGTCAAACGCAAACAACTTGACCTCAAAATAAAACCATCGGAGTGGTTAATCGACAGGAATTCCTAACTTTCGTTATACAACAAGTTGCCCCTGTATAAAGCAATACTAAAACTCATCTAAACCTAAGGTATTTAGCTCTGGGACTGTGTCAAAGCTTTCCACACCAAAATACTTCAGAGGTTTCAATGAAAAACCTTACGAATTATGACAAACGACCCCTAATACGTAACTAATGAAACACTCCATACAAACATAAACATACCTTATGTAACCCTAAAGAAAGAAGTCTAAAGGCGTTAAATCGTACGATTTGGACGGCCAATTCTGATAACCAAAACGGGAAATTACACTATCAGAAAATGAATTCTATTGTGGACTGTATGGCAGGTGGCACAGTTTTGTTAAAACCACATGTCGTCTACATCTATATTTTGAAATTTAGGTAAAAAAAAACTGGATTATTATGTCGCGATAGCGAGCACTATTAACTGTTATTACCTGACCAGCCGAATTTTCAAAAAAGAATGGTCCGATGATACCTCTAATCCAAAATCCGCACCAAGCAGTAATATCTTGTATATGCATTTGTTGCTCAACAATCACTCGTGAATTTTTTGAACCCCAAATGAGACACTTTTGACGATTAACAAAGCCCTCACGATGAAAATGAGCGTCATCGCTGAAATCGCCGAAAAATCAGTGTCCACTTGTTGTTTTTCCATAATCCATTCAACAAAGTCTCTTCGCTATGCGTGGTCAGTAGGCTTCATTTCCTGAGTCAATTGAACTTTGTAACATAAAGATGCAAATCTGTCGTGAAAATACGCTGTAGAGAACTTCTCAAAATATTCAATTCTTGACCACGGTGCCGAATTGATGTTCTTGGACTCTCACCAACACTATCACGAACTGCTTCCATGTTTTGTGTTGAACGACTTGTTGAAGAGCGGAGAGTGTCTATTGTCAATAATTTATCCAGTCTCCCTAAATATCCCAATTTTTTACATTTTGGACGAATTATAGCCTCCAAACACCAAAAAAGTTGGTTTGGGCCACTGGTTCGTGTGTGTGTGTGTGTGTGTGTCTGTCTGTCTGTCTGCGTTGTTCTTTTATGTAGCGCTCTATTTTTAATAACACTCAACTGCCAGCTGTCACGCTGCTTTTTTTTGTTAGCAACAACAAAATATGAAAATTATAGACTTGTCTTTTTTTAATAATTTAATTTTTCTTTATATTGTGCAGTTTGATTTGAGTTTACTTTAATTGTTCTGTGTTTTAACTAGATACAAATTCTGGTCTGTTTTACTCCTTTACTGTCTGTTTTGTGCTTAGTGTATATTTTGTCTGATCTACGCTTATTAATTCTCGATTCCATTTTCTTTTCTCTGCATTTAATTTTTGTAGCTAATTGTTTAAGATTTGTTTGTTATAATGTATATAAGTTTGAATTACTTTTGAAAATTTTTGGATCATACTTGCTGTATTCTCATTGTTTAAACAGATATATTGTGCACACTATACACAATAAGCATTTGAGAATACTTAATAAATTTAGACTAGGTTTAACTAGATATTACAATATTAAATATTGGTTATAAGGCAAATATATTTTGATGTTATACTATAATAGCTACTACTCAACCTTTAATGTGTACTTTATTTGGTTGTCAGCTGTTAAGCATTTTAATTTGGTTTAATCAAAAAGAGTGTCAACCATATGTTTGGATGGTTAATTGATATTACCAAATTTCTATCATTATCTGTAATATAACCTATCAAATAATTCATCCTCTACAATACAAATGATATAAAAAACCAAATAAAAACATTTCTAAGAAAGTGTAAATAAAAAAAAATGTCAGAAAAAGACAAAACGAAATTTATACCAAAGAAATCTAAAAATTCAAACAGTAATAAATCTTAATGACGTTTAATTTGAACTAAAAACCATTATGATAAAAGCTGCCACAGAATCCTTAACAACTAGCAAAAAATAACAAAAATACTAAAAATAAGTAAATATCATAGTTTTTTAAAGAAGTAAAGTCACTAAATAAAAAAAAGAAACATACCTAGGATATAATACGACACAAACCATTGAAGAATTTTAAAGATATAAAATATTTAATATCATGTAAGCTGTACAATAAAGGAGTTAAAATACTGAGAAGTATAACAAAGGACATCAGAATATAATAATAAATATACAGATTGGCCAGAAAACTAGTAAGAAAAAATGAGTTACTTTACAATTGTATAGTAACATTATACAAAAACCATAACAACAAATAATAATAAAAACAATAGTGCAAGCAAAGAAAAAATATTTAATTTATTAAATATATTAATAATCGTAAACCCCTACGGAGAACGGAATAAAATATTAAATTATGGACAGTTAACTGTACATAATGAGATATTGCATCTAATATACAAATATGGAAAACGTATTGATATTCTTTAGAATAACATATTATTAGTTAGCAATCAGAATAATACAAAATATGAGCTAAAGTGCTGACAGCTACTAGATGTACTAGTATTAAGAACATGATCAGGGGGATATCCATTGATACCACCTGTTAAAACTTAAATAATTGAGATATACAATAACTTAAATTAGTTCATCTGTTACAACTTAATTATAACTAATACACATTAACTTAAAATAGTTCACTTGGCCATAGTTTTTTGAGTCTTTTGTTGAGCACTGGTTCGAGAAGTTGTTCCATTAGCGGATTTTACGGATTTCTTCATGTAATGTTGGTAAATGAAGATCGGTATGTAGTGTATGGTTCGTTACGTACCGGGGAGCGTCTGCAATTTGTCATAGTATCTTGATTGACCCCTTTGAATGATTTCTATGTTTTATTTGGAGGCACACCCCCAGAGTTCTAGTCCGTATGCCCATATTGGTTTGATGACTGCTTTATATACCAGGATTTTATTTTCCAATGATATCCGTGATTTCCTTCCTATCAACCACTGTAGTTCTCTTGTCTTGATATCTGCTTGTTTTCTCTTGTTTTTAATATGATGTTTCCAACTTAGTTTGGTGTCTGAAATGCAGTCCTAGATAAACTTGCATGAATAAAATTATAGGTGAAAAAGGAATGCCGTTAGAAAGTAAAAAACTTAAATCGTTATTGTTTGCAGACAACAAAGTGATATTGGCGAAAAAGGAACGTGGTATAGAATATATAATTGAACTGTTAGGAGAACTTAAAAAAAGTAGAATAAAAATAAATTTTGAAAAACAAAATATACACTAGAATATAGGAGAAGATCTAAACGACGTAAATCTAAGACAGCACACCATTAAATACTGCAATACTTTCAAATACTTAGGACTAATTATAACAAGCAATGGCACAGCAGAGGAAGATATAAATAACGGAATCAGAATGGACGAAAAGGCAAAAAACCATTACATGGAATTCTAACATTTTAATACAAAAAAAAACAAGAAAACTTATTTGTAAAAACATTGTACAAAATATAATATTATACAGAGAAAAAACGTAGTCTATTGTTACAAAAATTAGAGACAATATAATATTAATAGAGAAGTAGTCTGCAAATTGCCGAAGAAGATAAATGGTGCACAATAGAAATGTAGCAGGGAATGGGAATAAGATCATCAATTACCAGGAATATAAAAAACTATACCTAAAAATCGTATAGACGTGTGGGGAAAATGTCAAAACATAGGCGAAGAACATACCACATTAGACACCACAACCAAGACAACGAAGGGAAAAACTACCTCTAAAATAGAAACATACGTAAATAATGTCATTGGATCGGTGACTGAAAAAATAAACAACTATAGAAGTTGAAGATGACAAACAAATAGAAAAAAGTAGAAAAGTAGGAGTATATCAGATAAGATTTTTGGCTTGACCAATATAATTTTCGTCAAACTAATCCCACTGAGTCATAAATTCTAAGTGCAAGTTACCTAACATATCAATTCCACAAATATATACCAGTAACCAATAAAAACTATAACATAGCTCTGATAAAGATGGAACCGGACTGTCAAAAATAAAAATGTCTATGTAATCGTGCGATACAAGACTATATTCCATACATAAGGTAAATTTTCTGCAAAAATGTAAAAACAAAAATAAATAATATTCCTACTTTTATAATACCTAAATATATGATAAATTTCAAAAACCACCTACAATTTGTTTGCGTTTATGTAGGCGGTACTAACTGTAATTTATTAATTTCAAAATACAATTTAGTATTGCATTAGAACCGTTTAAAAAAAAGTTTCATTCATTTAACACAATCCCAAATTAAGCACGAGCTTAACAAGCTCCTAGGCGGCGTTTCAATAGACATTCGGTAGGTCTTATGTGTCACCTTTGTACAATGAGCTCTTTTGTGTGATTACCTGAACATTTCAGAAGTAACCCCAAAGTTTCGGTTAACAACGCACATGTACATTGACGCCTTTAATAAGTAATGTCGCCTCCTCCTACCCATTGTTCCTATAATAAAGTTTGCATTGCGAAGCTTAAACAATACGAGGTGCCAAACTTGCCGTCTGCAAAACGTATTTAATTATTCATAGATGGTGAAGGGCAAATTAATTAAAATTAAACGCTAATTGCCATTAACAGGATTTAGAGCAATGGGAGTGTTTGCGAACTAAGTCGCAGGGGCGAACTAGGATTCATTAGCGAAAATTTGTCTGCAAAATCGGCGCCATTAAATTATACACATATCGGGAAGGAGGGCATCTTTGAAGTACGTGACAAACACATGTGCCACTAAAACTGAAGCTTAAATCCAAGCGAAGTCGGCTTCAAGTGAGACATTGGATTACTGTTTACCAGCCCTTGACACCAGAAACTCCGGTTTACTTTATGTTCCGCTCGTTTCGTTGTCAGATAAGTGTACTTTCTAACAAGGGACGCGCCAAAGAAACAAAGCCCACACCAAATTTTGGGACCTCAGCAATTACACCCGATCCCGCGCCCCGCCGGCAAATGCGCCGCCCCAATTTTTATGCGCCCGCCGCATCAAAATAACATTTCTGCATCTCAATTTTTAACAAGCCCTGCCTCCGAAGCAGTCCCAATTAGCCTGAAAGAGCCCGCGTCCTGTTCGAGCGCGGTCCCTTCAAAACCTCTTATAGAGCAATTGTTAAGCTTATTCCCACGACAACCGTTTGTTTCCGGTAACAAAGCTTTCGAAAAAGCTGCTGTCAGAAAACGGCCGAAATAAGGAAGATTTTACGACCAGAAATTATTAAACCGCGCGAGAGGCCTCCGCGCCAAGTTAATTTCGACGCGCCGTTCGGGCGTTTAGACAGCCCTAAAACAATGCGCTTAAAAATTCAGGGAGACTCGTAAAGCGCGATCACGGCCGTCTTAAACGCAATTCTGCGTCATAAACGCTTTTATTTTAAACCGCGCCTACATAAAAAAGTTTGTCGTGTTAACAGCTGCGGGCGCCGCCCTTTATGAGTATTTACGTCACACATTTAAACCCAGGTAGATTAAGTGCTATGCTCGTGTTCTCTTCGTCATTTTGGATTTTGAAAAGCAATTTAAAAGACTTTCGAAGGACAGTAGCCATTTTAAAGTAATAATAATACTTAATTAATAATAATTTGTTAATGAATTGAATTAGTTGCAATCGCTACTACCATACGTGAAACAAACACCAAAATGCAGTTGAGCTTTCTTAACATTCACTTCTAGCTTTATAATTTTATTTTTCTTCATTTACTATTTAATAATATATATTTTTATAAAATAAAATTTTTTTCTATTACACACTTTTTCTTAAATTTCACAATATTAAAAAAATGTTTTCTTTGATAATTTCATTACGATTAACATTTTATGACTCTCTATTTTAATTCCTTTTCTCATAATGCATAATTAGGTATTCTTAACTTCCATAAATGTTAAAAAGGAATTATTCCGGGTTTACTAAATATATATGCGAGCTTGTTACTGACATACTTATATCTCTTCTCGTTGTAATATGATTTTTTTAGATGGAGATTTCTTATAAAGTATATTTTTGTAGTTATGACTTTTCTAAGTAATAAAAAAACAAGTATATTTATTTTTGTTCTTAGTTTCTTATTTTATTCTGTGTATCATCTTTTTAATATGATAATTTAGTATTATTTTTGGCTAGACTAATTTAAGCCTTATTAAGAACCTTCAATTCTTACTGTCATGGTCTAAAACAAATAATACTATTGTCAAAAATCACATACAAACTTGATTTTTCTAGTCTCGTAACCGAAATCATTGTATCGTTGGGAAATAGATGTTAAAGTGGAAAGTGAAACTTAAACTGAAGTAAGTGGTGCAAATATTAAAAACGAAAATAACTGGTAGAAAGTTAAGATTTATATAACGAGGTCTAATTAAATGTGAACGATTAATGCTAAGGTGAAACGAACGCCTGGTCCAGAAGATAACTATACCCGAAGTTTAAGGCGAACCAACCATAATAAATAACAAAATAGTAAATACGCTCCAATTAAAACATTACCAGAATCGATTATAATGGAAAAAATGCTTGAAGAAATTAACTTGAAGCTAAATAAATTAGATTCGTTAGAGAAGCGAACTCAAAGTACGGATAATAAATTAGACGGCATACGTAAAGAATTCGATACTATGAAATTAGAGAATGCTTTAATGAAGAAAAAAGAAAAAACTTAAATCGATAATTACAGATCAAGGGAAGCGGATTAAAATGCTAGAAAAAGAAATACCAAAAAAAAAGAAAATAAACCAGACCTAGAAACAAATAAAAAATTTGAGTATTATTGCGGGATTGGGATAAGATATAAATATGCAAGAAGAGTAGAAGATTAAGTAGGCCGATCGAGAGAGCTAAAATAACCCCCGATTTTGATCGAATTAAGAACAATGAACAGAAACCAGAAAATTATAAGGGCAGCCAGAAACCCCAAAGAAAAAAATATATGAATTACTGAGGAGTATTCAAAAAAAGTCAGGAACAAAGAAAAATCCTTATTGAGCATATGCAGGCAACAAGGAATTATAGATTACGAGCGAATGTAACGTACAATAAGCTAATAGTAAACGGCAAAGCCTATACGCTAGAACAGCTTCTAAGTAATGGAATAGAAATGAAATGAGATAAAGGCATTGAGAATGGAAGAAGTAGCGGCATAGGTAAGGAAAGACTGCAAGGAAATACACAAGAGGAAGAAAACAAAAATTTGAAAATTAGGACAGTAAGCGAAAAATCCCCGGAAAACATGGAGAACAAAGAAATAAAAAAACAGATCAGGTTAATCACAGAAACCTTGGCAAGAGACACCAAAAAAATACTAACAAAAAAGAATAAGATAGCAAAAAGAGATAACAAACGCAATGAAAAAGAAAAGAAAAAGGAAAACAATATAAATTAAATCAAGATAGTGCAAAAAAAGTATCCCACTAGCAACATGGAATGTAGGGGGTTTGCTAAAACAAGGGATTACAAAAGGCAAAAAAAGAAATCTCGCGATATAAAATACACATTACGGCGGTACAAGAAATGAGAAAACAAGTGGCATTTGGGATGCAGGTAATAGTTACACTATAATGTGTAGCGAAGAAAAAGGGGACAGTATAGAACGGGTTTTATAATAAGTAAATAATGTAAAAACTCAATCGCGGATTTTGAACCAGTGAACGAGAAAATAGCTACGATAAGAGAGAGATAAAAATTCAGGAATATTAGCATATTCAGTGTGCATGCACCCATAGAAGACAAGCAAGAGCACGAGAAGGATATATTCTATGCACAGCTCCAAAGAGACGTGGATGATATAGCAGCACATGTCGTAAAACTAATAATGGGGAATTTTAATTCAAAAGTGAGAACCGAGGAACATTATTCATCGATTGTAGAGAAACACAGTCTACATCAAATAAGCAACGATAACGGGAAAAGAATAATAAACCTAGCAAGTGCATATAATATGGTGATTAGTAGCGCACGATTTCCATGTTCAAGAATTCATAAAGAGATATGAGTATCCCCCAGATGAGCAAACGAAAAATGAGATAGACCACATAGTGATTTACGCAAGACGTATGTCAGATATATCGACGGCCATAGTTATAAAAAGCAGACTGCAACTCTGATCATTATCTGGTGTAAAATTGAAAGAAACAATTGCAATAAAGGAGGAAGCTGGTGGAAAAAATCAAAAATTTAATTTAAAAAGGCTGAGGGAGGATGAAGAAACAACAAAGGAAACAACAGTCGACTGAAACTGAGGATAAATAAAGAAGATATTATTGTCTGCGAGGAGATGTTAGGGAAAAAGAGTCAGTAATAAAAAACCGTGGTACGACGAAGAATGTAAGCTAACTATAGAAGAACAAAACAAAGCCAGGCTTGTCCTACTAAAGAAAACAAGCAAGAAAGAAAAAGATATACCAAGGGAAAAAAGAAAAGTAAAGAAGCTATGCAGGAAAAAGAAGTAAGAATTTAAACAACAAAGGTTAGTGGAAGTAGAAGATATGGCTAAAGCTAAAAGCACAAGAAAGATTTACAGAGAAGTGGGAGTACAAAAAAGGTGTTTTAACCGCGAGTGGCATTCTTAGAGACAAATAAGGTGATCTTGTCGGAGATTAACAAAATAGAATAAAGAGATAGAGGAAATACTTTGAACGATTGCTAAATATTGAAAGTTTAAGCGAGATAACAAACGTACAAGATATAATAATAAGGCATCAAGAAGAGGATAAGGTAGAAACACCAACAGAAGAGATAAAACAAATAATATAAAGTCTAAAAAATCATACTGCTCCAGGAGAAGATAAAATTGCAGCGGAAATGCTCAAATACTTGAGTAAGGAAATGAAAAGCCATATGTACAGTCTAATTTAAAAAACATTGATAAAATAAAAAGATGCATAAAGTCTGGATACAGGAACAATTTTTCCGCTACACAAAGTAGTGACAAAATGATATGTGAAAATTGTAAAGGAATAGCCTTGCTAAGCAATGAGTATAAAATACTAAGCTCAATAATATTAAGCAAGTTAACACTCATAATGAAAAGGTTGGTAGGAGTCCGAATTGCAAGAAGTATTTATATAGTTGGAAGAACCTACAAAAAAAAATAGGTCTCAGCGTAAATTAAAACAAATTCAAGTTAATGTTAATATCTAGAGAAGGAAAATAAAACAAAATTTGATAATAAACCAAAACGTGTTGGAAAAGGATAGTGATGTTTAAATACTTAGACAGAAGTGACTAAAAAGAATATAATTTAAGACGGCATAGAAGCGAGAATGGCAGCTAGAAATAGGTGCTTTTACATTACGAAACATTATCTACTATATACAAATTTTAAAACTACAATAGAAGTACTACGTAAAAATATTCTCTTGGAATTAGAAAACAAAAATTGCTATTCATCAAATAACTTATAAGAAGATATCCTACCTACCTCAAATAAGCTTTATAATCTTTTTGCTATTCATGTATAATAATATTGTAAATATGCAAATACATCCATGATCCATCCAAACGGGAGAATAATTCTGTGACGAATCATTTTTAAGAACGGGTCAGTGTAACGAATTTACAAAAGCCACCATAAAAACATCGTAACCTTTAAATTTCGTGGTTAATAGCGGAATCACCGCCGTTGTCGCCGCCGTGCCGTCCGATCAAACGGCGAACGTAATAGGCTACTTGAAATATACAGACCGCTGCCGTTGAGATCCCCGCAGTGCTCGTAAGCGTGTGAGAACCTAAAACAGGGTTAAATTTACCGCGCTACGGTAAGGCGTTAGAACAGATATTGCATGTATAAATAATACGCAGCAGAACAACAACTGGATGTTAAGTTACCGAAAGTGAAATAAACAATTTTAGTGGGGCATAAATTATGTTATAGATGAACTGAGTCACAGAGTGTGATTTTACATTAATAAATATCCGTTAGTGAACATAAATGTTATTAAATTATTAATTTCTAGAAATAAATTAAGTAAGTTTAAATTAATGTAAGCGTTTATATTCACCAGTTATAAAAAAAAAACGTTACACTATCTATTACCATTACTTAAAATTACAACAAATCCATAGTTATGGTTCCGCAGAACAGCAATTTTTATTTCTAATTTCATACCAAAAAGGAATTTGAAGTGTCTTATGGTATCATGTAAAGGTAAAACTGTGGAAAATAAAATAAGACTGATTTCTAAAGGTATTAGCAGTTAACAAAACGGCAACAAACTCAGTTTAATGCTTGGGCTGTCAAAAGCTTTTGAACTGCTTACGTTAAACCTATTTGACCGTTGCACCATGAGTCAAAATACTGCGCAATGTTGATCAATCAAAGGACAAACACAACCCTGATAGTTATCGACCCATTAGCTTATTATCTACATTAGCAAGTTACTGAAAAAGATGGTTCTCACTCGAAAGCAAGATTTTATACTCCATAACAAAGTCATCCCGCCTCATCAGTTTGGGTTTAGACAATTGCACTGAACAGCTCATCAACTTATTAGAGTAACAAAAATAATAGAGGAGTTCTAAGAAAAGAATATATAGCAGTAATTTTTCTAGATCTAGAAAGAGCCTTCGATAATGTTTTGGACTACATAATAAAAGTCATAGACTCCTTTCTAAACAACAGAACATTCAGAGTAAAGATTAACGCAACACTATCTAGCAACAAAACACCAAAAGCTGGAGTGTCCCAAGGAAGCCTTTTGGAACTGACTTTGTTTAATCTCTATGTACATGACTTGCTCCCACCAAATAATTTAACACTAACCATATTTGTAGATGATACGGCGATACTAACACAGGGCACTACAATCGAAACAACGATAGAACATCTGAAAGTGCAGTAAACATAAAATATGACTGGTACAAAAAATGAAAAATAAAATTTAACTTAACTAAAACACATCTTCGAACAATTAGATGAATGATGATATACCATAGAATCGAGAGACTGCTGCAGTAAAGTACTTAGGAGTACACCTAGATGCAAAACTGGGGGCATCACCTAAACAAAAACTTAATAAATGCCACACAAGATTCATTTTATTGTATTCCTTAATCAACCTATCTCACCTTAGATCCATATGTTTGATACTTTATAAGGCGATTCTCCGACCTATACTAACTTATTCGTATCCAATTTGGAGTAACGCATCAAAAACATCACCAAAGAAATTTCAAACCATGCAAAACAAAGTGCTACGTTTTACAATCAACTGCTCTTAGTTCATAAGCAAACAACCAAATACATTAAGAGTTAAATCACAGACTACATCCACAATGTAACTAGTAATTTCTTTAAAAAATTAGTGATGTATACAAGTGTAACAAAATTAAACCTCGAAAAAAAACATACCCACACAGCTTAAACATATGCTACCACAAGACTTACTCTAAATTAATTAATGTTAAGTATTATTAGAACCTAATGTAGTAAGCTAGAGGTGTGAATCATTCACTTAATCCTCTCCCGAATTTGATGTGCTCCTAGTTATAAGTATCTTTATTGTACCAATGCCGTATTGCATCTTGTTTGCTGAACCAGCTAATCTGTAATAAAAAAAATCTTTTTAATAACTATTGGACAGTAACTTTGCCACAGTAGAGGCAATTGGGTGTGTACGGTGACCCTTGTGCATCAAAATCGAACGTAGGTATTTACGAGTTCGCCCGCATCTGCGTTATCGCCCAGACGGCGATTGCAGCCTTGTTTAAAGTCAGCCACATTTATCTATTCCACATTAAAACCAGCATAAGAAGTAAAGGTCACAAAGTCAGAAACATATGCAACTTAAAAAATAGTAGAACGATAGAACCACTCTCAATGTTTTACATAAATTTAGATCCATACGCAAACGATAAAGAATTTTACGAGATCAACTCCTTACTAAATTGCAAAGTGATGTTTGAACCCCTGCACAAAAAGAAGATAGTTCAGTGTGTTCGCTAACGGCATTTAGGTCATACCAAAACATACTACCGTAGACTCTTCCAATGCGTCCAAGATCATCAAAATCCAGATCCATTAAGAATAAAAATACAAACCCTGCATGTGTTCTATGTAACCAAGCATTTACTGCAAATTACAAAGGTTTCAAAGTACAGAAAAGCATATACAGCTAAATATCCTCTCCTACTAGAGAAAGAGAGAGAGAGGGAGACAAATTCGGAGTACAACTCATACAACCTCAAATCAAATACAAGCCACTTTACACCAGACCAAAAAAATTATACCATAAATTTTGTATTCGCAAATTTTTTCAAAAAATTACCAACCAAGCTAGATCGATCGCACATGGCAACAGTTATTAAAGTTTCACCAGCAATCGTTGGAACGCCTGGAACAACTCCTCATAAAACAAACAGAAATGCAAGCAAAACTTACAAAAACTTCCGTACTATGCTAAATTTACTTACTATGGATACTATCGTTAGCAAACTAAAATAATGGCCAAATAATACACAAAAATTGCCCGCTAGACCTCCCATTCAGGTCCGACAATCAAACTTAAAATCGACAGTATCAGTGTCAGTGCTTGTAAAATAGTGTTCTTAAGTGCTCTCGAGTCGACATAAACTTACAGTATAAAAATTGCCAAAGAACAACGTCCGATACAAGTTAGCTATATACTGTTATTGTCAAACCATTTACTCAATGTTAATTAAAAAAAAACAAGACAGATTTCAACTTTCGAAAGCAAAGCAATTCATGCATGTAACCTTGTCACGTCCACCTTGTGGCGTCCGTGTCATGGGTTAAATGAAAGCTATAGGTCTGATATTTAAAATGAAGAAGATACCGACCTAAGGTATATACTAACCAAATATGAAATAAATCGGTCGAGTAATTTTGGAGATATCGTGTCGACAGACACAAACACACAACACACGCGCACAACCACACGGACAGGATAGTGATCGCATTAACTTTCGTCTACAACTTATAGGCTTTCAAAAGTTAATAACTATTGGCCAGATGTTTCGGGAGAGTAACTAGATTAGTGATAAATTCTAAAACCAAAACAGAAATTATTCAGAAAGTCATTCGTGTATCAACACAAAAGCCATTCAGAAAATTTTCGTACTATAAAACGTACTAAAGACAGGTCTTATTTAAGATGTAAGTTAAGAAAAGCTATTGACATTGCTCAATTTATTTTTGTTTTATCGGTTATATAATCAAAAAAATGATACCTTTATAAATGAGCCATTATTTCTATGTTTGTTAGTTGTTTGTTAAATACTTAAAAAAAATAAAGAGACCATATCCGATGTACGAAAATATATTTAAAATACTGTATCTTTTATTGATAAAACCAAAAATTCTATCTCTAACCAAAATTAATAAGCATTTAGCTTAAGGCGTAGAACAAAATCAACGGTCAGCCAGAAAAACAAAAGAAACCTTTAAAAGGCTCTTTTCGATCTAAGTACAATATAGAACACAAATATGACAGATAAACAACGACAAGGATTTACAATCGTACAAATGTGTACAAAACTAAATCGTTTACAACCAGGGACATCAAATTATACCTTTCATCTTTTCATTTGTCTTTTCAGTTTAAACGTAGTTTGACAAACACATCAGAAATCATTAGTAAAATCTCAAAAAAAAAACTTATTTGTGTTTGGGGCAGCAGTAATAGTATCGTTTACAGTAGTAGTAACATATACTCTTCCACCAAACATATAATATAAATTTAGAAAGTACTGAGATATAAACATTAGAACAAAAATTTTATAATTTTCAAAAGTTTTATGCAAAAAGAATATACACACACTTAATTAAATTGTCAATAGTTTGTTTACTAATTTTAAGAATTTATTTATATCTAATAATTCGCTTCTATGAGAGAAATAAAGGGAGTACAAATAAGTCTTTGTTTGACAAAAGATGGCCCCACCAGTAAGTTATGGTTTAAAATTGTCAGATATAAAACGTCATATCATAAGGTTGGACATCTGGAACACCATAACCTTAAAATATTAACGATTTTGTATTAGAACCACATAATTTTATTCGTGCGAAAATATCGACTCTTGAGCCGAATAAGCGTCATTTGTAGGAACTTTTGATTTGCTTCTTTTATTTGAAAAAATCTGCAGCTGAGGCGCATCGATTGCTTGTAAAAGCATATCGTGAGGCTGCTTTAAGTGAGGAAAGTTGTCAGTGGTTTCATAAGTTTAAGAACGGTGAGTTTGACGTCGAAGACAAAGAATGTAGCGGAAGGCCAAAAGTGTACGAAGACGCGGAATTGGAAGCATTATTGGAGGAAGATTTCTGCCAAACCCAAGAATAAGTTGCACTTACATTTGGAGTGACTCAAAAGCAATTTCACATCGTTTAAAATCGTTGGAAATGATTCAAAAGCAAGGTCATTGGGTTCCATATGAACTGAAGCTGAGAAACTTTGAACGCCGATTTTGCACATGTGAAATGCTGCTTGCCAAGCGTAAACAAAAGGGTCTTTTGCATTGTATAGTCACTGGTAATGGAAAATGGATCCACTGCGATAACCCAAAAAAGAGGAAATTATGGGGATCACGTGGTCATGCATCAACATCGACTGCCGAGCCGAATATTCATAGAAAAAAAATTATGTCGTGTATTTGGTGGGATCAGCTTGATATCATGTATTATGAGTTGCTCAAACAAAACAAAACCATTACTGGGGCTCTCTACCGAATACAATTGATGCGATTGAGTTGAGAACTCAAGGAAAAACGCGCTCACTACCACTCCAGACGCGACAAAATTATTCTCCTGCATGATAATGCTCGTCCACATGTTGCGGCGCCGGTCAAAACCTACTTGGAAACACTCAATTGGGACGTCCTACCCCACCCGCCGTATTAACTAGACATTACCCCTTCCGATTATCACTTGTTCCGATCGATGGCACATGCAATTCATGGACAGCCTCGAAAGATGAAGCGTTCTTCCGACGCAGCATCCATATGCTGCCAAAAAGATGGAAAAAAGTATTGGCTAGCGATAGACAATACTTTGAATAAAATATAAGGTTCCGTTTTGTCACAATAAATGCCCAATTTTTAATAAAAAACGGCGGAGACTTATTTGTACTTCCTTTAAAAAGTGACTTGGCGCAAGTATTAATGGAGCTGAGAAATTTATAAATCTCTAATAAAGGGTATAGAAGATTTTAAGCCCTAAAATACAAACGTGGAGGGAAGCAAATCTCAATAAACAACACTCGTAAATCTCACTACAATTACAATCTCTGTTGTATACGCAAGGCATAAAACATCCAGGCCTTTGCATTACCGCTAATAAACTTGCTTAGCTTTACGTCATCCTTTTCCAGCTACTTACAAAAACAAAACTGTACCTATGAATAAATATTCTTTTAACTGCATCATCTTCTAACCTTTAAATTCATTTGTATGAGCAGGAGCGGGTTGATATTAATTTCTAATAAAACTTAAAAAACATTTATAACTAACAAAATAGCAGTAGTTAACTGGAAGAATAATTAATAATTTTAAAGACAACTAAAAGAAAATTATCAAAAATTAATAGTTAACAACAATTATTAAAGTCTGTAACCAGTAAAATATAAATAAACATACAACTAACTTTAATAAACAAACAAATATAAAACTTAATTTATAAAAGTAATTGCAATATCAAAAAAAATCTACAACAAATAAATTCAGAAAATACAAAATAATAAGACATATAAGACAATTCTATAAAATATAATAAAAATCAAAAATAGTAAAATAAGTATAAAAATAATAAGTGAACAAACGAGTAATAAATAGCTTTTGGCTATAAGTAAACCAGACGTGGTCACTTTCGCAAAACAACAAATTGTCATCTAATCATAAAGGATTTATTGCATCCCATTTGACCATGCGGAGTCTGCATCTGATGAAATTTTTACGATTTCTTGCCTTTTAGTTAATACAGATCTTCTGATGTACATAATACATTTTCAGAAATGAGATAAAAATAAAAATTTAACGTTTTTAATTTGCTGTTATGACTATCTCTCCAAATTTGTATTATTTTTACTTAAAAAATAAATAATTAATTTTTGATAAAAGAAAACAATGCAAATTACACATAAAAAATTGGTAACATAGGCACTTTTCAAAAATAAAAATATCAGAGTATGTGGTCATCTTTCAGATGATAGCGGTAAGAAGCGAGAGAAGTTTTTTACGCCATTCTAAACCATTAATAAACCTTTTACAAAAGCCGCTAAAGTTTTTACCTACTTTGATAAAATTTCTAAAACATAGTCAATTATTAGTCATAACAGTATCTGTGGATAGTATTCTTTCTGGCTAACTAGACGACAGTGTCTCACAGTGCGCACAAGCTGATAATAACTGCCAATAACCATTACATTTATTTTCAACGTCAGTGAGCTTGCGGCATTTTTATTAATGAGACGAGCAAAAGCACCTCAATGCACTAACCGAGCATTTATTTATTATTTTATTAGTCTCTTTAAGTTTACCTTCTGTCGTGGTAAATTGTTTTTAATTTTTATTAAAGTTTTAATATTTAGTTTTTAAACAGTGACCACCTTTCACTAGCGTCCTGCATTATTATTAATTCAGCTAATTTAATTGTGCAAGTGGCTGTTAGTAGCAGTTTTATGTATTTAGCAAGCCTAGACAAATTTTGGTGTGGTTAAAAACGCATGCAGCTTCTCTTTATCTATGATTTTGTGTTGATCAATGAACAATATAGGGTTTCATGAACGAAACTTTAAAAACAAAAAAATTGCGTTTTTTATGTTTTTAAGTTTTCTCGTCGAAAAATTCCGGTTTCGGACGCTAGTTTAACATTATGATTTGCTGCTGATAGTTGAATATTGGGGAAAAGACTAGGTGATAAGGCGAGAACGCACTTGAAACCGATATTGTACGTAAAGTAATAAATATAAAGATAAAGGCCAATATTCTAAAAAAGCTATCCACTATCTACAGAAAAAAAAGACATCGGTTTTTCCACTTAACGAAATATTTACCAACTACCGACATCGGCCAGACGCTAGTTATATACAACATGTGGCAGTAGTAAAAAGCTCGAGAAGCAATCGGCCAACCCTAACAAACCGCTTAGCAACGATCAAGTCATCGACAAGATATCTTCAGTTATCTACAAAAACATCCGAACAGCATGAACATGGACAACTTGAAGAAGACGATGGGCGTGGTGTTACAAATGCTGCTGAAAAAATAGATACTGAACGAAATTGAAGAGTTGACCATTATCAAAAATAATGACAACGTAAGACAATGTAAGCTGAAATGACAGCAAAATTGTGACCAAAGTAACCAAGAGCGCAAAAAGAAAGGCTTAACGGAAAATTTTCGTGCAACATCAGAAAATATCAACGAAAAAATGGAAGCTCTTCTACGACAAAATTCCCTAGAAGATAACAGTGCCTTACGTGATATAATTTAATGGTCGAACCGAACGATAAAATCGCACAATAAATGAAATGATTTTCTGGATAATGGCAATGGCCAAATTACCGCGCGTCGTGTAGATCGAAGTTATTGAAAAGCCCGCATATATTAGAAATCTTATCTTATGCAAGCTGCATGCCATGCGAAGTTTGGACTGCCCAAAGGCCCAATACTGGCCTTCTACACAAAAATGGCAACAACGTATATGTGTGTTCATCCGCAAGGCCAAAGCTGATAGGATTATACGTAAATGCCCACCAAAGGCATACCGTATAAAGTAATGTGGCACCAAGAAGGCAATAATCAGTCAAAGTGTCAAGATCGTTGAGAGGGGTCAACAGTAATCAGAGTGGCCGAGTAGCCAATCATGGAAAAATTCACCAGCTAAGAAGCTGCAAAAGTGGTCACCATTCATATGGCTACAAGCCGTAAAATTAATAAAGTTGTTAAAATTGTATTGGACCAGTAAGAATAAAATACGTGTCAAAAATGGAAAGCATGCGCGTTCAAAATTACACCGACAATAGTATCCGAGGTCAAATCACTTCCAGTTGGGAAAAATAGAATAAGGCTATGATAAGAGATCTTAAGACCCTAAATAAATTAAAAACGTAAATTTTGAGACACCTGCTAGTGGACCTCAAGTCATGTATCTTTGTCATCGAGACAAATCCTATTACCATCGTAGTCAAATACATTTTGTGATCAAAGACTGCTTGCGAAAAGCGAAAATTGATTACGAAAAACATTTTCACCAGTTTCACACTTTGTTTTTGTGCAAATGTTGAAAAATATACCAGCTGAACGTAACAACAGCCTTCCTCCACTGTGAAGGAATATACTTGGAACAATTAGACAAATTCAATGATGGTAGTGGCCACGTATATAAACTACAGAAAAGTTTTTTCAAACTCAAACAAGCGCCACTAATGCTGGACGAGAAAACGATAGCGTATTAAATAAATTCGAAATGAAACCATAGAGCGTTGTATCGTGCGTGTACGCCAGCGAAGACAAGAAACTCTATCTATTATACATATAATTTTGCATATTAAAATTAATTAATCTGCTAAAAAGTAAATTCGACGTCACCAATAACTTAGCCACCTGTCATCTTAATTTTGAAATTGAACGCGACATACCCCATCGTAAATTGCAAATTCAATGGACTACCTACGCGCGAAATTCTTAAAAATACTCAATACGACATTATGTATCATTTTGCCAGAGATCATTTGTCACCTGTAACACCGATATCAAGCACCTTGTGAGCGAGGAACAGTTGACCGATATCACAAAGCCACTTAACAAGATACAGTTCAAGAGTAATTATTTTGAAATAAATTTAGCTTTTGTTTTGATTTATTTTATGTTACTTTTTTATTCTGAAAAATTTTGTAGTGCATGCTTTAAAATTTTTGTAATCAAAAATACGGCTCTGGACAACTAGGTGACAGTGTCCCACAGTGTGCACAAGATGACATTGACGGCCAGTAACCTTTACAGTTGCTTTCTGTGCCATCTCGCCTGAAAGTAGCTCTATGCACTATTAGTCACTTTAATTTTATTTTTTGTTGTATTAAGTTGCTTTCAGTTTTTAATAAAATGTTAACCATTCGTTTTTAACCTATAACTACCACCTTTGATTATTACCATTCAACTGAACATTTTTGCACGCCACTTTTTAAAATACGAATAATCACCAAAGCTCAATTGCTTCTTTGACTAACTAATTAATACAGTGTGGCCCAATAGAGACGCTATATAATAAAAAAATTCTTATCTAGCACGGTACTCTTTTCCCTCTTCGAAGGTCAAAATTGCCAAATTTAAAATCCTGTGATTTTCACCAGCCCAATAGCCAAAACAATAAAAGTTTTGTGTTTTAGTGTATTTTCCTATTGCTTATAAAATTTAGACGAAATGTAAAATTTTGCAATTTTGAGCTTTGAAGAAGAAAAAAAGTACGGCGTTAAATGAGGAATTTTTTTTATTGGTGGCTTCATAGTCAGGAGGTTAGACGCAACCATTTAAAATGAAAATCTTATCTTTCGTACCCATTAAGCCACTCTATACATTCCTATGCGACAGAGAGCTCATTTAACTAATTAAATAGAAATAAATTTTCTTTATCTGTCAAAACTCTCTTGCCAAACATCTTTTGATAAATTATGTCACTTTGTTAATTATTTCATTTTGATTTTAGCACAGGATCAAAATTTGCCATTCCCCTTCTAAAAGTTACCAATACCATATTATGAATGACACTATTTATGGATTCGAAAGGTAATATCTTTAATAAATAAGTTATTGGGTGTTTTAAATAAAACTTTTGACAGTAATATGTCTCAAAGCTTTCTAATCATCTCGTAATTAAAATAATTGGTCATGGTTGAAAGCATTGATAGAAAGCAAACACTAATAATGTTTTTGTTCGTGATGATCTCTTCCTCCAGCGATTCCTTTTCTTCCAAATTTGGCTTTTGTTATAAATAATGTGATTTGTTAATTTGTCTATCTCTCTTAGACTCAGTAAAGCGGGGGCACCCGTAGGTGTCTCGAAGAATTACGTTCTTGATGACAAGACAGTTAATTTCTTCGCTAACTTTTCCACCAGTTTTTGCTATTCTTTTCGCTTTGTTCTATATTATACCATATTGTCGCCGTTTATAATATAGAGGATATTGTCTTTAGTGATTCTGTCGATGTTCTAACATTTTTTTCCCAGTATTGTGTACTGATTGCTAGTTTTGTTATGTTATTATCAGATTTTCTAAGTCTATGTCCAATCCACCTTCACTTAATGTTTTAATAGTTATTTCCACTTTTTTGTGTGATCATTCGTTCAGAATTTTTTGCATGTCTTTCTTAAATATTTAATAATAAATTTCCGTATTTTGTTTAAAATATTTTTATATTATTTTCACGTTTTTGACCCATATAATAGTATACTCTTACATTTATACGAAATAATCTTATCTTCGTACTTTTTAAATATACTTGATAATTTACATACTCTGTTAAGCATGCCGATATCCCATTCAGTTTCTCCTTCCAACTTTATTATACTAACTCAATAGTAGATATTCTCCACTTCTATGTCTATCTTATCTATGCGAATCTTTATTATGTTGTTTAAATAATTTTTTGTCAATTTTATCTTTTTGTATTTATTGACAGACCTATCTGTCTTTATCCTGTCTGTATAACAGTTCTTATAATTGGAATACCTTTTTCGGTAATTCATAATTGTGTGATCTATCGAGCCAAATGCCCTTTCGAAATCAAAGAAGTTTGTATATATTTTCCCTCATTTCAGATGTTTGGTCTAATTCAGTTCTTAACGTGCATGATCTATTGCATCAAAACCCTGCTTGATTCTCTCTTAGTATTCTGTCAATTGGGTCTTTTATTCTTTCTGCTATAACTCTTGTTATAATTTTGCTATTCACACATAACAAAGTTTTTGAATCTCCAGTTTTCACGCAAAGTTAAGTTATCTTTTTTATCAATTTAATCATTATTCCTTGGCGTCAGTCTTTTTGAAATTCTTCCTTCTCCCATGTACAATTTATCAATATGTAGAGCACCTCCATGGCCAAGTCTGCATGTGCTTTAATGACTTCCCCATTTATTTCTTCCTATTCTGCTGCTTCCTCGTTTTTTAGTTTTATTATTGCGTTTTTTATATCCTTTCTTGTAAGTCTCAAAATTAGCCATCTGTTCGTCCGCAGCTCTAGTAATCGTGCGCGATAAACGATAAGACTACAAGTATTGTGCTTATTATTGAAAACTATCTATCCATGAAAAACATTAAAAAACAAAGAACATGTAAAACATTTATTTTTAAAGATAAATATTAAGTTATGTAAATAAAGATTTTTTATAACCGAAGAGTTTGTTAACGAAGTTAATACAATTATTTAAATATTACATTTACGTTATATTAGTTCTGGCTGTTTCTTGAAACACAATTTATTTTTGCACATCGCTTATACTAATGCTTATTGTACTATAGTGCAGGCTTGTGACTCGAATGCTTTCGTTTCGTTCTAACAAAAAAATTGTATGTCAGAAAACCTTTTTTCTTAAATATTATGAAAACTATTAACAACATGACGCCAATGCATTAAAAAGGAAAATATTAAATTAAAAAAGCATTATATAGATTATTACTTTTATATGACTTTTTGACTTGTAGTTGAGTTACATAAAAAATATATGATAAAAAGTATAATATGTAGTTAAAAAATAATTATAATTCAACGTAAACGTGTAACAATTAGCACTCTCTTTATTAAGTAATAAGTATCACGAGCTTGCTGTTTGCAAGCTAATGAAGCACTAAAGATTGTTAACCTTTATTATAAGGAGACAATAATTTGCACTTCTTTCACTAAGTACGCAATACTCACTCTAAAGTATTTTGAACTGAACCGTAAACAGAATGAATCGCATTTAATCCTCTATTGTCTGCAGAATATTAATTAACACACCAGTTAATTTTCCAGAATTATTAATTAATGTTTTTGGGGAATTTTTTGCATTTCCAAATTACACGAAGGGAACTTCTGCGCGAAATTAGTTAATTAAGCCGCTTCTAACAAATTTTATTTAAAAATTGGATAATTTTAGAAGGTCCTTTTATTTGTATATACAATACAATTTAATGCCTTAATCTTAAATAACACATAACATATATCACATATACAAGGTACATTTGATGACCATTTGACCAAAGCCACTAATATAAACTAATTTTCCTTAGAAAAAGTTACTCACAAATTCTTTTAATTCCAAATATATCGTTAGTCAAACAATGACTTTTGACATTGAGTAATTCATTCTTTTTGAATCATTTTCCTTAACTTTCTGTTATTATATATGGTATACTAGGTCTTAATTCTTCCAAAGATTTAAATTAATTTATAAAAACTTGGTCTTTCCAACAGCCTCAAAAAAGACAGGTACCGTCAAACCTGATAATTTGGCAAATATATTATACTGTTAATCAATTCAGGATCGATCCTTCTAAAATGATCACTATCTCACTGACCATGTGTGAATGTGATACTATTAATATCAGATTTATAGATAAAAAATTGTACATCTGTAGCACTTCCCATTTATGGTAATTATTCTAGTAGCTTTCTCGAAAAAATCAAGCTTATCTTTCCAATAGTAATATGGTCACTTTTAGTTTATATGGCTGTATCTTGCGAATAGTTTGGTGAATTGTGATTACCCCTAAAATAACAGTTCTGCTTACTTATAGCTCTGTTCAAACAGGAATGGGTTTCATTACTCACTATGAGTTATCTATAAAAATCAACAATTTGACTTTGAAATTTTATAATAATATTAGAATTTATGTGGTTCGTAAGAAATATTAATTTGTATTATCTATATTCTGCACAAAAACAAACTGCAGAAATTTACATTTATGTAGCTCTTTTCTTGTTTAAAGTTTTGGATTTTTAACCTGAATGGTTTATAATATCCAAATTATTTAGTCTTTCAGCATGCGGTGCGTGAGACATAGTCATAGTTTGTTTAAAATCTCCACATAACAAGCATTTTTAGCGGTGTTTAAACGAGTAGAAAATAGGAAAGACATGCTTGGTAGATTAATGGAAGTAGCCCAGGTAGCCAGATAAAATTATGTTGGTTTTCGGTCCCACCGCTAGTTTGATTGGTTGCTTCGGTCCGACGGCAGTTGGTTATACGTGGGGAAAGAAGTGTCTGACCTTGAATATATTTTAATAGCGAGATATTGAAATAGTACTGTTGGGAACAAATAGTACTCTAACTCTGACGTGCCAACGTGCACATTGGCTGGAAATCCCCGCCCGTATAGATATAATTACTAAATTATATCTCTTAAAAGCTATGTTTTTATTCGACTTCATTTTTACATATATGGAAGTGGAATCTGGACATGGATGTGACTGAATATGTGATTGTAACGTCCGGTATATAAATTCTAAAACAAATCGTACCAAGTATATAATTGTAAATTTTAGTATTAGTACGTGTATAAGTTGCTGTTTATAAAATTAAAATTTAAAACAAATTTTGCCGGAAAGCATGAAACAGTTTGATGGGTTGTAAATTTTAGTGCAAATAAACAAGTAAATTCACGCTTCTGTAAACGATACGACTGCGTCGAGGTTAACACAAGTTATCGGATACTACACATCTGTAATTTTAAATAGTAAAGAAAGAGAAAGTTGGAAGAACTGGTTTTAATAGGCATATATGACTAAAGGTCACCAATTAAAGATAAAAATAAAGACGTTACTGTTAAGAAGCTATTAAAAAACATTATAAAAAAGCCGATACAGATAGTACAGCATGCGGCAACATAACTTTCTTTTTTCAAAATGAAATATGAATCAGATTTTTTTGTTTTTTTTTCTATAATGTAGGTACATAACTAAAGTTTTGTTTTACACAGTGAGCCATGACCCTTATCAGCATAGCAGCGGGTATGTTGGCAATTTCTGCCCGAATGTTGGCTTTCAGGTCTTGTAGAATCCTTGAACGGTTGATATAAATTTGAGATTTCAAAAAACTATACAAAAAACAATCGCAAGAGGCCAAATCGGGGAAGCGGGCTAGCCACTCCAAATTGCAACAATTCCAACTGAGGAAATTGCACACCACGCTGTGACTTTAGGTGAACGTAAAGGCCTTTGATGGAATTCTCGGAGATTAGTGTCAACCCAATAGCGCAAGTTCTGCTTGTTGACGCTTCCACTCAAGTGAAAATAGACTTCATCACTAAAAAAAACATTTGCGTTCTTAGGAACGTTTTCGAGAAGTGCCTCACATACGTTCCTCCGAGAATTGAAGTCTCGTTCTGAGAGTTCCTTGACAATTGCCAACTTGTAGGGATAGTTACAAAGGTTATCGTGAAGAATTCGCCTCACTGAACGATCGGAAACTCCAAGGGCCGAAAAACTCCCATGTAACAATTAATTTCCGGTCCGGAACAGGACTTAACGAGGCTACATTGAAGCGATTTTGGAACGCGCGCTGGGTTGCGATCACGGAACATACGTTCGAAAAGTAGGCCATGCTCCTCACTGTTCCAAAGCTTGATGGCAACTGACAGGGGTAGAAAACAAACTTTAAAACCACGCCTTTCGAATGAAATCACTCTCTTCCTACTACGACCCCTACAGCCTAAATGGCGCACATTTCAAAACAAGAAGTTATTTTGTCGCACTCTGTGTATGAAATAAGTACAACGGGAGATTAGAAACAAAATTTAATAATACAATAAAAAAGAGAACGTTGCAGAGAATAGAAAAAATAGGAACAATATTAGGATAACTAAAAATTAAATGCAAGGAGAACCATAAAAATAAAAAAAATTGAAAAACCTCTGAATGCAAATGTGGAGACAATTGAGGAGTACAAGATAAAAACTAAAAACGATAACAAAATTGGTAGTAGAGTGAAAGTTTAAGTTACAAGATTCAAACATGTTTGTCTAATATTCGAGGTGCATTACATACAGGCAAAAATAGAACACACTATTGCGCAAGAGAAGCAAAACAGTAGCAAAAAAGGTAGTTATTTAGGAAAATGATGCGTGCAAACTTGTAAAAAAGCAAACAGTGGAAAGTAACCTAAAAAATTATTAGTTGAGAAAGGAGAAAGACGGCTAATGCGTAAGACAAACAGGCGAGAAAGTAGTTATGACAAAAGAACGAGTAATAATTTAATTACTACCCGTGAAAAGTGTAAAACAATTTTAAAGTTAGGCCAGTGGAATGTCAGGGCATCGTATCAGACATATAAAATAAAGCAACTCTTCCGATAAACAAAAATACGATATTGACTTATGTCGAATAAGTAGATGTAAGTAAATGTAGGTAGAATTGTAATGAAAAAGTGGTAAATGGGGGTTACAGTTTTATTTGCTATTACTAGAATAAGGTGAAGAGCATTAGTATAAAGTAGACAATTAAGAAGTAAAACAAAAAAATAGATTGTCAGAATGGACACCGAGCTATCAGAGAATAATTGTGACTAAATTTAATTTACGTAAGTCTAATCATAGAAAATGTTATGCGCCCAGTAAAATGGCGGCAACGAAGACAAAGGAGAATTTTTTGGAATCTTAAACAAAACTATAATAGTAACACAAAAGGATGAGATCAGGATTCTGATAGCAGACTTAAACCCGAAAGTAGAAACAAAAAAAATTAAGGTTTTAAAAGTGTCATGAAGAAGCATGGCATTGGAAAAAAATAAAAATAGCGAAAATATCAACAGAATTTTGCGACATGCAAACTTATATGGATTCCATCTTATCAAGAAGTACAGAACTAGATTGACCATATAAGTATAAACAAAACACCAGATCATGAGCTGCTAGTCACTCGTATTAGAAAGAGTGCGGATCACCATTTATTAACTGCTACAACTGAAAAGAAAAGAATTAAGTGCACTGGGTATAGTAAGCGGCAGTGTGACAATAAAATGACCCAGAATGACGATATAAAGGGCAAAAGCATCCAGAAACTTAAAAAAATAAAATTTATTATAATCGAAAAATAAATGACATAAAAAAAGGTTACAAATATATTTTTATGGTCACATGTCAATAAGTTCTAAGCAAAACAAGACTTCCGAAAAAATAGATGAATAAACGAATCTGAAAATTAATAAAAGAAAAGCAAAAATTGAAGGAACTCAGATTAAATTATCAAAATGAACAGAAAAACGTTCGCAGAAAGAATATAAAATAAAAAGTAAAGAAGTTTGGAAAACTTATAGGGAAAAACGAAAATATTTGGATGAGATAGCTGAAATAGCCCATAATAAAGGTGATATAAAAAAATGTTTATAAATGTAAAAAATGAAACTGATAAAGTGAAAATAAATATGGTAATAAAGTATAAAGATGGATAAATATGATGCATAACTGAACAATAGTTAGCAAGATGAACAGAGTTGAAGAGAAATGATGATTGAAGATGACAGAAAAGAAAGGAAAAAAATTATATGTGATGGTAATCAGAGAAGGCCCTTAATACAAATACATGTTAATACACCGACAAAAGGAGAAAGTCGTTTAACAACCTAGAAAAAGAAAGGCGCTAGGATTAATTAGATTACAACTGACATGTTGAAGATAGATGTGAAGACCAGGTCTGTCGCGAGAGTGGGGAAAAGGGATAGAATTCCCCGGACCCGTGGCTCTTAGGCCAGAAAATTATTACTTATATTAATAAACTTTCCAGTCTTCAAAGAAAAGCAAAAAAGTCTGTAATTTGATTTTATACAAATTCAAAGAACTAGTTAAAATCAATATGTTGTTGCACTTTTCTTTATATTTTTGTGGAAGAAAAAAGTAACGAGATGAAAAACATTGAAGCACATAATACAAAAAATACAATTAAAGTAAGCAACTTAGAGTCCTACATTTTTCTTCGATTGTAGCGAATCGGGGGAGTAAGAGGTGGTGCTTCATCGTTGGGCCAATCACCCACTTGATATGCATGGATTCAGAGAAACTACAAAAGCCTCGAAACGAACGGACTGATCGAAGAGATTAGATTAAAAATAGACTAAGATTTGGCGCGTGGAACATCACTACTTTAGCAGGGAATGAAATAGAAATAATAGAGGAGTTAAAAAAATACAAACTACAAATACTAGGAATAGCAGAAATCAAAAAGAGAAATGCGGTCTGAAGGTCAAAGAAAAAGAGGGAGACCCCGAATTACATGGGAGGGTAACATCAAGGAGCTGGCAAGGAAACAAGGAAAAAAGATCCAAGAAGTCAGAATATTGGTGAGACAGAGGAACAACTATAGGAGATGGATCGAAGACCCAACGCCGTAAGGCATATATGGGATATAAGAGAAGAAGAAGAAGAAGAAGTGGCGAATCAAGAAGCGGCCATTTGAACGATTGAGCTTTGTTTCCGAACAACAGCTGTAATCTTACGTTTTTTACCATTTATAACTGATTGGCGAAATTTTTTCATTGGTAACAATCTAAAGCAATAATTAGTAAACAGCACCATGGATGTTATTTCTGCTTCGGTAACAGTAGTCGTAGAATAATTTTGCTTTGACAAGATATTCCGTCAAAATATCATTAAGTTTTCAGAATCTTCAGCTCCTTTTATAATTTTTGGGCCGTTGGTCACCGATCCTTGTAGGTTTTAGTCCATAGACTTTCAATAGTTTTGATGGTTTGCCAAAACGTACAATATTTTTAACAGATTTCAACAATTTCTGAATCGTTTGTTCTATGCCTTTATTCATGCTGAACTCATTATAGTGTTAGGTTACATTGCAGCTTATTAATTATTACATTATATTAATATTTGCTTGATTGTCTGTTCACGACCCATGCATTTATATACCGTACAGCACAAAGCAGAAACAATTTAAATTGGTTTAATATGTAAGTTGAAAAAGTGACTAATTTGTTGTTTAATGTTATGTAACACGGGCTTTGATATTATAACACATAAAGATATAAAAGAATATTTTAGGAGCCTCGTAAAAAACTTTTTCCCCAACCTTGCGTTGGCTCTCGATAGCCCTGGTGGATGCATTGGCAGAAATCTTAAACTACTTACTGATGAAATATGGATTAAAAAAATTCGGATTTCTAAAGAGAAGTAGTTTTTAAATTGTTGAAGGAAGGTAACAAAAAATGTGAAAATTTGAGTGTTATAAACAAAATTTTCTATAAGATTATTTTAAACATAGTGCTGATGGAAGCAGACAAGTACAATATGGTTTTAGAGCGAGGAAGTTGTGCATAAACTTTAAGAATTATTATAAAGAAGGTTACGAAATTTCATTTGCCATTATATTTGATCTCTATTAATTTTGACATAGCTTTTGGCTCTTCAAAATGAGATGCATTAGAAGTAGTTTTAAGAAATTAGAGTTACCTGACATCTAATATATCTCATTGAGAAGGGGCACAACTGCTATTCTTGCAAAGTGATTCATGAATAATATTAGTTTCAATTTAATATGAAGACACGGCAGAACTGCATACTATAGCCAGTACTATTCCTAATTGTACCAGATAGTATCATATAAAATGATCTGATAAAGCATAATAGAAATATTCAATAGAGCCTTCGAGAAATTTGAGGATTTAACCTTTTCGAACTTAGTAATGATTTTTGTTTATGTTGGCCCACCTGCATTACAAAATATAGTTTCGTTCCAGTCACGTCCAGATTTTTTGTGACAGTTACATACTCATTTCTAACCTCAATACATGTTTTTGTTTGAATAACCTCATTTCGTCAACTGTATAACTACTGTATTTAACCAACTTACATTTCATTTATGTTAGTCATATCATAAATATGCCACGGAAGTGTTTTAACAACTCCGACAGTTTTTGTTATGTGTGTGGAGAATTAACTTTTACATCTCAGCGTCGAAATTTCACGCTATTAATTGAACAGTGTTATTTAGATTAGTTTGGATTTCCTGTGTCGCATCAAAATAAATCCTGGGCTCCACATATATGTTGTGTAACGTGTATTAGTCTTTTATTAGGTTGGGCTAAACAAGAACCTAGACATTTGCCATTTGCTATGCCAATGATTTGGACAGAACCAAAAGATCATATAAGTGATTGTTATTTTTGTTTAACTCAAACAAAAGGCATTACAACCAAGTCTAAACCCATTATCCAGTATCCAAACTTATCGTCGGTCGTCAGACCCATCCCACACAGTGCTGAATTACCTGTTCCAAAGCCTCTAAATCAACCAGAAAGTCAGGATTCTGATTCTAGTGCGGAATTTGTTCTCAGTCAGCATAAAAGTGACTCAAGTTATAAATCGTCAACCTTAAAGGAGCCTCATTTATTGACACAAAGTGATTTAAATGATTTAGTACGTGATTTGAATCTATCAAAAAGACAGGCTGAACTTTTGGAGTCTAGATCAAATGACTGAAATTTACTTTCTTCTGATACAAAGACTTAATAAATGAACTTCTAATGTCATATAAAGCTTTGTGGTGTAACATGTCCTTAAAAATACACATGCTGGACCCTCATCTGGATTTCTTTCCTGCAAATTTGGGTGCTGTGAGTGATGAACAAGGTGAGAGGTTTCATCAGGACATTTCCTTAATGGAGAAGCGCCACCAAGGGAAATGGAGACCAGGCATGCTAGCAGATTATTGTTGGAAACTTAAAAGAGACCTACCAGAAGCTAAATATTCACGAAAATGATAATTATTTATTGTAAATTTAACAATAATTTCTTTAAGTGTAGAAATTTGGAAGCACCAAGATAATTACTTAAAAATTGTAAAATAACGGAAAGTAGCAATGAGTTTACGAACAAAGGAAGTAAAGTAGCCAGAGAGAACGGGGAATACATCGTAGGTAAAATAAATAAAGCGAAGAGCATTTTTATAGAGCTGTCCAGTATTTTGAGTTTGAATAACATTTTATTCAAAACTTAAGTAAATGTGTTTAACGCTGCAGTAAAAGCAGTGCTATTGTATGGTTCCGAAACGTGGCTGGTATTTAGTGTAATATAGCAAAAATTGCAAACCTTCATAAATAGGTACTTAAAGACAATTTTAAAAATTGATGGCCAGATCAAGTAGAGTGGTGCAGCAAATAATGGTGATGAAGAGGCAACCAGAAGAAGAAAATATGGATGGTTAAGTCATAGCTTCAGAAAATAAAAATCGAAAATATGCAAAATAACCCTAGAATAGAATCTGGAAAGGAGAAGAAAAAGCGTCATCTTAAATAAATATAGAGAACAACTGCAGAACGTAAAATAAACAAAACTGAGGCGTATCCTAGACCATTGGCAGCAAACAAGAAAAGGTGTAGCAAATACCTAATGTCCCTATGTCCCGTCGAGGAATAATAAACTTTAAGCAATTTGTACACGTCATGAAAACATAAGAATGCATTGCTAGTAGACTGATTATTTAAACATTTTTCGAAATATCACAAAAAGAATAAATGAAATAGGTGCATATTACTTATACACTAAAAAAAGAGAGCACATATCATTAAATTATGTCCTACAAAAGGAACAATAAAATTTTGTTGGAATGGGTATCGTACCTTAGAGATATCACGCCAATAAAAAATAGATATAAGAAATCAATATAAGAAATTAAAGAAAAGTGTACCAACTAACTCTACCTCCATTTGGTTGAATTTTACTTTTATGAATTCTATAGATAAGAGTCGACCGTGAAAAGAGCGAAAGAAGGAACAACGTAATTATTGTTTGCTTCATTTATAATATATATAATTTATTGTTATCAAATTTTTCAAGCTGATGATTTTTGAAAATTAAACAAAATTAAAAATGAAAATACAAACGAATTTTACTAAACGCCCTTATTGCGATTCTAGAATAATTACCTTAGCAGTAAAGTAAAATTGTAAGATATTTTCCTTCTTTACTTCATGCTGAGCTAACACCAAACCACATTTCGTGGTGCATTTATGTTACTTTCACATAGCTACTATTGCTACCAGGAAATGAACTGCGAGTTGCACAGTTCCTTTTTATATCCGAGCATTCGACACTTGTTGTTGAGGTTTCCATCGATTGCGTTGTACAAGGCATATTCAAGTAAAACGTAATCGAAACTTTGATGCTAGTGGATTGTAGTTTATTATAAAATATGTGTATTGGATTTTCAAATCATCAGCATAGTGTCGTTTAAGATAAACTTACTGTTCTTCAAAATTATATTAGTTACTTGAAAATAAGTTTTATATCTTTGCACCAAAGCTTTTTTGCTGATCTGAATTTTATACCGGGCAATTATCTGCGAAGCCCATTTAATACCGTACAATCGGCGATGTCTATTACTTTAAGTTCAAGTGTGAACGATAACGCAACCCTGAGGACTTTTTGTATATTTAAATTGAATTCTAGAAGTGATAGGAAGATTGAAGAGTGAATCCCTCTCAGTTTAAATATAAATAAGTGAAAATTTAATGAAATTAAATTCAAATAGTGATTACAGTAAGGTAAAATAGGTGAATAGTGTTAATATAAACAACAGATAAAGGTAAGTTCAGCGAGTAGAAAACTTAAAATAGATCGCGAAGGAAATAAACACCGATGACAGCTGACAGGCTGAGCGCGTGAACGAAACGGCGGAGCGATACCAAACCGCGGGCTTTTCGAAATACCGCAGGATCGTATTCCAAATCTTACAGAATTTTGAGAAGTAACGAGCTTTTTATAAAAAGAGAACGACGACCTCCGAGGAGTGGATCCGGGGCGGTTCTTAGTCGGTTTAGTAAAAATGGAAAATAAAGACGAATATACCCAAAGTATGATGAAACTACCACAAAAACTAAATGGAAAATTAGACAAAATGGAAGATAGTAACAAGAGACTTGAAACTAAAATAGATAACCTTCAGGTAGAACTAAATAAATAAGAATGGAAAATGAATTACTGAAGAAAGATAAGGAACTACTAGAACAAAAAACATCAATACAAGAAGAGAGAATAGAGAAACTAGAAAGAAAAATAAGAAAGAAAAGAATAATAATACACGGAGTGGATGAAGGAAATGAAGGGAGAGAACGGGAACTAGAACTAAAAGAAAGAGTGAGAATTATAATAAGAGATATGGGAATACAGATAAATATGGAAGAAGAAATAACAGAAATCAGAAGATTGGGAAGCGAACAAAGAGGAAAAGAAGACCAATACTAATAGAACTAAGGGGCCACAACAAAAAGATGGAGATACTGAAAGCTACAAAAAAATTAAAAGGAACAGAAATATACATGGAGGAAGACTTCACAAACGATATACAGGAACAGAGAAGATATCTAGTGAAATACATGAAGCAGTATAGAGAAAAAGGAGATCACGCAATACTACGATACAATAAATTAATAATAAACGGAGAAATTATGTCCCTGGAAAAACTAAATCAAATAGATAGACAGAAGTATAAGGAAGTAGAACGAAATGACGCAGAAGACGAGTATGAGAGAGAGAAGAACACAAAAAAAGGAAGAACAATGAGTCAAAGATCCCCAGAGAGCAACGAGGAAGAGACACTAAGAGATAAGTTAACTAAAATAACAAAAACAGGACGGCATACAAAAAACTAGTAGGGAGCGATGGAGGGAAACTAGACACGACAAGGCAAAGAATGAAGGCTAACGCAAATGGAAATAAGAAAATTGGCGAAATGGACAAACCTAAACAGACGGAAACATATAATATACAAAAACATAGAAGAAAAGAGGACAAAATTAAAAAGAAACAGGAATAAAAATGGGGAACAAAAGAAATGGCAATAGGAATATGGAATATAACAACACTAACAGGGAAAGAGATAGAGTAACAGAAGAAATGGATGAATATGGAATTGATATACTAGGAGTAAGCGAAACTAAGAAGAAAGGAAATGGGACAATAAACTGACAAATACACACTACATGTATTATTCAGGGTAACAATGGAAGAAAGAGCAAAAGAGGGAGGGAATCATCGTGAATGAGGAAATAAACCAAAAGTCATCAAATCAGAGGCAATAAATTCGAGAATGATAATCTTACACCTGCAAATGGAAGAAAGAATAGTAATTATACAAATATACGCACCAATAGAAGGAAGTGAAGTAAGGAAAATTGAAGAATTCTATAACGAATTACAGAAAAACATAGATGAAGTGAGAGAGGATACCGATAAAATAATAATAATGGGGGACTGGAACTCTCGAGTAGGCAGAGATGTGAATAGAGGGCTGGGATGTATAGGCGGATATAGAGAGGAAATAAAGAATACAAATGGAACTAAAATGATAGAATTCTGCCAGTTAAACGACCTATTGATATGAAATACTTTCTGGGAACAAGAACTAGAAGACAAGTACACGTTTGTGGCAGAGGAGAGACAGGCGAAAAGTATAATAGATTATATAACCTATCCACCGGAATTAAGACATAGTATACAACAAATAATAACCGAGCAGAGGGCGGAACTAGGAACGAATCATAGATTAGTAAGAGCGACATGGAAAATACATAAGCCAAAAACAGAGAACGAATTAAAATTTATAAAGGTAAAGATAAATAAGCTAAAAGAAGAAAAAGACAGGATAAAATATCAAGAAGAAACAGACGAAAAGTTTCATAGACAAGAAATACAGAAAAGTGAGTGGGCAATGGAAGAAAGATGGAAAGTATTTAAAGAAGTAATATACTCAAAGGCAGTAAGTGTCTGTGGGATGACAACAATAAATAGTAACAGGAAAAGAACAAACTGGTGGAATGACCAAGTAAAAGAAGAAATACGGAAAAAGAAAAAGGCCTGGAAGAAATACATACAGACTGGACAGCAACAAGATAGAGAGGAATATAAAATAGGAGAAAGAAAGTAAAACAGGCAGTAAAAGAAGCTAAAAAGAAAAGCTGGGAAGACTTTGGAAGAGAGATAAATAAAACATATAAAGATAATAATAAGATTTTCTGGGCCAAAATAAGAAAGATGAGAGGAAGCCAACGAAAAGAAATTAGAGGATTAGAGATAAAACAACCATATTACAACAGACAAAAAAGAAATAATGGAAGTATGGAAAGACTACTTCTAGCAGAAGTTTAAAAAGAAAGGAGACAATGAAGAAAGAAAATCAAATAGAGAAAGAGAAGAATCAGGAGAAGAAACAGAACAGATAACGAGAGAGGAACTAGAAAATTCACTGAAAAAGATAAAGATTGGGAAAGCAGGGGGCGAGGACAAAATAGACTCGGAAATGATAAAATGGATGGGAGAAAAGGGTATAGAATGGCTATGGAAAATATGTGAGGAGGCATGAAGAACTAAGAAAATTCCAGAAGACTGGGAAAAGAACTTGATAGTTCCAATATATAAGAAAGGGGATCAGACGAAATGCGATAATTATAGAGCCATTTGTCTCTCCTCGGTGTGGTTTAAAGTATATACCAGAATTCTGGAGGGGGGAAACTTAGAAAACTTAGAAAATAAACTAGAGGAGGAACAAGGGGGCATTTAGGGCAAATAGGCAAGCTAATGACAACATATGCATATTGAGGAACATTATAGAACGAAAAATAGAGGAAGGAGATGAACTACTGCTTACCTTTCTAGACATAAGAGCAACTTTTGATACAGTTGAGAGAGGAAAAATATGGGAATGCTTAGAGGAACTGGAAGTGACAAAGGAACTAATAGAGGCCATCAGAAGTATATACAAAGTAGTTAGAGGAAAAATTCAAATAGCTGGACTGACATCCGGGGAATTCAAAATGGAGAGCGGCATGAAACAGGGCGATAGCCTAAGCCCACTACTTTTTATAATAATAATAATGGATAAAATAGCAAAAAATCTAAAAGAAAAAAGAAAGGATTGGATACAATCATAGGATATAGAAACCTGGAACCAGTCAAAGTAAAAAGTCTAATGTATGCAGATGACATAGTCATAATGGCAGATAAGGATAATAAATTACAAAAGCTAGTCAACATATGGGTAGAGGAAATAGAGAAAATGAAAATGGAGGTCAACATTAAGAAAAGTAAAACAATGATAGTGAATCAAAACCAGGAGAGGGCACAAAATAGAGAAGTAAAGTGTAAATGGCATAATATGGAAAGAGTCTCAACATTTGAGTATTTGGGAACAATAACAATAATAACAGATGATGGCCAAATAGAAGCAGAACTGAGTAACAGAATGAGGAGAGGGAATAGGATCTACTATGCATTACATAGAACGATATTGGGAAAAAAGGAGATAGACCAAAAAGTGAAATTAATGGTACATAATGCAATAACAATACCAACAGTATTATACGACAGTGAAAATTGGACGATACAAACCAAACATGAGGGTGTAACAACGGCCATATAAATGAAACACTTGAGAAGGACAGCGGATAAGACAAAGTTTGAGAGAGTACGGAACGAGGAAATAATAGAAACTTTACAACAGGAACCAATAGTGAACAAAATCAAAAAGAGACAGTTAACATGGTATGGTCATATACAACGAATGAAACCAGAGAGAATATGCAGAAAAGTGTTCGAAGCAAGAAGTGTAAAGAAAAGAAGAAAGGGAAGGCCCAGGAAGAAATGGATAAGTCAAATCATTGAGGTGGGAAAAGCAAGAGGAAAGACAGTAAACGAAATGAAAAGTTTAACAAGAGACAGAAAAGAATTGAAGAAATGGGTTAAGGAGGACCGTGACGTATAAATACGACGCTGGTTACTGACTTAAATAAACAATAAAAATTTAAGCATCAATCACTAAAGTACATATAAGTATAAAGTTATGTAGTAATTTCAAACAATTATTTATAATATTAACGGTCACGGTACCTAAAGAAAAAACATTCTGGATAATCAGCAAATGTATCTACAATCGAACACAAAAAACATGCGGTGGCAGTCCGTAATGAATAACTAAATCAGTGCATATCCTTGTCTATTATACTAATCAAATTCAAGTCGACAAATGACAACAAATCATATAATTCAGCCAGTACAACAAAACAAACTAATAAACAATCTACCCAATTAAGGCTACACTACTCAACAAATCCAGTTAATGTCATCTGTAAGTGAGAAGGAAATAGAAGAAAAAAGTTTAAGACAACCACAACAACAAATAGCGTCAAAAAAAGTAAAAACACAAAACAACCAAATCAAGGGCATAACAACAAGTAACAGATTTTACCCACTAAAGAATAAAATAAAAAATAATACCAGTGTAGGAAATCCAAACACCAAAAATCTCAAAACTTTTTCCAATTTTTATAAATGGAGTGATCAACCACACACAAATTGATAAACCAAATAAGAGGCATATTAGATAATGGACAGTATCACACAAAGAGCCTTGTGAAGAACGTTGTCAAAATAAATTGTGATACGTCAGATTCGCACCCTAAGCTACTAAGAAACTTTAAAGAAAAATGTACATTGCATGAAATGCCAACAATACGGACACTTGAAAACTTATTGTAACAAATAGTACGTATGTGTAAAATATAGAGGACCTCATAATTCTCCATTATACAAAATAAAATAAAAAAACACTCAATGTGGACGCAACAATCTAAAAAAACTAAAACTAACTTATAAAACGAAAAGCATCACTACCATACCGACTAAAATTTTAAACAAACTAAAAAATTTATTTAACCAACTGCTCTAGCAAAGTAGCTTGACCTTCAATATGATCACACAGTTAATCTACAAAATTAGAAATGGCTAACTTTTTGTGTCTAGCCCAATAGAATGCAAATGGACATCCAACTCATAAAGAAGAAATTAAGGTTACTTTTCCAACAAAATTTAATAGAGATGCTATTGATCGGCAAAATTTATTTTGCTGATAAAATTACTTTTAAATATAAAATTGCTAGTGTTAATATACAGCAAAAGGGTAATACTTATCAAAAACTCGATAGAACGCCACAAATTACCAAAATATGAACACCACATACAAGCTACATCAATAAAAGTTAATTAAACCTTATAAAGTTACCCACGCGGCTAGCTATTGTCTGCCGCAACATAGCCTAAAAAATAAACAATTTAAAAGAGTCTTCAGAATATCGGATCTGAGATGTACCGCTAAAAGAAAAATAAGAGTAGGTAATTGGCACAAGTTATACAAGAAAATAATTACAGTCCTATTATTTCAACAGCGACCACAATGATAACTGTAAAAAAGTTTATGTTTTAGATGCACAACAACAAAACAATTAAGATACCTAGCACCAAATAATTCATGATAACATAGACCTCTCTACAATAAATACAAGGAAATAGACGATGTAGAAATAGAATGCAATAATCAAGTCAGCACATTACACTACGCAGTAACAGAAGCCACACCAATAGGCAACCCAAAGATTAAAGCAAATAATACTCCGTTAAAAATAATAAAGTTAGTGGCAGAGAAGAAAGACAATTCCAGAAAACCTTAATATCTTCACCTCTTATTCTCAAATGCACAACACCTTCAGGTCCGTGAGCAAAAAGTTATAAAAAAAGAGCGAACTTATTTGCTCAACATCTTGCTGAAATATTCTCTCCCTCAATAACGACGGAGTGGAAGAAGTGAAAGTGGAATTATCCACACTAGTTCTAACACAAGAACGACTAAAATTATTCGCTCCATAAGAAATACAAGAATCGATTAAAATCTTTAACCCAAAAAATGGTTTGTGGTATAGACATGCACTTTGTATACGTATAATGCAATTTTATGTCTCGAATACCGGCCCAAACCACACAAAACACCCAAGGCTGGAAAAAACCTAATAGATGTTTGTCCAATAAGTCTTCTGTCAACAATATCTAAGCTCATTGAAGACTTCTTACTTAGTTATTTACTTACTTAACCATATGGCCTTTCTGCCCTTTTGGGTATAAAGTGGTTGGAGTTGGGTCAATATGTTTCTCGTCTGCATATCTCTCTCCATTACTTTCTATATTGTACTTGTTGTTTTACTTCATACGACTTAATTTACGTTTTTCCATATTACTTTTTATTTCTCTATCAACATTTTCCTCAGACTTATTTTCTTCTTCTTTTTATAAGGTTTTGCTTCAAACACTCGTCTTATCGTTTTTCCCTCATTCTTATTACGTGTCTGACCCAGCTCAGTTTTCCTTCCTTTACTGTATCTTCCATTGGTTTCGTTTTAGGGTTTCTCTAAAAGTATTAATTCTTTATTTTATCTTTTCTAGCTTGTTCTTCTATTTTCAATACGAATCTCATTTCTGAGCTTTAAATTTTGTTTATGTACTTCCGTATTAGAGTTCATGTCTCGGACCCGTAAGTGAGAATTGGAGTGGCTACTTTCTCAGAAATTTCTATTTTTAGTTCCTTCCGTATTTCTTTTTTGCCAGAAAAATGTTATTTATTGCATTGAAGAAACTTCCTGCTGTTCCCATCTTTGCAATTATTTCTTTCTCTATTCCTTCGTCTTATGATATTGTTGTCCTTAAGTACTTAAACTTGTTGACTTGTTCCAATGTTCAATATTATTTTATGTGTTTTCTCTTTCCTACTTACAATCATCGCTATGGAAAGCTTTAGGCCACGTGGCAGTGAAATGGTTTATGTGACTTTTTAACACTGTTCTTAAAACAAAAAGATTTCCAAATTTGTGGAGAGAAAGCATGTTAGTGCCATTTTACAAAAACTAGGGAGATGTTGCTCAATGAGGGAACTGCAGATGCATGAAATTGACCTCCCATACACGCAAACTTTGGGAGCGACTAACGGCTCTTTTAGATATATCCGCGAATCAGTTCGAATTTATGGCATCGCGCTCTACTACAGATGCCATCCAAGTTATTAAAACCCTGGTGGAAAAACATCGCATATACTAGCACAGCTTTTATAGATCTGAAAAAAGCTTTCGATCGCGTCCCCTGGGAACTAGTGTAGCAAGCATTTCGTGCTAAATTTATCTCAAAACATGATATCAACCTAATACAAGATATGTACAGAGACACATGTACTAGAGTAAAGAGCCTGGCAGGTATGAGTGATACATTTGAAGTAAAGGTAAGAGTTCACCAAGGCTCAGTCCTAAGCCAAAACATACCCTAGAAGAATAAGAAAAGAGGCAGCCAACCTAGGACTTGGTAGTCAAAAATCACTAAAGACCTACAGGAAGCCCAAGTGCCAAAGAAGACAATCCAGAATAGAGTATCCCGGCGCAGACGTTTGAGGAGACACGACCCCACTTGTCATGGAATAAGGGAATGAAGAAGAAGTTATAAATATTTACGTTGTTCATTATCCTTTCATATTTTGCAATGACGACCATATTGTTCGCTTATAACAATTCTGAACTTCCAATGTTTTACTTTATATTGTTTTACTTGGTTTTTTTTTTTTATAGCTTTATCTATTAAAACAGTAAAAGGCACACTTATCTTACTCTTTTTGTTGTTTCAAACATTTGTGACTTCTCATGTTTAAATCTGACAAACTCCGTAGTCTATCTATATAGTGATTTTACCATTACTATTTTGTTATTTATTTTACTTTCCTTATCCTATAATAAGGAAAGTAATGTAATCGGCGGAAATTTGACCTACCCAGTTTTTCACATTTCTGGGCGAAATATAGCCTCAGAACACCAAAAAAGTTGGTTTGGGCCATTGGTTCGTGTGTGTGTTTGTCTACCGGTCTGTCAGTAAACAGGATATCTCGAAACCGTAAGAGCGAGAGACTTGAAATTTGGTATGCAAGTTACTTGAAGGTAGGGGACGCGGTGCAAAGCTTTTGGTAAAAATCGGCCGAGTCGTTTGGTCGCAAGGTTGCAAAAGCGGTCCCAAAGCGGTCGCGAATCTAAACGGTTGAAGATACAAACAATTCATGAGAATAAAAATGATTTGTTATCACGAGGTATATCACATGTATTTAAAATAAAAGTTGGTAAAATAGGAAGCCGAAAAAAATTGAAGCTCACGATTTTTAATATACCGGGTGTTCATAAAATGTTTCGGGAAATTTATATTATCGGATAGATCAGACCAAGACGAACAAAAAATTACAATAAAATTTTTTGTTCTAGATCAAATAAATAAGTTATAGCCGATTAAAAATTAATTAAACGGACCAATCACAATCCTGGCCCACTGCGGGAGGACGGGGGGAAGAGCTTGGCCGCTAGGAGGGAGCACGCAGGCGATAATGGGGAAGGCCGTGCAGCCGAGCTCGCACGGTTACCTTCAGTGACGTAACAAAATTTTAACTACGAGTAAATTATTGTCTTGTACTATCTATTTTAATCAGCTTTCGAGTGTTGGACTCGCGCCTCGTCCTTTTTTAAAATAACATGTTCCGGGAGGAGAGCAGCGCAGGGCCGAGGCGATGGATCCGGTATAATATATAATAATAGGATAAGGAAAGTCGTGTGATGTTCACACCAGATTTTTTTGTTTTTTTTTCTTTTTGATTGCCGTATTTATCTCCTCAGACTACCAATATATTTTTTTGACTACTTTATTACTTCTTAATAAAATAAATAAAGATTTAAGTCAACAAGCGTAGACCCCACATTAGTTTGATTTTAGGCAGGGTGATTCGATTTTTACCAGTACCACCACATAACTAATATTATTTATAAATCCGTAGAGAAACGGAAGTACTGTACTATTTGAACGTAAAATAATGCTTCTATAAAATACGGCATCCAAATCTTTTATTTAAAATTTAAAAAACACTTTCAATATGTTATTTCAACCTATTGAAGTTCTATCTGAACGACCATCATTTTGAAATTAAGGTCGATGATCGAAAGTCCAACCGCTTTCGCATACCATTAGAAATACCACGAGGGAGGCTCGTGGGCTTACTATTGTATGTACTTTATACATTCAACTTACCAAACTTATAAATCACGTTATGATTAAGCAAACGGAAGATCAACGTAAACGCAACCAAATCAACACATATAAACTTCACCCTGCAAAAAGAATAGTGTCTCTCGATAATCATTAATCATGTTGCCATACCCCAAATTGAAGTTGTTGTATCTACAATAGCCTAGATAGCAAATTATTAGCCCCTAAAACTTATCAACATAAAATCAATTAATGATTTTCAAAGCAGTTACCCGACCACTTTGGGCTTACGTAATAAAACTTTGGAGCTGCACTAATAAATCCAATACAATATCATCCAACAAACTCAATTAAAAATTTCGTAAGCTCAAAAGCTCGGTAGATATGTCGGGTAGGAAGAAAATAAAATACCATATTGGACGGCTGCAACCAGCGTCAGTACCCAAATTGGTCGGCTGTTAAAAAATCAAGGAAGGCAACGAAACCACCTTGATATTATGAAAACTCAATACGCATCGAGCACAGTCAAAAATAAAGAATATAGGTACATGGAATGTACGAGGTTTATTACAACCGTGAAAGACCCATATATCAAAACAAAAACTTTAAAGGAATAAAATAGAAATCATTGGAGTATGTGGAACCCACTGGAAGGAATCAGGACACTGCACATCTATAAATAACAATAATATCTATTTCTTGGGACATTATACAATGAACAGAAATGGAGTAGCAATAAGTGCAACCAAAAAAAGTGCCAAACATGTTATAGGGTACAATCCCATAAATGACAAAATATAGATGAAGATAAACCCGAAACCCGTAATTATAAATATAATACAAACATATGCCCTTACTACTAACGCAGATGATGTAACCATTAAGAATTTTTACACAACCTTAGAAGAAGTAATAAACTCTATTCCAAATAAAGACATGCTTATGTGGAGGACCTCAATGCGAAAGCGGAAAAAATAGAAGACAATACATATCAAAAACAACATAGGAAAACATAGACTAAAACAAATAAATAAAAATGGGAGAAAAGCTGATAGATTTCTGTATTAATAACAATTTGACAATAACTAATACCATATTTAAACAACACGCAAGATGTTTATACACTTGGCAATCTCCGGGTGGTAACTATCATAATCAAATAGATTACTTTCTAATACGGAAAATAGTACCAAATAATCCCAGGGAACAAAAACGGTAACCACGGATGATGGATAGTACATGCGAACTAATTATAAAGAGAAGACAATTAAACAACCCGACTATAAATGGGAAAACCAAAATACATAGATATCATAACCTTACACATGAAATACAAAGGGCATGGAGAAAACATAAACTACTATATTAAAAATATATGTACAAACTTACACAAACACGGATAACACAATCATACTAAAGAACTCTATATGGCAATTAAAAGCTAACTTGCATTTTAAAGCAAGAACGTGAAGCATAAAAAATGGAGAAGGTGAAAAAGTTACAGACATATGTAATATTCTGGAAAAATGGAAAGAATACTGTAAAAAACTGTTTAAGAACAACGAAACTGATATAGAAGAAAACATCAATATGACAGAAAATGATAAAAAGAACCAGATATCTTAAAAGAAGAAATTGAAAATGCAATAAAGAAACTAAAGGAAAATAAGGCTGTTGGATGCGACGGCATCACAGCTGAAATTATAAAAGGCACGAGAAAAAACGGGATACAAATTTTCCAGATTATATATCAAACAATCTGGGACACTGGAGTATGGCCACAGAAATGGACAACATCCATCCTACTTCCCTTCCATAAGAAAGGACCAAAAGACATCTGAAACAATTACAGATTAATCGCACTAATTTTCTATGCCAGTAATATACTACACACATCAACACCTCAAAACATACTTAAACTGGAAAATAGCTGCAGATCAAGTTGGTTTCAAAGAAGGAAGATGTACCAGGAAACAGACTTACGATTAATTATAGAAAAGGCAAGAGAATTTTATACCCCTATGTACATTTTCTTTGTCAACTACACCAAAGCCTTCAACAGCATTAACTGGCAGAAACTATGGCAAATATTATCAGTTCAAAAACACCTGATATGTATAATAACAAAAGGACTATATGAGCAAAATAATGCAGTAATAAAATTGGATAACCAGATATCAAACCCATGCAAAATAGAAAAGGGAACTAGATAGGGCTGCATCATATCGCCAATTCTATTCAATATTTACAGAGAATTCATAATAAGAAAGGTCTTAGAACTTCGGAATAGAGGATTCGCAATCAACGGAGTTAAAATAAATAATTTGAGGTGTGCCAATGATACAGCTACCTTTGCTAACGATGTTGAAGAACTAACACAACTTATTGGAAAATTAGAAACAGATAGTTGTAAACTTGGATTGAAGATTAACTATGAAAAAAGCAAAGTGATGATTGACAGAAAAGAATAAAATCGACCTGAGATTAGATGTATCCACAACTGCAAGATAGTAAATCAATACGTATATCTGGGATCCCTGATTACTAATGACGGATATTGTACCTCTGAAATTAAAAAACGCATATAAATAGCTAAAAGCACTGTTACAAAGCTAAATAAAATTTGGGCTGGTTGTAATATATCCCATATTACTCTATGCTTCAAAAACGTGGATAATGCGAAAAATAGACTACAGACGAACCGACTCCTTTGAACTATGGTGCTGGCGAAGATTACTCAAAGTGTCATGGACGGAGAGAAGAACTAATGTGTCCATCATTAAAAAAATCCAAAAACCTACAAGATTATCCAAACTTATATACGAAAGAATTGCAAGATAATTTGGCCATATTCAGACAATCTCGAAAGGTTAGTAGTGCAGGGTAGAACTCAGAGATTAAGACCGCGGAGACATTCACCAAAAAGGTGGACGGACTAGATTAAAGAGGCCATTAAACAGGCCATACTATCGAACAGGCCACAAGAACAGCCCAAAATAGAAGTTGATGGCGAGACGTCGTAAAAAGAACCATGCAGAACAGGTAGTTCTTGGGTCACGACACTTTTGACAGGAAGCCTACAACGGAAAAAGAAGATACCATTCATACGGATTTCAAGATTTCTTACGTAAATAAAGTCATCCAAGAACGCGGCAGTAAGCACCATATCATACTTGAAAATCATACCAATCCACTACTACAACCCACAGACAACAGAATATTGAGAAAGCAATAGCCTCTCGATCTAAAATTCTGAACTGACATCGTTGGATATTTACCTCTTCATACCATTACATGCAGAAATATGTCAAATATTGTACATTCTGAGTGCTAATAAAGTTAAAAAAATGCCAAAGGTTTGAATATAACAAATAAATGTTATAAAAAAGGCAGCCGAAAAATTTGCCGTTCACCCCTTCCGTCTTAATAAACATGCAAATAAAATAATAAACCGTCTTTACTTCAACACCCCTTATAATTAGTTTGAACACTCTTTAAACTTGTAGCGATTAACTTTTACCTCAGCTTTCTCCAACAAGCGTTGGCCATGAATGTTTAATGAATCTATGCAAACAAGCGCAATAGGGCTACTGCAAATTAAAAACTTTCTCCTGCACGCATATCGACCCGCAAGCGGGCTTAATTATAGTTTGGAAATCGGCAGAAGCGCACGGTTTAAATTTTTTTGCAACAAATATTCACTCCCCGCAGATCTTTTTTGGCCGCACTGTTATTACGTAGGCGTCTATGATTATATTTAGTTTAGCGTCGATTTGATTAGAAAATAAAGCCTGGCTTGATTGAAATATGCAAATTAGTGTTTGCCGAGGGAGGTAGAGCATCAAAGTCAGGTAAATTACAGAGCCCCCGTTTAAATTTTTGCATTCACGAGAGTAATTGCTGTGATAATTATATGCTTTGTTACTTAGATGTTTATGATTATTAATTATAGGTACAAATTTATTGATTTTCTAAAGATTCTTAAAAGTTATAACAAAACTATATGTTAATGCATTTGTTGTATATTAAATTTATAAATGGTGTCTCAACAAAACTGCAGAAGAAAATTATTAGCTCAAATTATCTGATGTTCTCTTACAGCTTGTTTCTGTTCTTTTGTGTATTGAAATAAAAAAAATAATTTAGGAATTGGTATGAAGGAAAAATTTGGAGAAGATATGCTGAAAAGAGGCTGATGGGAAAAGGAAAAAGAAAATTAACTTAAAAGAGATCTTATTATAGTATTTAAATAGGTTCTAGTTTTGAAGTTGCAATGATAGACCTGCTAATAACGCAAAGAAAACAAATTTAAGGCATTGCTTTTGTCACGATATATAAATTTCATCTATTTTTATTTATTTTCTTTTATGCGTTTTTATAAATTAAAAATTTAGAAGATGTAAATAGGTAACAAATAGTGGATATGTGTAAGAAAGAAACAAATTACATAAATCTTTTTTTTCTTTTTCTTTTTCTATTCAATAAATGTGACGATAGGGGAGGTGGTGATAGGAGAAAGCATCCAATGATGATACTTCCAATGAGATCCATTTACGGCAGGTTGATGAGGTCTTCAGGCCATGTTTTCTTCGGTCGTCGTACTGGATGTTACGTGAAAAGCTGGTGAATTAATGAATTGCTGTATCCATCTAACTTCTGGTCGTAATTTAGCGCAAATCTTTTAATTTCGTAGGCAACGAATGGGACGTCTATGTCTTCACGAATTGTTTGATTGGTTACAAACCAGAGCGCGTAAACGATTGAATGGAGTATTTTTGATTGAAACTGTTGCAGTGTTTATATTCTGGTCGGTTTGGCACACCCCCAAAGCTATATACCAAATGTCCAAATTGGTTTTAGCATCGTTTTATAGAGCAACAGTTGGATTGGGATCGATAGCTTTGACTTTCTACCGAGGAGCCAGTACATTTCACAGTATTTTGGGTTTAACTCTTTGCGCTTAGTTTGTATGTGTTTGTTCCACGTGAGCCGCTGATCAAGATGCAGTCACATCGGTTTTTACTAGTACTGGGGTATTGTTAATATTAACAGGGTGGCAAACACTGGTTTTCATAGTAAATGTTACTTGAGCTGACTATTACATAAATCATAAACATATAGTGTTATAAGCTACTATAAACAGATAAAAAATATAAACAAAAAATTCATTAAAATAACAGAACCAACTGCAAAAGACTCGATTTTTTGAGAATTTTTTTCCATTATCTCATATTTAAATTTTGTATAAACATTTTGTGTACGACAGACTTTCCAAAACGATTTATAACTATAGTGTAAATAAAGCTCATTAAAAATCAATAAATAAAATTGAGCTAACCACATACAAGTTGAACACGTACTTCATAAGGCTATGCAAGTGTAAAGTATTCTCAATAATAATGACCTATCGATTCTGCAATGTGTTCTTTGTAATGTTGTTTTTTCGATGAGACATTTCCATCTCAACAACCATATGATTAAGCAAAACTACCATTACTGGAGAGACAAATTTCAAGCTCGAGCCCTGCACTCTCCTAAAATAGCGGTTTACACTGCTATATGAAATAATTCGTCTACACTATTTTGAGTACGAAAGAAGCCGCACGGTAACTGCAAATTCGAAACAACTGAAAACTTTTAGTTTGGTGGTTATAACCAGCGAACATAGTTTCAACAGGATGGAGCAACGCCGCACGCTTCAATCGTTCCCGAATAAATTAATGTCAAAGAAAGGTGATATAAATTGATTTACGCAAAGCCCTGGCCTTTATGAGTAATTCAGTATACAGCTATAATTCCAATTCTATCGAAAAATTATGTAGTTATAAATAATTTCAGTCTTCCTTTAGATGACACTTAGATGACTTTATTTTTCAGTCATAACAGTACTGTTATTTTATTTATAATAAATATTTGTTTTGTATACTAACAAGATACTTAATTATTAAAATTTTAAAATTTAACTTATTTATAAGATATTCCCTATAAATCCTCACGTCTACTTTAAAGAACTAAAATTTCTGTATATATACATGCATAATCGGTCCTATTCTACCTTTCGGTAGAAAGGTGTGAAGGTATAGTACTTTTCCCCGCTTACTTCTATTACTCGCTAATGTATCAGCTTGTCTCCAGTTTAGGTCCTTTTCTTGTAGTATTTTCCGAATTCCTCGTTCCAAGTTCTCCTTAGTCTGCCCCTTCCTCTTTTCTTGCCCACACCCATTTTCCATATTTTCTTCACTATCTTGTTTTTATCCATTCCAGTGAGATGACTTCACCATCTTAACTGTCTTTTTCAATTTTATTTGTCAGTGAGTTTACTTTAAACAACCTACAAATTGTTTCCTTGCTAATTCTGTCTCTTTTAGTAACCCCTGCTGCTGTTCGTAGATATTTCATTTTACTGACCTGTAACTTACTCTTAGCTCTGTCATCTAACACCAACGTTTCATAAATTAAACACGCTATTAAATATTTTAACTTTAGTTTTCATGCTGCCTTTTTTTCTAATAAACGTTTTGTTGAGAGCATAGTATTCCAATTGCGGCTTTTTTTGCATTAATTGAAGGTTTTAAGTGCCCCTGTGCGTTAATTATCAAAACCAAATATTTAAAATTTTTTAATTAACTTTCCGTTGATTTTCATTCTCACCTTAACCAAGTAATGGTCACTGCCGATTTTCCGACCTAATACTAAATCTATAATTGACTTTTTCTTTCTACTTTCCATTACTCTTGTAAACTTATGTATGTCTTTATCCTTATAATGTGTATTACCTACTATTATATCATTATCTATACAAATTCTATAGCACGTTTACTGTTATTATTTACGAGTTCCTCATCAAATATTCCTACTGGGTATCCTATTTTGTTACATTTTAAAATCTCCAACTACCATGATTTTGTGCTATATGTTATCAACTTCCCCCTGGAGTTCTTTCTAGAATACAACCTTGGCGTCTTTAGTCTCATTTTCTGATAATCTGTGTCTCACAATAATTGTTAGTTTTTGACAGTCCGTCTTATCCCTATCTACTCTGATAATCCTTCCAGAGATATGTTTCCAATTACTTATATAATCAAAAACGTTTTATGAATTAATACACCTACTCCAGCTTTAGCTCTTTGTAATACATCTATTCCAGAATAAATCATTAGGTGATCATTTTTCATCCTTATGCATCCTTTCCCCTTCTTTTTCGTCTCCGTAATACCTAATATTTTCAAATTACCTTCTTCTAATTCTGATATAAGCTCATCTTCTTTCCGATTATTAACCTGTACATTCCATAATCCTATTTTCCAAGTCTTATCTGGCCTAGTATTATATTCCATACGCAAATCCGTTTTCAAAGCCTGGTCATTATTGTTGCTAGCCATCCTCGTTGCTCTTTTTAGTTTTTTGATTGTTCCAATATTTCTCTATCTCTATTCCATTTCCATTGAGCCCCTTCAATTAATATTTTATTGTAGCCCATTTTAACTTTTTTACCACTCTCTCTTTCCAACTTAGCTCTCATTCTGGTCTGTCTTTGCATTTCTCTCTCCTTCTCTGTTAGATCATTGTTAATGTATATTTGACCTTCCCCAAATTTTTTCAGTTTTGATTTATTTGCCATGATGAATTCTTTATCTTTTTGGGTATCCAATTCCACCAGGAAAGTTTTTACACTAAGCTTACGCACTGTTTCGATTTTTGGGTCTAGGTTCAGCTTCTGCTCCAAAAAATTGCTTGCTTTAAGATTTTTGCGTCGGTTGTATCAATAGGTAATCCAGTAAGGACTATATTATTATCTTTTGCCTTCTTTCCAGTTGCTCTACCTTTTTTACTGTATTTTGTAACTCTTTTTTAGTTTCAACCTGTTCTTTTATTATTTTTAAATTTTTCTGTTTTAACTTATCATCTTTAAATTCTTGCTGCTCTTTCCTTATTTCCTTTAGATCCCTCTTCATGTCTATCATTTCGGCTTTCATCTCTGTTTTCATTTCTAATAATAATTTTATCATTTTATCTATCTTATCATTATTATCTCCTTGTTTCTTTTCAGGAGATTCCAAATTTTCCTTTTTTCCTGGGAGTTCTGATTTCCTTGCTCTCACCAAACACGTCATCATATTCTCTCTCTCTCTTTTAATGACTCGTGTATGAGCTTTCTTCCGAATCCGACATATTTATCTAAGTTTAAACACCTACTAGTTTATGTAAATTAATGAGCTCTTATTATTTGCACACACCCCAGTAACACTCGCACTTCAAATTCGCTTGAACATGCAGCGTTTAATCGCGTCGACCGCGACCTTCCGACCTCCGCGATAAAACAGTTAATTTATTAATTCCAGTTAATACGTTTTCGCACTACATTTAGACCTAATTCACTTATAAAAACCGAGCCTACACTTCACTACTTTTAATATTTCAAAATATTCTTAATTAACTTTGCAATAAACCTAGTAAATTTACAATTTATGTATAATATATTATAAAATTCCAACTTTTCACTCCCACCCTACGTCAATTTTTTTCTTCTAGATTTTCAAATAATCAATTAATCCAATTTAGTGGTTTAAAAACACCAAAAAATGATTTTTTCCATATACAAATTGTTTACACATTTATTTTTGATGTAAGTACTGCATTTTAAACTGCAAAATTTAATTTTTCCTGCAGAAAAATTTATAACCACCCACTTTCTATAGTAAAAGTGAATTCAATAATCAAAATCCTAAAATTTATCCAAATAATATTTCACTTTATTTATTACCTTTAAATTTACAACCTTTTGAAAGAACGGTGTACTTTAAGATATTTCTTTAAACCTATTAATGTACTCTATTATAACTTGTTAGAACAAACGTCGATGCCCTTTTAAAATCCGAAAACGTTCTAACATAAATCGTATACGAAATTGCTCAAAAGAACTTTCACGTGTTTTACTTTATACTTCTGTGTACATTTATCTATTTAAAAAGTACTTTTAATAAAAAACAACCGTTAGAATATATATTAGTACATTTTTTAAGTTTTTTATTTTACTTTTCGAAATCTTTATTAAAAATTAAAGGGTCAGAGTCTTAAATCTGTTACTTTCTCGCATTTTATTTATTTGTCACTTTTTCCTATTAATTAAATTAACAACAATATATATATAGCGTAATTATTTTAAAAAATCACTACAGTAAACAATGGTTTAAGGTGTCGAAAGGTTATTAAAATCAGGTTCTATCACCGTTTAATCTATCAAAAGAGTATTTTGCACTGACTTCGACCTTTTTCAACCCTTCTTGAGCCCCTGACTCGCCGTATAATTTAGAAATTCCCACAATTTCCGTCTATTTTCCCTTCGAAAAGAACAATTTGCGCAGTGGCGATCGCGCATGCTACAAGTTCGGGCCAAGGATAAAACCATTAAGAAATCATTGTATTCTAGTAGAACAACAATTCCCCCACTTTTCAAAGTACTTGAATCGGTCAGGCGCGATTGGTGACACTTAGAAAACCGGAGAAAACTCGAATTTCGCGGAAATGCCATTTTTTAAAAATTCGTATCTGAGAAAGTTTGGGTCCAATCGGACTCAACGCATTTTTTTCGTCTATGAGCCTACCTTCATGCCTATTACGTCTAAAATGTTTTCGCGCTGTTGCTGTAATCTGGGTCCATTTTCAAGATGAAAGAATTTGCTGTTTTTATGTTCTCGAATTTCAAGCTGCCAAGAAAAGACAGGCACGTACAAATAGACCGGACCCAGATGGCATGAAAGTAGACTCACAGACGAAAAAATGCGTCCTATTTGAGCCCGATTGGACTAAACTTCGAGATATGAATTTTTAAAACAGCAAAATAAGGGTAATTTTCAATTTTCAAAATTCATATCTCTGGATCTCGGAGGGGTGGAGGGCAAAAATTGGAGGATTTTATTTTTCACTCCTACTTTTAGCTCCTAAAATTTGAACGAAATCGGTGGCCTCGCGCGCACTGTATCTTCGAAAATTATTGGACGGGCTATTTATTAATATATATATATATATATATATATATATATATATATATAATATAGGTACTTATAAGGTAGTAGCCGTTGCGTATGAAATACACGGTTTGTCCGAATAGTATTAGGAATAATATTTCTAGCCAACCACAAAGGCTAGGGTGCCGTGGTTTTCGGTGAGATGGATGTTCAGGGGGTCTTAGGTTTTGATGACACGTCACGGACTCGACATCCAACATACTTAGAGCAACGTTATGCAGTGAAGTTTTGTGTCAAACTCAAAAAATCCTCCTGCATCGAGACTTTGCACCTGACAAGAAAAGCCTACCGCGAGGAAGCCATGTCAAAACCCCACATCGGTGCTCGTGAGGGAACTTTTGGCCAACTACAACGTGGCAATGTTTTTTAACCGCCCTACTGTCCGTAATTGGCCCCGCCCAACCTTTTTCTGGTTCCAAAACTCAAATTCAGCCTGAAAGAAACCTGTTTTAAGCCGGTGGAAAGGGTCCAAGCTCGCGTGACCAAGGATATAAACAGCAATTCAGTTTCCGTATTCAAGGAAGCCCTTAAAGCCTAGCCGAAATGCTGGAAACGCAGGAGGAAACTATTTTGAACCGTTTTAAATAAATAAATGATTACCTGCAATACTTTTGTATTTACTGCATTATTCCCGATATTTTCAAAACAAACCCTATATGATGTCGGTCAAATGTCTTTCACAACTCCGCTGATATGCTTGTTCTCCATAATGTCAGCAATTACACATCTAATGTTCTCTTTAGTCTTGGAATCGTAGGAAATTTTGTTGACATAAACGCTTTTCTTTAAACAGCCCCACAGAAAAAGTCTGTTGAGGTTGAATCGCAAGAACGCGATGACCAATAGATGTCACCCATCTGCGAAGTAACACGAGCAGGAAAGATTTGAATTAACTGAGTATTTCACGTGACATCTTATTGAAGCCATATGACATTCAAGTTTAAATTAAAAAAAAAGTTATTTAGTGTCTTCAATATTATATACCATTGACAGTAACAGCGTTACCAGCTTTACTCTCAAAAAGTAAAGATCGCTGCTTTCTCCAGCCTGCAATGCACAACAAACAGTGCATTTTTACGGATGTATTGATTTTTTATAGAAGGTGGATTTTTACTACCCAAAAAGCGATAATTTTGACAAATCACAAAGCCATTTAAAGAAAAATGAGCTTTATCGCTCAATAGCCTATTATCATAATAATCTTGAATAATATTATTTTTTTGTTTAATTTTTAGGGAAATAGGTATAGCGATCGGATCCCATCGAATGTGGCTCACAAATCTTCCACTTTAATCAAAATTTATTTAAAATTTTTATAAATTTATTGATCACTACGAATAACAGTTTCAAAGCATAATTGGTTAGATTGCTAAAAATTTAACATTTATATAATTTATTTTATTGAGATATTATATGTTAATTTAATCATATTAAAATTGTAAATGTTTCCGTATGTCATTTATTATTATATTAACTGCTACTTTACTATCTGTTTTAACTAAAACATCTGAACACTAACAGTTTTCTTTTAACATGTATTCCCCGCACATCTAGCAAAACACATCAGGATGATTTACACAACTTCTTCTACTTGAACTCATTTTATTTCTATTCATCAACACAAATACAACAATCTACAACAATCTACAACACGGTATATTTTAGTTAACTTTATAACAACTATTTCCGAAACACAAATATCACTCGAGGCCAAATTCGATTTACTCTGCACGGCGACAACTCACAAACTAACCTCAACTCGATTGAAGCGTTGAAAGTTACTTTAGTTACAGTGTGCTTACCCCATCTGATAGATTTTCCTGTAACTAACTGGCCGACAGACTGACAAGGGCAAATATACAGGAACCAATCCTTGTATATGTGATTTAGAACTGCACAAAATGGAGTTAGAACTACACATTTCGTGTAGAACTGCACGTTAAAAAAATTTTTTTCTTGTAGGCTTGTGTTATAGTACGTATCTTAAGAGCTCTCTATTAAAGACGTACTCTCTGATCATTGAATAAACCAATTTGTAATTTTCATATTTTTAACTATAGATCTCCATGTTGCTATGTTCGCTGCAATTTTCTTCTAGTTGTTTTGTATGTCTATATTGTTTACATCTTCCTGCACTACATTTTACTAATCCATTTTGCTTTTGATAATCTAACAATGAATTTACCAGATAAAACGCATTTACAAAGACAATTCTCTTTAGTCTAATTATATGATCGGTTCATTTCAAAGCTTTTGTCACTTGTCTTATAAACATTTGGTATTTAATAGTACTATTGAATATTCTACTATTTTAACGCAGAATTTATGACAATTCAAAATTCACATACGTGTAGTGGAGTAAGTGTAATTACTAGTTAATTAACTGCTATTTTTAATTGTAAAAAACTGTATTTCTCTGTTATCAATAAGCTCTTAAAATAATACTTGTTTAATTTCTCATTTCATAAACCACAGCTCCTTGTTCATTAAAAAAGATGTACGTATTCAAAGTTATAATTTGTTAAGAGAACTTGTAAAAAAGCATACTCAAAATTTGTGATATAACATACTCTGCTCTAAATTTACATCGTATCCCGAGTACCTACATTTCCAATTTCGTTCAGCAGTAGAATCTTTTTTTTTATTAGGAATTTGCCTGTTCAACAATTTACACTGTTATACAAGACATTGATAACTTAGTAAGTAATACATAATATATATTGAATAGCATAAGCGGTGAGTATGACGCAAGAAAGTTTTATTATTGTTTATTTTTTACTATGAGAGCACTAGGTTTAGAATCGGTCACTTGTGTTAATTATCATCACTATAGTCACTGAGAAACATATCTTGGGGTAGATTTCGTTTTAGCCTTGCGTGAATGCCGCGTTGTCCCAGTGAGTAGTAAGCTGCACCACTGCAGTTGGTGAGATTGGCATGAAATTTTTTAGTAAGTTTCACTATATGTTGTTCAATTGTGGAAAAACCCAGGTCGTAGTGTAGTTGTTGATTTGTGATTAACCAGGGAGCGTTGACAGCGATTCTCAGGATTTTGTTTTGGAATACTTGTATATTGTGAAGATTCGATTTGGATGTGTTGCCCCATATGACACACCCATAGAGGATTAATGGTCGTAACAGTGATTTGTACAGGATAGTGGTACATTGAGTAAGCAAGGTAGACTTTCGGTTTAGCAGTGGGTAGAGTTGGATTAGTCTCATGTGCCCTTCGTTTAATTTTTTGAGGACATGGTATTTCCAGGTAAGCTTGGTGTCAAGATATATACCTAAGTATTTAATGGGTTTGTCGGTGGTGTTCCATTGAATGGAGTGTCCGTTAATAGTGATTTCTGGTGGGTTATTAAATCGTCTTAATGTGAAGATTTTTGTGGCGCATTTGTCATAATTGATGTATAGGTTCCATTTCTTGAGCCACCTACCGAGGATAGTGCTGGCTTTTCGCTGTTTTGAGATAGCCATTTTTAGGTTTTCGTCTTTGGTTATTATGACTGTGTCATCTGCATATAATGCAAGGTCAGCGTTGATGGTAGGGAGGTCGTGCATGTAGATGTTGAAAAGAATTGGGCCTAGGATACTGCCCTGAGGGACCCCTGCTTGTATGTTTTTGATGGCAGATTTTGATGGCGAATTTTGACTGCGTACGTGCAAGAAAGGTGAAGAGTACGGATTTGATGTAATTGGGTAGTTGAAGTAGTAAGATTTTATATTTTAGGCCGTTGATCCATACGCGATCAATAGCTTGAGCTATGTCGATAAACAAAGTTGCTGGGTATTGTTTGGATTCGTAACCTTTTTCAATTGTTTTCGTAACGCGCTGTAATTGATAGCAGGTGGAATGACCTTCTCTAAAGCCAAATTGATAATGTGGTAGAATGTTCAGTCTAAGAACTTTGTCGTTTAGCCGACAACGGATGACTTTTTCTAGCAGTTTTGAAATAGTAGATAATAAACTAATGGGTTTATAGCTTCTGATATCTTTCTTATCTTTCCCCGGTTTAGGGAACATAAGAATGATTGCATGTTTCCATATGTTTGGGAAGTAACCTATCGTAGACAAGCGTTGAATGTCGTTGTCAAATACGCTAATGCTTTCTTGGTGAGTTTTTTCAATACGATATTGGGTATTTTGTCATTGTCCGACGATTTCTTGATTGATAGGGTTTTGATAATTAAAGCAAGTTTCTTGGCTGAGGTTGGTTTAAAGATTAGTTCCGGGATAGGTTGATGTGTTTCAATAAAATTGGTCACTATGTTATTGAAAACCGGTCTTTATAGATGTGAGTAGTGAATGTTTTCTCGAGTTGATCGGCAAAGGCTTCGCTTTTTTCTGCATAAGAACTGAGTATTTGATTGTCCATGGTGATTGGAGGTATTTCGTGAGGTTAGCGTAGTATCCGTTTGGTTGTTCTCCATAGTCCTGGATCTTATGATTCAAGATTGCTGATGTGTTTTTGGTAAGAGTAAATTCGGTACTCTTCTAGTTGGTTTCTGATACGGTGAGATAAATTATTTACGATGTTTTTTGTTATGGGACTTCGGGTTTTCTGCCATTTTCTTCTCAGTGGATTTTTTCGCTTGATTAGGTCAGTTATGTGTTTTGGTGGTAAGTTATTAGTTGTGTGTTTTCTATTTTCCCTCTCTTCGGTAGCCTTATGGACGCTGTCAGTAATGCTTTTTGTTATGTGTATAATTGTTTCATCTATTTGGGTTGTTGATTGGAGATTGTTAGGGTACTTGAATTGTTTGTCAAAGATACTCGCCGAAGGATCCCCAGTTGACTATCCCATTAATTAGTCTAGGCTCTGGGGTGAATTTTGCTGGTGTTATTAGAAATGAAATGATAACTGGTAGGTGGTCAGAGTCTAGTTCGGGAAGTACTTATTGTAATGCTTGTTTGTTAAAGTTTTTGCGAGCAAGAATGTCTAAGACGTCGAGCTGGTGATAATTTCTGTAGAGGTGGTAAGTGAGTTCGTCAGGAGCTTCTATTTGGAAAGCATAGGTTGATGATAGATTGAAAAGTTTGGTACCAGCGGGGTTTGTTGTTCTACATCCCCAGATGGTATTCTTGGGGTTTAGGTCACCAATGAGCAGGGTAGGTTCATTTGTAGTGAAGATTGCTGAAATGTCTTGTTCTAACAGTGTTTTGTTGGGTTGTTTCTAGACACATGTGATGTTTATTATTATGTCGTTTGGGCTTTAATTTTGTTTCCGATTGTTTCGAGATTTACAGTGTTAATTAGATGACATTCGTGATGTATAATTTTACGTTTAATAATGATGGCCACCCCTCCTGATGCAATATTGGCATTTCTGTCTGTGCGGTAGATTTGGTATCCAGCTATGTTGAGTTTTCTGCATGACTTAGGTGTGTTTCTGAGATGCATGCTATATCAATGAAATGCCTTGACAAAAAGGATTTAAATAAATTTAGTTGAGTTTTGATGCCGTTTGCGTTCCAATTTAGGATTTTTATTTGAGAAATTGTATTGATTTTAGGGTCCATTAAACAGAGAGGGTAAAAGATTAGATAAAATGAATTGCTTAATTTGTCCGAGATAGGGTTGGATTAGATTTAAGCGAGATGATAATAAAGTATTAAATAAGGATGACGTTTCAGGTATTGAGGTGTTTGTTCTAGATTGCCATTGTGATGAGTTAGTTTGTGGTATATTACGAGGAAAATTGGGAAAATTTTTATGTTGTTTATGGGTGGATGGTGGTTCTGAGTTCCTGTTGTTTTGTGAGGTTCGTTTCGACTACGTTTGTCTTGATAGTTCGTTGACTCAGTGAAATATTTGCAGCCTCTGAAGTTAGCTGGGTGATTTTCTCCGCAGTTGGTACATATGGGAGGCTCTTGGGGCGGTTTATCGCAATTTTTATATAAGTGATTGCCTTTGCATTTGACACATCATGGACGGCAGTAATTTTTAGTGTGCCCAATTCGCTGGCATCTATGGCATTGTGGGGTTTTGTTACTGTGTCTTCGAGGTTCTACGGTAATTATTGAGTGAAATATTTTGGTGATGTTAAATATTTCATTTGAATTTTCATCTGAGGTGAGAAGGACTGCATAGACTGGCATCGGTGCTTTATCTTTATTGAGTAATCTGGTGATCCGTATAATTGGTAGCTTATAAGATGTGAGTTCTTCAAGAATGTCTGATTCAGTTAGTGAGGGTGGGACGTTTTTAATTATTACTGAAAGGGGTCTGCTATTGGGATCTTGAAATGTATGGTGTTCTATTTTGTTTTCTATGTAATGTTTAGCTAAGGTTCTATAATCTTCCTGGGTTGTCAGGGTAATTTTTAAGTTAGTGGAACTTAGAGATGTAGTGAATTCAGCTTTGACGAGGGTTTTTATATCGCTGATTACTGCTTTGTGATTAATTGGACCATGCAGAAAAATAGGTGGGATTTTAATTTTGGGTGGTTCTTTGGTTGAGTTACCCATGTCTTCAGCAGAGGGTTCCAGATGGCTGGGTAAGTAATATCTATTTTTTTCAATTAAAGAAGTGGGTTGCCATTGATATTTTTTTTGTTTGTCGGTGATCGGTGGGGATAGGTGATTTGAGTTTCTTTTGGACATGGCGATTGAAGCGGTCACCCCCTAAAGAGGGGGTGCGGGATACGCTTGAGGTTGACTTAATAAATGAAATAAAATTTGTTACCAGAATATAAAATGTAAAAGAATGTTGTTTGTTTGTGGTTATCACTGAGGCCGAGCATTGATAAGCACACTCGCAATTTTGAGTCGCGATGGAAGCGTATACGTCTTAGCTGTTCGAAAGTAAAGAGAAAACTATCTCAATTCTATGAGCTTACTTGGTATTTTACAGTTGTAGTCAATTTTCAAATAAATTCGGCTTTGCTGTCGCTCACGTGGCGCGCGATATGCCAGCACTTGAACCTTCTTGCTCTCGGGGCGACGACCGCTTGCATGCCTCCACACTACGGAAGTCAAATACGTACTGTAGAGTCCTTTGTTGCACACACTTTCGCTGATGGAACGACCCGTATACGTTTTTACAAGTATTCACACAGTGATAAGATCTTTAAATTACAAAATTGTAATATTTTGTGCGGAGCACAATTTTGTATTGACAGCTGACAATGATCATTTCAATTTCAATTTCAGTAGAATCTAAAACCACCATAAAAATGCTGACGACAATTGGTGTCAAAATTAAAAATAAAACAAAAGTTATGATAATTGGAGAACAGTGTGCTACAATAAATATTGAAATAAATAATGTAAAATTAGAACAAGTAGAAGAATATAAATATCTGGGAGTAACGTTAGAGAAAACAGGAAAACAAAAACAGAAGTAAATGAAAGAATTAATATAACAAATAAAGTTATATTACGCAATAAATCTAAAATTTCTAAACAAAAGAGAAATTTCTAAACAAACAAAAATAAAAGTTTTCAATACTAATCTATATATAGATCAGTGGTAACCTACGGATGCGAAACCTAGGTACTATCAGAAAGGCAAGAAACAAAATACAAGCCGCAGAGGTAAAATATTTGAGGCGAGCACTAGGAGTGACTAGAAAAGATAGAATTAGAAACACACAAATAAGACAAAAACTAGGAGTAAGTACAACCAATAATGCGCTTCATTGGACAACGACAACTCAGTTGGTGGGGTCACATACAACGAATAAACAGTAAAAGACAAGTAAAATTAGTGTATGAAGCAAGGACGCAGACAAAAGAAAAGAGGAAGACCAAGAAAAACGTGGAACCAAGTAATAGGTAGAATACTAAAAGGAAGAGATAAAACATGGGGAGAAGCAACAACATTAGCAAAAAACAGAAAAGAATGGAAGAGGTTCATAGATATGAAATAAAATAAAATGTAAATACATACCACGAAAAATTGTAAACCCGACACCGTTAGGTATAAGGGTATATGATTATAATAATAATAATAATATAACTTTACCTATATAACCAAACAGTCATAAATTATTTAATTTATAATGCTTTTAATACAGCTGATCTTTTAGTATTACGGATTAAAAACAATTTATTTATTAAATTTGTAAGCCAATGTTTTTATATATTTATTAATTTTTGCTTTCGTTTCAAATTAGTTTGTTTATAAAGTTTAATAGTTTGTTCAAATTTTAATTTTTGTATGGTGTTTCGTAATTTTAACTTCTCATCTGCGTAATAGCACCAAGTACCTTTCTGACTATATCATTTAATGTCTTTGATGAACAGTAATTTACTGTTATAGTTTACAATTACTACATTTTGTTTATACCTCCCCCTATATTCAAATTGTCTAAAAGATTAATAGTTTCATTCCTTGAACTCTTATTGACAGTGTCATCTAATTATTGGTAAAACACTTCTTTATATCTTCATATCATATAGATTAACAAAACGCTTATATATTTATGGTTTAATATTGAGTTTTTTAAGAAAGCAAAGATTTTTATTCCAATAATTTGAATGTTTTCAATGTCAAGACTAAAAATTTGAATATTCAAATAACTTTAATATTGAAATAATTTGAATATTCGAATTATAATACAGGGTTTACATTTTTCATACGTAAATTACATATTCAAATAGCATTTCCTATTATTCCAACTATTGATATTTTAAAAAATATATTTAAATAATTATCAAAATTACAAAACACGAATAATCATAATAATAGCCCACTCTAAAATCCTCAGTAACCATTTCATCTTTAATTGCAAGTACTATTTGTTACCAATTAGTATTTCCTCAAAAATTCTTCCGCCAAATTACCTTAATTAAAAAGTCAAATTTCGCTTAGAGCTGCCGTGTTAATGTTTAGGTTATGCAAATGGTGTAAAATAAAAGTCATCCGTCTTTATTTATTCCTCCCTTGTTAATAAATCAAAAAGTAATTTAGCATTTCGAGCAGCTCCCATAAAATCTGCGTTGTTTAAATTTATTTTCTCACAAATCTGTTGCATGTGCATTTTTTCTGAAGATCAAATCAGAAGAATATTTTAATTTCGAATTCTTTGTCTATTCTAATGATTCATCTTTAGTAACAATTATGTGAGTCATTTGGCTTTGACTCCAACTTCATGAGGTTTAGTCTATGGCGCAGGAGATATTTGACGTTAAGAACCTTTCTATAGTTTTAACGGTCAGTCAGTTTGTAAGCCTTATTTTTTAAGTTTTCTATACAACTCCATTGATGCCTTTATTTGCTTTTATTCTTTTACATCTAGTTGCAACAGCTATTGTCATTTTGAACTATCAATTTATTTTAAACTGATTATTCAAAAAATTTTGGAGCTGTAAATACAACAGCACTCGTCTCTTTTGTAACATAGCTGGAATATGTATGAACTATAACAAGTTTCAGAATTTTTCCTGCACATTTTGTTATCGTATTATAAATTTGCGCAGAAGCTAAATTAAATTGTTGTAAAAATTAAATTTATCTTGGTAACGAAACAGTTTCCTATAAACTGTGTGTAAAAAATAATTTTTTTTAACCAATCCAGTACTAAAATAAAGACGCATTTTTTAACAATTTCAAAACTTATTTAGGTTCTGCTGGTATCACAAATAATTCACAGAATTCCTTTATTTTGAAACTATTTTAAATTATATTTATGAAAAGTGTGAAGAAGGGTGGTCCTTTTGCAAAAAAACTATTGCGTAATATTATTGTATTGTATTACGGTTCAGCACTATATATGTTGCATGAACGAAGATCAAGGTATGATCAGTTAAACAATAATTGATATCGCAAATTTCATGGGTAAAAAAACAAATTCCCTAAAATTATGTATTAGCATGGTCCCGTGGTTGAGGGACGGGCTGCGATGCTGACGGACCCGGGTTCAATTCCCGGTGCTCTCTGATGCCTGGCGGGTAGCCTACTCAGTCACTAAAAATAATTGAGTACCTGCGTTCATTCGAACAAGGGGTAATAATGGCGGTCGTCTTAGGCGCGGTGCTTGCCACATCGCCCCGCATCAGAGATGGTGCGCGACGACCGGGCAGAGAAAGCGAGCCTTAACCTCTCAGTTCGTAGGCCGTGCTCCCACGCGGGGCGTAGAACCTTACCATTATTATTATTTAAAATTATGTATTACTTCAATGTGTTGAGTAATTAACCTCATAAATAATAGACGCAACAAAAGATATTTAAATACCTCGGCTCATTTGGTAAGAAATAAAATTATATACTTAATTAGTAATTTGTAATTTGCCAAAAAATTACTTATTTTAAGAAATATTATTGTAGTTTGTGTGTTAAATTTTATAAAGCAATAAAAAATGTTATCTATTGTCTATTTAAAATAGAAATAATTTTAAGTAAAAAAATATGTAAATTAAGTTTTTAAAAACATATTGAGTTCATTTTAACACGTTTTAAAATTATTTTAATTATATTTCTATATAAAATTATTTAATATTTTCCATCTAACAATAAATGAAATATAAACTATTATAAATCATTAAAAAGAAATGATTCTTTATATTTTAGAAATAAATTGGTAAGAGTATTTTTTTAATGTTATAAATGTATTCTTATTTTATACAATTTATAAGTTATGATACCACAGTAAACTTTAAACCAGAGTCAAACCTTAGTTAAACCGTCAAAATCCAAGGTTTAAGCTGATCTGAGTTTAACTACGGTTAAATCTGCTGCTTAAACTCTGTTTAACTCCGATTCCTGGTAACCATGCTTTATGCAACCGGCCCTAAATAAATAACTAAAATTTCAGCGGATAAAGATGTGAAAGTAATGCTCATAAAATGTGTTATCAGAGGAACATATGGCAAACGACAAAATTTTCAAATACATAAACCTTTGACATGTTCCTTTCGTAAGAATGTTAGCGGCTCAATAAACGGATAAGTATTTGAGGATCTTCCATAGTTACTAAATATTCAACCTGTTTCTCAAATTAAAGGAGCTACACACAAAAAAGTGATAACCTTCATGTACTCATCTGCAAACTAATCTTTCTATAAGAAATGATTTAGCTAGAATAATCCCATTTATTAGAAGCTGCAATTTCCAGATTTATCTCCCTTAGATTGTTCTTGAAAGGATGATCAAGAACAAATATAAACTTTGAATGCGTTGTGGCTATTACCGAAAGAAAAGCACAAGTTAAAAATGCATCAACTTTTACGATTGGATTTTCGACCATTTCTTTATGAATTTAACATTATGTTTATTGTACTTTAATAAAATTCATACGGCTATACCTTCGCAAATGTTAAAGCTAATAACAATGGTTATGTATATTTTTCTAAAAATTATATTTTCATAGATTGTTTATTTCTCTATTTCTTTCTTCTTAATTCTTTTGCTGTTTTAGTGGGCGCTGGATTCCGACTCCACCCATTTCTTTCTTTCTTTTCTGTCTCCCGCACTATCTCTTATTTCCTCTATGGTCTTGCTTCTCTCCATCCCTAGTTTTTTAATTCTGTCTCACCAGCTTTTCCTGTGTCCTCCTGTCCTTCTTTTTCATCCCTTTTGCTTGTATTACTTTCTTTACCAGTCTGCTTTCGTCTATTTTGCAGATGTGTCCGAACCATTTCACTTACTTTATGCCTACTATATCTGTTATTTCTCTCTGCTCTAATTCTTTTCTAATTTTTTCATTTCTGTTTCTGTCCAGTTTTATCTTTTCTGCTATTTCTCTAAAGTACTTTATTTTCGCTGCTGTTGGTGCTTCTTTTGAATTGGCCAGCATTCATTCGCTTATAATAGAGTTGGGGTTACAATTATATTATACACATATAGTTTTATTTATGTTTTAAGTTTTGCTTTCCTAGATATCGTTCTATTTAAGGCACATTATAACTTATTTTATTTATTTCTCCTGTTTGCTATCTCCGCATCTAGTTTTCCGTCCTCCATTATGATACTTCAGAGGTAGTTAAAAATTGGTACTCGTTTTATCCTATTTTTATCACATATTATTTTTTCAGATGGTCCATTTATTATTATAACTTTTCGTAGATACTTATCACTTACCCTGAGTAGTTTACCTGTAATTTTTAATTCCTTTAGGCAGTTCGATAATATGTTCCTCTCTATATTGTCGAAGGCTGCTCTTAGGTCTATGAAAATCATATTGTTGTTTGCTATTCCCTTTGTTCTTTCTATTAGGTTTTCAAGTATACTTATTATTAGTTTGTCTCTGTGATCTAAAAGCTGTCTGCTCGTCTTCCATATTTTTTTTCTACTTCGTTCCTAAGTCGTCTTTTTGTTGTTCTTGTATATACTTTAAAACACACTGTAGAGAGGCAGTAGTTATTAGAATGTTTGTTCCTCCTTTTTATATATTGGGGCTATAATGTTCCTTTGCTAATCCTTCGGTATTTGTTGCTCCTTCTAAGCGTTGGTGCATATCCTCCAGAACCATGTAGTGCCCTTATCGCCCCCTCCGCTACATTATCATTTCAGCTTCTACTTTGTCTTTGTCACAGACTTTTCCCATTTTTAATCTGCTAACTGCTTCGTAGACTGTCACCTACCTCATCTCTCTTGGCTGCTCTAAATACTCCTATTCCCCTTTGATGCTTTGTGTTTGTATTGAATTTCTTTCTATGGTATTCTGCCCATGGTTTTAGATTTTCTTTGCCTCCTTTTATTATTTCCCCATTTTTGTTTTTAATATTACTGATTAATTTTTTTCTTCTAATTCTTTGCCAAATTCTTCTTTGGCCTTAGTTTTAATTACTACTTTCTCAACTTCATTTGTTCTCTTGTTATATTTTTCTCTATCCTGTTCCGCATTTGTTCCAACGTATCTTTCCCATGCTACTTTTTTTCCTTCTTACTAATTCTTTTACTTCTCCCTTCCATCAGCGCGTTTCCTTATGCTTTATATCAGTCACTTTTCACAGTTCTAGGTTTTAGCTTTGTGATTTGCTATCTATTCTTCTAAAATCTATTCTAATTGTTTTTGGTATTATATTCTGATTTCTTTCCTATTCAGCTTTCTCACGTCGATTTTACTGTATTTTTCTCTACGTTCTTGTATACTTTCTTTATGTTAATCTTTATTATAACCAATTTGTGCTCTGTTCCCAGTTTTGCTTATTTCTTTACTTTTGCTTCGGTGATTAATTTTTTTGGCTTCTTGTGTGTAAACCATAAAGTTGATTATGCTTCTTGCCATCCTTCCCCTCGCTTCAAAAGTATACCGCCCTTCCGTAGATCGGTAAACTAACATATTTCCTATGAGCAGTTTATTACTTTGGCAGAAATCCATTATTTCTTTACCATTATTGTTTATTACTTTTTCTTTGTCTCTTCTGCCTGATCCAATACAACCCATTCTCTCTCTTGGGTCATTCTTAATTCTTGTGTTCCAGTCCCCCATGATTATTAGCTTCAGCCTAGACATTTTTCACTGTATGATGCTTATTTTCTTCTCTATTTTCAACACGATTGCTTTAAATCTTAAGTTTAATAGAATTATTTTCGTTGCTTGTTTGTATAATTCGTGTAGTAATATTATGTCCATTCCATATTTTGTTTCTTCTTTTGTTTTATTTTCCAAATACACTAATGTGTGCTCTTTCGGGAACTGTAATATCCCTACTTTTATTTTTTTAATGTCGTTCATTCCTATGATGTGTATTTTGTGTTTTTTTTATTTTTTCAATTAATTCTTCCTTCCCATTGATTGTTTGGATGTTCCGTGAACCAAAATTTATTTCTCCTGTTATTTTACTATTCGCATTCATTTTGATTTTTTTATTTATTGTCTCATGTTCTTTCTCTTTGCCTTTCGTTATACTTGATTCCGCCCGGTTTTTGTTACTAACCAGGTTTTTGTGGGGGATCTTGTCGCCAAGTTTTTTTTGTGGAGTTCCTGGGGAGTTTAATCACATTTTTCTTTTTCTTTCCTGGTCTTTTGATTGATTTGTCTTTCATCTCATCTTCTTTTCTATTATAGCCTTTTTCAATAGTGGTGAGTTTCCTCCTTCCTCATTCGTGCATGGATTTTTGCCAAGATCTTCCATTTTTCACTCCTCTCCATTTGTAATCAGCTGATAAGCTGATAAAGGGGATACCCTTTAATTGTTGCCTTCGTTCCCTTATTCCTAGCTTCTTACAAGTGTGATAATAAGCATTTTCTTAGATCTCTTGTCTTTTTGTCAAGGTCCTCACTTACCCCTACTATTGTTTCTTGCAGCTCTTTTACATTACGCACTATTTTCAGTTTTTTCAACTTTTTTGTGAGTCCAACCTTAATTGCTCCGTTCTCGATTTTCATATGCGTTCCCAGTCTGTTTATGGAGTCTATTTTGCTATATGTGATTGTTACTCCTATTTTTCTTGTTAGACCATTTATAAATTTCTCTTTTAGTATTGTTGTGCTTTCTTTAATTTATTCAGGAGTTTTTTGTTTGTTTGATTGACTTTCTAGGGCTTCAATTCTCAGTTGTGGCTATTACCTATACAAAAACATAACTTTTATGGTTGGATTTTTGCCCATTTATTAATGAATTTAACATATATGTGCAACATATACTATTTATTATACTTTAATAATATTCCAACCGCTATATCTTCGTAAATGTTAAAGCTAATAACAATGGTTATGTGTATTGTACTAAAAATTTTATTTGTGCATTGAAAAATGTTAATCATAAATGAATTTCACATTAAGATATATCAACAACAATAAAAAAATGCTTAGCTTTCGAAATTTTTATTAAAAATAAACTTAATAATTATATTAGCTTATTCAATAGGTTTTCGGTATATTAAGATGTTATAAAATTAAACATGAATTTTTCATTAGTATATTCAGCTCTTAAATACACATAACTATTGATGGTAATTGTAAATATAAAATAAAACACTTACCATGTATCCACATACAAACATTTAAAATCATCATCATATTTTTTTAAAGTTTAAATATTACGTCTGCTTCTCTTCACTAACGCTTTATAGATGCTCCCATAATTCAGCAACCCTTAAAATTGTATTTCCTTAACACCAATGAGATTCTGGTTCTGTCCATGCTATCAAGATGTTCTTTCCATTTTTGTTTATATCTTTTCTGTCTTTCTTTTAATAATTCTATTTGTAATCCATTTCGTATTTGTATTCTATTTTTCCTTGCTTATTCTCTTGTCTTTCTTAAAAATGTTATTTTAGATGTTTTTAGTATTTGAGTTTTCTTTTTTGATTGTTTAACTTTTGCTTCCATATAGTGCAAATGAAGCTAGCTACCAAAATGCTTTAAAAACGAGCGTGGGTAGTCTTGTTTTGTTTTTAAAGGTTTGACTAATGGTTCACCTGTTGAGTAATATTTGTTAATTTTATCAATATCATTATCATAAGTTATATCAAATTCTAAATAATTAAAGTTGTTTTAATTATTTGAATATCGAGGTATAAAGACGTTTTGGCTTAGAGTGCGCGATATCAAGGGCTTAACGTTGATAACCTGCGACCAGCCGGCCTTTTCACAATCTGTATAGAGCGATTAGCACAAAATAAGTGAACACTCGCCGAAATGGCCTTTGCGCCATTCGCCGCTAGCATACAATATGTGACAACTCAAAATACAAATTATTATGACGAAAATACTCTGGACAATTAACACAAGAAGCACCCCTTTTCTCAGCAGTTCCGCATCAAATGCCTATCCAAATATGCATAATTTATTTTACTGCAACAGCCTCAACAAATAACCCCTTTAACACAATACAGCTCTCAACTCAACGTAATATCAACTGGCATCTAGAACCCTAAAACAGATATATTAAAAGATTACTGGTTAAATTCCCCCATAAATACTGCCAATAAATACGATTCTCTCCCAAAAGAAGCCGATGAAACAAAATAAACCAAGAAGGAGAATGAAAATGATAAGCAGCCTAAACCACTGCAAATTTTTATCTTAGAGGTTAAATTCATACAACCATCAAATGAACTGTTAGCAGCTACAACCAAATATATATATATATATTTACTAAAAATGTAAATAATCTACAAATTAAAATCCAACCTCACACAACTAAAAGTTGCACTAAAAATTATACTAACTTTCACACATACCAGTTAAAACAAGACAGATCCTTTAAAGTAATTTTAGATTTATACACCCTTCAACGAACACATTTAAAATCGAAGCAGAAATCAAAAAATTAGGCCACACAGTAGCTAATATTAGCAACATACAAAGCAGAATTAACAAAAAATCACTCAGTTAAGAACAAATCTTAATAACAAATAAATATACAATGTAGACCGATTAATGCATTGCATAGTAAAATTTAAGTCGCCCATTTAAAAAAGGGAACTATCACAGTGCTTAAAATACTAAAGAAATGGGAATACTAAAAATTTCCGTTACCATAACCCAAGATGACCATCTGACCAGCAAATTTTAACGCAAAGAGAAGAGCAGAGACGTAAAGTGCATAAATTGCTACGGTAACCATCTGGCAAACTACAGAAGGTGGACAGTACACAAGGAGCTGCAAAAAAAAATTCCCGCTACTGAGAGAACGACAATTAAAAACTACAACACTAGAGGCACCAACAACTTCTAAAATCTTAATGCAAAGCTATAACATTCTATACTAAACTGATCGAACCATTCCGACAGCAGATTTAAACGGTAAAATATCAAAACCCAGGCCAAAATACAACTACGCAACCAGTAAACAGTACTTTAGAAAATATGATAATCAAATTATAGAGAGAATGGATACTATTTTAAACCTCTTCACTCCCATTATTTAAAAAGTTCCATTATGGATAAGACACTTCGCCTTTCCATGTGCAACGTCAATAGCTTAATAAAATACGGAGAAGTAATAAAAACATTCCTAAAAAATAATGACATCTATATAACGCTGATATCGGAAACACACAACACAATTAAAAGGTATTTAAAAATTCCAAAATATTTAACATACAACACACAACATTCGGACGGAAATGTACACTGCAGTATTTCTTATTATTAAAAATACTACTAAACTTCACAAATTACCCAAATTTAGTGAAAATCGCCTAAAAGCAGACAGTATCACCTACAGTTGGGATCTAGATTGATCACGCTAAGAGGACAACATCATATCAAGCAATAAGCACTGGCGAATCTACAAATTAGTCAACAGATTGGAAAAAATCCCACAAAACTACTCCAACATAAAAAATAACCTTGAGTTATCTTCAGACCATTCATCAATTATCGCCATCCTTCCTACGCATGTTATCATTACTATATGTACACTATCTGTAGTAAAAAACAGACTAGGAACTATTCAGGAGTTTGATAAGCGCTATATTACTACTGAAAACATCATAAGATGTTGACGAAGCAGTTGAACATCCAACTTAAACCATACAACAAGCTGTATGGGAATCAACTCCTACTGACAGCATAGCCAGTAACAAAGAAGAATGCCCAACCTACATCAAGCAAAAAATAGAAGAAACAAAACCTAAGAAAACGCTGGCAAAATACAAGAGCGCCAGATGATAAAAGAAAACTAAACAAAGCTACAAAATAATTCAAAACATTACTAAATATTGGAAAAACAAAGCCATCTACGACCACCTTGGCCGATTGAACCCAAAGGAAACAAACGATTATTTCCTGTGAAAAGCCGCCACAGAAATACACACCACCAATCAAGAAAACTGATGGAACCTGGGCAAAAACCAAAAACGAAAAAGTTTATATTTTGCAGGACACCTGGTTTTAAGCCATGCCGCCACAACTCACACAAGAATAAGAAAATAAAATTCACCAGAAATTAGAAATACCACATCAGATGGAACTACCAATCAAGCCGTTTAAAGCAAATAAGATCAAGAAAACCATTAAGATCGACATTAACCCAAAAAAATCCCCATGCTGCAATTTAATAACTGGATTAGTATTTAAGGAACTTCCACGCGAAGGACTTAAAACTATCGCAATGATTTTTAATGCTGTTATATGATTGGGCTACTATATATCTCAGTAGAAAGTATTGCAAATAATAATTTTAAAATCAGAAAGAAAATCCGGAAGAAACGAACTGTTACTGACCTATCAGCATTTTGCCAGTAACATCTAAACTGTTCAAGAAATTATTCTTACAAAAATTAAAACCAATATTAGAAAGAGAAAATTTCATCCCAAAACATTAGTTTAGATTCGGAGTAAATTATTGCACCATTGAAAAAGTCCATTGGCTTGTTAAAAAAATAAGCCAAGATCTAAAAGCAAGCAAATGCTGCTCAGCCGCGTTTTTTGTTATGTCCCAGGCTTTTGATAAAGTCTGGTATAATGGGTTGCTATACAAACTTAAAATAAACTACTTCCCGATTTATATCAAGTTTTAAAATCCTATCTAACAAAGAAATTAGAAGACACTCAAACAACCCTTTTTCCAATAAAATCAAACGTCACATAGGGCAGCGTTCTTGGACCAGTTTTGTACTTACCGACCGTCAGATTAATCTAATGCTTGCCGACGACACTATAATCCTTGAATCTAGCAAGAATCCAACAATTGCATCACGCAATCACCAAGGACGTCTAAACTAGATCCAGATATAGCTTAAAAATGGCGCATTTGAGTAAGTAAAACAAAATCTTCACACTAATCAAATAAACGTGCTCTCCTGCCACCTTAAACACCCGTGCACTTCCTCAAAAAGAAGGAACGAAATATCTTGACAAACGTAGACAACTTGGATTAAAATTTTCAAAAATGTTGTGCTTTATAAGTCGATTATTAAACCCATTTAGACATATGGGGTCCAACTCTGGGGTTCGATAAGCATCTAGAACATAAAAATGTGCTCCGATCAATTATTAATGCGCCGTGTATGTGCCGAACGAAGTAATAAATCATGATCTTCAGATAGAAACTATGCAAAGTGCAATTCAAAACCACTGTAGTAAATATATAAAGTTGGATGTCAAAAACAATTGTTCTAGTGCTTTGTTTCGCAGTAGTATTTTGATTCTCATAATATGTTTTTCCAGTGTGATGACCTTTGCCTTTTCGCTCCATAAGCTCCCTGTGGCGAATCCTGTCTGTTATATCATGTTTCTCTAGCAATTATTCTAGAAGCTTTGTGTTCATGGTAGACTGATTCTCATATATTTTTAGTGTGATGACCTTTGTTTTGCCCATATGCCTTTAATCTTCTGTTTTATTTTAGCTATTTAGATGCATAGAACTTTCTATTACTTTTATTAGATAGTGTGGATATCCCTTGTTTTTAAATATATGCCATAGTTTTCCTTTTTATATAATAAAAAGATTTTTCTAAATCGATAAGCTAGGTGTATTTGTAGATTAAATTCTCTTTTTTTCCATTATTTGTTGTAGAATAAACAATGTTCGTTGTAAAGCAATTTTTCTGAATCCGCTTTAGTTTTTCATCAGTATTCGTCTATAATCATTGTGTTATTAACTTTCTACACCGGAGCTTATAGCAGAAAGTTAATGAGATCATCCTGTCTGTCTGTGTGTCTGGAGACAAGATAACTTCCGTTATATTCAATGCATTCACTTTACACTTCGCATACACACATCTTAGGTCAGTGCCTTTCACGGGATTGATTTTCAGCCAAATCGGTTAGCGGAAACCGGAAGTGAGCTTACGATTTCGCACCGCTGTAGAAAGTTTCCTTTACGGTATTACACCGTTCTTGTTATTTTTGCGTAAATGTTGTATTCTGCGTTAATTAAACATATGTCCCCATAGTTTTTATGGCTTTTTTTACATGTCGGTTGTGCGATATTGACATTCTAGGTTACTTTTTACCAACACATTAAATAAATGCAATAGTCATTGCTTTAAGATTATTACTCATATTTACATAATTCTATGTTTAACGTACTCATTCATGAATTTTTTTGGTTTATGGTTTATGCATATGGTCGTCCTATTGGTTTTTCCATAATATTAGTTTTATTTGCGTCTATCTGTAGCTTCTTCTGGCAGTGACACCCTTTGGTTTCGTCGATATTATTTATATTAATTGCATTTTTCTCTTCTCTGTTTTTTATTTTTCTTTATTTATTTACTAGAAAAAAGCTTGTCCCAAGAACGAGCCTTCTTTTCTTAAAGTGCCTTATTCATTATTGAATGTTGGCAACAATCGAGGCAAAATCTTTAGTGTCTCTTATCAACTCATGTGTACTCATGTGGGTCCAATCTCTAATGTTCTTAAGCCAGGAGCATCTCCTGCGACCTCGCCCTCTTTTGCCTTCAACTTTTCCTTCCATAATGAGCTGCAAAGTATTGTATTTGTCATTCCGATATAAATGTCCAAGATAAGCTGTTTTTCTTTTTTTAATAGTTAATAGGAGTTCATTTCTTCTATTCATTCGTCTCAGGACCTCTTCGTTTGTGATATGCTCTGTCCAAGATATACGTAGCATTCTTCTAAACACCCAGTACTCAAAAGCTTGTATTCTCTTTTCTGTATTAGCCTTGAGGGTCCACGCTTCAGCACCATATAATAGTATTGAGTATATGTAGCACTGTACAAATCTGTATCTGGTTGTAAGACGAAGACTGCGGTTGGTAAGTAGTTTTTGAGTTTTGGAATGCTGATCTTGCTGTTTCTATTCTTATTTTTATTTCCGTTTCTGGGTCTCCATTTTCTGTCAACCAGCTTCCCAGGTATTTGAATTTTGTACTTTCTCTATTTGTCGATTATATATTATAAGTTGTGTTTGTGCTATTGGTGTTTTGCTGAAAATCATGTATTTTGTCTTTTAGTATTTATCTTTAACCCTATTGCGTCTCCTTCACGGCTTACTGCATCCATCAGCCGTTGTAGTCCTTCTAGGCTATCCGAGATTATTGCGGTGTCGTCAGCGTACCTTATATTATTAAAAAGTTTACCGTTTATTTTTATTCCGTCTTCGGAGTTTTCTAGGGCTTTGACAAAAACTGTCTCTGAATAAATATTAAATAATAGTGGTGAGAGGATGCAACCTTGCCTCACTCCTCTTTTAATTGAGATAGCTTCCGTATTTTCATTATCTGTTCTCACTGTGGCGTTTTGGTTCCAGTATAGGTTTCTAATAGCTATTATGTCTTCTTGATCAAGTCCTTTCTCAGTCAATACTGTCAATAGTTCGTCGTGCTTTACACGGTCGAAGGCTTTTTCATAGTCGATGAAGCACACGTAGATATCTTTTTGTTGGTCACGGCATTTTTGTAGCAGAACTGACAGGCTAAATAACGCTTCTCTGGTACCAAACCCTTTTCTAAATCCAAATTGGGAGTCACTCAGATCTATTTCACATTTCTGATACATCCTACGGTGTAAAATTTTTAGAAATAACTTGAGAACGTGGCTCATCAAGCTTATGAGTCGAAAATCATCGCATTTATTTGCGTTGGGTTTTTTGGGTATAGTGATAAACTCCGATGTCATCCAATCAGAAGGCATTTTCCCAGTTTGATAGATTGCATTAAAAAGATTAGTAAGTAATGTTATGTTTTCTTCATTTAGAAGTTTCAAAAATTTGTTATGAATCTGGTCTGGTCCAGCTGCTTTGCTGTTTTTAGAATTTCGTATTACGCTTGTTGTTTCACTTTGTAATATATTTGGTGCATGCTCCGTTGTTGTTATATGTTGTTCAGTTCTCACATCTTCAAAGGTCTGTTTTATATATTCTTCCCATACTTGTTTTAGATCTTCTTGGTTTGTGATTAGTTGGTTGTCGTTATTTAACATTTTATTGTAGTTATATTTCTTAGTCCCTCCTATAGCTTCTTTGATCTTTTTGTGTAGGTTAACAGTATCGTGTCTCTTTTCTAATTCTTCTATTTCATTGCATTTCTCATTTAGCCATAGTTCCTTCGCTTGCCTTATCTTCTTTTGTATTAGTTTTTGTATGTTATTCTGTTGTCCATTAACGTTAATATTTCTGATGTCATCCATGGTTTCTTATTTTTGTTACGATTTTGTCCGGTTATGGTATTTTGTGTGTTTGTGATGGCTAGTTTTATTTTGTTCCAGATAGATTCGATAATCTCTGTGCGATCTGTATCGCCTACATCAATAATTACATTATTTATTAACTCGTGTATTCCACTTTCTTTTATATTTTCGTTTAGAGTCTGAACCAACTGCATGCAGTGGACTGGTTCTTTCAGTTTCTGTAAATCTATTTTCTTGTCATATAGCTTTCGTAGTTTTTTGAGACGTATGTTAATGTATCTTACAACAGGGCTATGGTCTGAGCCCACATCACTTCCAGGATATGTTTTAACGCCTGTTAGTCCATTGCTATATCTCTTGTTAATTAGAAGATAATCTATTTGATTTCGTTTAATGTGTTCCGGGGTGTGTTTTGGAGAAGTCCATGTATAGAGGCGCCTAGGTGGTAACTTGAACCACGTGTTCATGATGACCATGTTTTCTTCTTGGCAAAATTGTATTAGTCGTTCTCCTCTATCGTTTTGTTCGCCCAAGCCAAAATTTTCCACAATGTCTTCTACTTTGCCTTGGCCCACTTTGGCATTGAAGTCGCCCATAATAATAGTTACTTCGTCTGTTTTAATGTTTTTTCTTAATTCATTTGTGTGTACGTACAGTTGTTCTATTTCTGCATCTGGTTTTTCCATTGTCGGGGCATATATTTGGAAGATGTTAATATTCTTTGGTGACGCTTTTAGTTGTAGTAATATTATACGATCTGAAAAGGGTATACAGTTGATTATAGATTTGTTTATGTCCTTGTTGACTATAATCGCAACACCATTCGGATAATTTGTGTCATTGTTACCTGCATAGAGTATGACATGGTCATCAATTTCACTTTTTCCACATCCCGGCCATCTTGTTTCTGATATTCCTAGAATTTCTATGTTTAATCTAGTCATTTCTTGAATTACGTTGTGTGTCTTCCCAGCCATATAAAGGCTCCTTACGTTCCATGTTCCAATTTTAGTGTTTTTTTCTATTTTTATTCACATTTGGGTGGTGCCTATCTTGTTTTAACGTGGGATTCTTAGCACCCTTGGTTATTTAAAACCTGCCACGGACTAGGGGCCAAATTCGGGTTTTGTGTTGCCATGATTGTTGGAACTTGAGAAAGTAGCGCAGTAGTTTCTCCTTGCTTTCTGCGCCGCGGTGCTATGACTGGATAGCATTTACATAATGCTTTGCCCATAGGTTTCCGATAATAAGCCTTTAAGGAAGATAATCTTGCAGTAGCCTTATTTCGGTACTAACAACACCGCTGCCTGTTGTCAGCCAGTTTTGGTACACCCCAGGTGTTTGATTTCCCTGGTACCCACCATATCTAGTGGGCATTCCCCTATCCGCCACCTGGGGAGGCGCCCGATGGGGGACTGGAAACCCCACAACGAGCCACATAAATCAAAATTGTACTGCATGCTCCTCCTGTCAGCTGAGCAATAGGTGAATCAAACTGTCTAATCACTTCTTGATCATTTATGTTTTGACCTAAAACAGGTCAACCGTGACCTAAATTGAAAATCTAAAACCTTTGTTCGAGATCTGGCGACAAACCGGTTCGAATAAGGTATTGACATTTTAAATCGGTTCATAACTGTAGGAGGAGTTGCAATGTTAGTTACAAACACATAGTTACGTTTTTGTAGTTTTATAGAATAGATATACAGAATTTTATTAATTGTACAGATCACGCTTTAAATCTTACTACCACATACTTAATCCAACTTTCATTAATGTCTAAAATAATAATTTCAAAGAAACACATGGGACATAAAACTTTAGAATCAATTTAAAATTACTAATTAAAAAAATGACAGTCATCTAGACACAATCAAAACTAAAAAGTATCAATTAACATCAAGTACCACATTAAATTTGAGTAAATGTAAAAATGCCTACATTGAAATCTAAACTAAAAATATTTCTTTACTATAGCTATACTTTATTGTAGAAGCAATATTAAAAAGTTAAATTAGTTTTAAAAATTAACAGCACAACAACAATAAAAAGAGTGTAAATTAATTTACACTTTTTTAAATAACGAATTAGTGGGGCAAGAAACGACCAAGATTCGTCTTTGCCACCTGAAGCATTCGGGAGTTGATGCGCCGTAATGCGCCCCTGATTTTCGCTTTGAATCATATTCCGCGGCGCCCCATAAACATTTAAACAAAAACAGGCGCCGAGAGCGCGCTATAAATTCGTAGGTTGGCCATAAAGAATTTAATTATTTACGTTTGAGCGAGAAAAAATGGCGCTGGAAAAATTTTACCGTTTGAATAAATACAAAAACGTTCCCAGCTGCAGGAATTTAGCAGACCTCAGGCCCGGGCATTTAAAGCGTTGCGGGGTTTATGTTGCGAGAGCGTTTGAAAGAAAAAGCAAAAGGCGAAAAAGATAAAAAACTATTTAGAGCCCGATACGGCTTTAAATTCAGCTTGCTGGACTCAAAACCGTCGATGATACACCAGGCGGGGCAGAGCGCCGCGCATCTTTATCAGCCCTTTGCTTTAGTCTCATGATCTGAAAACCAAATAACTCGTTTTATATTTACATAAAGCAACTGCTAGTACATAATTAGTGTACCGTATAAAAAAGTAAAATTATAATTAAGACGCTTTCGTTAATGAAATTATATTAAATGATTTATATCTTCGCAATATTCGCCCGCATTTAAACGGGACTCCCTATAACCTTACGTTATATCATTAACTGAAGTCTTGATAAGGATAATTAAATTTCTATAGTACAAAAGTAAGCATAAACTGATTATGCAGGTTACAATTAACTAAAGCTACAAGATAAAGTGTTTAATATTTGTTTAATATGTAACCATTTATAACTGAAGACAAAGTACCATCAGTTCTGTGTTGACTGCTATATTTTAAAAGTTATAAAATATTTGTATTTATCAGTTGTAGAAATACCAATATCAACTCCTAGATATTACAAGGGTTAACTCAAATGTAAGTCTCGCTAAGTTAAGAATTATTTAAGTCTTGCCATTTAAATCTGAAAAGCTATTATAACTTTATACCACTTTTTCTAAGCTACTACCAAAATACTATATAGAAAGAAGAAAACACTTCACGCTTCATTTTGTCGTTGTTGCTTAAGTTTAGATCATCTATATATTTCTGTTAATTGCGAGAACAGGTAAAAGGTAGCAAGCCTGTCAGAAGTGAGAGATGTGAACTTATTGTTCATCTAAAAGAGTAAACAGCCAGCGTGATCTAGTGGTTGAAGCGCGGGCTGCGTTGCAGACGGACCCGTATTCCTTCCCCGGAGCTCTCTGACACTAAAAATAATTCCTGCGTTCACTTCGAACAAGGGACAATAATGACGGTTTTCTAAGGCGCGGCGCTTGCCACATTGTCCGGGTACAGTACACATAAGAGCCTTAACCTCCCAGTTCACAGATCGTGCTGCTACGCGATGCGTTAGAGCCTTACCATTATTATTATCATTATTATTAAAAGAGTAAAAGGTTCCTGTGTTTTTCAAACTGAATGTGGGTGTGCTTTGTAGTTGATAAGAAAAACGTTCTGTTTGAAAAGTCTGACCGCTTCCGACGAATAACAACCCATAAGTCTGTCAATATTTGATACTACCTGTTCAAAGTAATTGTCGTAAATTACTAAGATTGCAAAAAGCAATTGCTATGATTTTATCAATCAAAAATGAAGTTTCTTTCTCTTTCGGTGTTGCTTTACTTAACCGCCTGAACGCTACGTCATATTCTGTCATTTGCTCTCAACGATGAAATAATGTACAGTCATATCTCTGTTAACGTTACCTTGACAACAAAGCTTTTATATAAACAAATCCGCAATTTCATGCTCTATTTAACACAAAAATATTCCAAATTAAAGCTAATAACCGACAATCATCCAATTGGTGGGTCTGTAATTATTTGTTGTAACATTCGCCTGATTTAATAGTTATTTAAATTTCATGAAGTGTATTTCAATACAAAATTAACATTATTTTATTGTGGCGCATTGCAATAATTAATGTAGGTTCTTTCATATGTGCTCCTTTATCATAATTAAGGGTTTATTTATTTCAATCATCAACATATAATGTAGATTATGTAAATTTGAATAAAAATATTTTTTAGCTAGTGTCAAAATTAAATAAAAGGAAAACAATTTCTTTGGAAACTAAACTAAATATCGTAAGGCATATTTAAAGCGGAATCCAATCTCAGGAAAAATGGCGAAAATGTTAAATTTGTGAATAGATATGTTACATCATATGCCTTTATGTCAAGTTATAATTTAATAAAATGCATTATTTTTGTTTAATCAGCCAAAATCTAAACAAACTGAAAAATTACGAAAACTTTTTGAGCTTCTCATAGTTGGTTCGAGGAATTTAAAAAAAGGGCTAGGATTCATAGTGTATAATGAACAAGAGAAACTGCAAGTACATATGTTAAAGCTAGAAAACAACTAAAGAAAATAATTAGTCATAAGAATTTTGCACAAATTTGGTATTCAATATTGACGAAAACAATTTACCTCCAAACAGCTTCATTTCTATTGAAGAAAGATTAACTGCTGGGTTCAAAGTAGCCAAAGTCCGTTTAACTTTACTTTTTGGATTAAATGCCTTTAGTGATTATAAGTCAAAATTATTATTGATTTACCATTCAGAAAATTTGAGGGCGTTAAAGGACAAAAAATTACCTGTAATATAGAAAGAGTAGGTTACCATTTTGTTACATTTTGTCGCAACAGGAAATGTTTACTAAACTCACAAATGAACTAAAAGAACTTAGAGCGACAGCAAAAGCCTGGCAACCAAAATTGGAAGCTAAAATGACCTAACTATAGAAAATTAGTCTGTAGAACGCCAACGAATTAGTAAACCACAAACGCGAAATAGAAATATTTCTAAAACACAACCACATCGATATATTACCAATATCGTAAACGCATTTCAATTCACAAACACACGTCCAAATTCCACACTAACAAATATATGACTCCAAATGCCCAAACACCGAGAATCGACCGAGAGGAGGCACCGCAGTAATCATAAGAAAGCATAAAAAAATTCCGAATTGCCAAAACATGAGAGGGACTTTCTTCAAGTCTCTAGCATACAAATAGAAGATTGACAGATTGATTTTGGTAGTTTATGCAGTCTTCTGCCTCCCTAACGGTAGACAAAACAAAGACAACTTTAAAAAGTTTTTCACATTCCTTGGAATCCGCTTTTTGGCGAGATGAGACTACAACGCCAAGCACATGTACTGGAGTGTGGGACTCTTCTCTTTAGGTAGAGGAAAAGCTGTTTATCAAGCGACACAAGAACATCTAGGCCACCTTTTTACGTATGAGCCAACAGACTTTGCAACAATTCCAGATATTTTAGACTTTTTTGAAACCAAAATAATCTCGCCAATAAATTTAAAGATAACGTCCAACTTGGATTTGTAGTCTGACTCGCTAATAGCTACCGTAACTGCAACTATCATGAAAAGAAATAAACCGCCAAAATTACACAACCCTAAAACAAACTGGGAATACTTCAGACAACAAATCGAAGAAAAAATAAACCTGAAGGTGACACTCAAAGCAAGAGCCGAAATCGAGAACGCAGTTGAAAATCTCGTTAAAGTAATGTAAGGAGCAGCATAGCAAGCGTCGGCAAACCCCGTGACCAAGCAAGTTAAACAAGAATTCCCCTTAATCTTAAAAGAAAAGATAGCCCAAAAACGGCGGTTAAGAAAAATATGGCAACTGAGTAGATACCTAGATGACTAAAAAACTGATATAAACTGTCAAAAAGGATAACTTTGCCACATACGTAGAAAGCCTATCAGCTTTAGATGATACAGACTACTTTCTCTAGAACAGCTTTCAACAACCAAATCAACAACTGCTAAAAAAGAACTTAAGTTTTGCGGAACACCTACAAAATATCTTCCAACCAATCCCAACAACAAGAAGACCTAAAGATGATGATGACATAAAGAAACAACTGGAAGTCCTCTATCAACTCTCACTCCCAATAACGGCATTCAAAATGGGAGAAGTCACACTAATAATAAAATCACTAAAACCGAACAAAGCACTAGGATGGGATATCATTAATAGCAAAATATTCAGAGCTGCTAAAAATAGGAAGAACGATGCTAAATACCATATACAACTCCATCCTACACAACGGAAAATTACCCAAATAATATTAACACAAATCAGGCAAACCTCCAAACGACATCGAGTCCTGTAGACCAATCAGTCTCTTACCAGTATTATCAAAACTGCTGGAAAAACTACTACTAAAAAGAATCTTGATGACACACCCAAAAGAAGACCTATTTACATTTGGCTTTAGAAAAAAACCATTCTACCACAGAACAAGTTAACAGAATTATAGATGTCATAAATAACGCCAGGCCTTTAATAAGGTCTGTCACGAGAGACTCTTATTCAAAGTCAACCAGAAACTACAATATCTATATTACATCATATTAAAATTGTACTTTGAGGAAAGGTACTTCCAGGTCAAGCTCGACAAAGAACAAACTGAGCTATACCAAGTAAACGCCGACGTACCACAGAGAAGTGTTCTGGGGCCCGCACTATATCTCATCTTCACCTCCAATCTACCCACCAACAATAACATAGTTACAGCAACATATGCAGATGGCACAGCCATCCTTTTAACATACTCAGATCCAATCGCTGTTAATCAACAACTTCAGACGAATTTAGACAGAATACAACAATGGCTGCAAAGATTGTGCATTAACATAAACGAGAACAAATTCGCCCACATAATTTTTACTAAATGCCGAGGTCAATTTCCACAAGTAACTATGAACGGCAACTCATTCCCTTAGGTAGATACGGCGTTATCTAGGCGTTCACCTAGATAAAGGCCTTAGATGACGCACACATATCTGGAAGAAAAGAATTCAGCTTGGTATCAAACTCACAAGAGAGCTATCTCAGTGGAAGCACAGCAATTTTGAGAAATTATATATCATTTTAAAGGTCTCAAAAAAAATAAACACATTTTACAATACAGCGTTTGAAAATTTCAATTTTAATAAAAGGCTCCAACATTCACACAGCCGGAAGTCCGTCCAAGTAAAAAGCGAAGCCAACACACAAGTCCTGAAGATACTGAAAGACGAACCAAACTAAAAATAATTCAAACACACAATAGATATGAAGCATTAGCGACCAACACTAATAAAACTAAAGAGACTAGTAGCGATAAAAATTCAAGTACGGAAATACGGCCAGAAAGACCACCGCCTTTCATAATACATCATGTTATAAACATAGCACCTCTATTAAAGATTATCGACAGCACAATCACCAAAAAAGATTACCACTATCAAACTATGAACGGCAGCAAAATTAAATTACAGATTTACACCGTTGAAAACTACAAAAAAAAACCATACTTGACCAAAATAAAGTAACGCGTCATACTTTTAGCTTAAAAGATGAAAGAAGTTACAAAATAGTAATTAGGAACCTCCATCATACAACTGACATTGCTGAACTCCAAGCAGCACTTGTAGCAAAAGATCACAAGCCACGTAACATAACAACATGCAGAAACAAACAGACACAAGAGCCTAAAAACCTATTCTTCGTAGAACTCGAACCTAAAGACAATAATAAAGACATCTTCGACATACAATACCTGCTAAATGCAAAAATACAAGTTGAACCACCTCACAAGAAAAATACCCTAGTGCAGTGCAAGAGATGCCAATGCTATGGCCATACACGTAACTTCTGCACACGACCGTTCAGATGTGTAAACTGTGGGGCCAATCACGATACTAGAGTATGTAAATCTAAAAGTCCAACTGAAAATAAGTGTGCACTCTGTAAAGGCAACCATCCAGCTAACTTCAAAGGCTGCCAGGTATACACAGAAATACTGAACAGACGCTACCCTAATACGCAACCCAAACCAGCAATGCAACCCCGTACAATGCCCAACCTCACATCAACATCAATAGCGTTTCCACCATTGAGACAAAATAATAACATGCAACAACATAACACACCAATAAATACTGAACCCCACTCTGGTAACGGAACATCTGGCAACACATATGCACAAATAGCTAGAACACAAATAAACTCAGACGCAGACCACTTAAGACAAGCAATGCAATTCATGCAGTCAACAATTACAAACCAAAATAATGTAATTATGGACCTACTGAGAGAAGCACGAGAAATGCGGAAAACTATAGATACATTATCTGCTGAAATCAATACTCTTAGACAACAAATTGATCCCAAAAATGGCCCAATATAGAATCGTAACTTGGAACGCAAATGGCTTGACAAATCATCGTCAAGAAGTAGAAGCCTTTATTAAAACTAACCAAATAGACGTATTACTTATCTCAGAGGCTCATTTTACTGAGAGAACATACTTTAAAATTTCTGGTTATATAACATATGACACAAAACATCCAAACGGAAGAGCCAGAGGAGGAACTGCATTAATTATTAAGCAAGAAATAAAGCACTACGAGCTAGATAAATTTAGCAGAGATTTTCTACAAGCCACAACCGTAATAGTGGAAGACTGGCATGGACCAATAGCAATTTCAGCAGCATACTGTCCCCCACGCTATAGAGCGAATAAAGAAGGATTCGATGACTACTTCCACGCATTAGGTGCAAGATTTATTACTGGCGGAGATTACAATGCCAAAAGTCCACTATGGGGATCGAGATTATATACCCCAAGAGGCAGAGCCCTAGAAACCAGTATCCAAACGAATAACTTAGATTTTGCATCTACCGGCAAACCAACCTATTGGCCGACTGACTTGACAAAAATCCCTGATTGCCTAGATTTCTTCGTCACCAAAGGAATTAGTCAAGCACACGTAAAAGTCGAAGACCTGCAAGACCTCTCATCTGATCACTCCCCTGTACTTCTAACCCTAAGTGCAAATATAACTGCCAAACATAGACCGCCACAACTACACAATTGCAGAACGGACTGGAACTATTTCAGAGAGATAGTGGATAGAAACATAACTGATAGCGTTCCGCTGAAAACGGCTGAAGACATTGAACAGGCAGTAGAGAATTTTCAGACCTTAGTGCAGAATGCTGCCTGGGAGTCCACTCCTCTAACCCGCCCTACCCAATCAAACGAGGATATCCTGGCGAAATTACTAATAAGATAAGGGAGAAAAGAAGGCTGAGAAGAGAGTGGCACACTAGACGATATCCTGAAGAAAAGCGAAGATTAAACAATTGTACCAGAGAACTTAAAACTGCAAGACTATAGGAACGACTCCCTTCAAGAGTATCTGAAGGAACTATCTGCAACAGAACAAAGCGACTACTCCTTATGGAAAGCCACGAAAAGGCTTAAACAGCCTCAGAAGCCAGTACCCCCACTCCGTAAAGTAGACGGGACATGGGCTAAAAGTGATGCCGAGAAAGCTGAAGTTTATGCAAACCACCTCAAAAAAGTTTTTCAACCTGAACCTGGCATCCCTGGAATAGACGAAGACGAAATAGAACGCTACCTAGAGGCCCCGTTACAATTAACGCCACCAATTAAAAACTTCAAAATGAAGGAAGTAAAAACAGCCATCGCTAAATTGCCAGTAAGGACTTAAGTTGTTAACACTTATATTTAATGCCATACTACGAACTGGACACTTTCCTGCACAGTGGAAAGTTGCAAAAATCATCTTAATTCCAAAACCCGGTAAACCCCCAAACATTGCAGAGTCCTATAGGCCTATAAGTTTACTACCTGTTACCTCTAAACTGTTTGAAAGACTACTACTCAAAAGATTAATGCCCATTGTAGAAGATGAACACCTTATACCGGATCACCAGTTCGGATTTAGGACTGAACATTCAACCGTAGAGCAGGTCCATCGTATGGTAGATATTATAAATGCATCCTTCGAAGCAAAAAGGTACTGTAGTGCAGTATTTATCGACGTCAGTCAAGCGTTCGACAAAGTCTGGCATAAGGGCTGCACTATAAACTAAAGAAATGGCTACCGGATAACTACTATCGCATTCTAAAATCCTATTTACACGATAGACTATTCCAAGTTAAATACGAAAATGAACTCACTAATCTTATGCCCATAAATTCTGGTGTGCCACAGGGTAGTGTCCTGGGACCGCTCTTATACCTCCTCTACACGGCTGACTTACCGACTTGTGAAACTACCACAACCGCCACGTTCGCGGATGATACTGCGCTGGTAGCTACCGACTGTGACCCAATTAGAGCATCAGCAAAACTGCAGAACAGGCTCAATACTGTTCACGATTGGTTTAAAAGTGGCGCATTAAAATAAACGAAGCGAAATCTGTGCACGTCACATTCACTAAACGACGTGGTATATGCCCGCCAATAATGCTCAATGGACAGCAAATTCCGCATGTCGATTCGGCTAAATATCTGGGAATACATCTCGATAAGGGTCTTACGTGGAAAACACACTTGTGGAAGAAAATACTACAATTAAATTTAAAATTCAGCAAGCATTACTGGCTACTGGGTAGAAACTCGAAACTTTCTCTCGACAACAAGCTGTTAATATATAAGGTCATATTCAAGCCCGTGTGGATGTATGGTATCCAGATATGGGGAACTGCTTCATCTTCCAATATCTCGATAATTGAAAGATTCCAGTCAAGAACACTCTGAACCATCACTAATGCACCATACTACATAACCAATGCGGACATTTACAGTGACCTAAAAATAAGTTTAGTGAAAAGTGAAATAGTTAAAAATAGTGAAAGATATATCAATAAACTAAAATTGCACCCCAATCATTTAGCTTCAAACCTACTAGATAGCAGTGAACACAACCGCAGACTTAAAAGACACTACACCTTGGACTTACCCTTCCGGATTTAGTACTAGTATTCTTACATTAAGTTACAGCAGAAGTGACGTTAATGAACGTCAACTTCCACCTAAACCCACACTTACGTAAATCATTTACTTATTGCTTTGCAGCAGATTATTATAAATTAATTAATATAAAATAAATTAAAAATAATTTGAACCCGATTTATTATACCAAAATCTAAATTTAAAAAATTTCTTTTAAAATTGAAATTTTTTATGTATATATATTTGAATAAGTGTATTAAAGATTATAATTATAAAATTATACCTCGCGTGTTTTGATTTTTAATTTGTTTTTAATTAAAATTATATATTTTATTTGATAACTGAATCAACTGAAAAATTTAGAATGGATATAAAACAGGATATTATTGAAGATTTTGAATTGGTTATAAATACTGATCAGGCTGGCTTCAATAAAGAATTTCATTCTACTAGAACCTTAGCACATAAAAATAAAAAAACAATTTTTTTTGCTGTACGATCTTTGAATAACTTTACACATTCCTATACAGGCAATTGCCAAAGATGGCCGTTTACTTCCTAAAGTATGCCTTCAAATATGCCTTCAAGAATCAACTGGCAGGATCCCTAAAACAATTACACCTTTTAAGGCTAAAAATGTTGAACTCACTTCCAGTACATCAGGTAAACTAGGAAGACGGCATGTTATATAGTGGCAAAAACAATGTTTGGCACCGTTTGTTGAAGATAAAGGGTTCCTTATAATATTGGATTCTTGGACCACTCAAACTAATGAAGAAATTTGGAATAATCAGTTTTGTCCAAAACACAATCTACGTGTCATTCCACCTAACTGCGATTCTACAATCACTAGATGTCTTCTTCAATTATTGGTGGAAATACATTGCTAGAAGAATTGCAGACAGAGTAATTCTTGATCAGATTGAAATAAACATGGGTTAACGCGACAATATAATTAAAGAGTAATTTTTAATTCATAATCATTTATCTTTCCCTTTATTTAATAAATTAATCAAAATATGCATTCTTTAGATCAGAAATCACTACAAAAGATCCTGGTGATTTTTTAAATGTAAATCAAGTTTGTTTTCTTCCAAATGTATTTGATTCTATAAACCAAATTGCGATTATCGTTTTTATATAAGATGTAGTTTCTGTTCTTCGTTTCTTTGTTTTTCACATTTCACATTTTATTCAAATTAATTTTAAATTAATTTTAATTAATTGTAAAATTAATTCTGATAATAAAAATTAAGTTTAATTACAGTTAAATAGCAATTAAAATGTTTTTAAAAAAGTTTACCGGTCTAGGATTCGAATCCGAGTATCCTTAGCAAAAAAAGTGGCACCTTTACCAACTGCACCACGAGCTTCTCATAAATTTTAGTGTCTAAAATTAGCCCTTTATTAAAATAGAAATATTTAAACGCTTATATCTTTTAAATGGCTGCGTATTCAAGCCATGTTGTAAAATATGTTTATTTTTTGGGGTGTTTAAAATGATATATAATTTTTCAAAATCGCGCTTCCACTGGGATAGTTCCCTTGTAAGGAAGTAGTACTGGCTGTTAGGTAAAAACTCACAACTATTGCTAGAAAATAATCCTATCACATATAAAATGGTACTAAAACCTATTTGGACATATGGTATTCAGCTTTTGAGACCCGCCACCAAATCCAACAATGAAATCCCGGAAAGGTAACAATCAAAAGTGCCGCGACTAATAGCCAACGTCCCAAATGCTAAAAAGATTTAGTAATATATTGATACTAGATTAATAATACTCCGGGACATCTTCTGATCTTAACACGTTGGGCACATGCATTTCGGTCAAAATTGTATATATTCCAACAAACACAACTTTTATGATTCAACCATTGGATCAGGGAGTAATAACATTATTTAAAGCTTATCATCTACGTCAAATATTAAGTAAATTAAATTCTAACTAAAGAATATAGAGAAAATGCCAGTTGAAGGTTTTTGAAAAAACTACACCATTAGTAGAGTAATTGAGAACGTTGATAATTCTTAGAAAAAGTCACAAAAATGCTTAAATGCGGTATAGTGCAAAATATAAAATTTCAAGAAATCAGATGGCTCAATCAATAGGTTTCTAAATGTCGATGGACATAATGTTAGAAATTTATTAAATGGAAAAGATAATGTTACTTCAGGGGGAGAAAACCTTGTTAACAATGAAGAAAGGAAAATGAAGACAAAGTTAAAGAAGTTCTTATTGAAAAAGTGTTAACAAGCAAGTACTTAAAAAGTGCTTCAATGACATTAAAATCATTTTAATTTTTTTTTAAAGAAATCATCCTGCTAGTGGCGATCAATATTAAATGTAATAATTACGTAATGGACATTGTTAAATAAATATAAATCAAAAGCATAAACAATCAACTTTGGAACCATATATTAAGTTGTGATTTTATTTTGTAAGTTAATGTTTATTTAATAAAATTTTTCTTTGTTTAAAAAAGCTTTTTATTTTTTTTACGTAGGAAGTTTTTTTTATCCATCTCTTATTTCATGCATTTGTACACACACTTTACCAACAGGCAAACGTGGGTTGACGTCAAATTAATTATAAGAGCGAGCTTACTTAAGCAACAGTTTCATGTGTTTTTCTAGGATATAGCTGACGAGTTCGCCCTTCGTTATCAACATTCATTCATTCTTCCATAAACATTACAAATTACGGAATTACTTCCACCAGAAAATTTGTTCCGGGTACTTCAAAAACGAATAACAGTATGTACTTCTTAATGCTGTACGTTCCTTTCTTTATCGTTCTATGTGGTAAAGAAAAACTAAACCAACTAGATGTCTTAAATATACAAGTTTAGTAAATAGAAAGTACTAGACTAATTTTAAAAAGCAAATATAAATGTTTTTTACCTTATTCATTATCGCACATGGAACGTATTTTACTCTCTATAGCTCAACTACAACTCCCATATTGCTTGTTACAACATTCTGAAGTTTGGAATGCTCTTAGCAAACTCGCTTTCGTATAAATGATATTGGGAATATGGTTCTTCTATTTACTCCGTTGTAATTCATATACTACGCATTTAAAAATCTTCTAGCTCTTTTACTCTTTTGGCAAGTGGCTCGGAGTCCCGCATACACATCTCAGTTGTCTGCTAAACTGCTATTTATTAAAGATAAAACATTCAATATAAAAGCCAGATTAATCTACAAAAATTTATGTAGTCAAAAAGTACAAAATTAGTATAAAAAAATACTCTGGAGAAACTACAGTCACAGAGAACATACCTGAATCAAAAGAATAATTGCAAAAAATGTATCGCTACAAAAAGAAACCACATGCACCTAAAAAAATTGAGTCAGTAGATACAATTAAGTTTAGCTTAATGTACTGCCAATATGTAACATGTATATTGTACAGTGTAACAAAATCCAAAATTTAATAAAAAACCAGCAAATTAGTTCAAAAAACAAAATTTAATTAAATAAGGAAATAAAAAACAGGACATATACTAATTAACTCTGCCAATGCCGGTCCCAAGCCCGGATGAAAAAGAAGGGGGATCGAGGAGTAATAACCTCGAAAAAAACCTGGGTTCAGCTGGCCCGGCTGATAGCACTCAGTAAGGGCTCATACCTGGGATTATAGGCGAAAACCGGCCAACGACCTGGAAGGCAGAAGATGACAAATTAGTCACAATGGCAAAAAGGGCGGAAGAGTCAAAACTAGTAGCGTCTGATCCAGAGTGGACGGCTACGAACGGCGACTGTCTCACATTGGGCGGCCGTATATAAAGGTCCACCATATAAGGGGGTTATAGCGTTAGGCATAAACAACCTAACACATGTAAAAATAAAGGAGTTTGGAAATTCATGGGCAGAATGAAAAATCAGAGTAATATTCCCCGGGTGGTAATCCACATCTCGAAGAGAGGGAGCCCTATAGGATCGGGGGGGAGGGGGGCAATTCTGATTTGAAATTTCAAAATCAAGTTGAAGATATCAAGCAGGAAAACAAAACCAGGAGAAAGAAGAGAAGAAAGGATAGAAAAATAACTGTAGGAACTTGAAATGTACAAAGATGGAGGAATAAAGATAAGGAAGTGATGGGAGAGTTCAAAAAAATGAATCTGGTTATGTTAATTTTGAGCGAAACAAAAAAGAAAGGTCATGGAATTCAGGAAATTGACAACAACATACTTTGTTGGAATGGAGTGCAAAAAGACAAGAGAGCAATGGCAGGAATAGGAATAATAGTAAAAAAAAAGATATAAAACAAACATAAAGAACTGGGAACCCATAAATGAAAGAACAATAAAATTAAATATGTCACTACACGACAGAGACATAGTAATACTCGGTGTTTATGGACCAACAGATGACAGCGCAGTAGCAGAGAAAGAATCATTCATGGAAGCATTAAAAGAGGAAATAGAAAAAATTAAACGAACTCAAGAAATAATCATAGCAGGAGACCTGAATGGAAGAACAGGAAGGAAAGAAAAGGACGAGGTAGTGGGAAGGTACGGAGAGAACATCATAAATGACAATGGAGAAAGATTAACAGAGGTATGTGAACTATATAATCTAAAGATCATGAATGGTTTTTACCCACACAAAGATATCCACAAATACACATGGATACAAGAGACAAGGCAGCTGAGATCCATAATAGACTACGTAATACTAAAACGAAACACTACAATGAGAACGAAAGACGTAAGAGTCAAAAGAGGGGCAGAATGTGGAACGGGTCATAAGCTGCTGATAGCAAAAATAGGGTTCCCATGTCAAAGAAAATAATAAGTAAAAAAAGAAACACAGAGAAAACAAATGATATACTGAAAGAACGACAGCTCACGTTACACCTACTGCAAGACACGACAGTGGGCGATAGACGGAAATGTGAGAATTATAGAGGAATCAGTGTCATTGCTATAATGGGAAGAATATGCGGACGAATACTTAAAAACAAGTTAGAAAAACACATACAAAACAAAATAGAGGAAGAACAGGCCGGGTTCACAACAGGAATATCATGCGTGGACTATATATATATATATATATAATAGAACAATTACTGGAAAAGGAAAGAGCTAAAAACAGAACGATATATCTGGCGTTCGTGGATTTGGAAAAAGCATATGATACGGTTCCCAAACAAAGATTATGGACAGCAATGGAAAGAATAGGAACTCCCAAGCACCTAATAAGGGCCGTTAAAAGTTTATACAAAGGAAATAGGGTGTACATAAAAGCGGGACAGAAGATAATAGGTAACTTCCAGACAACAAAGGGGTTATTACAGGGATGCTCCACATCACCGACTTTATTTAAGATCTATCTAGAAGAAACACTGAAAAACTGGAAGCGTAAATGCGAGGGTATGGGAGAGCCAGTCAGAAACGAATATCTATACACGTTGTGCTACGCAGATGATCAAGTGGTTATAGCGCAAGATGATGAAGATTTGAGCTTCATGATGAGAAGACTGAGCGAGGAGTACGAAAAAGCGGAGTTACAGATAAACTACAAGAAGACCATGTATTTAGCAACAACGGAAGAAAAGTTAGAAGACCTACAGATAGAGAAGGATATAAGAATAAAAGCCACAAACAAATTCAAATACTTAGGATTTACAATAACAGACAAGGTAACAACGGAAGAGGAAATTAAAAATAGACTGGGACAAATAAGATCGTGTATTAGACAGCTGCATCCAGTAATATGGAATACACAAATTACGAAAAACACAAAAACGAGAATATACACCACAATTGTACAAAGTGCCGCAGGAAGGAGAAAGAGAGGAAGACCGAGGAGATCGTGGAGGGATGAAGCGATGGAAAGGAGAGGTTTAGAGGAGAATGACTGGCAAGAACGAGAAGCGTGGAGAACCTGGTTGAAGGAAGGAAAACGGCGACAGCTGAAGAATCCTTTATATACATATACTAATTAAGAAACAAAATAAGATAATGGTATTCAGAACAGTAAAAAACAAAGTATACAGTGACAATCTTATTATCAAAATTATTTCATACAAAGAGGAATTGCCAACAAACTGAAAAATATTGAATAAAAATAAATATTTAGGAATTAAAACTGCGAAACACGTAATAACACTATCATACAAAAAATGTAAAAATTAAATACAAAAATGGTTAACGTAACTCTTTATTAATAAATAACCACTAAATATAGTACGATGGCCGATAAACGAATATAATCATATTATTAAATCATTCAATTAGACAAAGTTTCAAAAGAAAGAAAGAAATTGAACAAAAATTAATGAAAGGCAAAAATTAATATATAAAACAAAATGTAAAAAGTTGTTCTACAAACAATAATAAAGGAAAAATAAAACATGCTAACTTAGGTGTAGCCTAAGTAGTAAAAGCTAAGTAATTGTTATAAATTGTAATAAAAATTTGTTTACGATGAATTAACTATTTAATAAGAGCTAAACAGCAGTCTGGAAATTATTTTCAACAGATGCAAATTTTGATTACATACATACATACATATTATTATTATTGTTTTATTACTATTATTATTATTATTATATTATTAAAATTATTAATATTACTAATTTTGTTAATATTACTTATATTATTATTGTATTATTATTATTATTATTATTTTCATTGCCAATCTCGTTTAGCGAGCCAAAGACATTGTTCAGTGATTTCAGACCATTCTATCTTTGGTCATGTCCATCCAGTGTTCCCTCCTGTTTCTTCAATGTCATCTTTCCAGCGTCACTTTCTTCTCTTAGTCAGTGTTGGTTTCCATTTTGTTACTGTCTTTGTCCAACGATTTTTTAATCTAAACACATAACCTGCCCACCTCCATTTTAGTCTTCTTCACGTATAAATTACATCTTCAGTTTTGAAACTATTTACGTAAGTCCACTATTCTTTGTTTATCACTTAATTTTACTTTTAATACACTTTTTATCACAGAATTTTGGGTTGTTTATAAACTCTTTTATTCACTTTTATTTAAGGACCATGCCTGCACACCATAAGTTAACGTAGTTATCACGCATTGTTTAAAAACTTTACTTTTTAAACTTATTGCCACATCACTTTTAATATTCTTTTTAGGGACTAAAATTTTTGCTATCCTTGGCTTATTCTTCTTCTTATTTTTTTGTTGCCTTTGTTTTCAAAGAATACGGTTTTTTCTAAATATATTGCGTGTATCTGATTGCTGATCCGTCTACTACATTTGATTTTTTATATCATTGGTTAATGTACATGTTTTCTCTAAATTAATTGTAACGCCAAACTTTTTACATTTTATGTTTAGTGTTTTCAACATTTTTTTCTAGCTCGCGGAACTCTGCAAACATGGCAACATCATCTGAAAACCAAGGTTAGTTAACAGGGAACCTGAGATATTGATTCCCACATATTCCAATTTAGTTGACTAAATAAGTAATCTGATGTGTTAAATAAATCAGGTGATAACGGGTCTCCATGTCCGATACCTTTTTCCATTTTAAATGGATATCCGTTTCTTTCCAATTTGATACTTGCTGTAGTGTTTTTTAGAATTTGTTGAATTATCCGGATATATTTTTTGCTGATTTCAAAGTGTTCTAATGCTTCAATGCGAACTTTCAATGGACTCAAAAGCTTTTTTAAAGTCAATTAGCCCAATATATAGAGTAACACCAAGTATCTTATTAAATAATTTATGTATGTGGTCAACGATGTCTTTAGCTGCTTCTTTAATCATTTCATTCGTAATATTATCTTCTTCCAGGGCTTTTTTTTCAGACTGTAGATTATTTTCCTAATTTCCGTTTTTTGTATGTTTGGTACATTTTTTCTTGTAATTACACTCACAGTTTTTTTTTTATGTACAGATTTATTTAATTTTGCCTGCAAAGTGTATAGCTGTTCATAGAAATTGGTTGCTATTTTTATTATTTCTTTAGAGTTGTTTTCTTGTTATTTTTTTGGATTTTGCACTTTGGTGGTCAAATATTTTCCAGGCGTTAGTTGTTTTCATACTTTTTGGTAGATCCAGTTAGGTTTAATATTCCTCTCTATTTTCTTTCTTTCTGCATCTTTCCTTTCTCTTTTTATCGCTCTCTTTGTTAATGTATTTCCGCATATTCTATACGTGATCTTGTATTGTAGTCTTCTTATTTTTAGGATTTTCCTATGTTCTATTAGATTTTGTATTTTCACTAAAGATTTCTGTTTCCGTATTTTTTCTGACAATTTAAGCTTTTATTTGTGTTTTAATCTTTTCATTTAGTAATAAGGCTTCTAGTTCATTATAGGATTGTTGAACTATCTTAATATTTTGTGTATTGGAATTGTATGTCTGTAATACTTGTACAACAGTTTTATATAACTGTACATTCCTAATTTTATTTTACAGTTTTCAAACGTTTTTCTTCTTTAGTTGATTTTATTTATTTTGATATTTGTTCTTATTAGACGTTGGTCGCTGTCAAAATCAAAGTTGTTGAGTACTTCATTATTTGTTACTCTTTGTTTTTGGTCAGTCAATACAAAGTCAATTTTATTTTTGTATTTGGCATTTCGTGAAAGCCATGTCCATCCTCTGCCTGCTTGTTTCTTCAAAAGTGTGCTACATATTGTTAAATTGTTGTTTAGTGCAAATTTTATTAATTTCCCACCCCTTTGTTTTTTCGCGGTGCCCGGAAGGTCCCATTATAGCCTTCTTTCCCTCTTTTCTCCATCTTACTTTACTATTAAAATCCCCTAGAATTATCAGTTGATTATGCTTTGTATCATGTTCATTTATTGTTTGTTCCATAGTTTCCTCTTCGGTACTGTTTTCCGTTGGTGCATAAACCTATATTAAAGGCTGCTATTCTTTCTGTGACTCTTTAAGTGACACTTTTAACGTTGAATCATATCTCTGCAAAGCGTTTATCTTGCTCTTTTCAAAGTAAACTTGAGCCATTTTTTCTTTCTACTGCAATTTTTTTTTTAAGTTTTAGCTTATATTATTAACTATTGCTCATTATCATTTTTACAGTGAATATTTGATTTGAAATTTCTCTTTCCTCCCTAAATCCACTACTACTTTTTGGTCATAAATGTCACTGAGCCTTTTTTAGATAAGTCTGGCAAACACCTTATAGGCAACGTCCACTAATACTATGCTTCTGCAGTTGAAACACAAATGATTGTGTTGCTCCACTGCTCCGGCATACGTTTCCTTTGCCATACTCTTCTGTAATTTTTCCCTCCATACTTTAAGGCTTATTTACTCCTACACGCTTATTGTTCTTCAATTTCCGCCACCTCCATGTTTTCACCCAATTTTATAGTTTTTTTATTTTTACTTTCCTTATCCTATAATAAGGAAAGTAATGTAATCGGCGGAAATTTGACCTACCCAATTTTTCACATTTCTGGACGAAATATAGCCTCAGGACACCAAAAAAGTTGGTTTGGGCCATTGGTTCGTGTCTGTGTGTGTGTGTGTCCGTCGATCTGTCAGTAAACAGTATATCTCGAGAACCGTAAGAGCTACAGACTTGAAATTTGGTATGCAAGTTACTTGTACGTAGGGGACGCAGTGCTAAACTTTTGGTAAAAATCGGCCGAGCCATTTGGTCGCAAGGTCGCAAAATCAATCGCAAAGCGGTCGCGAATCTAAACGGTTGATGATACAAAACATTCATGAGAATAAAAATGATTTGTTATCACGAGATAAACATGAATTTAAAGTAAAAGTTGGTAAAATAGAAACTCGAAAAAAAATTGAAGCCCAGGATTTTTGCCAGAATTACCCAAATAATAGGTTAAGGAAAGTCGTGTGATGTTCACACCAGATTTTCAACGAACTTAAAAAGTTCGTTACTGAATTCTATATGTCTGTCTGGCGGTTGGTCTGTCTGTCGGTCCGTCACAAAATTTGAGATTTTTAAAATTTGAAAATGGATTCTTTTAGGAAATTTTACGCTGATTTCGAATTCGAAATTAAAAAAACTTCTATCTTGAATAATTTTCGAGATATTCGACTTCGAATTTCGGGAAAATTTTCGACATTACGATTTTAAATGTGATTTTTATAGGAAATTTTACGCTGAATCCTAAAATGAAGTCGAAAAAATTCTATGTCGAATTATTTTCGAGATATTCGATTTCGAATTTTTAAGTTCGTTCTGGGATTGCTTACAGAGCAATCTCTTCGCCGGCCCCATGTTTTAATCTGTCTTTACCAATTCTTTTACTTATGCAAAAGGTTAACTTAGCGCTACCTTTACTAGTAGATTTCTTTACCTTTTAATAAAAAATTTTGAACTCTTTGCTAACATATTACCTTTCAATTGCTTGTAGCTTTTTTTGCATATATTCTGTTTCCTTCTGTCTACTTATAATTTTTGTTCCCTTTGTGGGGATTTTATTCCTATTTGTGTCTTTTTTAAATGCCTCAATTGTTTCGTTGTTTCGTTTTGTTAAAGCCTCTTTGCATGGTTCATCATATCAATCCTTTTTTTACGTTTTTCTATATATCATAAACAACCTACCAAACTTTTTGTTATTACTTTTTCTATTTGTACCCACTCGCTTTCTATGTCTTCTGCTGCTTATTTCTCTTTCAAAAATGTCTTTTCTAGCTTGATGACCATTTCTCTGTCGCAAATTTTTTCTATGTTGTATTTCCTTATAGTTGCTAGTTCTTGCTTTAATTTATCTATCTTTCCTTCTTCGTCATATCCTCATTAATGTAAATCTTAGTTTATGTATTCGCTTTCAATTTGTGCTTGCATGACTTTTGCCTTATCCTCTATGTGGCATATTTATTCTCTTAATTTATATACAGTTTTAACTTCAGCGCTCACTTACAATTCTTCTCCTATCATATTTTTATAGCGGGTTTTAGTACATTAGGATTATTAGAATAGATTTGTAGTCCTGATACTATTGCATTATTTTTCTTTTCTATTTCTCAAACTACTCGACTCTTCCGCACACCTTTTAGTTTTTTTGTTGACTTGTTCATTTTCTACTTTTAATTCTTAATTTTCTCTTCTCAATAATTACTTTTTCTTTTCTTATCTTTTTTATTTGGTTCTGATTTACTTGCAAACCCTTAACCATGTCGATTAGCAGATCTATTTTTTATCGTTCTTTTTGGTTAACTTTGTGGGCGTTCTGTGTGTTTGCGAGCTATTACCGAATACCTCATTCTCTCTGACTCTTTCCTTTCTTCCCTCAGTCGTTGAATATTTGCCTGTCAACATTTTTACTTAAACAATTTTACACTTTTCTCTTGTTAATACACTACCACTGCTTCACAAACTCCAATTACTGTGTTTATATGTGCAGTGGTCTGCACGATCATACTTTACCATGTAATATTGCTTTTTTAAACCTCATTTTGTGATGATCTGTACTTTTACATTCTTTTTGGGAAATTGTAGGCTAGCTTAACAAAGTGTTAGGATTCTTCAAATAATCATATTTTTTATTTTTATAATAGCATTATCTATTCAATTGTCTCCACTTTCTTGGTTTAGGAATTTATCAACAGCTTATGTTTCCTAGTATTGTTTTATCTACTTTTCCACAAAATCAGAAAATTTATTTACAGGGTTTTGGAGTGGCAACATCGCTTGGAATCTCTGTAAAAGCAATTATTGTTAAACAATACCATTGCAATTTGGTTGCAACTTACAAAGCGTATTAGAACATATTTCATTTATTTACAGTACAGTTGTACATTGTCCTGTCCATCTAAAATATCGACCGGGTGCTCTTGTGAGACTAACTGTGGATTAATAATAATAATAATATAAAAAAATAACTTAGTCCCAAATTTAAAAAAATTTTGGATATAAAATACTATATCAATAAAAATATCAATTGCATGTTTTTCAATCCAAACGTAAAAATTTAAATTCAAGCACTGATTACTTGCTGTGTTTTTAACTGTTTATTTTCGCATCATAAAAATTATATTTTGTTTTTACACAATAAAAGTTACAAGTAATGAAGGACGCATGACTAGCTTACAAAGCAATGCAGTAAGTACAAATCGATGAAAACAAAAGATTCACAAAAATGCGATGACCGGTAAAGGTATCCTATAAGTCTCTAAGAGAAACTTCAAACTTAACAATAGTGATGCTCGTTAGGGATTTTGGTTTTAGTTGAGCAAGTGCTGTCCGTAACTACTATCATAATTAGAGCTTGGAATCTATGCAAAATGCATATTTCTGTATGCATTCATACTTTGACAAGCGTTTTTTTTTATAAATGCATATGCAAAATTTTAGTTTTCATATTTAAAGGCACTCCTGTTCATTTTATTAATTTTTTTGACATTATTTATAAAACACTTAAAATCCCTGTTCTAAATTTTTAAATTTCTGAGATGCTTTTACCAGTTTTAATTTTATTAAATACCTATAGAGAGTAGTTAAAATACCTTTAAAATAGCTTCCAAGAAGGTTAATTTAATATCTATTTACACTTTGCTTATTATTAAGGAATTAGTAATGCCTCAAGGTAAACCCGGATTATTTTTCGACAAGTACACATTTTATAATGCATTTGAAACAATTAGGGAGCTCAACTTTCCAACTTATAGAAATACAGAAATTATATAACTTTTATATCTATTGTGTTTTAGAATATATTTACCAGTTCAGGTGAAGTGAATACTTCGTGAAGAATATCTTTTTATTAAAACAGTATTTGTTTAAAAATGGCCAAACAAGTAGCCAAAAAATGTTTTATTAAAAAAAATTGTGTCAAAATAATACGAACTTAAAATTATTGAATCCTCTCATATTTTTTGCACGGTTTCTAATAAAAGGGTAAATTTCTTTATTGCTATTTGATGTTAAAATTATAGTAGTAGGGCTTTTAAATTTAAAATATATTTTCTAACAGTGCTTTTAATTTAAATACAAGAAATTTTAAAATTAAAAAACTATATTGATTCCGTAATTAAATTTTGTTATAGATAACGTGGAATAAAAAATTTCAAATAGAGCAACATCTACGAACAACTCCGTACAGAAGAAACAGACGATATATTGCAAAGAGTTGTGTGGTTTATTCGTAGGTTATGATATTCCACTTTATAAACCAGACCATCCCTTTATTTTAAAATTCTCTTAAAAAACACTGTACTTCTAAGCAAATTGTTAATATTCCTAATTCTTCAATATTAAGGAAAACATAAGTTGACATTAATTATTACGGCCCAACGGCTGAAAGTGAAAAGCCCATAGACTGTGGATTTGTATGGTTTTCAGTAGATGAAACAGCTAACGCTAACGTTTGTTATATAGCTAACCTTGTGTCGGGTACGTTGAATGAAAATAAATCTAGATGAGATCAGAATAAAAGCTCTAGTAGGAACCAACAATGTAACGATAGCTAGATTCATTAATGAATCGTTGAGTAATTTTTTATTTGCAGAATCAAATGCTAATGAATAAAATAATGTTAATGGCTACAGATCTGCCAAAAGCATCACAAAGTTTAAAAGTTTTTTTCTTAATTTAATTTATTGCACTTGTTTAGTTCACGGTTCAAATCACGTTACTAAAACTGTTAGACGAATATAATTTAGTTGTCGAAAGTTAATTAGATTTTTATTAAAGTGCATCTCAAGGTTTAAGTGCATAAGAAGTACTTTGAATTCCCTTTATCACCAGAGTCGATCTTAATAAGATAGGGTTAAAATGTGTAGATTTTCTGGAAACAAATTATGCTGAAATCAAAGATGTCGTACGTCAGTTTGATTCTGAAAGTTCGACTTCAATTAAAATTGTATCAAGTATTTTAGAGATTCAACAATTAAACAGCAGTTAGCTTACATTAAATCTAATTTTGTTTGCATCGGAACTGCCATTGAAAAATTAACTTTAGCTACATGAAAGTTCAAGCATTATTGAAGGCTTGAAAAGCACAAATCCTGAAGGGGGTGGTGAAATTTAAAAAAAGTTAAAAACAAGCTAAACTCTGTTTTTACAAAAAATGAAGGCTACATCATTTTAAAAAAATAACGATGTATTAAACGGTAAGCAGAGGGATGATCTAGAATTGGACCCTATTACAATATGTGCATTTAAGTACGCACTTGTTACTTCTTGTGAAATTGAACGCACATTTTCAAGCCACAAACATTTGTAATATCATCGAAGAGCATGTTTAACTATTGACAATTTAGAAAAATATTTAGTGAGTTCCAATGTAGAAACGTATGATAAAAAATTTATGTTAATCCTGTTTTTCTGTCTATAACATTTTCTTATTCCTGTTTTTTTCCATTAAAAATATATTTATAAGCTTTTTGTATAGGTATGCATGTAATATAGGTGTCGATGTAAAATGAAAGTAATTTTTATTTTGCATATTTTAACAGTTTTGTAGTGCTTATTCGCATGAATATTTTATCTTTTTCGTTCATATATTCTAAGCTTTAATCATAACGTACACGGCGAGATTAAAGCTCTTCAACAAACATCCGGTAAAAACATAGATTAACAAACAAAAAATAAGCTCCCATACATCGATGGAAACTACTCTGATAAAACAAAAAATGTTTTCTCTATTTAGTGCTACTTAGAGGCCCATAAACAGATGCTTTAACCAAAAGCATTTAGATTTTGACAATGTGTCTAAGTATCTGGTCACGGTGGGGGACGCGGTGACTCAGATGGTTCAACCAGTTGGCTCTGTCCTCTAACCGGCACGTGCGAGTTCGAGTCTCGCTCAACCCATGGGTGTGTGTGGATGTCCTAGAATAAGTGTATGTGGGCACAATAAGCCCTTGAGGCTGCAGTGCCTGTAAGTGCGCCCCCCCCCCCAAAAAAATTGATCACAGTATGGACGTATTGAATCTTATTAAGCAAAACGTACAGTTACGTAACATCCTTAAGATGTTCACAATTAATCATTAGTTTCTCAGAGCAATAACGACTCAATTCCTATATGGAAGAATGTTAAAAAATAGTTCAGCCTTGGCAAATCCACCGCTTCCACTCGTTCAAACAATCATTTAATGGCTTAAGAAGAAATAAAAGAAAATTATGTAATTTTTTATAGAATCAATAATTTACCTTTTTTAAACTGTAATTGGCAAACAACCTACAGCTTTATATTCTTTTAACTGTAATTTGTTCAAATGTTGATGTTATGTAGAATAAATAATTTCCAATAATAATAAAGTAAAATATTATAAAATAAAAGTTATTTCAAGAACATAAAATTTAAAATAACATCTTATTAAGCATCATAGTGGTTTTTCTCAAAAACTACAAAATAATTTATTTTTTTATCGGTGATTAACAACTAAAACATGGACTGGTGTAATTCTAAGAGGTGCAAATTTAAATACTGAAAATATGTATATCTTAAATGCAAAGCGGAGTTTATAAAAACAAGTATGCATTTCTAAGAAAATTCTCTTTTATAAAATTAACATATAAGATACATTTCACTCGTTCTAATTCGTGGTGTAAAAATTTAAACTTCATTAAAAACACACAAGATAACACACAAAGATAAAAATAAAGTCTGCATCTTTTTGCATTTCAGGAAAAGCTTGTTACGCAAGCCTAACTTGAAGATTTCAAAATTTCTATTTTATTATGTCAGGCCGGGAGGTTAAAGGTAGTTATTGGTAGATTAACAAAAAGTCAGAGAAAAGTTGAGTTTTCACGGAATTCTAATATGAAAAAGTGCCTTTATAACTTAATCTAAACGTTTTATTCTTTTTACAACGTAGTGTGGACGATTTTTCCCCATGATATCGTCAAATAAAAGTTCAGTCATTCCGCGCTTGTATTTCGAAGCTAGGAAACGTGTGCTGTAGTCCAATTTATCAGTACCTGAAATGCCCAGGACTTTATATATGGTTATATATGGTGCTTAAGATACTGCCTATATTTTTGGTATTCATATTTAATTTACTAAATTCCTAAATCATCTTGTACTGTTGGTGTATTATGGTATACTGATCAATTGAATAAAAATTATAAAGCCACATATTTATATTAAACTGTCATACTGTATAAGTATAAATACAACTTATGACTTGCTTTCAAAATGCACCGATTTATTATAACAACCTGCAAGCAGATAAAATCACGCTGAGCCACACTGCATTTCCACTACTAATTATAAACCACCGCCAACTAACAACGTACATTTTCAATACCTTAGAAACCTAATTCAACAGCTACCAATGATGTCTGCAAAAATCTGGAACCTAGCCAATTTTATAATTTTTTTTTAATAATTACAAACACAAGTTCAGGCTTCTCAAATTTCTCAGGAAGATGGACAGGTTGTAAAAAAATAAAATATCAAAAAAAATGACTCTCAATCTTAACTAAAATTAGCAAAAATCACGAACTACTGGCTAAACAAACCAACTGAAACATCCAATCATTTTAAGAGCTTGAAAAATGAAAGCAGTTCCAACCTGAACTAAAACATATATAGAAGGAACACCAACCGACCACCAATTATTGTACCTAGAGTTAAATTTCTTTTACTAATAATGGAGCATTTATACAGTACAACCAAAAAGTAATATAAGAAAAAAGTACTACATAACGATGAGCTAAAGGTATCGTCCACAATATAAGAAAAGTACATTACTACAATCAAGGCCTTAATTGAAAAACACAAGCAGAATTGTAGCTTTAGAGTTAGCTTTGTAATATTCATTCTACTACCAATCTTTAAACCATAAAAAAGACCATGAATCAATACTATCACGCAGTTGAAAACATATCAAACACTAGAAAATGAGTTTCAAAGAAATTTTATATTAAACTTAGACTAATTACATTTACATTAAACAGTAAAATACGAACCACCAAGGCTTAAGAGAAAAGCACGCTGATGCACGAAGTGTCGAGAGCTAGGACACAAAAAACTTTTACAACAAAAGTCCTTGCTACGTAAAATATGCAGGCTAACATTTAACTTCACGATGCTCATGTAAAATGAGAAGCGGTGATGTTAAGTGTGTTCTTTACAATTATAACTGTAAAGTGAATTATAAAAGATGCGCTTTATATGAAGAGTTAAAAAAGAAGACACTTTCGCTACTCAGACAAAGACAAACAAAGGCCATCGATGTTCGTTCAATCAGATATCATTAATACACAAATTATTAGCGGCAAAACTTATAAAGTATAAGACAAACAACATTGATCAACAACAAACATTGTCATTACAGTTATCTCAACTAGCTCTTAATATATATGATCCAAAACAGACCATGGAAAATTTATGAAACAAATGTCAACTACTCTTAATTTACTAACAACTCCTCTCCAAATGTATGCGCACGCTTTCACGGCCAGTGTTATGGTGCATCGTGGGTTGGTTATCGGGTTATAAGGCCGTGGCCGGAGTTTAGAAACTCTTGACGTTTTGTCCACAATTTTTAATTTTTAGAAGATTTTCATCTGAAGATGTCCGCCGCAGTTGTGGATGAAACGTCAAGAGTTTTGAACTCTGATCACGGCCTTATAACCCGAGAACCAACCACACGATGCACCAACTACTCCCCAAACACTTATAATAGCTCATTTTATAAATGTGACAGAACAAAACGCAAATGGCCTTGAAATCAAGACATTCATTCGAAAACACGACATCGATATTATGAGCAACTTTAAAAACCCGATTCGCCAATAGAAATCACATAAAGATTCATAATTACACTATCTATATAACTCAACTTTCTAATAAAACCGGAGATGTTAGCAGAGCTATTATTATTAAGAACACAATAAAACAACAAAAACACTTACAGATAATATTCGTTACAGTTGAAAATTGATTAAAAACATTAAAACTTTTAATAGTTTATAGTCTTTGTGCACTACTTTAGTACACTCAGAAACCGTTTTATCACTTTAACTACTACAACACCAAGCTTACCCACTGTGGATTTAGGACAACAATTAAAAAAGTCATCAAATGATGAAAACCATATAACTTCACATAACTGAAATATAATCACTACTGATTAACTTACCATTTGCTTTCTGATATCAATAAACAACTTGATTTTTTGGAGTTGATTATTAAAAGTATAATCCTAAATTTTTTTAAGTTAAATGTGCATTGATCTTCTTTTTGACCATTCTCTAATTTCAGTTACTCTTGGCACTCAAATATTGCACATAGTAAAACCGTCATTCCTTTCTACTGTATAAGAACTGATTGGAACGAACGAACAGACGAAAGTAGACGTACAAAAAGCAGTTGAGTAATTTAACAAAGTCTGCAAAAAAACGCCTGAGATGCGACTCCAACGGAGACTGCAGATAGACGCATGAATCATAAATTATCAAAGCTTCTGCTGCCAGAATGTATTTTAATTCAGCAACAGCCGCACTTGGACAAACCTCCAAATGAGTAAAAATCAACCGGAATCCTTATTTTCTATTACAGCTACTGACTATTCTTTATAAATAGCAAATCCTGCTTCCGAAGAAAAAAAAGTAATGCAAAAATTTCTAGTCGTGCCATTTCAAATGACTCAGGTTATACCTTAATCATCAGGACTTAAAAGGCCAAGATTGCTACTCTAATAGTAATTCTTGACAAATCACTTAATTAAGTGACTTCTTGTAGACGAATAAGTCTGCTTCCGCTTTTTTAAGAGTATGTGAAAAACTACTGCTATTACAACTCGGACCAAAATTTCGCAAAATAATTTACTTTTGCACCATCAATTCTATAAATTAGTAGATAAAATAACTAACGCTTCAAAAACTAAAAGCTACTGTTCTACAGTGTTTCTGGACATCCACCAAAATTTTATTAAAATCTGACACGAAGGGTTACTGTGTAAAATCAAAAATGCTTTGCCATCAGATCGTTACCAAGTCATCATATTATATTTAACTAACACATTTTTAGTCAAAGTACATGGAGATTACCTTATCTATATTTACTTCCGGAGTGTCACAAGAAAGTGCTTTTGGAGTGTTCTTGAACCACTGCTATATTTAGTCTATACGATGGATCTAATGGGTACGCCGGATTTCAATTTTTCAGCATTTCTTTTTATATGTAAGTTGGCTCTTACGTTTGACATTTGTTATATGCAGTCATTAAAGTCACTATACAAAACAACAACATATTGTTATTATCAAAACACAATACAGATTTGATGAAAGTTTCGCAGAGACTATTCCATAAATGCATGGAATTCATAATATCCACAAATCATTTAATTAGTCCACCGTTGGAAGATTAATTAAAAAAATTAAAGAAACTGTTCGGTTACAAACAAATAAACTCTACCATGCGCTCGTCCGAAAACATTGCAGTCGTCAATGAGAGTATCAATGAGAATCCAGAAACTTCAACACGACATCGTTCTCAACATTTGAACATTGACAGATCCAATTTGCAACAAATTCTCATTAAAAATTTTCACCTCTACCCTTATCAAGTTAAATTAACTAAGGAGCTCAAACCACGAGACCACTTGCAACAAAGGCAGTTAGCTAATTGGATGATGGAAAAGCAAACAGTGAATGACAATTTGGATGGTTTTGTTAATAAGCAGAATTATTAGATTTATACCAATAAAAATCTTTGTGCTATTCATGAAAAACCCACGCACCCACAAAGAACCACTGTTTGGTATGGATTATGGGCTGGAATTGTAATTGGACCGTTCTTTTTTGAAAATAAGTTTGCCCAAGCTTTAATTGCAAATGGAGTACGATATAGTAACATGATATCAAACTTTTTGGAATCGGACGATACAGACCTCGAATAATGTGGTTTTAATGGGATAGTGTCACATGTCATTAATTTCTTAAGATAACGTTTACCTGTCGTGTAATTTCCATCAAATTCTGACGTTAATTGGTCGTCCAGAGCTTGCAACTTGACGCTATGCGATTTTTTTCTCTGAGGTTTTGTAAAGTCCAAAGTCTATGGTAACAAACCACAAACAATTCCTAATCTGGAAACAGTAAGCCAACGCGTTATTGCTGAAATTGAGCCAACTTGAAAAAGTCTTCAAAAATTTTATCAAAAGAGTCGGTGTATGCCAGCACAGCCGTGGCGGCCATTTGTCCGACATCATCTTCCGTAATTAATCTCAGCATGTCTACTTTATAAATCAATAAAAATTGCTCAATTAAAAAATAGTTTACTACATTTCATTTTAAAATCAAAATCCTACAGTAAGGCTAACAACCACTACAACATACGCTGATGATACAGCCATCTTGTCATTCCATCAAAACTCCATCCCAGCATCACATCATTTGCAAAACTAGCTAAGAAATTTTCAAATAAACAAAATCTGCACGTGATATTTATGTTAAGGCAAGAATGTTTGACTATAGTATTTCTCAATGGTCAACAATTTCTTCAACAAGATATAATTAAATACCTATAAATGCATTTGACCCGTCGTCTCGCCTAGAAACAGCATGTTGGGACCAAACGGAAACAAAAGACTGATGATGGATGCTCCATAATACGTTCCAAACGATGCGATAAGCTGTGATCTTAGAATAAGTTTCAAGTTATATTTTCAAGTTATAAAAACTCCAAATTTCTGTCTCAGGACTAGGAACAGATAAAAACATGCGGTTTGTTTCAAAATACGCGCGCACTCTTTGTGAATGCGTGACAGAGATGGCAGTACTGCATGCCACACAGAACTCTAGCGGCAGCGGCAAGGACTGTTTTGATACTTAAAATGTCGACGTTTTCATTACAAGAATAGCGTGTAATCATTGGTTTTTTTTATTTGTGTGGTGCAACACCGATTTAAATTCATCGCCAGTTGAGTGAGACATGTAGTTATGGTGTTATGGATGTGTCTAACATGCGTTTGTAGGTGCGAGAGTTTAAAGAAGGCAGAATGGCGTGTGACAACAAACCAAGACAATCTCGGCCTCGGCGGTCTGACGACATGATCAAGCGAGTGGAGAAACTTGTTTTAGAGGATCGCCGAATGAATATGGAACACAATCCTACATGAAGACCTAAAAGTCCTCCAAATAAGGGCTACAAATGCTGACAACTTTGAAGTGATTTCTCATGCACTAGTCGTGCCGCTATTTCATCAGCGATTTTCCAGTGATAAAATAAAACTCCTAAAGAAGCATTTGCAGCGGCCATAAAATCATGGCGCCGATGTTGTGAAAAATGTGTAGGGCCGCGGGGAGATTACGTTGAGAAGTGACACAAGTCACGGAGGTGTTACAACTTGAATTCACCTCGTATTAATAAACTAAATGTTCATAATGAAATGCGACAACTGAAGAGGTTCAAGCCATTGAACTTGTAAAATAGATTTGTTTAGTTATTATTATTAAGACTTAATTGAAGCTATTTAATTATACTTATTAAATTTCTTTATAGATAAAAAGCCTATTTATTTTAAAATAGTTTAAAGGAAAATCGTTAAATAGACCATAACTCACATTATTATATTTATATAATTTATTGAATGCTTGTTTACATTGTACGTCAGATTGTAAATAAAGTGGTACATATAAAATATAAAAATTGAGGGTAATTGGATAAAAATTTGGCCTGAAAACCATACACAAATTTAAAAAAATTAAATAATGATTGAATTGTTTGAAATAATTGCAAAAACCGCGCAGTATATTTTTAATTTATTCCAGTTAATGTTAAAGTTCTTTAATACAAATATTGTTTCTTTATTTTTCCATGTTTGTTTTAAAAATTAATCTTACACTCTTATATAATATTAAGTTAAATTTTTTGAGAAATTAAAATACCTTTTTGAAAATTTCTATTATCAGCTGATTGCATACAGCACTGTTTTCGAAAAATAAATTAGAAAAAAATCCAAAGTACTTTGTTTTTACACCTCCTTTAATTTATTATGTGCTCTTATATTAGCTTATACAACTCTTCAGATTAATTTTAAAACAAACAAACGATTAGGATAATTTTTTGCATTAAATGTGGCCTGTTTTGCTAAATACTGTATTTCAATTATTCAATCGGAATCCAATCTATAATACGCAGAAATTCTCCTGATTCTAAATGAGTATAATTTTTGTATTCTCCAAATATTTCTTGTAATTGTTAAACAGTTTAAAATTTCAACCCTATCTTTACATATACTTCCATGTGCATAAAGAATATCAGTATTTTGTTCTAACCTTCTTTTCGAAATCTTCAAGTAAGCGTACGGAAATTCACGAGAATTACTCCTTCAAAATCCGCAGTTACTTAACTTGAGTAAAATGTAGTAGTTTATAAACATGAAAAAATGCAAAAATTCAACGCAAGATTAATATTTGCAGAGAACTACTTCGAAATCCTAAAGTGATCGCTTCTAAAAAAAGGGCTGTAAATTAGTAATGACTGGGTATTTTTTCATAATCCAAACAAATAAAAAATGTGAGTTTTACAATGATGAAAGGCACATTCATCTCTGGCGTAAGGTAATACTGTACGCTTGGTAAAATCTCGGTTATAAGTGCCATTTTGAGAAGCTAGATATAATTTGTGAAATAATTTTTCCCTGTATTAATCAACAGATACCGAATCTTGATACAACAACATAATGGTTCAACGTACAGATTTTTTTTGGCTTAGATTTGCCACAGCCAGCATAAATCTAGATGTTGGTCCATTTTATTATGAATTATTTAAGGCAATTTTAATTTTTTTTTTTTAGTTTAATACTTTTTAATATTATTTTTTGGAAGTCAAAACCAGCTGAGTGGTATCGACAAGAAATCCAACCATTAATCAAAAAGTGGATGAATATTATTAATAATAATTAATTGCATTAAGAGGAATAAATATTTCTTGCTTTCTCTAATTTGCTTTTTTTTAAATCAGTCTGTTACGTACAAAATTATGGAATAACCTCGTTTAGTTGCATCCAAAAACAGATCTATATTCTTCAAGTAATTGATACATACTGATGAGCATTAATTAATATCATTAAGACAACTTATCAAAACTTTTTCTTATTTACTAAAAACCATGCATTCTGTTCCCTAAAATATAAAAATATTCCACCTACAGCCGTGACCAAAAGTATAGTGTTCTCATAAAAGGACAATTCGGAAAAAAGCCTCCATTTTTCAATGCAAAGTGGAAGACCAAAGTTGTGTTGCAGTTTTACTTCTTCATGTATTCAAACGGTTTATGATATCTGAACTTTTCCCAATTTATTCGAACTGTTTTATACAAGGTAAAGACAGAAAATTTAAGATGCCGAAAGTTCTAAACCCGTTAAGTATCAAAACTCCTGTCAAGAATGCAAAACACACCGAATTAGTTTTGCTTTAAACTTTGTTTCTTGTTATGCCCAGGAAGGAGAACAATTTTGATAAGATCTGGGAGCTGTTCTAAGATGGCTTTGTTCCCAGACAAGAGAGGTTTTTGTATAAGAAATTTCAAATCTTGTAAAATAAATATACTGTTGTAAGTTTATAATGTGTATAGGCGTAAAGGTTCTGCATCTAAACGTGTCTGTCATTGATAACCAAACGGAAATTTCTTTCCAAATTACCCTTGTATTTGTATGTTATCTTAACAATTAAAGAACAGAAACGCATGTGTTGTTTTATACGCAAAAATTATAATACCAAAAAATGCTTTTAGTGCAAGCCTGTGTCTTCTTATCGACGATATGTAAACGGAGTTTTAGTACCGGTTAGTAGTACAAATTCCTAAAAGAAAGGAACTTAATTTGCAGAAACCTTTACGAATTAACTTTGCTATGAAAAGGGCAAGTCTCAGGTTGAGTTGTTAAATGTTCCCATTTGGACTATTCTGAGTACTATAAAATGTTTTAAAGACGCCAAAGCACACTTAACGGAAGAGAACAACCTAAAAAACTTCTAAATGCAGAGACCAAAAATTGATTCGAAAACTGGAAAAAACTTTCGACCTCGCTACCACGATGTTTGTAGAATTTGCCCGCCTCCTTAATACCAATACCATAAAAATAAGGCTTAAAAATGCAAGCTTAAAAGGCTACAAAACCAGAAAAATGCCATTTCTCTCGGAGAAAAACAAGGAATCTTGATTAGGATGGATTTACAATAGCAACATTTAACAGAATAAAATAGACAAATGTTCTGTAGTCTGGTAACTATAATCAGGCACTTTATTGTCCTCAACGTTTAACTTATCACAGATTCTTTAAATATACAAAACATGTATAGAAAATAATGTTTAATTTTGACAATTTTTGAATGTTTGGCACCCTTAGCGCTACTCTTATAAAGCGATCACTTTTCCAGTGTGTGGTACCTACAGTCAAACACGGGAGAAACACTGTGATAACACTGATCTACAATGGTTTTGGTTATCAAAAGCAAATAGCTGGCGTAGAAGCTGAATTCAAAAATGTAGTCCGTATTTCGTTATTACGTACAGATCGGTACATAGTTTCAAAAATTTGGTGTTGAATATTAGGTGCTTTGTGAGTAGGGACAGGTTTTTCAATCTGTTTGTAAATTGTCACGCTGTCCAGTGTAACTCTCGTTTTACCCCACAAAATGGTCAGCAGTGTATTGTTTAACAAATGTTAACAGTTGTAAGCAACTACGTAACAGTCCTGACTCATTGTTGGCTTTCTTGCAGTAATGTGAACTGTGTATTGTGCCTATTTCAGTGATTGTCGTTCAGTTGTGTTCATAGTGTACGTTAAAATCAATTTCAACTTTGTGGTGCATGTATAATAAATCCATGAATAAACAGATAACCTAGAAACAAGTCACATAAATGTACAAATTGCCCACACAATTTTGGTTACATATGTGGCTAGTTCACTGCGAGCATCAAAAAAGGTGTATTACCTCCTTTATAAAAACAGCTTATAACCTGTATTTTGGGTGCGATGTTTGTGATTAAGACAAGAAGTAAGCACCTCATATTTGCTGTGTTTTATGTGCAAATAGATTACATGGCTTAAAGGTTCTCGTTCATCTATGCCTTTTGCTGTACATAAAAGACAAGTTCCCAAAAGTTAGTAAGACAAAAATCAAAGGGGTATATTTATTGGTCTACAAATTTGAGATTTGATGAGAGATATTCAATTCGATGCAGTTTTAGAGGGAAAAAATGCCTGGGATGCTTTAAAGGTATCACAAAACATTTCTTAGAGAAGAGGAAATCCGAATACTACAGAGATTTTGTTGGTGGCCTACTGTAAAATGAAGTACAACGTGTCTTTAAAGCTTTACTTTTTGCACTCCCACTTGGGCATTTTTCCGGGCAATGTAAAGAATGTCAGTAACGAACATGGAGAGCGATTCCATCAGGACATTTTGACAATTAAAAAGCGTTACCAAGGAAGATGGAACCTAAGCATGTTAGCATTATTGTTGGATAGAAGTGAGAAAAACACCAGCAACCTCATACAAACGGAAGAGACTCAAGGAGTCCATGCAGCAAGACAATTACACGAAATTTAATAAGTGATAAAAATGCCGATTTCTCAAAAACTGGGAGCATATATATAGATTCAACATACAATTTTCCGTTAGAATCACTTACTTTCATTCAGAAACCAAAAAAAAGTTTACAAATATTGAGCTATGTAATCTAGGGTTACATAGCGGCCGACGGCGTAAGAAAAATTGTTGTTTGCAAAGAACACATAGACGCTGAACAATATATTACCTTGGTGAAAATAATTTTGCGCCGATCTTATACAAATATTTTTGTGACAGTAATATGGACAACACAAAATTTTAGCAAAATAATGCGTTTTGCCACTACAAACATTATGCACTGGTTTCAAATTAATCAAGTGCAGCTGTTATACTGACCACCCCAATCGCCAGATCTAAAACCCATTAAGTATCTCTGAGGCACGCGAAAGTGGAAGGGTAAAAAACATAACGTGGCATTAAAAATAGTTTCAACAAAATTCTACGGAAAAAAAGGAAATACTATTGATCTTAAAAAATGTTGGAATCTATTTAGGGGTTTTTCCAAAAATATGGTTCCCATTAGTGAATTTGAAACATTAAATTCCTAACAATAGCTAATAAACAGTAAAACGAAACTGATAACTTCTTCTCCAACACACAAATTAATTTTAGAATATTTTTCATAGGGTGCCTCATATTTTTGACCACGGCTGTATCTGTCAGATTTAAGATGTAAGAAGTAACTTACAAAATCTTGTACACATTACTTATTTTATCTAAATATTACTAACAAATTGTTAATAAAATAAATACAACAACATATTAAGGCTGACTAATACAAAAAATGTGTCCTAAATAGTACCTTGAAGTTTTTACTATATAAGTATATACATTCTGAAATATCTTATTTGTTTCCGAAGAGACACAAAACCACGCAGGAAGCAACCAACGTCCGATTAGTGCGCGAACATGTAAAGAAACATATCCTTCGAACTTCAACTTTTATAAACTTCTATTCTGTTAGCCATGTCAGGGAGATTGAGGTTGAAAACCTATTCTCCGACCTTTACCTTTAGAATCAAATAATTTGATTTGAGATGGGAACAGCGGAATAAATTCGGATAGAAATAAGGATCCGGTATAAGTTAAACGGGACGTAAAATCAGGCGAAATGATTTTAAATTTTCGTCTGGCTAGGCGTCGACCCGCGCACGATAACAGCCAACAGATTTTTTCTTTTATTAGAAGACTTTATTTAAATCGCTTCTAGTGCTTTATCGAATTTTGAAGTTTTTTGCCGCGATCGCTCTTGTTGAATGTTGTAGTTTTTTCTGTTAAAAGTCAATTGAATAAGTATGCAAATACAGTAAAAACGCGGCATAAAATTAATTTGTGCAAAATTCCAGTTGTGTCATGGGAGTTTTTAACACGAAGCTAATCGCAAACGAAAACTAGCGTGGAACCACAATTAATATTACACGAGAGATGCTATAATTCAAAGGTCTCACATTTATTTCCATATTACAACAAATGCAGGGGGCTGAAATAATATTATTGGATAAAACAGATAAAAAAAAACTGGTCTAGTAAAGGTGATTCAATTTTTGCTTAGCTGCAATGACTACGTGAAATAGAAAAAAAAACAAAGAACTCATTGTTGCTCATTAGAACAAAATAATATTTTAAAGTATTTTTTATCGATATAAAACTTATCTGTTATGGGAAAAATGTTTTCTAGATTCATATTGAAAATTTAGCTTTTTAGCTTAGTGAATGAAATGACGAAGAGGTCAAAGTGGGTAATTTCTCTAAATATTTTTAATATCCTAGAACTTCTTAGCTTGATGTTAACATAAAATTGTCTACATAAATAGCTTACTTAATTTATTGTCTTCCCTACTCAAAAGATTGGTTTATGCTTTAGCTGGTAATAATGATGGAGATGGTGATACAATCCAAAAAATGTCTTGTAATGCTACCTACTTAATAATGTGACAAGCTAGCTTAAAATACAATTAATCTCTCCCCCTTCTTATACCGATTTTGTTGACTGCTTCATTTCAAAAACATTGACTTTTGTCTCTTCAAGATCATTCGATACCAAACATATTAACAAGCTACTACAAGATTATGAAATATTGATATATACTCTATGTCGTAATTCTATGACCACAACAAAAGATAATTAAATTTTGATAAATAACAAAGATTAAAACTTATAATAATTGGTTTAGGTATATCCAAAAGTAAAATCCGTGACTGTTTAATCTTATACATACATTAAAATAAAATTGTTAATGAATAGTATTAGATAATAAGAGCATAGTGCTAACAAATTACCTAAAAGAAAGATAAAACAATTGAAGACGCCGATCTGCAAGAGTTGTTGGATGAAGACGATACGCAAATACAAGATCGACTTGCAGAGGCATTAAATATAACTCGCCTAGATATTTCCAAAAGTTTACATGCCATGGAAAAAATTCAAAGGGAATGAAAGTTGGTGCCGCATGAGTTGACTGAGAAACAGATAAAATCGAAAAACCACTTTCAAAATTTTGCTTTTGCGGCATCAAAGTAAGAGTTTCCTGCATTGAATTGTTACTGGCGGTAAGAAGTTGATATATTTCGAGAATCCCAAACGCAAAAAATCGTGGCTTTAACCTAGCGAAGCGACAACATCAACGGCATGGCCAAATCGTTTCGGAAAGAAGACAGAAAAGAATCGTGTACTATGATCTGCTGAAACCTGGCGAAACTGTCAATGGGCATCGCTACCGACAACAAATAATAAATGTGAACCATGAATTGCTCGAAAAACAGCCAGAATTGGACACGACACACGAACGAGTGATATTGTAGCACGGCAACACTCCGTGCCATCGCAATTTCATTGTCCAGGATACCATTAAAACGTAGAAATTGGATTTGCTATCGCACCCACCATATTTACCAGACCTGGACCCTTCCGATTATCACTTGTTCCGATCGCTGACGCATGGTTTCACTGGGCTGCACTTGGCCAATTTTGAAAAACTGCAAACTTGGTTTGATGAACGGTTTTGGTATTCATGTATTATCACAGAGATAGCAAAAATGTGTAGCTAGCGAGGGACGATACTTTGAATAAACTATTTTTGTATTTCTCTTGATATTTTTCATTTTTTATTGATCGAAAACCCCCAGAAACTTACTTGCGCACGTAGTATTTGGAAGGTTACGTAAAGTTTAAGCATCTTCAAATTAACGTACCATCAATACAAAAACATCTGGGCGACATCCGATATCAAAAAAGCTAAAAATTTTTTCACTATCTAGCTAACTTCTTGGCTACTGTTTTCCACTTGTCACCACCAATCAAGCCGTTTACACGTAATGAAGTCAGTAATGGTATTCAGGAATTAAGTAACCATTAAGCGCCAGGTTACAATTGGATAACAACACAAATCCTGAAATATCTTCAAAAAAAAGTTGTCGTTCTTCTGACCACTATCTTCAACCGGATCCTCAGTCTGACTTACTTACCCATGCAATGGAAATACGCACAGGTCCTAATGATATTTAAGCCAAGTAAACCAACACACTTAACTAACTCATGTAGACCGATCAACCTGTCCTCCTAAGTAAACCACACGACAATTTAGACGTGATCGCCCTGACACCAAGTCATCAACCACTCAACAGTAGAACAAATCCACCAAATCGTCAATTTGATAGGTATATGCCTCGAGGAAAAGAGTTCTGCACCGCAATCTTACTGGACGTTAAACAGGGTTTCGACAAGGCGTGGCATGTGAGATTATTATATAAATTAAAGCAATGATTACAGAGCACCTATTATATTTTGATAAAATCATACCTTACCGACGGGTATTATACCGTAAAATACAACAATTAACTCTGTATGTATCACCCAATAAAAGCAGATGTACCACAGCGTCCTTGGTCCCTTCCCTACTTTCTTTACACAGAAACCGAAAATACCTCTATTGCTACATACGCTGACGATACCGCGATACTTTCTACACATCAAAAAGCAGCTGAAACTGCACTACATTTACAAACACACTTGAACCGACTCAGTGATTGGAGAGACCTTTGGAAAATCAAGATAAACAGAAACAAATCTCTACAAGTAACATTTATAACTAGAAAAATCACATGTCCGCTTATAACATTGAAGAGTATTCCCCTGCCTGTTAAAACAATGACAAAATATGTTGGACTCTACTTAGACAAACAGCTACGCCGGGGGAAAAAGAAAACAGATTGACTTAAAATTGAAGCAAATTTATTGGCTGCTTGGACCTAAATCCAAGCTATCAACTAAAAATAAAGTCCTGCTATATAAAACAATCCTTATGCCCATCTGGAGATATGGTTTCCAACTCTGGGGGTGCACCAAGAAAACAAATATAAATATTGTACAAAGAGTACGAAACAAAATTCTTCAACCCCTTGTAAATGGACCTTGGTTTGTAAGTAACCGAACCCTACACGAGAACCTCAACACACCGTTCGTGACGGGTGTAATAGAAAATTTAGCTATAGACTACTTTACAAAACTACCCGGACATGAAAACTGTCTCATCCTACCCTCTACCAACAAGAAGACTGAGCAAACAATGGCCTATAAAGCTGAACTGATGAGGAATGCAATTTAAGTCATCCCAGTAAACTCCAAGGGAACCATCGGTGGATGAAGACCCTTACATGTCTCAACAAACAACATACTTAATACTCTTATAATAACATAGTAGATTGTAAATTTTCGATTTTATCAATAAAAAAATAATATTAATATTTGACATATAATAAGAACAAATGGTAAATTGTTTAAGTAAAAAAATTGTTTAAGTGGAAAATAAATTCAAAAAGGGAAGCAAGAATAGAAATAGACCCTACAAAATATGCTATAATATAAGAAAACAATTCTCAAAAATAACACGTTGATAACAAGTTGATTCTAATTAAGCAACAACTGGTACTAAGAAAGTGGTCTCACCTGATATAAGACAAGTGGACCAATTTGGCACGCGAATTGCCATCTACAACTGCGGATAATGCAGTGACTATTTCTACATATACATGCTTTTATTTTATATACACAGTACTGAATAAACGATGCAATCAATATGTAAATTATATATATAAAAAAAATTATGAGTGCTGCTGCTGTCACACAGGTCAAAGGTCAAATCGTTCGTGCCTTTCCGTGCCGACCCGAGCGCCTCCGAAGGACAAATTTCGGTCCAGCGGCAGGCGCGACCGAGGTATTATATTTCCGGAACCGCAAGCGATGGAAAATTTTCGTTTGAGAGCGGGTAATAAAGCACTTATATATAAAAAAAATTATGAGTGCTGTCACACAGGTCAAAGGTCAAAGGTCAAAGCTCAACTCTAACTGGGTATACGTAAATGCGTTGTCATGGCAACGGCGTACGTCAATTATGTCAAACAGAGCTTTTTAATCGTGTTTTTATTTATTTTTAAAAACTACTATGCGAAGGGGCTCAAGCATGTCGGAGTTGGACCAGCTGTCCGGGGGGCCGCTGCCAGACCTCCTTATATATATATAAAAAAAATTATGAGTGCTGCTGCTGTCACACATTGTTCGTGCCTTTCCGTGGCGACCCGAACGCCTCTGAAGGACAAATTCTGGCTTGGCGGCAGGCGCGACCGAGGTAATATATTTCCGGAACCGCAAGCGATAGAAAATTTTCGTTTGCGAGGGGGTAATAAAGCACTCGTTAATTTAAAAAATAATATATTTGATAAGCCGAATTTCAAGGGCTAACCAAAATAAGTTAATTATTAAATTATTTTCTTTTTAACTTAAAGAATCATTTCCTAAAAACACTGAAATACAAAAAGTGCATTTGATAGAAAGTGTTACTAGAAAAGCACGCACAAAACATTCAAAAAAATAAAAAATATCAAATATAAAAAGGAATAAACAGACACATTTTGGTTTTAATTATATTTTAGATCATTATTCCATGTTTTCCTTGGTCTAGCTCCTTTTTTTGTGTGATCTTGCCCCCCATATTCTTTTTGTTATCCTTTTCTCTCACATCCGTACCATATGCCCAAACCATCTTAGCTGTTGGCGTTTGATGCTTTTTAATGTCGATTCTACTTCAAATTCCTTTCTTATTTCTTCATTTTGATTTTGCTCTTCTCATAACTCCTTTTATTTTCCGTAGAAATTTCAGTTCCATAAATTTTGATTTTATCTGTTTAGTTAGAACCCATCTTTCATTTTAGTACATTAGTATTGGTTTCCTTAAGATTTTAAACACGCTACTTTTCTTTTTTTTTAAATAATATGTTTTTCAATGCATGGTAGACCTTAACTGCGCTTTCGAAATTATCATTTAATTCCACATTAATTTTTCCTCTGCATCTTTACTTCTAAAAGTTTAAATGTTTGAACTTTGTTTTATTGATATGTCTAGTTTCTCTTTCCTGTTACCATCAATTTAGTTGTGTTACAGGTCTTCTTTATTATTTTCGTATATCAACAAGTCATCGACAAATAACGTTTCAGATGAGTCCGTTAGCTCTAAGTTCATGTAGCCTATCTTTAGTTTTAAACTTTTTTTTTAGTTCTTTTAGGGCATCGTCCATTACTAAGTAATTTAAATAAAGCGGAGCTAAAAACTCCATTTTCTCTTAGTCCCTCTTGGTCTAAATTCTTTAGAGCTGTAAATTTTCAGTTCTTACATAGGATCTTGTACTATTGTATATTTATGCATTATACTAGTTTACCAATTATCTTTTTCCGTTTTAGTCCGTTTCACACTATTTTCCTTTTAACACATCAAAAGTTTTTTCAACGTCAATAAATGTTGCAAATATTTTATCTGATCTAATTTGCCTATTAGTTGTTTAGCTATAAATTTATGATCTTATACTCTTCTACCCTTTCTGAATCTATTTCCTTCATTAATCTCCTATGATGTTAGTACATTTTGCTTATTTCCTTTTTTGTATATCGGTAATATTACTCCAATTCTTGGAAAACTCCTTGCTAGTCATTTGTTGTATAGATACTAAACATTTCTGATATTATCTCATTGTGACAGTAGCTGCTTTACCCCTTTTTAACATTTTTATAACCTCTGATACTTTTTCTATTTTTATTTCCTCCTGTACTTTATTTTCTCAAAATACTCCTTCCATCTTCTTACGATATAGTCTTCTTTCACCAATAACCTTCCACATTTGTCTTTTATATATTTAGCTGTGTCCGTTTTTCCTTTTCTAAGCAAAGAATATGTTTTCTCCAAGTTAGTCTGCGATCAAGGTGCATACGGAGGTATCAGGCGTCTTCTGTTTGCGGAAGTGGTGTATTATTAAAGGTAACTGGTGGACATGTTTCTCTTCTGAGGGTGAAAGTGACTTGAGTTTGCTTTTATACGCCAAATTTGAAGCCAGTCTTGCATTTGGTTGAGAAAGATTTATAAGTATCTCGATGCAATAACAGGATTTTCGTGAGTTTAAAGAATTGGACTATCATCTGCAAATGTAAGGTCATAAGGTCGGTGGTAGGTGTACCTACCGTGTACAGTAGGTAGAGCACAGGTCCTAGTACTGGAGTTAATGGGGTATAATTTTGTTAGTTCATCCTGAAACTTTACCTGAAAGTATCTGTTGCTCAGATAGAATTTGATTAAGCTAAATAAGCAGGTCTTTCTTAGTCTTATACAATAGTCCCGCGTGCCAAACCTTACCAAAGGCTTGCGTTACGTCGAGGAAGGCATTGGAGCAATATTTTTTCTCTTCAAAGGCCTGGTTGATTTTGCTTACTACCCTGCAAACTTGTTTGATGGTGGTGTGGTCCTCTCTAAAGCCGAATTTGTGTGCTAGTAATAGATCATAGTCTTCTAGAATTGGTTTGATTCTTCTCAATAAGAGTTTTTTTTTAACTTTAGATATTATTGATAGTAAGCTGATCGGACGATAAAATGACAATTCTTCAGGAAGCTTGCCAAGTTTAAGTATGAGTATAATTTGGGTCATTTTCCATTGTGCCGGAAAATAGCTCAATCTTAAAAAAGCATTAAATTTAGCCGTTAATAGATTGTATCCTTTCTTTGGCAATTGTTTTAGGACTTCGTCTGTAATTATGTCATAGCCTGCTGCCTTCTTAAGATTTAGCTCGCACTTAATTAACTATCTTACTTCTGCTATTGTAGTCTTTTTTATTGGTAGACTTAGTTGATTTGGTGTCTTTAAGTATAGTTGTATTTTGGCTTTTTCTTCTGGTGTTAGTGCAGAAGAAAATGGTTAAAAAACATCTGTTATATGTGCTGCAAATGTATTAGCATTTTCTTGCTCATTCCTGACCCAATTTTTATCAGGTTTCCAAATTGGAGGAATTACTTGCTGTAGTTGTTTTAGTTTTTTTGTGGCCTTCCGTAAGGAGTATTTTGTTGTTTTGTTAGCAGATAGATTTGATAGATAATATTGTATAACCTGATTTTTTTAATCTTGAAGCATTGTTTTCAAATTTCGTGTAGTATTGTTGAGGCTATTTTTATCATTCTAGTGTTCTGCTAAATTCAGCGAAACCTTCTTTTCTCGGCTAATGCTTGTTTTATTACCATAGATAGAGTATTATGGACATCGCTCGCTTTTGATAAAGAGGTTGAGTCTGTGTCTAGATCTATTTTCTCGTTGACTATTACTCTAAATATGTCCTAGTCGGTTTTCCTGTTACTGAGTCTGATTGGTCTAGGCCTGTTACATATTTGAGTACTTAACGTGAGTAATATTGGGGAATGATCTCTGTTATATCAAGACATGACTCAATTCTTAGGTAATTTTGTGCTATGCTTTTTGTAACATAAAAGTCGAGTAGATCCGGGATTTTATCCATGTCCGTAGGCCAGTACGTAGGTTGCCTGGTGGTGAGATAGTTAATATTATTGATAACAGCAATTTTAACAATTCCCTGCCTTTAGTGGTAGTTACTCTAGCATCTCATTCCTGGTGTTTAGCGTTATGATCACCTCCGGCAATAAAGCGTGTTTCAAGTGTGCCAAAGAATTAGGTGTAATGCTCTGTTTTTATGTTATGTTTCGGGGGACTATACAAAGGGGCGATTATAATTGGTCATGTCTAGTTTTCTACGCCCACGCTGGTAGCTTAAATGTGATCATGAGTGTACTTAACTGTTTGGTAATGCTTGATGAGACTTTTTATAAGTAATGCTGATTCTCCTCCAGCAGCTCAGCTGGAGTGTTACGTCTCGTGCATAATATAGTTAGATATTGTAAAGTAACGTCTTTCTGTAGAGTGGGTTTCAGATATTAAAACTATATCCAAACGGTGATTAGTAATAAACTCCCGTAATTCTAGTGTATAGTTTAACAAGCCATTGGCATTCTATTGTGCAATCTTAAGTGTTGGTGCCATTATTTCAGTTTAGAGACAAAGTCTGTAAGGAGGCTTAGCATTGTTTTTATATTTTCAGCTAGTTCTAGCATCATTTTTTCTAGTTTTTCTATGTGGGACGTCTGTGGTACATTTAAATGGTGAGAGGATTGTTGTTCATTTAATACAATTTATTTCTGTTTGGCATTTGTATGGTTGCGGTACAACCCCTCTAGGACGTAGTGATGGAAATTTTTTCTACTTAACTCCCGGTAAACTTGCTATCCTTTGTAGTTTGCAGGGTGTGAACCACTACATAAGCGCACTTCGGCTTCTTTTGTTTTACTAAACGTGCTTGTTAGACGGTTTGCGCCACACTTATCCACCTAGGTTGGTTTGTGCAGAACCTCTTAGTATGACCACACCTTTAGCAAGTTGCGCACTGTGAACTTTTCTTTTGTGATTATGTGGTTTTATTGTTATTTTTGTATGTAATAAATATTTAATGTCACATATCTTTTTGTTATATTCGCTGGGACCTAAATCAAGAAAGAACATTGAGAGTGGCTCTTTGGTTGTTCTGTGCTTCACATTGTATATGTTCAGAAGTTTATATCTCAGTTTCTAATTTGTTAATGGTGTGGCGGCCTTTTCGCCCTTGAACCGCTTATATCGCGGCGGCATGCTGGCGGCTGTGATGTCTGCTACGTTTTGCCGTCGCACACAAAACGGCATATGGGCTTTTGCTCAGCCGACAAGTCTGCATACGTCGTCGGCGGCACCTTTTGATATGAAAGGTGCTGGCGAATGCAAATTGCCCGCAAAGACCTACCGCCAAGCCAGGCGCGAAGCCCGGCAACATTCAAGCACCGCAGCTCGGCCAATTCGGTCCTGTCTCAACCCGCATACATTCGCAATCCGCAGCTCGGCCAATTTGGTCGTGTCTCAACCCGCATACATTCACGCACCGCAGCTCGGCCAATTCGGTCGTGTCTTAACCCGCCAGAAACATTCACGCATCGCAGCTCGGCCAACTTGGTCGTGTCTCAACCCGCAAGAACATTCGCTACCCGCAGAAACCCGATCCGCAACGCAGAGGCGGCCACCTTGGAATCGCCGACGAAGCCGAAGCCGATTCAGGTGAGCGATTTGGCAATATTCGTTGGTGGATATCGGTAGCCGCCCCCATCCGCTTACGCGACGGCCGTTTAAGGGACGATTTGGGCCTTCTCGGTTGACGTTCCAAACGGGCCGTACTACGTTTTCACACCGCATCACGAGAGCGGCTGTTTACACGCCTGCCTCTCCAGTTTTTGGTCCTTACGAGCCGCATCGGTATCGTATCCCACACCGCATCCACGAGAGCGGCTATTTACACGCCTGCCTCTCCAGTTAACATCAATAGAGTAGTGAATGTTCTTAATTACGACGTGAAAGTTACCCTCTTCTTTCATTTGATAAGTATGGAATTGTACATTCAGCTCTATTAATCTAGCTACTAATTTCCTGTAAATATCTGCGGTTTGCGCCATTATTTAAACTTGATTTCTACAATGACTTTTAAGATGTACTTTTTTTAATTGTAACATTCAATTTTTCTGTTAACGGGTTGATATACGTCTGTAATAAATATTAAGGGTGGTTTTACCGTTTTCATTACTTTAGGTATATCCACTTCCATTGTATTAACTAATACTGACTGATCTTGGTACTTCATCAATGGAGGCTGTGCGTAAGGCACGGAGTATAATTTATTGGTGCCAATCATGACGGTTGACACTAAAACTGGATGTCGTCACTTCTAATCATTAATATAAAGTGGTTACAAATCATAACTATTATTAGGCATAAGTTAATATACTTGAAATTGTATTAAATAAAAATTGATGAATTAAATTTAAAGTTATCGCGGGAACGCTATCACCTGATCCGTCGCACACGGAGATTAGCACTTCCTTACGCTACAACAGCCAAATGAGAACTCATTGAAATGCATAAATAAATTTTTTATATACAGTACAAAAATATTAAAAGTATATAATTTATCACAAAAGTGAAATCAGTAAATAAAAAAATATCTCTCTATATGCAGTTCTTATAATATTTCCTCGAATATTTTCAACAGCAAGTTGTAGAATTAACCTATAATTAATTTCTCTATTACGTAGAACGATATTTTCATGTTTCTGAATAGCAATGTTGTGCAAAACTGCGGTTGCTGCAATAATTTTAGTGGTTTTGAATTTTATAATTAAATTGCAAACTAATGCAACGAAATCTAAATTTCCATATTAAAATTGTCCTTTCTACTACATATCTAGTACAAATATGAGCAAAGTTCTGCTCTTGTTTGTGGATTTTGAATTTGAGTATATACGTGTTGAGTTTATTAATAAGCACTGTCTCCCAAAAGAATACCTGGAAGTGTTCTTCAAATTTTAATTTAACTGCACTACTCTCAAAGAATTCTACTGTCGTGAGCTGAGCCTGCTCAATAAATGACAATACCAAAATTTGATGGAAAGTTTCTGCAACTATTCGTACATTTAAGGACATCTAACCTTTTTATTACGATACACTTCAGCATTTAAACCACCAGGACTTTTTATTTCAATGTGTGTGCTATCTATGCACCCCATGGCTCCAGGATATCTATGAATTTAAAAACAATCGTCTGTTGCCAATTCCACATTTTCATTTGGGACATGAACATATCTTGCAAGTTTTTTGCTAAAATGTTTAAAACTTCCTTTACAATTCTTCAATTTGAAGCTTAACTTATTTCTAATATGTACCAAATATTATAAATAAGGTACCTTAAAAAGTTTCTATTTTGTAATATTTATCGCTGCAACTATATTTTTTTAATTCTACCTACGTAAAAACCTAGAGCGTCGCTAATATTGTAGTAACTAAATTGCAAATAATCCTTTAGAAGGTAGCAAGTTTTGAGTTTAGATAAAAAAGTAATATTTTTTTACTATATTGTCTCTGTAATAATTCATAGTATATTATTAAAGTGCTTTTCAAAATATTTTTCAATTTATTAACCTATACATAATAAAATACATTACATAATAGACATATATTTTCTTGCATTTTTACAAGATCATTTTTTATTTGGTCCATATAATGAAGAAAAAAAGTTAATTGGAAACATACATAAGGACATTATAATAACAAATAGCAATGACTAAAAATTTAAAATGCATAATATAAAGTTCCCTTAAATATTTTTCAAACATAGCTCAGATTTTACTCAATTTCGAGTAAAGATGAGTCACTCTTCTTTGTAAATACCAATTTGAGCAATAACAGGTAAATTAGTGAGTTGAGAATAAGAGTCCCTAAAATCGCGTTTTTGAGTTTCACCCTAAGAATTCCTTTTACAGCTGTTTTTTATTTTTATTTTTCCCTTAGCTCGTCGTTCGTTCCATCAGCTCGTTTGTTCTCCTATTAACTTATGTAATTCCACATACTTCTTTTGCTATAGTTAGTAGTATTTCTTTAATAAACTTCCATAATACTTTGAGTGGTAAGTTATTAATATTTTCATTATTTCTGTCAAACTCTTTTTTCACTTGTTCCTTACATTTTCTTACCGTCTCTTTTCCAACTTTTATATATATTATATATATATATATATATATATATATATATATATATATATATATATATATATATATAGTTTAATCTTTCTTTTAGTATTATTTTTATTTTGTCTTTCATTTTTTTTTCATTTGAAATATCACTAAGTAGTAGTCGGAGTATATTTCTGGTTCTCTTTTCACTATTGTATTTTTTATTTTACTTTTGTACCTTTTTATTATTATTATGTAGTCCAATATTAATTTTTCTTCTCTGCTCACTACTTCCTAATACATTTATGTATATCTTTATAAAGAAAAAATAATAAACCCGCAAAGCTTGCAACGCATAGCAAAGTGGCGAAGCACTAACGCTGTCCTTTGACCAATCAGTTTCAAAATCGCTAGCAAACAAGCCTTTTTGGTCACCTGTCGATTGGTGAAAACATAATTTGGAAATTTGCAGCCGTTCTCGAGTTATTACTCGGACGGACGGACGGACAGACAGACGGACAACATGAAGTTAGTAACTGACTCCGCTTCGCTTCGCCACTTAATAATTCGGTATTATCAGATTATTCTATATGCACAAATCAATTAGTCTTGCATAAATTTTCCCATACTTTCCTATCGTTTCCTCTGATTCCTCGTCTTTCTTAGTCACTCTTCCAGTCAAGTCCCCTATCAATAATTTTCCCTATAGATTTTATTTGTGGGTCCAAAAGCTCTTCTTTTTTTAAAGTCGTATCATCTTCGTGTGACCATAGACTACTATTAAAGTTGTTTTTGTTAATCTGTCAATTTCCATTTTTATCTTTAATATTCTCTCCGAAACCCCCGCCCATTAGTTTATATATTTTTCATTCTTCTTTTTTATCTACAGCGCACTCCCTTTTTTCTCTTTGAATATTGTCTACCCCAATATATATCATATAATGTTTATTTTTGCTTTTCGTTTTCCTTTCTGTTTAGTTTGTATTATGTCCTAGAATGTCCAAGCCCGCTTTTTTAAGTTTCTCTCCCAGTTCTTTCTTTTTCCTGCTATACTTTTAATTCTCGAAGCATCTATTTTTCAAATATCTTTTTTTTATTATTTCATGTTTGGTCATAATATTGGATTTTCGCATCACCTTTTTGCCGTGTCTATTATCTTGTGTCCAGTTTTCATATTAATTTTTATTTTATTACATTTTCTTTCATTTTTCACTTCTTCCAACAAACCCTTTATTTTGTTTAATTTCCCATAAATGTATGGTTTTTGGTCCCTATTTTTAATTTTTTGATTTGTTTTCTTTCTTCTCATTGCTCTCTTTTTAATCTATACATCGGGGATTTTTCTTGTTTTATTAAATAATTGTTAATATATACCTTATCTCCTCTTATATTTTTTACTTTTGTTTTATTTTTAATTATCTCTACTTTATCCTCAAAGTTTTCTAGTTTGATTAAGCATATTATTGTCCAAATTTTATAATCTCTTTTAATCCACACGTTAATTTCTAATTTTTCATTGACAAACTTAATCATTTTCGCCTTTATTTTCACCGGATTATCTAAATGTGTTGTTAGCTTTTGTAAAACTATATTATTTCGTCTCTTCTCTTTTTCAAGTTGTTCTTTTAACTTTTTGTTTAGCTCGTAGAAGTCACCTTTCATGATAGTATTCTCCTTCTTTAAACTCTTATTTTCTTTCTTTAATTTAAATAAAACCTGATTATATTCTGCTTGACTTTATTTTCATTTGATTCACATCTATCATTAATTACTGTAACATTTCTAAGACTATCTAATTTGGTCACATTTTTTTGTTTACATTTTCCGACGATCTAGTTATCTTCTTGGCCGTGAGAAAGGCATGTGCTTCTTTGCCATTGCCCTATATTTCTGTATCTTTCTTTCGGTTTTTTCCATCTGTTAATTTACTGTCGCTGTATAGCTTTTAGTTTGCGTTTGTTACTTGTTTATTGAATTATCTAAATTATCGTTTCTACGCTCCTGAACTCTATTCCGTAATTATAATTTTAGGTATTTAATATACGAAAATAATAATTTCTTGAGCCGTCCCTGTCCATATTATTTGCCGCGTTATGCTGCTTATGATTAACCGTTCCTATCAGCGCGGGTCGACTTTTCGGAGGCCGATAGATATTTTACTTTCTAACCTATCTTCGCTGTATTCATATTCGTATTTATAAATAAACGCAAACATAGTTACCTGGTTAGTTTGTTCTTGATTTATTTAATCGTCTAACTCACTGTTCTTGCTTCTACACCTCTTGTAAAATTTTTACAATATTTGCTAGCTAACTCTTCTAAAACTTTACAGTGCAGCACAGCGATCAGTTTCGCCGTTTACACTAAACATCAACAAACTAGAGTATAAATAATTAAATTATTTACCACTCTAGTCATAATAATTTTTTTTTATTTAACTCCTTTGTTATACAATCTGTCCTAATTACAAGGGACAATAAGTACTTAGCGTGACATATAAGTCATAATAATAGAAAAATAATTAAAGACAGATGCGCCAAAAAGGAGGTAAAAGTTAAATAAGGGAGAATCAACAAAAACACGTAAACTTATAGTGAAAAGATAAAAAAATAAAAATAAATAGCGATAATACTATGATTTTCCCCTTTTCGTTCACTGTTTGAGAACAAACTTTTTATTGTCCATTACATATCTTAAGCATTATGAATTTATTCAAGCACAAAAACCTTGAGCTCTCTAGAAAACACAAAATAAAAAGCAAAAAGCTTGCAAACAGCGCATAACGATACGGACGGGAAACAGCAAGGCCTTTTTATTTATTGGGACCATTTCCTAATGTTAGATCGCGTACAAGTCGCCCTGCAAAACACCACTCAAAATATCGCCGCCACATCATCCTTCTGCGCGCTTCTATCGATTCCCGGTTTTCTAGTTCCAAAAGCCCCAAGCAAAAACCGCGTTGTTTCTACAAAGCTTTATCAAACAGCGCGCTTAAAAACCCCGACAGAAGCCGAAAATTTGGAATTAAACCCATACGTCGTCTATTGATTTTGAGAGGCTTTGCTGCTGGCTCTGTCCAAATTGCCGTCTAACCAGGAGGCCCAAAAGAAAGCAACCTGCAAGTATAATGCAAAATTTCGGAAATTTCTCGAACGACCAGTGCGCCGGGCGACAGCAAACGTGCATAGAAAACCGCATGCATCTTTTATTAAGCGTCACATTTGTTCTATAACATAAATAAGTCAAGCAAAGATAATTATTAGGACAATCGAAGCTAAATTAAAAAATGATAAAGATGCATTAGTACTCAATTAGATTAAATTTTCAACTAAAGCACTTGTCGTCAAATTTTATTACATTAATCGTAAAAGCACGTCTAACTTTTCTATAGTAATTACTTGTTAAAAATTGATATTAACAGCTTACAAATATACAATACAGTGTGTTCAATAAAAAAATGATCTTTGTAATTTTTAAAAAATAAATATGTAGGCAAGATTTTTGTACTTTCATTATAGTATATGTACATTATGAGCCATTCCGTAATTACCTAATATTTGTTAGAATCACCTCCATTGCTGATTATAACTTCAAGCATTTTTACCATACTTTCGACAAGGTTTTCTGCATAATCATTTGGCAAAGTTCACCACATCTTCTTAATTTGAAATAACGGCTGCTTCACTGTGTACACTGCCTTTCCTTTGCGCTTCATTTTCATGTACAATCATACATTTTCGATGGGATTAATATCTTGGGACATTGGCGGCTATTCCATCGTAGTGACATTATTTTGTCTTTTCTATACACTCCACAGTTTGTTGTAATATTTAGGGTCATTGCTTTTTTGTAGCATAAAACTTATTGTCGAAACCAAAAAACCTTTTAGCAGATTTCACCAAGCATTTTCTAGGCACATTTTCTAGGCGTTTTAACTGTCTGTAAACAAAAAGAGGCAACTAAACCACGTTTGCAGAATCATCTCCAATTGTACACTTTTATAGGGTGTTTTATTATACGCTAAAGAATCATATTATTGATTATAACTACATTTTTCATAAAAAAGACCAGCCCTACAAATAAGGCTCGCCCGTGATGATAAGATTGTTCTAATATCAGTCCGAATTTCCTTTGTCTACGCCAATCTGTTTTCCAAGTGCTTTTCCAATAATAAAAGTTTCTTCAAAGTTGATCAAAAAGAAACATTTTTTTAGGTAGGCGACTTCTAATCGTATTTAGAAAGACCTAACTTCCTTTCGTGTAAAGACCGATAGGTCCCAACCTCCTAATATTGTTTTACCACAAACAAAAGTCTCTGACTTCCGCATATATTTTAAAGCCACTTTGTGTGTCAGTTTCTGTCTTTTCACATGATTCACTAAAAACACTGCTCGTGTTGCTCCAGAAACTTTAAACTCATTGTAAAGGTAACGAATTTACTGACCCCAACAATACAATGTTGCACGAACTAAATATTTAAGGAAATTGGCATAAAGGGTGCTGCAGTGCCTCCCTACCAAAGAAGTAGAAATAAAAAAAGTGTAGAAATAGTTACCAACATACAAAGTGCAAAACTTATATATCCAAAAAACGTTTCTATTTGTGTGTAGTTAATGCAGCACAAACACACGCAGACATCTACTCACGCACACGCGCGAACACACGCATTAATTAACTTACTAACACTAATTATTTATTTCCACTAGCTGACCTGTTGCTCAACCATTCAAACTCTATATAATCGCAGCGCAACTTTTTCCTTGTTCCTTCGAAGTTCCATGTCTTCGCACCAAGTAGATTACTGGAAACTTCCAAAAATCATCGCAAACTTTCGCCAACTCTCTTTTCTTCACTTTTGCCTCCGTTTCTTCTTTCTGGAGTTAACCGTTACACTACTCTTCTTTTTACGCCATTCTATCCTAGAACTCCTCTGTGACCTATGTCATTTGTAGAGAGTACAGATGAAAAATCATTATACTACTCCAGAATTGCATCTGTTCTGATAGTGGAAGTAGTAGTAAACTGTGGACTCTTAATTTGGTGTCTTGTATGCTTCAGACATGTTGATAAAATAACCTATAATAGCAAGTACATAAATTTTTATTACCATCGTACAGCTTTATAATGGTCTAGAAATGCCGAAAGTCTTTCTTTGCCTTGAATTTTCTAAATAGGTGCTATTATTTTTCCAAAAAGGATATGTATATATCTAACAGAAACGTAACACCTCCCTTAACCATTCCTCGTACACTAAAATACCTCCACTCTTGATCTAAAATCCTCGCAACTTCACGTCGAGTCAAATTTCGCAGAGCGAGTCCTTGGCAACTTTTCTTTTGTCATATTCTGCCTCAGTTCTGCCAGGGAAACACGGCTTTCTAAAGTCAATCTTTGCACTGTTTAAGGCTATTCTGCCGCAGAACGACAATAACCTCAACCACTTGTGGAAGAGGCTGTTGAAGAATTGTCATACTACCTCATAGTTGGATGTGATCTGATAGTGAGAATAAATCATGGATTACTTTTGATTTTGTGCAAAAGAAGTGAAAAAACAGCTTTCACATATCTTTGAATTTTTTTGTAACTTCCACACTCTTCCTTAGTTGTATATCTAGTCACAATACAAAAATAGACAGGATTAGATAAGAGATGGTGAGTTATAACTAAATTTGTTTGGTTGCTACCCTTAACTCGCATTAAACTATAATTACATTTACATAATATCGTTACATTATAAAATATATCTGCCTCTTTAAATCTTTACCACGAGAGATTATTTTATTTCTAACAAAAAGTTCTGCACGTTGTCTTTACTGTTTATCCAATAGAACCACTCTCGGAGATTTTGGACCGTATTCTTAATTCTGAAATTTCTTCTTGACGTTTTATTCTGCAGGTGACGTAGAGCTTCCGATACTCGACTTCCCAGCACCAAAGTCGTCTTCTACCTTCAACTATTCTAATTTATTTTTCAAACTTTCCGAATACTCTTCTCTGTTTTCTTTTAACTTTTTTAAAACCTCCGACGCGTTCTTCAATATGTATTTCAGTTCTGAAATTTTCTTCAGCGTTCCCCTTCAACTCCTCTTCAGAATTTTCCAAAATGCTCGTTTAGACTTATTTTTACTTCTCTTACACTTCGGAAATGTTCTTAGGAAATTATCTTTGTTTCTGGAAATGCTTCTTCCAACGCTTTGATGAAGGTTTTAAATTATTCTACTGCATCCGTCGTTGCTTCTTATACACTCCTCTTTTAATTCTCGATCGCGTTTTTAAATATTAATATTTGTTTTTACTTTTATTTCTTTTGTTCTTTCTCAATTTTTATTTCAAATTTTCAAAGTATTGTTTCAAGTTTCTCTTTAATATGTTACCCAAAATTCTGAAACGTTCTTCAATTTTTTTGTAAATTCTCTTTCAAATATTTCTTACTATTTATTTTTATTATTTATAGTTCTTCTCTTATGTTTTGTGTTTTCTTTTGCGTCATAAATCGTTCTTCTAATTTACTTTTTCTCTCCGCCACTTTTAGTTTGTGCAACTTGATTTCCATCGGCATAGTAATTTATTTAAACACTTCTTGAAGGTGCGATGAACTCCACTCCTGATAATAATTGTCAGAAACTTTGTTATCTATTTTCACTTAATTATTATTTACGATAGGGCGGAATTATTAACAAACGCACGGATATATATTTTCTCTAATGCACTTAGATCACAACGCGAACTATATCTTCCCCACTGTAATCTACTCTTTACAATATTTCCAGGTGTAGTAATTTTTATTGCTCTGAACGCCTTTGTACGCGTCATATTTTGCGTTAAAATAGTGCACTACTATTTTGGAAAACGTAATGAATGAAACGTTGTATATTGCAGTGATGTAAAAGTTATTTGTTTTTGTTTATTCAATGTTGTGTTTTATTCTTTCGAACAAATTTATTAGCTAATTAATATTCTTGACTCCCACAACAATATTATATTAAAATATTTAAGCAAAAATAAGGATTACTAATAATTGAATATAAGACAATTCAACAAGACGCAACCAGCTTACAATTCACTAAGAAAACTTATTTTATTTCTATTTTTACTTTGCAATTTTTAGGAATTGGGAACAATAGCACACTATTTGAACATAGAACGTGACTTACGCACAAAAGGCACGTATTATTGCCTTCCTGAAGTTGACCGTAAAAATATCGATTAGATACAGATATCAGATTATGATAGCATTCTTTTACTTGCTAAGTAAATTATTTGCAAGTAAATAAGTGCAAAGTAATTTATTAAAGGGGATGGAATTGTTTGGCTAGATTAAATTGGGGAGTGAATAATAATAGTGTTTCCAATAAGAACGAGGATCAACTAACAGTTGCATTTTAAAAATTATTTTTTCGCCAAACTTTTCCTTCAATGTGACATATGGCACCGTTTTGTTGACTACATGTCTTCCAAATCAATGTCATCTAATTTGACTACAAAAAATGTGCTAATAACAATCGGTACCACCCATCAATCACTGTAACTGCATCTCCTATCTCGTTTTGGAAAAATAATTGTCCGATGGCACCATTCAGTTACCCCTTGCGGATGCAAGAGCTTCGTGTGAACCTCTTGTAGATTGTTTTCGCCAAAAATGGCAATTTTGTTTCAAAAGTGAGCTTCATCTGAGTAGATAATTTTTTGTTCAAAATTGTGATCCGTTTCAAGTTGTTCTAAAGCCTAAACAGCAAAGTCGCAGCGTTTACGATGGTCCAACAGTTTTAGTTCTTGGGTCAACAAAATATTATATGGGTGTAAACCCAAATCTTTTCCCAAAAAAATATGCCAAGTTGTCGTTCTTCTAAGCCCTAATTCTTGAGCACGTCGAGGCATCGATAAATTTGGAGCCTCTGCAACGCCATATTTTATAACAGCAATGTTTTGTACATTCTTTGCATTTCGACGTCTTGTTGATATTGATGCATCGTAAAGATGCTTTCAAATTTTTCAACTATTCGACGACTAGCAAGCACAGGAGAGCGTATATTTCTATAAATTTCTGGACAACAACCAAACGTTCTTGAAGCGTGTATTTTGCCATGATGAATTGTCAAAGCATACTAAATACAAATAATATCTAGTGACAATTATAACATTTTAAGCGTGGTTAGCATTTCATTTCAAATTCATATCATTCTTATTGAAAAGTCTTTTACAACCAAATGATCGCAAATTATTTCTAAAAGAAAATAACGAAAACATCAACTTATACTATTTTATAAATAAACAAAATCAAAAGATTTTCATTTAAAAAATTACAAACGAGAATCTAAAATAATATTAACTTTACTAAATAGACACATACGAGCTTCTAAGACTGACAATGAAGGGCAAGATTGAGGGTAGAAGAGGACCACGCAGAAGACGATGCTCATAGTTGAGAAATGTGAGAGACTAGACTGGTTTAAATTCACAGTTGCTACTAAAAATAGCACAAGATAGAGAACGATTTGCTGAAGGTGTTGCCAACCTTCTATAAGAAGACAGCACTTTAAAAAGAAGAAGTAATAAAGGTTAAAGATAATCACATCCTCAAATATGTTTACCAATTAGTACTTTAGTAAATAAACCTTCAAACTAATACAAAATAACACTGCAGTTTACGTGAATAACTTCAGTAAAAAACTAAACTACGAAATGCAAGCCTACTTAAAAAAATTATAATTACTTTTTTTAATAAAATCTATCTTTGTGTTACCAGAACAAGCAAATCATTTAATAAATATAATTCATAATGTATTGGTGCTAAATACGAATGGACGATTTTTAACTAAAATCACAGGTAACAAGATCACCAAAATCCTAATTCTAACTCTTCCTCTTTTTGCTGAAATTAAAACCCATTTACTATTATAACTTTAAAATTTCTCGCAATTACAAAAAATAAATATTTTATTTAATGTCAAATATTTTATAAAAATTTACATTTTTCTATTTAAAAGACAATAAATTACCATTATCTGCAGATCTTTATTCAGACCAAGAAAGTTCCGTCTTAATAAGAAACTTGTTTGAAAATTGGAAGGCCAAATCACATTTTACAAAAATTACAATGTGGGTCTTTTTCAGATACTTACATTTCAGCTCATTGTACTAATATTATTTTGACTTTTTTTATTATTGTTTAGATCTTTAGATTTATTTTTCAAATGTGTTTTGTGTAAATTATCCAATTCTGTCAAGGTACAGGCATGCCTTAAAAACTCTAGCCTTCTAATTGATAGATTGCTTGGAAACACAAAATAGGTATCATAGCATTCCCTTAATCATTAACTGTCAAAACATTCAGTAGTATTTTCTTACAATATTAGGTTGCGTTATTTTAGTGAGCAAAATAACAAATAACGAAGACATTCCACTAAATCCAAACGCTATTATCGAGTACCTAAGGGCAAATAGTAACAAAGCTGTGCGGATATCAGTACCGCTAAACAGTCGGAAAAAAGTGTAAAAGAAGAAATCCAGCCATAACGCATTACATGATCAGACTCTATGTGGTCAGTCCTAGACCGCGGAAAAACAACACCATCAAACACGTGTAGTTATAGTTAATCAAAATATCGTGCAAATCCGAACACATTGACTCGGCTTGCGCGCTAAATATCTGTATTTTAATGGAAACAAAATTCAACCAACGCAGGAGCTTAAGTTTGCTGATCATACTTACTGTAGACAATTTGTCAACTGCTTTTTGAAACATTGTAAAGTGAATTTTCCTTTTAATCATCTTTAAGAACCAGGCAACGGGTTCGTAAACAAGCAAAATTATAGCATTTTTGGTGGAACAATCCTCGTATAACTCACAAAAAGAAAATGTACCCCCAACAAATCACTGCTTAATAGGAATTTTGGGCAAATGGCATAATAGAGCCATACTTTTCAAAGATGATGCTGGAAATGCTGTAACTAAATGTCGATCGTTACCGTTATATAATAAACCATATTTTTGATATCAAGTGGACAACATGAATCTAGCACAAATCTAGTTCTAGCAAAATGATGAAACCTGCCGTACAAATCAAATGGCATTCGATTTTCTGCACCAACAGTTTCACGAAATGCTAACATCAGTAAGATCTTGTAATTTAACGCCATGTAATATTTTTTTGGGTCTATGGCAACAATTCATAAACAGTTGATGACCTTAAAAAGACAATTTGACTTTATCGATTAAATTTATCAGAACATGTCCAAAACTTTTTTAAGGAATCAATGTTTGCCGCCAAAGTCAACGTTTTTCTATATGCAATCGGCCATTGATTACTTTAATACTCTATCAATTCAAATACAAATTACAGTATCAATTCAAAGACCATTTTATTTAAAATTTGAGTCCGGTTTTAATATAACTCATTTTTCATCTTCAAAAAAGTACGGGCCAATTATTCTTCACGCTGAAGTTGTATCCCATATAGCCACTTTTGTTGATAAAGCGGTTTCTCATAATTGTATTGTGGGTTTGTAGCGCTCCAGTAACGGCAGATCTGTTTGTTAACGTGCCCATTGAAGTAAAAATGTGGCTCATCCGAAAACAAAATGTTGAATTAATTGAAATGCTCAGTTATACAGTTAACAATTTGAAGTCTCTGACTGGAATCGTTGGACTTGAATTCTTGCACCAATTGTATTTTATAGGAGTGCGGATGCAAATCTTTGCGCAGAATACGAGGTAATAATAATCTAGGAACACTGAAAACCCTTGTCTGTTTATGAAAGGTAGGTCTGAAGTCTCGCGAATGGACTGTCGTATACTCTCTATGTTTTTGTCAGTTCTTGATGATCTTGGTCGTCCCGTCTTAGGTTTATCTATAGTTGAGCCGATTTTTCCGAACTTACGCACCCATTTTCTAACCAGATAAACACTTGGCCCTTGACTTACTTTACGCAAATCATGATGATTACTGAACTTTCTCCGTGCAATATTCGCCAAATCATTGTTTTCATAAAATTCTGGCACACAAAACGCACGGTCCGATTCCGAGAAACCCTACATAGTGACTACCTTCTTGAAAAGCCGCACTACCGATTGACATGGGCCCCGTACTAAAAGAAATCAAATTTTTGGAACACCCAGTATTTAATTTTGCTGGCGTAACACTCAGCAAAATACTTCAGTAATTCTAAAAGCTTAGTTTTAGAAAAGTCGTGCAATATTTGAAAGGCTTTTTTTAACCTCAGTTGAAAAAGACATTTGTCTGTTCAACATCAGTTGTTCAAAGAACACAAGGCTGCGTTGTTTGGGTTTTTTAGTTTTTGATAATTGATTTCTATCTATTTTTAAAAATCGAAAATTTTAGTATTGCTAAAAAGTCGAAAAAATGCGAAAATCTGATACTACGAAATAGACATAAAACGTTTTTTTTTATAATAAATAAATATATATTTACTTTTTTAGCTTATACTATGCATTTTTATAGCAAAACAGTTGAGAGGTTGTATGAGTGACGGACCCACTAAGTTTTGAAATGAAAATTGCTATAAATGAGCATAATTTTTTATTTTATTACATTTTTCATGCATTTATTATGCCGAGTTCCTCATAGTCTAGACGTACCTACTGCTAATTCCACAAGAAAATTTACCTGAAATGGAGATAGTTGTGCACCAGAGACTTTTTCACAGTCTGAACTAAACGATTTGGTTTGAAACCTACATCTTACCAAAAAAAATTTAAATTGCTTGGTTCGATACTTAAAGATAAGAACGTGCTAGTAGCTGACACCTCATTTTCCTGATTCAGATACAGAAAAAAGAATTGTTTTCCATATTTTTCGGAAAACGGAGAAGAGTCTTCTGTACTAACGTACGTGAGCTTTTGACTCAATTTATCATTGCGTATGAAACTACCGATTGAATATTTCTTAGATCCGTCCAAAAGAAGCCTCAAAGTTGTCCTTCTTGACAATGGGAATACGTATGCGTCAATATCCGTCGGACATTCTGTCCATTTAAAAGAGTGTTACAAAAATGTTGAATTCGTTCTAGATAAAATTAAATACGACAATCATAAGTCGATTTCAAAATAATATACACAACGTTTTTTTGTCTTTTGTGTAAATGGAATAGCAGACACAGAGAAAATCATTAGATAAAGAAAGATTAGCCAAAAAGAGTTCATTACAACCTGAAACCAAAAATGTGCTTCGAAAAGTTCTCGTAGATCCTTTTACTTTTGCATAGCAAGTTAGGCTTGAAGAAGCAATTTATCAAAGACTTACCAAAAGAAGATAAATGTTTTAAATACATTTGTAATAAATTTCTATGCTTATCAACTAAAATAAAGTGTTTTTAGTAGCCCTGACAATAGAACGTTTTTCAAAAATTGTGATTTTAAGAAACAAATAGAAGTTTGCAGAAAAAGAAGCCTAGGGAGCCTTTAACGATGTAGTAACCAAAATAATGGACAATAAGAAAGATCTGAACTTCAAATCAATCGTTGAAAACATTCTGCAGAAGTACAAAAATTTAGGTTGTTCCATTAGCTTGAAGGATCATTTCGTAAATTCACATTTAGACTATTTTCCTAAAAATCTGGCTATCGTTAGCCAGAGAAATGGGTGGGAGATTTCATCAGTACATCAAAGAAATGGAAAGGAGGTATTAAGAAAAATAAATTACTTCGATGATAGCTGACTAGTGCTGGACGTTACACCGATATGAATCCTATAGAGAACATAAAAGGAGCATGAGCCGTTCAAAAAACTTCGACACAGAATAAAATTACAACTTCGTCAATAAGGATGGATGAAGAGAAAAAGTAATTTCCAAAGGCATGACGTACCTCATAAAAATTAATTAAATAAATAAAAATAAATTAATTTAAAAATGCACTAAAATACAATTTAGGCTAATTTGTGCCAATTTTTATTAAAAATTAAGGGGTCAATGACCCCCGCCTCCGCCCTCTTCAGACCACTTCTTAAAAATACAGCATTTTAAGAGTTTTAACTTATCTTTGTAACTCAAAGTTTTATGCATTTATTGGATAAATATTAAAAATGTATTTCTGCGAAACTTCCGCATTTCTTGTTAATTTTTTTATTTCCCTTTACTCTATAAAAGACGAGAAATTCTCTCTTCTAATAAAATCGCCAAGTAACAAGATATTACTGTAGCGTTATTTCCATTAAGCGTATCAGGCACTATAAGTCTGAAGTCGGACCTCTTCAATTAATGATTTCGGGTTAAGAATAATAGGGGAAGAAGTAAAATTGAGTTGAGCTATCGAATGTATTACATAGTATATCTGCTTAAAGATCCCTTCCATGATGCTACAATTAATTTCAAAAATGTGGCAACACGTAGAATAGAAGGTGTGCTCGTAAATATTTAGTGGCTCATTACTACCAAAAAATATGACTTTGGTGAACCATGTGTAAAATGCTGGAGACACGCACAAGCATAAATATGACTTTACAACATATTTTTTTAAATATTTTTAGCGAGGTACATATTAAAATAATTGAAGTAAACGTATATTATAGTCACTGCCTTTTAAATTCTCGGTATGGTTATATAATGATAACCTATATTTTATAACTTGATTAATAATTAAAAAACAAATGAAGCTATTAAAATCAAATCTCAATTGCCATTACAAAAGAAAATTTAAATGGCCTCTTCTTCACATTAGAGTAATATTAGATAAAATAATCTTAAACTTGGGAATAATTCCGCGATCCATATTTTTTGATGACACCTTTTGCATTTGCTTCAAAATAGTGTCAATAAAAAATGTTTGCTCTTGAAAATGGGGCTAATTGTTCATTTGTTTACTAACATCAAATAAACGCCAAATTACGAAACTGGGCTCCTACAGATTTTCAAGTATGTTGATTACGAACCTGATATCAAATTTTAGAAATTGAAAATGGCGGAATCGAAATGACCGATAAAAATATATAATTTTGAAAAATTAACAGAAGAAATAATGTTTTGGTGTTTTTTGAAATATGTATACAGAAAATGTATTTAAATTTAAAAATTTTAAATTTTAAATATAATAAATTACTTTTCTACGGTTTCCAAGTATGGAAGTTACAAATTTCAAGTCAGATTTAAAAAAATAGAGATGGCCTGTCTAACATAAAGTATCACGTACCAAAATTGTTTTATAAGTATATTTCTAGTATTTTTAGGGGGGGAAATTTACATTGTAATATCTTCGATGTATTTATTTAAAAAGTATAAACTTGTTGGGAGCATATCGTTTTAATGAATGTACAGTATGTTTTTCTAAAAAATTTTATGGCGTCCTCTGCTTCTGACACATATTCTGTTATTTCTACCAATTCTGCTGGGTTTTCTTGAATTTCTGCAATTTCAGATAGATTTTCCAAAATTTCAGATGTATATTCAGCCAAAAGACTAATGTACCTTTTGAAGCTGAAACATAAATCACTATAGACCAAAGAAACTGAATAGATGGCCTTTCCTTTCTCATAATATATATATCAAAAGTTACTACACATCTTACATTACATGCGCTTATTATAGTCATACTGAAAACATGTATATTTTAACTATTTATCTTTTATTTGTTTACCATTTTCTTTACATCAAAAAAAATTATAGCAAGGCATATTCTTTAAGGATTAGATGTCAGCTACCACCTCTATGCGATCAAAGTGTTAACAAACCTTATTTTTTTAGTTAAAGCGATTTATTTATACTGCAATTTTTTTACTTTTTAAGTGAAAGGATGTCCGTTATCAGCTATGTTTTTTTTTAATTTTCCGTTTCACTAAGACGTCAGTGAAAACGGGCAAGTATGGAATGATGCAGGATTACACAGGTATCGTTCTTTACAAGTACATGTAGTTGCACGTGAATTGCCATTGGCAAGGCACACAAGGTACACAAGATGCATATCGCACATTTCAGCATTTGTGTAATTCATTTTGAATAACAGAAGCTGGAAATAAACTTTAATAAACCAATTACAATAATATTTAAATGACAAATAAATATTTTTAACTTTAAAATGATCGTTTTTTGCTGACTCAACTATGATATTGGATGATGTAAGTTATACTTAATTTATTATTAAACATCCTATAACTTTATAGCGAAACCGTTTTGGACATTTATACACATGATCTTTTGTCATTAAAATAACCCTATGAATCAACCCTTAAAGTTTGTCGCGTATATTTAGAATCACCCTGTATACCAATAATAAAACCATGTTATTGAGTTTAATTTTTTCTTTACTTTTAAGAAGAAATTATAAAGTAAACAGCCTCTATATTGATAATATTGTAGTAGATACACGATTTTCATTCAAAACATTAACAAAAAAATATTAAATGTTTCTATTTAACTTTTTATCAGATTTTACAACTTATTTTATATATTACTTAAAATTTTTTAGTATTACCATGTTAGCATTGTTTACTTAAAATTTTATAAGAAAACATTTGGTTCTTCAAAATTTCTAACAGTTTTTGCGAAGCGATATAAAATAGACAAAATTTTTATAAAATGTCACAAATCGCTCTTGCAAACAAATCTGGCTGCAATGTGCTAGTTTACTATAGTCGTTTACTAATTGATATGAAAATAATTAGTCTACTCCAGAAATATATCCAAGAACTTTAATAATTTGAAACAACATTTGTTCAGTTTTATTTTTTAAAATCTTTAATAATTCACCATGCAAAGTTTCAAGCACCCCTCATCTAAAAAGAAATCTTTAAGTTGTGATTAAATATTTCTAACAAATCAAAAATACATTTTAAAAGCTAATGGTACATCTTATATAATTTCAGACTCTTGCCTAAGCGTCGTTTGTTTTACTCTAACTCAGAGTAACTAAATTAATAGAGCACTAAAAGCGCATCGAATTGGCTTCCCCTGGCTAGTATTTGCTTTTGACTTAATTTTTTGCACTATTTCATAATACAACAGTTTTATTTTAATAGCTATTTCAGGTCATACTAAATAAAGTAATGATAATCTTGCCTAAAGCACCCATATTGTAAATATAATAATTTGTCTAATAATTAAAAAATGCACAAGAAACACTACCTAATATTTGAAATTATTAACAGGATATTATTTTCTATAGTTTCATTTTTCGTCGTCTAAACAGATCACCAAAGGGAGTAGAGGTAAAGTTTACACTCCACCTAATAAACTAGTCGGTTTTTCTTAATTGGTTTATCTTAATGTAAGGACTGCGATCGCCCATTCATGCGCCGAGTCAAAACGCTTCAACTTTATGGCCGATCCTTCCTCGAGATTTAATAAGATTACTAAGGATGTAATTGTACTTAACAGGCAGCAGATAATATTTGGGGTTTTTACAACTCGCGAATGGATTTCTCTGGTTAATAGTTGAGATTTGACAGCAGAGAGAAATTTAGAAAATTGTTATTTTCAATTGTTTATTTAAAAAATGCAATTTAATGACATTTATAGTTACTTATTAACAAAATAAAAAAGTTTATTCAGATTAGTAAAATAAAATACATAATACTGAAAGCATGCTGAAAGAGTTATAATTACATCAGTTTTCTTCTTAATGATTATAAGTAATATCAATTCCAGTGAATCATGTACTGTCCCATACCTGATTTGTACCGTCAAACGTATCGTTAAACGTTGCCAGTTTATTACCTCTTAACGACCTCCCTGTTTAACAACTACTGAATCTAACTTCGAAGCTTACAACTTTTTTTAACGGAAAATTTGGTTTTCGTTTTAACCATCGCTTACGACTTCTATTACATGTATAGGCTGATCAATAGTACATGTCGGAAAGTATTTATTTATAACTTCTCACGTAGCCGATTTTCAAAATTCAAAAGATGTTTTATTTAGCATAGTCTGAAGTTTAGTTTAACATGTTTTTAAAATGTGAGCTTTGACTAGGAATAAGATGGCGCACCATACATTGCAAAAGTCTCATTTACTGTTTGAAGGGTGCCTCTTCCAAAACTTCATTTTTTATAGCTATTTTGGCCTCTTAGAGTGCCCTTGGAGACCCTTCGTAGACCCGATTCTTCAGGTATCCCCATAGAAAAAAGTGACATGGATTTATATTAGGGCAATATGCCGACCAATTAATTCCTTCACCAGGAAGAATTATCAAATTCTAAGTTATGACACGTGCTCCACAATTATCCAGAAGTGTGGATTGCTATGAGGTCTCGCACCGACTTGCATAAACCAGTAACCGTTGAGAATTTTGACTGTTTTTGTTTCCCGTAGAAACTCATTTTCGAGTATGTAGGGGTAATTATGAAAGTTCACATTGCTGCCAAAGAAATACGGTCCGAGAATTTTTTCTCTAAAATTGCACACCATGCGGCCACTTTTGCTAAATGGAAAGAGTTTACAATTGCAAAGTAAGAATTTGCGGTACTCCGGTGGTGCATGTCTTGCTTGTTAATAAAACCTTGCAAATAAAAATAAACTTCATCACTAAACCAAATTTTCGGTGCATTAATCAAACCGTCTCTACTCTTTCAATCATTAATTTGGCAAATTGGAATCTCTTCTTGATATCGTGCGGCTTCAGCCGTTGATAGACTTGAATTTTTTACAAGAATATTATTAATTGCTTTAGTAGAAAAATTTGGATGCTCCCATAGCTAATTCCCACTTGTTGAGCTGGTCACCGAACCGATAAACCTGGCTGATCTTCGAAAATATCTTCAACCTTTTCAATATTCTGTGACGTCACATCAGTAAATGGCGGACCAAAGTTTAAGGCCCGAGCGTTCCAGATAATGCCAGTTGCCTCAAATGTCTGAATCAGTCTAAAAGTAACGAGAAAAATTTTCACAGGCTGCACATTTTTACTCCAAAATTTCACTTACTTTTTCTTACCTGCTTATCGACTTTCTAAAAGTTTTCTCTATGCCTAAAGGAAATTCTTTAAAGGCCTGTAGGACCACAGCACAACTTCTAAATTAGTAAAATTTCTGTACAATAAACAGCCTTTCTTCGAAGGTTAATAATTCTATGTTTACAATTAGATAGTCACGTAATTGATGGTTTGCTACAAAATTTTAGTTAGCTAACTATTATGTATGATAGGAGGCGCTGATTCACTTTATCTCATTATTTTTAATAGGCAAATACTTTCTGACACTTATTATTGAATACCCTATAATCCCCAGCATTCAATGTTGCTATTGGTTGGAATCGGTGACATATTTATACATTTATATGTTTAGAAAATACTTATTGGTGTATCGAAACAAACTGCGTTACGTTTGATTTTTTTAATTGTCCACATAAGTATGTTTTATTTTTTTACATCGCCTTTATAATTTTCTTTATATGTATATCATTTTTTTTATTTTAATAAAGATGTCCAAACGGATGAGGGTGAGATTACCTGACGATAGCGCCAGAATGAAAGACAGGCAATCGATCTTGAGTTTAAAATGAAGCTGATAAAAAAATCTTGCCAATAGCAAGTCATTTTCAGCTGGTGTATTTAACCATTTAAACCATTGATTCCCAAAGTGATCCAAGTGGACCCCCAGGAGTCCACGGGAGACTCGACGGGGGTCTACGTTGGCGTGACAAAAAAATGAGGGTTCACAATTCGTAAGCGGGGGTCCACGAAAATTTATCTGGTTTCGATAGTGAAGAACTAAAATGTTGGCTTGAGTTCACCTATCAATGTATGCAGATAATATTTTAAGAAGCTCAGCGACTGTTACTTGAAAAAACTTGCATATTCCATATTCAGTACAACGTGTCGAGACTTGCAAATAGCTGCCGCTGCCGCCGTACGCAATGCTTGTTCAGACGTGCAAAGAGACGAAGTACGACTTGTGGTGTGTGTGCTTGCAATCTTGCATGAACTTGTTTGATTTTTCACCAATATAAATACGATTGCCACGGATTCATTTGTTTCCCGAATTTCGAAAAGAAAAATAAAGTAAAGTGAATCGATGTTAGTGTTTGCCACTGTCGGAAAAGTAATTACTTGCCTGCCTATTTGTTATACATACTTTTATTTTATTTATTATTTATCTATTTATTTTACAATTTATTATTGTACACGTAAGTAAACAAAAAATGGACAAATTACAAAAAAATACGTAGATACAAAAGGTGAGGCTTATTCCTAAAAGAAATCTCTTCCAACCCACCCGCGATAGGAGATATATTTATGATATAATAAGTATATTTGTAATGTTTGCGTGTAGTAGGTACGTATTAAAAATTAAATACTGAACAGAGCCATTATTAGATACTTCCATAAAAGAACAGAAAGCCGAGAAAGGTTGAACTTCTTGTCCCTACTTTATTAGTAATTTTTTTTATTACCCGACTGTGTGGTGGTTCACTAATAATTAAATATATTTTCATAAATTGTACGTGTCTTTATATACTACATACTCGTAACGTGCATCAAAGTAATAAATAAATAATTAAAATCGCGAAGTTTTGATATCAAAATATTATTTACAAATATTTTCTATCGAATTTACAGAAATATATCAAAATATAATTAATAAAAAAATGTTTTACATTACATTAAAATTGGTTCAGCCATTTTTATAAAACTCAATTATTGATCTTAGCGATTTATTGCTTTTAATAATTAGAATCAGTTTGCCGCTGGTATTTTGTTTATTTCATTGCAATAATCAATTAATCCTGTTAAAATAGCCATATCCTGTTAAGTAAGACCGCCTTAAGAATACTACAACAAAGTTTTTTTTTTTATTTACAGGTAGGTAACTGATACGAAACATGGCTGAATCTAAGAAGAAATGTCGACAGTACAGTGTTGATTATTTAAAATTTGGTTTTCTTCGATCAAAGGCAGACAAGCGATTGCCCATATGCCTTTTATGCAACAAATTTTTGAGCAATGACTCTATGAAACCATCGAAGCTCGAAGATCATCTAAGAAGGTGTCATCCTGATAAAATAGGTAAAGGTTTGAAATATTTTCAAATATTGATGGAAAAATATGAAAAGAGACCCACCGTGCACAGTATGTTCGCTTCAACGTCGGAAAGTAACGATGATGGCTTGCGGGCGTCTTACAATATCTTATTACTTATAGCGAAATCTGAAAAATCGCACACAATTGGAGAACAGTTAATGTTACCCGCTGTTGAAGAGGTTTTAAAAACTGTTCTGCACAAATGTCCATTTGACATACTCAAAAAAATTCCTTTGAGTAACAACACTGTACAAAGACGTATTGATGAAATGAGCTCTGATATTGATAGTTTCTTGTGCAATTATCTGCAAATAACTCATTTTTCTATTCAACTGGACGAGTCAATGGTAATGAAGCATTATTATTGACATATGTTCGATTCGTTATGGACGAAGAAATTCATGAAGAGCTACTATTCGCGAAAACTTTGGAGACGTACACTAAAGGTGAATCAATATTTAATGTCCTGAGTGATTTTTTTAAGGAAAAATCGATTCCATTCACAAACGTTATTTCGGTGGCAACAGATGGAGCTCCTGCCATGGCCGGGCGATGTCGTGGGATTATAAGCCATTTTAAAAGAATTATATCAGAGGTAACTGCAATTCACTGTGTCATCCACCGACAACACCTAGTAGCGAAAAATTTGAGTTCTAAATTGCACCAATCGCTTCAATTTGTGATTAATGCAGTTAACAAAATAAGAAGCAATGCATTGAATACGCGTTTATTTGCACAATGGTGCGATGAAAATGATGAAGACTTCCAACGATTGCTCTTACATACTGAAGTACGCTGGTTGTCGAAAGGTGCATGTTTAACAAGATTTTTCTCACTTTTTGAATCAGTTTTAGAGTTTCTGGAAAGTAAAGATCCAGATTTAAAAGAAAACCTGATCAATTCGAAAGCAGACATCGCGTATTTGACAGATTTGTTCAAAAAATTTAATGACATTAACTTACAATTACAAGGCGGCAGCCACAATTTAATAAAAACAAAGGGTGTACTTTCAGCTTTCCTTGGAAAACTGAACTATTACGACTATTATCATATTACAATGTAAAATGATAACAATAATAATTAATAGTGTAATAATTACATATTCGAATAAATACAACACAAGGAAATATACTATTTTTCTTTTTATTTTTACCACTTCGAATTGGGAGTTTTCTAAATAAAATATGTGAGAATTGATTGGTTTCTTGTGTTGTGGGTAGATGTCAAAGGAGTAAAGTTGGATGGAATGACTTTTTTGATTGACTAACTTTACTCCTTTGACATCCACTCACAGCACAATCAATTAATTAATTAACCAATAACTCAGCCGCAACGCAAATTTCTATAGTTAGATCTAACCTTCACATTTTTTTCGAGTTTTGGGAATATGGTAGAAATGTAGCTGCAAGGGGTCCACCGGAACCAGCAAAACTTTCAAAGTGGTCTATGAGAAAAAAAAGTTTGGGAGCCTCTGATTTAAACAGTCTAGAAAGATAAATATACGAAGTGCACTCAAGTTATAACACCTCCTAATTTTTTGTTTATATATACGCACGCACTCTTTGTGAATGCATGACAGAGATGGCAACATTGCACGGCACACAGGGCTCTAGCGGCAGCGGCGAAAATGAGGACTGCTTTTGGTACTTAAAATGGCGACCTTTTCATTACAATAACAATATGTAATCATTCATTTTCTCCATTTGCGCAGTATGACACTAACTGAAATTTATCGCCAATTGAGTGAGACATGTGGTGATGGTGTAATGGATGTGTCTAATGTGCGTTTGTGGGTGCGACAGTTCAAAGAAGGCAGAACGTCTTGTGGTAACAAACCAAGACAATCTCGGCTACCCATCAGCCGGTTTGACGACATGATCAAGCAAATGGAGGAACTTGTTTTGGAGGATCGCCAAATGAGTGTGGAATATATCACCTCCATAGTTGGAATTTCCATGGAATTTCTGCACATAATCCTGCATGAAGACCTGAAAATGCTAAAAATATCCTCCAAGTGCCACGAATGCTGACAACTTTAAAGTAATTTCTCGTGCTCCCTACTCATCTAGCGACTTTTAGCTGTTTCCAACAATAAAAGACACTGCCCGTGGTTGCAAATTCACTAGACGTACCGCTAATTCATCGGCGACTTTCCAGTGGTCAACGAAGACTCCTAAAGAAGCGTTCGCAGCGGCTATGGAATAATGGCGTCGACGTTGTGAAAAATGTGTACGGTTGCAGGAAGATTTCGTCGAGAAATGACACAAGTTTCACAGTTTTGTATGATTACTTTGTGAGAAAAAATCGGAGGTGTTATATTTTGAATGCACCTCGTAAAATAAAAACGCAATAAAATCACCACTTAATCTAAGAAATAAGCTAAAATTAAAAAAAATAAAGAAATCAATGGTGATTGGTTTGATGGCCAAATACAAAGCAGAATGTCAGTAAGCCTTTTAATAATTTGAACAATAGTATGCATAATTTTTAACTGTAAAGAAATCCAAACACAAAAAAGAATAACGGAAACATTTATAGCTAGTAATGGATTTTTCAAATAGTTACGTCATATATTTAATTTGCATAATTGTAGCATCAGTTGACAAGCACAGATTTAGAAGAAGCTAAAAAATTTGGATACAAATTTGATTAAGTTCTGATAAAAGGCGACTATCTTCCAGAACACTTATTCAATAAAGCTGAAACCTCACTTTTTGGGAAATCAGTTCCCAAGAGATCAAACATGCATAAAGAATGCCTGAAGCAATTCCTGTTTTTAAAATCTTTAGCGTTAAGCTTATAATTCAGAAAAAATAAATCATTTTCTAATTTACTACTTTGTAACCCCACGTGTATTTAGATACATCAGTAAAAGAGCTTTTCTAGTTTTCTATTGTAGAAATACCAAGGTATAAATGACAAACAATTCATTTAAAGTTGATTCAAGATTTTTTCCATACCTTTACTCTAGAAAACAGTTCCCTTTAAAATTATCATCCTGCTTAATAGTACCCCAGAAAATTCTCACTATCTTAATGATTTGCATAAATAAAAATATTTTATTTGGCTAAAAGGACGTCGACTATTTTAAAACTCATAAACCAAGAGGCAATAACAACATCTAAAGCGCACAATTTACGCCCCGCTTTATCCAAAGACCTTGCAACAACAAGAAATTTTTGGAAATTATAAAGCATTTTAAACGCCATAACGAATATTGAATTAGCTTGGGCGAAAGTGACAGAAAAGTGTATACAAGACACACAAGAAATGCTTATAATGTGTTAATAATTAATAAGCCCCTTAAGAAATAACACAAATCCCCGGGACTGTGTTTCTTAGGCTTAAATTTCAATATACCGATCTTTATATTGATAAAATTGTTGTTTTCTTAAACAATACCCGTGCTCGTAATTTGATTCTGTGCAGTTCAAAGAGCTCAATGATATTAATACACAGTTGCATCATTTTCCTTACATTTTCGCGGAAGAACATCAGCTCAAAATTAAATACGTGGACTATTCCAAAAATATCTAGCTATGTAATACAAAACGTTATAATTAAAATAATAAGTAACATATATAATCAGTTAAAAGTTTTTGATTCTTGATCGTAGCCGTATGTCTACGTTTTATCCCTGCTTTTTTGAGAAAATCTGTTTCATTGGTAGCAACGCGATCTTCTTTCTGCTCTGATAACAATAGCTACGAAATAAATTTTGCTAAGATCTTCTGGTAGCATTAGTTTTTGAAATTACCAGTCGACATTTTAGTTCTCAGACTATCACTTACAAAGCCTTATTGATTGTAGCTCGTACATTTTTTAGTGTTCTGCTCACCACTGGTCTATTAGTGTGTAATACTTTCAACGGATCTTTGGTTATTTTTAACTTGTTTATACCATGTCTTGTTTCCCAAAACCCTCTGAATCACCAGAATATTTTCTGTAAATGAATGTCAACAATGTTTTATAAAAATTTGTTGCTCTCCTCGCCCAGTCACTGGAAATGCGATTAAACATTTAATCAGGTTATATCGCGACCGCGCAAACTATTTTAATCACATTAATATTGGCTTCATATTTTTAGAACACAAATTACCACTGGTCAAAACGTTCTGCAAAATCAAGTATTCGACTAAATCTCTCGAACGGCTTGTAATCTCTTTCTTTTCGAATGTGATTTAAAGTTTTGGAAAAAGCCCTAAAAACAAATCTGAATAGTTTTTGTGGTCAAATACAACGAGCACACACTGCATCGTCTCGCTCATCGTTATCTAACTCCCAACTAGTCCGGCTAATAAAATCGTTCTTATTAACGGGTGCGCATCACAGTCCACTTTTATTAGCTGCTAGGTTACAACCTGGCGAAGTATACTGTTTTTATTATATTAACATTAGATGGATCTTTTCTGAGCGGATCGCGTATGTTCACCACCTGTGTATTTGTAAGAGTGCACGTTAGAGTTAAGATAGCATAGATTAGTATTAAGGTCAAATTTTAAAATTGTAGGAAACCAATAATAGCTTGCTTTTTAAGGTCATCTGCCCTGATTCGAGTTTTTCCGTGGTTCTGCACGGGCCATCTTAGAAATGATATAAAACGAGAATTGTTAAAGAAGAAATGTAACGAACTTGAAAGAAAAGTGCCGATGTATTGCGGCAAGGCGGAGTACCAACTGTTTCGTATTTAATTCAATAAATAGTACTGCGTAATTGCATGCAGCAAAGCATAAGGTGGTAACCACTTAAATTAGTTTATTATATGAGTTTTAAAACGTAAAGGAAGTGACTTTGATTACTAAATTTAAGTTTTAATATTAAAAACTCATAAAGATAAGAAAAATATATTTTAGAGGCCCGGTAAAATTTTTTCCCGGATCAGGCGATGACTCGCAATGTCCCTGTCAATGAATCCACTTTTTTTTTAAACGACTACCATAATGATAAAGTTTTACGACAGTATTGAGAAATTTACGAAGAAAAAGAGAAATATACAAAGCAGAACAAGTTAGACGTGTTCTCGCAAGTGTAATATATTTTTTCGCGTTCCTGGTAGAATTAATGATGATTGTAATTAATTTAACCGAAATGATTATCTGGCTGATTAATATATGTACTTTTAAGACCTATTTACAAGTATAAAATTATTTTGGTATATTAATTATATTGATTATTTTTTCATAATGTACTTAATTGTTGTTTACATTGATAAATAAAAATTAAAACTAAATTTTTAAGTTTACATTTGATTTTAACATTTTCCAACTAGACACAAACAAGTTACTTGCTTAGTGAACAAATTTGTTCTACTACCAAGTGGTACAATTTGCTATCAATGTCAGATGTCGGATTACTACTAAGTACTAAGTAATTACATTTACGCTTACGCTGATATTGTCCGTAAAAAGCTATATATATGGTATGTTAAGATTTGCCTATAGTGTATTATATTGATACGACAGATCGTAAACGTGTATTATTTATTAATCGTCTGACTGGAATTATCCTTATATAAACATTTACACACGAACCAAAGTTTGTTTTCTACAACATCTAACGCATACGTAAGGTTTTGTACAATATAAATATAAATGTAAAGGGAGTACAAATAAGTCTCCGCCGTTTTTTATTAAAAATTGGGCATTTATTTGGAAAGAACGGAACCTTATGTTTTATTCAAAGTATTGTCTATCGCTAGCCAATATTTTTTCCCATCTTTTTGCCAGCATACGGATACCGCATCGGAAGAACACTTTATCTTTTGATGCTATCCACGAATCGACCCAATTTTGATATTTTCATATGATGTGAAGTACTGCTCGATCGGAACAAGTGATAATCGGAAGGGGGAAATGCTTGGTGAATACGGCGGGTTGGGTAGGACTTCCCAATTGAGTGTTTCCAAGAAGGTTTTGACCGGCGCCGTAACATGTAGACGAGCACTATCATGCAGGAGAATAATTTCATCGTGTCTGGAGTAGTAGAGGGCGCGTTTTTCTGTGAGTGCTCGGCTTAATTTCATCAATTTTATTCGGTAAAGACCCTCAGTAATCGTTTCGTTCGGTTTGAGCAATTCATAATACACGACACCAAGCTGATCCCACCAAATACACAACATGAGTTTTTTTTTCATCAATATTCGGCTTGGTTGTCAATGTTGAAGCATGTCCACGTGGTCCCCATGATTTCCTCTTTTTTGGGTTATCGTAGTGGATTTATTTTTTATCAGCAATGACTAAACGATGCAAAGAACCCTTTCATTTATGCTTAGCAACCAGCATTTCACATATGCAAAATCGGCATTCAACGTTACTTGGCTTCAGTTCATATGGAATCCAATGTCTTGCTTTTGAATCATTCCCAACGATTTCAAACGATGTGAAATTGCTCGTTGAGTCACTCCTAATGTAAGTGCAAGTTCTTCTTGCGTTTGGCAGGAATCTTCCTCCAATAATGCTTTCAATTCCGCATCTTCGTACACTTTCGATCTCACGGTACCTTCTTTGTCTTCGACGTTAAACTCACCGTTCTTAAACTTACGAAACTACTCACGACAACTTCTCTCACTTAAACCAGCCTCGCCATATACTTCAATCAAAAGTTCCCGCAAATGACGCTTATTCGGCTCAAAACTCAATCTTCGCACAAAAAAAATTATGTAATGTTGATACAAAATCGCTAATATTTTAAGATTATGGTGTTGCCAGATGTCCAACCTTACGATATTACGTTTTAGATCTGACAATTTCAACCATAACTTACTGATGGGGCCATCTTTTGTCAAACGGCGAAGACTTATTTGTACTCCCTTTAAATACAATAGTAATGACATGATTTTTTTATGAGCTTCTACTGAGAGTTTAATATTACTCAGAAATTTGACACCGTAAATTTTCTTACTATTTTCTTTCTGTTTAAGATCTACCACAAAAGAAAAAATAGAATATTTTGTTAGACAGTGACGTATGTTAACGATATTTCGTGCATTTTGTCCCAGAGCAATTAATTCTAATTTTATTTCGTTGGTTATTGAGTATTGAAGGTGCCTATTTAACCGATTTAACTAATCTTACTTACTTATCTTATTGCTTAATACAACAGTCAGAAAATACTTCTTGTCGTAAAAATCGTAATGTCTACAAGAGCCAAACAGGTGATTGAATATAGTAATATTGATGAATTTCAATTTCTTCAGGTTTGTAATATCGAAAAACAAATGTACTAAACACTTTCGTTAAGTGTCCTGTGAAATCAATTACCTTGCCGTGATCACTTCAACCCCATATTGTTATCGAATTGGATACGTAATACATACTGCTGTGGTTGCTTTAATTTTCTAGCCGTGGTTTTCATAACAATCGCTTTATACAATTTTCCATCAATTTTTCTTATTACAAAAGAGATTTTTGATTTCTATTGTTAATTGATTTAACCTCATTTTGCCTTTGGGGTGTCTTTTCTTTGGTATTATCTTCCAAGCTGCTTCTTAAAGTATTTCACTACTAATGTATTAGTTCTTCGTTTGTTTTTAAGAGAATTTGACGTGTTACCATTTTATCAATTATTTTTCTGACATTCGTGAATTTGTTACTAAAATTAGGAGAATGCTCTTAAGTAATATCTGCACGCATATTGTTACTATTATTAGTAAGTGGTCAAATAAATGTTCTAGATAAGTTCAGTTCTAAAGTTTTCTAACAAACGTTCAACGGATTTGGTATTTTCACCAAATTTTAAGGAGTCTGAAGGCTAAAGGTGGACAAGTAATGTCATTAATTATTATTAGTTGTTGCCTTCATTAATTCTCTGTCCTTCGAAGTTGTCAGTCTCGATTCTCCATGCTCGTGATCAACATTGAAATATCCGCCAGAGATAAACCAGGTTCGAGATACTAAAATAAACTTGAAATTAAAGAGCAGTAGATTACTTACATATTAGTAATCCTTGCCAATTCTTGATTGTAATCGCATTGAACTAAAAATTTTAAAAATGTGGATTGTACTTAAACAAACGTCTACAGTGCCATCCAGATGTTGTACAACATGAATAATATAGCCAAACATTCTTTAAGTACCTTCTGTCTTTATAGTGCAATTCACTATATCTATGGAGTGATTTGTAAAAAAAGTTGTTAGGCTGTTTTTACCTTGTGCAGTTAAAAGATTTAATATTGTCTTATTTGCTCAATTAATTTTTAACATTTATTTTAATTTAGCTCTGTCGATTAATTAAGTGATGTAGATTACTGTTGTTGATTTATGTCACTACAATTTTGGGCATGAACGACGTTTCATTGGTGTTGTCGTGCTGAATGTTGTCTCGTATTGGTTGTTTATTTCTTAGGGACAAAAAAGTTTTTGCTGTATTTTTCTTATACATGTGACAACCTTTGTAATTCGCAGGACTATCAACATTTGAGTTTATGCATTTGACGTAGTTACGATTTCTTTTTCATTAGTAGCAGCGAGATGTTGGATACTTACCGGTGCATTTTATGCGTCATGAATTCCTATTGCATAAGTTATCTGGCGCATTACAGAATTTCTCGTTTCTCGTTAGTAGCCATTTGTGTTAAGTTATCAACACCTTTATTGTTATTGGCTATCTTTAATTCAACAAAAAACATGAACAATGGTATTTCGTAATTTTGTTGTGTTTCTGGTCTTTTTCCTTATATGTACAATATTCTGTATCCTTTTCTTGTAAAGCTTTAATTATAAAAATGTCATCCTCATTATTTTTATGTAAAATTCCAACCCCATATTTGTTTAGTATTTTTATGATAAAAATTTGTTGTGTGTTTTGAGATAGTGTAACTATTTGAATTAACTAACTGCAATGTCTAATTAAATAAATGTCGAAATATAAAACAAAAAAAAATAAATGCAAACAATTTTTTAATCCTGTTCATAACGCAGGTAATGCATCCGCTATGCTTGAAGGCGCAGCGCAAATTTTTGTACTAAAACTAGAGATACTATGTAATAATTTTTTAATTGTTGTGTATTTGCAGTTTTATATGCGAATTTAAGTGTCCTATATTGAGATGAAACAATTAATGGTCACATTATACAAGGTTTGAATGACGTCATCGTTATCCGCAAACAGCATGTCTTGTAAGTTTGATCTATTAACCAAATCGGAACTGTATGGAAGATGCCGCAGAAGGTTCCATTTCAATTTCCGGAGGGTTTCCATTGTTGTTTTAGCCGTATAATGGCCTGCATTGTCTTGAAGGAAGTCTACCCGCTTGGATCGAATCTTTTCCTTTATGTATGTTCCCAGAAGGTCTCAATAATGAACTGCATTCACTATTCTGGCATGCGTCAGAAAGTCTACATAGGCAACCCCTGGCAGTCTCAGAAAAACCTTCCCATCACTTTTCCTACGAACAGTTCCTCCCCGCTCTCTTGGGTTTAGTAGAACTGGTATGCTGCCACTCGCATGATGACTACTTCGACTCGTGAATAAAGTAGTTCTTCCACGTTTTATCGGTGGTTACTATAGACTTCAAAAATGCATCACCTTCGTCGTCTGGCGACTTGCATGCGCACCATTTTGTTCACGTCCGTCGAAGTGCGTGTACTCACCGTGCATTCACCTTGCGATAGTCCAGGTGGTTTTTTACGATGTCTTCTACACTACTTACACTGATGGACAGCATTGCTCCAAGTTCCTTGATAGTGCTGCGTCTTTTCTCACTAATAAGCGCGTCTGCACAATCAATATTTGGCTACGATCATGCGGTTCATTATCCACGCGCTCTCTGCTTTCTCTGAAGCACTTATACCATTTAAACACACGGGTCCGCAAGAGACACTCTTCCCCATATTGTTGTTGGAGTCTGCGGTAAATTTCAGTAGACGGGACGTTTCCTCCAACGATAAATTTGATCACAATGCTTTGTTCTACACTCTAGCAACTCCCAAACAGGACTAAACAGGTCCTAATCCGGGCAGGGTGGAGGTTGTGGCTCTACCCTGTCAAGATCTCACAGCTGCTTTTCAGTACGGATTGTTTACACACAAATCAATCGCAATCATATTTAAGCCACCTTGTACATGGAGAAACTACTTGCGTGCTGGACCCCTCAAGCTTTTGTAGTCTTCAATTTTTAAGGTTTCTGTGTTTTTGAATAGTACTCTTGAAAAGAACATTATCAGCAAGCTTTCGAAGTCCAGCCTTATCTCTGGTGGTGGTGATCCATACATCTTTTTTACTAGTGGTACTACAGTTGGTGTTAAAAATTTTAAATTTCTCAAAACCAAAGTGAATTAGAAATTCGAATTTTGTAGGATAGTTTAAAGATTATTTAAAAAATAGGCAACAAAACTTTGCCGGATTCACCTGTTAAGTCCTAAAAATTAAAATATGTTTTATGTAAATTTCTTAATTTTCCCCAAAATGTTACATAACAAATCAAGCGTCCATTTTTCACGTAGAGCAAGCATATCATTAACAATATAAACACTGAATTAATTTGAAAGGTTATTAAAAATACTCACTCTCACATTGTTTAAGAATTATGTATCGATTATTACTTTAGATAGATTTGATAACGATTAAAGTTTAAGCTAAATGGACTCATTTCACGCTGACATATGTTTGCTGTACGAAGAAAACTAGAAAATGGATTCTTGACTTGTATAACATTTGGGAGAAAATTAATAAATTTACATAAATCATATTTTGATTCACAATGCTTAACAGGTAAGTACAGAAAAGTTTTGCCACATATTCCATAAGCATTTCTTAAACAATCCTAAAAAAATCGAATTTTTAATTTGCTATGTTTTTGAGAAATTCAAAATTTTCTACATCAACCTCAGTACCACTCACATGTAAGGTATAGGCCACCACCACCACCAGATATAAGACCGGACTTCAAGACCTTGCTGGTAATGTTCTCTTCAAATGTACTACCCAAAATTCAGAAACCTTAAAAATTTGAAATTACAAAATTTTGACGGGTTCCGCACGCGAATAGCTGTTCATAAAGTTTTCTTACGTTTTTCTCTTATATTGGTGACGCTATTATATTTTTATTCAAACATTGAAGTAAATTCAAACCTAAGTTGTGTAAAATAAATTTTCTTTAACAATTACTTCTTAGCTTAACGTATTTTATTTCAACTTCTCTTTCTTTTACTTCAACATCATAGATTGTTGCTAATAGAAAATAATACTTTCTTTATGTGGAGTTCGCTCAAAAACTTCTATAGTAACCCTAACTTCTATAATTATTAAATGTAAGGAAATATGTTGGTTTATAATTCGTATTTATTATTATAAGTGTTTTTAGTTATATTATAATTTTTTGTTTATAATTACATTTTAAGTAATATTAACACTACGACTTGAGTATTAAAAATAGAACTGTTAAGACAACACATTTTGCGTTTTGTTGATTGTTATGTTCCACTTAAGGAGACAAATCATTAACTATATATAATAAATTTTAAGAATTATAAAAAAAATATTACCGCTACATTGTTGCAGCGATTATTACTTTAGATATATTTGACAAAAACCAAGGTTTAAGCTAAATTGGTTCATTTCACGCTGACAAACGCGAAATAAACGAGACCATTTTGAAAAGTCCGCTTAATAATGGATGCAAAAAACAACGGCGAATGTGACATTTCTGTTTTATTATATTTCTATCATATTGGTTTGTTCGAAATTTCGGAGCGGCCAATATAAAACGATGTCGCTGTCTTCGGGCAAATTCTCGGAATGTAAAATCCGCAGAAGCAAAATGACAGGTGCCAATAAAAACATTTTATTCTCCATCAAGATTACAGTTATAATAGAAGGATGTGAATAAACGTAGCGCACTTAGCCAAGTTATTAGATTTCCCTCCTGTATTGTTCTAGTGATAAAGTTCGAATTTCGCCGAGAGCACAAATATTTTTCGGCGCCTTCTGAGCTTTACTTCGCAAGAAACAACGAAAAACTGTTACTTTGTGTTATGGAAAGTATATAGATAGGCTTTACGCCTCTCGGCCTAATTGTGTTAGACGTGGTTAGCACTTATTTTTAGACTGGCGTCCGTAAAGAAGAATAAAATTGACGTACCTGGATATGATGCTAATCGTGAATTTAGATAGATTCCAGTCCGATTAATTTACTGTGCACATATAATACCACGCATTAGCACACGCAAAGCTTTGTATTGCACATTCTCACTCAAAGTGTCATAAATGAATGTCAATTTTTAATTAATTAAATTTTAAATTAAAAGCGAATTGATTCTATGATTTCAATAATTATATATTAATAAACCTTTTTAATGTTTAACGTGAAAGCCTTCGATTGCAATAAAACATTTTAGAAATAAATGTATGTCCACAAAATTGGAAATCCACTTGCAATTTATAAGGGAACTCAAAAAATACACTACTCTAATCAGATATGATATCTTTATTAAGAAGAATCTGCAGTTTTCTAAAATATTTAAAGAGGAAAAGTACAATATTAAACATTTTTAATCTTATTGCGACCAAAACATCAAAATTTATAGATATTTTTATTTTCAAGCATTTCTATATTGGAAATTGTTCACAAAAAGGAAATATAGAGAGATGAAAAGATATTCAAATGCACGTCTTTAATAGCAACTGTATATTCAACTTAAACTGCATTAACAAATCTTTTTATAATAGCTACATAAAATAAGATTAAATTAGATGCAATTATTTTCACAATTGTGCGAAATAGAAATAGTAATACAGGGTCTAGCAGAATAATGTCCCATTTGTGGTAGATTTGCCATTTTAGTGTCTATCACGGCGTGAACTGATAAACACCGTGCGATTGCATTGAAAACTTATTTTAAAAATTGTGATTCTGTGATTGTGAATCAGCAGCTATTTAGTAGACATTTTGGAGAAGATCGTCACGAAAGAGTTCCAACAAAGGAAACCATAATGTTGTGGGTGCACAACTTTTGTCAGACTGATGTAGCATTAGAATGGAGGTAAACCTCTTAGCATTCGAACACCTGATAATATCGCTATTATCACATCGCTACAACGATCTACCGCTAAGCATTATCTTGCCTTAGGAATTTCTGACGAGTGTGCGAAGAATTCTACAACGCGATCTTATGTTCCATCCATACAAATTAATAAAGGTGGCTGGTACCCCCAGCAGGCTGTTTGTGAAGACAGCAAATGTTCACAGTAGTGAGAAAGCTTATTTTTATTTATCGGGATGCGTCATCATGCAGAATTTTAATTATTAAGCCCCACAAAATCTTCTTTGGCAACCTAAGGTAGTACTTTTTGAAGAAGCAGGAAGCGGTGACTGTCACATATATCCGCTATGTTGCAATGTTTTCAACAAATATAAAAATGTATCACCATGATGGCGCTACTGCACATACGACGAGAAGATCTAGAGCAAATGTTTCCACCTTGCCTCGTCTCATAACATGGTGACATCCCATTGCCGACCAGGTCATCGATTACTTTCTGTTGGGACACCTAAAAGCTGAAGTTTTTTAACGCAGGCCGCAGGCTATTGAGAAATTAAAGGATGATCTTTGCAACAAAGCTGCAAAAGCGTATCGTTCGTGTGGGCAAACATTTGGATAATAGCATCTTAAAACTGATTAACGATTAAAATAACAAGCATTTTTCTGTGTGATTGTACAGTAAAACATTGAATAGAATCTGTGTTGTACTTTTTATTTTTGTTTCGAAAAGGATAGATTATTCTGCCTGTACAATAAGAAAGAAGTCATTTAGTTGGTTCTTTGAAAAATAAACTATTTCAATATTAAACGTCAATTTAAAAAATTCTTTATATCAGTACAAAAACCTTTTTTTAAAAAAATGCTACAAACATTGGCAATCATAATGTAACATTATAAATATTTGGCTTTCAAAAGCTCATTGGATTTTTCTAAATGAAAATTTAATTAACAATATTTATTAAGTATTAAAATAAATTATTGCTAATAGTTAACTTAACAATATACGTATAACAGCAGAATGACAATCACATTATATGGTTTTCAAAAAATTGAGTTTGTTAAAGGCGTTCACCATATTCTAATGGCTGATAATCATTAGACGTACTTACGTATTCGTTATCAATTTACTGTATTTATTATTTGTAGATAATTTATAATGATTATTGTATTTGTTGTTTATCTAAGTTTCCAAAAAAGTTATCAAATCTTGTTTTGATTTAAATTGCTTAATTAGTAAACTTTAATAAAATGTTGCTATTAAAAACGCAAATTTGCCTTTCCAAATCCTTTAACTGTTACATGATCCGTTCTTAAAACTAAAAATATTTTTATGTCAAATATCAAAAATATAATAATAACAACATTTCTACTATAACAATTAATGTCAAGATGGCCTGCAATTTTGCTTGCAAATTAAATATTTAAATTTACTTTATATAAACATGTAGTTCTCAAAGTCATTAATGGTCCGTTAAAATAAACAAAAATAAACAAGATTTCTACAAGAACCATGAATGCAATACAAAGAAAAGTTTTGTATAGTGCGACTATGCAATTGGAAAACAAAAATGTAGTAAAGTATCCAATCTAAATAATTTGTACAAATAAAATGTTGCAATTACTATGTATACATTTATGCACTACCAACAAAAGGTACAAAATAAAATTACAGATCCCACAAATGCAATACAATGAACCATTTACATTTTTTTACAAATAAAGCAAATTTAAAAAGACCTAGTTCGCACAAAGTGAGAAGACCTCAGAAACAATAACAGCTCTGCAAGAAAAAAATAAAACCGCAAATGGGGTTTTCACGCAGCATAAGCAACTAGTAACCGTACAGTTATTTTTGTGCCGGATGCGGCAATAATGGTGTAATTTTAATCATCCGCTTTAACACGACCTGTATAAACATCCATTAACACTAGCTGATTATTGTTTCAACGCTGCTGCAGCCTACGTTACTGATCCACTGATTACTGCAATTGAACATCGTCGCCGTTTCATTGAATAGCGATCCGCCCTGCGAGCACCTAAATTTCGCCGATAAATTAAAATGCAAGCAAGGCCCGATAAATTTTAAGTATTTACTGAAACATTTTCAAATAAAAAATCTTGGCCCTCTGCCTTGTTTATATAGATTTCGACTTAAGTGTTTTTTAATATTAGCCTCCCGAGCAAGCCCGAAGGGCTCGGAGAGCTTTAATTTTCCAATCAAGGGTTCAGCCCTAATTCGCTCGAGCTGGCCACTCCGCTAACGGAACCTTCGCCGGCCCATATTTTTAATTTGTTACTGGCGAACTCCCGGGACCTCCGTCAACTGCCGCATTGTTTAATCCCAAAAAACTTTTTAATTTACAGCAAGCAGCAACTGAAGGTAACTTGGCCCGCCGGTTAAACGCGCGCCTCGTTAACAATCCGCAACTTTTGCATTTGCAAATTAATCGGACAAATAAGGAGCTCCGGCTAATTACATTCGTTAATTCAGCACTAGCTGCTGAAGCAGCTAAACGTGTTATACGCACGAATCCCCTAGACTGCAGTGCTGAAATTTTTCTAAAATTGTGTTACAAACTAAGCTAATTCGATTTAATTGCGAAATTTTGCTTTCAGTAGCATACTAGAGGCTACGTGACATAAACCATATAAATTACTAGATGACGTGTAAAATAATAATTAAGAGCAATTTTTAATTGTTCTTTGCTAATAACCTAAAGAAAAAATATTTAAAAAATTTACATAAACAATTTGCGATAGTTTGAAACATTTAGATTCGTCGTATCGTTCTGTGCACTACTCGAGGACCCCTAGAGGAAGCTATGAAAAGCCATTCCCGAGTAACATAAGCGACAACTTACTTCGATATTCCACCAAGCACGCGTACTCAACATCCCCAAATCGAACGGCGAGCGAACACACACCCTGCGACAACCGAACGGACACTGAACCAAAGGGAGCCGGTAAATTTCAGTGGGGCGAATTCGCACAAGCGCGATATCCTCTTCCTGTATTGCATCCGACAATTCGCTGCCGTGTCTACCGGAAATAAAAACCTATCTAAAATCACATTTTTTTGTTTATAAGGCAGGGGCGGCGTCGCAGCCAGGCAACTGGGTTTCTTGGAAACACGTCGACGGCTCTCCTGCCCCTGCTCATTCAAATCAAATGTAAGATAAGCGGCCGAAACGCGCTGAAAATAATGATAGGAACTAATACACGGAGATTAATCTTTATCTAATTTATTACTGCACATAAAACTTCTACGGATGATGAATAAGCAATTAACAAACAAGGAAAATGTGTCAGTGATACTTAAACTGCGATAAGTTTATAAAATAGTTTTATCCCTTTAGTAATGTGGCATAATTGGTAACCTCTTCTAATAATTGACATTTAAGTTGTCATTTCTTAAATATATTTACTTCATCCCTAATCAGTAACGCTAATTTTTCCAAGTTTTCGTTTTAATATTACTAGTATTATCGATTTTTCAATCACCAGTTATTAATTATATGGTCGCAACTGGAGCCGATACACTTTTTGCAATAATTTTTTTACATGGTTCCATCTGGTCTAAAACTAAAAAGTTGTAAATTGCAGTACTTTTCTTAAAGAATTCTTCCAAAATCACATTCAAAAAAGTTTGAATCGATATGTTTAAGTGAAGTTTGACAACAATCCAATGGTCAAATTCTTTTCAGCAAATTTTAAGTTCTAGTAAGAGTCCTAAAACGAATTTCAAAAGCGTCTCATATACCTGTTGCTAATCGCTTTAGTCAATCGATTAAAGGTTGTGTTAAGGCTGGTGCCAACTCTTTTTATCGGCAAAACATGGACAGATGTGCTACCGATTACGCGTATTGCTCTTAGAACAGCAAATAAAAAGCAAATCTTTTCAATAATTTCCCTAACAGAACAGAACTTAAGTAGTAATTTATCCAATTGTGCTTAAGAGAAACGCAACTTTAGACCAAAAACATTGTCTCAACGAATAGAATCGAAAGTGAATGAAAAGAGACATTAAAGACGTTCTTAAACTATTTGTGTCTGATGACTCACATCCCAAAACGGCAGTTTTCAAAAACTCTTGAAAAAACACCAAGGGCTATTCAAGTTGTTACATTTTCCTATTGTATCAAATAAGAATTATCCTCGTTCAGATAAACGCACAATTATCAGTTTTCATGATAGCTATGTTACAAGAATAGATGGTTTGCGTTTAAACACGTAGACATTATTAATTACTTTAATAAAAAAACAACATTTAGCTAACCTATCTTATCTAATTATCTATCGTAGAATAAAAAGCCTCCTTTATTTTTTCTCATTTTTCTCTCCTATTTGCTTTTTGCATCTAGTCGTATCCAGCAGTTCTCTTTACTTTATCCAGCCATCTGGTTTGCGGTCTTCCTCTAATAAGAACACTATCAAAGTGTCCATCGATTTTAATAAAACTTAATGTTGTAAAGGCAAAAAATAAGAGACACTTATTTTTTATCTATCCACCAGCACTTTAAAGAGGTAAAAACCATCTCTAACGTCCCTATGCATATCTTCTTTATTTTTTATAGTTTCCTTTGTTATATATTTTTTTAATTTTTCGGAAACAATTCTATGCACTTGTTTAAATTTAAAAAGCCAATAATTAGAAGTTTTAAATTTTGTATCCTAGTTCCCAATGAGTTTCTGTCCATGCAAGACTCACCTTCTTAAATTATTGTTATGAGCTATTAGTCCAGAATTAACAGCAGTTTTGATATTTTCGAAAGTATAATTGTAAATTCTTGCGATTGTGTGTGCCACCTTGATTAATTTTATAGGCCCAACGTCGTAATCGTCGTTCAGATAGGATTTTCCTAAACTCCCCAATACTCTGCAGATCTTTTTTTGTATTTAAAACTCACTGATTCCCCATTGCTAATGCATTAATCTGTAGGTAAATCAGAATCGACCAAAAGTGAATGTAAATCAATGCCTTCCACAATACGAGCTTTAAATTCTTTAAATTCTTTATGAAGACCTAAGGATATTTCCGCTGTTATCTCTGCATTGTTACACAGTATAAAATGTTTAAAAATCATTTTCTAAGCACGTAATTAATAAATTAACAGGAATTTTTTATGCATTTTTAATTATTTTTCTACTAAAAAGTCTGTCTTTAGTTAAGAGTAATTTAGCCCTCACGATTATCTGTTTATTATTTTTTTAAAAACCCAAAACACTTTGGTTTGCTATACTATTCATAAAAAATATTTTTAAAAAGTGCTAACCGATTTTGTAATTTTTAGAATAAAAATTTATAAAAATTAATATTTGCCCTTATAAAATATAAGGTATGAATCCTTTGGAGGTAAAACTACCACGGTTCTGCTTCTTATTCAATAATGATTAACATCCACTTTGTTTCGTGAAGATTTTCAACCAGAACTTGAGATATCCTGAAAAAACTGGTTTTAATGGGGAACTTGAGAGGTAGTTTTTGCTTCTTTCAAATGTTATAGAATCCGTCTCTTATTTTTTTTTCTACAACATATTTAAGTTTCAATGAAATTGGTATATAGTATTCCTTGTAAGTCTTATGGGGTTTATGTCTCCACTCAATAATTCTGCGAATCCATCAGTTGCCCATCTCGCTATATACATACCCCACCGAATTATGTCAATATACATAGACGTTGTGTTACATCTGTAATTTTCGATCTTCAAGTTTAATATTCAATATTCTTCACTCCATCGCTTGCTGTGTTACTTGGAGTTTGTGTATTATGGCCTTGTTGAGAGTCCACATCTCTGTCCTATAAGTTAAGACAGGTAACACGCATTGAGCATATAATTTTTCTTTTAGAGTGTTCGGTATGTTATATATAAATATTGACTGCAATCGCCCGAATGCTATATACGCTAGGTATACTCTTCCAAACAAAACTATTCTTTTTTATCCTAAATGTATCACTCGACGTTTCTATTAGCTGACTTTCTAATTTTATTTCTTCGTTATTTGTCAAATATTTATTTTTTCTTACATTTATTTTCAGGTCTATTACTCAGATTTTGTATTTAGCTCAGATAATATTTTCTGTAGCTCCTTTATAGTTATCATAGGTATCATCTACAAATCTCAAATGGCTCCGTTGTTTTCTATCTATCGTAACTCATCTTCCCATTTTAGGTTTCTAAACAAGTTTTCAAAGCCACAGTAAATAGTTTTGGAGAGAGCGAACCTTCTTGCATTACTCCTCAGTTTAGTTTTATTTTGTCAATTTTTCCTGTGCTTTTATTTGTCTTGCTGTATTTGTGTGTTTGTCATTATAAATATCTATAATTCACTCAATAGTGACTCACATTTCTACCCAGACTAATGATTTTTTTAGAGTCAACCATTGATATCTATAATGCTATCTTGTACTCATTTGACTTTACAAGATTACTACATCCCCTTCTAAAAGCAGTTTTCTCTTGTGGTTAATAGTTGTTTAATTTGTTTATTAATCGATGTACTAAAAAAAGCGCTGACCACAAACTAACTGATCTGTGGTTCTGCAACTTATGTTTCTCTTCTTAAATTTGATAACCGCTATAACACTTAATGGGGTGTTGGAATGTTACCTTTTATTGTATACTACTTGTTGTAGTTTCATTACTGCCTCCATACTTTACCATTTCAATTACTATCCCATCTTTTCCTCGAGCTGTCTTGTTTAGCACGTCGTTCATAGAGTTTATTATTTCATCTTTCGTTATTGTACGTCTTTTATTCCTTATTTTCTTACTACCTTTGGCGTTTTTCTTATTTTACAAGGGATAGCGCTATTTTGGTGTTTTATAGAAATCCTCTATCAATTTCGTTTCCTTTATTTGTGTTTTCTTTTCTTAGTTGTTTTGGTCATTTGTGCTAATTCTATTCTGTTTATATCTTGATCCTGTAAGAGTTCTATCTTTTTTTTGATTATCTTTTACCCTGTCTTTTCTGACTTCCCTAATTTTTTTAACTTATACTCAACTTATCTGATATTGCATTAGCATGCACTGGGTGAGTGTGTCGTTTATAATTTCTAGATCTAATTCTTTTCTTATTCTGTGTACATGTAATATTAGTTTTTCCTCGTGCTCTACCTTGTTCTTTGAAGTTTTTAAAGTTCACCATTTGGTGATCACTTTCCATATTTATTACTTTTAATGCGCTTGTGTCCATTATTATATTATTTTCATTGCGCAAGATATAATAGATTTCATTTTTCATTGTCCCATTTTGACTCTTCTATGTTCATCTTCTATGTTCTAGTTTTTTAAACAGTGTGTTCGTTATATGTAAACTATTTTCTTTGGCATAGTTTACCAGTAGTTCTCCTCTAGCGTTTCTCCTTCCTAATCCGTGTTTATTAATAGTTCCTTGTTTGCCTACTTTGGCTTTAAAATCGCTTATATTATTACTTATTTTGTTTTATTGATTTCCATTATTTTTCCAATATTGCTATTGGGCGATGTTAGCAATTTGATGTTTGTTTATTAGAAATCCTACTCCATCTATTTTCTGATCTTCATGTCCTTTATATAAAAAAGTTAATTTCTATTCTCTAATGTGACACGTGCTTTCTTTCACATACTCCTTTTACTGTAAATTTAATTTTCTTTAGTTCCGAGAGTCTTTACAATAAATGTTGCTATATACCAATCAACTCAAAATCTACGGGACTATCTAAGTTTTTAGTTTGAGATTCTGAATTAACTCTACTCAGCTAGGGTGAACTGTTTAGAAAATTTAACATATAAATTGTTTTAAGGAGTTTTCTAGCCTTAATTTATTAGGCTGGCCAGACGGGTTGCCAAGTGGTAATAAAAAGAAACCAAAAAGAGCGTAATCAAAATTGGAACATAATCTTCCCTGGAAGTAGGCTCGCTATGCCTCAAGATAGATCCGTTCTCTACTGGGATTGCAGAGAAATATCTACCAACTACTCTTTTGGCTAATACCAAACTATATAACTTAATCTTAATTAATAAACAACAATATTCTACCAATGCTTGATTGTAATCTCCTTAGTGCTGTCTGGGATCAATTCAATAATTTTCTCACTACATCGATCACTTATGAGAACCTAAATATAATAATTACAAACGTATATGTGACAACTCCGGAGTAGAACCCCAACCACATTACTTTATAACTTTATAGAGTTCTTACGAATTAGGACAATAGATAATTTAGCCGAGAAACAAAAATATTTGATCTTTCTGTTGAAAACTTTAGTGCGTCAGTTAAAGTATACCCAGCACCTAAAATGATATAGTTCTATATTACTTAACTAATACTATTGGCGTTTACTTTAAAAATTAATAAGGTTATCAGTATATGACCAAAATTATTCTAGTGGTAAAACAATAGAAATTGGTTTACTATCTGGATAGATAACGCAATTTAATATTTCTCCTTTTATGGTTACTAACCGAAGAAAACAATCTTACCTGTCGCATTTTCCAGCCTCTGTGTAGAATACTTGGACTCCAACAAATATACAATTAGGAAAATAAAAACATGATTTTGAAAGCCACGAAACAAATAATTGTGACTTAATATTAACTGGCTTGGTAATGAGTTTTTGTTCGTAGGTCGTTCCACGTCATAATTTAACATTTATGAAATAATTCACTTATCGCCCATAGAATTACACTAACTACAATTTTTTTCTATGATAACTATCAGCAAATCATTCTTCCTTTCTTAATTTGAGATACAAGTTTACTTTTATAGATTGCATTTGTATAATCATATTATTTAACAAGGGGTTGCCCACCAAAAGATATTTTTGGCTTTCCAGGTTGACAATTTTTCACTGGCCTTCCCTAAAATTTTTGCAAGGCGAGAACGTATACTTTTTAATTGGATCAGCTTTTTCCCTGAATCGGAAATATGGAACAATTTAACTTGGCGCTCATTCATAATAAACGTAAGCATAAGCCGCCCATAGGAAATACGTAAAACGTAAAGTTGAACCAATGCACAGTTTATGCGCTCGTTTTACTTTTTACGTTGATACATAAAAAATCGGTTCAACTTTACGTATTTCTTACGTTCTTTTGCAGTAATTTTTAATTTTTTCCTAGATTAATGTTGGCAGTAGTAACAGAATGTTTGTTTTGATTCTAAAATTGCATAACCTAACTTTAGTATTGTCAACATTTTGGCTTCGTTTTTACAACGAATATGGAACTATTAATGAAATTAGTAAATATGCATCTGTTCCTACACCGTAAAAGGAATAACAGGTATAAAGCCAGCTTCCGCCGTCCAGTGAGCGAGAGCGGCTCCAACGTGCGTGTACAAACGCACAGACTCCCTCGTGTAAATTAAACACTCAGAGTGCGGCACGCTATATTTCATGTCGGTCGTCTTTGTTTACTTTCCATTCAAATGTATAAGCTGTCTTTGTTTACTACGATGAATCTCCTCGTGTAAATCAAGCACGTAGGGAACGCCACATTACTTTGTTTACTTTCAGTTTAAATGTATAGATATATTGCATCTGCGAAGACGAGGCTTTGTATATTGATTGCCCCCATGTTCCAGTGTCCTAGTTTAGTGTTCAGGTTTGGGTTCCTGCTGTTCTTAACTATTTCATTCATCATGATAATAAATAGTAGTGGACTGAGGGAGTCTCCCTGTTTTATCCCCCTCTCCATCAAAAATTTCCCCGATTCTTGTCCTTGTATTCTTACTATTCCTTTCGTTCTTCCGTATAGTCGTTTTGTGGCTTCTACAAGTTTTCTCGGGACGTCAATTCTTTCCATTGAATTCCACAGGGTTGCTCTTGGTACCGTGTCGAAGGCTGCTAGGAGGTCTATGAATGCCAGGTGTAGCTCTTTGTTTCCTTCAAGTATCTTTTCTATTACTGCGCGAAGCGTAAATATGTGGTCTTGAGTCTGTCTGCCTTTTCTGTATGCAGCTTGTTCCTCTAATAGCTCGTCTTCTATGTGATGCCTTATCTTTTTTTCTAGTATCCTGGTGTATATCTTTTGTACGCAGGATGCCAGGCATATTGCTCTGTAGTTTCCACAGTCGTTTGTGTTACCTTTTTTTGTGGATTGGTACTATTATGTTTTCTTCCCAATCCCTCGGTATTCCTTCTCCTTCGTATACTTGCTGGCATATCTTGTGTGTCCATTTCTTTATATACTCCCCTCCGTATTTGATTAGTTCAGGGCTTATTCCGTCTTTTCCTGCAGATTTTCCTACTTTCATGTGTGCTATTGCTTCTTCTGTTTCTTCCAAAGTTATTGTTTCGTTTTCTGTCTCTTCTTGTTCTTCTTGTTCTACTCTGATGGGGTTGTATTGTTCTTGTATGTTTGGTGCTTTGGATTTTGTGCTGTAATGTCTCTTCCATGTTTCTAATATTTGTGGCAGTTCTGTAACGACTTCTCCTTCTTCGTTCCTAATGCTCCACACCTTTTGTTTGTGCATTCCCCTTAGGCTTTTAACTGTTTTCCAGAAGTCCTTTTTGTTGTTTTTGTTGTCTTTGAATTTCTGCTCCATCTCTCTACCAAACTCTTCCCAAGCTTCTTCTTTGGCCCTCTTCACTACCTCTTTTGCCTCATTTCTCCTTGTTATATAATGTTGCCTGTCTTCTTCTCTCTTGGTCTGTAGGTATCTCTTCCAAGCTGTTTTCTTTTCCATTACTATCCTTTTTACTTCCTCATTCCACCATTTCGTGCGTTGGTATCGAGGTGATATTTTGCTTTTCCCACAGATTGTTGTTGCTGTCTCAAGTATTACTTCCTTAAGTCTTATCCATCTCTCTTCCACGTTCCATTCTACCTCCTGATGGTGCTCTTGTTGTTCGTGTTCTAGTAATCTGCGCTCTACTTCTTGCGCGTATTCTGTTTTTTTCTCGGGCTTTCTTAGTTCAGTTATTTTTATTTTCTCGTAGTCTTTCTTCGCTACTTCATTTCTTACATAGAATCTCGTGTCCGCTGTTACTAGTTTGAGATTTGAGTGGATTTCTGCCCCTCGGATGACCTTCACGTCTAATACTGCGTACTTTGCTCCCTTTGTGTATGTGAAGTAGTCTATTTCACTTTTGGCCTCTCTATTTTCTGCAATGAAAGTTATTTTAAAATTGTTCATAAATCAAAAATTAAGAAATAAATTTTTCTCCTAAATGCAATTATTTAGATCTAATAAAAATTCAACAATAACGATTTAAATTAGTTCTAACAACTCCCTGTACCTCTTAACACCTCAATAGAAGATTATTTTGTTACGAACCATAAAGAATATTTTTTCTTGATATCAAGTTGTTAAGTTTTAGATAAAATTTGTTTTATAAACCTCACTGTTTTTGAAGATAGTTGACGACTATAAGTAAATTTTTTTAACATTAAGTTTAGTTTATATGCAAATTAAAATATTTATTTCAATTATCAGAGTGCAATATATGGCACTCAAAAATTCTTTGTGCAAAGCTCTCACAAGCCAAATTTTATAATTTAGTGATATGATGTAAAACTAATCAAAAATTTAATGTAAGTAGGAATAAAAAAATATTTAATTAGATATTTTCCCCACCTTATTTAGTCTCCTTTATTTGTGGATTATTTTGGAAAATATTGCTACGTAGATATAGATATAAATATATAAAATTTTGTAGGTGGAATAATTTTAAGATCTAGGGAGCAGACATAAAACAAAAATTACAGTAAATTTTTTTGGAACTTGCGACGTCAAACCTTCACAATCTCGTTAACTCAAAGTCAAAAGGAATTTTAAAAAGCTTTAAATTGATAAATATTAAAATTAGCAAATTTTGTAAAAATAAATAGACTAACTAGAAACTTCAAATTAATAAAAACTTCTAATAATAATTGGCATTCGAATTATAAATATTCTGCTGCATTTCTACTAGGTCTATTTAAAAAAAGTTTTAGTTGCTGTTTACAAAAAATTGTTATGTCAATTCACGAACGTTGAAGGCCTGATATATAGAATATCTAATGTACAAATGAAAACTGTGAATGCTAATCTGGCAATGTGCTGTTTACTTTCATGTCAAACTTTATATTTTGAGATCATTAAATACACATCAAAGCTTAATACGCAACTGTTTATGTGCAATCAACTCTAATCTGGCTACTGTATGTTAGGTTGATAAATTACCCACTTCATCTCCCTTTGCAATTGTTGTAGGAAAATCATTTAATGAACTACATCATTTTAACACAGAACAGGCTTTTTGTTCTAATTCCAAAAATACCATTTCAAAATCTCCCTTATTATTTCTTCTTCAAATAAGACATATAATCCAGCTTTAAAGGTCACAAATATACGAGGAATTTGCGGTTTTAAATATACATGTGGCTTTTATAGAAAGTGTGCATGCGCAATATTGCGGTCATATGCATAACTGGGCACTGTAGTAGTAGTACTAGAGTCTGTTATGTTCAAGATTCAATTTAGCTTTCGGAAAGCAAACAAACATGCCTTGTGTAATCGCAGAGTATGCTAAGCGTGAGGTGCGTGGAGTTATTAGATTTTTGCAAGCCAAAGGAGTTAATTAGAGCGAAATTCGTAGCAGATTAGAAAACGTTTATGGCCCGAAAGTTTTAAGCCGAAAAGAAGTCAGCGTTTGGTGCAAACAATTTAAATTTGGACAAACGGAGCTGAATGATAATCCGGAAAAGAAAAAAGACAGGCCAAGGCTTTCATGCACGGGTTATAACTGCACAATTGTCGAACGTTTGATTAGAAAAATCGTTGCATTAAAGTTGATGAAATTGCTGAAATGACTGACGTTCCTAAGAGTTGTGTTCATAAAATCATATGCCACCTAAACTAAAGTTTCCGCTCGCTGGGGGGCGAAAATCCTTTCCGATGAACAAAAAACCAATCGAATGAGTGCTTTACTTCAAAATATCACCCAATGCCAACAGAAAAGGGATTCTTTCATTGAAAGCATCATTACCGGAAATAAACTTAGATTTATGAGTATGAATTCGCGCCAGAGACGAAACAACAGTCTACGATTTGAAAACATCCAGCTTCTCCATTTCAAGAAAAAATCCGAAACTCAAACATCTGCCCGCAAAACCAGGACCACCGTGTTCTAGGATAGTGAAGGCTTACTGCTGTGTGAATTTCTCGTACCGCGCATAACCATTAATTGCGACAGATACTTACAATTTATTGGTAGATTATTATACAAAAACATTACAGGCAATGTTAATTTAAAATTGGCTGCCTTACGGCACTACACCAGCACTACCGCAACCGTATTTAACAATTTTACGCAATCCTATATTTTACAATGCTCAATTTCCTTAAAATTATTGTGGCCGCAAATTTACCTGCTCCGGGATTCGCCTTAGTGCAGGACCCGGGAAAACCACGAAAACCCGAGTCGAAACCGCTGATGGCTCCGAGTCCTCCTAGCTATTACATCACTACGCAAAGAAACAGACTAAAATCTACATTGACTTACGCCGCACTCAGTGTCTGTTAGATTGTTCAAAGAGTTCGCATCTCGCACAACACTTGTTTTTCTCAACCCCCGCGCGCCCATCACAAGTTCGCGTCAACTCGCGCACCGTTCCGCAAAAACCGCAAGAGCCGCCCACCATTCACGCACATTCGAAAGTCCCTCAAGCTCCTCCTGCGTTCGTGGCCATCTCCAGCCGCTGGTTATCAGGGTCCTCTCCGCCCTGGCCCTGGTCTCCTACTCTGCGTTGCAGGTCAGCAGGACGTGCATGGCGTCGTCGACCTCCCCACACGCGCATCTGTTTTGATCTTCCGCCAGCTTCCGGATTCGGACTAGGTATGACCGGAAGTTGCCATGCTCAGTAATAAGCTGGACGGTGTGCCGGTTAAAGCACTCCGCAGCTTGTCGCGCCGTGTCGACCGTGGGAATCAATATCCGCGCATGTCGTCCCGTCTCCGCTGCTTGCCATCTCTGCTCCCATCTTGCTCTTGTCCTGGCCCGTAGACGGTTTTTTACGAGCCCCATTGGTAACGTCTCGAATATAAGCGGTCCATCTCCTGCCGCTGCCTCTTTGGCCAACTGGTCCGCACGCTCATTGCCTGGAGTCCGACGTGCGCCTTGGTTCAATGGAACCGGACATCGATCTCAGCCGACAGCGTTTTTGCAAGGCTCTACACCTCAACTTGCAAATCCGTCGGCGCTCTCATACTCTTGAGAGCAAGCAGCGCTGACTTGCTGTCAGATATCACCGCGCATCTAGGGATTACTGGTCTGTGCCTGTGTATATAAGCTAGGCACTCTCGGATGGCTACTAACTCGCACTGGAAAATAGTGCTCCAGTCTGCGAGTTTTGCTCGTTCGTAGTGTATTTCTTCGTTTCCTTGCATGACCACGAACGCGGCCCCTGCTCTCTCGTCGTCTCCCCGCGTACCAGCACAGTTGTCGCTCCTCCGGCTCCGCCACGCTGAATGGGATGCCGTCTCGCTCGGTCGGGTGCCCCGTCTCCTCCATGGACTGCCTCCGCTCAATGACGCCCTGCCGCAACCCCAGCTCCTCTCGAAGCTGCTGCTCCGGCCCGGTCGTCAGCCTCCTGCAAAATAAAATGCAAAGGCGGTAACTGGGTCAATACTAACGCGGTTTCGGTGGCTACAGTGCGGTAAGCACTTGCAGCCTTAACTGCGAGTATCCTCTGTACGCTGAGCAAGTCCCTAGTTTCTCTAACTTTGCACCCTTCGGCCCATATTTCAGCAGCGTACAGCATTGCCGGCTGTACTGCCCCCTCAAATATCCGCGCCGCCGCTTTACAGCAAAAACCCCAGGTTAATCGCGCCGCCGCTCCGGTCCGATGGGAAATCTGTTTCCCTTTATCGCAAACCGCCCGTATGTGACTTTTCCACAATAATCGATCATCGATTTCTACTCCAAGGTACCGGATGTGGTCCTTGCAGTAGACGCGCTCGCCGTTGAGCAGAAAAGTCGGTCTCTCCTGCCCAGGTCGTTTACCGAAAAATACCGCCTCCGTCTTTTTTGCATTAAACCGCAATTTCGCGCTATCCGCCCATATTTTAAGCGCTCCGAGCGCCTCGTTTCTGCGCGCTTTTAGCGTTTTAAACTGCGCAGCCCGAACTATTAAAAGGGTGTCGTCCGCGAATCCCACAATCCGACATCCTTGCGGCAACTGAACTCTGAATATACTCTCGTATATCAGCTTCCAGTATGCCGGTCCAGAGCACGAACCCTGGGGAAGCGACAGATACTGCGAAACTCTCCAGAAATTACATACAGCCATTAGAAGGAAAAAGATCGGAACGATTACACAAAGCTGTTAAACTTTTGCACAATGGCGCACGACTTCACAAGCCAAACCAAACCAAACCAAACAGTGGAATTGGGAGTATAGTCCAGATTTAGCTATCCCCCCTCCAAACCATCAAAGAAATTTTTGGCGGAAAAACACTTTGTGGACTACTGCATGCAACCTGACAAGCACATTACCGTGAAGAGATGTTGAAACTACTGTCACGCTGGAATAAATGTCTCGATGTTTACGGAGTAGCAAATATTTTCTTTAAATATAAATGTTAGTGTTATTTTAGCTTGCAGCTTTATTATCGGACACCCCTCGTATAATGCAGGATGTTTTACTCGCTACAGTGTACGAAGTTTCTTTAATAGTCTTAACTCTATTAAAGATATTGCATTGCAATTTGAAGCAGACGTGCTTCATTTTATGAGAAAAGTAATAACATTGTAATATGTACGTTTAAGTATAATTAAACCCAGTTTACCAGATTTTGCTAGTCTTGTCTGAATTTATTTTTAATTTCAAGATCTACGGCTCCTAATTTATTATAAAAACATTTTAATAAAAACTAGTTATCGCACAAAATGGCACAGTTGCGTTAAGTATGACTTAATTATCTAATAAAAAGATCGCCGTCATCCAAGAATGTAGAATATTTCCATATATACAATTGTTGTGATGGTTACAAGAAGATATGGCCTATATGTACTGCTGAGACATTTCACGCTAAACACCAATTTTCTCTAAATAAAGGCATTCTTCATGTGTTATATGAAAATATTACTTGTTGAAACACGAGAATTTCGAAAATTGACGTAACCTGGCAAAAAAACTACGCCTATTTCAAGAATCGGCTATAATCCCGCATTTTTCTGAAAGAAATAGCCGAAACCATCAACAAAGTCTACCATCCCTTTCACTTGGTCAATAAATGGGACATCGATTAATTCAAGCTGTCATAAAGAATTATAAATATATTTTTTTCTATTATTATCAGTGGTGTTACTTTTATTTTTATTACGTAAATACCAGAAGACATAAGGGCTTCAAAACGCTTGATCACGCTACTCATAAATTTCAATTTTTTTTTCAATTAAAATTTTACTAAACTATTTGTACTATCTAAATAGTGTTGTTTTAGTGCTAAAATATGCCGTTTTGACTCGTAACGAAATCTAGACAAACTTTTGAATTGATTGAAATATAAATCATAAAATATATAATTCTTTTCAGAAGTAATTTAGAATTGGCTTAATTATTTGAAACACTTATATAAAGCAAGTAAATCTCTATGAAATATTAACTTACCATTAGACTACAAAAAATAAATAATTAGTAATTTTTTTAAAAATATTTGGCAGTAAAATATATAAATACTATAATAATTTTGAGATTTTAATAGAAGCTTTCTTTAAATTTGCCCTTGAAACCTAAAAACAGCGACAATTTACTTTATTACTTGAATATCTTAATTGAAATGATAAAATTGTTTTTATTACTCTTTAAAGATCATTTCCTGTTGTACCTTTTTGCGATGAGGCTTCGCATCGTCCTGCATAAACCAGTAACCGTTGAACATTCTGGTTCTCTTTGCTTCCCGCAGAAACTCCTCTTCGAGTATCTGGGGGTGATTTACATTGCCGTCAAAGAAATATGGCCCAAGAATCTGTTTTCCTAAAACTGCACATCAGACAATCACTTTTGCTGAATTGCAATTACAAGATAAGGATTTTCGGTGCTCCAGTAGCGCATGTTTTGCTTATTAACAAAACCTTGCAAAAATATTAATGAACCTCATCACTAAACCAAATTTTCGGTACACCATCGAACCGTGTTCCACTTTTTTAATCATCAATTGGCCAAATTAAGAGCTTCTCCCGATATCGTGAGGCTTTAGCGGCTAATTAACTTAAATCTTTTTAAATGTTTTGTCAGGATACTTAGTTTGGACGCTCCCGTGGCTAATTCCCGCTTGTTAAGCTGTTAATCGAATCGACAAACCTGTCTGATCTTCGAAAAGATCTCTAACTTCTTCGATATTTTGTGATGTCACAGCGGTAGATGGCCGTCCAAGGTTCGCAGGTCGGGCGCTTCAGGCACTGGCAATTGTCTCAAATCTCTGATCAGCTCAAAAGTAGCCAGACAAATTTTCATAGTACGTTTTTACTCCGAAATTCTTAACTCATAATTATCAAGACATTTCTCTCAAAAAAGTCTTCTAGTAAAATAATAGTAGTTACCAAAAACCAAATCACAATATGAAAGTGAGAATTCAAGACATTAAAATTATGTCTGGTGTTTTTTCAGTACTTATTGTCATCCTCAGACTTAAGAATACACATTTTTAATCCTAAAGACAATCTCCAGGATTACTAAAATTTAAAAAATATAAACTAAATTTTACGTTACAAATTAATTTTTATCGGTTATGCACCAAGGCAAGGGGCGTTTTGCGCTTGTCTCTTTGTCTTCTCACTATTATAAAGCAAATTTATTGCTAGATAAGTTTTCAATCAATAAATGTGTTTGTCTCTGCATTGAACAATCGTTTCACTCAGTGTAGGCACTTTATAATCATTGTAATTATTTTTATTCGTCAGGTAACGCTCAGCTTACATTAGAACCTTTTTATTACAGCTATACTTGATTTCACTGCTGTCTGGTGTGGCGGCCTTTTCGCCCTTGAACCGCTTGTATATCGCGGCGGCATGCTGGTGGCTTTGATATCTGGCGCCACGTTTTGCTATCGCACGGCATATGGGCTTTTGCTCAGCCGACGAGTCTGCATACGCCGACGGCGGCACCCTTTGAGATGAGAAGTGCTGTCGAGTTAAAAATTTCCCGCAAAGACCTACCGCTAAGCCAGGCGCGAAGCCCGGCAACATACACACACCGCATCGCGTCCAGTGCGGCCGCATTTAATCATCCCGCAATATACTCACACCGCATCGCGTTCAGTGCGGCCGCATTTAACCATCCCGCAATACATACTCGCATCGCAACGCGGCCAGTGCGGTCGCATTTAACCAACCCGCAGATAACTACCCCGCAAGACATACTCGATCCGCATCGCATCTCGGCCAGTGCGGTCGTGTTCCCGCCACGAAGACATCGCAACAAGGTGGCCACCGTGAAACCATCGCCGAATCCGAAGCCGATTCAGGTGAGCGATTTGGCTTTACTTATCGGTAGCCGCCCCCATCCGTTTTCGCGCTGGCCGTTTAAGGGACGATTTGGGCCTCAGTGTTTTACATTTCAAAACGGGCCGTACTTAGTTTCCCACACCGCACCACGAGGGCACGGCTATTTACACGCCTGCCTCTCCACTGTCCCTTAAAACAGCAATCTGTAAGTCTATACTGGCCTGAAGATAAAACCACATGAATAACATATCATCCATACGTTACGAGATTTTTTATCCTTTTTTATTCTTTTAGACATACAGATAATTTACAAAAATTCCTTTAAAATAATTTTTTATTATAAAAAAGCACTAAATAAATGACCAGTAGAGTTACAGCTAAAAATGAACCTAAAAATCACACGCACGTAATTTACTGCTACAATGGAAGGTTAAAAATGTTGTAGTTTAACATAAAGCCGACAATTCAATGTAAAGTTTTAATGCGTTTTAAAAGATTCAGATGCCCACGTCACGTTGACTGCCTAATGCTCCACGTTGGACTCTTAAGTGATCCTGCTTTTGAGAAGTTGATAAACTTTACGCCCCCTGCATTCAAATAAAGCGTGCATTTAGGCTTTTAAAGAGCTTACTTATTAATTAAGCTGTGTGTATAGACTTGCTAGAGTCCGAAGCGGGAGTTAAAGTATATGGATACATGGGGCGAGTATTAAGTAAATTTGCTTGCTCCATATCGATGAAAGTCTATTACGACCAGCAGTCTTTTTCTTTTAGTTTTACTTTCTAACTGCTTTTTCAAGCAAATTAAAATTTTTCAGTAGCATAAACTCATTGAAAGTTCCTGAATTATTAAACGCTTAGTTTCTAAATCGTAGCTTAATGTTTTACATAAAGTTTTTGCAGATTTGAACTACAAACTAAAGCACAATATTGAAAAAATATACTTAAATAATGCTTTTAGGTTTGGGTTTAAACAGTCTCACGAGCAGAGGCGTTTTACTTTTACGTGATAACGTTTAGTAATAATAATGAGTTGAAATTTCTTTTTTGTTTAAGAAGCTTTTGTATATGACTCGAAAAACTTAGTTTGCACCGCTTATCCTAGTATTTAGTTCTTTTTCTAAAGTATATCTCATGCGTATGGCATTATCTAGATATTTAAACTGTTGAACTTGTTTAATGATCACACTTATAAGTTTTACACTCATATTTATAATTTTGCTTACTATTACCGTCGCTTTACTTTTTCTTTGTTTCCAAGTTATAGTTCGTTGGCAGTTCCTTTAACACTTCAAAATTTATGTAAGTAAATTTTTGTATTAGCACAAAGCATCAATCATCGGTAAACGCATACACGACTAGGTTAATAGTTTGGGCTCAACATTAATTTCTGCCTTACTCTTATAAACGAATCTGATAACATTGTCAGTTCTTACTCTGCTTTTAGTTTTATTATATGTGCTTTTTATAATTTTTCCGTTTCAACGCTTTCTTCAGAAGGATATTTTATATGGTATTTCTGTTTTTATTTAATATTTTTGCTGCGAACTGTTGTAGGGTGCGTATACAAGATTTGTATAAAAAGTATCGAGAACTGTACGTCGCAGCGCGCTCGCACCGCACATGCTCGATGGTGGGTGATGTGACCTTCAAGACGTGCCAAGCGCTTGTTCGTATTTTTAATAGACCCTTGTCAAATAACTCGGTGAAAGCGCGAAATCCAGCGAAAGATTGAACAGCGGTACGCCATCAAATTTTGTGTTGGACTGGGGAAATCGGTACGGAGACGTTGACACGTTCAAGGATGAAAGTGGCACAAGCTCTTTAAAGACAGCCGAGAGAGTGTAGAGGACGAGCCCCGCGCTGGACGGCCGTCGACCTCAAGAACCGACGACAACGTGCAACATGTGCGTGAAGTACTGAATTGAGACCGTTGGTAAAGTGTACGCATGGTGGCAGATGAAATTGTTATTGATAAGATGACAGTGCACAGCTTTATCACTGAAAATTTGGCCATGCGAAAAATCTGCACTAAATTCGTTCCGAAGATCTTGACGGACAACCAAAGCCGAAGCGTGTGTCTGCTTGCTAAGACCTTCTGCAACGCCTTGAAGAAGACCCCGGCTTTTTGGACGATTCCCCAACACCCTTACAATCCCGACTTAGCACCAGCAAACTATTTTCTATTTCCAAAAATAAAATCCTCCCTCAAAGGACCCTAAGTGCCGTCAAAGAATCTTGCACGCGTACTCTTAAGGACGTTCCGGAATCCGCCTACGAGAGAGCCAAAAGTGTGTCGACGCTCAAGAGATGTACTTTGAAGACTTTTGAGGTATCGTAGCATTATCTCAAATAAATCTATTTTTCCGAAACTTTTGCCGATACTTTTTATACACACTCTGTATGATCTTGTACACTATGTCTAACATAAATCACTTTGTACATTATGCAGTTTGCCTTCTACGACTAATGGCAGTTTTTTTATGTTACCTTCATATAATTTGCTGCCACACACACAGTACAGAGATCTTTCTATAATTGAAGCATTCTTTTAGGTCCCAATTTTTGTGTATTACAGTAATAATATATAAATAAAATATAAATAAATATATAAATATATGAATAAACTTAAGCAATTCTGTCTGTTTTTTGTCGCATTCAGCAGTTTGATTTCATACACAGTTTTTGTTATTTTTCCTAAATCGAGTTAATTTTCGACAGATCCAATTATTTTGGCATTTGTTTGTTTTCTAATTTGGTTGTCAATTTGATCACTAGTGTGCTAAGCACTGTTTTGCGATATTAATTCCTAAAAGTATTCTTCTCGTCTATTAAGTATTTTATTTTTTCAACTAATAGATTTTCTTGCTTAGTTTTCACTTGATTTAATTGTACTCTTTTTTGCTTTTGAAAAATTTTAAAACTAAAATAATTTTTAATCACTTCTGTCTTGTTCTAAACTCCTCCCAAATTTTCTTCTTTCTTTCAATAATAACTTTTTTGCTATAGTTGCTTATAGGCTTTATAAGTTTCCTCATTTCGATTTTCTAGGTAAATTTCCTATAGTTTATTCTTTTCTTTAACATCTTTCTTAATTTGATCATTTCGCTATTCTGTATACTTCTTATTCTTTCTTGTTGTATTTATTTTATGCACTCTATAGTTTTATGTACACTAACCGCACCAATTCATTTTATGGTTTGTATGTCGCTATCATTTCTTTGTCAGCACATTCCTTTTGTGTTTTCTTGTTAACTGTTACCATATTTATGCCATCTGTGGCCTCGAAGAAAAAGTGATCACTTCCAGTTTTATATTCACATTTTCTACATTAACAATCTAAATTCTTTTAATTCATCCATATCAATTTCTTTATTACTCTTTGGGTCTTATTTTTTATTTTTGTTTTAATTACATTTTTATTTTCCTAAATACCTCTAGTTCAACCCTCTCGCTATTGTTTAAGTATCAATCTCGTTTAATACTCGTAAGCGCCTGTATTTATCACTTAGCATTAGATTCTAAATATTTATTATATCAAAATTTATATTAAAAATGTTTCTTTTGACATTGCATTTGTTTAATTATCGAACTCCGACCTCATACGGCTAACCCTTATACTAGCACCAGCCTAGCTTGCGGTATACTAAAAGTAAAATTGAATTTGTCAAATATGTTAATTCACCACTTTTTAAACTCTCGCTTTGCAATTACTAGATCTGAGCTAGACACTCACAACGCACCAACTTTTTGATGGTAAAACTACTAATTAACTTTCCGTGGGATGCATCCGCAAGCGATGTTTACGTCGCCACGAATGACACGTTTTATATATAAAGGAAAAACATTTCACAACTTGCTTTACTAAATAATTAAGGTGCTATCAAAGCATATGTACAAAACGGAATAATATATTTAATAAATTACATTTATACAAATGCTAAAAAATGGATTAAAACAAGCTAAAATATACTACCAACAAAATAATAAATATCAAAATTAGACAAGAGAACTTGCAAACTCCATTTTGCTTCAATAAAATAAAAATATTGTGAAAGTGCTTGTTACAACAAGCTGACGACATAAGATTGCGCGCAAATAATAAAAAGTCTACAGGAACTCCTATAATAAAAAGCAGAAGAATATAACGTAGTAGCAAAAGGCTTGTAAGGAACGTCCGAAAAGCAATAATATTAATTTGCTTGGTCCAAGCAGAAGGGTCAGGGGCAAAGTCTTTGGGCTTTACGGAAAGATGTCAGGTAATCGGTTCGACTTAGTTTATTTGTCTTCGAATTTTTACAAAGTAAAGGGTGTCCCAAAAAAACGGGTTTTTAATTAAAAAATCTGGTGTGAACATCACACGGCTTTCCTTATCCTATTATTATATATTATACTGGGTCCATCGTCTCGGCCCTGCGCTGCTCTCGTCCCGGAACTTGTTATTTTAAAAAAGGACGAGGCGCGAGTCCAACACTCGAAAGCTGATTAAAATAAACAGTACAAGACAATAATTTACTGGTGTTTAAAATTTTGTTACGTCACTGCAGGTAACCGTGCGAGCTAGGCCGCACGGCCTTCATTATCGCCTGCGTGCCTCTATCGGCCAAGCGTCCCGTCCTCCCGCAGTCGGCCCGTTAGCTCTCCGAGCGCGCTGTGATTGGCCCGTTTAATTAATTATAATCGGCTATAACTTATTTATTTACCTCGGATCAAAAAATTCCATTGTAATTTTTTGTTCGTCTCGGTCTGATCTATCCGGTAATATAAATTTCTCGTAATATTTTATGAACACCCGGTATATTAAATATCCTGATCTTCAACTTTCTTTCGAGTTCCTATTTTACCAACTTTTACTTTAAATTCATGTTTATCTCGTGATAACAAATCATTTCTATTCTCATAAATTTTTTGTATCTTCAACAGTTTAATTTCGCGACCGCTTTGCAACCGCTTTTGTGACCTTGCGACCAAACGGACCGACCGACCGACACGCACACGCACACGCACCAATGGCTCAAACCAACTTTTTTGGTGTCCTGAAGCTATATTTCGTCCAGTAATGGGAAAAACTGGGTAGGTCAAATTTCCGCCGATTACATTACTTTCCTTATTATAGGATAAGGAAAGTAAAATTGTATTTTTTTTTGTATTGATTCATAAAGTATACATTATAGGGTTACGTATAGAATAGAATACCGGGTAAGTGGCTTCCACGGCTTTGCTGGAATGCTTTTTTGAAATTTTCCATAACCGTTTTGCATAAATGTGGCTAAATATTGTTGATACAACGCTTAATTTTCTTCTTCAAGGCGTGGTGGTCATGGGCTTATTGGCATAAACTTCAAACTTTAAAAAACCCAAAGAAATAAGTCCAACGGCGTTAAATCGCACGATCTGGGTGGCCAATTAACTATAACTGATGCACTAATTGAATTGTTTCGTGGGCTGTATGGCATGAGACACCGTCTTGTTAAAACCACGTATTCTTTACATCCATATTTTGCAATTTAGGCACAAAAAACTGGATTATCATGTGGCGACAGCGAGCACCATTAACCTGACCAGCCCCATTTTTGAAGAATAATGGTTTGATGATGACTCCTGTCTAACATCCGCAACAAACAGTGACACGTTGTAGATGCATTTATTGCTCAATAATCACTCATGGATTTTTTAAACACCAAATGCGACAATCTTAACGATTAACTAAGCCCTCAAGATGAAAATGAACCTCATCGCTAAAAATGATTTTGTCCAAAAAATCAGCGTCCACTTGTTGTTCTATAATACATTCAACAAAATCTCTTCAATGTGCATGGTTAGCAGGCTTTAGTTCTTCAATCAATTGAACTCTGTATGCATGAAAATGCAAATCTTTCGTGAGAATACGCTGTACAGAGCTTCTCGAAATGTCCAATTCTTGACCACGGTGCCGAATTGATGTTACTCGACTCTCAGCAACACTCTCACGAACTTGTTGAAAGGCTGCCAGAGTATCTATTGTCAATAATTGATCCAGTCTCCTTGAATTTTTTAATTAATCTCTGCACAGTTGATGAATTTAAATCACTATTCCGATCATATTTTGTACGAAAATTGCTAACTGTAGCTGCCAAACTTTCATTCTTTTAAAATATTGCTCAACAATGAAAACGCGTTGTTCTTTCGTGTAACGCTCCATTTTTAATAACCCTCAATTGTGTGCTGTCATGCTTTCTTTTTTTTTTGTCAATACTTTACCACACCAATGGCACAAAATAAAATCTTGAGTGAATTTTGGGACACCCAATACATATTGCTTGCGAAGTGGACAGCGTTACGGATCAAAATTCAGCGCAGTATCAATCACGACATGCGATAAAATTTTAAGTTGTCTCAAAAACCCGCAACCAAAACGTTAGCTATAATACAAAAATCTTAAATAAAAATGCTTTACCAAAAGCACAAATGTGTTTAAAGTAGGAAGAGAGGACGTCGAGGATAAGCAAAACTCAGAGCAGTTCCATACTTCAGACAGTGTGACTAAAGTAAAAACGGTATTATATATTGATAGCATGGCAAATAACGCGGGACTTTCAAAATCCATCATGCATGAAATCGTCACGACGGATTTGCAGATGTGAAAGTTTGTACTAAACTAATTCTCAAGGTTTTGACAAACAAACAAAAGACAAACTGTGTGTTAATTTTTCTTGAGCTCAAATCCAGCTTGAAAAATACCATTTTTATACTGTTGAAATGTGCAAACTGCTTTGTGAAAAACTACAATGCATGGTCGAACCATTGGTAACGATGTATTAATACTGAAGAATGTTATTCTAAATTAATAAACCTATCTTCAATCACATGAATTTTCTGGAATCGGTCTCATTACTTTCCAGACTTACCTTGTGTAACAATATATAGAAATAAATTAACTAAAAAGTCGAGACAATCACCACAAACTTTAGAAGATCAAATTGTTGAGATATGTTCGGTACAATTCGGTAAATCTGGCAACTGGACCTTGTTTATCTTAATGTACGCCATTTGAAGGCCATGACTTGGCACGTTATTTTTCGTACAGCGTATTTGTGGCTAGTTTTACAAAGCAGATGTGCATGTGCTGGTTATAGGCTAGTCGGCAGAGAGAAAAACGGTAAAAAAGTGGACTCGTTGGAAACAAGCTATTTTATTGTTGAGATCGCTTCGTTTTAGGGTGTATTTGAACACCCTAAGTTTGCCAAGAGATTGGCTGTACGCTTGATTTTATATTTAACAATTAGTGCCAAAAAACACGTTGTTTTCACCTTTTTACTTATACCTCTGTTCCTTGGCACTTTTACTGCTTACAGAGCTGCCGAAGCAAAAATCACTAAATAAAAGAATGGTCAAACTCTGCAGACAACAACGACAATCTTGTTCATACATAAAGGTAAAAAAGCGGTAAATCTAAATGACAACGGACTGGTCACCATAAACCAAAAACAAAAGGTTTGGTGAAAAATTTCGTTATTATAACAAATCAAGTTACAAAAAAGCAGATTGCTTTTAATTGAAAGAAGTGCAAATTAATAATATTAGCCAAGCAAATGCAGCATATCAGATTGACTAGGTGCAATTTTAAGGCATATTATTTATGACTAATTTAACGCCATAAACTTACGAGAGCGATAAATGGTACGAGGGCTCAAGCACAAATTAGCACACATATGTTACACATCTTAATTAACAGATGTGATCCAAACAAGCATTGAAAATATCTGGCTATCGTTAAGTATTTATCTGGATACATTATTACGTCTATAATCGCAAATAAACAGTACAACTTCACAAAGGAAATAATTTAATAGTCTTCAGTGCTTATATAATCGATTTTTATGTGCGCCTAAGTCCGAAAACACCGTAACCACAAATAAAACCGTTAATTTAGTTATTCAGCATGAGTCACTTGGATATATACCGTACAACATAAAAGCTAACGGTAGTTTAGTGATGAACGTAAACGTGAAAATTCTGCCCGACGACCGGGATAACTTTTATAAACAATGTCACTTTTTGCAACATATGCGTAATTTGTTTAGTTTCCACAACTGCAGATTGAAGAGTCGGGTGAATTACAGTCAGTTAAGTAAGAGAGCATGTTCGGCATAATTATCAATTGGTAAAAGGTATCACCCTAATTCTTTCGTGGGTCGATAGAGGAAACCTATGTCCTCGATACTTTGTTACAAAACATTCAGTTGGCGTTGAATTCTTGCTAGACTAACGCATAAAACACCATGAGTGGGGTGTACGCATCGCGTTACGAGGTTGTGTTCCTCGTGCAACGACTGCTAAGTACATAAACAAGTCGAAAACATTCGTCAGCAAGTTGGTGCAGCGATATAAGAGACAAAAACAGTCGATAACTTTCCAGAACGTGATTTGCTAGGCAAGTATCCCCTAAAGTCGAAAAACATATGATGAACTTGTTTTCGCGAAACCCGAGCAGCAAATTGAAACATCGTACGTATCCAAACCCATATCCATGCGCATAATATCAAATGCCGTAGTTCAGTGAAGAAACCTTTGTTCGGTGAAAATCATGTGACAAAGCGAGTCGCTTGGGAAAAAGACAATATCAACCGAAATTGGAGCAATGTAATTTTTACGGACGAAGCTTCTGTTTAGGGATATGTTATCGTCCCACGAGTCTGATTAACCTCAACTAACAGTTTGATACAGCGGACCGTTAAACACCCAGTAAAAGTGCATCTTTGGCGCTGCTTCTCAAAACTGGGTTTCGGAACTTTGCAACTGTTTACATACTAACTAAATGTTCGAAATTTATAAGAAATATTTGTTAGCGACTGCCAAACGTTGGTTCGTCAAAAAAAAAACGAGAACTAGACCCTGCAGGAGAACAACAACCCCAAACACTGCAGCAAGCTTTGCATCGGATCGAAAGCGCAGTCTGGCATTGTTACACTTGAGTATACATCAAGCATAAGCTTCGTGTGTTCACTTTGAAGAAGTGTTCACTTCTGAGAAATTCGTCGCATCTAGAGGTCCTTACCGAATGAACACCGTGCCAGGCGATTATCGACGCCGGTGGTGACTGAACACATTATTAATACAATAGCATTTTTTGATGAGTACAACGTACTTATGTATTTGAAAATACTTTTAAATAATTTTTTCTACGTATTAACCCGCACACGCGCTTTCTTAACTGACTGTAATTCACTTTAACATTATAACCACTAATTAAATTTTTGAGATATTAATTGGCCACCCAGTATGTATAACTACATTCACCGAAACAAAAGTGACATTCTCGTTGCCATTGAAGTTAAAAACTAAAATTGTTAACGTTATGGCATGGCTGAATTATATAAATTAATAATAATTATGTGTACTTGATAAACGTGCCAGAAAACATCAGTGAGAAAATGAAAACCTTTTTACAATAAAATTTAATTTGTTATTATGCACCAGAAACAAACGGCGGGGCCAAACGATCAAATCGGACGCTGAAAGAAATGGTGTGGTCGATAATGCGTATGGCGCTGGATGAGAGCCAAAATGATTTAAACTGACCACATTAGCAATCATACGCTACGCAAGGGGTTGATGGCCTAACTCTACATGAAATCTTATAGGACAATAAATTTGGTATGAGCCATCTGCCCAAACTTAGTAGCGATGCGTTGTTTTAATTCGAAAGATCACCCTTGATTAATGTGATCAGAAGAAATCGTATTGATAGATTACGAATACCGATCGCAGGCATACAAGTTGTAATAATGTAATTCTAAACATGGGGCCGGCGAAGAGATTGCTCTGTAAGCAATCCCAGAACTAACTTAAAAAGACCTTTCGAAATCGATTTCAAATTTCGGGAAAATTCGAAATCGAATATCTCGAAACTTATTCGACATAGAATTTTTTCGACTTCATTTTCGAATTCAGCGTAAAATTTCCTATAAAATCACATTTAAAATCGTAATGTCGAAATTTTCCCGAAATTCGAAGTCGAATATCTCTAAAACTGTTCGAGATAGAAACTTTTTGATTTCGATTTTGAAATCAGCGTAAAATTTCCTATAAGAATCCATTTTAAAATTTTAAAAAATCCATAATTTTGTGACAGCGACAGACAGACCGACAGACATATAGAATTCAGTAACGAACTTTTTAAGTTCGTTGAAAATGTACTCATCAGTCATGATATTAAAATCGTCAAATAGCTAGTTGCACCAAACTCGGCAGTGTTTCCTGTAGTTTAAGAGAAAATAAGAAAAATTGAATTGAACGGACGTGTCCACAATATGCACAGCAAAAAAGGGGAAAAGAAGGCGTAATTGATAAGCACCTGAACTACTAAAATATTTTATTTTATAGTCAAAATAACCACAACGACTTTGGCAGAAACTAAACTTTGGCCGACATGGAAGAAAATAAATAACTTGAATTTTCGTTAATTTGTCGCATAACTAAAAAGTCGTCAAGTTTGAATGTTTGTGACCAAGACAAACCAAGACAACAGCGTGTCCACATACAAAGTGCACAGTTTCGTAGTAAAACGCTGCTCACAAAAGCCGGATATTGATTACAAGATGTTTTTACTAGTTACACATTTTAATTCTGCACGTGTGTTATTAGCCATTCTCACAGCTCACGACCTGAGACATTTATTAGAACAACGTAAAGACAAATTTCTCTGCGGCTTTAAAAAATATTATATGAAATAGCCCAAAGACTTCGATAGCAACAATTTAATGCTCAAATTGTAAAAAAAATTGTTTAGTCCGATCTCATTATCAAAAATGACATTTTTATGCATAAAGTTATTCGAAAACAACAAATAACTAGTCTACAAAATGAAGGCCATCATTCTCCACGATTTTTTCCATCGTTCTGACTTCTTCACATTAAAGAATTCTTAATAAGCTTCTTCAATTTAATCAAAAAATTAAAATCGGCAACTATATAAGAAGTACTTCATTGATCGTAGTTGAATGACGCAGTCTCTGGCTGTCTAGCTACTCAAACTTCTGCTTGTTTATTGATCTATGCTTTGGTGAGTTTGTACAATTCCTGTCAGGGTTTCCTGTGAACAAAGTCAAGTTGATGCAAGTGGTTGAACACAGTTTTATGGTACGAAATTCTAAGAACCGACGCCCGATCACGACTGTTTGATGAAGGCTTCGTTATTAAACTTTGATGATCGATCAGAACGAGACTTGCCTTCAAGATCAAAATCTCTTTCGTTGAAGAGCTCGAACCATTTAGCCACCCTTGCCTTGCCTTCGACTTAGCAATTACCTCTCTAGTAGTTAGACCTTTCTTCCAATAACAAAACCAAGGTTCACTGTTTGTAATGTCGTAATCATTATCGACTAGCCTAAAAAGTGATTGCAATGTGTTGATTACAATTGCCAATATAAAATAATATCAAAAAAAGACAAAACAAAAACAAAATGTAATTTTTGGTCTTAAGCGCCAACTTTTTGGGCAACGTTATACTTTACAAGAAAATCGATATCGAATTAAATAAATTTGATATGCAGTTATTGACGACTGACCTACGTTTACACAAACGAGGATAAGAAGATTTGCTTGATCTTGTATGTGCCCGATAGCCTTGTCTTTGGCCGACATTCTGTGCGCATCTCCAATTAATTGAACTGTTACGAATTAAATGAAAAGTGATAAATAGTGTAACCACTTGGTATCTTGGAAACTAAATTTAAAACACAAATTATCTGAGTATTAGAAAAAAATGAATTGAGCGACTGCAACAAGGTGGCGGTTCTGGCTGACCCAAATGTAATACTACGAACGAATGTAAACCAACCAATTTAACTAATATTCTGTATTGTTAAGCCACTAGACGTCTAATGTACTTAGCGTCGGCACAAGACCTGACTATGTAAATCAATTATCTCAATTCTTGGAAAGTCCATCGGCAGCTTACTGCAACGCGGTCAAATGCGTAATCTAATACTTTAGAGAAGATTTAAACATCAACATCATTTACAGTGAAAGCTAAAACATTGTTAACAGGTTGATACAATAGATACTTTTAGTCGGTATCTTCCTCGATATTGAATTTCAGAGCTATAGCTTTCATTTGACCCGAGATAAGAAAGTCACAAGGTCACATGCACGACTTGCTTTGCTTTCAAAAGTTGCCTTTCCTGGTTTTACATTCGTCTCGTTTTTTATGCAAACGTACCTTTGGTTATTTTTACCGACCAGACATGCATGTGCTGGCTGAATCAGTTTGAACTTGTCGCTCGTTGTGTAAAGTTGTCCGTATACGTTTTTGTTTTGTTAATTTTTTTATTATTATTATTGTTTTAACCAATAATCACCTTCCACTAACACCCGCAACTCGGGGATGCGGTGACTCAGATGGTTCAACCAGTTGGCTCTGTCGTCTAGCCGGCGTGCGCGAGTTCGAGTCTCGCTCAACCCATGGGTGTGTGTGTGTGTGCGTGTGAATGTCCTAGAATAAATGCATGTTATTGGGCACAATAAGCCCTTGACCCGCAACTCAACACAAACATTACACAAGAACGCAAAACTAACATAATAAAAACAAATTATAAATGAAGCAATAAGAAAATTATGCGTCATCATAAAAAATTAATGATTAAATAACAAGAAAAAGAATAACAAGAAGAGAATAGAAGACGCCACAAAACAGCCTCAAAAATAGTCAAAAAATTACTATTATCCAAAAAACATTTACCTAAGCAACTAAAATAAAGATAGTGGACGTTGGAATAAACAAGCCAAAACAAGAAGAAGAAGAAGAAGAAGAAATAAGTACATATCTTTAAAACGTATGAATTAAGATATATTTTGTTTAATCAATCAATCTCATTTAGTTGTTACTTGATTTTTGCAGTGTAAGATTGTGCCCGATCGCAGCTGCATCCAGGCAAGATAAGCAACTGACCTTACGGTCACGTACCGTAAGAGGCAATGATGCAATTGCCTGCGGAGTCTTCATTTTTTCTGTGATTGTTTGCTTTACTAATGTGGGACATTGGTGTAATTTAATTTTGGAGAGAGGCCATATCGGCCTCGGTTATAAGTTGCTGATATTATGAAAATAAGTTAAATTAATAATAGAAACCTCTTACGGTACGTGACCGTAAGGTCAGTTGCTTATCTTGCCTGGATGCAGCCTGCAGGCTAAGAACATCGGAAAGCAAACGCGCACTCAATGCAGTTGCGCATAAACTCAAAAAACTCTTGAACAAAAAAAGAGAATGCATACAATCGTTCCTGCAAGAGCTTACGCCCTTGAAGACACCGATTGTTCGCTATGGAAAACGACTCGAAAATTAAAACAAGTCACCCATCAAAAAGACCCCAGGAAACTGGGCAAGAAGCAAAACAGAAAAAGCGCAAGCAGAACACTTCACAGGGGTTTTCCAGCCACAACCTTCGGAAAATCAACCAGAAGAAGAAACTAAGTTAATCCAAATTCTAGAAGCGCCCTCTCTGATATTCAAAGTATTATTGTAACGCTACACCAAAAAAAAAAAAACTCCGGGATACAATCTGCTAACAGGGAAATACTCAAGGAACTACCTACCACAGGAGTAACGTATCTCACACAACTCTGCAACGCTATTTTGCAAGTTAGGTACTTCCTGGTCCAGTGGAAAGTAGCACAGGTGATTCTCATCCTAAAACCTGGGAACCAATGTCGTCCCATTATCCTCTTGCCCATAGCTTCCAAAGTTTTTAAAAAGCTACTAAACCGACTACTACCAATTACTGAAAATATCAAATCAATTTCTGATCACCAATTTGGATTTGGGTAGATACACTCCACTGTTGAACAAATCTATCGTGTCGTACAAAGATTATAAAAAAGGTAATACAGCTCTGCAGTATTTTTGGGCATATCTCAGGCCTTTGGCAACGTGTGGCACACTAACTTTTTGTTCAAGTTACTACTCTATCCGCTATACACTGCAAACTTACCTACAACAGCAAATGCACTACAACATTTGCAGATAACACAGCAATTCTAACTTCTAACACTGACCCGGCAATTGCTTCCCAAATATTACATACCGATCTATATAAAATTTAAACATAGCAAAGAAAATAGAAAATAAAAATAAATACAATAAAATCTATCCATCACACGAAGAAAAACCTACCCCCCTGTCCAACTAAATAATCAACAGTTGCCTAGACAAAAAAAAGCCGAATACCTGGGCTATATATCGATAGAAAGTTCACTTGAAGAAAACATAATTTTACCAATCGTAAATAGCTCGGACTGACTCTCTACAAGACGTATTGGCTCATTGGACATACCTCTAAACTTACCATCGAATACAAGCTGGTGTTGGTTTACAAAGTTATACTAAATTCAATTTGGTCATATGAGATTCAGCTCTGGGGCACAGCATTTACATCCAATATAGAGATATAGAGCATTTCCAAGCAAAAGTGTTAAAAATGATAGTGAACGCACCTTGGTTTGTGCCCAATGCAGCCATCAGAAGAGACCTCCAAATTCCTTCGGTTAAAGAAGAAATACGACATTCTAGCCAGCAGTACAGTGCTCGACTACATGCCCATCCCAATGACCTAGCAGTGAACCTTCTACATCAGCTCATAGCCAACAGAAGGTTAAAACGATACCTACCCAGCGATCTGCCTACCATATTCTGATTTGCATGTTTTATATCAAGTTCTAGTACAAGTTTTAGTATGTGAGTATGATTTCCTAAAACACATATCGGATAGTTTATTTGTTACTACATGCTATCTTTATTGTTCTACCATTTACTAAATGTACATTGCATAGATTACAAATTAAATAAGACAATAAATTAAAATAATGTCGCATCTTATCAGTCTCACTTTATCTATTAGCAGCAACAAATTCCTACAGTTTCTTGCAACATATAATGGCAAATAGTTAATAATAAAAACTAACAAGAAAACAACAATAATCTGTCAATTCAAACCAAACAGTGTAAAACTACGAGCTACTGGCTAAACCCTGAAAACCGTTTTAGTGTGCTCGCAGATGTAAATTTACAGAAACAGAAATGCAACTTTATTTAAAAAAAATTAAACCGCCACCGATATTTGTCGCGGGTGCAAAATCCATCTATCCTTTACTCAACTTCTTAGAAGCTATAGTCAAAGACGGAATACATATTAAAGGCTCTATCAAACAATGGAATCAAAATACTTCCGAAAACACCTGAAAAATACTCATATATAACCGAAACTCTAACAGGAAAAAACAAAATTCCACACTTAATAAATTAAGCAAAATCGCAACATTGGAGTATTTCTAAGAAATTTACATTTATCCACGAGCATTAAAGGAATCCAGGAAGAACTATAAACACTTGGACAACACAAAGCAACCAATGTATGAAACGTTAAGCAGGCTAACAATAAAAATTGTCCTCTTTGTTGTAGATTTAAAACCCTCTGATAATAATAAATATATGTAGAATATAGCCACACTTATGCAATTCAAACCCCCACACGCCAAGCGAACAATCCCTCAAAGCTCCAGGTGTCACAAACATGTGCATACCAAGAACTTTTGGAGCAGAACTTCTCGATGTGTAAAATACATAAGTATGCATTCCACGTCACAATGTGAACACAAAAAAAATATAAAAATGTGACGTATATCAATTGTAACGGGAATCACCCCGCGAGTTATAAATGATGCCCTGTCTATAAGGAACTCCAGCAAAAATCTTCCCACCTCTAGAACAAAAAACTCTCCCAAGTGTAAGACCCTATCAACCAGGACTCATTCGCTCAATCATTAATCAACAACACCAACTCTCCAACAGTACAACTTTAGAGCAGCAGAATACTAGCCCAACGACATGACTGAATTAAAGCAAATGTTAAAACAACTAATGGATCAGATGAGCACAATGTTAAATCTCTTAACCACCATCGTAGCTAGAACATATAATGGACAGTTATCTTAAAACAGGGGCATGGAACGCCAACGGATTGTCATAACATAAAAATGAGCTTTCTGCTTTTATCACAAACGACCGTCTCGAAATCGTTTTAATTTCAGAAGCACATTTTACACAGCATACCTACTTTAACATCCCAGGATTCACAATTTATGCAACGCAACATTCTGACGGTACAGCACATGCTAGCAATGCCATACTCGTGAAGAATTTAGTTAAGCACTATGTACTTCCCGAATACAGTCTGCCTCAATTACAATCTACGTCAATAGTAGTCGACCCACTCACAATATCAGCGGTTTATTGCCCACCAAGGCATAATAACAAACAAGATACATACAAAGATTATTTGCGCACACTAGATAATAGATTTATCTCGGTTGGTGATTTTAACGCTAAGCACACCCACTGGGGTTCTAGGCTTAGCACTATCAAAGGCAAATAAATGCTAAAAGCTGCAATCAAGCTGGGACTATTACCCTTGTCTACTGGTAAACCTACATACTGGCCCATAGACCCTAGAAAACAGCCTGACCTGCTTGACCTGTGCTTTGTAAAAGAGATAAACATAAATCTCTTTAATGTTAATTCCTGCCTTAATCTCTCTACAGATCACACCCCGATTATAGTAACCTTAAGCACTACTGTAATACTCAAGAAGAAAGTACATTTACTTACAAACAGAGATATACACCGGGGATGCTTCCAGGAGCTAGTTTGCGCTTCTTTAAAGTAGATATCCCTTTAAAAACAGCCACAAATTTAGATAAAGCAGTGCAACACTTTAATCAAATTATTCAGTAAGCGGCTCGTCAGGCTACTCCGAAATACATCCAAAACATCCACCCGGTAAACTGTCCAGTTATAGTTAAACACAAAATTGTAGAGAAGTGGATATTACAAAGAATCTGGCAGATAAAACGATACCCAAACGACAGAAGAGTCTTAAATCATGCAACTATTGGGCTCAACAACTTATTTTCTAATATTAGTAATCAAAATTTGCAAATCTACTTAAGACATCTCTCTCCATTGGAAGCAAATGATTACTCGCTATGGGATCCACAAGATACCTAAAGCAACCTCAGCAGTACAACGCCCAAACTTCACTACCAACAACACCTGGGACAAAAGCGATCGGAAAAGGCTGATCATCTAGTCAACGTTTTCAAAATGAGTTTGCCAATTAAAAAATTTGAGTTTCATCAGTTAGAATACACGATTTTCACAAGTAAACTCACATAAAGCCCCTGGCCACAATCTCAGTTTATAAATAACCTCTTTAATGGGGTTTTAAGACTTCGACACTTTTCTAAATCATGAAAACAATAGTAATAATTCTAATACCAAAGCCAAGAAAATCTACTGACCAACCAGCTTCCTACAGGTCAATCAGTCTGCTGCCAATACTGTCAAAATTGTTTGAAAAACTGCTCCTACAGAAGTTATACCCAATACTCTTAGAAAATAATTTGATTCCTGATCATTAATTTGATTTCCGAAAAAACTATGCGACAGTTGAACAAGTTTAAGGGTTGTAGACAAACCATGAAAGACTTTTAGGAACATAAATACTGCACAACTGTATTTCTGGATGTCACACAAGCCTTTGACGAGGTCTGGTTTAAGAATCTGCTTTTCAAAATCAAAAAACCCATACCTACGGATTATTTTAAACTATTGAAGTCATACATAACCACGCGGCACTTTCTTGTTAGATATGGCAGCAAGCTAACATCTCTGTACCCCATTAACTCGGGCGTACTTCAGGGTAGAACCAATTCTCTACTTGCTATTCACATATGGAATACAATTCTAGGATACTGCCAAAATATATAATATCAAAATTCTTAGAAGATTTGAATCCAAAGTACTCAAAATGTTTATAAGCGCACCATGTCTCCAATGAAACTATAAAACGCAATCTTAAATGGCTTCAGTTAATGAAGAAATACAACAGCTTAGTGTCCGTTATCGAGATTGTATTAGTGGTCATCCTAATGCACTAGTAGCGACGAAGTTCAAGCGTGCCTTTAAACAAATTTAAGTAACTACGCAGTGCAATGTCGCAAAACATAGATTAGTCAGAATTTGTTAAATTAATTTCAGTTTAATATAGGTGGGCACTCATGGGATACTTAACCATCATGTTCTCATCAATTTGCAGTTATTAAACTAGCTACCTTTTTAAAACTTGTACCTGCTCAACAACATACATTGTCATACAAAGTATTTTTAACAAATAGTACTTAACAGAATGTAATAATACGATTGGTAATTAATAACTGTTTGAAATAAAACTAAGGTGCACAGTTACTTCAGTTTAAATGTTGTTTGGAACTTAGTTCTCACTGTCACTTTCATGTATGTCTTGCGGTAGCTTGAGTTTTAGGCGTATATGGATATTTCTTTGGCCTAGTTTGTAAGAGGTGGCATCACTGCAGTTCATAAGGTTCTTATTAAAGGTTTTGGTTAGCTTTGCAATGTTTTCTTAAATTGTGGGTAGGTGTAGTTCATGATGAGCTATTGATTTGTGATAAACCAGGGAGCGTTGACTGTCATTCGAAGAATTTTATTTTGTATTATCTGGATTCGGTTTGAATTTGTTTTTGAAGTGTTAGCCCATATCATACACCCGTAAAGAACTAAAGGGCGTATTAATGATTTGTACAGAAGAGTTATACATTCAATTCTCATAAAAGAATTCCTATTGATGAATGGATAAAGTTGAATTACTCGTGTATGTCCCTCGTTCAATTTTTTCAGTATATGGTATTTCCATGTAAACCGAGTATCGAGGTAAATACCAAGGTATTTTACGGGTTCGTCTATAACGTTCCAAAACTAACCACTGAGTGTCTTTGTGTGACCACTTGTAGTGCAATATTTTATATATACAGTTGAATTGAATCCGTTTACTTTTTGGATTTTACACTTCTGTCAGTGTCATTTCTACTATTATGTTATTCAAATACAGCCCGCAAATTTAAACAAATATTTCATCTAATAATACAATGCATTTGTGCTTACACTGGAATCCATGGCGATACTTCGTACAGCAACTCTAAAATAAATGACATAGCATATGCAATATAATATTATGTAATACTTTGATATTGCGTATACCTGGTCTATCTTTAAATTAATAGACCATATAACAGAAACAATTATAATTATATTAACGACAAATCTGCATGTTTAATAAAATTATATAATATTGTAATATATGCTCTCCACAGTGGTGAATACCCCGTACAGATTTTCTTAAGCTGCTTACTTTACCTGCAGGAAATCAAAATTACTTGACACTATTTATGTACACGACACATGCAATTAATAACGTAAAACAACACTATTTAAGTTGCACTAGTTCAGAACGTTTTGCATGACGCACTTTACTACACTTTCGCATGATTATCTCGCTTTGTGATGTTTATGCCTGTTTGGGGTCTACCAGAAGAACCTGAAAGTACGGTCTTGGAAATGTCTTGAATGTTTTATTCATGCCATGTTTTATTATTGCATTACTTGAGTTTCGCACATGCACAAGCAAAACGGCTAGAAGGCATTATGTTGACCATGACAGCTGGGTTAAACAAAAACTGCGGCCGCAGACAACGGCGCACCTACAGGGGTGATGGAAAATTCGTTACATATAGAAAGAAATTATAAGCACCCTCAGTTCCCTTCAAAATAAGCATCTTGGAATCTCACACACTTCTCTTACCATCTTTTCTACTGTTCAGAATATTCTGCAAAGACTTGTATTGGAAACGCAAACAACTGCCTCGTTTTATTAAATTTTGTTGCTTTCATTCGCTTTCATTTTAAAAACAATGTTAATTTTCTTCTGTTTTCCTTCTACTTGCTAGCAGGAACCCCGAAAAAAATATTACCGCCACACATTTCACGGCAAAATTTATCATCAAAATTTCACACTTCAGTTTTTGAAATTAGCCAGCTCATCCATTTCTCGGATTGCCAGCCGCCGATTTTTTTGTAGCCCTTACAAATTCATCATTTTCCAGTTTTTTAAAACGGGAATATTTTCTACAGATTCCCGATTTCTTAATCTGTTATACATACCTTTATAATTGCCGCATTGATTATATTATTCCCCAAAGATTCCTAAATCATCCCAATAGGGTGTGGACGAATATTTCAACTTATTACAAAACTCGATGCAAATTATTATCTGCTCTACTCGCCCATATATTACAATCGTGTACTACATGTGTTTACTCGCTGGTATTGAATTACTACTGACCTGGCCAATAAAGTCGTCCTCATTTGCGCATGCGCATTACAGTGCACTTTCGTCGGCTGCCAAGTTACGTCACTCATGTACAAACTATCTTCATTACATTTATATTGGCTTAATATTTTCTAAACAAACCACGTCAATTTCAATTTGACAGATAAAAATCCTTTTTAATATTTATAGTCAAAGAGAAGAAAGAAATAGAAAAAAGTATTTTAGTTGTTTCTTTTTATTTATAAATTAACAATAAATTAAAAATAGTAAAATAAGCAAGTCACCAACAGTTACTACATAAAAATAAAATCCAACAAAGCCAAAACACTAGCAGAACATTTAGTCCATCGTGTTTGCAGATAAAACAAAGTAAATGGGACTTTTAGTCGCACTGCCCACTGTTGTAATGGCTAGTATCGATTAATAAGAATATTCATTAGTTTCGCCGGACACCCCTGGACATTTCACCTCACGCACAATGCGACGTGCTATAATAGTAACAAATGGTCGTCTTCGAACGCCCCAAATAATAGAGGCGCAAATTAAACACTTGCTAACACATCTCCGGAAAATGAATTCCTGCCCACTTCAAATTAAACAGGAAGGACTTCAAATTTCCTGTAGTTAATGTAAGACGGACTGAGGTTTCCGGTGTGTTTTGTTTAGTTCGAAATTAGTGGAGCTGGAACTTACGTCAGCTAATACCTAACCACCCGATAAAATAAAATATTTGATAGTCGGAATGCTCACAACAAAAGATGTAGTAGCAATTCTGGAAGTCCGCGGGGTAATGTGCACGTAATAAACAATATCAAGTAGGATGTGAATAATTTACATGGGTAGACAGCATGATGAATTTCCAACCTGATATGCTTACACATACTTCAATACAATGTGTTTAGAGAACTTACATTAGTGAGACAATACATTTCTATTTAATATTTTGAAAAATATTTTTCAAATTTTAAACTAAATATTACTATACATTTTATAAAATAAAAGTGTATAAACATATTCTTACTTACACAAGAGTATTATTATTTAACTAGTAAAAATGCCCGTCGAGGTTAAGGTGGCGACGCGTACTCTTAAGCACGAGCGTATCACACTAGCTACAGAAAAGTAAAATTAAAGGTAAAATTGTGAACTATTTTTAATAAGTTCAAGTCAAAAACAATATCAATATTCAAGGACCAATCAGAAATGAAAGTGAAAACAAGAACTACAAAGGTCAATATATTCGAGTAATGTAAATGTGGGTACTTAGTGAGATTAAAAGCGATAAACAAGTACCGCCAACATTTGTGCTAAATGTTCAGAAAAATAAGCGTTTCTAAAAATAATTTTTAAAAAACAATGAATTTTATAATATTATTTCAAAAGAACTCTGATGAGTAAAAGAGTGAGAAAATCGAACAAATATTAGAGGAAATCACAAAAAGACTAAAGAAAATGGATGAAAGGAGTAAACGAATAAAAGAGAAATTAGACAATTATCAAAACGAAGCAGAAATGTTGAAAAAGGAATGTGCCGCATTAAAAGCCGAGAATACCAAGATAGAGCAGCTACTAAAGGAACAAAGAAGTAGAAGTTTTAGAAAAAAAAAGTACAAAAAAAGAAACGGGTAATGCATGGAATATTTAAAGCACCACAAGGAGTTGAATTCGAACTGAAAGAAAACTACTTTAAGAAACATAAAAATTTAGATAAATATTAAGAGCCAGATACAAGAAATAAGAAGAATTGGTTTTCATAATCGGTGTAGGCCCATTTTTTGGAAGTGAACTCATGGAATAAGAAAACAGAAATATTAAAAGCAACAAAAGAACTGAGAGGAAGTAAGATATCTATTACAGACGATCTCCCCTAGAAAGTCCAGGAAGAAAAAAAAATACTAGTAGAACATGTGAAAAGAGCAAGACAAAGCGGAAATAAGGCCTTCATAAGATACAACAATTTAATAGTAAACGAGGAGAGATACACAGTTGAACAATTAGAGAAATGCAAGAAGGAACAACCTCCAGAGTTACCTATGAAAATAACAAGGAAAAAAGGTCAAACATTAAGTGAGAGGTCTCCACAAGAACAGCATAGGGGCACAAATGAACCAAGCCATAAAATGACTAAACAAATATCAAAAAACGTAACACAGAATTAGTCGCTACACCTAATTCTATAACCAAAGATAACGCCCATAGCAAGGAAAGGCGTAAAGATAAGAGAGATCTAAAGATTTATTAATAGCATCATAGAACGTACACAATAAATTTAAAGAGAGAGCTTTGAAAAACCTTATACTTACTTAACTTAATCCAAAACCTTTCTACCTTTCGGTGTAAGGCTATTGAGCTGAGTTGTGCTTTATGGATTCGGGCTTGTCTTGCACAGTTCTCTCCACTTTTTTCTATCCTTTGCTGTTGTGCGAATTTCTTCCCACTTTATGTTTCTTGATTCTGTTGCCTCTTTTAGTTCCTCCTTCCATGTTTTTCTCGGTCTTCTTATCCTATTTTTCCCACTATTCTGTTTTTGTCCATTCTTATTATATGTCCCAACCACCTAACTGTCTCTCTTGCACTAATACCGCTACCGCTTTAGTTTTTTAATTTTCTCTAAATGTTGTGCTCCTGGTGTGGTCTCTCTTTGTTTTGCCCTCTATTTTACGCAGGAATCTCATCTCCGTACTTTCGACCCTGCTCCTATGTTTATTCACTGTTGTCCATGATTCACTGCCATAGATGAGTATTGGTGTTACAACTTTTTTGAATACTTCTACTTTCGCGTCATTTGGTATTTCCTTTTTTCCTAGAAAAGAGGACTTTATGGAGTTAAATAGTCGTCCTGTAATTCCTACTCTTTTAATTATCTCGTCATCGAGTTTTCCATTTTTCTGTATCCATACACCTAGGTATTTGAACTTCTCTACTTGTTCCAATTTTCTTCCCTCGATGTCTTCTCTTGTCTGGTGCTATTACCATTGTTTTGGTTTTATCTCCGTTTATCTTCATGTTTTTCTTTTTTAGTTCTAAGTTGTATACATTGATATTTTCTTGTAGGTCTTTCTCACTTTTTCCGAATATAACCATATCATCAGTAAAAAGTAATTCTGATATGTAGATTTTTTCCATATTCCAGCTTCCTACATGGTATCTTCTTGTTTTTTTCTTGCATTCTTTTATTGCCTCATCTAATACTTAATTAAATAGCAGCGGGCTGAGTACACATCCCTGTCTTAGGCCTATATTGGCCTTAAATTCCTCCGACTGCTCGTGTCTAGTTCTTATTATGTTTCCGCTATTTTCGTATAGTGCTTTGATGGCTGCTACTTCTCTGTAATTTATGTTTGCTTTTTCTAGACACTGTCATATTGTCTCTCTTTCTATTCTGTCGAAGGCCTTTTCCAGATCTATAAAACAGAGATGTATTTCTTCCCCTTTCTCTATGACCTTTTCACTTAGCTGTCTGATTGTAAATATGTGGTCTTGTACCCCCCGTCCTTCTCTAAACCCACTCTGGGTATCTTCTATTGTCTTATCTAGTTTGTCTCTGAGTCTAGTTTCTAGAATCCTTGCGAATACCTTCCCTGGGATACTTAGTAAGGAAATTCCTCTGTAATTACAGCATTCTCTTCGGTCTCCCTTCTTATATATGGGTATTATGATTCCTATTTTCCATTCCTTCGGTACTTTTCCTTCTACTAAGATGTCGTTGAATAGTTCTAGTAACCTTTCCTTGCCTGTTTCTCCTATGTATTTTACCATCTCTGGGGTAATTTCATCTATGCCTGGGGCTTTTGCTAGTTTGAGTTTCCTTATTGCTATATCCAATTCTTGTTTTGTTATTTTGCCTTCTGCGCTATCTTCCTCTGTTGAGTTCGTATCTTTTTCAAAGTCTGTATTTTTTCTCCCTCTTCTTTTTTCCAATCCTCTCTGTTCTTCCCCTGCTGCCAACAAATCTTCGAAATATTGTTTCTATCTTTCCATAATATCGTTTTCATTTGTCAGTACATTTCCCTGTTTATCCTTGATGTTTTTTGTGGGTGTAGTTTTCTTTTTTCTCAGTTGCTTCAAAGTTCCGTAAAATAGTTTCTGATTGTCGTCAAATTCTTTTTTCATTTTGTTTCCGAATTCTTCCCACGCTTTCTGTTTTGCTTCCTTCACCTTATTTTTTACCTGCGTTCTTTTCTCTTTGTATAGATTGTAGTCCTCTTCCAATTTTGTTTGTAGATATTTGCGCCAGCATTCTTTTTTCTTTTTTACCAGTGTTTTTATGTCAGTTGTCACTCCGCAGCATTTGCGAGCTGCTTTTATCATGCATTGTTTTATTGTTTTCCATTTATCTTCTATATTTGGTCTGGTATTTTTTGTCTCGTACTCCTTTTTTAGGATGTCTTGATATTTCTTCCTGATGTGTTCTTCTTGTAACATGTGGCTTTTAATTTTCTCCTTAGTTATTTTTCTATGAAAAACCTTATAACACTAAAAAATTATAAAATAAATATTCTAGTTTTGCAGGAGACAAAACAAAAAGAAAACGACATTATTGATATTGACGGACATACCTTCTTTATGAGTTATGAGAAAAACAGAAAACTGGGAACCGGTTTCTTAATAAGTGCAAAAATAAGATAAGTAGTAATAAGCTTCGTACCAATATCGAATAGATTATGCTGGTTAAGACTAAGAGGTGCTTACCAAAAAATAAGCCTTATAAACGTACACGCTTCATCAGTAGAAAAATAAGTGACAATTAAAGAACAGTTCTATGATACCTTGGATAGGGTTTACGAATCAATCCCAAAATACAATACGAAAATACTAATGGGTGATTGTAATGCCAAAATAGGAAGAGAAGGAATGTACTACCCAACAATCGAAAAATATAATCTACACCATAACACTTATATAAATGGCGAATTACTAATAAAGTTTGCCATCGAAAAAGATATGAAAATCAAAAGCACTTATTATAAACAGAGAGACATTTACAAAGTTATATGGATCAGTCCGGATGGTAACGCTACTAATCAAATTGACCATGTCTTAATAGAAAACAGAAATGAGAAATATATTACAAATATATGAAGCTATAAGAGTGTAGACTGTGGTTCAGATCACTTTTTAGTGGGAATCAAACTCCAACAATTGATACCAAATAACAAAAACCAAGTAGATTCTAAAAGATGGAAACAGGTAAAAGTACAACTTGCTCAAAGGCGGGATCAAGTAAAATTGGAAAAACAAATTAATGAAACACTGAAAACAATGAAAGAGAAATCAAACATAGAAGAGAGGATATCAGAACTAGAGAAAGTTATAGAGAAGGCAGTGAAAACTCAAATTAAAGATAAAAACAACAAAAGTTACAAATGGGTTGACCTAGAATGCGAAAAGCATGTAAATATGCAAGAAAAGGCAAGACAAAAAAATGCTAATTGACCAAACAGAAAGCAGTAGAAGGTCTTACCAAGAACAAAGGAAAAAACCATACAAATATGTAGAAAAAAGAAACAACAATACAAAATCAAAATAAAAAGGTGAAACGAGGTTATACGGTCAAAAACAATATTTTGTAAAGGAAAAGAAGACAATTTAATTAGCGGTAAGGAAGAGATAATGCAAAGATAGGCAGAATACTTTGACGAACTACTGAATAAAACAAAACATAGCAAAGTGGGGTGTATATAAATAAGACAAAATATAAATGATAATGCTGAGGAAACTCCTAAATATCCTATAACTTTTACAAAAATTTTAGCTTTCAACGAGTCACAATAAAATTTATTTTGCGACTACTGTTGGAAGAGCAAAAAGAACATGAAGCTGCAGTTGCTGATGATTTTTTCACATTACTACCAATAAACCAGATATCTTCAAAAACTCATAAGCGGAGTTAAAAAGTGGATATACGGCAGAAATTTGAAAACGGAAACTTTATTTTCTTCATGAAGACTCCTGATTCGCTACGTCCAAAGAAGCGTTTACCTTGAAGTAGCTGATATTTTTTTAAGCTTGTATCATTTTTACTAATTAAATAAATTTTTCTTATTGTAATTATAACATCCAGTGTCATTTCAGATTGTTTCTGTTCCGCCAAGATGAAAGGAAAAGGATGAAACCAACCAGGCCAGATTCAGAAAATTCTACACCCTCTTTGCCCGTTCTCGACGGACCTGATAAACTTAACACACCAAGACAGAAATTTTTTGAAGTTTAGCCTAATTTTAACGATGCAAAAGAATTATACCATTATATCGTTAATTTTGTCTTGTAAAATTTGGTATAAAATATAAAAAAGCATTTTATTTGTTTCTTTATTTTTTTTGACGCACTTACAGGCACTGCAGCCCCAAAGGCTTATTGTGCCCACTAACATGCACTTATTCTAGGACATTCACACGCACAAGCACTGAGCCACCGCGTCCCCATAAAAAAATAAAAAATAAATAAAGAAAGTGTACTGTAATGCTTTAACAACGGTAATTTTTTGTTTAGTCTCTTGATAATCAACTTAAATAAAATATTAAACTCCTTACTTAAATTAGACTGCCCTCTAAACTTTGTCTTCTAGGACATTGTCAAAAGCAGAGTTTATCAAAAAACCATCCTAAAGATAAAAGTTGTTTTTGAGGGTAGTTCTTGTACCATATCGAGCAATACATTTTGACGTGTAATCTCATATTCAACGAACTTAAAAAGTTCGTTACTGAATTCTATATGTCTGTCGGTCTGTCTGTCTGTCTGTCGCTGTCACAAAATTATGGATTTTTTAAAATTTTAAAATGGATTCTTATAGGAAATTTTACGCTGAATTCGAAAATGAAGAAAAAATTCTATGTCGAATAATTTTCCAGATATTCGAATTCTAATTTTCCCGAAATTCGAAATCAAAATCGAAAGGTTTTTTTAAGTTCGTTCTGGGATTGCTTACAGAGCAATCTCTTCGTCGGCCCCATGTTTTATTACTAGTAATCATCATATACTTAAAGCTGAAGATAAACATCTTTTATTTGACTTTAAACAATTTGTGAAATATATTTTTCTAATTTTCTGACACAAAATGCTCAAACAAGCAAGTGCAAGCACTGTAACCGCAAGCAGTTATGACTGCTTAATTAAGCTTTCTAAATCCTTTTCTTAGGATGGATTAGTTCCCATATTTCTTTGTTTTCATTATTCTGCGGTTGTATGTTAGTCCTGGAATTTTCTGCTATTTTCATCCATTCTTTCCTATTCATGCATTTTTCCTTTCATTTCTTTACTCCAAGGTTACTTAAGTCCTCTTCTACCTTTCTTCGGCGATCTCGTTCTATATCTTCCTCTTTTCCTGCTCTCTGTTTGATTCCATTCTGTTACTATTCTTATCGCTCTTGTTTTGCCTGCCCTCATTACATGACTTAGCCATTTTATCCTCTGCGCTTTAATATATGTAATATTATCTTCTCTTTTCATTTGGTTCACTAGCTCAAAATTTATTCTCGATCTGTACTCATTTTGATCATTTTTTGTTGGGCCGAATATTCTTCGTAATGTATTCCTTTCAAATATTCGCAGATCTTCTTCTTCTTTCTTCGTTAGAATCCATGTTTCTGTTGCGTATACTACTACTGGTCTAATTACTGTTTTATATATCTGCACCTTTGCATTATTGCTTAAATGTTTAGGGTTTAACAATTTTTTATTTGCATAATTCGTTTTATTTGTATTTTACGTTTCGTTTTTTCACTACCACTGCTATTTTTATTATAAATTGTTGTACCTAAATATTTAAATATTTCGACAGTTTCAAAATTATAGTTTTTAATCTTTAATGGTTCCTTGTTTACATTAACACTGTTACTGTACTTTAAATATTTAGTTTTCTATTCACTGATTTTTAACCGTATTTTTGATGTTTCTGCTAACATTACTAAAGCACTTTCTAGACCTTTTTTTGTTCTACTTATGATCGTCACATCATCTGCATAGGCAACAATTTGTACATTTTTATTATTTATCGTACCGTTTACATCTGCTTTTCTGACTGCACTTTCTAGGACTGTTGCCGATAACATATCCCCTTGTCTGATCCTTCCTCTACCTTGAAACTGTCGGATGTTTTATTTCTAATTTTTACTGCTGCCGTTGTGTCTTTTAAGGTAATTTCAACTAGGTTCACTAGTTTTTTAGGTACTCCTCTGCATAACATTTCCCCTATTATACTAGCCCTTATCACCTTATCGAAGGCTTGCTTTAAGTCAATAAACAGGATATGAAGCGTTATATTATGTTCATTTGCTTTTTCTAATATGTGATGCACTATATGGATGGCATCTGTCGTTGACCTCTCAGGCCGAAATCCTTGTTGATAATCTCCAATTTTCAGCGTATTCTTGTAATCTATTTTTGATTATTTCGACAGAACTTTATACGTTACATTCAATAACATTATTCCTCTGTAATTTGCACATTCTTCGATATCTCCTGTCTTGTAGATTGTAAAAATTATCCTTTTTCTCCATTCTGCTGGCATGCTTTCTTCTTTCCATATTGTGCATATTAGTTCGTAAATTTTTTCTGTAGTGTATCACCTCCATATTTAAGGTGTTCTATTATAGCATCGTCACATCTTGGTGCTTTATTATTTTTAATCTTCATTATCACTTCTTTTGTTTCTTCTAAATCTGGTTCAAGAATTGTTGATTGATTTTTGTTTATATCTTCTGGTACACTTATATTTATTTAATTTTCCTTACCAAACACCCATTTGTAGTAGTTTTTCCATATGTTTTGAATTTATTTAACTTCATATCTTGTTTTTCCTTCTGAGTCTTTGAAGCGTTTTGTTCTAATATTAAAATTTTGCCTTTCTCGTTTTATTTGCTGGTAAAATTGTCTAGTGTTTTTAATCTATTTGTACGCTTTGTAATTTATTTTTGTACCATTTTCTTTTCTTCTGCTTGCAGATATTCCTTGCCACGATGTTCGTCCCCTTATATGCTTTTTTATCCTCTTCTTTTTTGAGAGTAACCATTTCCTCCATATTTTGTTCTTTTACTCGATGGCTTTCTTACATCTTTCATTATACCATTCTTTATTTCTCTCCTTTTTTTCTCTTCCCACGCATATTTCTGTAGTTGTTAGTATGATCCTTTTTATTTTAGACCATTGGCCTTCGATTCTATCTGAATTTTCGCCATTGTTTCGCTGCTGTTGAAATTTTTGCGCTTTTGGATTTTTTACTTTCTCTGTGTTCCATTTGTTCAACCTTTTAGTTTGGGTTTTCTCTCTTCCTAAACTTTTTGTTTCTTTAATGCTTGCTGTTAGTAAAAAGTGGTATGTATCAGCGTTAGCACCCCTATATAATCTTAGATCTTGCATATTTGTAAGTCTATCTTTCCTTATTAGTATGTGATCAATTTGACTTTTTAATATTTGGTTCGGGTAATTCCAGGTTATTTTATGTCTATCTGGGTGTGGAAATTTTGTACTAACAACAAAAAAATTCATTGCGGCTGCTAAGTTACATATTCTGTTTCCATTGTGATTTGATTTGATTCCTCTTTTGCTATCTGGGCGTTTATGTCTCCCAGTATTATCAGCGTATCATGTTTTGGTATTTTTTCACGTTCGTTTTGTAGATACTCATAGAATTTCTCTTTATCTTCATTCTCCGCTGTTTCCGTTAGTGCATATACACAGAGGTAGGTAGTATTAGCTAATTTTCCCTTCATTCTAAGTTTTGATAATCTGGCATTTATCGCGTCAAATTTCATTATGTTATTCTTCTGTTTTTGAGTTACAATAAAGCCTGTACCATTTCTATCTTGTTCCTTTCCTCCACTTCAGTAAATGGTATAGTTGTTTTTGTTGATTTCGCCTTTATTAGACCACCTTAGTTCTTGTAATGCGATAATATCAATCTTATACTTTTCCATTATTTCTATAATCCCATTTGTTTTTCCAGCCTGCAGTAGTGTTTTAATATTTCAAGTTGCTATTCTAATTTTTGTTTCTTTTTTTTATTTTTATTACTATTTATTTTTGATTTCTCTATTTCCCATTGATTGCCCTTAATCATATCCATTTTTGCTCCGGTCGTCACCATTGTTCTTTTTCTATCTATGGTTTCTAGTTTTTTAGATTTCTGCTCGTCTTAGTTATTTTGAGCATCCTTCATCGTAGCTCCTCAATGTCGTCGTTTTCTGGGGGTATCTGGCTCATGGTTCTTCTTATTTTAGATTTCCTTCATAGTTATGTGTATCGTATTCACTTCCTTGTTTCTCGAGCTGCTTTAGTTTGTTTAGAGAGCCCGTTAACTATCAGATTGTTATATTTTATTATGGCGTGGTAGCCCCCTTTTCTGTATTGTTTCATAAACACATTTAATTCTTTTCGTTGTTCGATTATTTTCTTTGAAAAAGTTTCCTCGGAGTAAATTTTCGTTCCTCTTAGTTTTTTGTCGCATTAAAGATCTCGATCTTTTTGTTACAACTTCTCAATTAAATCATATCTCTTACAATTACTCTTATTTTTCTTTTATTTGCATGTCGTTCTCTTCTTTTTACTCCTCCACCCCGTGTATAATTATTTTATTCTTTCTAATTTCTCGATCTAGTTTTTCAATCCTTTTTTCTTGCGCTATTAAACTTTGTTTCAGTATTTTGTTTTCACTTACTAATTTTGCATTAGCGCCTTTTAGTTTATTAATTTCTTCTTGAAATGTATTTATCTTTTTTCCATTGTATCATTTTTAACTTCCATTATATCTAGTTTACTATTTATATCTTGTAGTAGTGTCAACATATTTTGTGAATCCAACCTTTCGTTAGCTATTTCAGGTGTTTATACTCGAAACTCAATGTTAGTTAAACGTTAAAATGTGTTTATAACTTTTCAAATCGGTTTTAAATAACGCTTTGAATATTTTATATACACTCCTGCACTTTGTTTATACTTTTAAAATGTGTTCATTGTCTTTGTATCTGTCTTTGCACTTTATAGTATTTGACCTTAAGGTCACTCACTTATCAGTTAGTCTGTTCTATCCAACCTTTTTATTTTCCTTATCCTATAATAAGGAAAGTAATGTAATCGGCGGAAATTTGACCTACTCAGTTTTTCACATTTCTGGACGAATTATAGCCTCAGGACACCAAAAAAGTTGGTTTGAGCCATTGGTTCGTGTGCGTGTGTGTCTGTCTGTCTGTCGGTCTGACAGTAAACAGGATATCTCGAGAACCATAAGAGCTAGAAACTTGAAATTTGGTATGCAAGTTACGTATAGGTAGCGAACGCAGTGTGAAGCTTTTGGTGAAAATCGTCCTAGCCGTTTGGTCGCAAGGTTGCAAAATCGGTCGCAAAGCGGTCGCGAATCTAAACGGTTAAAGATACAAAAAATTCATAAGAATAAAAATGATTTGTTATCACGAGATAAACATAAATTTAAAATAAAAGTTGGTAAAATAGGAACTCGAAAAAAAATTAAAGCTCAGGATTTTTAATACACCGGGTGTTCATAAAATGTTTCTGGTAATTATATTACCGGATAGATCAAACCGGGACGAACAAAAAATTACAATGAAATTTTTTGATTCGAGGTCAAATAAATAAGTTATAGCCGATTAAAAATTAATTAAACGGACCAATCATAGCGCGCTCGGAGAACTACCGAGCCGACTGCGGGAGGACGGGGGGGAGCGCTTGGCCGCTAGGAGGGAACACGCAGGCGATAATGGCGAAGGCTGTGCCACCGAGCTCGCACGGTTACCTTCAGTGACGTAGCAAATTTTTAAGTACGAGTCAATTATTGTCTTGTACTGTTTATTTTAATCAGCTCTCGAGTGTTGGATTCGCGCCTCGTCCTTTTTTAAATTAACAAATTTTTAGACGAGAGCAGCGCAGGGCCGAGACGATGGACCCGGTATAATATATAATAATAGGATCATGAAAGTCGTGTGATGTTCACACCAGATTTTTTCTGTTTGTTGTTATCATACTCTCTTTACTTCATTTGGCTACTGTCTTTGGCACTTTAATTAATTGTCCACTATTTCCTTTGGAATTTCACTTAACTTTAGGGGAAACTTTTCCACTTCACTTCAGCTTGCTAGCCAGGTCCAGACTCAAAAGCAAGAATAGGAACTAATATTAATATTTTTTTCAATAATCAGCAAGTTGAATATAAGATTATGCTCAACACGTCTCTGCTGGCTAGTAAATTTAAACCAAATCATTACCTACCCAAAACTACACCAAAGAATATTAGTGATTTAAACAAAATTAAAAACCAAGTGTGAACACTTAATTATTTAAATATAGTCTTTCGACACTTCACGCATGGATTCGATTTTTTTGATTTATTTTTCTACACCTCGTACAAGCATACATTTCATAAAATTAGAGGACCAAAAATAAAATAAAAATATTCTATATGAAAAAATAAAGTGGGATAAACATTTTATGAAAATATGAGCCTGATATTCGACTGGCTGAGGTAAGAACAGCGATAAACAAGATTAGATGGGCCAGACTGATCGCCAACGTCCAATGAGGATACGGCACAAGCAGAAGAAGAAGAGGTAAGAAGGAAAAGGAACGTCAAATGATAGAAACAGTGCAGAGTGGTTTTGTGCAGAGACAGTTTTTCCACAACAGTTACAAGCACCAACCAACAGCTTATTAAAGATAGTGCGTTAATTCTACATGTTATGGAGTAAAAATTGATATTGTGTTTTAAAGTTTTACCCAAAAAGTGGCGGAAATTTTATTTAAAAAATACGCATGGTATGCAAAGCCAGCATCAGTCCATTTAATTCCCATTCATTCAATTATCAAACAATTATCTTGTCTATCAGCTTTATATACAAAGAAGCGCATGAATTGCGTAATAAACATATTAAAAAATAACCTTCAAAAGTATGCCTGAGAAGCATGCTTTTCTACCACATATACAAATGTTTTCAACTATTTCGTGGTGACCTCAAACCCTTTTGTTTCTTCTAAAAATAAAAATTCAGTTTTCTGCCAAGAACACGTTTTTTTAGTAAAGTTAATAATCTCTTCGTTAATGCTCAATTCACAAAAACCTCAGTGAATGAACAGATAGATAGTAACTAGTAAATTTTTAAAATATTATTCTTTTTATACAAAATAAATAACAGGTTAAATCTCTTGCATAAGCCATTTTTACTTTATTTTGTAGTTCTATTGACCTACATTTAAAAATGCATATACGAAGAAAACATAAAAATTAAAATTAGTCGCCGTTTCTGAACAAGATTTAAATCTTTGTGTGCCAGTATAACGGTCTCGTTACAACCGCTAAGTAGTTAAACTAAGATAAGGGTAGTAACACAAATTACTGGATTTCTGTTGAGCATTAAGCCCCACAATCCCTATTAAATAAGAAAAATCAGCTGGCTACCTCAGCTTTGAGCGCAAATCTTGGGTCTATTCACAACATTTTCGATTATAATTTCGCATATTCTCTGATTAGTTTCATCGACAACTCAGATTTCATTCTTGAGGTCGTCAACCGTTTTGTAGATTGCTGATGTAGATCTTAGATTTCAGGTAACCTCACAAAGAGAAATCGTAAAATCTAACTGACCAGTTAGTGTCGGTTTTGTGAAATTACGCGACCAGAAAATTATTATTGCTCGAGCTGTATGGTAGGTAGCGCCGTCCTACTAAAACCACATTTGGTTTAGATAAATATTGCCGAATTGGTACTGCAAAACTAGATTATCATGCAAGAGTAACAATCAACATTCTCAGTTACTGCATTTCCAGCATCATCTTTGAAGAAATACCTATAAGCCTATTACACCTCCTGCCCAAAATACACCCCAAAAGTAACTCATTGGAGTGCATTTAGTTTTCATGGGTTAGATAAGAATTTTACAACCTCTAAATGTGCCTCACTGCTAAAGATGATTTTTCGACTAAACTGAGAATCCACTTAATGATGCTCTAAAAACCAATAGACGAAATGTCGATGGTGAGACTAGTCAGCAGACTGAAGCTCTTGCTTTTGTATGCATGAGAGTGCAGATCTTTAACAAATATTCCCTGAAGGAAGCTTCCCAATATGCCGAGTTGATATTTTCGAATTTGTAGCAACATTTTGGTTTAACTACAGCATTATTCTCACAATACCTTACCCCACCTTAATACTCCTAATCTTATAATCATTACCGATCCAGTTTCTTCAAATTTTTTAATAAACCTTCGAGCATGATTTCAAAATTTTCACCGAGTCTTCAATGCGATTTATCAATAATAACTCGCTATTTTTTCATAAAATAATCCATATTTACTATTCAAGAAACCCGTAGATAAGAACTGTCAAAGTTTCAGAGTTTGCAAGCGCAAAACAAAAAAGGCGCGAAGTTTAAGCCCAACATACATTTGTAGTCACCTTTTAAATGTCATTTAAAAAGAAAATGAATAATTAGAATATAATGTCGAAAAAAGTAGTGAAGATAGGATCTTTGAAATTACTCTATTATAACAAAAAAAAACATAATTATTTCCCATGGAGAATGCCTTAATGTTTATAGTAAGCTAAAAGCTCGTATACACTGCTAAGGATACTTTTAGAGAAAATAAAATCAGAACAAACCGTTCCTTATGTTTCTATCTCATCAGTATTAGACAAACTTAAAAAATGTCATTTTAATTATTTGCCCATATCTTTATTACTGTTATATGTATTTCGATGAAACCATTGAGATATCTAGACACTTTTTAACATAAATTCTAATAGTGTAGTGAAATCAAATATCTTTAAAGCATAATGCGGAAGTCCCCGGTCCCCGGTCGTGTGAGAAGCTTTGATTTCGCATTCGGGGCCACGCGAAAATACACGAACAATGGTTGCTACATATTTCGTAATGTCAACATAACGTCAACACCCATTACGCCGATGCACAAGAGTGAGACGGAATTTGTGACTGGCACAATCGTTGGAGGGCAGCAATAGTAACGATTGCTACAGAAAGTTCGTAACACTTGCATTCCCTATAGTAGCCAAGCTTAGCTGGCTGGATTTTCCAGTTGTCTATATGCGGATAATAATTTTGAGCACCTACTGACCCATCAAATAAGCCACGTACTCACCTCTTGAATTCCGTTTTTAAATTTGTTGTAAAGATATCTCACAAGCTTTTCTTGAAAATTCCAGTGCCAAAATTAGAGTGTGATATGCCCTTATTTTATTTTAACAAAAATGGTACAACAGCTACAATTACTGCTGGTCATTATAACTAAATGCTAATCAATTTTTCGATTTGCAACGGCTTAGCCTAACACAAACATCGACGTAATAAGATACTACTTTACTAATAAGACAGTTACACTGTATGGTTGGTAATAATAGCCCACTGACATCAATTTTTAAGGTCTTTTTAGATTCTTTAGAAAAAGTTTAGGAGATAATGATTATCAAAAGAAAGCCTTAGTTACTGTTTCCATATGGTTCTTATTAAAATAAATATACTTGTTGCACTATATTAGATATTCGTATTTAAAATGTACGTCACAATAATACAAACTCGCCTATAAATATGTTCAATTTTAAAATTTATGGTTATGAACTCTAAAATTATTCATGACTGAACAGCATGTCCTTCCTGAAAATCAATGCAATTTCTTGATAGATATTCTCTTTTAACTCTTCTATAGACCTGAAATTATTGCTGTACACTCTGCTCTTCAGAACTTCCTATAAAAAAATCCATGGACAGTAGATCGTACGAGTGAGAAAGATGATTTTAATTGTGGACACTCCTCCATCCTTCTGAAACCATGTTTGCCAATTATAACCACCAAATATTGCAAAGCAAGTATAAAAAAGATTTTAATAATCGCCCCATATCGTTCCAAATTTTAGAATTATTGTCCTTACAAAAGTACAGATCGATTATTCCATTCACCGGCATAATGGTCCAAATAATTGTGATCCTTACATTTCAGTATGTCCCGATTCAGTAACTTCTGCCAACAAAATTAAAATTTACCTCAACGCAGAACAGAATGTTATCAAATGCTACAAATTTGTCAAATATTTCATTGACAAAATGAAAGCTGAAAACGGTATCAATAGTCTTTAATTTTTGGATTAACTCTATTTTGTAAATAATTACAAAAAAAAGATGTGGGTTAGGATACTTAATCGTATATGTATTTGGTGTAGATTGTTGTCTCAATAAAACTTCCGCACATAAAACCCCGATAAAATGTTCCACGACTTCTAAATTTCTATGTATTGATCTTACACTTTGTAGCCCTACCAACATCATCCTAACCGTTAAATTTAAACTTATTTTTGAAAAACTTTGTTCATCCTACATTTTATATATTGAGGTTTAGAATTACTTTTAAAAGATTCACAAGAGATGGCGTTACTAGCATTTTTTTTGCCTTCAGTACATACTACAATCAACTTAATGGCAAAGATCCTTCTTTAGGGTTGAATGTTGCGTTTTGCTTCCATTTGAAGAAATCGGCAGCTGAAAATCTTTGTTTGCTGTTCGTTGCTTATGGTAAATATACTCCATAGATTTTAACTTGTGACCATTGGTTTCGACGATTCAAAAGTAGTGATTTTGACACGAAAGACAAAGAACGCCCGGGCCCACCAAAAAGTTTAAAAGTGCAGAATTAGAAGCATTACTCGATAAAGATCCATATCAAACGTTTGAAGAATTGGCAGACGCCTTAAATGTTGATTTATTGACCGTTAGTAAACAAGGAGAATAAAGGTAGAGAAAATCCAGTAGTACGATGCTGACGCAAAGATAAAAATGACAAGGAATAAGGATATGCAAAAAGATAGTAAAAAATGTAAATACAATAGAGAAATCAAAGGAGAAAACTTAAGAATAGGTATGTGGAACATACGAAGCTTAAGCGATAAAGAAGAACTTATAGAGGAATTTGAAAGAACAAGGCTAGATGTTGTTACCTGGCCCCAATTTCGTCGGGGCTAATGAATGTTACCTGCCCCGGAATTTTTCGAGCCGTGTGCAACACAAAGGCCCTTCTTTGAAATTTATAATCTCAAAATGAATGTTACCTGAGTCCGACTTTGTGGCGCCGTGTGCAACACCAAGTTAGTTGACTTACTGCGCCGCGTCGTGCCATGCGATTCCGAGTCGGCCCGAACGCCACCGACCATAGCCACCACGGCATTTACCAACCAGAGCAAGAACGCCGACGCATTTTCCAATCAGCGCAAAGGCGTGTCCGGTGTCCACCTGGACAAGCTTCGCATCCCCCGTGGGGCACGAGCTGAGCCCTTAAAACCTGAGCCACCAAAGCATTCGGCTCAGTCGCCACCCCCTTCAGAAGAAATCATCAAGAGTCATCAGGTGAGTCCCTTTTGGTTTCTTTTGCTTCTCGCTGGCCGAACCTGCTGCTGGCTGCCCGGACCTGCTGCTCGTTCTCCAGCCCCGCTGCCCGGCTCCGCCATCAGACCAGCTGCTTGACCCTGCTGCACGCTGCCCAGCTGCGCAACCGCCCCTGCTGCTCGCTGCCTGGTTCTACCACCGGCCCCGCTGTTTGCGCTGCTGCACCTAGCTCGCTGCCCGTTTCAGCGCGTACATTAAGTCGTAGGTTAAGTTCTTGTACATTAGCTAAATAGGTTAAGTTAGCTAGGGTTGACAGGTTAGCGTAAGGTAGGTTAAGTTCTGTAAGGTTGTAAATATAATTCTAATTCATAAGTAGGAGCCGACACTTCATTTTTTAGCCTTCCATGTCCCACGCGTTGCCGGTCGTAGCGTCCTGACGCCAAATTTATCACCGCCCGGGTCCGGTGACAATATATTAGCAATCACCGAAGCGAAGAAGAAAGGAAAAGCTATAATAGAACTGGGAAGAGGTCACACTCTAATATAGAGCGGAGTAAATCAGGAAGCAAGAGCAGCAGAAGAAGTAGGGTGTATAATAAAAGAAGAACTTAGTTGTTGTCTATGGTCCCGGTGAAGACGAAGTAGCAAGAAAGAAAGGCAAATTCTGGGAAGAAATTTCAGAAATAACAGAAAATATAAATGGCAGATTACTATTGCTAGGAGACTTTAATGGAAGAGTTGGGAAAAGAACCAAGAGGAAATACATAGAAAAAACAATGGAGAGAAACTAATAAGCTTCTGTATTAACAATAATCTAATAGTAACAAACACGTTTTACAAACACAAGGGCATACATAAGTTCACGAGAGAGGTTAAGAGTAGGAATGAAAAATCTGTAATAGACTACTTTCTCATTAATAGAACATATAGGAACAAAATTATAGACATCAAAGTAAGAAGAAAAATTTACAGTTATCACTATTTAGTGGTAGCGAAAGTACGTCTAGGCATAGAAATTAAAAATCATAACAAGAAAATTTATCATAAAAAAGTTAATGAAACTATTGAGACACACAAATTACAGCAAATTGAGATAGCAAACAAATTTAGTGAGAATATACAAAGTAAGATCAGCAAAAAAAGCATGCAGAATAACAACAATAAATAAAAACAAGAAGCAGACTAAATGGTAGAATCAAGAAATAAAAGAGAAAGTTAGAACAAAAAAGAAAAATGGAAATTTTACCTAAATCATAAGACAGAGGATCGCTACGCAACACATAAACAACAACAAACTAAAGTAAAAGAAATGATAATGCAGACTAAACAGCAAACATGGAAAGAATTTGGAAGGAAATTAGAAGCAGACAGCCTAGTACACCAAAAGCTATTTTACAAAGTATTGAAAAATTTGAGAAAAGATAAACACTGCACAGTAAGGCAAGTGAGAGCAAAAATGGCCGTATAATAACTAAAGAAAATAAAATTATATAAAGATGAAAGGAATACTTTCGAAAACCTCACTCCAAATGAACATGACAACAAAGCAGACGATAAAGAAATAAAATATTTCATACAATAATATACAAATAGAAGAAGTGATGACAGCTGTAAAATACTTAAAAAGGGCAGAGCGCAGGGCATGACAAAATAAATGCAGAGATGCTGAAAAACTTAGGACGGCAAGGAATGGAATTGTTAACAAAAAACTTTAACAAGGCACTGGACACTTCGAAACTTCCTGAAGACTGGAAAATAGAAATAATAATACCAATATTCAAGAAGGGCGATAGTAGGAAGTGTTCAAACTATAGAGGCATCACAATATTAAGCGTGGTATCGAAGGTGTACGAACATATATTAAAAAGACTAAGAAGTGTAATAGAAGAGCAATTAGAAAAGGGAGAAGTGTACAAGACCATATCTTCAGTATAAAACAAATGATAGAGAAAAACAGAATGAATAAAAAACTCAGAAATATATATGGTTTTCCTGGACTTAGAAAAAGCCTTCGATGGAGTACTACAAAACGAAATATGAAAAAGTCTAATATCAAGAAATGTGAGTCCGAAGTTAATAGAAGGAAACAGAGTCTGTACAATAACAACAAAAGCTACATAAGAAAAGATAATTTACAGTCGACAGCATTCGGAATAACTGATGGACTAAGCCAAGGAGGTGTAATGAGTCCAACGTTGTTTATATTAATTAAAGCAACAGCAAATAAGACCTAAAAGTACAAATAGGTTTCAATAAACTAGCACCTGAGAATGTATCAGTTTGTGCCTTTGCAGACGACCTTACGATCTGTGCAGCAAAACAAAAATGCCTACAAGAAAATCTACAGATTTGAGAAGAAGAACTAGCAAAGAGAAATTTAAAAATAAATACAAATAAAACAAAATTAATGGTAATAAGTAAAGAAAACACGAACACTAACATAGAAATAAACCAAAGTAAGATAGAACTAGTGGATGTATTCAAATACCTAGGAGTGCAGATAGACAGAGAGGGAGACATGGAAAGTAAAGTAAATGAAAGAATTGGTAATGCTGCAAGTTTATATCACACTTTGAGTAAGCCATTCATAAGTAAAAAGGAGATAAACAGAAAAACGAAAATGGTAGTCTGTAAAACAATTTGTAGACCAATCTTAATGTATGGAAGCAAGAGCTGGATCTTGACAAACTCAATGAAAAGTAAAATACAAGCTAATGACATGAAATACTCAAGAAAAGTCAAAGGAATCACCAGGAGAGACAGAATAAGAAATGATTCTCTCGGTGAGAGAAAAACTTGAAATAGAACCGATAAATAATATAACAGAGAAGCAAAAATTGAAATCGTTTGGAAACGTATGTAGATTGAGCGACAACCGACAAGTGAAACGTATATGGGAAGCAGGTGTGTGTAGACATAAATCTAGAGGAAGGCCCAAACAGCGTGGAATGATGAAGTAGTAGCAATATTGAAGATAAAAGCCCAGGCATGGGCAGAAGCTAAAAAGTTGGCAACAAACAAGAAAGAATGGATAAAGTTTGTGCACATAAATTGAAATATAATATAAGTAATTTCACCTTACACCTTAGGGTAAAAGATTTTATATATATAAAGGCAACGAGAATAATTCAAAAGCAAGAAAATTGGGTACCACACAAATTGCTGCCGGAAAACGTCGAAAGACATTTTTCCACCTACGAACAGCTGAAAGGTACAAATGGCAAACGTGCAGAAATGTCAAATGTATGCCCCGTCGAGCATTACCAATGATCTCAACATCGATGCCAAAGCAAAAAATCCATCGTTCTAAGGTAATTCTCTGTATTTAAAGGGCGTAGTGTTTTACGAGGTGTTGAAACAAGGCGAAACTATCACTAGGAATCGCTACCTACAACTGATCAACTTGAACCGAGTGTTGAAAGAAAAACGACCGGAATACGCCGAAAGACACGGTTGAGTGATTTCACAGCACAACGTTCGGTCACATGTTGTGAAACAAGTCAAAAGCTATTTGTAAACATTTCGATGGGATGTGTTACCCCATCCGCCGTATTCGCCAGACATTGCCCCTTTCGATTACGATGCGTCATTAATCGATGACGTATGGCCTGTCTGAGCAGCGCTTCAACTCTTTTGAAGATATCAAAAAAGTGTCGATTCATGGTTTGAATCACAGGACGAGGATTTTTTCGAAATAAAGTTTAATATCACAAAAAAATTTAAAACTAAATACAAGCCCTAATACTTAGCTCTTTAAATAAATTACTTTATATTTTGTTCTCTAATCTACTTGTCTAATTATCTATTAGTCCATACATTTGTCTCTCTGTATATATTGTCTTATCTCCTTTTAAATATAAAGATTCGCCTTTTCTCTGTAAAAAAAATATAAAAGCATCATTATTAATATTTCTATTAAATTATTTTGTTGCAAACATAGCATACAATACTGTTGCCTTGTGCATAACTTTATAGTCTTTTATCCCTTTCTATTCTTATATAACGTCTGTAAGAGCCAGAGTAACATATAGCTCTTCGGCAATCGCCTGCATAATAATAAAATTATAAATTCACATTCTTGTACATCATTTTGTCAAGATAAAATTATTTTATCGTAATTTATACTTTAGTTGTAAAATAAAATATCTCGAAAATAAACCCTTAAGCACTGACAACCAAATCACTCTACATTATAATATATAAATAAGGTTTTTTAATGTGCCATTACTATTTTACTGCACAATCTATATTTCAAAGCAGAATAACTATCTTCTTTTAGTATAACAATATAAAAAGAACTAAGTCTCTTTTTAATTCTTAATTTTCCATTCCCTACTTTTTAGGTAAAAATGAATATTCAGCTAAATAATCAGCCCTAATAGTAATATCACCTAATTCGTTTCAAACAAAGTTCGGCATTAGTTGCTGTTTTGTTTGTTTAGGACCGTGATCCTTTACATCAGAATCCATTACAAGATTGAGCTCCTTAATCTGGTTTACATTCCTCAATAGATAATAGTGCTGACGTGTTAGTCCCCTTATAAGATCTTGACTCGCTTTGCAGAAGAAAGTTGCCTAACGCTGTTCGATATAATGTTGCGTATTCCGGCCTGATTTCTGTTGCAACTTGATTATACTGTCCGGCGTACAATATGCGTATAAAAGTACATTAGTTGTTTAATCTACAGATTTTATTCCAAAATTTGAGATATAAGCATTTTCAACCTCCAACATAACCGTCATATTTTTTAAAAATTTTCTACCTAGAGATTTAAAAAAATATATACTTCAATACAGAAAGTAAGTATATTAAGTTTAACATAAAATATTTGAAAATCACTATATACATTATATAATATACATTTATACATGATACTAAATGCAAAATTTAATTTACTCGCTTAATTTCAATGCCAACGTTTTACTTTTCTAGCATAACTTTATAAAGGTGCTTTTACAAAGTTCCCTGTAAAAGTCGACGCCATTTTAAATTTTAGGAAAATGATTTTAATTAACAATTGATGACAATAATGACATATACTTATATTACCATTCAGATTCTTTGGCTCTTTAGCATTACTTGCCACCATCCTATTTAAAACTTACAGAGTCCGGCAGAATAATTTCTCTTTTTCAAAATAGTAATAAATATAACAACAGAGATTCTGTTCCATGTTTTACTGTACTATTACATAGAACAATGCTTTCCATTTAGTTGTTAGAACCACAATGGCGCATTTTCATGTTTGTTGAGTCTGGGTCCCAGAATATTGCGTAATATTGCACCAAAGCGGATAAATGTAACAATCACCGCGCGTTTTATTTTCTCAGAAAAATACAGCCCTATAATGCCCCAAACAGTTACACTCTAACTGTGCAAAGGTCATTCATAGAGTTGTTGAGGATTTTATTGAGACCAATACTGAACATGGGGCCGGCGAAGAGATTGCTCTGAAGCAATCCCAGAACGAACTTAAAAAGACCTTTCGATTTCGATTTCGAATTTCGGGAAAATTCGTATATCTGGAAAAGTATTCTACATAGAATTTTTCGTCTTCATTTTCGAATTCAGCGTAAAATTTCCTATAAGAATCGCATTTAAAATCGTAATGTCGAAAGTTTTTCCGAAATTCGAAGTCGAATATCTCGAAAATTATTCGAGATAGAAATTTTTTAATTTCGAATTCCAAATCAGCGTACAATTTCTATAAGAATCCATTTTCAAATTTTAAAAAATCTCAAATTTTGTGTCGGACCGACAGACAGACATATAGAATTCAGTAACGAACTTTTTAATTTCGTTGAAAATGCTACTTACTGGCGCAGTTCGATAAATGAAAATGAGTTTCGTAACTGCTAAGCACAATAGCATCAGCTACAACATGCCCCAACATGTCCTAGCATGCAGCCTACTGGGCGTACTTTAGGTTTCTAGAACACCATTAGGTTGTGTGGGTGAAACATGAAATCCCATTGTAAATGGTTTTCCTATATGATTTTGAAGTACAATAAAATAAAACTTTTTATATTATTTTGAAGCATAGTCTGGTACATTATATTTTAAATAGCACATTAACTTCGTATGCACAAGCAAATTCGATAAATCCAATTTTCGATGACTTTATACAATAACTCGAGTCTAATCTCACTAATACAGCAATGTTCAATCTTAATGCATTAAAGGTTTGTGGTTTGTTTGTATAGACTATAGATATTAAATAAATAATCTAAAGGAGTTAAATTACAACTTCTTGGGGGACAACTAACAGTTGCATTTCTTGAAATTATCCTTTCGCTAAACTTTTCTTGCAATACGTCAATAGTGGCATTAGCAGTGTGACATATGACACCGTCTTGTTGCAACCACATGCCCTCTAAATCAATTTCATCTAAATTCGACCTCAAAAAATCTGTTAACATCAATTGATATCGCTTACTGACAATCATTGAACTACATCTCCTACTTCGTTTTCGAATAATAATAGTACAATGATGCCACCATGCGATAAACCCCACCATACAGTAACCTTTTGCCAATGCAAGAGCTTCTCGTGAATCTCTTGTGGATTGTTTTCGTAACGAAAATCTACAATTTTGATTTTTAACATATTCACTTAACCAAAAGTGAACTTCATCTGAGACAATAATTTTCTGCCAAAAATTAGGATACGTTTCAAGTTGCTCTAAAACCCAAGCATCACAGTCACGGTACTTACAATAGTTCAGTAGCTTCAGTTCAGTCAAAACAATTTTATAAGAGTGTAAAGCCCAAATCTTATCGCAAAATACTCCAAGTTATCGTCATTCTAAGCCCTAATTCTTGAGCACAATGAGGAATCGATAAATTTGTTGCCTCTGTAGCGTTATCTCTTACAGCAGCAATGTTCTCTACATTTCTTGCATTGCGACGTCCTGTTGGCATTTTTGTATCGTTAAGAGTAAAATCTCTTTCAAATTTTTCAACGATTTAACAAATATCAAGTACATAAGGGCGATTATGTGGATCATAGGTTTCGCAAAAAGCCGTAGAGTGTTCACAAAAGAACGTCTATTTTCATAAAATTTTTGGACAATTACCAAATATTCTTGAAGCGTGTATTTCGCCATGATGAATTGTTAGAGTATACTAAACACAAATGACAACTAGTGGCAGTTATAACATTTTAACCATGGTTGACATTTTATTTCAAAAACATATCATTCTTATTGGAAAACCCTTTATTTTTTTATAATCTTATGTTTTGTGTCTCTAATAGATCAGTTATTATTATAATATATATGCTGTAGTACAATCCAGTTGAAGAAGACCTTTGATTTTTATTATGTAGAAAGTAATTAGAATTTTTAATTTTCCACAAGAGTAATACACTATAAACTCGATTATTTCAAAGTCGCAAAATAAGATTACCAGTTCTTAATTTTTTTTAAAATAATAACATTATATCACATAATCTAGGTAATCGAATATGTAGCCATTAAAAAGGTCAACTAGGCTTTCAAATAAAGTACCTGTCGCTCTAGACGATGTTACTGCGTTAGTCATTTGGAATTTCTGAAGTGAACGGTAAAAATTAATTATTTGCGATTCACTAGTCCCTTTAGTCCTTTGTGCACTATTGAAATCAACGTGGTAAAGCAAAAAGTGATATCTATATGCTACAAGTTGGGTATTATTGAAATATTAGTTCCGATAAAACGATGTGTGGAGAATCTCCGACTCTTCAAGTTGACAGTCTTTACAATTTAAAAAGAGAAACATTTATGAAAACATTTGTAGGTGCAAACAAAAACACTAATATTGAGATCTAAAGTAGAGCAGTTAACTAGATTATGAAACTATAGAAGTATAAATGCTCGCATGGTTAACCCGACAAATTCAAAAAGCGCCATAATATCAAAATGATGAGAAAATAAAGGAAAAATCAATAAACAACTGGAAATAACATTTTTCACTTTGAAGAAGTCTGTTCACGGAGTCATAATGGTTATTCTGTGTTTAGTTCTTGACTAATGAATACGAGACTGAATTAATACGCATTAAAAAATAGAAAAGAGACAGGAAAGATAATGTTCTAAAAATAACAAACAATTAAATTAATTATTTTGATTAAAAAAATTTAGGGCACAAAATTGAAAAAATATACTACAATTTTATTTATGCTTAACAGAAAAAAACTTTAAAGATAAACTAGAGCTTATACGAAAAGAAATCTAAAGCAATAAAAAAATGTAAAAAAAAACTAAAATGTGTTAAATTAAACTAATATTTGAATATATTAGATAAACATTCTACAGGGTCGTTGAGGTAAATCCGGAATTTTTTAAACCGTATTTCGGAAAACTCGATAGGCCGTCTTATAAACATGCGCAATCCTCTATTAGGTAACACAAGTTAACTTCACATAGTCAACAACCTACTCGAATTCCTTGACACCGGAAAGTCACTGAGAAAAATTATTGTGTGGTTTGGCTACAAAATGATCCAAGTCAAAAATTATAAGAAATTTAACCACCAGAGGGAAGTAACGACTGATAGAGCGACTCACAGCAAGCAGTATGATCACTAGAGAAATGATAAATTCGACCACGAATTGAAAAAGAAGATTGATCAGGATCCTGGGTTTAGCATGACTGTCCTGACAAAAGAATTGGACGTGTCGAGGTCGACAGTCTGTCTATCTGAGAAACCGCCAACTCTTGAGTGAGAAAAATAAGATCAACAAGAAGTTAAAGGCCAAACCACTTTTAGGACTTGAAGATGACCGCCCATAGCTATTGGTATTGGACAAAATAATGAAAACACTTGTCAAAATGGGACCTATTTTCACTGTACCTAAGCACTACGTAAATCAACCGTATTTTGTTTGTTGTAGGTAGTATAGACTGTACACTAATAGTAGAGTGAGGCAGTGTGGTTATGGACGTTGTGCAGATGTGATGAGTGTCCGACCTAACAGAGTTTCAAAGAGATCCAATTGTGGGTGCCCGTCTAGCTGGAACATCTCTTAGCAAAATAATAACATTATGCGGTGTAATACAAGGCATGACCTCAAAAGCTATGACCGCATACACAGCATAATAGCTCTCGAAAAACGAAGTTATAGTATAGGGATCGCCAGGCCTTAAAGCGTATTGTGATGCCGCAGAAGAAAACAACGACCGAGAAAGTGATGAGCACCTAAACTACCCAATGTCATCCAAAACAGTGAGGCGGGAACTGCATTAAATTGATATACATAGACGTGTTACTATTTCCAAGCCCCTAATAACAGACACGAAGGATCAAAGGTATCGTGCATAGTGCAATGTCCACAAAAACTAGACATTGAAGGACTGGCAACGTGTTGTTTGGTCGGACGAGTCACCATTTACTCTCTTCTTCATCACTGGACGCGAGTTAATCTGGCGGACACCCTCTGACGGATACGATATGGACTGTCTACGCCCAACTGTCAAACATGGTGGCGGCTCTATTATGGTCTGAAGTGCTATATCATGGTATTCGGCAACCTCCTTTATGACATTACACGGTCGGGTCACAACAGCAGTATATAGAGAACTCTTGGGTGACCAGGTCCACCCAATGGTGCACACTTTATTTCCAGGCGAGAATGTCATATTCCAGGATGTTAATTCCCTCATTCATACCGCTGGCCCTATTATATTGAAGCGTGGTTTCAAGAAGATGCTGATGAGGTTCAACATCTTCCCTGACCCACCCAGTCCCTAGACTTAATATCATCGAGCCTCTGTGAGATGTTTTGGAAAACAGGGTTCGGCGTCGATTTCCACCTCCTTCGTCTCTGGCTGAGCTAGAAGCTGTGATACATAAATTTCAAATTCCACTCACCACTATTCAGGACTTGTATCGATCTATTCCGTTCAGAATTCAAGCTGTAATGCGTGGTGAAGGTGGACTAACACAGTATTAATACGAGATGTTCCGACTTTCACAAGTGTTTTCATTATTTTGTCCAATACCTGCTCATAAAATCATAATATATCACCATCTTAATAAACTAAGGGTGATACCGTCTCAAAACATTGCGCCTTGCGGTGACCGCTTCGTCTCCTAAGCATTAGAACCGATTCTAATTATTTCAGAAAACGACTAGATAACAAGGAATGTGTAGCTTAATAATGCACCTACTCCGCTACTAGGACAGTAAGCTCTTTTAGTGGACCTTATATTACGATATGTAATCCCAAGTTGATCTTTTTTTATTTACAAACGTAAGTTTAACACAAATAAAAATGTTTGACGCCAGTTTGCTACAAACGAAGGTTTCTTTGAGCTAAAAACCTCAATGGACAACTACCCGTCGCATACTAGCAATATTCGAGAGATAGTTTGAAGAGTTATTTTGCATCCCAATATTTTACTGATTTTTGTATTTCAATTCAAATAATCATCGAAATATTTCTTTTAAATAACAAACGACTTCCTCACCACATATCAGGCATGAAAACTTCTTCATGCAACAAATGTAGCTATAGAGGACCCCTCGGGTTTTCTAATTATATCGGCTGTTTATTTCCGTCCTAAGCACATAGTGATACAGCAACATTATGAAAGTTTCTTTAGCATCTTAGGGCGACGATTCATTGCTGGCGGAGATTACAACGCTAAACACACCGTTTGGGGCTTTAGACTTATTACGCCTAAAGGTCGTGAACTATTTAAAACTTTGGAGAAAAACCACTGGAAATATCTGTCTACTGGAGAACCCACGTACTGGCCAACAGGTAGAAACAAAATACCCGATTTGGTGGATTTCTGTATTACAAAAGGCATCCCTCACAGTTTCGCTACAATACAATCATGTTTTGATCTATCTTCTTACCACTCTCCAATTTTATTCACCTTATCCGCAAAAGTACTAAGTACAATTAAACAACCGAGCATAAATAATAAACGAAAAAACTGAGACGAATTTAGACAAATCATTGACTAAATCTTAACATTGGGCGTTCCTTTAAAAACGGAAGAGGATATTGAAACAGCTGTAAAACTTCTCAATGATACAGTTCAACAAGCGGGCTGGAACTCTACGCCTGAATTAGCTAAATTCAATCTAGCCTTCAATTTCCCTCCATTAATTCAACAAAAAATTCTGTAAAAGAGAATGCTTAGAAAACAATGACAAAGACTGCGAACGCCTGAAAGTAAAAGATTATTTAATGCCCAGCAACTAAAAGATCTCAAAACAACAAAAACGAATGCATCTAGACCTTTCTGAAGTGAACGTACACCTTCTGAAGATACTCACTATTTGTTGTGGAGAGCGACTAAAAAGATTAAATATGTTATAAAAGCTTATTAGGACACGCAAAGGGCTAGAAGCAATTAAAAAAGCAATGGTCTTTGTAGAGCATCTTTCAGAGCTGTTTCAAACTTGAAGACGAAAAACTCATACAGCTACTTGAAACATCCTACCAACTTAAGCCTCCAATCCCACGCATCGAAATCGCCAAGTCCAAAGTGTCATCAAAACTCTACACTCCAAAAAAGCACCTGGATATGACCTGCTTACTGGGCAAATCCTTAAACAATTGCCTCACAAAGGAATAGAATATCTCAAACGCAATTATTTAATGCTGTCTTACGCAGTGGATACTTTCTAAACCAGTGGAAAGTAGCGCAGATTGTTTTAATTAAGATACAATCATACAAGCCGATAAACCTACTACTCATAACGGATAAAGCTTTTACAAACAAGATTATCCACGATCCTCAAGCAAAATGAAACTATACCCAACCACCAGTTCGGTTTTAGACCAATGCACAGTTTTTTTTACACATTTATTTCTCTGCGTTATTTACAATCTGTTAATTTATTAACATTCAGTAAATTTTTTACTACGTGCTGATTATGACTTGAGGGAATAATACTCTTTAGTATTATTTCATTGACTTGATTTATGCACTTGTTTGAACAAATATGTAAACTAAAACTAAATCTAAAACTACACTTAGTTAAATCTATTAACTAGATCTAAAGGATCGTATCTTTTAAGTCTTTTTGTATACTGCCTGTCGAGTAGCGTCACAGCTAGATTGTTGGTATGAGCACTAAGTTTTGCTTGATACACTACACTAGCACTTTCAATTTCCTGCTTGATTGTCGGTATCGGAATGTCTTGTTGGAGAAGCCAGTTGGGGATATATCTTGGAGCGTCGGTTATCGTTCTAATTATTTTGTTCTGAAATCTTTGTAGGATTTCGAGATTGGATGTACTTGCAGTTCCCCAAATTTGTATACCGTACGTCCAGATTGGTTTTACGATAGCTTTATAGAGAAGTACTTTATTTTCTAAGGCTAACCGGGATTTCCGTCCTATTAGCCAATACATTTGACGCAGTTTTAAACCGAGTTGGATTCGTTTTTTCATTATATGAGTCTTCCAGGTTAAACGTCGATCTAAGTAAATTCCTAGATACTTTGCGTTATCATTCTGTGGGAGTGGAATGTTGTTCAGTGTCACTCTTGGGCATGTCTCTCTTCGTAGAGTGAAAGTTACGTGAACAGACTTTGTTTGGTTTACTTGTATTCGCCATAGTTATAGCCAGTTCTCAAGCTGATTAAGGTTTCGTTGTAGTATTGTTGATGCTATTTGAGGATCACTATGTGACGCTAATATTGCAGTATCATCTGCATACGTAGCTACTAGTGCCTGAGGAGTTGTAGGTAGGTCGGCGGTGAAGAGAAGATATAAGATGGGCCCTAATATGCTGCCTTGAGGCACGCCGGCTTCTATAGTTTGGATGCTTGATTGTGCGTCTTTAACTTTTATTTGGAAGCTTCGTTCAAGTAAGTAATTCCTGAGTAAGTCGGGATATTCCGTCGGTAGCGCTCTTTTAATCTTATATAATAAACCCGTATGCCAGACCTTATCGAAGGCCTGGCTTATGTCAAGAAACACGGAAGTGCAATACCTTTTTAGGTGCAGGTCGTGATTGATTCTCGTGACTACTCTATGTATTTGTTCTATTGTGCCATGTCCTTCACGAAAACCAAATTGGTGGTCTGGAATGATGTTTCGTTCTTTAAGGATCGGCGTGATTTTCTGTAGGAGAAGCTTTTCAAAAACTTTTGATATAACTGGCAATAGGCTGATTGGACGGTACGAAGTTACTTCTTCAGGTTTTTTGCCAGGTTTTGGTACCATGACTATTTGGGCTACCTTCCATTGCTCTGGGAAAAATTTCAAACGAAGAACGGCGTTGATTATGTAGGTTATTAATTTTACGGCCTTTTCTGGAAGCTCTTTGAGAATTTTTGCAGTTATGAGGTCGTAACCTGGAGCTTTTTTACAGTTTAAGGTTTTTATAACTGCGTTGACCTGATTGACTTTTACTGGTCTTATCGGTGGAATTTGTTCGTTAGTTTCTGCGAGGGTTTGATGGATGAATAATTCTTCTTCTGTGGAGCAGGTTTTTTCGTGTGGGCAAAACACTGAGGCTAGATGTTCGGCAAAAGTGTTTGCTTTTCTTGACTGGTTCGTGCCCATGTACCATCGCTTTTTCTAATTGGTGGGGCTGTAGATTTTGGCCCTTTGAGTCTTCTGGTAGCTCTCCATAAGGAGTAATCAGTGGATTCTGTTGGCGTTAGGTTATTTAAGTATTCTTGTATTCCTTGATTTCTTAATTTGGTTAAAAGATTACTTAGTTGCCGGGCAGCTTGATTAAACTTAGTCTTGTTTCTAGGGTTTCTGGTTGTATGCCAAATTCGTCTTAATCTTCGCTTTTCCGCTATCTTTTGTTTAATGGCGATTGGGCAAAATTCTGTTATTTTCTGAAATTCGTTGTCTGGTGTAGCGGCCCATGCTGATTGTTGAATGGACTGATTAAGGTGTTCGATTGCATCAAATAAATCCTTTTCTGTTTTCAGTGGTACGGTTAGTTGTACTTGTTCGGTAACCAATTCTCTAAAGTAGTCCCAGTTTGTATGCCTTGTGGAAAGTGTTGGTGGTTTTTCTATTTGCAATACTTGTGTGCTGTATGTGATTGCTACTGGCGAGTGGTCTGAGGACAGGTCCAAGCAAGATTTACATGCTAGATAGTTTGAAGAGACGCCTTTGGTTATACAGAAGTCTAACAGGTCTGGAAGTTTGTTGACATCTGTTGGCCAGTATGTGGGTTCAAATGTAGACAGATATTGTAAATTATATTCTTCTGATGCTTTATGTAGTTCTCTACCGCGTGTTAGTGTTATCCTCGAACCCCATATTTGATTTTTGGCGTTAAAGTCGCCGCCCGCTATAAAGCGAGGTCCAAGAGTGTCGAAGTAGGCTGCAAATTGTTCTTTTTATGTTATGCCTTGGGGGGCAGTAAACTGCAGAGAATATAATTTCCTGTTATTTTCTGCTATTGCAATAGAAGTAGCTTGTAGATAATCAGTCTGAAAATGTTCTATTTCGTAATGTTTGATCGTACTTTTTACAATAATGGCTGTTCCTGCATGAGCTGTCCCGTCAGGATGGGGTGTAGCGTACACGACGTACTTTGGTATCTTTATGTAGGTTGTGTCTTTGATATGAGATTCGGATATTAACATTATGTCTATGTTGTTTGTAGTTAAGAATACTTTAATCTCCTGACTATGTTGTGCCATTGGCATTCCAGAGTGCGATGCTTAGGATGTTAGGCATTTTGATTCATTTTAGTGACCATGAGTGTAAGTAGATTGAGCATTGAGTCCATTCTTTCCATAACTTTTGTCATTAATGCTTTTAGTTTGTTGTCTGTTTGGTGTTGCTGTATATCTTGTGAAGGTTGGTGTTGATTGTTTGTTGTTTTTGGTCTGCACTGCGTTGAGCTACTTTTGGGCGTATGATATTTCTGATTGGACAAATTGAGGGTTGAAATCGGTTTGCCTTGGTCGTAGGGTGGGTATTTTTTTTCTGAATTTCTTTGGCTACCATGCAGCCTCTATAATTCGCTGGATGATTTCCTTGACAGTTCACGCATTTCACATCCTGGCTTTTGGTTTTCTTTGGCAGTCTTTAGTTAAATGATCACCTGCGCATTTGACACACCTTGGTGTTCTGTGGCAGTAGTTTTTGAATGGCCGTATCTCTGGCAGATTAGGCATTGGATTATTGTTCGTTTAATATGTGGAGCTTCAAACCTTATTTTGGATTTCATTAAAAATTCAATATTAAAAATTTCTTTGTTATTGTCCGATTGCTCTAATTCCACAAAGAATAACGGGAAAGCAGATTTAGTAACTCGATGTTTAATGTTGTGGATGTTGAGAACCTTATGTCCGTGGCTAGCTAATTCGGTAGCTAGTTCTGTAAGATCTATAGTTGGATGCATATCTCTAAGTACTACTTTATAACACTTGTCTTGTTTGAGTTGGAAGGTATGGAATTCTGTGTATCTTGATGATTGTGCTGTAATGTTCAGCTTTCTTTAATTGTATTTTTACTTGTGTGTTGCTAATTAGTTTAACTAGGTAGTTATCTTTTGCTGTTTCTTCTAGCATGTCCGTTAGAGGTTTTAAGTTATTCACGTTATAGACGAATATAGGGGGAGGTTTTATCTCCTCTGTCGCGTCCTCCGTTTCTGAATCGCTGAGGGCTTCGTAACGGTTTGATGTGCTTGGGCCACTAAGCCAGTTATTAGACGTTTTAATGCATTTTTGGCTACGACTGAGGTCCGAACCATTACGTTTTGTTTTTTTTTGGATTTATCGTTTGCCACTGTTCTTCTAGGTTTGTGATTTGCTGAGTTTGCATAGGTTGTTGGCTTAGATATTGTACTGGATATGGCGGGTAGGTGTTAACAATTTGTTGTGACTGCGTATGCATAGGTGCTTGTTGTTGTTGTAGCTGTTGCTGTTGTTGAATTATGTTTTGATGATGTGCGACAGGGTGTTGATCAATCATCCAATGCACAGTAGAGCAAGTCCACCGAGTGGTTGAAAACAAACAAAACTGCTCTGCAGCGTTTATTGATGTCACACAAGCGTTCGACAAGATGTGGCACGTTGGACTGTTAATTAAGTCACGATCGATACTTCCCTTGAATTACTTCTTCGTACTTAAATCCTACCTGAAAAACCGTCATTTCCTAGTTAAAGTTGGCACTGAGGTCAGTGAACTGTATAAAATAAATGCCGGAGTACCCTAAATAAGTGTGATTGGTCCCCTGCTATACCTATTATACACAGCCGACATTCCAACTGCACCAGAAGTCCTAACAGCAACGTTTGCGGATAATACCGCTGTCTTAGCTGCTGATAATAATCTTGATTCCGCCACACAAACTTTGCAAGCCATTCTAAATTCAATACACTCATGGTTAAAAAGATGAAGAATTACAATCAATGAGACCACACAACAACAAAATTGCCCTCCCATTTATCTAAATCACACACAACTGCCGCAACATGAAGAAGTGAAATACCTTGGGCTACATCTAGATAGGAGACTCATCTATTCACGAAGAGGAAACAATTAGGTTTGACTCTCACCAAAATATACTGGTTACTTGGGTGTAACTCAAAACTTACCGTCAACAACAAACTGCTTGTCTATAAAGCCACAATTAAGCCGATCTTGTCTTATGAAATCCAACTCTGGGGCACCGCTTCCAATTCCGACATAGAAATTCTCAAACGCTTCGTATGATCGTGGATGCACCGTGGTACGTACCGAATGCTGTTATTCGAGGTGATCTTCAAATACCAATGATCAAGGAAGAAATAGGAAAATTCAGCAAAAATATCAAACCAGACTCAGCGTCCACCCAAACGATTTGGCAACAAACCTTATGAACCAGCCAAGAAACAATAAGAGAGTTTTACGATACTTGCCCATTAAATTACCAAATAGATTTTAATTTAGATAAGTTAGGTTTAGTTTTAGATTTAAGGTTTAGTCTTTAAGTACAATATCCTAAGGTCATACTAAGTCTAAAAACCTAATCCTTATATATAGATGGCTACTGAACACTATTCAACATGTTGTACAGTTTGTCACATAATTTGTTGAATGAATATCTACTACAGATTGCAAATAAAAAAGGTATGAAAACTGGAACTCGTGTAAATATAAAAAAAAATATTTAATAAAAACACTGACAAGGAACCCCCACAACCCGATCTCACTTATTTTGATGATTCTTACATATGTTACAAAACATGAAAAAATAAGAGACACGTATTTTTTTATCAGCTAATATTCACTTTTAAGGGGTGAAAACGACCTAAAGTTTATCCCTAAAAAGCGTTTTTTTCTATATTTCGGCTTAAAATTAATATTTTTTGACGAAAAAAAATGTAAATTATTTCATACAAAACGAGCAAGTATTTCAAGGTGTTTTGAAGAGTTAGGGCGGCATTCCTTATTTTTTAGAGGTTAAGAACATAATTTCATGATAAAAGAGTTTGAAACGATTAAAAAATTTGGAAAAACTTTTTAAACGTATGTTTTGAAAAAATAAAGTTAACGTCTAAAGTTGACTCCTAAAGGGGGTACACCACCCGTAACACAAAATAATTGTAAGTTCGTACTTCAGTCCATATAATTACGTAAATAATTTGTATATGGGGATTTTTGAGGTCGCTCATTACAAATCTGCTATCAGATTTCGATAATTTAAAATGGCGGATCCAATATGGCAGATAAAAGTATTGAAAAAATATTAATTTCCATAAAAACTCGTTTACAGACGTGTGATCTTGAGGTCTGTGCTTTTAAACTAAAAAAACTCGAAACCCCAACAGACAGAATCCAAATCTCTATATTTCTAAACAAGAAAATTCTGTATGGTGAAGCAGTTTTATAATTTTCTTAAAAATTAATATCAGAATGTTATTGAAATTCTTTTATCGTAAATATAATTTATAGTGTATTTTTGTTAATAGCAGTCGAGTATAATAATAATGTACAATATTTTGGCTTTTCTTACAGCACATTTTTTTCTTAGTGAGAATAATGTATTATTTTACGAAACGTTTACAATAATTGTAGTCCTCATGAAAGTGCTTGAAACACAATGTTTTTTTGCACCAACCACATCGTACAATCCCAATGTTGGTACACCTTCTATTTCGCAACGTGTTCCACAAGAATCTCCAAAACTGAAATCTACGGGATTATCAAATTTGTCCGGTCTTCCATTGATATAACCGCTTTTATACCAGGAATATTTAAACAAATATATCTCTTGGATAAGACAGTTGGTTATGAACTAATGATTGAAGTTTAATTATATTATGTCTCATATGTAAATTCATATCATGATCCATTAACATTACATTATCAGAAAATTTTCGAACAAAGTTTTTCCAAATACGGAATCCATAAACATCAAGTGGTTGAATTTTTCCCGTAGTTCCAGTTCGAATTTTTTTTTATGTTAACAATTTTGTTTTTTGGCATTGTTTCCTCTATAACTCCGTCACAATGTCCACTCCAACAATCAAGTAATAGAATGGAGTGATGACCTACATATGGATAAAATATTTTTTCCAACCAAATTTTGAAATGATCTGCAATCAAACGACTTATTAATTAACTTATCTACTATATTACTACGCAAAAATTATCAATTTTCTTACTTGTTAATTTTCCAAATTTGGAAGCTTCCACATACACGTTTTCTGGTTTAAATAAGTTTTGTCCTACAACAAGACCAAACCTTCCACTTGGTTCTTTCAAAACAAGAAACAGAGGTGACAACAGTTGTCCAGTAACTGATATAAGTGGTTGTGTGGTGTAACTGAGGGTTGTTGCTGAATCGGACTGTACCAAACATTGCACTTGTTTTTCTCCTTCAACTGCTAATGTTCTTTCATAGTGCATTTCTAGCTGAAATCCGCTTTAATTTGAATTATACACATTTTGTAGTCCAATACTTGGTATGCATGAATATCAGCGACAAACACATCTGCTTAAGTTCTGCACTACGTTCTAATGTTTTTTTTTTTTTTGTTATGAACTTATTTATTCTCCCGAACGCTATTCTGTGTACATGCTTAAATTTTAATATCCAATTAGAAGCTTTGAATCTAATATCATCAAAACCAATTTTCTGTTTAGCTTGTAAGGCCCATCGAATTATATCTTTATCATAAATAATAGAACCACTCTCGAGAGCCGCTTTAAAATTTTCAAAGGTATACTGACAAATTTGTGCTACTTTTCTCTATACCTTTATTAATTGTGTGAGTCCAACGACGTAGCCGACTAACAGATGATACTTTTTACTTTCCTTATCCTATAATAAGGAAAGTAATGTAATCGGCGGAAATTTGACCTACCCAGTTTTTCACATTTCTGGACTAAATATAGCCTCAGGACACCAAAAAAGTTGGTTTTAGCCATTGGTTCGTGTGTGTGTGTGTGTGTCTGTCGGTCTGTCAGTAAACAAGATATCTTGAGAACTGTAAGAGCTAGAGACTTGAAATTTGGTATGTATGTTACTTGTAGGTAGGGGACACAGTTTTGGCTGAGCCGTTTGGTCGCAAGGTCGCAAAATCGGTCGCAAAGCGGTCGCAAATCTAAACGGTTGAAGATACAATAAATCTATAAGAAAAAAAATGATTTGTTATTATGAGATAAACATGAATTTAAAATAAAAGTTGGTAAAATAGGAACTCGAAAAAAAATTGAAGCTCAGGATTTTTAATATACCGGGTGTTCATAAAATGTCTCGAGAAATTTATATTACCGAATAGATCAAACCGAGATGAACAAAAAATTACAATGAAATTTTTTGATCCGAGGTCAAATAAATAAGTTATATCAGATTAAAAATTAATTAAACGGGCCAATCATAGCGCGCTCGGAGAGCTACCGGGCCGACTGCGGGAGGACGGGGGAGCACTTGGCCGCTAGGAGGGAGCACGCAGGCGATAATGGCGAAGGCCGTGCGGCCGAGCTCGCACGGTTACCTTCAGTGACGTAGCAAAATTTTAAGTACGAGTCAATTATTGTCTTGTACTGTTTATTTTAATCAGCTTTGAGTGTGGACTCGCCTCGTCCTTTTAAATTAACAAATTTTTAAACGAGAGAGCACAGGACCGAGACGATGGACTCGCCTCGTCCTTTTTTAAAATAACAAGTTCCGGAACGAGAGCAGCGCAGGGCCGATACGATGGACACGGTATAATATATAATAATAGGATAAGGAAAGTCGTGTGATGTTCACACCAGATTTTTTGAATCTGTTTTGCATTGTTTTGAGACTTAAAGTTTTCTTCCTTTTGCCACTTCTCCAAAATTCTACGGCTTTTTTTGTAATAAATATCTATTTCTTCATTATCTTCTAAACCTTATTTGTTGGTGCTTCGTCCGGATCTGATAAATGATATTGTACTTAATCTTCAATTATTCCTTGCATTATGATCTTTATACTCCTTGAAAAGCCAAAGAGTCTTCAATAATAATTTCTACATCGTTGAAATATGTATTGCATCCATTAAAATGTCTTTTAGTTTTTCCGCCAATTGAGTTTCATGATAATTCGTCTCACTATTTGGTATGTTTAACGTTTGAAAATATGCCAATAGTAAGTTTAGAACATTTAGCGGATTAATTTTCATCTTTCAACCTGAAATAAAAACAAGTGGTAAAATTCATGGAGAAGCTGCGTTTTGCATGTAACTGCTACGTTTCTACCAGAGTAAAGTAAGTGAGTGCTAATTAAATAAAATCATTAATTAATGCATTGAGTTGAATCCCTTCATTTTATTATTTCAAAACGTTTTATATAAGTTTTATTTATTATTTCAGAGAAAAATTTTCGAAACAAAAAGTTTTATTTTAATGAGATCTACGACTTTCTTAACTTACATGCGTAAAATACCAATTTCAAAACAGCAATAAAACTGATTTTTTGTTAAATGTTTCAACTAAAAGTGGTCGTATTTGTTTTCCTAACATAGGAATATTTCTGAACGCAAATTATTACTATTTTATCACTAGACAAAGTTATTATAACAAATTTCCAATCAACTGAGTAAGTCAAAAAACTTGATTACCCATGCACATCCATGGTTGCATACTGATAATTCTTATGAATGAGCTAGTAATAGGTTCAAACTTTGTTTCGCACTCTGAAATAATAATTTTTTAAGTGGGTACAGCTTTAGCTTTGGTGAAAATAATTATAAGGCATTCCTGTGTAGCAATCGTGTACTTAAGAATGAATAACAAGTAATTATTACAATCCTATTTTAACATTAAAAACCGCTAAACGAAAGATTGTAGTGATCAGTAATCTACCAAATTTTATTTGTAAAGGAAGCTTGAATAAAAATAAATAAAGTTTTTCCTTACAAAAATTCCTAAAAAAACAATAAAAACATCCTCTTAACCAGACGACCCTCTTAAGTCGTTTCGAGTTTAATTTTAGAAAGCAAAAATACAAAAGTTTATTTACTCACTTATATAATCAACGATTGTACGATACCACTGACATAGACGTACTATTTATACTTTCCCGAGTCGTCACTACTATATCCACAAACCTTACTCACTGCAGCAAAAATAACAGATAGCCAAGCAAACACTCGATAAATTTAAACTAAAAAAATGGTGTTTCACACATATTGTCAACAATGAATCATCATTTAATTCATGATAATATACATTAAACTAGTAAATGCATATGAAATTCACTTTCAATAATAATTATGATACAATGAAAATAATAAGAGCAACAATAACAGTAAAGTTCGATAGTATGTTTATCCTCCTTTTTATGCATTCTGCCTGTCTGGAGTTAAGAGATTTGATTTATTTTATTAAAGTACAAGCTTTCGGCCGGTCTGTGGTTGGGGTTTGGAGTTTTTTTAGTTCAAAATCACAGGCCACAAGATCACACGTCTGTAAACGAATTTTTATGAAAATTAATATTTTTTCAACACTTTTATCTGCCATATTGGATCCGCCATTTTAAATTATCAAAATCTGATAGCAGATTTGTAATGAGCGATCTCAAAAATCCCCATATATAAATTGCACTGGTTAACAAAATTTAAATTTTTTTTTGTCACACGAAAACTCATCAAATTTTGAATATACTAGGGCCATCAAGCAATAATATACTAAGGAAAAAAAATTATCACATCAGGTATCCTTGTGATATCGAAACATATTTTGTAAAAAGTAGAAAAATTAGCTACACTTAAAGAAATTATTGTTAAATTTACAATAAATAATTATCATTTTCGTGAATATTTAGCTTCTGGTAGGTCTCTTTTAAGTTTTCAACAATAATCTGCTAACATCCCTGGACTCCATTTCCCTTGGTAGCGCTTCTCCATTAAGGAAATGTCATGATGAAACCTCTCACCTTGTTCATCACTCACAGCACCCAAATTTGCAGGAAAGAAATCCAGATGAGAGTCCAGCATGTGTATTTTTAAGGATATATTACACCCCAAAGCTTTATATGGCATCAGAAGTTCATTTATTTAAGTCTTTGTATCAGAAGAAAGTAAATTCCAGTTATTTAATCTAGACCCCAAAAGTTCAGCCTGTTTTTTTGATAGATTCAAATCACGTACTAAATCATTTAAATCACTTTGTGTCAATAAATGAGGCTTCTTTGAGGTTGACGGTTCATAACTTGAGTCACTTTTATGCTGACTGAGAACAAATTCCGCACTAGAATCAGAATCCTGACTTTCTGGTTGATTTGGAGGCTTTGGAACAGGCAGTTCAGTACTGTGTGGGATGGGTTTGACGGCCGACGATAAGTTTGGAAATTTCGACGCTGAGATGTAAAAGTTAATCCTCCACGCACATAACAAAAACTGTCGGGGTTGTTAAAACCCTTTCGTGGCACATTTACGATATAACTAACATAAATGAAATGTAAGTTAGTTAAATACAGTACTTATACAGTTGATGAAATGAGGTTATTCAAACAAAAACGTGTATTGAGGTTAGAAATGAATATGTAACTGTCACAAAAAAACTTGACGTGACTGGAACGAAACTATATATTATTTTAATGCAGGTGTGCCAACATAAACAAAAATCATTACTAGGTTCATGTAACATAAACAGTGTTTACCAGTGTGATTTACGTAATTATATGGACTGAAGTACGTACTTACAATTATTTTGTGTTAGGGGTGGTTTACCCCCTTTAGGGGTAATATTTATTAGAATATCGAAAGACGTTAACTTTATTTTTTCAAAACATAGTTTAAAAAAATTTTTTCCAAATTTTTTAATCGTTTCAAACTTTTTTATCATGATATTATGCCAAGAAATATATGTTCTCAACCACTAAAAAATAGGGAATACCGCCCTAACTCTTCAAAACGCCATAAAATACTTGCTCTTTTAGTAAGAAATAATTTCCATTTTCGTCAAAAAATATTAATTTTAAGCCGAGATATTCAGAAACAACGTTATTAGAGGTAAACTTTAGAGGTCGTTTTCACCCCTTAAAAATAAATATTAGCTGATAAAAAAAATACGTATCTCTTATTTTTTCATATTCTACAACATATGTAAGAATCATCAAAATCAAAATCGGTGAGATCGGGTTGGAAAGGTTTCCTTGCGAGTACAAGTAAATCCAGTACATAAAAACCGAAATTTCTTATTTATTTGTCATAAAGTGAACAAAGAGGGGGACGGCTCCTAAGCGTTATAAGTAAGGATACCCAAAGAAAATTCTCGTCCTAGAATATCTCGCGCTCTTCCGTTTTTAGTTAGTATAACTCTCGTTCATTTCGCAACAGATCATTATCAAGTTCACACGTTGAATGGCGTAAAACCATCCCAAATTTTAAAAAGAGCACTAATATGCAAGACTTTGTTTTTCTGAAATGAAGAGATGAACCAGAAAGGATTTTATCCGCAGATTCCCAAAATGGCCTTCAAAATTCCGTATCAGGTTTTTCCACAAATCACAAAAATGTGAAATTAAGCAAAACGTTTTTTTATGACATTGATATGTGGCAACGTTTGTAACGGGAAAATGTTCTCTGGAGGGAAAATAAATATGTTAGGAGTAGCTAAACATAAATACATATTTAAAAACAAACATACCTAACATTTACAATTTTACTCTTCTCAAAACTTCTTTTTCTTGGATTGTATTTGGTGTTCGCCCGTACAGTCTCTTTTCAACATCCAACAATAGTCGGCCATTATATGTACAGTCCATTTTCCGTGTATTTCTTTTCCATTATTTTAATATCCTGATGGAAACACTCGCCATGTCCTTCCATAAAATCACCATGATTGTCAGGAATGTAATTTACACGAGCCTGAAGAAAGTGAACTTTGGCATTTTTATTGCAACCAAGCAGTTTCCAACATTTCCTCGACTTAAATGGTTTAATTTTTAGCCTTCGGCGGAAATTTGACCTAAACAGTTCTTCACATTTCTGGACGAATTATAGCCTCAGGACACCAAAAAAGTTGGTTTGAGCCATTGGTTCGTGTGTGTGTAAGTGTGCGTGTGTGTGTAAAAGTGTGAATGTGTGTGTGTGTGTGTGCGTGCGTGCGTACGTGCGTGCGTGCGTGTGTGCGTCGGTCTGTCAGTAAACAGGATATCTCGAGAACCGTAAGAGCTAGAGACTTGAATTTTAGTATGCATGTTACTTGTATGTAGGGGACGCAGTGCGAAACTTTTGGTAAAAATCAGCCGAGCCGTTTGGTCGCAAGGTCGCAAAATCGGTCTCAAAGCGGTCGCGAATCTAAACGGTTGAAGATACAAAAAATTCATGAGAATAAAAATGATTTGTTATCACGAGATAAACATGAATTTAAAGTAAAAGTTGTTAAAATAGAAACAGATTACCCAAATAATAGGATAAAGAAAGTCGTGTGATGTTCACACCAGATTCTTTAATCTTTACATTTTGGTGATTTGTGAAAAAATCTGACGAGCTGCGGAACACACTCCTTCGTTTGAAAACAACAGAAAAAATCTGGTGTGAACATCACACGACTTTCCTTATCCTATTATTTGGGTAATTTGCAAAATCCTGGACTTCAATTTTTTCGAGTTTCCATTTTACCAACTTTTACTTTAAATTCATGTTTATCTCGTGATAACAAATCATTTTTATTCTCATGAATTTTTATCAACCGTTAATATAATATATATATATATATATATATATATATATATATATATATATCGGCCCTGCGCTCTCGTCCCGGAACTTGTTATTTTTAAAAGGACGAGGCACGAGTCCAACACTCACAGCTGATTAAAATAAACAGTACAAGACAATAATTGTCTCGTACTTAAAATTTTGCTACGTCACTGAAGGTACGTGAGCTCTGCCGCACAGCCTTCGCCATTATCGCCTGCGTTCTCCTAGCGGCCAAGCGCCCCATCCTCACACAGTCGGCCCAGTAGCTCTCCGAGCTCGCTGTGATTGGTCCGTTTAATTAATTTTTCATGGGCTATAACTTATTTATTTGACCTTGGATCAAAAAATTTCATTTTAATTTTTTGTTCGTCTCTGTTTGATCTATCCGGTAATATAAATTTCCCGAAACATTTTCTGAGCACCCGTTATACTAAAAATCCTGAACTTCAATTTTTTTTCGAGTTCCTATTTTACCAACTTTTATTTTAAATTCATGTTTATCTCATTGTAATAAATCATTTTTATTCTCATAAATTTTTTGTATCTTCAACCGTTTAGATTCGCGACCGATTTTGCAACCTTGCGACCAAACGGCTCGGCCGATTTTTACCAAAAGCTTTGCACTGCGTCCCCTACCTACAAGTAACTTGCATACCAAAATTCAAGTCTCTAGCTCTTACGGTTCTCGAGATATCCTGTTTACTGACAGACCGACAGACACACACACACGAGCCAATGGCTAAAACCAACTTTTTTGGTGTCCTGAGGCTATAATTCGTCCAGAAATGTGAAAAACTGGGTAGGTCAAATTTCCGCCGATTACATTACTTTCCTTATTATAGGATAAGGAAAGTAAAAATTGCAAAATTGTAGATTAGTGTAATTAACGCACATCTCAAGAACAACATTTTTAAAATGATTCGAGAATACGTGTTACATAAGTAATTTTTAAAAGGACAAAAATCAGTTGAAAATGCAAGTTACTAACGTTTTTCAAAAACCAACGTAACTGAGGAGAATATTGGCATTATCCGCAACCTTCTAGAGAATGACCGCCCATTAATTGTTGCTGAAATTTCTTCTCGGTTTAAAATAATCTGCAGAAGTGATCAAACAATCTGAGACATTATTCTGCCCAAATTCGATAAAAAATAGAGGATGATATCAACCCATCATTTGGAGTAAGTCTTTGAAATGCTTATTAATCATATCCATCTTGCGAATTGAGATGAATTTATAAAATAATGAATTACTGCTATAAACTCCAATAATTCGTGGGTTCCTCTCGAGGAATCGAACAGATTTCATTCCTGAAATACAACGGCCTGACGCAATATCTTCTATCACGCAACTTTTCTTAGAAATTTTTGTTACCCTTCCGATGGGGCGCGCCTAATCTTTCCTACCCTTGTAAGCCTCGTTTATCTACACAACGAAGATTGATATTATCAAATACATTACTGGGATTTTTGTTGCGCTGCTCGCATCCCCTGGGCATTGGATGCCGCACATTGTAAATCTTCGGGAAATATTAGCGGATATCGGGAGCGAACGTCCAGGACGCCGCCCGCGCGGCAGCGTCTTTCGGCATGCATAATTAAGATAATTCCGGACGTGCCGTCGAATGCGCTTAAAAATGCCAAATAGGGCCATTTGAATTCAAATGAGTGCATCGGGCCACCTTTTTATTGTAATTTTTACAATTCCGCGCTTACAACGGCCGCGGCGCCGTGGACGAGGGCGCGGGGAGGCGAGTTGATACTGTTGAATTGAAAAAGTTTGCGGCGTTTATTAAATTTGAAAATAATAAAGTAACCCCTCGCGGAACGTTATTACCCGTAATTGCGCGTTTCGCTTCGTTAAATTGGTCGGTAATGCGTTTTCTTTTATGCTGCACACGAGGACGGCTAGACAATTGCGTTTTTCTTATCTAACGCAAAAACAGCTCCTTCGTAAACAAAATTTGCATTACATTGGAGCGTTTATTACAACAATAAAACTTACAAAATGAGCAACAGATATCTTAGTATTTTTAAAAACCAAATGTATAGTCACTTCTTCATATTGGACTTATTGTCATTGTGCTTGTCAAATTAATTATATTTCTTTAATCACTATGACTTCTTTAAGTATCCAGCATAATAGACAGTATATTTAAAATATCAGATAAAGTGGCATACTTGGTACTACAACTGTCAGTAAAAGACAGTACGAAAACTATTCAAATATATGCGCCGACATCGACACATGATGACGAAAAAGTAGACATCATGTACGAAGACATTAAAAAAAACGCTATCAAGAATAAAGTAACCTCTAGTAATTGGTGGCTTAAACGCTATCAGAGAAAAAAAGTTATCAAAAGACGAGCCATACATAGGGGATCATGGATTAGGAGGAAAAATCAAAGAGGGCATAGACTATATAATTTTTTGGAAAGTCAAACAACGTATGCAATGAATACCTACTTTGTAAAACAATCTCAAAGAAAGTGCACCTGGATGGGCCGAGAAGGGACGACCAGAAATAAAATAGACTACATTCTTTCACTCATTAAATGGATCGTAAAAGGCGTATCAGTCCTTAACTCATTTAACACCGGAAGCGACCAACGCTTGGTAAATAATATACTCTTACAGAAAAGAAAGTAGAACAGTGCAAAGAACTGGACGAAAAACTGAAAGAAATGCAAAATTCTTCCTATGTCAATAAATTTTCCGAACAAATATTCCGAACAGAGTGTCAACGGAACCAAAATAGCAAAAAACACCCACATACAAAGAAGCAAACTATCCCAAGAAACAAAACAAATGATAGAAAGAAGAAGACAACTATATAGAGAAAACAAATAGAATACAACAAAATACCGGAAATTTAAAAAAGAGGCAAGAAGAATGATACGTAAAGATCTAGACACACATTACAAATAATAAATAGAAAATGTAATAGAAAAGAAAGGCCAAACCCTCACAGACCGATCAGTCTATTACAATAGACTTATAAATTGTTTACAAGAGTAATTGCAAACAAGATAAATAAAAAGCTTGAAGACTATCAACCTGTAAAATAGACGAATTTCATAAAGGGTTCAGTACTTATGATCACCTTCTGACTAAAAATTTTAACAAATACATTAAAATATAATATGTCCTTAAATATAGCCTTTATTGATTACGAAAAGGCATTTAACTCAGTCAAATACTAAACCATACTAAACTAACTAGCGCGTGTGAATCATAGATATGCAAATATAATAAAAACTATATACGAGAATGCTAAAGCAGCAATAAAAACCCATAACTCGACAAAGTTCTTTGAGATGCGGAGAGAAATAAGGCAAGGTGGTGCAATAAGAAAGACTTACACACCCAAGATTCGCTGATGACATAATCAGTAGGACTGGAAATAAACAAAAATAAAACCAAAACTATATGCCTCGAAAACCCAAAAATAGAAATAAATAACCAAAAATTAGAAAACGAAGCAGACTATACATACCTAGAACAAAGAGTGATACTAAGTAAGAAAACAAGAATATCAAAATTGAAAGACGGATAAGGCTCGATGGATATCTTTTACAAAATTAAAAATAATCCTAACAAACAATAAAATACTCTTACATCTGAGAACAAGGTCATATAACCAATGTATTTTGCCGCGCAAACTTGAACATTTACCAAACAAATGGTAAATAAACATCTCGGGGAGCTATGGAAAGGAAAGTGCTGAGTCTATCATTGCGGGTCTGAAAAAGAAACAAATATAAAATAAGTAAGACCAAAGTAATCGACACCGTAGACAGGGCCTCATGTCTCAAGTGGGACTATGCAGGACACATTGCCCCGATGGAGCAACAAAGTGATCAAATGGAGGCCGTGGACTGAAACGCAATCGAGAGAAAAACCGAAAACACGATAGTATGGCGATATTAAGATGGTAACGGGATTAACCGCTCACAATTGAGCAAAATGGAGAGAACTAGGTGACACCTATGCTCAATTCTGGAAGCACTAAAGATTTAAAATAAGCAAGTGCAGGGCTATAGAAACAAATCAACATAGGCAATAAAGCATTATTTTGTCTTAAACTGTGAATTTGTCCGATAAAACAAATGAATTAAATAAATAACAGCATACCATTGTAAAACCATATAAAAATATCCGATTACTCTTCTATTTGATTAGAATGAAGATAAACTCAACAGAAAGTATTCGTCAAATGGTCCGTCTAGCGACTAGCGCTGCTGTAATGCTGGATGAAATGCTGTAAAATACGTAACCTTATATAAAAACGAAAATTCAAGTCCCACATATTGCACCAATAAAAAATATTACAAAACTACCTTGAAATTAGAACATAGAAATTACCTATTAAAACTGGCAAAATTAAACTAGAAGCAGATAATGACTAATCATAATTTCTAGGGGGTTGTCCAAAAAATTCGCGCCGATTTTCACTAGATGACGTAGGAAAATGTCTAAATACGTCACTCTTAGGCACAGGCAACGAGCACGCATACATTGCAGTAAATGTTTTCCCATTAGTTCACCACATCCCATCCAAAGAACAAAATGGCAAGATAACGCTGCTATTAATTGTAAAAAATAACGTAGAAAATGCTGTAGAGTGGTTGTTGAAAAGAAATCGGTACACTCACATTAACTTACTAATAATTGACTGTAGAACAAACAAATTACCGTAATTACATGCGTATCAAAAAATTGCCTTCACTGGTGTCTCCTTTAATTCAAAATAAATATACAGTTATGAGAACTGCTTATTTCTGCACACAAAAGACTAACAGCTACCTTGAAATTCCTTGCATGGTCATACGAATGCCTCAAATATTCAACTATAATATCACCTTAAGCTCTTGGGCGTGTAATGCCATGTATAAAGTTAAAATATTATCTTCAGGTATGTACAATAAATCATGTCATTCAAATAACTCTTTAATCATAAGAATATCTTTAGATATACGTAATAGAAGACGTAATTAGAATTAAAAGCACATTATCATACAAAATATTCATTCTACGGAGGCAGATAAAAAAATGCAGCCGTTGAGTGTAAAGATGGTGGATGCACTTGAATTAATTCATTGATTTGTTGTGAGACTCCTTCAGCTGGTGGTGGGGTGCTGCCTGGCGATTGTCGGCAACCTAGCAGAGTTGGGAGTGTCACTGTAGAGTGGGGTAGGTATTTGAAATTTAAATGGTGTACTCGTGGGACTTGGGCATTGTGTACTCATATATGAGGTTCTTGTCCGATTATCCATATACCCAGAAGTATGGTTATATGATTGTGTATTGAAAGCGTCCATTTCTGCTTCAAATAAGATATCAAATGCTAACGTTTTCCTACACCTCTTACCCTTATAGCCACAGTTTTCGCCAAGAAAACTTAGCAATCTTCCTGTGCCTGAAGTCTTTTGAAATGATCTTGCACTGAGACCGCCACATCATTGGTCAAATCATTACTTTTATTTTTCCTATTATTATTGGATCTTGGTGTGCGTTAGTTCATATTCAAGATTGATAGTTACAGTATATCAAGTTCACGTCTTGAGAATCTTTCAGTGATTGTTAAGTCTCCCAAACGTTATCCAAAATTACTTATTTAACATAATTAAATGTGTAGCAATAATATTCTTGTAAAAAAGGATAAGAACGTAGTTTTAAATTTTGTATAAAATTAAAAATTATGCATGTTTCCCGCTAGGCTTACTCGTATTTAGAAAAATTGGACAGCTCCGCATTACTTTTTCAACAGTTTAATAATAATACATCTGAGTGCGTGTTTCAAATCCGGGTTCTGTGAAAAAATGGAAAAAAGTTGAAAAACTTTTTAAGGAACGATGAGATTTCCAACAGTGTATTGGTGCCATGCATGGGAAACATAGAAAATTACCCTTCAGTACTGTAAATTGTACCTTCGTGAGGTTGGAATAACACTGCCGCAACTATGTGCCTACTTCTAATTGAAATAAGTATAAAGCCTAGATTCAGGTCTTTATGTTTATGTACCTCATCACATCCGTGCCAGAGCGTTGACTTGTATACGTCATATGCTAATGCTCTAGACTTCACTGACGCTTCATATTTTTTACTCTTTACGTACATTGCTCCTCAGATTATTAACTTTTTTATGGTTGTATCCTTTACAGCGTAAGGCTCCAACTCCTTTAACTTTGGCAGCATGTAAAGATTCGTACATCTCAATGAACTCTTCGATTACTTAATTGTGCTTCCGGTGTGACGACATGTTATACAAAAACCGAAAGTCAAAACATTACTTTGATCTAAACTGAACAGTGATTTGAATTGAACTGAAACCTGTGCAGATGAAACGGTGAGCCACACATACGCTTCAGTATGCACAACTGCGGAAGTAGAGTTATTTTTTATTCTTCCTGGGTTACCCATACAGGTAGCGACATCTGCACAGTTTCAGAGAAAATAGTTAGCATTCAGGCTCCGGTTTACCTGTGCAGATAAACCATACAGATAAACTGCAAACGTGTATCGTCTGCCTTATAGAAAATGCAGTATTGCGTACATATCCTTAAAGGAGACATTCAAACGCATCTTTGGAAAAAAGTTCCTTGCAATAAATTGGTCTTTGTCATTCTTGTATTCTTTTGAAGATGGAAAAAACAAAATGCATTTTAGACACAACGCTTTTCTGTTATAGGAAAAAATGCTATACAAGCAACAAACAAGTACAAGAACCACCGTCCAAAAGCATTTAATGAAGCTTGGTTACAAACGCAACGAAAACGCACCGTTTTTGAAGTAATCAGCAATAGGTAAAAATGGATCATTGACAACAATGTTGGGCGAAAAAGGTTCTGGAATACGCGAAATAAACCACCATTAGCTATATCTAAAGCTGATCTCCAAATAACTACTGTTCGCAATTGGCCGAATTAAAGATAGCGATTCAAGAAAACTGCTTTATCCCGCATATTGAATAGATATTACACTTTCAGATTTTCATTAATTTAGGTTTTTATAAAATTCTCTTAAGGACAAAATGCATGAAAGATAGAGAAAGGTTACTAAACAAAATGTTAAATACATAATTAAATAAATAAACATCGACACAGAAATTTTGCTTAATAATATACACGAACTTGCCGGGTAACCCAAAACTTATGCTGTGAGAGGTGAACAGAAAAAAGTGCAACTTCTAAGCGTTATAAATAGGGATGCCTGAAGGAAATTCCTTCCATAGCACCAAGAGCGTCCAGAGTCCACGCCTAGCCCCCCTAAAAATTTACCAAACCCTCAAGATCAAATATTTCTCATAACTTCTTATGTTTTATGAATCTTAAAAAATATTAAATAATACCAAAAACCAAACCATAAATTACATATAGAATTCTTATGGTATAATTAAAGTAACCCATTTTATTTCCGTAAATGCAAAAGAAGCTGCCGGTGCTCGCAAAGTTTACGAAGTTTATGGCGTTGATCCTTAACAGAACGCACTTGTCAGAATTGGTTTACCAAATTTTATTATGGAACTTTTTCACTCAAATATGATCAATGTTCCCGCCGACTAACTAAAATTTATAATGACCAAATATAGCCGTAATAAATTAGATCGTCATATTTAAAAACAAAATTGGTTAAAAAATCCAAGTTTATTTTCAGAAGCTTGAATTAAAAAACTCGATATGCGGGTTCCATTTGTACTCAAAGAAATTCACAAGAAAACAACGCATCAACAACTACATTTTGCATCCCAAACGATCCATTTTTGAAACAAATGATACTGATGATGAAAAATGAATTGTTTGCAATAACATCAACCGAAAAAGGTCTAACAAACGTGATAAACCCACACAAATTACTTCAAAAGCTGAAAAGCATCAAAAAAGGATTATGCTGATAATTTGTTAGGTCACAAAGATGTTATGTATTTTGAGCTTCTTCCAAAGAACGAAACGATCAATTCAAATGTGTATTGTCAACAACTAATAAAATTTGATAAAAAATCAAAGAAAAATGCCCATAATTGGCAGATCGTAAAAGGAATAGTGGTTTCACTATGATAACAGCAGGCCATTCCCATCTTTAGTGCACCATCAGATTACCATTTCTTTCGATCTTTGCAAAATTCATTGAATGATAAAACTTCCAATGATGATAATGCTGTGAAATCACACTTGATACACCTTTTTGCGTATAAGCAAAAGACCAGAAGGTTTACGAACATAGGCAATATATCACCAATTAAGTTCATTCATTATATCAAAAAATCATGTTTCATTTCATACAGAAAAAATCAATTACTTTTACAATGATCCATTATGAAAATGGCAGTCGATGAGAGTCGACTATAATGTGCATACAGAAATAAAAGCGACTTGACTGGCTGGGTCAGTGCAAGTTGGACTCTGATAAATAAACTCATGTGTTGTGTGATCCATGCATTTCCAATGATTAAGCGAGTATAGCAGGAAATCTACATTTCTAAAATTTAAATCATCTTTAAGAGAAAATTCCAAATCATCTCTAAAAGAAAATTCCAAATCATCAACAAGATTCAAGTCACCACGACGAGACAGTTATTCGCGATTTTGCATAATGTTTTGACCGATGGAAAAAAGCAGGGAGAAATATATGAGATTCCAAAATGCTTGTTTTAAAGGAAACTGAGGCTACATACAGTGTTTCTTGGACAATGTATTATTTTTATTAAATATATAAATATTTTGTTATTGTACAAGGTGGACCAGGATTAAGTTTTTACAAAAAAAATCCAAACACTTACTTGCACATATCAGTCTTCAACGCACTCCTCTCGAAAGTCAACACATTTTTTCCAACTGGAAGCATCTTAATTCCCTTTTCAAAAAAATGCTTTTGATTGGCGGCGTATCCACTCCAGAACAGTCTGGAAGGTGGCGTCGTTGTCCGCAAACAGCATGCCTTGCAAGTTTGATTTGAACTTTCCGACTAGGCAGAAATTTACGGTAAATATGGTAGAAGGTTCCATTTCAATTTCCAGTGGTTTTCTATTGTTATTTTAGCCGTATGGGGGCGTGCATTGCCTTGAAGAAAAGTTACCCGTTTTCCACCTGTCTTCCGCTTGGATCGGATCTTGTCCATTAGAAAGTCTACATGTATAACCCTCTGCCAGTCCCAGAAGAACGTTGCCATCACTTTCCCTCCCGAACTGCTCTTCCACGCTCTCTCGGATTTGGTAGAACTAATATGCCGCCACTTGCGTGACGACTGCTGGGAGTCGGGAATGAAATAATGCATTCACGTTTCATCGGCGGTCACTACAGACTTCAAAAATGCATCACCTTCATCATCAAACTGCTATAGAAGACGACTGGCAGCTTGCATGCGCCATTTTTCATGGTACCTATCGTGCATTCACCTTGCGATAGAGCAGGTGGGGTTTTCTCGATGTTTTCTACACTACCAACACTAATGGACAGCATTACTCCAAGTTCCTTGAGAGTGCTGCGGCTATTCTCACGAGTAAGCGCGTCTGCATGATCAATGTTTGGCTCGGTAACGGATAACGCTCATGTGGTTCATTCTCCACGCGCTCTCTGCCCTCTCTGAAGCACTTACACCACTCAAACGCACAGATCCGTGAGAAATGCTTTTCTTCATACTTTTGTTGGAATTTGTGGTTAGTTTCAGCTGACGGGGCGTTCTCTCAAATGAGCAATTTAATCACAATGCGTTGTTCCACGTTCCGCAGTACCTTCTGTTGACTCTTCACTATAGCAACTCCCAAACAGAACTTAACAGGTTTTAACTCAAACAGGAGGAAGGATGGAGGTTGTGGCTCTACTCTTTCAAGGTCGCACAGCTGCTGCGCAATGCGGCTTGTTTACACACAAATCAGTCGCAGCCATATTTGACCCACCTTGTAATTGTAATTTTTGTATGATGTGATTCAATATCTATCAAAATCAACTATCTAACTAATACTACAATAAATCTTAACACATTTTTATCTCTTTCCAATACACTAAATAACATTTTAGCTTAAACAACAGTTACTGGTATTTCATTGAAATAACGAAGAATATATTGGAGCCCCTAAAAACCATACGACTAGAAAATTTTACCTCTTCCCCCCCCCTCTCTCTCTCTCTCTCGACGAACCTATCTCGTAGTACTGTTTCTTTAATCAGTATCGCGATGTCAAAGCAACTAGTACCCTTGTCCGTTTATTAACAGATTATCACGATAAAAACATAAAAACCTCTAAAATGTAGATAAACATGAAACAGTTGAAAATTAAAATCAGCGACGTAAATTGCTTATAAGAAATGCATAAGCTACGGCAGTGCTTAAGCAATGATATGAGTTACTACATTTTGGATTTCGAAAACTCTCGGTACACCATAAGAGGTCAACTCTATGAAAAATTGGAAACTTGTTCTAGACTAAACTGAAACACATTTCCCAGAATCCGGATTTGTAGCCCCGTTGTTATTATCTGTCTGTACCTCTAAAAAAAGTACTTGCTAGACAAGAATTTAACGACGATGTCGCTGCAAAAGCGTTCGAGCGCGATTGATTGGTGCCACGGGTACCTTAATTTGACGATAACTGAATCAGAAAATTAGTTATCAGTTGGGATATATATACATATGGTAGTGTTATCTCGCTGTATTTTTAGGCAACTTATGTTGTACTCATAGATTTTTCCACAACTTATTGAGACTGATCGATGGTCGAACCGAGAAGTGTCGCTTCAAACGCCTCTAAACTACTCAGCCGACCACGAAACATTATAACATTTATTTAATAGAAGTAGCTATAGTTTCAACAAAAAAAGCCTCGTATATCGTAATCAACAAATCTCTGTGCTTTATAGTAGACTAAAAGTACTCGGAGTTCTCACTAAACAGACTTCGAATATAGTAAATCTCATTACTCCCAAAAAAAATAAAAATTACTTTTGTCCAAAATAAAACTCTTTTTTCTACAATCCCTAGATCGGTTTAGATGATGTCAGGCAAACTTCATTTAAGCTCTTTTATTTTGGCACTAATCATAGGCTTTCTGGAGTAACGACGTCCATGAAATCTAGCAATGCTCACACTATAAGAAACAAACGTCATAAAGCTAATTTCACCAGAAGCACAAATCTCGACAGAAATAGTGGTAAAATGTAAAAAAGATTTGGGCATCCTAACAATTCAAGAAGTGGAGCAAAAATTAGTTACACAAGGTCCAACCTAATAAACATTAATCACTAATCTTCTTATCTTAATTGTAAAACTAAAAGACCTCTAACAAAATGCATCTTATCAAAAAAGACTTTCACGTTGAAAACATACTCAGTTGGTAGGTTAAGTAATAGGCACATTTAATATCATGTTGATTGCAATAAATCGGTCCATCATAAACATTTTAATAGCATCGTGATTTCCGAATTTTGCTCCAAAATTATTTGGTGCAAAGCTTTTATCTACCACTGCAGATAATATGACAAAAAAAAAAAATTATCATCGTTTTTGGAACAATTTTTACAAAAGAAAATTGCAACACCTGATACAACTTATCGTGACATTTGCATCATCTGACAACAGAATGCGTCAAAAAAGATTTTTTATCGCGCTCTCTGCCATTTCCAAAGAGTGTTTCCAATAATAATAAATAAATACTGAAGAACCTCGTATTTAATTAGCAAAAGCAGATTTAAATTTTTAAAACAGTTTAAAAGTAACAAAGATAACAATTAAATAAAAAGCTGACTGAAGAGAGGATAAATCATGTCATAAAATTATGGCTCAATTGTACATGTTACGGACAAAATTTTAAACAAAGGAACTTCAATCAAAAAGCCAAAGCTGGAAAACTCACCTTTGGAAGCTGCAGAAATCGGCTCCCCGTGCTGAATTCCTGGGGAAGCAAGAAAGAGGAAATAAAGGTGTGGGTGAAAAGGTAGGGCAATCTTCTCAGGCCCCAATCTTCTCAGCGGAGCCGATCGAAAGCGTCTTTCCTGGTGCAACAAGGTTTCTTCTTGGTTTCTCGGGTAATATAAAAAGGAAATCGGACAGAGTTTTCTCGCCGGCAAAATTTCAACTCCCGAAATTCTATCGGCCAACAAAATGACCTCCGGGAAGAGGAAAATCTGGTCGGCAAAATATCGAATCCCGCAATAAAATAGCCTTCAACAAAAGGCTACTGGGATGTGGAAACTCTTGCCGCCAAAACAAAACACGTCGGCGAACTTTCGATCAAAACGGCCTCGGACATGGAAAATTTAAAGCCGGTCGCCCACTTTCTAAATCATCACAACTAAAATTCAAAACAAAACGAGCGAAAGAGCCAAGAGCCAGGACGGCGGCCGAAGGTCGCTCCGCTTTTATGTATCGGCGCACAGCGCAAGCGGACAAATTAGTCGCCGCTATCTCAAATCAAAACTAAAGCGCGTATATCGAGGGAGCCATAAGACGGCCGGCCCTAATTTAAAATCCAAATAAAGCAATGGAGATTGACACGAACAGTACATCACAAATTAGGTTGTTAATAGTTTTTGATTATACTTTTGGAAACGCCAAAAAGTAATATACTGTGAAAAAAATTTATGTTAAAACTCCTAACCTTAACAAATTATGATTATAATTAATAACAATAAAATTAACTAATTTTAAATAAATGACTAAAGTTCTGATCTGTTGAATCGGTAGAAATCATATTCAAACCTTTAGTAATTTTGATAATATAAAACTAACTGACTCTCTAAATTACAATATTTTTTAACACTATCTACATACGAAGTGTGTACATATAGTAATAAGACTGATTTTTTATAATTTTATTAGGCAATGACAGTTACACTTGGACATTGTCCCCTTCAAAGTGATTGCCTTGGGCAGCCACACAGCGTTGGAAACGATTCTTCCACACGTCATAGCAGTGCTGGAACGCGGATACTGAAATAGCCTTCAACTGGTCGGTTACGGCCTTTTCAATGTTCGATACTGTCCCACAATGACATCCTTTGAGGTGCATTCTCACACATGGGAAGAAGAAACAATCACACAAATTCAAGTCGGGTGAATAGGGGGGCTGATCAGCTCTGGCGCTTCGTTTCGAAGTTGAACTGAAACACCCAAATCTCGCCACCAGTAATGACACGTTCCAGAAAACGAGGATCATTTTCAATCCGCTCCAAAAAGTCAAGACACGTGTTCCTCCAATTGTCCTTTTGTTCCACCAAAAGGTTTTTCGTAACCACACCGTTGCTCAACATTACTGTCACTCATAGTCAAAACGCATGCGCCAAAAACGTTTTACGAAACAAATCGCTACAGACAACGTACTGCCTGGCCAGCGTTCCCACTCGCACTAAACGCGCATAAACGGCCACCCCTCAGTGTTTCCAGATCGCACGCTACACTATCAGTCTCATTATTTTATTTACACACCTCGTACATCATTTATAAAGTACTAGAAAAAAGCAAACTGTAGCTTAATTTTATGAAAAGTGACGGTTTCAATCTTAAATGCAACCATATTTGTTATTAATTATTTTATGAAGAAAGCTACAGTTGAACTTCGTTAGTTCAAGTAAATTATTAATTTTTTTAATTTCTTCTGCCCACACTGTAATAAAATATAGTATGCAATTCTACATGAACTAACTTACGTTTCCACTACAATCTTTTCCTTCACTTATATGAAGCTTAACACTTAAAAAATTTCTGTAAAAAAATGTTACATCTACCACTTTCACATTACAATTAAAAGACAGTGAAAAGTTGAAAGACCTTTATTTGGCCATGAAATGGACCAGTACAAAATATAGATTTGATAGAGTACACTTATATCAGTATTGCTTAAAAATAACGTCCCTTAAATGGACATTTGAAGACGGCTAAAGAATGCTGTTGAATATATAAATATTGCAAACTATCACCACTTGACATAACAGATGGTGATGGTGATCGGCATCGGTAGTTAATGTACATAATCTTCAAAAAGTAGGGAGCAATAGTCCTATGCACTGTCACACAGTGTTGATACTTTTTGTGAAAAAGGGCAGGATTACCTTGGAACTAATATCTTAAGTTTTACCTGTTGTCAATACCATTGCAATAAAAATTTGCTTATGTTGACATCTACATGAATTCTTAGTACATTCCTATCAGTATGTTAACACACCCCTGTCCTTGTTGATGTCCCCGAATTCTTAAACCATTAAACCAGGCTTAGTTCCAGCACAAATACAATCAACGTCCTCTAAAGTTCTAACAGTTCTCTTCCAACCTTGTAACTGAAGACCCACGACGATATCCATGGTTATCTATTGTTAAACTTAGAAACATAGCGGTCTTCATTAATGCATCAGTGTCCAGTGGACCTTTGTAACCTAGACTATTTGAACAAACGTTGCTACTGCCTATGTGGGAAACCAAATACAAACCTTATAGCTAACTACGTATACATTAGTGTCGCACTTACACACGTTTAATGTAACAATGTCGAAAATTTAAATTGGTATATGCAATCTAGACCATCCTGTATATTTTGATATTGAATAGCTAACAATATACTAAACTATTTGAAAGTTTCAATACATATAAGTATACTATGCTAATGTTATTTACAAAAACTAGAGCGCACAAAACACAAAAAATAATTTGTCAATTTTTAAATTTGAAAAGTTTAGTATGAAGTAAGAAAATAAATTCTCTATTTTAAAAAAGTAGATTTAAAAAATTCATAAATAACATTTAAATTACAAGTAAAACATACTGTAAAAATGCTCCACCTCCTAAACATTTCCAAAAATAATTATTAGAATAATAACACCATACTTACTCATGTAAGAAAATTGTCCGCTTCATTTGGACACTATAACCATTAAAATTGTTAAACAATTAATCAATTAAATGACGGTCGTCGCAATTCATCAAAATATTTTTTATTGTGACATTTACAGCTCCTATTATAATAATAGCACTTTTAACAATGGCCTCTACGTTAAAATTAACAATTTTACGTACATACTGAAACACCTCTCATGGCTACATATATAAAAATATAATTTCTGCATCTAAAGTTGGGAGTTTAAAATTTATTGGAATCACAGTACGACTTACTGCTTCTCATAAACACATTCGCCAGCTATCCAAGTGCTTAGAATGTTCAGGTCTCGGTCCACCATTAGGAAGTCGGCGTCGCCGCCGTAATTAAGCGTCCCTTTCATATCAGAAATCCCTAATGCCAAAGCTGGATGTAAACTCGCTGCTTCGAATGCGTATTCCACTGAGCAACCTAAAATTTTTTGAATGATTTCAAGGAATATTGTATCCATTACGAATGTAGCTTTTACAACAATTAGCACGAGGAATGTTCAATAAAGACTGGCACTGCACTATTATTCCTGTAATTGTGTACGCAGTTACGAGGAAATAAATTACATACTTGACCCTAAAGCCTCAAGATATTTCGTAACCACAGTTTTCTCAGTCGGGCTGTAACACTTAGTTGACGTGCATGTGTTTTGCCTGTTATAATAGTACGTAATTAAATTTTGTATTTGCTTGAACAAAAAAGCTTCAATCGCTTATGCAAATTCAATAAATTTTGATGTACCCCTATCCTGTTTTCAATCATAACATAGCTGAGAAAGTTGTAAATTGCAGGAAGGGGTAAACACACCTATTACTGCTTTAAAAATAACTACACAGGGTATCATATATAACTTTTAAATAGGTTGCATACATCTTGAAAATGTCATACTCTTTAAAAAGAATTTGCACGTGAATAAACTAGTTTTCACAACATATGATTCTAAAATCAGGCTCGAAGAGGAACAGGAAATCCAACGCTACTTAGAAGCACCGTTTCAACTGTGCCCACCAATCTCGAAGATCGAACACACACACGTCCAGACCATGCTCAGCATCGAACTAAAACTAAACAACTCACCCATTCACGACCTAATTATAGCAACAGTGTTGAGAGAATTATCAGAAAAAAATTTGTGTCCATCACCTATCTCTTCAACGCAGTACTACGATTAAGACATTTTCCAGAACAATGGAATGTCGCTGAAATTATTCTAATACCGAAAGCTGAAAAACCACCTACTGACTTGCCTTCGTACAGACCAATTAATCTGCTGCATCTCTTATCCAAGGTTTTCGAAAAATTGCTGTTAAGGAAATTATTACCTATCAACTTGAATAATAAACTCATGCCTGATCATCAGTTTGGATTCTGGAAAAATCATTGAACAGATACACCTAGTAGTGGACAAAATTGTAAAAGACTTTAACGACAAACGCTATGGCTCGGCCATCTTCATAGGTGTTGCACAAGCCTTTGATAAAGTGTGGCATCACAGCCTTTTATTCAAAATCAAAAGAACCCCACCATCGGACTATTGCAAAATCCTCAAGTCGTACCTAACAGACAGGCATTTTCTCGTCAAATATGGAGATAGTCCCACACCGCTACTGCTGGGTCCATTATTAAACCTGCTTCCACTATGGTAGTAACATTTGCAGACGACGCTACATCTACAGGGACATTTGCGGGAATTAGAATCTCGGTTTAATAAATGGCGGATAAAAGTAAATGAAAGAAAATTGGCGCAAGTGACTTTTGCCCTAAGAAGAGGTACCTAAATGATAACTCTCATTGGTGTTCCCACATGTTTACGTCATTTTTGTATGTATATATTATTGTCAAATCGCCTACTGCATATCTCCGAGAGACAGATTGTAGATAAATAAATAAAAAAAAAATAAACTAAGCAAAGCCAGCATCGTATTGATATTCGAAACTATTAACGATAGTGCATTGCAGGCAACACCAATGCTAACGTAAAAATGTATTACTGCAAATAAAACAGCCATATTGTTACGACTAAAAAGGAAAAAGAGCAACACTACAGGTGAAACGTCGTACAAGGTCATATTTACCGCCTTCTGTGATTACAAGCCTTCTGGATTTCAGTTAACATTATGTCGTTGCTCGTTACTCTCGTTACAAACCTTTCTAATACCTTGTCGTAATTCAAAAAACGTCTGGAGTAATTACGTAGAATATGAAATTGACACAACTATGTCATTATCTTATATTCCTAAGAAAATTGAAAGATTCGTCTTTTCCACAAAACCATAATGTATTGCTGAAAATCTAACATTGAATATAAGTGCATTTAAAAATTTGCATTTGACAAATCACAAAAATTATATAACAATAGTACAATTAATGTACACATCATCTTTTCTGATGTTTGAATCGGAATCCATGGGTTTAATGCACACAAACATAAACAAACTGTTCCATACTGAGCCACTCAGTAAGAAAATCTTTTATAGAGTATGTAGGCGATCATTACGTCGATGCAATTATGAACTACAGGACAGAAGTCCTGGAAAAAGGCACATGAGGACATCGTCCTCGTGACAACCCAGAAGAGGAGAAAAATAAAATGCATATAGCTTGGTTTCTTATAATTCATTAAAAAACTGATATCCATCTAGAAATGTATACGAAGAAACTCCATAGTAGGCCTATAACTGAAGAGAAGCTAAACCGGTAAACCGCTTGTCGGAGACCTACCTGGGGTATCCGACAGAAAAAGCGGCATTCGCATTCGCCATCGGGGAGGCATTAGTGACCAAAGGGTACATCAACGAATTGGAGGCTAACAGCTGAACCGACGGGGCTGGCTTCACAACGAATATCGACAAATCAAGATCGCGAACGAATGTTTAGAGTTGTCGGGAGTGCTTAGCTTACTTTAAAAGAAATATAATATTTTAAAACAAAGTTCAGTCACTACAGGCAGTAGAGCGGCTTTACAAGCGTTAGCGGGTGCGAGAGTGTGAACAGTTGAAGATTTGGTTGGGCAAACCATGGGGTTATTGTTTCATTGGACTAAATGACATGCAAGCAAACCGGGCAACGAAAGAACAGACAAGAAATTCGCGAACATTCCGAGATCGCTGGTGAAGTTCAGAATTCAGGCCAAAACCCGGTCAAGGTAAAGCGGCAGGTGGCGAGCGACATCGATAGGTACTTTGACTAAAGCGTTCATTTCTTTGACGGCAATAAGCGAGTTCATGGACTAATTTATTAATAGGAACACCGCACAATTTATTACGGATAACAATAATGCCTTGCAAGGATAGGCAAAATTGAAGTATTTTGCGATTACGGAGAACGAGAAAACGCCTAACACGAACTTTTGGCCTACCCGTTGAAGAACCGTCACGTAAAACATAACGTAAAAGCAACTCATCCAGGAAGCAGTCAGGTGCCCACAATCACTGCAGGAGATCACGGATCTAACGAAGCAGAAAAATTAGTAGACTGCGAAACATAAACATAGATTTAAGCGGCTTAAATTAAAACTTAAAACAAGGTAACTTTGAGAGTGACAAAAATATAAGAACGACACTTAAACTAAGTAGAAATAGCCGATCTTTAACTGTTAAGATAGCTTGTATGGGTAAGCATAACAAAGAACATAAACTGCACATAGTTTAAATAGTGATAAAGGACGTTTTGAATTTAAGACATCGTGCATCTCTTGAAAGACTTGCGAAGATATGTAAAACGACATCAATTTGGTTTTGTTAAAACTAGATGAAAGTCAAATAAGACGGTTTAATATCACTAATCTGAAAAAACTCTATCGCCCTGACTCAAATTTTTCATGATTTGTTGAATCCTACACAAAGGCGGAATTCCGAGGCAGAACGGTCACCCACGACTAGGTTAACATGTTAAAGATAATCGACGAACTCTATAAAAGTTATTCGATTAGTGGTACTGCAAGGAAGGACAGTGACTAAAATAACAGTTTCAACTAATAAATTATATAAACTAAAGATGTTTGGATCGAAAATAGAAAACTTATACAAAAATAGAATTTAATAGCAGAAAATATGTTTTAATATGATAGAAGAAAATAAAGAGATACCGATAGATCCCTCAAAAGGTCATGAAATATCAAGACATATAGTTTCTGGAATGGAAAAGACAATGGAGAAACAAATTAAGCACATTTAACGATAACACATAAAGGAGCTTCAAATAGATACTAATCGGAGTAGACAACATAACTTAGTCTAAAGATCCAATCTTATCATTCAAAAGCACACAAGAAGATCCAAATAAAAATACCATGACCACCAGAGAATCTAGAGTTAACAACTAAACATTCGCTTCAGTCGCTCAACACAGCAGATGTCATGAAACAAAGAAAATCTTGATAAAATCATTTCAAATAGATTCACTGCTGGAAATTCTGATTGTCACCAAGAATACTCCAATTTCTGTCAAGACAAAGTGTAAAACAATGCTTTACAAAAAGACGAGAATATTTGTTTAAGAAATCTCTTTATGGACTCCAACTAAATAAATTTAGTTTTAAAAAATGTAGTAATAGAACCAACCTTTTCTTTGCAGACTGGTCAGGTATGATTAACATAATCGTGTATGCAGACAGCATCCTAATAGTCTCTCACTATCTTAATACCATCAAATAAACAAAAATTTTGTAATCAAGGATTTTGGAGATGTCAGATCTGTCTAGGCATTAAATTCATAATGAATTAAGATAACAGATTATTCCATAAAAAAATAAAAGTTTTTAGAAATAACAACTGTTAAAAATACATTTATAATTAAATAAAATAGGATAATTCAAACAGAAAAAGTCAATATTATTTATTTAATTCAAGTTTATAATACGAATTTTGCTGTTTGCCTATCTTTTTATTAGTATTGCTTTCCTTTTTCCACTTATTTGGCGTAAAGCTCTTAATCCTATTTACACCACTTTTTTTTTTCTTGAAAATGATAATTCTTTCAAAAATCTGTCTCTTATATTTTAAAAAGTTCACTATTTAAGTATTATAATCCGTTTCGTATAAAAAGTTGCAAATTTATGCCTTAAAAATAAAGAACGAAGAAAACTCCATAAAAATACCATACCAACTAGTACATGCACTTACTTATCAGTAACTGTAAATTAACTTTAACAATTTAAGGACAGTCACGACCAAACACATTAGATGAAACAGCAATATCTCGCAATCTAAAGAATATATAATTAACTACAAACATATTTAGTCTTCCTGTAAGTTCAATAAGTCTTGTCGTTAAAATAAATATATATTATATGAGATAATTAATATCCTTCTATAACCTTGGTAACACTCAAAGACTTCCAAAGTATTTTGTAAACACCATAAACTACTACAAAATTGTTTTTGATCATTTAATGATACTAGGTGGTTTCAAATATGACCAGGATTTTTTTTACAAAAAAAAACAAATTACCAAACACTTACTTGCGCATGTCAGTCTTTAACGAACTCCCTTCGAAGTCAACACATTTTTTCCAAAGTTCTGGAAGCATCCTGATGCCGTTTTCAAAAAAGACTTTTAGTTGGTGGCGTATCACTCCCAAACAATCTGGATGACGGCGTCGTTGTTCGCAAACCGCATGCCTTGTAAGTCTGATTTGAGCCTTCCAAACAAATAGAAATTATTTGGGGCCAAATCTAGACTGTACAACGGATGTGGCAGAAGATTCATTTCAATTTCCGGAGGGTTTCCATGGTTGTTTTGTCCGGGTGGGGGCGTGAATTGACTTGAAGGGAGGGTACTTGCTTTCCACCTGTCTTCCCCTTAGATCGGATCTTTTCCTTCACCTCTATTGCCAAGAGGTCTAAGTAATAAGCTGCATTGAGTGTTCTGACATCCGTCAGAAAATCTATATGGATAACCCCCTGCCAGTCTTAGGAGAACGTTACCGTCGCTTTCCTTGCCGAACGGCTCCTCCGCGTTTGAGAGAACTGATATACCGCCACTCGCGTGATTACTGCTGAGATTCGGGAATGTAGCGCACCCATATTTCATGGATGGTCACTATAAACTTCAAAAATGCATCATCTTCGTCTTCAAGCTGCTGTTGAAGACGACTGGCAGCTGGCATGCACACCATTTTGTTCACTTCCGTCAAAGTGCGATAATGGAGGTGGTTTTTCACCATGTCTTCTACACTACCGACTCTGATGGACAGCATTGCTGCAAGTAACTTGATAATGCTGCAGGTTCAATGTTTGACTCGGTGACGGATGTTCGCGGCCGACAATCTTGCAGTTCATTCTCCACGTGCTCTCTGCCCTCTCTGAAGCACTTACACCACTCAAACACACGATTCCGTGAGAGACTGTCTTCCCCATACTGTTGTTGGAGTCTATGGTAAATTTCAGCGAACGGGACGTATTCTTTCTCCAACGAGAAATTTAATCAAAATGCGTTGTTCTATGTTCCTTCTGTTCACTCTTCACTGTAGCAACTCCCAAACAGAACTAAACAAGTTTTAACTCGAATAGGAGGAAGTGTGGAGGTTGTGGCTCCACTCATTTAAGGTCGCACAACTGCTACGCACTGCAACTTGTTTACACACAAATCAGTCCCGGTCATATTTGAACTACCTTGTAGATTATATTCCGAAAAAAAGAAAACTTGCTGGAAAATAATAAGTTTCATACAGCAACTTAGTTCAAACCAAACAAAATACCAAGATACACCACCCCTCTAGTCTCCTAACCTTTCTTTTACAGAAGACCAAAAAAACTTAAGAAACGTCCATTTAACAATAAAATCTAACCAACAAAACTTCAAGAAGCGATTATCAAAGGATGTTTTTTTACAAGTCCTTTAAGAATGACTGAAAATTGAAACAAGTACATTAAATCGCTTGAGGCATATCTTAAGAGACAAACGTTTAAGTGTGTACAATTTTAAGTAAAAATTATTAATCATAGAACCTACCTATCTATCTTTATTGAACATTCCTCGTACTTAAATTCAAAGATAAGTAAAAGCCTAATAGGCTTATTATCACATCCGAAGTTAGTAATAGTTGATAGCACGAATTATACCATATACCATGGTTGCAAGTATAAGCCCAAGGCAAATACATAAGTAAAACTTTAAAATTTCAGTCAATTTCAATAACACTAAAAACACGCAACTATAAAATTTTATTGAATACTTCAGGGTCACAATTAAAAATAAACATGACAAAAAATCAAACCATAAAAGCAACAACACTTCTAAATTCATAAGCTGTTACACTAAACCATAACAATACGAAAGAAAAATTTATTTCAGAATTTGAAGTGCGAATGTTAGAATTATCAAAACATTAATTTCTTCTATAACAATCGTTAAAATATTTCGTCAAAAAAGTAAAACATCATCTGCCTTTTTCATAACACCAGAAAAAATGGTTTAACAATTATATACTCTATCAGTCTCTTTCCTATCAAAGTCAGTTTATTATTCATTAAAAAAACTGCGGTTACTAACAAATTTAAATGAAAATTTAGCAAGTTTAACTACTGGAATGGAAATGTACTACAAATTGTTAAAAACATATTCCCCCTATACTATCATAAATACACATAAGAAATGAAAGTACTCTTCTCTTAAATTTTTTGAAAATATTCCATATTGTGACGATACAGTGAAGAATCTTCACTTCTACTGGGAACCAACACGAAGCCACATATGGTTAGCTGACAAAAGTTAGTGCGTATTCTGGTCTTTCCAAGTGATTTAAAAAAGTTTGTCATCGTGTTTTGAAAATGATCCTTCTCCATTATCCATTAGTCTAAAAATTACTAATACAGTAAAAACACGCTATACGTAAATTCCTGCACAATGCAAATGTTGAAAGTTGTAAAAGCTTGTAGAAAAGTAATCATCCATTACTTCAACATTCTTTATAAAAAAAATTACCTCTAATATTTGATTATAACATTTGAATATTATGTGAGTGAAAAGATCGAATTTCAGCCCTTATGTAGTCGACTTAAAAAAAGAAAAAAAGAGCAATGGAGTAAGAAAAAACCAGAAAGAAAAGGATAGAAAGAGGAAAAAAAATAAATTAACTCTGAAACTGAAAAGGATGCGAGTCATTATACTCCTTTACAAAGTCAATAATCAGAAGGAGTAAAACCTAACCTAATATTAAATTTATGAAAAGTTACCTTTAACTAAGATGATATTAAACTAAATAACTTGAGGTTTACCAATGGTTTGACCAAATGTAACTCTAAATATGGGACAGACTATCTCATAGTTACCAATCCTCAATAAGTCAACAAGTATATTTTAGTGATAAGGATAGACATATGTCTTCCTTTTAAATATCTCAATTACATGGTTATTTAATTAAACCCCTTAAGATTCCAGAAAAGAAGTAACAATTTGCAAAACCTTGATAAACATTATACAACTTTCTTCACAAAGATAAACCAAAAAGGTAGTAAAAATTTGTGACATTCCAAGTGACAAAAGTTTAGAGAAGATAACGACTAACATCAGATTGGTAGCGAAGACATGAAATGGGTGCTATAAAATCAGGAAAATTCTATTAAAATGTGGAAATGTTCCTGAAACCAAGATAACACAACAGTTTCTAAAATACGATTACGGTATACATTTCACTTTACTTTAAACCCTTTGAGTAGAAAAACAAAGACAGTTTTACTTATGCAACAAATTCCACTTCATATCATGATAGATAATGCACCCTGATAAGACGTAACTACTTACTTAGTTATTATGGGCTTGCTTAATGGTAGAAACTTTCTTGCCTGTGAAAAGGGTATTCACCAGTTGTTCAGCAGTAACGTGACATTACCAACCAATCAAACACATTTGTTCGCATCTGTAAGACACTATTGTCTTTCCAAAGTGTATGAAATCAGTTGAAGATGCTTCTTTGCTATCAAACTCACAGTGATCCCATTAAACTAAGTCCTTTTGTAATATTTTTCGTTAACACTCTTGAATTCCTTTAAATTCCCTTTTGGATAATGTTTCAAAACCTTTATCTGTGCAATCTTCAATATGCCCCAGTTCCTAAAACTACTTCACTTTTTAAAATATCCGTTGAGGTACATCGCCACTTTTAAACATAGCATTACGACTATCTATCTGACGGCTTCATTATTCCAAATAAGTAAGTAGAATGACAAAATATCAATGATAAATGTAAGTGGACCATATTATAATGACAAAAAATGCAACTAAATACATAAATAACTGTTCACCCATCCAATGACCTGACTTCTAATCGCCAACGACAACATCCCCGAAGTTATAATAAAAAGGGGATCGGAAAAAAGAGTCAGTAATGGGGGTGAAATGCGGACAGGATGCCTTCTCTCTTTTACTTCGGAATCCGCTTTTTTGATAACACAAATGGGCCTGACAAAAGTGGACTACCGAAACATGAGCGACGACGTTGTCGCATGTGTGCGAAGCAACCCATGGTAATTCGACAGCGCAAACTGACGTAGCGACCTTCTAGCATGCCCAGTAAACGGAGTTAAAAGAACTACGACGTGATAATCGACAATTACAAATTCAAACAAAACAAATAAAACAAATTATGTAAATAAACAATACATCTCACAGAGATATATATAATTGTACTGTAATTAGTATTATTAAGTCAGTTAGTCAGCTGCTAACCCATTGTAAAAATAAATAATACTCATACCTTGTTAAATGTTAACTAAAAAGAAATAATTGATTCCATAAACTAAATCTGTTACACTACTATTGCCAAAATAAACTTTAAGGCTAGATCACAAGGTAAGTTGTCTGTCTGCCCAATTATAGGTCTATATAAATAAGTCTTCTCTCAAACGCGCTTTCTTTACATAAGGGGTAAGAGACAAACGTCGTGGCACTACAGAAAAAGCAAAAATGATGAGATGTAAAAAAAGAAGAAGAATTGAGAAACATAAGCCCTAAAAGAAATAAAAATTTTCCATATCTCCATTTGCGTCTGTCAGCATCAGTAATTATAACTTTAGAATTATTTTTAAAAATAAACAATTCTATCTCCAAAATTCCCCCACAAGCTACCCCACCAAAAGTGTTAAAGGTTGTTATTTTGTAGTTAAAAGTGAATATTAAATACATAATAGAAACGTGACATATTAATTTGAAATGTATCATCCATTCTCTCTCCACATTTTTTCCTTTTTTTAGTCTACAATGTAAGCTTTATAATAGGTCTAGTAAAAAGAAATCCATTATTTTTCCAATAAATGGCTTTAATAAATTGTATCTCCCGCTATAAAAGTTCGATCGACATTTCGTACTACAAAAACTTATTTGACAGTTTTGTGAATAGTTGACTCAGTTTTGTTTGAGCTCACGTCAAAGATGGACACCAGCACAGAGAAAATACGCTATATTTTACAGTTTTTCTCCGATAAAGGTGAAAACGCAAACCAGGCGGGTGAAAATGTCAATAGAGTTTAATGGTTCTGATACTGTAACAGCCAATCAAGCGCAGTTTTAGTTTCGTCGATTCCGTTCCGATAATTTCGATGTCAAAAATGCACCACGCTCTGGAAGGCCAATTGTCGAAAATGTGGATAAAATCATGGAAATGGTCGAGTCTGACCGTCATATAAGCACTGTTTACATTGCCCAGGAGCTAAACATTGCACAAACAACCGTTTGAAACCATTTGGAAAAAGCTGGATACAAATAAAAAGCTGGTGCCACACGATTTAACGCAAAAAAAACCTCATGGACCGAATCTCCATCTGTGAATCGCTGCTGAATTGCAACTAAATCGACCTATTTCTGAAGCGGATGGTGACTGGCGATGAAAAGTGGATAACTTACGACAACGTCAAGCGAAAACGATCGTTGTTGAAGTGCGGTGAGCCGGCGCAAACGGTGGTCAAGCCAGGATTGACGGCCAGAAAGGTTTTGCTGTGCGTTTGGTGAGATTGGCAAGGAATCATATACTATGAGCTGCTCCCCTACAGCCAAACTTTTAATTCGGACCTGTACTGTGAACAATTGGACCGTCTGAAGGAAGCAATCGCCCAGAAGCGTCCAAATTTGGCCACTAGGACAGGAATTGTGTTTCATAAAGACAACGCCAGGCTACACACATCGATAGCGACTCGCCAGAAGCTCCGGGAGCTTGGTTGGGAGGTTCTTATGCATCCACCTTACAGTCCGGACCTGGCACCAAGTGATTACCACCTGTTTTTGTCTATGGCGAACTATTTTGCTGGTGAAAAATTCGCCTCAACAGAGGCTTGTGAAAATCGACTATCCCAGTTTTTTGCCAATGGGGACAAGGGCGTCTATGAGAGAGGCATAATGGAATTACCTTCAAAATGGCAACAAGTTATCGAACAAAATGGCGCATATTTGACCTAAACCGATTCATTCTAATTATGTTAAATAAAAAAAATAATGGATTTCTTTTTACTAGACCTATAATAAACCTACAATAAACCTAATTTTTATTAAATATAATAGATATAATATATGTAAATAATTTAAAACATAGTTAACTTAAAATGGCTTAAAATCTTCTGATCTTCTGGCCATCTTTTCTTAAATCTCTTCTACTGGGTATAACTGGTAGTATAGTATATTTGTTTCACTTTTAAAATTAAATGGGTCTTTTTGGTCTTCATGTGACCATTACAAGGAAGCTTTCAGACTAAATATCCAGTAAATAATTGTTCCAATATTGGGGTATTATTTAGGCAGACTTGAGGGCAAATAGTGTCTTGTGGTTAAGGTGATTTGTATGGATTTTTCATTGTTAACTTTGATTGCCCAACGTCTTAACAATATTTGTAAAATTCAAATGATTTTCAAGGTTTTCAGATCCTTAATAAGAATTTGTAACTGATGAAAGAATTGCTGTACTATCATAAGTAAATATTTTCTATGATAAGTATGTTTGATGGTAAGATTCAATAAAAAAAGGTCCAAAGATACTACCTTGGGGTACTCCGAATTTGATGAAGTAATAGCAATTGTTAACTTAATATTGTTCACCAAAACGAGTCATGACTAGTCATGTGTATCTTTAGCTTATAGAATAGCTCTTCATACCATACCCTGCAATGTTTTTCTAGGGTTTCTTTAATTTTGTTTATGATTCGACGGCACTGTCATATAATGTTTTTGTGCAATACTAAACTTCTTTTAAATACCTCAAACATTGGAGGTATCAGATTTTTCAGATGATAGAATACAAATTCTTGTGGTTTTTCCTGATTTTACAATCATGATTTAAACATATTTCCACTATTCAGGATAATAGCACAAGCGCAGAATACTAGTGTAAATTATAATCAGCAATGAAAGTGCTTCAGAACTTCACCTGCAATCAAATCATAAACTATATGAATAATAATTTTTAAATTTTATTGTGAATTTAAATTGGTGACAAAGGATTCATGGGAACAGATAATTGACAAGGGGACATTGAAATAGTTTTTTTACTCTTCATCTTCTATGTTGTCACCAATATTTTAGGTAAACACATTGATCAGTTCTTCATCTGATTGTGCCTAGTTTCCGTCTTTCATTGGTGAGATTTTTTGGTAGCCTTCCACAATAATCTTAAGGTGTTAATTCATCAGTAAGGTATTTAAAGTTATTATTACAAGCCTACTGCAGTGCAGAACAAAATTCGTGGATAAACCTATTAAATGTTTTTATTGTTCAGATTTCTCGTTCTTTGTCAGTTTCTTCGTACCTTTCTTTTTCCTACCAACAGTTCCTTTATATGTGAAAATATTATGAGTGTGTAACATAATTTTCCTTTTATAGTTTCCATGCTTGCGTACTATGTTGTGTTGATAATGAGTCAAACTTTCTGAAGTGGACCACTAAAAATCAACATGTTGAATTTCTTATTTTTTCTTGGTGATTATTGAAGGTAGGTATGTGGAAATTAATGTCCTAAAATATTTTTAAAAGTTTTTATTTTTTAAAATTATAGACAAATTAATTTTTAGGCCTCTTTTTTCATATCGCAATTATTCAGCGAGCTTTTTATAAAACTTTACCAAATTTTAATGGAAAGTATAATAATAATAGAAAAATAAGACGGAATATTCATATTATAAAAAAATATTTATTTATTTATAAAAAATAATTTTTTAATAAACAATTTGAAAGTTAACTAACTTCTGGGCTAGGTAGAACAATAATTTTTTTTATTATATTTCTCTTATATGAAGCTAGTGATATGCGCGGAAAAATTTTGTGTTTTCTATAAGAAAAATAGTTATGAATTTTCAAATATTGTCGCGTAGGCGCTGCCGTGGCGCCGCGACCATCCGCGCCTCGCCAGCGGGCGCCCCTCTATTCTGATCTGTATTTTCTCACATTTACGCTTATGCAATAAATATAATTTGCATATACACATATTAATTATTATTAACAGCCAACTTACAAAATTCTTTACAAATGTTTAATACCTACAATAATTTTTGTATCATTAGAAAAAAATCTAACTTTTTGAATTCACCGCGTATCGATAAACAAATTCTTGTATGTGTGTACGGACACACACACAAACATGCATACAGCTTCCATAGTCACGTTTCTTTAGACTTATACTTACGCACGTGTTGTTCTCATCTGAATAAGTGTAGTTATTTCCATCATGACACCGCCACCTAATTGCTGCAACCCGTTTAAAAAGAAAAACCATAGTTGTGTTTATAAAAATTTTACCTTTAATTCGGATAAGTATGCTATTTTTTTGAGTGGACTATACCGTTTGTATGTTTGTGCTACATGTAAAGGACAGCTCTACCAAAATAAAAATTCTGTTGAGTTTGAAAGAATAAATCATATAACAGAAAAACCGAGAGAAAATATTAATTCAGAACAAAAAGAAGAAGAGGAAGAAGTAGAAATGAAAGAAGAAGAAGAAATAAAATCAGATTCGACAAAAAATTATAATAATTACGTGTGCAAAGCTGTAGACAATAAAAACAAAAGAATGAAACTCGCGGCTGCATTTCAAGAAGTAATTACTGCGTCACCTGCAAAAAAATTGCAGTTAAATTTGTCAGCTGCAGATAATGAGCATTTAGTAAGTCATTTGGTGGTAGCACTCCGAATGATTATAGTGGTATTAATTTGAACAAGTAGATCGGTGACTTTACAGTAGCTTTGTCTCGTGCAACAACTCGAAACGAAAAAATTGCACTTTTGACAACGTTATCAGTGAAATGGTCGATTCGTAAAACGGCAAGAGGATTTAATGTAAATAGAAAAATGGTCTCTATTGCACAAAGCTTGCGTGCCAAATATGAAAATTACGATACTATTTCAGTACATCTATATAATTCAAAATGTTTCACATTTTTAAAATCGACATTTGGCGCACGATAGCAGTACAATCGATTTAATTTATTGTATCATGAAAAAGATTTCAATGTTAAAGCCGAGTGGCACTTTTTTGCTACTGCACACGGTAAAGGTGCTTGCGACGGTATTAGTGGATACGTAAAGCGAAGCGCGTACCGTGCAAGTTTACAAGATAAAACGATTGTAACGACGCAAAAACTGTTTAAATGGGCTTGTGACTTTTTCAAAAAAATTAACTTCGATTATACTTCATTGAACAAATATGAAAAACATAAAATAGAATTAGAATCCCGTTTTTCTACAGTTAAAACTATAAAGGGACAATACCATAGCTTCAAACCATTCGATATGAAAAGTTTAGAATGTAAGATTTTTTCTAATTATACAAAAGGTATTGTATTAAACGTTTGTAAATAATTTTGCAAGTTGACTGTTAAGGATAACTAATATAAGTGTATATGCAAATTATATTTATTGCACAAACGTAAATGTAAGAAAATACAGATCAGAATAGAGGGGCGCCCGCTGGCGAGGAGCGGATGGTCGCAGCGCCGCGGCAGCGTCTACGCGACGATATTTGAAAATGCATAACTCTTTTTCTTATAGAAAACACAAAAAAAATTTTGCCCATATCATTGGTTTAACGTTAGAAGAATATAATAAAAAAAATATTGTTCTACCTAGTCCAGAAGTTAGTTAAATTTCAAATTGTTTATTTAAAAAATTAATTTTTTAGAAATAAATAAAAAAACTTTTATAATATGAATATACTATCTTATTTTTCTATTATTATGATTACCATTAGAATTTGGTAAAGTTTTATAAAAAGCTCGCTGAATAATCGCGATTTGAAGAAAAGAGGCCTAAAAACTAATTTGTTTATAATTTTTGAAAAATATTTCAGGGCATTAATTTTGACATACCTACCTTCAATAATCACCAAGGAAAAATAAGAAATTCAACATGTTGACTTTTAGTGGCCCACTTCAGAAAGTTTGACTCTGTGTTTTATTACCTCTTTGATCTTAATTTTCTTTCATTCAATACCTTAGACTGATTTCATCAATGATTCGGCTTTGGAAAAATTCTCAATCAGTTTGGGTGTTGGTTCCCTCAAAATTATGTTTCTACTCAGTGTTATTATTATGCCTCCATGAACAGAACTTCAATCCTAAGTGGACTCAATTTTAGAATATATTTTTATTTCTACCTAAAGACCAATAGGTTAATTATCCAGCAGATAGGCAGTTTAAATTATTTTGTTGTACTGAACAAAATAGATTACATCCCTTCCAAATGATTAACCTAGATTAGCATATTGTTTGTTTGCTATTCCAAATGCCAACTGGTAAAAAATGAGTTCCGAGAAAATATAAAAAATAATCGTATGATTCAGTGATATGTTTTATCTTGGCAAAAAAGATTATTGCAACAGTTATAACCATATCAAGTATTTAAAGTTCAATATCACACATTAATTTTTTTGTTTCGTGTTATAGTTGCATAATGTAATAAACCTGCAAAGCTTGCAACGCATAGCGAAGTGGCGAAGCAGTCTCCCAAATTCGAGAAGCCTCTAGTTGACCTTTGACCAATCAGTTTCAAAATCACTAGCAAACAAGCCTTTTTGGTCACCTGTCGATTGGTGAAAACAGAATTTGGAAATTCCCAGCCGTTTTCGAGTTTTTGCTCGGACGGACGGACGGACGGACGGACAACATGAAGTTAGTAAGTGACTCCACTTCGCCTCGCCACTTAATAATTTAAGGTTGATCTAATTGTGGTAGAACTTGGAAGCGCAATTCCATGTTGAGCATAAGAATAGCGTGTAATTTTAATGTATCTTTTCTGTTGATTGACTTTCATAGATTAATAATATATCTATTTTATTGTTGTTTAAAAATAGTTCTTGTACTTGATTTAGTAACCCACTTATATTTCAGACAACTCTTCACATTGAAGTTATTATTAACATAGTTTGCCAATTATTTTGGTCAGCATGATTAAAATCGTGCTACTTTAATTAATTAACTGATTAAAGAAGCGTTCAACACCCAATATGGACTACGACAAGATGGTGTATTAAGTCTGATACTCTTTATTATATTAATGGACGATATAATTAAGCAAACTATAAAATGAAAAACTTGAGATCGGATATAGAAACCTACAAAGCGTTAGAATACAGGAATGTGCATTTACGAATGACGTAGTCATAATGGCCAACACTGAAAGAGGCTTACAAAACAATTTAAATGTTTAAAATGAAACTCTCAAATTACATAAGCTCAAAGTATATGTTAATAAGACAAAAATAATGCTCATAATAAAGAACATAGACAAGAAATTAATATAAGACTAGAAGACGTGGTGATAGAACAAGTAAAGAAATTTAATCATATATATATATTTTGGCGAGTTTTATTACGGCCGAGGCCGTGTCTCGCTTCCCAAACGCCACTTATTTCTATCTAGCCAATCTCCTTCTTCTAATCTTCGGGATTCCATAGCGTCCTGTACCTCTGCAAGAAATTTAAATATCTGGGTGTAATAATTGACAATACAGGAAACCAAGAAACGAACATCAAGAAATGCATAGAGAAAACAACCAAAACATACTACGGAATTTGCAAAACAATAGTGAAAAAGAAGGAGGTATCTACAAAAAACAAAATCCATCCTGCTATTTGATTGTGAATTGTGAGTATTATCTAAAAATATAAAGAGTAGAGTGCAGGTGGTAAAAATAATGTATCTAAAGGATTAACAAGGAGAGGCTAAATTAGGAATCAGGAGGTGAGAGAAGAACTAGAAATTAAGGCTGTGGTGGAGACAATAGAAGACAGGTAACTTAGATGGTGGGGACATTTACAAAGGCTACTAAGCAATAGTCAGGTGAAAAAATATGGGAAGCAAAGACAATAGACGAAATAATCAGAGGCAGACCAACTATAACGTGGGATAACATAATTACAAGTTATTAAGCAAGAAGAATTTAAGTTGGCAGACAACAAAAGTGTTAGCATGTAATAAAAAGATTGGAAAAAGTTTTTGTGTACAAAGTACATTTACTACTATTACGATAATATAAAAACATAAATCCTGACACCTTCCGGTATAAGGAAATTGATTATATATATAGTGTAACTTCTTTAATCTGAACATGGCCTAATCCAAACCTCCAGTAATCCAAACAGTGGGAATTCGCAGCCATAATCTAATCAACGTCTCCTTAATCCAAACGACAAAGCGATTCCCACTACATAAATGGGGGAATTCCTTGATTACGTGTATTATGCGTAAGAATGCTCTGTTTACTGTTCATTGTTCATTAGACTGTTGACCGTTACTGAGTTCAGTTTGCATTGCAATTTAGAGCGGAGATGACTTCTAAAAGGAAATAAACGCTAAAAGAAAAGACTGATATTATTAGAGTTTGGAGGCAGGTTCTACAATGATTAATTTATCAGAAAAATAAAATGTGAGAAAATCAATGATTTGCGATATCAAAGACTAGGATTCTATACTGTGGTACCACAACATGTTCTCTGATAAATAAGCGAAAAACGTTGAAGTGAATGCTTATCCTGAAGTTGATAAAACGGTGTATATCTGTTTGAGCGACTATGTACATAATTATATACAATTTTTTAACATAACCTTAAATGATTGTAGGTGTGCTAATATCAAGCGAAATTTCAAAGCCAGTTCTGGACGACTCAATAAGTTTAAAAATAGGTACGGAATTCGATAACTGTCAATTACAGAAGAAAAATTATCAAGTGATGACTTTTCTGGAAATTACTTCCTAAAAAGGCACTTGCTCACCAAGGTAAAGCGTCAGCTCCAGGTAGAAAAATAAGCAGAAAACGACTTACATTTATTCTGTACTTCTAGGATGCATAAATTGAGATTGTGTGTGTTGGGCAAATCTCAAAAGCCACGGGCCTTTGGAAGTGAACCGCTGCTGGTGAGGTATCAAAAACAGAAAAAAGCCTGGGTTACCAGAGAAATTTTTAAAAACTAGTTTTATACGGATTTTGTTCCAGCAGTTTGAAAAAGAATGAAACACCTGAATTTAAAGGCAAAGACACTTTTAATTTTAAACAACGCTCCAGGACACTAAAGACACCTAAATACTTATATTCAGATGATAAGAAAATTGTTGTAATGTTTTTGCCTCCAAATGTAAACTTCTTAGTGCAACCGATGGACCAAAATGTGATTCAAGCAGTCAAGTTGTTCCAAAGAGGTCTCTTAAAAAACGGATTGTTGCTTCTGCAAGTGCAGATATTTCTGAAAAACTAAAGAAAGTTAATCTAAAAATGTTATAATCGGATTAGCAAAAGTATGGGAAAATATAAGGCCAGAACTTATTCAAAGTCTAGCAGTAAACTTCTAACACAAGTTGATGATGGTTGGAGTGAAGACAATAAATATAAGTTATATTAATCTGTCAATAAATTTTTGAACCTTAAGGTGTATATTAGAGCCGTGGTGGCTTAGTGGATAGATCGCTAGACTACGAAACCAAGAGTTGCAGGTTCGAATTCCGCTCTCGCCAATTTGATCACTGGCATTTTTACGACCCAGCTTGACTCAGGCTGCAATAAATGCGTACCTGGATATCAAACTCTGGGGTAATAATAGGCGGTCGGTACATAGCGCTAGCACATGTTACTACCCTTGTAGGCTCTAGATTATAGGAGATCTATCCTGTTACACAAAGGGCCTCAAGGCCATTATATATATATATATATATATATATATAATATATATATATATATATATATATGGAGAAATAAGAGAGGTGTGTTGTGTGCTTACGCAGTGCTTATCATAGGCATGTCAGATCTTAAACTTTAACAGTAATAATTATATTATACAATCCAAAAATCGTATTATCAGAGAAAACTTCATTTTATCAACACTCCCATAAAATATTGCCTACTTTCTGTGGCCCACATTATAAACTAATCTTACAATAAGCTGTTTTTCTGCGAATATCTTGTATGAAAATAACACAATCTCATTAAAAGAAAAGAAAACTCACCAGTGGCTTCATAAAACAATTTAACACAGTCATGCATTGGTGCAATGCTACCACACAAAGTATTCGTTCCAGCCACAAATGCCTTTCCCCCTCTTATTTCCACAGACAGCTGCCCAATATTGTGCTTCCCTTCCTCTAACCCCATTGCAGATATAGCGTCAGTGACTAAAATTAAACCTGAAATTTACGCAATTTCTTATAACATACTTAACATTTTAATATGCAATTCCATTACCATCAGAATGCGTTTTATAAGCAATTCTTAAGGCAGAGGGGTGGGTATGAATACCGTCAGCTATAATACCAAAATATACAGTAGTGTTTTTGGGAATGTTATTTGAAGCAAGCAGACCAACCAACCCTGGATCTCGATGATGGAACTGCAAAATAAAATTATTATAACTGCCAGTACGTTAACAAATAATTGCGAAACATACCGGAAGCATTGCGTTAAACAAATGCGTGATAAAAGTGGCTCCATTGATTACAGCCTTTTCTCCGCTTTTAAGATCAGCCATGGAATGTCCTATAAACAATAGGAACAATAAGATACAGGTACAATGTCATTTAACAAATAATTAATGTCAATGTCATTTCAATGATATAAAAACAATACACATTCAGTAGGAGTTTCACTAATTTTTCTTTTGCACAACCGGAATCTTCTGTTTAAACATATTTAACTAGGATGGGGTAAACTCCTGTAACTGGCTCCATAACTTCATAGTAACAGGTTTTTAAGAACCTACCATTATCAAGAACGTCCCTAGGCAATTACTCAAAAAACTTTAACCACTTCATAGAATTCATAACATCATCCATTTTAACAAAAACCTGAATGAAATAGTACATCACATTATCGCCTTTTATGTGACTAACAACTCCCTGTAAAAACTGATAAATTTCATAAAAATCGACCTATCTTCTACAAAACTAACACTATGTTAACTGTTTGGAACGTCATTGTAACCTCCTCTAAGATAGCGCCTCCCCTTGACTACCCTCAAATAAATACTTATAAAAACATAAAACCAAAACCTTATTCAAAAGACAAAGCTGCGCAAATCCCTAGGCCTTCACAACATCTTGAACCATGTGCTTAAAATATTTTCATGAAAAGCATTCATCTGTTTTTCACTGTCATCACATATAGACCTTGAAAAAACTGGTTGTAACAACAGAAGAACAACTTGCAAGGTGGCATAAACATATTACACCAATACTTAACCCCTTCAAAATGGAAACAACGAAAATATTGAAGATAACAATATTAGTAATGAAAATGACCACAATAAAAAATATGAACAACAGAATATAACACTTAGAATAGATACAACCCCTCCCACAAAGAGAAAAATAGAGAATAATATAAGGGAAATGAAAAATGGAAAATCGATGATATCCCAGTTGAAATATTCAAATTAGATCCACAGATATCAGCAAATATACTCCATCATCTACTAGATAAAGTATTAGAAAATTAAATTATCAGATGAGTGGAATCAAGGAATACTAGTCAAAGTGTCAAAGAAAGGCAGCCTTAGCAAATTTGATAACTGGAGGGGAATAACCATGCTGATAGTTGCATTAAAGATATTTACAAGGTTATTACTAAACCGAATTCTACATGCCGTCAAACAAACCATAATGCCTGAAAAAGCAGGTTTCAGGCCTAATAGCATCATCAATATTTTGAAAATCATAGAACAAAGCTTAGAGTGGATAATAAACACATATCTACTGTTTAACGATTTTAATAAAGCCTTTGACTGATTAAAGAGAAGAAACATATAGAAGATATTAAAAAAAGAGAAGTATCATCAAAAGTTATACAATTAATTAAACAACATTATGAATCGTACAATTGCAAAGTTTAACATAATAGACTCTTAACGGATACTACAGAAGTAAATTATGGGGTCAAGCAAGGATGCTTACTACCTCCCTTACTTTTCATTTTCGTAATAGACGATATTAAGAGAAATATCACAAACGAATCTCATTTTGGAATACAATGGGACTTAAACAGACGATTAAGCCAATTAGACTATACGGATGATATAATCCTACATAATCAATCAAACTTATAGTGATACAGTTAGAAATCTGAAAATACTAAAATCTGAAGCAAAAAAGGCAGGGCTAACAATAAATACAAATAAAACAGTGGATATGCAAATTGGAAAAACATCAAATGAGAAATTAATAATTGACAATAAAACACTAAACACGAAAGATAAGTTTTGTTACTTAGCTTCTATGGTAAGACCAAATGGTGGATGCAACCAGTACATATATAAATAAAAAGAAGAAAATTGAAATGGGTAGAACACACACTCCTCAACGAAGACGGCCCTAGACTGGAACCCGCAGAAATCACGAAGACCAGGCTAACCAAAAACCACGTGATGAAGAATTATCACCAATAAAGCTAAGACAATAGTAAATGAATAGAGAGAACTAAAAGCGCTGGCAAACAACAGAACCCGCTGGAAAAATACTGTGGAAGCCCTATGCTCCTAACAAGGAGTTAAAGAACATTACAGTACAGTACAAATGATAATGGACTAACATTAGTAGAGTTCATATAATTGAGAGGATATATACAAAATGATAAATTATGTTAATAGTTCACATACAATAAACGGGATGAACACAATATATCAAAATGAGAGGATACTTACAATATTTTAAAAAGACTCAAAACAATTCCAATTTCGTAAATGTGAATAAGATATAAAATAAATACAAAGAAGCAATTAAGACAGCACCATTCAAAACAATTGATCACAGAAATACAAAATAAACTGTGGATAAAAATAAGAGTAAAAAGTAAAAGTCAGATTAATTAATACAGTAAAAAGGCTTAACATATTTGGAAAAATTAAAAAATCACAATCCTACTGCATGTAATCAGTGAAATCTAGCAAAAAGATTCCAAGCGATAGAACATTAAAAAAATCGCACTCTAAAAAGATGGCTGCATATAAGTTGATGCAATTAATCTTTACTTCCCTGTAAATGTTATCAATAGTCAAACATTGATTAAAACACATAAGTCATCTTGGAAACCAAAATTTTAATCAGGGGTCCAATTCCCTAACCCTAACAACGTGACATCATTTAAGATCTTCTATGATCTATCATCTCAATGGTAGAGTAGTTTGAATGTACATAGACGTAATACTAATCCACCATTTTTGACTGGCTATCACTCAAAAATGGCTCATGATACATCCAAACGATGAATATATCATTAATTGCAGTTAAGCAAAGCACAAGACAAATCAAAACATGGTGTTACTATCACTCATGAAGTATACCTATATAGCACATGACCAAAAGTGGCCCACATATTTTGAACCAATAAATGCCTACTAGCAATAAAATTGGCATAGCAATCTCTTCAAAAATATTAATTACATAGGCTACCCAATTTATAACATTTACACTTTGTAAAAATTATATTGTTACATCAAATACAATTAAGGAAATAGATATAAACTTACATGGAGTATATAGCCCTATTAACCTTAAAGTAATGTAGTAAATTTCACGGCAATAGCCTTTCAATTATCATTTTACAATCGTTATAAATTGGCTTAGAAAGAACATGAAGAATATAAAAACGAATATCTTAAGGAATATGCAATAGAAGTGCAGGTGTGATCCAACGAAAGTGAAGTAGATAGTTATTGTACCAACACTGCCAGTTATATTTTTACATCATTCTGGAATGCCTAACAACAAAAAGACAAGTAGTTGCTATATCACGTTTTTGGAAGAAAGTCAGCTATGATAATCAAACCAGAATCCTAATTACATTGAAAGTGATCTCTTTATGCACAACATTTTTATAACTTCAAAGACTTCAAAATTCTATAAAATAGAAATATAAATTTTTATTGAGATGGTTATAGATAGTCTATTAATACATTATTTAAAAGATTTTGTGAACGAACATGGAGCACCAATCTACCTGATTTGATGTTACATTACCATCGTTAATTTTAATTAGATGATACAAAAAAGCATGATTCAGCAACACTAAATGATATGAAAACTGATGTCTTTAATCATAATATTGCAACAATAATAGGTGTTACAGTAGTGAATCAAGTTGTATTGCTACCATTAAAATATACTCCAAAAATAACTCTTCTTTCTTTAAAGCCTTATAACTTACAAAAGAAATACGTTTAAACTGAAGTACATTTTACTTCGTTCCATTTGAGCTCAAAAACTGTATTTAGAATAGGTCACCTTATATTTAGATCGAAAAATGGTCACATGGTCAACAAATTATGATAATTAAAAATGTAAAGCTGAGATAACTCGCAAATCCAGTACATTCAATAAAGCCTGTTGTTATGAAATCAAATAAAGAAAATTATCTAGAATCAACATTTTTAATCCCCCTGATGCACACCAGAGGAAATACTAATTGGGCAAGTTCATCTACTGACACACATACATTTGTTTTTTGGAGAAAAAAACACTACTTGTTAGTTCTTTTCTCCAAAAACATTGATACTTTATATTTGCAGGTCCTGAAACACTTTTTTTGGAAGCAATTTTGTGTTGGCGCCATTTAAAATATTAGCGACTATCAATCGAATAGCTAGAATAAGTCCATTTGAGATAGTTCTGCACAGTATAAATGATTTACAATTATTAAATCCACAAAAGTCAAAAATTAGTTGCTACCAAGTTTTTTTGGATTTCTGTAAATCTCGTGCATGATTTCATGATATCGAATTTATCTGCATAACCCAAATGTTTATTACAATTAATCTATTGCGATTTTCCGAATTTTATTATTTTCGTGGAAAACTATTTTAACAATGCATCCAGCAATGGCTTTATTTTATATAATTTATCGTAACTAGAGTCGCCCCATTTTGATTGTAAAGAATATTATTAATATGCAAATAAATCGTCACCCATCTATATATAAAAAACATTATCAAAGAAATAAACTTCTCTTATTTCTAAATTGAGAAAACACATCTTTGTTATTTTTTCATTCCTGTAATTATATTCATAGTAAATAAACATTTCATTTCTGCTATTATTGTTATTAGGGCCTTATTTGCAGCATTTTTGTAATCTGTTCAAAAAACTATAAATAAAAACACTAAATCAAATTGTCAGAAACCACAGATCCAACACTAAGTGAGATGTCAATGTTCTCAAAAAAATGAGTTTTTATTCCTGCTAATTTCAAGAAAAGACTACAGTAAAATTGCATCCCTGTTGCTTCTATCACTGTCATCTATTGTTGAAGTGAGTTGAAACAATCGTTATTACAAACTACTGTAGTAATTTTAAATTCATTTACCAATTCTTCCAAACCTTAGGATCCATTCAAACGGAATTTCATCAAGAAATTCCTCTCAATCAGCGCTAATTAATTTTTCAAAATAAAAAAATTTAAACCAGATCCCAGTGATTCTCCGTGATTTATCTTAATATATAAATTTAGTGCCCTGACTGACTGACTCAACATTCTTCAGCCCAAACTTCAGCAAAAACATTAAAATGTTTATATGTTGCTTATATCACATAAACCTCACAAAGGAAATACTTTAAAATTCCAATCTAAAGGGATGAAGAACATGGTAAAAAGTTTTAGACTGATTTTGAAAACGGATTATCAGACGTTGAGTTTTGACACTTAGACTATCCTATAAAATATATGGAACTCATTACCATTCTTCAATTTTTAACACCCAATAAAAATATTGTGTGAGCTAAATTTAAATTTCTTTATCCTTGTCCCCAAAAGGCCCAGGACAATGTTTTTTGGGATTTATACTTTTTTAAATATTGAAAGAATTAGGTTTTTGAAGTCTCAAAATCCATTCCCTAAGAAGAGAAAATATTAGTGCGATCATAGTACCCAAAAACACTAAACATGCGTTACATCCCTGAATACAAAACAGAGTGAGCTTTTCATTTCTGTTTGGCGATTATTAGGTTAAAAAAAATCTTAATCGTAAAATCAAAGAAACCTAGCATGCAACAAATCATTGGGTAAGAAATGGAACAATATGTTTGTTTTCTTTATTCAAACTTCTCTGATTAATCAAGTAAAGTGGGGGTAAAATATTATAGCCCAGAAACTCAAAGCATGTGATGTATCACTGAAAAAGAGGAAATATACTTTCTATCTGCGTTTGATCATCGATTGTTAAAATGGGTGAGGTGAGCATAAAATATGAAAATTTCCTTATTCACTCAAAAACTAAAAACCCAGCATGCAACATTTTCTTTCTTTGAAAATGAAATAATTCTTCATTTTTAGTATTCAGTCTACCCTTCACAAATACATACATCCCTAAAGGGAAAATTTTTTTAACAGTTGGTATTTATTTGCAATCTGCTACATTAGCAATAAGCAAATCATATGACTGTAATGGAAATACATAGCAGTGTAAATTACATGGGAGGTAACGCCCTTTGACGTTCCTCAAATGAAATTACTTTCAACAATTAATAACTAATAATAAGTAAGTAGTAGGGATATTATATCTGTCTAAAAACGATTAGGAAGATCTGACGGCTTGAAACGTTTGAGTCTGCGCACTTGTTCACTTTCATCAATTAGTTCTGTCACTAGTGGGTTAGGATGAGATTCTAGTCGCAAGAGGTATTTTTCACTAAACTTGGTAATTTCTTCTTTCACTGACTTCATTTTTAGGTCTTTCCGTATTTCCGTGTTGGGTATGTAGTAGGGGGCGTTAGTGATGGTGCGTAAGGTCTTCGACTGAAAGCGTTCCAGAATTTCGATATTGGAATGTGAGGTGGTACCCCACAACTGGATACCGTAGCTCCAAATTGGTTTCAGTATACTTTTGTAGATTAATAATTTATTACTCAGAGAGAGTTTGGAGTTGCGACCTAAGAGCCAGTAGTAACTCTTGAGTTTAAGATTCAGGTGTTTTCTCTTAGTCCATATATGAATTTTCCAGGTCGGGCCTTTGTCTAAATGCATCCCAAGATATTTCACACTGTCGGTACGGGGTAGAACTCGGCCGTCCATTATCACATCAGGGACGATTCCTCTACGTTTAGTGAACGTGGTTTGTAGTGACTTTTAAGAGTTGATTTTGAATCGCCATTTTTGGAACCAGTCGGTTACTGCGTCTAAGTTTTGCTGTAGATTACTAGCGGCTGTAATAGGGTCGGTGTGAGAGGAGAGAAGCGCTGTATCATCAGCGTAGGTTGCGATCAAATTGTTAGCATTCGTAGGGAGGTCTGCAGTGTATAGAACGTATAAGACCGGACCTAGGACACTACCTTGCGGAACGCCTGATGTGATGGGATGGAGAATTGATACTGCTTCTCCGAATTTCACTTGGAAATTTCTATCTTCGAGGTATGATTTTATGATTTGGTAAGTGCAGGGTAACATCAGCTTTAGCTTAAAGACCGTTCATGCCAGACCTTATCGAAGGCCTGGCTGATGTCAAGAAAGACGCACAATAATTCTTGTTTTCGAATGCTTGGTTAATGTGTTCAACTACCCTGTGTACCTGTTGTATGGAGTGGTGACTAAAACCAAACTGGTGATCAGGTATTAGGTTTTCGTCGTCCAGGATGGGGTGAGCTTGTTCAGAAATAATTTTCAAAAACTTTGAGAATAGCGGTAACAGACTAATAGGTCTGTATAAATTGGGCTCGTTGATGGGCTTTCCAGGTTTGGGGATAAGTATTATTTGAGCAATTTTCCATTGTAACGGAAAGTATCCTGTACGCAGAATACTGTTGAAGATAAGCGTGAGTATACAGATAGCTTTAGGAGGCAGTTCCTTCATTATGTGACCAGTGATTAAGTCGTGTCCAGGAGACTTTTTGCAATTAGTCTTTCTATCAATCATTGTTTGAACTGCAGCCCTAGTGAAAGGTTTGATGGGAAACGTAAGTTGATTTGGGGCCTGTAGTAAGTTGTCCACTTCTGCGTCTGTGTGGGGGTCGTTAGAAAGTAGAGGTTTAAACACTTCTTGAAGGTGGGCTGCAAAAGTGTCTGCTTTATTTTGTCAGTGCTGGCCCATGTTCCGTCCGGGTTACGAATTGGGGAATATGATTTTAGGTCTATTAAGTCTGCCTGTGGCCTTCCAAATGGAGTAGTCGGTGTTTTCTGTTGCGGTTAGTCCTTCTAAGTACTCATTGAGAATTCGTTTTTGCTTGCTTAATAAGTTCTTTAAGGTTTCGAGCTGCTGTATTAAGTCTACGTTTGTCCTCTGGGAATCTGCTATGTTGCCAGATCCGTCGTAGTCGCCTTTTTCAGCAATCTTTTTGATATCGATCGAGCAATTTTGGTGTGTGACTTGAGGTAGTAGTTGTGGAGTGGCTCTTGAGGCGGCCAGATGGATTGTTTGGGTAAGTGTTTCTACCGCTTCTTCTATATCTTCTTCTGTTTTCAGTGGAATATTAGTTGTTAAATTTTCCTGTAATACTTCTCTGAAATAGTGTCAGTCTGTTTTCTTATTTGTTAAGGATGGGGTTCTAGTTTTACTTAATAGTGTTGTAGCTATGGTCCGAGGATAGGTCTAGGCACGACGAGATTTCTAGGTAACCTTGGGGTATGCCCTTGACCACATAAAAGTCGAGCAGGTCGGGGATCTTCGTTAGATCAGTCGGCCAGTAAGTGGGTTGATATGTGGAGAGATGGCTTAGTTGCTCGTTTTGCATGATAGTTAGAATTCTTCCTCTTGGGTTGGCAATACGCGACCCCAGGAGGGTGCTTCGCGTTGAAGTCACCTCCGGCCATGAATCGGTTACCTAGTGATCGTATATACCTTTCAAGGCTTTCCTTATCAGGTCTATGCCCGGAAGGGCAGTAAGCAGCAGAAATGTTTAGGGGACCTATCCAGTCCTCTATTGATACTGTGGTTGCCTGGATATATTCGGGACAGTATTTTGGTGTCTCGTCTTATATGGTGTTTTATTAATATTGCTGAGCCCCCTCTAGTTGTATTGTTGGGGTAGTTGGTGTTAAAGGTGTTGTAACCTCTAATTTTAAAGTAGGAGTGTTCTGTAAAATGCGTTTCGAAGATCAATAGTATGTCAATGTTATGCTGTAGTAGGAAGCTTCAGTTTCGTAGCGGTGGTTGACCAGACCGTTGGCGTTCCACTGGGCTATTTTGAGTGTTTGTGCCATTAGGGATTCTTAGAGTTCACTAATTGAGTCACTAGATTTTTTAAATCTCGTATTTCTTCCATGAGCTGGTTTATCATGGTTCTTTGGGAGTCTATTGTCTGTTGCATAAAAGATACTATAGTGTTTGAGTATTGCGGAATATTTTGTAGATCGTGGTGGTTGACTTGAGCTTTGTTGGCGTATGAGTGCGGATCATAAGTTCTTGTTGCCTTATTATTGAGACCTCGGTTGTTATTTATTTGAGAAGCTACTACTGGTTTAGTGGCTGGAGTTTGAGTATGTACTGGTGTAAATCCGCGATTCCTGAGTGGAGGAAAACGTCTATTTCTAATTTCTTTGTAGACTGGACATCCCCGATAGTTCCCAGGATGTTCTCCTAGGCAAAGTGCGCATTTTGCTTTGCTTCCATCACCTTTATTCTTGGAGCATGTTCTGTAGTCGTGGTATCCGGCACATTTTACACATCGGAATGGTCTAGTGCAGTAATTTTGAGTGTGTCCATAACATTGACATCTTTTACATTGTACCAGTTCTTTTTTTTGATTGGGAGGTTCGACTTTAATGATAGCGTTTAATAGAGGTAATTTCGTAAATTTCTTTATTTTTATCATGTTGTTTGAGATCGATAAAGAATAAATTTAGTGGGGTCTTCTTAGTGCGATGCTGGACTCCTGTGATATTCATTACTTGATGGCCTAATGCCTCTAGCGCTTCCTTTATGTCAATTTTATCTGTGGTGTGATGCAGGTTTCTTATCACTACTCTGAATGGTTTATCCTCGGTAAGATGAATGTGTGTCTGACTACGTTATTTTCGTCAAGAATCTTGATTAGTTTTTCGTTTTCGACTGTCTTAATCAGGAGCTTTACAGTGCCTCCTCCTGTTACTTGATATTGGTACTCATCCTTCTTTATATGTGTTTGAATAAGTCGTAGTAAAGGAATTATGTTTGTTACATAATGTATGTGGATTGGAGGAGGTTTCGGAGTTTGGCATTGGTTTCTGTTGAGGTGCTTGATGTCGGGGGTTTTCCTTACTTGCTAGTATTTGAAATCTATTGCTAGTGGCAACTGGATTTTGTCAATTGGCACTGCTGGTTGAGTATTAGTTCTCTTTCTTGTGTTTTCGAGTTATTTCTTGAAAATCATTTGGCTTTAAAGGGGTCGTTGTTTCTTCACTTGTTATTGAAATGTTGTCGTTATCGTATTTTTGAGTGTTTGATATCAGTGGAGCTTCGTCTTGTATTGATTCCGCTCTATTCCAGTCCATCTGAGCAGAGTAAGGCAAAGCTGTAGGTTGGATTTGCGTACTTGTCTGTTGGTAATTAGTAAGATACATCGGGTAAGCTTGTTGTGGTTGCTGCCACTGAGTACTAAATACGGATTGTGGATTTGGTTGTAGATGTGATTGATTATACCGTTGTACTTGGAGTTGCGATTGTAGAAACATCTGTGTATTATTGTTTGGAGCCACATTGATGGGTGCAGAATAATTTGGGATTGGTTGAAGGAAGTAGCTATTTGCATTTACCTGCTGGGATCCAGCGCTGTTTTGCATTGTGAACTTGTTATGTTGAGATAGTTTATAAATAAAATGTAAGTTTCACAACAAATCGTAACTTTAAAGTTTATTAATCCGTACGGCGAAACCGAGGTTATCGGAGACCGATAAAATGGGCCCGGCCTTGCGGCCGCACTTGTTGCACTCTTATTATCTCCGCGTTCAATTCACGTCTTTACACGGCGAAAATAAAACGAGAAAGGGAAAATTAAGATGAAGAATTGGACTACAGACACATAAAGCATGTAATATAATTTTATAGCAAACTTAGCGAACTATAAGATATATTACTAAACCCAATTTATAAAGTTTTCTCTTGTCATGTGATGATGAGATGAAATAAAGCTCAAAGATGCCAGCCGACAAATGAAAAAACCACCTACTGAAGAATTAAATAAAAAGTGTGCGACATAGTAGCCGACGAGAAAATTAAAAGAAAGAAAAAGAAGAGAATGAGAAAATAAAAGAGAAGGGAAATAGAAAGAGAAGGAAAAAAAGATAAAACAGAAAGAAAAGAGGAAAAATGGGAAAGATGGACAGAAATGAAGATAGCTTAGATGGAATAAAAACGAAAAGAAAAAAATGGTAGGAAGAAGCAGAATGATTATCAGAACTCTCATATGCATTCAATTATCAATGAATAAAACTGCAGTGCAAATAAGTGAGAACACCTACAAGGTGTCCTAAACATGCTTATCATATATAATTTTGATGAACCAATTGTTAGATAATGTAAAGACAAGAGAATATGAATTATTCACTTATTAATATTCAGTTTTTTACAACACAAAACCATAAAACAAAATGTCAGATACATCTGAAACATACATCAATAAACTATTCTCTAAAACAAATGTAATAAACACTAATGTAGAGGTTATATTTTAGAAAAAGCAAAACAACAATACAAAATTTGATCTCAGAAATGATTTCAGTGGTCACTTACTAAGATGCTCAAAAAAATTAGAAATACGAGGTGAAAATATCGAATTAGTGTTAATATACTAAAATGTATTATATGATTAGTTACCTTCAAAACTATTTTTACAGTCAACAGTTGAAGTATAATACAAATTTTAAGGATTTATTACTCCGGAATTTTTTGTTTATATATTTTCAAAAAAAATCGTTAGCTATTGCTACCTACTTCAATCCTCTCACGCTTATTGCACAGTTTATTAATATTTTATAATATAATTTATCTTTGCTTTCTAAAATATATAATAAAATAGATACAAAAAAATAAACAAATGTGCAGGTGTAATGACCAATTGCTCAATAATAAATGAAACATTTATGTATGTAGCTTTATAAATCAACAAAACCGTAAACGACTAACATGATTTTGTAATTTTTATTTGCAGATATAGTTCTTTAATATCTAATATTGCAAATAACATGTAATATGTATAGTACTTAGGAAGTTTTCTTCTCTCAAAGTGTACAACAAAGTTTGATACTGAATCTCTACAGATAACTAGACATGGGATTTCTAAAGAGCCTTTTGAGATATGCAAGTTCAATGAAAATGCCTACTAACAGGTACAATTAGAACAAGCACCATTTTTAAGCATTCTATTATATTGTCATAGACTAGAATCCTTTTAGATGTGGTGCTACAGAAGAATATTGAAGATCTCAAGGACGCAAATAAAAACAGATGAAGAAGTACTAAGAACAGATTCAAGAAAAAAGGAAAAATTTGGAGTCGCATAAAGAAACGACGAATGCTAATGATTTAATAAAAGAAAAAATATCCGGAAAAACTATGCCTACAATATAATAAACAATTAATAACAGACTCGAGCATGGCAGTTACGTAAAAATAAAAAACAAGGCTGCGACAAACCAATCATTAGACTGACGACCTTGGAGAAGGAGAATTACAATAGACCACTCATAAAATATCAAAAAACCTGATATCTCTCAAGAAATTTTTTAAGTTATAGAAATAAGTGATAACCATAAGAGCTCACGTTAAAATTTGCAAGAATATCCTAAAACTTCCCAATACCACTTTTGTAACAAATCGCTCACTGCTGCTGCCACATGACAATTAGCAGTGTCATACAAGATGTAAAGTGGCTTAAAAAATAGGCTTTTGACCTATAATGCTGGATATAAGTAATAAATAGTTGGTAGTATGTTGTATTGACATTTTTATCTATAAGTACAATATGACTAATGATAACATCTTCATTATCATATATCATTATAACTACTACTTAATTCCTATCAAAATTTCTTTAGGAGTGATTCCGGATTATTAATGTTGACATTAAGTATGGTACAAAATGTAAACCCTTCATTATAGTACCTGTTCAAAAGGAAACCAACTACTAGAAACCAATGTCATTTTTATACTTCTGAATTGTTATGAGAAACCCAGTGTACCACAAAATTTTCTTTGTGTGGACTTCATTCTTCAAGACATGCCATGTTGTTTAACAACTCTTTTTAAATTCCACGAATAATTTTCAGACAGTCCTTCAACCAACACTGACAAAAGATCTTGCACTAACTCTACCTGCTGGTTAGAAATGGACAGATGATCTAAGTAGGCTAAATATTCTGACTTATTCCTATCCAAACGAAACGCATTAACCCATCTTGCAACCACCCATAGGATAACATATTATTACAACAAATTTCAAGTGAGTCTAAATGATATTCCCATCCATTTTTACCATAGACAACTTGGATTTTCATTCACAATCACTATTTAAATTCTGTAAACATGTTTTAAAATGATAAACACAATGCTCTTCACTTCAACAATAATACTTCTCCCTGTAATTACTTGCTACTCCACACATCATCACTAGCCCCAACTAATACTATTTATTGCCTTCTTTTCAATGTTACTTTATTTACAACTCTTATAACAATTATGAAAATACCATAGGTTTGCTTGAACTTAAGGAATTCTCACAAATTAATAAATACACTTCTATTTAATAATATAGCAAATCTAAAATATAAGTTTGTTATTTATGTTTCACTGTAAACAGCTCTCTTAAACTATAAAATTCTACAATAAAATACCAACTTTATCATTATTATTAAAAAACGCTACTACTTTTGATTAAAACTTGGTATGGTTTTATAATGCAATTAAATGCTATAGTATAATTAGACTACTATCTCTAACACAAAAAAGTAGTGTATAACAACTGGTTCTGCAGTCTTACTATCACAGAACCAAATAAAAACATTTACACATTTAGTAAAAATCCAACAAGAAACTTCTTTGAAATCCTATTACTTATGCCATGCCATTGAGTTGTCATAGAGCATTAAAGTAACATTACAATGAATGTCTACGTATGGATGTAAATCATCTACAATATGTTATTTTCAAAACCTAAATGGAAAACTCAAAGATCTCATGCATCAAAATTTATTATTGAATATTAAAAAGTTCATAAATATATATTTATAATCGCTCATTTCTCTGTTAAATCCTATAATAAGACGAGAACTTGCAAGTTTAGATTCATCATTTACCTATATCAATTAAAACGTAGCAAATGCATTTGATGAAAGTTAAGTAAATCAAAATCACTCAAGTAATGCATTAACTCTAATCACAAAAAAAAAATACTCACCCACAGAAACAGAAATTCCCCTAGAAACCAACTCCCTTATTACGTCATATGCATTATCCAACTCTGGAGCCAGCGTGACTATGCGTACATTACTAAGGCTGCCGTACGTTTCCATTAAAGTAGTTATTCCCTTGAAATACATATTTTCTTAGAAAATTATACAAAAGCAAACGTCAGCCTACCTTATCAAGTGGTTGTATGTATTGCTTGGGATGAGCGCCTTTTTTCTCCGAATTGATGAAAGGGCCTTCGACGTGAATTCCCAAAATCGTAGCTCCATTTCTGCCGCCAGCGCGCTTGGGGATTTTTGGCAAAACTGTGTGGTAAACTGTTTTCGGAGAGGTCACAATAGTAGGGCAGAAGGCTGTAACGCCATGGTTCAGCAGACCCTTAGCTACGTATAGTACACCCTCCTCCACATTCTCAACGTTGTACGAAAAATCTATACCAAATGCACCTGGAACAATTATGTTATTACATTTTTTACCAGGATTGGAAAGTTTAATTAGGCTAAAAAACAGAAGCAACGTGCATTTGTTTTGTAAAATATCCTACATAAGTATCCATATAATTAAATAAACTCAATATATGTACTAAATAATCTTTAATATAAACAATTTGAATTATTAAATGTTAGTGAGTGGTATCAAACTAAACAATCAGTGACAAGTCTAAGGACTCCTTATGTTCTATTGAAGTGTGAAGTACTAAAGAGTAGATGTAACACATACTTAAATCAAAAATTTTTCAAAAGGTACCTTCGTGACATATGTATGTTAGTACAGATTCGCAGAAGTTATACTTCCCAACCTACTATGTAACAAGATATTGTCAACATATATGGAACTTGAAGTTTGTTTTAGATAGGTCACCCACGCAAAAATATTAATAAAATTCCAACATGGTTGCAATATTACATAGTCCATCTACCATGCAATGCATTTCTGCAAACTTCGTTTCAAACAAAATTTCTTATTGATGCTTTTTTTGGTTGTTTTCCATTCTTATCTACATTTTGTTTATTTTCCCTTAAAAATCCTTCTTAAGTATATCCTATCAGGATTTCTAGTTTTTGCTTACTTTTATTAGTTATTATCCATATCTCGCATGCATAGGTTAATGTAGGTCTTAATGCAATTTTTTGTATTCTTATTTTTATTTGCCTAGATACTTCTAGAGACTTTAAGATTCAATTCATATCATCTACGAAATTATTAATTTTGGCAATTCTCAAGTCTTTTTCCCTTCATTAGCTTTTATCTAGCAGTACTCAAAAATACATATCTCAACCTCTTCAATTATTTCCCATCCTGCTTATGTAGTCTGAAATATTTCAACTTTTTGCTTCCATGTTTTAAGCTTCTTTGGTATTTTTTGTTATTTTGCCCTGTTTTCTTATTCCACTTATTCTACCTTAAATAATCAATTTTATCGATCTGATAAATCCATTTGATAAATAATTTAAACTCTTTAACTATCCATGTTATTTTGGCCTTTGTTTCACAACATTTTCTGAATCCCCTTTTCATATTATCTCAACAACTTTTATAAGTGGCATCTATAAAAACAACTCGTCTATAATTTCTGCGCTCTTTTGTATCCCTTTTTTTAAATATCAACAATACAAAAATCATACTTGGCATATCAGTTTATAAATTTTCATTTTTAGTTGTTCTCGCTATTTTAAGATATTTTCCCCCTTCTAATCAGCAGAATTTTTTTCGCATCTTATCCAATACCATCATCTTTCCAATGGATCGTCCGGCTCCTCCTGGAGCCGTCGTTTTCATACGGTGCCATCGTCATAGAGGCTGTCATTCAGATATCCCGTACGTAGATATTGATAACATCGGAGACAACATATAGCCTTGGGAGTCTCATACACTCCACTCTGATGGGCTTAATCCGGAACCTCTGGCCCGGAGAAGGACCAAATCAACTGGAACATCGGCAGTGGGATAAACGCTTGAAGACTAGGCTGTTATGGCAAAGTTTATCAACGACTTTAGTTACAAAAAAAAAACTGCTATGATGGTATCCAAACTAGTTCTCCAGAATCAACTAGAGGTTTTTTACTATATGTTAGACGGCAGTAGATCACTTGCTTCGCCAGTTCCCCTAGGGTTGGCAGGAGGCTAATGGGACGGTAGCCCTAGAAAACATACCGAACTTCCCAGACTTGGAAAGCATCGCGATGTCCGTAACTTTCCAAGAGTTCGTAAAAATGGCGAATGTGGAAGACGTGTTGACGATTGCGATTATGCAGACGACTGCTTTCTTCGGGAGAGCCTGCAGCACTTGGTTGGGAATGCCGAGTGCTTTGCACAGCTTCAGCATCCGGATCAGCTAGACCCGATGGCCTATGGTGAAGGTCGGCGTCGTTGTAATCGAGGGTGCATTGACGCTTCAGATTGCCAACAAACGCATTGACTTTGTCGTCGACGGACCTTGACTATCTTCCGCATTGAGGACCTCCAACTTACTCTCCCATTCGATATTAAGGTGTTCTTTGACGGCGCTTTTTACTGCTGCAACAGTTTCTGGTATCCCGCTGGTCATCGAGATTGAGAGACCGTTGTGCGCTGTCGGAATCATTTAAATCTATAGAATGTTCATCTATAAAAAGGAAATTCATGACTACATAAACTCTATATCAACGTATTTTTGAAGCAGTTGCTAGATAAGAATTGTTGGCGCCTACTGACACTGCAACCAATCACGCCTGTTTTGAAGAACAACCATAAATTATTGAATCATCCTATATGGCTGCGCGTGTCTATGACACTTAATCCGCGCATGCTTTTGGTTGCATTGTCATAATAAATATATTGTCTTAGAATGGCAGTACAAGTGGTTTTGTAATCTTCAATTATAACCATTTATTGCATCTACCAAGTGTTCTGAACCACCTTCGAATAAGTTACAAGCAATGCAAATGTGTAATTTCACATCCGTTTTGTGAAATCTGCCTTCGCGTTGCACGTGACCGGGTGAGGCGCGTGTGCTTAAAAACCTATTTCCATCGCCAAAACTAGTGCAACCAGTTGTAACACCGCTGGTTCCTGCCTCTGGTCAGCACTTTCTACTTTAGTCCTACCTCGTCTTCGCTGTTTTATCGCTCCCATCAGCTCTACTACCAAATGCCTGAGGAAACAACCCACTAACATTACCATTGGTTTAAACGGTAAGAGATATTTTCTTTACTTGCATGAGGTGGATCCACCTTTGCAAATTTAGAGGTAATAAACCGTTCCACTATCGCCAAAGTGATTCAAGCGGTTGAGGCGCGGCGGACGGACCCGGGTTCTATTCCCGGAGCTCTCTGATGCCTGGCGGGTGGACTACTCACAAGGGAAGTACAAACCTCTAAAATTCACTTTGAAATAAAGCCTAGCGCATTTAAAAGGGCAGGATTGAAAAGAGAGGTGTGCGCCAAAACTAAGGGCCACCTTGACCTCAAGGTCAAGATATGGCGAGTTAAAAATTTGAATAGTTTCTTTACCTGAAAAATAGACCTGTAGGTCTGGAGTTCGAATCTTACTCTGGCCAATTTAAAAAAATTATTTTTAAGTTTTTTCTTTTAAATTAATGCGAATTAAAATACATCCCGTCCAACCTCGACCTGGGCCACAAAGGTGACCTTTCAAATCTAATTTTCTTAAATCGTATTAGAAAATTAATTAAAATTTAAATATTTTTAATACAAATAAAATGACAAAAAAGTGAAATTTTAAAACGCTTATTGCAAAACTTCCAAAATGCAGTTACAAAAATTAATAGAATTGAATCTATTCGTTTTATTTTATTTAGGTTTATTAAAATAATGGGCTTCTTATCGACTATGAAATCTTTATACAAAAATATCAGAGGACTGAATAAGATTATAAATTAAATTTGAGATAATTAAGAGATATAATCATAATTAAATAGATAAAATTTGCTAATTTTTGCAAGCTTCTAATTATAAGGAAGTTACGTTAAATAAATTAAAAATTTTTATAAAAAGAAGTGGGCAGGGGAAAGGTTCGAACATCAGATCTTCAGGTCTGGAGCTCAACACGTTACCCACTGGACCACCTCCTCACTTGAAAATCTATTTGGCTATTTTATATATTTTATATATATATTAGCCAAATTTTTAACTTACCATATCTTGACCCTGACGTGAAAGTACCCTTTAGTTTTAGCCCACATCTCCCCTTTTCAAACCTACTCTTTCTAATGCGCTAGGCTTTATTTCAAAATAAATTTTGGAATTTTGTACTTCCCTTATCGGTCACTGAAAAAACCTGCGTTCACTCAAACAAAGAGTAATAATGGCGGTCATCTAAGGCGCGGCGCTTGCCACATCGCCCGCATTAGAGATGGCGCGCGACAACCGGGACAGAGAGAGCGAACATATGAGAGCCTTAACCTCTCAGTTCGCAGCCGTACTCCCACTGAGGGCACTAGATCCTTACCATTCTTATAAACCGTTCCACGAATGATACCGTTTAGATCAGACGACTGCTTCCAATCGATGAGTAGTGCATTTACTTTCATTATTCAATGGTTGGGTACACGTGTTCACCATAAAGCGCCCTTTACAATTTCATTTTTGCTTATATTTAAATGCGGTATATCAGGTATGAAATATATTGACAATTTTACACCATTGAATTTATATATACAAATGAAATCTCGCTCAACAAACCGCCAATATAACTTTGTTATATTATGTACTATTTCATATCTCTCCTATATCATATTACACCCAAAATAACTTCATCTCTTTATGTGTAAAACAGTGCATTCTAATTTTTTAATTTTTTATCATTACATATCGTACTTTTAAAATAATTCATAAGTTTCAATGCAAAATAAAAATGACAAACTGAGAAGAAAGACTCATATCAGTAAAAAGAAAATCTCTCTTGCATTCGTCATAGGCACCAATGGGTACTTATAAATTCAGTCACTAGAGGGTAGTCGTAAGAAATATTGCTTTTATTGATAAAAAGAAAGCAATATATTTTTTAAAATTTGTTACAATTGTAAAAGTGCAACAGATATTGCCTTCAAAACCTATATCTACAATTAATACCACAATTTCAACAAGTTACAGGTCCATCACATTTCCATCTAGACGTCCATAAACACCTTAATAATATGCTTGGCAGTTGGTAGATTAAACTCTTCTTTCGTAGCTTCTATAGTCACTTGACATAATCCTATAAGATTATTTCTTCTAAAGTTAAATCAACCAGTATTCCACTTTTATCATATTTGCACAGTTGCAAGAATCATGCATGTAGTCGCTGATATCAACCATAAAATGCCTAATTGTGTGATGTTTGTTGCATTTCTTAGAGTACACTTGAAAAAATTCTCTACCCACTAATATGAGTCTTTTTTATGTGTATCATGGTTGTTAAGTTCTAAAACCCCACATTTTATAAATTGCCCTTTACAAATATAGATCATTTTTAAACTTTTAAAATTGTACTCAACAAGTAGTCATACTAGCATCTCAAATCAGTTAAGACAGCACATGCTTTGATATAACCTCAGCAAAACAGTCGAAAAAGTTCAAGGCCACCAGAAACAAACAGAACCGCCAGTGGAAAACAAGTTCATGCAACTACTCATATACTCGATAAAATGCGGAAATGCATTGTCTTGGTTTTGCTTGGTCCATCCTGGAAAAAGAATCGATTTTTTGAATGAAATTTTGCACACATTTGTTGAGTCAATATTTGGTTTTCATTAACCCTAGGAGGTTCAGGGATTTTTTGGCGCTAACTGGTACAACTAGGTCTGCGCAGACCACATGGGATTTGTACGGAAATACATAGGCAGGTGTCCTAAAAGTGTGTGTAAATGTGTTTAATGCTAGGAAAAAGGCAAGGTGAACAATAAAAACATATTTTTATATTTTCTAGGTAACAATGTACCCTATTTTATTTATCATAGGTAAGCAAATAAAGGTTAGACACGGCATTCAAGGCACGCATACCTGGCATGTGAATGCTGTTGACACACCGGTTTTTTGCAATACATGCAATGAAATCGAGTTTTTCGCTGCTTTTTATCCGATTTATAGCACAGCGAGCACGATGGTCGAGTTGCAGAGGAAACGGCATGGGCTGGTTGATCGTCTATCGGTGAGCCTGTAGCTACTTGCGAAGAAACGTTGAACAATTAATTTTAGAATTTGAATAGAATGAATGAATAAATTAAATGCTTATCTCTACACCGAATAACGCCATTGCTCGTTTGACGTGTTGAATACCTCGTACAATGTGATTCGTTGCTCTCTGCTCCATGTGAGGACCACCAGCTGTTCTGCCAATTCCATAAGGAAGACACGTCTTCGGTCGTTCCTTTGACATGCCCCAATTTGTCATGAATGACAAATACAGCCAAGCCGCCACGTCCAACATGTTATAGAACAGAGCTAACGGCCATCGGTTTGTGCCCCGTTATCACGTGTAACCGCCAACCATCTGATCCATGGTGTCCACTCCGGATTTATACATATTGTAGTCCAGAATTTGAAATGGCTTCTGCGATGGCTTCGATGAGTCTACGGCGCAATTGTAACGTTCCGTCGAGATGAGAACCACAACTTTTTTCTTTTTTGGTACGTATGACCATAGCGCGATGTTATTATTGGGGTAACCGAATAATATGCTCAATACATCTCGTTTTTGATCCAACATCTCCTTCGGTATGCATGGTTCCTACATATGCCAACCGTTTTGTCATCAAAACCGTGGCCAAATCAAAAGGCGAGAAGAAATTATCAGCACATACTCTTCGTCCAGAACCGGCGTATTTTTCGACCAATTTCAGAAATATGTTCTCGCCTCGATTTACCGCACGCGCTTCATTTGCCTGTTTTCCAACATATATTATTCCTCTCAGTGGGTAATTGGAATTAGCGTCGTACATCCACCAGATTTTTATTCCGTATTTGGCTGATTTCGACGGTATATACTGGGTGAAGCGCGTGCCGTCTCGGTACGGAAACAATTGCTCATCATTAATTATCTGGGCACCCGGAACATATAGACGTCCAAGTTGCTCATGAGCATGTTCCAAACGTCGTCGATGGCGGCCGATTTGCTTTCTAATAGCGAGTGGGTCTTGTGTTGCCGTTATCGAATCGAATATATTGTAGAATAGCTTTATATCGGTGCGCAGACATCGCCGCCCTGTAGATAGGATTTCTGTTGTTACCCACAACTCAAGAGCAGGCTGACTGTTTGACCCGAATATGCTGCCAAACAAAGTCTAAAAAAGGCGTATATTTCATTTTCGGTTACAGGTTTCGTCTACGTTCGCGGTGTCTGGTCAGGATTCTTGGCACACCATAGACAGCATAACTCCTGGGCCTTCCGGTTCGTTTCACGCACAATTATACTCGCAATCTCGGGTGTTAATAGCGATTTAACAAGATCAGGGGGCGAAACGGTAATATATACAAATGTTGAAACTCATAAACACCTTGGAAACTCAAACTTAGACCAACCAACCAACTATGAAGGTCTCAGCACTCTATATATTATCGTTCATGAGATATGTGACTTTAAAATAAAGGGAAAACCCCTTTGGGGTGTTTCAATGGGTCGGGTTTATGAGACATTCCTATTCTACATTTAATGAGGAGTATAAAAAGGTGGTCAGAAGTTTCGACTAATTGTAATTGATACTATACTCAATTGTATATATTACCTCTAAATACATAGGTCTGCACAGACCTGCTTGTTCCGTATGAACCATTTCGTTTGTAAACACGAATGGAACCGAACACAAACACATAAGCGGTCTGATTTTGTGCTCATTGTGTTTGCGTGCTGCTTGGAAGTCATGGGCGGATTCGTCTCTAACACGCAAAACAAAAAAGTTATACACACGTTTATATGCAAAAAATCTGTATAGACCTGGTTAACCTCGTAGGGTTAATGAACAAAATCAGTCAAAGGTGTTGTGGGGGGGGGGGGTTAATAACCTTAAATATTGAATTTTTGTAACTTCACAGTTCTGGCCAGATTTAGATCAAATTTTAGCACACACGTTCCTTAAGTACATACTTAGATACAGTACCAAAATTGAGGAGCTAGAAAGATATAACTAAATATTTTTGATTCCTATGCTTACCTAACATTAAATTCTATACATTAGAAAATCTACTTACATCATGGGGGGGATATTTTCATGTGCGTGCGTGGGTGGGTGGGTGCGTGCGTGGATGGGTGGGTGCGTGGGTGGGTTGGTTGGTTGCGTGCGTGTGTGGGTGCGTGCGTGGGTAAGAGACTTGAAATTTGGCATGCAAGTTACTTGTAGGTACGGGACGCAGTGAAACTTTTGATAAAAATCCGTCGAGCCGTTTGGTCGCAAGGTCGCAAAATCGGTCGGAAAGCGGTCGCGAATCTAAACGGTTGAAGATACAAAAAACTCGTGAGAATAAAAATGATTTGGTATCACGAGGTAAACATGAATTTAAAGTAAAAGTGTGTGTGCGTGCGTGTGCGTGCGTGCGTGCGTGCGTGCGTGCGTGCGTGCGTGCGTGCGTGTGCGTGCGTGCGTGTGCGTGCGCGTGTCGTGTGCGTGTGCGTGTGTGTGTGTGTGTGTGTGTGTGTGTCGGTCTGTCAGTAAACAAGATATCTTGAGAACCGTAAGAGCTAGAGACTTGAATTTTGGTATGCAAGTTACTTGTAGGTAGGGGACGCAGTGCGAAGCTTTTGGTAAAAATCGGCAGAGTCGTTTGGTCGCAAGGTCGCAAAATCGGTCGCAAAGTGGTCGCGAATCTAAACGGTTGAAGATACAAAAATTTATGAGAATAAAAATGATTTGTATCAGAGATAAACATGAATTTAAAATAAAAGTTGGTAAAATAGGAACTCGAAAAAATTGAAGTTCAGGATTTTAATATACCGGTGTTCAGAAAATGTTTCGGGAAATTTATATTACCGGATAGATCAAACCGAGACGAACAAAAAATTATAATGAAATTTTTTCATCCGAGGTCAAATAAATAAGTTATAGCCGATTAAAAGTTAATTAAACGGACCAATCACAGCGCGCTCGGAGAGCTTCTGGCCGACAAATATATTGGTTCGATGTTGGATCTAAGGTACCCTTAAACATTCGTCCACACGCCCACATTTCAAAGGCACTGATTTTTTGGTGCGGCGATTTTCATCGTCCAGGTTTTGGCAACATTATATGGATATGGGTAATATCAGTGATCTTATTGATTTCAATTTGTTGTTTTAAGAAATTGCTGAGTCCCTTCCAGATTCTGCTTAATTCCGTAACTGTGTTTCCAACTATACTTATTTTTCGTTAAATTTTCTTTGCCACATTTATTATTTGTTGTTACCGATCCCAGATAAACGAACCTCTTTGAGGATAATAGAAGAGCAGTCAATTACCAATACTTTTGTTTTATTATTATTGAGCATTAGTCCGTACCCCTTGCTTTCAATGTCTAACACAAATCCTAGGTATATAAATATGTATGTAAATTTTGTATGCTCGCATTCATTGTTCTTCTGGCTCTCGCCAAATAAATCTTTTCAAAATTTTTGTTGTCGCCTCATAAAATTTTCAGCCAAGACCTGGCTTCAACAATTAATCATTCAGCAAAAACGTCATTCCACTGTCATTTGACCATTAAAATATTTGTCGAAATTACTTATAACTCAATCTACATGCTCTACAGGTATATTCTTTCTCACTACTCAGTTACTAATTCGTTATCCTTTCCAATAAAAAGGGAATGTCAATTCTTAATCCTCAGTTTCTACCCGTACAATCAATTATCCTCTAACTTAACTTCAATTTCGGTATTATAGTAAAGAATAGACTTAAAGCAGTATATTTGTGAACTCATACATTGCTAAAGAAAACATTCCCAAGAGCTTGTCCAACTCGACATGCTTGACTTCCATAGTAGTTTTAAAATAATAAAACACGATTAAACGCTCTGTTTGACATAATTGACGTTATGACAACGCATTTACGTATACCCAGTTAGAGTTGAACTTTGACCATTGACCTTTGACCTATGTGACAGCAGCACTCATAATTTTTTTTATATATATAATTCATATTTGTAAGTCACCATATTTAACAACTTTGCAGACAGCTGATCTTTCATTATATGTGAGCTGCAATAAATACCTTTATCAAAAAAGTCCCATGACTGATTTTTCAATTTTTTACCTGTGATTTTCAAACACAAGAAACGAGCGTTATTCAATCACTTGATATGACATGACCTTGAAAGTGTTTCTATGCAAACTGACTAGGCGGAAAAGCTGTACTTAGCAGTCCTGTTCGGCTTGTTGTCACATTTACAACTAATTGGAACAACAGAGAGTTAGCATTAAGTTCTACGTTAAGTTAGGAAAAATCCTTTGTGAAACATAGAACACCTATAATACAGCAAGCATATGGTGTCTTTCAATGACACAAAAAGTTTTGGGAGGACAGTTATTCGATGGAAAACAATCCCAGATTTGGCCACCCATTTTAAGCAACGATTTAAGGAAACGGTAATTTAACGCAAAAATAGTTCTTCACGCATTAACAGAACAGAAAGAAACCAGACGACCAATTACTGGTGAACTGTTAAAAACATTTGTGTTAAACATTATTGCTGGAGATAAAAATTGGTGCTATGAATATAACTTTCAAACAAAGCGCTGAAGTGCCGAATGACAAGGTCATGGTTCACCAGCCTCCAAAAAGTGAAACAATAGCCTTCAAAAGCAAAAACAATATTAATCGCATTTTTTGATGCTAGAGATTTGGTGCAACGTGAATATCTGCTTGGAGAACAGACACTAAATCAAAACTTTTACATTGACGTGTTAAAATATTTGCGTCAGGCAAAATGGCGGCGCCGTCTTGCTTTGTAGATATCTAGGCAGTGGTTATTATTATGACAATACAAGGTTCCATACTGATGTATCAGTCTAGAAATGGTTGGCCAAACATCATATCCATACTCCATTACACCCTTCAAATTCCTTGTGTAAAAATGCCGCCGAAAAGAAAACGTCGTGAAGATATTGCAGTGATCCAAACGGCTGTGGCAAATGTACTGAACAATCCTGAATGAAGCTTTCTTTGTTTGTGTTTATGATCTCCAGAAAAAATGGCCACTATGCATAGAGAGCTAGCTGAAGGAACTACTTCGATAAGACCTAGGACCATTAGTTGCCTAAGTTGAATAAATTATTTTTTACCAGCCCAGTCCTGGAACTACTGTTAGTAAGTATAAACATATTTTAATATTATGAATTGTAAAATCGCTTGTGCTTTAAATACATATAAACAAGTAAATTAATTTAAATTAAATAAAAAGCGTTTAAAATAATTAACAATACATAAAAATCCTTAAGTATCAAATACTACCTACCCTATACATGAGTATAACATTCGAATTACCTTATGTATCAGAAGTTTTCAAACTATCATTAGCACAGTTAGAGTCGATACTTACCGTTAATCTGTATATCAATGAAACCCGGAACGATGTCCGCTCCTCCGCAGTCCACCTTCACATCCGCCTTGATTTTCTCGTCGAAAAACACCTTCTCGGGGTTAACGATTTTGCCGTCGCGAACCCAGAGGTCCTCCTTTATCAGCTTGTGGTCCCGCAGTATCCTGCAGTTCACAAACTGTAGCAGCTTCCCCGAAGTCATCGCACCACAGCTCCTCAACCCCACATATGGAGAAAGTGAAAACCGTATAACTTGTTTTTAGGTTAAGTTATCAGCAATATCGTTGGCGGAGTGGTTGTGGTTTGAGGCAATGACCTACTTCCTTCCGTGACGACATTCCTGTCGTGATATTAGGCGCTTTCTTATCATGTTATTACTCCACACGAAGATAATTCAAGGTCGTTGAAACAAAACATCCATTTCGTGTATTTTTTAAATTTGGAGTTTATATACAGGTTAGTTGAAATGTTTCTCTTGCACACTTCATACTACAAACCAGGAAGTAATAAGTTGAGGGGGATATTTATTAACTATAAATGTTACATCAGTGATTTTTGGTTATAATCAAATATAATCTCCCTCTGTTGTAACCGCAGTTCCCCACTGCTCAAATAGCGTGGTAACCCCTTAAAGAGGCCACTTTGCAAACCTTTCAATATCGCCTTATTGATTTCTTGAATGACTAAATCCCAATTTTTTATAGCGAATCCCAACGTCTCACATCATGTGAATACGGGAAGTGACCCCACGTCTCCCATTTTTTCTTCATCAAATACTCTGGTAATGAGCTTTGCTTTGTGTGATCTGGCATTATCATTATTTTTTTCATCTATTCCGGGATATGTCTCGAGGAGTGACTTATAGACGATAGTCTTCTATTCACAGAGATACCAAAAAGTGATTCCATCGAAATCCATTGTCAAAATTAATATCCTCTTCCTCTTCCTGAACTCTTTCCGTGGCTCTCGTTGAGCAGCCTCGCCCTCTCCTAGCCATTGAGTCAACTTGTTTTTAGGTCGAGGTTGGTAGAGGGGTGCCCAATTTCATCTAGGACGAGTCCGCTTCAATAGCGGAGGTCGACGGTTGTACCAAAGGAGATTATCATGGCATATGTCGATTTGAGCCTGCATTTCTTCTTCTGTCAAATTGTGAGGGAACAAGTTTTTCAAATTTTCTGAACAGACTGAAATACTGAGTCAAAATACTCCAGACTAATTTTGAAAACATCAACGTGTATGACCAGCTCGACAACTGACCATGACCTTGTTTTGGCCAAACACGCTTTGATTCGCTCCAATCTTTAGCCTTTATCGAAAGTCGCGTGATAAGCCCCTCTTCAATTACAATACGTCCTTTGTTCATATCGGCTACGCATTTCTACGTGATGTGGATAGAGAATGTCCTTAATGACATACTTTTTACAGCAAACCATGAATGTATCCTGATGACTATTTGATTGTACGTCCGATTTTTATGAAAAATCGGTGACCTTGATCACTCGCCGAAGATATCAATAAATTTGTGTTAAAACTACCAAACATTTTGATCACTTCCATTGTGTTTACTTGTTAACAAATACGAACTCTCACGTACCAAGTTTCACCTCGCCGAGTAGTTCACAAGCACATCATTTGTGAGTCTTAAAATGGAATGTGATAATACGGAATAATAGGGTAAGTTAAGTGATGACAGAGATACCTGTAGTCCTAATTAAGCGCATCCCCCCATAGTTAAAAAAAATATGAACTGCAAACCAATGTGACTATAGGACGAAAGACTTTCAACAAAAAAAAATGTCTCAAATCTCGTTTGAGTGGGACTTCATATATTTCATTCATTATTAGAAAATAACAAAAGAAATCGTGAGGAAGATTTTATCTTCACCATGATTGATTAAAATATGAATCAAGTTACAAAAATTATGTGACTCACAAAAATTGTTGTTAACTTAGTACCAATTGATAGTGACAATAGTCAATTACCAAAATGTTTTGTTATTTTATTATTTCTTTGTAATTTATAATGCTTTATGTCAATATTATCTCTATTATTTTATTGTGAAAAAGTTCTTTACAAAACCCACCAATGTTGTATTATTTTTACTAGATAAGTATTATAATATGGTTTTACAAATTTTTAGTCTGATTGGAAAAAAATTATTAGGACAGCAATTTGAAGCTTTTGTTCAAAAAGAGTCTCTTCGTGAAACAAACTGAAGTTCAACATGAAAAGTACAAAAATAAAAAGGCAGAACTCATTTGAAGTGTTCAAATATTTGGGGCATTTCACATATATGAAATGAAAGTCTAAATGTGAAATAAAAACTTAAGGAAGTTGACGTAATCCAAATAATGATGTGCAGTAATCTGTATATACGCCTCAAATAAAACGAAATTACGCAACAAAATTGTTTTTGAAAAAAACGATATGTTCATATTCATATTTTATTTGAACCATTTAAATCACCCAAAATGGATACAATCCTTCCAGTCATGCTACAGACGGAATCATATTTTCTACTTCAAATAGGGCCCTTAAACTACTAACCGAAAATGTGGAAACCAACTAGGTTGGTGTTTACACTAAAGACTGGTAATTCAGACTATTCTCAAACAAAAAGCTATCAACCCATCAGTCTAATCTCTTTTACATTTCAGGCAATGGTGAATTGTTTCGACAAGCAGATCAGAGATGAGGCATTGAAACACTTTACTTGCAGAATGGGTAACTAAATAATAATCTTTTTTTAGGTGCCTTTTTGGACAAATGACTATATATTCTTCAACTTCACCATCTTACCTATTAGAATGTTGTAGTTGGAAGATACTTGCTGCAATGAATTGACGGCATGCTAAGTGGAAGTGGTATGTACATCGCTATGAAACAAGACACTAGTGGTCCAAGGATGTCTTCATGAAGGAGTTTTTTCACCTCTCCGTTGAACTTTGTCATAGACAGGCTGATGAGAATTCTCAACAATCGAGGATTCTCACTTCTAAACTACATAAATGATTTAATCATCCTTGCAGAGGGAAAATTCATTAATACGGCGTAGGAACATATGCAGAGGACTTTAAATTTGGTAGCTAGATAGACTGAAGGAGAATACCTTATGGTAAGCCTTCAAAAGACCACCATAGCACTATTTACGAGAAAGGAGGATATAAAATATCTGAAACCTTTCTAGCGGAAAAGAAATACCTTTGTTGGGCGAGATAAAAATATTTAGAGGTTACCTTAAACTCCAAACTGACCTAAAACCAATGTATAGATAAAATTGTAAAATCGAACAATAAACAAATTTGTGGCAAATCATGGAATTTAAGACTAAGAATGGTACTTTGGATGTACATGGAGTTGATTAGACCAATCTAACATACAGTACTGGTATAGTCGCCAAGGTTAAGCAGGAATCCTAAATTAAAATTAAGTGAGATCAAAGACATGATTGTCTTAGCATAACGGAGGGAATAAAGACAACACCCCTTGCTGGAACAGAAACTCTTCTAGAACTCCCTCCTCTTCATGTTGTGATTAGAGGAGAAGCCACATAGATTACAAAATTCTTTGTACAAGATAGATGAGCTGCGGAGTACACCAGATTGATGGATAATATAAAGGGTCCTATTCAAGAAACAAGGGAATATCATACAACTCCAAAACATATTATTAATACTTTCTTCGAGGTGATAGTGCAAGACCAAAAAGAGCAGGAAGAACCTAGCATGAAATTGGTTCCTGATAATGTAATCTGGTATTTAAGACAGGTGCCGGATCAGTACTTTGTGGTGAAAGGCCAAAAGAAAGGCTTGCCTTTCTTTAGGAAAATATGCAACCGCATTTCAAACGGAAATATATGATATATTACAAAGTGCGTGGAAAAATAATAGAAGGGGTGCATAAGTAAACATCTAATTTTTATCTAATAACTAGGCGACTCTAAAAGTTCTTTTGAGTTCAAAACTCACATCTAGACTGGTTTGGAGATGTTAACGAAAACTCAATGATCTAGTAAAGTAGAACAAAAACTACTTTGGGTTTCAGATCATTATAGAATAAAATGCAATACAGGGGTCAGCTAATAATGATTACAGACCAGAACCAGCTCTGGGGTACCAAGAAGTACAATTTGTCAACACACTGGGGAGTGGGTTCATACTCAGCATTAAGTTCACTGGATCAGTAGATAAAGGCAATCATAGGAAGACGTTTATAATTGGTCACAGTCTCCTAACAGGAGATGACTATTAAAAAATATTTGTGGAAAATTAAGAAATATAATGATGACGAAGATCACAAAATGGGTGTGAGTAATTATTAGGTCAAGCACAATAAACCTCTAGTGAAACAAACAGAACCTGAAAATGGAAAAAACAAAATTATTCTAAGAATATAAAATGCTTGACTTCCATAAAAAAAAGTAGAAAAAATTGATTATTATATTGAGAAAACTTGGGTTATTGCTGAACATATTAAAAATAAGTCTGAAAAAAGAAAACCATTATAACTGGTTTATAAACACCTTTGGGCGCAGAAAACGTTCATAACCTCTTCAACTGAATATCTAGACTAAATCTTCTCAGGTAAAATAAATTCTATAATCCTTCACTTAAAAATTTTACGTGTGCTACCAAAGAACTTAAATAAACCTGTTTAAAACCAGAAGAACAATATACTTCAAGTGTAGTAATTTGATGCATATTATGATAAGCTTAACAATGAAGCAGTATTTGTGTTATAATTAGAACACCTATGACCTGGAACAATACTCGGGTTCAAAAAATGAAACTTTGGTGAAGATGAAAAGAAATATCCTCAAACTAAAGACGTAATCTTCCTTGAAGAAGAATATAAATACTTGAGAACTCTGAAAGATATAGTGAAGAATATAGAGGCATAAAACTAGTATCACTGACCGTAGTAACTACTGAAAAATTTAATGGGCAAAAATCTGAAAAGACTCTTGAGATAAGCATTAAAAATACAACCATCAACAGGTAATATGTATATCTTAAAGATACTGAGAAATAAAGCAGGTTAGATCAGGAAATAAAAAATGCCATAATGGCAAAAAAAGGGCTACCTTATACCCTTACTTGACAACTACGCCCATAAAAAAATTACTTGTTTACCGACATAGATGAGACTAAGCCAAAGAGGAAATTTATCTTGCTATAAAAAGGCGTATTTTACAATATATGAACTCAAAACTTAGATATTGCAACCAAGGCTATTTCTATCAAAAATAAAACGTCACACCTTACAATAAGTGGGATAAAAAATACAACTGTTTCTTTACTAGATGGGTGCAGAAGAACTGGGAAAGACTAGTAAACTAAAAATAAACTGGGAGCCTGTAGTGTTTACAAAAGTAATGATCAAATGGTGTATGAATCATCTACAAGTACAAAGCGAAAAAATTTAATCCAAAGTATCCTTTGAAGAGAGTAAATCAAAAAATGCAAACCAATTCATCAGTAAGGGAGTAGATAGTAACTGAATGAATGGCCACAATGAGCACAGCAGTATTTTCTAGTCCCCCAAAGAGACGCACGAACGTCACAAAGATTCAGAAGTACAAAACGTCATAAAAACACAATAGAACACAATGAAAAAGTCAAAATCTTGTGCCAGTAAGGAGTAAAAAAAGTTAAAAACTAGTATCCTGAATCAAAAGAATAGAAGCATACTAATGAATAAACCAAACTAACCATAAATAAAATAATAATCTACATCAAGAAGAGGTAAACAGCAATAAAAAGAATATTCAAATTAAAAAAATGAAAATGTAAGAAACTAAAATCCTCATGCTAGAGATTAAAAAGGTAAAGAAGAATAAATGGAAAAATGCTATATGGAAACTTAATTACATGCTGAAGTATTTCACTACCAGTAAATACGAAAACCTTAGAATTCTTCTCAGTTCATTGTAAGGTGAACTAGCTCTCCTTAATAATGCTCGAGACAGAACCAGATGACTTCCTCTTTTTTTTTCTTCATTAGCCGTTCTCCATCCACTCCTGGATGTAGGCCTTTCCCAAATTCTTCCATCTGTTTCTATCCCGTGCTTGTTGATACCATTTCTTTCCACCTATTTTCTTTATATCGTCGACCCATCCCATTAGCGGTCGCCCTTTACCTCTCCTTGTTTCTCTGGGTCTCTATTGGGTGATGTTTGATGTCCATGTTGTTAGTGTCTTGAGCGATGTGGCCTGCTCAGCTCCACTTCAGTTTTGCGATACATTCCATATCTGTTGTTCCTATTCTATTTTTTATAAAGATATCCAACATCCCTCTTTCCATAACTCGCAGCCAATTTGCACTTTTCTTTGTCAGAGTCATGATTTCCAGTCCATATGTAGCTACTAATAAACCTGCAAAGCTTGCAACGTATAGCGAAGTGGCAAAGCAGTCTCCAAAATTTGAAAAATCGCGTTTCCGAGTTAAAGGTCACGTAGTATTTCAAAGTTTTATGTTTAAATTAATCAGTGTTCAAAGACGAGTTGAATGATATGCTACATGTCCTGTGTTGCTATTTTGAAAATTTGAAATCGTAAAGGTCACTAACGCTGACCTTTGACCAATCAGTTTCAAAATCACTAGCAAACACGCCTTTTTGGTCACCTGTCGATTGGTGAAAACAGAATTTGAAAATTCCCAGCCGTTCTCGAGTTTTTGCTCGGACAGACGGACGGACAGACAGACAGCATGAAGTTAGTAAGTGACTCCACTTCGGTTCACTTAATAATAAATGTAACTTCCCATATCTAATTTTCAGGATAGATTACTCTCCCTTATAAAGCTTTCATCAATTCACAAATTCGTTTTTTTAACTATAACTATCATGAAATATTGTATATATAGCTTTGTGTGCGTCTTTGCTGCTTAACCATCTATTTCCATTTCTGTTTTTCGCCTTTTTTCTTCATTTTATGTCTTCCATAATCTTCAAATCGTTTATGGCTTCATCTGGCCATCTCCTTCGCATTGCCTCCATTTTAGTAACTTCCTTATTGTACTCTATCTCCTATCCTAGTTTTATGTATTTTATTGTATCCTCACTGTTCATTTGTTTAACTATTTCATGATCTATGTTAGCATTGGTTTTAATTGTTCCCAAAGTAATATAATTTTTTCTCAGCTCTCCTCGTTTCTCCCTCTTCTTGTCTTGTTAAGCATATCATTCCTACAGCATATTATCACTTGTCTTATTAGTGCTTACAGATTCGAATTGTTATTATTTTGGTTACCTTATTACTTTTAAGCAAAGCTTTATGTAGCTTATGTTCTTACTTATTTCCGCGGTTTAATCTACATTTGTGGTTCTTACTGACACTCCTAAATAATCAAATCCGATTACTTCTTCTATTGTCTATTCCTTAATTTACACAACATGTAACAGTTGCACAATTCCTTTTAAGGTTGACGTTCTTCCAGGACAATACACTTCTCTAAACTACGGGGAGTTTCGCCACACTTGCTGAGATTATTTCCTCGTCGAAGGCCAGGTACACATAGTTAACTGTAATTACAAACTGATAATACATGAAAATTTGATAAAAATGTATACATACTTTAGACTATGCCTTATGTCCTATTACAGAAGGGGAGTGATCTTCTATACTACTGGATTGGCAATATACATACGTAGGACAAATCTTGCTCTGGGTTATATAACAAAATCCTGAAAACTAATTATACTTATTTTTATACCAAAATCTGGCAAAATGGGACAAGATGAAACTAAGGCTCTAAGACCAATTACTTTGATGTCTTTTGCACTGAAAACTAGAAAAACTGCTTAACAGGCATATCAGGAATGATATATTAGTGTCACTCGACCTCTACATCAAGACGAGTGTGCATATAAAGCAGAAGCATCTACAGATATAGCATTGCGTCAACTTGTTATTAGAGTGAAGAATGTTTTAGAAAACAGAGATACTTTTATCTGCCTTTTTGGATATTAAGAGGGTGTATTATAATACATCCCTAAATTTAATTATTACAGTGTTAAGAAATAAGGGACTTGACGAAACAACTGCAGGTGGATAGACTATATGCTTAAAGAAAGATTAGTATGTGTATCCCTGGTGGGTGAAACAATGAAAGCTGGGGTTGCAAGAGGAGTTCTGTCTCCTCTACTGTGGAATCTTGTTGTTGACTAAAACACTCTAAGGGAATGGATAGAGCACTGGGATATGCAGATGACTTAGTCATTTTATTCCATGGAAGATTTAACAATATAACAGTTATAAAACACATGTAAAGAACCCTAAATCTGATTACAAATTGCACAGATCCAGAGGAAGTAAACATAAGTCCCTCAAAATCTACCATAAACATATAAACATTCATAAAAAGGAAAACCCTAGAACTTCTTAGGCTCTGAGATATAGAAATAGTTATCAAGTACCTAGGTAAAGTATCTTTGAGTTACTTTAGACTCAAAACTCATCTGAACTAAACGCATTTAAAAAATCAAAAGAAAAGACACTAGTGTTAGCCAGACGAGCTCATAAAAAAAACGTATGATCTAAAACCAAAAGTTATATATTGGATATACACCAACGATGGTGGTCAAGTCCTTGCTGGGAATAACGGGCACCATAAAAACAACAATAAAGACATTCCTCCTCTTCATTTTAAAATATTGGAAGAGGCAAAAGTGTCTCTTAATAAACTGTGCAACGCACACAACTGCAAAGATTATATGAAAGTGGGTATCTGAAAATTGGACATGAGTGAAGATATACCGAGTCTGAGAATAGACTATATGATGTCTAAATTCGCATAAATTTCAAGGAGAATGTTATGGATCGAAATGAATATATAAACTAAAAAAGCAATAGGAACAGACTCGAAAAATTAGCTAATATCAAAAACCGGGTCTGGCATTTGAGCAGGCATATATTGTGCAAAGAAAAACTAGAAAAATACACATCCGCTTTTTAAGCAGAAATATTTGCTATATTGCAGTGTACCAGCCAGAATAATTTGAGGGCTTATCAAAATAGCCAAATCGACATATCCATGAACAATCGGGTATCCCTGAAGGTATTAAAGAACCTGAGGGTAATACTTCAGGCTGGTATGGCTGGTGCGAAGAACTCAGTGCTTTGGCAGACCACAAGTTAACTATTGTGTGTCTACAGGAATCGGTTACAAACTATTATAGGTCTCATGGGACATTATTTTCTCAGAGGACACTTTGAACAAAATAGGGTAGTATAATGGAGAGCTGAATTGCAGGCGATGTTGCAGGGAAACAGACAGCCAAGCATATCGTCTGCAAGTGGAAGGCTTGAAATTACAGGAGGCAAGCCATTCATTGAAAACCAATAATGGATTCAGAAAAATACAGCAACTATCCAGTAAGGAATTTGTACAAACTAGCACAAGAAACAAGGATGCTGGAAAAAGTGATGTAAAGAAAATGAGAGAAGCATAAGTCCATGAAGGTGCAGTGCCACTGGAGACATAGATCAATCAAGTGGCTCTCAAATAAATAAAGAAGCCTTGTCTTTATCAGAAGTATTATTTGTCTATAATTCCAGTTACATCTTTTAGGTTTTCAATATATACATCCAATTTTTGAAACTATAACGGAACCGATTATAATTATCCAAAACTATTTCGTGAAAATGAGCTGTTTTAGAGGACAAAACATTTTATGCTGGTCTTGAAAAGAATTAATAGATTTGGAGAATACAAGTAATAATGCATTAATTATAATATTAGGAATAGGAAAAACATTGCAGGAACCTTAGAATTATTTGAGTTGATGGTTGAAAACAATAATGACAAAGAAAGCCGTAAAAAAATCTTCGCCTATTACCAATAGAAGCACAAAAATTCTTCTGCAGCAATAAATATGACGTCATAGACTGGAGAAATGCTTCTCCAAAATATACTGAAACAAATTTATCATCTAAAGATAAGTACACAGCTGCAGAAATATTTGTTTTCTGCAGACGTATTTACAGAACAAAATGAAATTTATGCAAAATAGAATAATAACACGATAATTTTACTTAAAGCATCCAATATTTGAAACAAATAATCGCAATTTTGCTAATAACTAGTACCTAGGTGCGATTGTACCCAAAGTTTCCAATTCAACGTCAAGAAATAGATTTAAAGTAATAAAAAATATCTTCATTTAAATGATAAATTCTACAAACTTAGAAAGTTTTTGATAATTTACAAAATGGCAAACGTCCTGCTTAGTGTTTAATCCATTAAATTTGCATGCAAACTTTGGTATATATCAAATTCAAGTGAATATATTTACAACTTTAACCCTTACAGTAGCAAATTAACTATGAAAACAAAGGTTCTTTAGACGGCAGTGCAATACAAAAATTGATAAAAGCAATCCCATGAAATTCTATAAAAGATAATGAAGTTTTCTTTCGATAACTTTTTTATACAGGGCATAAACTTTTAGAGAACCTGAAAAACATCAAATTGAAAGCAACTGAGACCATTCGTGAAAATGGCGTGAAGCAATAAGAAAATGAGAACAAAAGAAAAGATATTTTGAAAAACGTTTCCATATAGTCGACAAACATGAATGGGACTTTACTGTATTGAATAAGGATTCGTTCCTAAAAATGGGAATGGTCATTATTCGCATAATTTTTTACTATACCTATCAATAAATACTCAAAAGCTATGCGAGCAGATTTCTCATCTAGACAAAGATATCTATCTCAGTTCATGACAAAATGGAAAAGTGTTAGCTTCCTTATAAAATACAAAAATCTGCCCTTAAAACAGTTGGATCCCAAAAATCTAAAGTTGTTGGGGGACGATAAGCACTGAAATAAAATTTGATAAAGTTGTAAAAAAAGCACAGATATGCAATATCAGCAATTTATAAATACTACTACATAATAACTCAACATATTTTCCATCGTTTTTTCAATTATTTTTTTTGTATTCTCACTTTTCGATTAAAAGGATGGGCAGATTAAGCACCAAATCGAAAATTCGGGTAGCCAGACGAAACCTGTCAATTAAAAGCCCTAAGTGTCCTGAGCAATATTGTCTAAGGAACCAACCCGGTACGATCTCTCTAAACAAAGGTATAGGTCTTAGAACTTAGAAAAAATAATTATATTATTTATGAATTGTAACATTATTGGATTAAAAGGTTTTGCTACTACTATAATATATGTGATTCTTTCATTTACTGGTTTAAATCTCAATACCTTACTTTTTCAGGTTACCTAAAACTGCAAATACTACACTATATTATCCTTTATTGTGTATCGCAAAGTAATTTTCGCTCACCTACCTTATTCTTTCCACTTAGTTTCCTGTACTTCGTCAATGTTCTATAGTTTTTCAATTCCGCCACAATTTCTTACTTTTTCCAGACAATATAAATTGTTCCTACATTCTAATTCAAACCTTTTCTTTCTCTTGTTCTATGACTGTTCCATCTCCATTTTTCTACTCTAAACACATGTATTATTTTATTTTTTATATAATATTCTGCCCTTTACTCTACTCGTAAATTTAATTTAATTTAGTTACTTTTTTGTTGTTAATAATTCCTAAATATTTTTTCATAAAGTAATTTATTTTTTTGTATTTTTACTATTAGCACTTATATTTAAACCATTCAGTATGATGTCACTTATCTTTTCCCCCCTTCCAATAATTGCATGTTATTTCTAATTTTATCCATTTTTCTTTTTTGCTTGTGTCTTCATTTAATTTCTTTGAATTCTTTACTGCTATAAAATAAAATCTAAGAGTCTAATTTTTATGAATAACTTTTTTTCAAAATGATTGATCCATTTTTTCATGTATCTTATAGATGTTTTATGGAAACATGGAATTTTGCCCACATCTAAATGATAAAATAAAAAACAAAACCTGTTAAATATTCACTTAAGAATAAATATATTAAGTTCAACATCACTTCTGCTTCATAATATTCCATATGACACTGAAGATTTTGGGGAAAATCTTATTCCTTCTACTTGAAAGAGACCTTCCTAACCCTATTTTAGTTTAAAACTGGTTTAATTTAGGGCGTCTCATCTTAAAAAGCTTCGTTATCCTGGTTTTAGTCACCCTTTTTTCTTGTTCACTTCAGCTACCTCCAAATTGCAAAATGCATCTAAGTGACTAACAGAAGCATCAATTGTGCCTGTAACTTGTTTTTCAAATTTTTAATTTATGTTCTACAAGGGTGTTCAAGTGCTGCTGTTATTAATACAATAAGTATGGAAGGTAATAGGAGGAAAAATAGCTCTCTAAAGAGCCACAATTCTGAACAATGAAAGACAATATAAAAATGGTTTAATAAGAAAAACCGAGCAGTCAGTTTACAGATATTTATTCAAAAAACCAAATAACTTACAAATTAAAACAACCTCAGTACATATTAAATAAATTAAACAGTTTCCAAAAATATGAAGCTTAAACAGCTCCTGGAACCCTGAATAACCATCTTGTAAAAACCGAAGATAAATAATAGAATAATTTGGGCCTGTCAGAAATACCTACAATAAATATGCATAACAATGTCGACGTATGGTTACAGATTTGGAAACATAAAAAAAGGTTTAAAACCTTCATACATATAAATAATAGGTACATAAATAATACAGTAAATTACTATGTATAATAATTTGATGTGTGTGAGAGTATATATATATATATATATATATATATATATATATATATATATATATATATATCGCCGATTTGTACAACTTAAAGTAAAATTTTTTGGACAAACAGGTTAGGCAGAGAAACAAGAGTGCTACACTATGTAATAATAATATGGGGTAGTAGGTACAAAGAAAGTAGCCAGTAAGACCAGTTAGTAGTGATTATTACAGAAGTTTTTGAATCCCATTGACGTCAGCACTTTTGCATGTCCCACGAAGGCCATCAGCAAAATATTTTATCGTTCATATGCAGTTCAAAAAATATCGAAACTGTAAACTTTATACAAATTGTCCATTTACTGATTGGCAACAATCGCTAGGTCCCTGCATAGCGCATCAGTTTACAGCATGGGATCCATCTACATCAAAAATAGTGAAGATCCTTAAAAAAAATACGTTAAATGCCACAGCTCAAACTGTTCCTGTCTGGCAGGTACAACAGAATAGCCACAAAATTCACCAGTAACCATTTATAACAAAGCAATGAAGAAGATCTTGTACCTATAACAACAACAACACTACATTATTACTTGTACAGAGGTTATTATTGCCCTTTTGAATTCTGCATATGCAGCATCCAGAATCTGATCGTTACCCGCGCTAGCTTCACAAGCTTTTTTTGTTTTTTTCCTTTTTTTTGTTAATACATCATATTGTTTCTTCTACGAGCTTAGCAGATTATGGAGCTTTTAGCAACATTATCCTTAAGTATATATATTATACTAATGAAAAATCTTTGGAAAGAGATAACAATATTAGTTCAAAAATGTATACTTTGTTAATTCGTTTAATATGACATGGACTAAGACACAGTGAATTTATTCGTTCAATTAATAAATAAGTGTATAATATTTCATATCTCGTATAATAGTTACTAGACACGAAAACAACTTGGTGTCAGCAAAACGCACAACTCCCTGCACGGAAAACAACACACTGCTACATAAACATTGTCTGGCGTCAGGATGTACGTGGATACACGTGATATGTCAACCACTCAAGCGATTCACCGTGAGCAAAATTAAGGCAAAAGAACCAACCCACCCATACTCAATATTTGTACTTCAATGGACTAACAAAGTGGAAAGAGACGAGGTGCACGTTGATAATGGCAACTGCGGCGGCGGCGGCGGCGCAGGGCGGCTCGCACGGTAAGGCCTGGAATGCTACTGCCTGCACGAACCTCAACACCTTTCGTCTACGCAACGGGATTGTTAGTTTAACAACGCGATACAAAAAGTTCCAAAACGCTTGAAAGAGGAATCTAAAGTTACACGTAGGTCACAACCATGTTACTGTATTTTTATGGTCTGTTAGTGATTGTATCGGGCCGGCTGCGCCAGGGTACGCAACGCACGGCAGAGGCAGAGTTCGCAGCTGCAAATACAACTCCTGCCGTCGATGAAAATTAAGTAACAACACTAAAGTAACTCTTATAGACGGGCTCCGCCCATCCACATCAGCCACGAACACAGTAAAAGTAGGTAGGTAATAACTGTACAACGATGATAGAATATTAATCTGAAATTAAATCTATCCCTCCTAGCTTAGATGATACAATAAGAATTATAATAGTAAAAACTCAAAAATAATACGATACCAAGTTACTACTATGCTAAAAATAAAATAAGCTAACACACATAAGGGGTGCAGCGGCAACAAGAGATGTAATATCACCGTCGCAAATGGAATGGCTACAATTCCTCACTCCAATACTGACTGACAAAATACTTTATTGCTTAATATTAGTGAAAACGCTAGTTATTGACAACAAAAATTTAACATTTTAGTCATGTATAAATATTATGGCAAAAAGTACCGGTATAGGAGTATCTAAAATGACTTGTACACATACTAAGACTGTGATTGTAAAATCATCAAAAATCTATCACATTGATAATGTATTATATTATTATACGTTAAAAAGATAAAATTTTGATGCTAACCACCGCACTCGCTTTCTTTAATTCACACAATTCTTACAATAAATTAACTTAAAACTATAAACTTTCTCCTCTTTCTCTCTACGTACATATCAGTATTGTACCTTACTTTAATTACGCACTTTCTGTGATGTATGTAAAGTTTCATAATAGAAAGCTTTATAAAACACAAAACAATTTCATCAGCAAACAATGAAATCCTAAAATGTAACAGTTTTGGTCAGCTTTGGTCAACAATTGACAGTTCGTTGCTAATATCATTTAAGATAATCGTTCAGTAGTACCCATCACATTAACACTATAATACAAAGTGGCTTAAAAAATTAATAACAACCCTCAAAGCGATAAACATTACGTTGCGAAAATACTAGCAAACCTCTTAGGCTCCTACTAGACAATGTAACATCAGCATTCATTTTCTAACTCACGCCAATAAATTTCATCCTTTTGAATCGAAAAATACAATGTATTAATTAAAAAGTGCATTACAATTTTTTGTATTTGGATTGTACTGTGTATGGGTTTAAGACTTTTATATAAATTAAATCTACATTACCATATGTATTTATTGCACGTCGCATTTTAAAAAAATGGACTAGAACAAAAAAGTGACATTCTATTGAAAATCAAAGTTGTTCAATTTCAATATATCTTTTGGTTAACCTTCACATAAGGAAGGTTTCGAGAACATTTTATCTAAAGTAACCTTCTTAACAAGGCAAAACTCTTTAATCAACTCATACATATATATCTATCTCGCTTTCTAATTAAAGCAACGCAACGTTCATCAGCATACATGACAACAAAAGTGAGTGCGGCAGTGATAAAAATTTGAAAAACATACATAAAAAAATATGCAGTTACTAACGTGAGCAAATGCTATAATATTGTATCAATATACTTTATAGCTTAATATATAAATTGATTTAAAGATGTGATATATCTATATTGGTGTATAAATAATATTATTTGGTAGACATACAACCTACCCTTTGAAAATGAAATAACACAAGAGCTCTATATATGTATGTTATGTCAAAAAACACTGGTTTACATTGTGAGATTATTTCACATCACATATAATTTTGAAGAACATTCCTTCATGAACAAATAGTGTATATAAGATACAGTTAATTTTATACATAAATAATCTGGTTTAAAATTTGATTTTTTTGTAATTTTTCCATTATATACATATAATTTTAAAAACAGCTGTGTGCGCGCAGCGTGGCCGTCGAAAAGCCAAACGGCCAAGCAAGGCACACAAAATAACAACAAGAGACTAAGGTCACAACTTATCCTGAAGATACTATATCACAGGCATGGTATTCCATTGGCAGGTCAGCCTATGGAGAGTTCAAATAATCACTCAGCACTCAGACATCTATCGATCAACAATAAAAGAAATTTGCAGTGGCAACCTTTAGATTGTTTTTGTAATCACGAGCTTTATCATCAGGCGAAAACCTAAAAACCCTAATCTAAAATGGCACTGGTCACGGAACGGCCGTGAAGAAATTAATACCAACCTGAGAAAATAGTGAAAATGATCTATAACACGCTAACACACTACAAACACGCAGTCTCTCGTACCTGATCTTTCTCCAACACTCACTCAGTTTCTGCACGCACACACTCTCTCTCACAAAACCCCACAAAAACAATCAAGCAGCAGACAAGCACACCTTAAAATAAAAAACGTAACAACACTTAATATCGAAATAATTTGTGCTATATAAATGAGATTAAAAACTTGGCACATGTAAACCCTCA